>CM046061.1:54654602-55998873 GCA_025215515.1 Schistosoma japonicum
ACCTTTTTTCATTACACTAATTGGCATGGTGAATAAAGTTGACATTAAAATGAGGAATATGTTCCGTATTTTGTGCCTTCTGATTTCCACTCCATTTCAGTAGGAATGACATTGCTCAGGAATTCTTTCATAGTATGGAAGACGAATTGTACAAGCTTTACAAACAAGCCTATATTCCGCAAGTAGCCTATTATATCGATGATCTCCACAGAAGGACAATTATCCTTCTGAAGCCTAAATTCGAAATTCTGCTCCCTTATATACGTGCTTGAAAAAAAATGACGCCTTTATAGATTGTAGTTAGACTCGTTACTGATGACCAGTTTATTCGCATACACTTGTAGATGTCGACAGGAGTTGCCGTTGCTTCTCAGTAAAAAATGTCGTTTACGTAAATTAGCATTTTGTTCTACAATGTCAGTGTGTCTTACTTTTCATATACAAACATTCGATGTTGTTTGTTTGTATCCATGATTATCTTGGAAGGTTACTAATGCTTATCGTTGTCAAGGGAGGAGTTGCTTTTATCCGATTATATTTTTAACCATATGTGCTGTAATCTAAATGACTGTAAATAAACATTTCTTGGCCTGAGCTTCATTATTTTGCTTGCGTTTAGGAAGCTGGCTATTTATCGTTGTATAGATGGGCATTTTAAAAAATGTCCGCAGGCACGACTAGATTAGGCGCACTTGAATTTAGGATGGGGTTGTTCAAACTATTTGCTTCATATTACCTATTTAACAGTTTCCAGTATGTATTCCGATTGAGCATTTTGACATATGTGCAGTTAATGAATTAAAGGCTCAAGGCAGAAGGAGCGTAACTGGTTCCGGAAACAAGGTACCACGGATGTAATAGGACAAGATGTCACTAATCTTCAAGTGTTTTTTCCCGATCACCGCTTCGATTTCAAAATTATTTTCCTTTTTTCAGCTAAGCACCTAGTGTTATAAATCGCAACGTTTGCTCTATAGGTATTTGACATAAGAGAATCATGTGTAATATTTAAAATGCTGCGATGAGCTTGATAGACTTGTTACTTATTTTTAGTCATGTTAAAGCCACGCATGCATGGATATTAGCTTTAGTTTTTGCTGTGTCCAGGAACTCATGAGTTGAAGTCAGCAATAGATAACAGTTCAGTAGGGTTTACTTCATTATACATGTAGATAGAGAAATTCGCCGATACGAAACAACTGTAGTCTAACCTTATGTCCTCATAAACAGCACTCTTAGTTCCCACTATGCTCAAACATATACGTTCTACACATATGGATGACAGACTCATGAATTACAGATCAATCACACGTATAGTGAATCCAGAAGTGAGTAAACAGTATAAAAAGTCAAGGAGAATACAATAAAATAACATATATCGGGTAGATGTAGCAATGTTATTATAGTAGTAGTGAATGCATATATGCACCACATGACCCGAAAACAGAATTTGTTGTTCATCTTTCTTTACTAGCTGAAATATAAGACGATAATATTTATTCATATTCATGGAAACTTATAAACTTAATTGTATGTTTATTGAAAGCTGTACTGTTACTAGATAGTTCATTACAAATGTTTCTGTTTTAACTGCATCACCCATGGACACTTTAAATTTGTCTAAAATCCATGATAAATCACCTTTCGTTCTTACTTGGACTAGGAGAACATTACTAAACATTTACGATTGCCGTTATCTATTACTAATAATTAAAACAACATGTAACTAGCAGCATCAGACAATTAATAGGTCTTACCTAAGCCGTTCTCATAGTTATATATGTTGAAACGATACATTCCACTTTCGGAAAATGTTCATACTTTTATGCTTGACTGTAGATACTAAGCGACATACAGTTTGTTTGATATCCCACCTCATCATACTTCTCCAACACCTTGTGAGTGGTTTAGTTCACCATTCAGAGTACCACAGTCTGGTTGTAAGTTTATATGAAGTGAGCTTAATTTTGACTATTGGATGTCATATATTTTTGTGGTCGTTCAAAGTAATCGTCACGTTGAAATGTTGACCTGGGTATTTAGCATTTTTAGCAGGGTGTAGGCTGGTGTAAATCGTTGGGACTACAATTTTTAATCAAAACTACACTAAACCTCATGTACCAAGGATCATTTGCTAATTATTTTCCGTCACATGTTATTACGAATCGGCTTTGCTCATATTGGGTTCAAAACAAACAAGTGAACTTAGATCTAAAAGACTTAGATTGATAATAACAGTATAGTGCTTCTTTATCCTTTAACCATGCCCTTTGCCTTCTATATTGCGCATACGACATAATGGTAATGTGATTTCAAGTTTTATTTTCGTGCGACAAAAGTATAGACTAACCATGCATAGTATTAGACAAACGATAGTTAGGTACAACTAATTTACAGCAATACGTCCATAGCTTCATTCCGTGTTGTAAAATGTCGGTTCTACACAATTCTCCGAACAGCATGCCCACTGTCTTCGAGGACTTGTGGACGGTCACGAACCTAGATGATACTGTAGACACCAACAAAGTATACGCATTTCCTTATGTTTCGTAAAAAAATCTATAAGTAGCAAGCTCAAAAAGGCTCTTCGGAGCAACTCTGTCTAAATGTAGATGTATAGGTACTTCAAGCCAGAAGTGACATTATTACTGACTGTAGAGTCGACGCCTCAAACTTTGGAAAATCCACACTACTTTCTACTATCGAAGAGAATTACTCCAAACAAACGGCACGGCCTTCATCATCGAAAATATGTTAAAACGGGAAAACGTTCACACTGACCTTAGTTATACGTTAAAACATGCAATACATTTCGCTCGGCAGCAGAAAGCAACGTCCACATGTAAAACATCAAACATTGCGCTAAACACTGTAAAACGACTGAAAATGTTCAGCGACTGAAGCAGTTTGTTAGAAATGGTAGAGCCCGCCACTATCGCATACCTTCGATCAGTTGTCAAGGCTAGAACGAAAAGATAGTTGGACATAATCCCTACTCTTCTGGTTCAGATGGAATTCATCCGAAAATCTCTAGGGGATGTGCGAATCTACTCAGTCGTACCTTTGTCGCTTCCTCAAGTGCTTTTTAGCTAGAAGCAAGCTACCTTGTGAGTCGAGAAAGTTAATGATTTTACCCGTTAATATATGGAGCGACCAGCAGGGGGTTTCTAACTACCTTAGCTCATAATTCATGCATTTTTCTTTCAGTTTCAGAAGCAATATGACCAGTGCTATACTATTCAAAACCAGGTACAATACTATTGGAACCAAAACCATAACACTAAAGATGCGGGCGCAAGAAAATAATTGGCTTACAATACTTCGTCACAAATATATTGGGTATCGCTTAGGGGCAAATAATAAGGAGTAACAGTTAACTAAATCTGCAAGGTTGAAGCGCGCACGAAAACTCAGGCTAACTATTTTGTGGTAGGGATTAGAATACGTTGGAACTAAAGATGTAGTGTTGGCACGATCCACTGAATCTTTTGAAGAAAGTTTCGATGCCTACCTAACCTATGAAGGTAGTAGAAGACAATATTGAAGGACTAACTCCATGATCACTCTTATTCTCAACTGTTTTTCTGATTCTCAGTTTTAGAAGGAATGCAAAAAATATAGTACACTTTGTAACTTAGATAATTCCGATATCCATATGGTAGATCACAAGAAACAAAATGTTAGCCACTTCTGCTAAAGTATGGATTAGTGAAACATAAATCGTCAATGCTTGTTAACATCGGATTACGAAAACACATTGTTCAATAGTAGTATAATTCCAAATGATTTAGAGATCACCGTAAATACTGTTGACTTATACTTACTTATTAGCAATCCAGTAAGCGTATGTAACAGGTGTCGGTCAATGAAATGATATATTGAAACACAGCATAAATCTAACAAGTAAATTACACAACGTGCTAAGTCCAACATTATGTTAGGGGTGGGAGATGGGAGGTATATTTGACCTGCGCAACCTCGTAAGTCTATGACCTTGGAGAACAAGAAAAGTGCCGACTGTCTATTTGCGAGATGTATTTATGATAATTTAAAATGCATGGTAATTTCATAATTCCATATTTTGTGTACAGTTTGAAGGTAATCGTCTAGTTCACGTCAGCCCGATATTGGTGAACAAACTGGCAGACTTCATATATCATGGTCCGGAGTACGTTCAAGTAAGAATTCTCACTAAAGATTATTGTGAGGTTATTTGTGATTTTGATCACACGCTGTCTAAATACACTCACAATGCTGAGAGAGTCCCTGTCTGTCATGGTAATTTTGTTTACTTGAAGTAATGTAGTGAACGCCAAAGGATTGTTCATCAAAAATTCCAGAATACCCGAAGTATGTAGACTGCGGGTAAGTTGCTCTTCAGTGTATATATGTTTAGCTCAAAGAACTGTCAGACTTTTACTCACCTTTTGAAACATCTCCAGACATGTATGCGTATGAAAAGTCATGCCTTATGAAAGAATTCTGGAATTTAGCCCATAAGGCATTGGTCGATGGAAACGTGTCTCGAGAAGATATTGATTGTTGTGTTATGGAAGGTGGAATAGTTCTAAGGTGAGTTATGAAGATCAATAGGATCCCGTCAATATTTTGTGTTGGAAATATTAAATATGTGATTTACGAAGCACACCAGTGTGTAATTGTTATGTCGCGAGAAGTTGGTTGGTTGATTAATAAGAAACAATATACTGTGAGCAAATACACTAAACAGGAGGATAGAGTAAGAGGAACGTAACAATAATAGAAATGAAATGTTTACACTACTCACAACCAAAGTAATTGAAATAGTCCTGCAAAATAAAGTTGTGCAAGTTTGTTACTCTTCTTTAGTTGCACAACATAACAATAATCCAGCACCGACTACATCAAAGCACATCAGGACACTCAATTTTTGTGAGTTCGAAAGATCTATCACAGTTGGCAAAATGAATGATAATTTCATCCATGTTGCGACTACTTACAAATGTTATTTGGAAAGTCTGTATTAATTTGTCTTAAAGTGGTATGCTTCATGATGGGAATTTGTTACAGTCATCAATACAGTCTCGAAATCTGCGTAACGGAGTCTGTAACAGTACGTATGTGTAAACGTTACTGTGGTGGTAATAATACGCGGTTGCATGTTGGTTTCAGTTAGTCATGCACTTTACTGTAGATTGGATGTAATTACGAAGAAATAAGATGACAACCAAACTTTGAAATTGTAATAAGCCACCGTGCGACTAGCCTATTTTTTCTAACTTCTTTCCTTTGAGTGCCAAGTGGTGTGCATGAGGCATTTATTTTACATTTAATCCTTGAATACCACACGTGGACCTGACAGTGTATGTTTATTAGGCATAAGTAGTAGTAGCTTAGTGACTTATGCTTACCTTTTCTGATGTTATTCCTTCTTACAGAAAAATTAGGATTTTTTAATGCGATTTAAAATATCTTGAAGATAGCGAATATCTATTAAGCTTTATAATGAACGTAGTCTTTTTCCTTGCGAGTTATGAAGGTCTGTGAAAATCCTTTGCAAAAGATGTGTAGTCTTCCAATGAAAAATGATGTTTTAAAGGTTAAGGGTTTCTTAATTAGAACAAGCTTGGATCTTCCGATTGATTTGTAATGAATTGAAACTGGTCAGTTTCTGTTGCCATATGTGCATTCTGAGCGGATGGCTTCGATATAGCGATAGTACACAAGTAATATTTAAGTTGTATTGTGACCGATGAATCGCAAATAAGACGAGACGCGCGTTCTGGATTCCGTTTGTGAGTCACAATCCAACTTAAATGTTCAAGGTTTCTGCTGTCTGGCTGAAAGTAAGTACCAAACCAATTCATCGATGAGTTATACTCCTACATTTCTATCTTATTCCCCTTCTTCACATATAATAATAGACAACTCATAATTACACAATCGAACTCTCGTAACTATTCACTAGAACTCTCATTCGTACGTGACCCTTTAGATTAGTTTTGAACCTCTATTTTCATATTACGTAATAAAACTAGAATATTCATCTAATCTACTTATAAATACTCCAAATTCAACCTCTTTATAGTTTCGCTACTTAGACAATCTAATGTTATCAGATAAAGAATTCAAAGGACAAAATCAGCATGTGTATTAATAATTTGACTTATCTAAAATCAATAGCATGTATGTAGCTGATGAGAATGCGACGAAATACATTGAATTCAAAGTATTCTGCAAATATCGTCCTTGCATTATTCAAATGCAGATACTGTTAGACGTCTGAAAGTGTGTCTATGTTTCGGAACCTGCTGAAGTGTGAATATTTGGTCTATACAACCACGTCCAGGTCTGGAACCACCTTGGTTTTCTCGAGTTCACTATTCATGAGCTTTGGCTAGGCATTGGAGTATTATTGAAGCCATTGTTTTTTGACATTATATTTGTTAAAGTGATTTCTTAGTAATTGTCACAAGAGGACTTCTTTCGTTTTTTGTAGACTGTGGTGATTGGTGTTTTTGACCAATCAAATGGGATTGCGTCTAGTTCCCAGATCCTAACCAAGATTTTAGTTAATCTCACTGTTGAGACTAAACCACCATCCTTAAATATCTTAGGAGTTAATCTCACAGGTCCTGTTCCTCTCCCTAGCTTTAGATTCTCTATAGCCTTCTCAACTACGTTAAGACTCGGTGGGAGGGAGGAGGATCGATATCAATTTGCCATTCAGATTACTTGGGGATGGTGGGTAACTGGGGTGATGACGAACTGTTTCTTAAAGTGTTCTGCTCATCGGTTCAACCTTCTGGATTGACAGTGAATGATAGTTCCATCTTTTCCGAGATAATTTCACTTACAGTCGGATACCTGTTTCCTTGATGTCTGAACAGTTGTCTATTGTTACCTGTTGCCGCTGCCTTTCTCATCGTTTTAGCATTCGCTACCCACCACTGCTCATGATCATTATGTAGGCTTTTAACTAGTTTGTGTTTAAGTTGTCGTCGCTCGTCATCGTGTTCAGAACCAGACGGGATGTGTTGCCGAGCACCTATCAGATGAGTGGATGCAGCTGAAATCAACTGATTTTTCTTAACGTATTGGTTTAGTTTACCAGTAGATATCACTGATGTTTCAACAGTTATTTGATTATCGTTCCAAGCTAACTCGGAGTGTTTGCCGCTTACTTAGTTGACTAATTGGTTTTCTAGTTGTTCCCGAAATGTATTCTTGAACTTTGAAGGGGATCCTAATCGTGGGTGTCTTACGTTCAGTTAGACGCAGATTAATACATCGTAATACTAAAGCGTGCTGTGAGTCTAGAAAATTTGTTCAGAAAGGTCATTTTAATAATGACAAAATGTCATCTACATACTTCAGCTGAATTCGTGGTCTAATGGTGTTATGTATTGTCCTACACGCTTAGTATTCTACGATTCGACAACGACCGCGACTGGATCCCAAATCAGAACAAGAGTAGAACAGGTAGCAAGATGTATTGAGAAAGTAACGGCAGGAGGCAAAAGGCAAAGTCAAGCAAATGATTTACACTAGGGTTTATATAAACAATGGCATTGAGTATTCTAGAAACTTCCCGATTGGTCGTTGGCTCTAGTTGGCTAAGAACGGACCAATCACAGCACAGCTTCGTGAGCATGTTTTGAGCGTGCTTTAATCAGGCTCGTTTCGTGCCAACAAATGTCATTCGTAAAAATATTAGATTAAATGTGAGCCATTAATGGATTTGCTCTAATCGACGATACAAAGGAACCAATTGCCACTCCGTTAGTTTGTTTGTAATGAATCTCTTTGAACGAAAATAGAGTTGAGTTCAAGCGTATGTTTGGGAATTTCCATAGAAAATTAAGTAGTTCTGATCATTCGCCTAAATACCATGTAATTAGTCTTTCTTACTTAATGTATAACGTTGTGTTTATTCTTTTGGTCAGAGGTTATTTAATTTTCAGTCAGTATACTAAGGTTCAGATAGATTATAAGATTGCATCTATTAATTCTCAAGTTTGTTTGTGCTTCTTAAACTTTAAAAAAATCTTATTTCAATAATAATCGTATTAATTTTAGGAATAATGTGAATGTTTTTGTAAATAAGTTGAATCAGCTCGGCATTCCAATAATTATATTCTCTGGAGGTATAGGGAATGTTATTGAAACAGTTTTAATGTCATCTGGTGTATCCCTGGATAATGTTCGTGTCGTATCAAATTTTATGGACTTCAATCCCGAAGTAAGATGTGTTGTTTTAATAGACTTGACACCGCAAACTTTAGTATTGTTTGACTATATATTGGTGATTTAAAGATAGTCGATTAATCAATTAACAGGAAGTTAAATGAATAAATCAGTTTCTAGTCACTTCAGTATTTATTTAGACAATTATATATTGTATATTCTCTTTTGTGATTCATTTAGATGTTAGTCAGTATATTTTTAATCTCTAAGTCATAAGTTTCTTGGGCGATTATTATGACTAATTTTGCTACAAAGTGATGGTCGATGAAGCGTTTCTTGACACAATTTAGATGGTTTTTCTTGATTCCTTAGTCATCGATTATCTTTCAACAGGTGGAATTCTATAAGCTGTTGAATCTGACCTTAGTTCTAAAAACTGCTAATGTAGTTATTTCAATGTTGGTGATTACGTGGACTTGATCATTTGACCTTGATGTAAATGTACATTATTTTGTTTATTAATATTAGTCACATTTCACACCTGTTGAAAGGAATATACTAAACTGAAGTAAATGTCTTTTCTATACTAGAACTGCTACAGACTATTGAGTGTCTTTGGACGTTTTTGTATCCGCTGGATTATCTCTATACGCTACAAATTCAATCATTGTTTCTATAAATTGCACAATAGCTTTATTTGCTACTATTATATTTCAGAGTAGTATTGGTGTGCTTGAGTTATTTTACTGTTGAATAATTTATACTTTATAATCATTATGATTTATATCATCTTTTAGTGTCAAGATGCTTGTGAATTTGTTGTTATAGGGTCGTTTAGTTGGGTTCCAAGATCCTATTATTCACTGTTGTAATAAAACATATGATGTATTACGGAATACTGAATATTTTGAGACGACTCTGTCGAAAAGAATGTGTATTCTGCTTATTGGTGACTCAGCTAGTGATGCCAACATGGTTGATGATAGGCAAACTTTTTCTTGTAAAGAAGTTGTGGTTATTCGTATCGGATTTTTAAATGAAGAAGTGAGTATTTTAAGCGTTATTTTATTGTAAGTGAAGTATCTTGTTCCAAATGAATCTTATTATTTGACGAATTTCTTATGAATGTGAATTTTAACTCTGGAGATCATAACTTAGTGTATATTATTTTGAGAGAATTAGCAAAACATCCTTGACATTAATTCATAGTATTTTTAGATTTCATGTTAGATGTCTCTAAATCTTAAATGATTTCTGATACCCCTAACTGATACATTTGTTTGCAAGTCTGCATTTCGATGGCAAGATTACCGTCTTTGAACTAACTTGGCTTCAGATACAATACGAATTGAGATATATGCCATATATGCGGGGTTGTTTTCAATACTCATAACGTACTACAAATTAAGAGAGAAGTTTTGGTCGAAATGATATCATTTTATATCTAAATTGAGTAGAAATATATGTTAATGTGAGGCCACCTGGATTATTATATTATCTGTGTTGAGTGATTAGTAAATCGTACATAGTTCAAGAATCTTGAAAAGAATGCAGTTTTATGCGTTCTCAAATCATCTTTGATTCTTCTTAGTTTCTTTCAAATGTTATTGGTCAGCATCAACAGTATCATGATATAAATAAGTTCTTATAGTTTGCTGAGGGGATATTTTCTCAGTGGTTATATCGAGAGTTTAGTTCATCAGTTTAAGAAGTTGAATTGAAGGAAGTGAATAATAATTATTTCTTTCATTCAATATATGGCTGGAAACTGTTTGCATAAAATTGCGCCTCATCATTAGATTACCAATTTTAGCATTGATACTACTTGGATAGCTTATAAATACTGTTTATAAAACTAGTGATTTTCTTGCTGTTTCGTAGCTGAGTAACTTTGTTGTGTAACAACTTAGTTATTCTATCATAAATAATCACTTTCAGGGTTTATGATCTCAAATTTCTACTCCACATAGAATACTGATTGTTCTTTGTGAAACTATTTTTACTCATCACTGGTGAATTTATTATAAGACTGAAAACGGTGTTGAATTTCGCCAGTCTAATTCAGTGACTGTTATCTAATTCTATCGCAACCAGCCACGTAGACCTTGCCTCAAACCGAACAAATATGCTCATACATCAGTATATATACATTTGTATAAAGTGCTTGACAGGTTCTATAGTAGTGTGTAGACTCTGATCATGGCCAGGTTAATAATTCACTTACAGTAAGCCCATTCGTGTGTATACTTCTCGTGAATCTCAACTTACCAGGCCTATAGTTTTACTAAGAGTATGGAAATCCTAAAGCGTAGCAGACATTGTATGCTTGTTGTGTTACTGAATGTTTTTGTTTTAATGTAAATTGTGTTGTATTGTATCAACATAGTACTCTTTAGCTGTGTGTACTTTCAGTTGATTGTGTTAGTTTCCTTTGCACAAAACAATTTCAAACTATGTTGAATTATCCACTAACCTATTAATATAGAATAAAGGCTTCGTGTGAATTAGTTATAGGTAATTAGTGATGTTTTATATGTTTACTCGTTGACTTCCGTTAATTGGATTGATTGAATTCAAACAAGACCAGTTGTGCATTAAGATATTAGTGAACCATATGGGAATATTGAATATAATTCTTTGCATTTCATTTTCTGAAAGTGATTTTATAAATTTTACAAATAATTCTTTATTTGTATTTATAGAATGACGAAAAATTGAAATTATTCAGTTCACTATACGATCTTATTCTTCTCAGTGATGAAACATTTGATGTTCCTTTGTTCATTTTATCATCTATTTTTAATATTGATGAAGTGTGTAACCATGAGAGGAAGAAGAAGAACTTTACTAACTCAAATATTTGATATAAGTACCGTTGAAGTGTTTTATTTTTTTCAATGAAGATGTATTGTAATTATTTAAATAGAACTTGAGGTTCGACTAGTCGTCAAATTTTTCGTAAAATTTAATCCTCATTTGGTTTTCGGACAGTGCCTAGTATTCGGAGACGTAGTGTCAGTATGAAGTTATTCAAATGAATATGCTAAAGGTTTGGTAAATTATTCAAGGTGTATATAAAATATAGTAAAAGATTATCGTAATATAGTAGGTTCAGTGCTTGAAGTAATAGGTGACTCAGTGTTATGCCTAACACACATATGGGCATGCTATAGTTAAGTTGGAGGAAGTTAAACGAATGGAGTGTGCATTGGATAACTCAACTATTCACTGTAATATCTTTGCAAATTATAGATGTTCATATAAAGTCTATCAGTTCACTGTTGATAATGAATAACAATATGCTAGATTGAACCAAGTACTTTAATCAGTTTATTTTGCTTTTAATTTGCCAACTATTATAATTAGCCCCCATACGTTGCAAGGACGCTGTTTTATTGAGTTCTTCAAATAATATAATCAATGAGAACTACTAAATCTCGTTACTGTATATTTAGTGTAGAATGTTGGCCTTATGATTTTTCACTGCACATTGTTGATGTACGTAGGGGGTTAACTTCTAATATCATGTTTCGTACATGTCACTATTCATGCCGTTGTCAATTAGCTTACTATATATGCATTAGATAGTGATAGTTATGAATCTTTTCTTGATATTCACTGGGAATTTTTCACATAAATCACTTATTTTCCTTTTTACACTCTTATAGTGATAAAAAAGATTTACGGTAGTCACATTGTTGTTAACTATTTTGAGAGGATAGGGAAAATCTCTTGCCGAGAGGGTTAGTTTTGGTTAAATTGTGTTTCCGTAGCTGGATGGCTTAATCATAGAGTAAGCTTCTGATAGAAGGTTGCACCGATGAAATTATCCAGAATGACGATGAGTGCCCTACAATTGAAGCACTCAGCTCAGAGAGCGCATTTTACTGTTAACTATATTCAGCCGTATTAAAATATCGTATTAATGAATTTATTTGTGATGTCCTATAATGTTATAAGCATGATAATAATATAATAATCGTTAATTGGAAACAAAACCATTCTTTCACTTTGCTCTTCGTCTGTATCTCAAGTTATAATTCAGAATTCTGATGTACATTGAATAGATAATATTGTTAAACAATTTGAATATCAACGAAAATGATCATTTTGGTTGATCAAAAGATTAGAATTCTGTCATAAAATTCATTTCACTAACTAATAATCAAGAGCATACATTACAATTATTATTCTTCGTTATCCACCACTGAATAACATTCCCATTCTCCATTTTCTTCTTTATAACTATATGGAATTGGAGATGCAGTGTAATGTGTAAGAATACAGTGATTTGTCGAATTATTAAAGTAGAAACGTGGACAGTATTCATCCTTCGTACAACTAAAATAAAAATGAAATTCCATTATATAATGTATTACATTTTGATGTAAAAATTTACAAACTAAACAGTAGTAGGTTAGATAGTATTAACATTCTAAAGATAACGCCAATTTAAATTGTTGTTTAAAATCTGGAAGCGCTTAGAATTTTCGTAAATCAGCTGATCGGCTGTCATACAAATTGATATATACAGGTCATGTTTTGAATGATGCACAGAGACTTTTAAGTTCAGTGGGACATTGCAAGCAATATGCAATCGACGTAAAGATTTAATAAATGGATTATATAATTATCATCTCATACGTTGATATGTTTATGTATTGCCTGTATAAACCACTTTCAGGGAGGTTAGTATTTTAAGTCTACGAGTTTTTTCATCAGACCTGTTTTGTAATCTGCAGTTATAATTTGATTCTAGCTCTAATTTAGTCAACCTCACAAATCCTAGTACACTGACGTCAATAGAATAAGATTACTTTCATGAGAGCAAGAACAAATATTTGGGCAGAATAAGATGAATTCATTTTATTTCGTTGGTTTCTCATCAGCTGCATACAATCTAGAATAATATTCTACAAGATTAATATTTGAATCAAGTTTTAACATACTCATGAGAATGGATAGAGTTAGTTGAAATCAAGATTACATAAACATGTGAACATGGCTTAAAATGTTGGAGAAAATGCTGTGAATATATCCACGATCCAAGAGAAGGTATCAGAAAGCAAATTAGAGATCAGAGGTCAAATGATTACACAATAAGAGGTGGTTGGAAATATTAGAGAATAAAGTGAATAAAACTCAGTTATTAAACTTTACATGACCTAATTAAACACGAAAGTTGAACTTGACCATCTGAAAAACGATGATGTAACCAGAAGAGGAATTGTTAAATCTGATCAAAAGAGAAAACGTATTAAAAGAAACTTAGCGAGAGAATAATAACAATGAAAACAATAACGCAAAAGTTAAGTTACCAGGGTAAAGAAAGGCTTATAACAGTTTCTTTTTGAACACATAAGTTTGGTTTCAATCGTTTAATGACAATTGCTTCGGCATATTTTAGAAGATTCGAAGTTTTTTGTCTATTGAACACTTTAAATGATTGATTAATATCAATTTGGTGTCCTGTGTTAATTAGATGCTCAACGATTGCGCTGTTAAATGTGTTTGTTCCTGTGAGTCGTAGATTTTTTAGGACGTGTTCATTAAATCGTAGGTAGGCCCTTCTTTCTGTTCGGCCAATGTACAATGCACTTTTATCAAACAACAGCGAAGCAGCTATGAGAAGCACACACACACAGTTGAAAATATAAGTCTTTCGACGACTAAGGTCTTTGTAAAGTTAAATCTCGTTAAATTATTATTCTTTGGTCCCTATCCGTATAAAATGTTCTTTGATAATGATTAGATCATTTTAGAAACATTCTCACTTATGTTATCAAAACAGTATGATGCAAGAAGTAGAACTCACTTGACATTTTAGACTTGGTTGTTTCTGACATGTCTATTTATACACAAAATTCGGTACACAGTGTCACCAATAATATGTGCGCCACACAAGTACTCAAGTAACTTAGTGGGGAAAATAGGAAAGAAGACAATCAAGGGAGAAAGCGTAAGTTTAATAGGACAACAAGAGAATTACAAGTCAGGAGATACAGCTCGGATAAAAATACAGACAAGGAGACTTGATTTCTATTAAAAGAAGTTGTTATATTTTTATGACGGTTGTAGTAAGAAACTGCAGCATCATCGCTACTGACTTCTGTTCTGCATCGTATCTGATGAAGTCTAAAACCACTGATTTGTATCATCTCTAGGACCTCAATCAGGAATTCTGAATGGATCGACAGAGGCCGGTTCTATCATCATCAACGTAGAACCGGGCAAATACGCCCATCGGTTCAAGTTACCATACCACATTAACACTATGCTATAACAGAGATAACATAATACAAGAAAGGAGTGTGAAGTAAAGTTGTACAGAAACTGATAGTAGGAATCAAGATTTAGATAAAGTTAAAGAGTGAATACACTTGAGTCACTGTAACCGATTTTGAGCCTAGTCTCCGGTCATTTATTGCGACTATCACGTGGACCCCAACCTGGTAATCTGCATCTACCAACATGGCTTAGACCAACAGTCAAGGACTTCATGGACTGATACCATGTTTGGTTAGGCCGCCCCTGCTTTTCTTCCATTCTTCTTCAACCCTAGCCAACATAGTGCGACGAGGCAGGGGGTAGTCTGGCATGCGCAGCGCATGTCCTTACCATCTCAGTCGATGAAGGTTAATGACCTCTTCGACTGACCATATTTCCCAAGAACCTTTTATCTAACCTCCGTATTACTTATCCTACTGTTCTATGGTATACGAGAGATGGTACGAAGGTTTCTATGGTCAAACACCTTAAGTCGACGCATGTCTTGTGTTTTCATGGCCCACGTTTTGCGGGCCAAAATAGTAACAGCACTATCAGAGTAGAGAAATTTCATGCTGATATGTTTTACGACTTATGACCAATGACTGCGTAAGTTGTATTCACTTTAAGCCTCGTCTCCAATTTTTATGTATTGTGAAAATACAAATGCTCTTGATGATCGCTAATCAGTGTACGGACACGTCTGCCTCGCAGCTACCAGTCCCCCAAGCCGAAATAGAGGAAAACCAACGACTGATGAGCCAAACAGACAGAATCGAATCGGATAGGATTGAATTATATTTCAATCATGCCTTTATATATACACAAAATCAGACCACACAGCGTGCCAATTAGAGAACTAACATTAATACAGAACAAAGGAAATAGTGGTAGTGAATAGGCACAGCTTACACACAACTAATTAACTGTAGTCCATAATAAAAGACAATAAAATAACAGTTAATACGCTAAACGGGAGGATAGGGTAAGAGGAACGTAACAATAATAGAAATGTAATGTTTACACTACGCATGACCGAAATAAATGAATTAGTTCTCTAAAACACAGTTCTGGAAGTTTTTCACTCTTCTTTAGTGGTTTGACATAACACATGGTCAATCGTCTTGTGTTCTTCTATCTCCGACTTGGGACCAGTGAGCATAGGGCTAACACGCATTTACCGACTAGGAACATCTCATTTGCGTTTCGGTAAACCAACCAAAATTTCTCGCGTCACAACAACAATATTGAGTCCAAAATTATTAATTACACATAAATTGACAATTTTGATCCGTAAACATAATTCACGTAAACATTTCTTATTGTGTTGTAGAATACGGATGCTAATGTTGACATAACAGTAATCATGTAATGTTTAACATGTTAGTCTCGAGAACCATTAAAGTAACATGAAATTTTATCACAATATATGCGTATAACTGGGATGAGGAGACAAAATAAAGATTACATCAAATGTTTGATTAAAAATTGAGTGAAACAATAATCAATCAATCAATGCCTGTTACCTCATGTGGAGCATAGGCCGCCGACCAGTATTCTCCAACCAATTCTGTTCTGAACTTTCATTTCCAGTGCTTCCCAAGTGCATTTCAGTCTCTTCATGTCTGACTCCAGTCCCCGATGCAGTGTATTCTTGGGTCTTTTCTTTTTCCTTTGACTTTCAGGGTTCCATGTTAATGCTTGTCTTGTGACACAGTTTCGTGATTCCCTCAATGTGTGTCCAATCCACCCCCAGCGTCTTTTCCTAATTTCTTCGTCTACTGGAAGTTGAATTGTCCTCTGCCATAGTAGGTTGTTGTTGATGCTATCCAGACGACGGATCCGAAGTATCCTACGCAGACAATTATTTATAAATACTTGTATCTTATGAAGGATGCTTTTCGTAGTTCTCCAAGTTTCACCTCCATACAACAGAACTGTCTTCACATTTGTATTGAAAATTATAACTATAATGTTGGCTGACAGTCATTTTGAGTTCCAGATGTTTTTCAGTTGTAGAAATGCTGCTCATGCCTTTCCAATCCGCGCCGTCACATCTGCATCAGACCCTCCTTGTTTATCTATGATGATGCCCAAATATGTAAACGATTCTACATATTCGAGAATTTCTCCGCCAAGTAACATTGGGTTAGTGTCGGTTGTTTTGTATAGCAGGATCTTGCTTTTTCCTTTGTGTATGTTGAAGTCTACTGGTGCCGAAGCTGCTGCTAGCTTGTCCGTTTTCATTTGCATTTGTCGCTGTGCGTGAGATAGGAGAGTTAGGTCGATCATCTGCGAAGTGCATGTCATCTAGTCCCATCGATTTTGTCCTCTGTATTCCGAGATCGCCTTGAGATGTTGCAGTCTTCATGATCCAGTCAACTACAAGCAGGAACAGGAAGGGCGAAAGTTGGCAGCCTTGTCTAACACCGGTCTTCACTTTGAATGAATTCGTGAGCTGACCTCCATGCAGGATTGTACAATGTAGTCCATCATAGGAGATCTGTATGATGTTAACTATCTTCTCGGGTACGCCATAATGTCGTAGAAGGCTCCGTAATACTCTCCTATTCACGCTGTCGAATGTTTTTTCGTAGTTAACGAGGTTAATGTAAAGGGGTGAATTCCATTCAATTGACTACTCAACAATGAACCGTAGGGTAGCAATTTGGTCAATACAAGATCGGTCCTTACGAAATCCGGCCTGTTGGTGTAGAAGTTGGGTGTCGACTGGATCTTTCATTCGGTTTGATAACACTCTGTTAAAGACTTTTCGTGGTATCGAAAGAAGAGTGCTGCCTCTGTAGTTTTTATAGTTGCTGAAATCACCTTTTTTTGGTATCTTGATGAGGTATCGTTCTTTCCAGTCTGCTGGCACTTGTTCTTCCTCCCAAATCTATCTGAAGAGAATGTGGAGTATATTTGCAGTTGCCTCTACATCTGTCTTCAGCGCTCAATTCAGCTGGTATATTGTCTGGCCCTGCTGACTTGCCATTCTTGATTTGTTGGATGGCTATTTTGATTTGTTCGACTGTTGGTGGGTCGGTGTTTAAGGGATGATCCGTGGCTGTAACTTCGATGACTGGTGAGTTAGTGGTGCTGGTCGATTTAACATCTCTTCGAAGTGTTCCACCCATCTGTTTCGTTATTCATTCACTTCAGTGATTATTTTGCCAGTCTTATTCTTGATTGGCTGTTATGGCTTACTGGATTTTCAAGCTGATGAAATGTTTGGAACTTATTGATGAGAGTTCTGTTGAATTCGTTGCGTTTGTTAGTATCCCGGAGAAGGGCTGTGTTTAACTTTTGTAATACTGCTGTTCCAGTTGTCCAGTGGTTCTTCACTCTGAATTTCATTTTAGCCACCACCAGATGATGATTCGAAGTTATTTCAGCTCCTCTCCTTGTTCTCACGTTTTCCATGGTCCTTCTAAACTTCTTATTGATGCAGATGTGGTCGATTCGGTTCTCCGTAATGTGGTCCAGTGAAACCCATGTCGTTTTATGTATGCGTTTGTGGGAGAATATGGTGCCAACTATAATCATTTCGTTGAAGGTACATAGGTTTTCAAACCCTTCACCGTTTTCGTTTCTTTCTCCCAATCCATGTCGTCCCATGATATCTTCATATCCAATGTTGTCCATTCCAACATCGGCGTTGAAGTTTCCTATTAGAATGGTCAGGTCCTTGGCTGAGTATTTATCGTTAGTTGATTGCAGCCTCTCATAGAATTGGTCTCTGTCGTCTTCGTGGCTGTCGTTGGTGGGTGCATAGCACTGGATGACATTCATTGTAATCTCCTCCTTCTTTGTCTTGAATGATGCTTTAATGATCCTAGGCCTATGAGGTTTCCATCCTATGAGGGCCTTCCATTCTTCTCGGGACAACATTAATGCTACATTTTGTGTGTGTGTGTGTGGGGGGGGGGCGTTTTCTTCTTCGTGACCGGATTATAAAAGCACTTCTCCTGAGGTTGATCTTTGTTGTCTAGTTTGTAGCCAATTTGTTTCACTTATTCCAAGTATCCTCAGGTTGTATCTTTTCATTTCTTTGGCGATTCGCGTCCTTCTTCCTGTCTCCCACATCGTGCGGATGTTCCATGTACCTGTATTAATGGTTGCTCTGGTTGTCAGAAGCGACATCGGCCTCGTAACTTTCGAAGTAACTCGGCTTTCACCATGAGGCGTGATAACAGATCTTCCAACTCCCACGGCAGAGTTAAAGTGATTATAATGGTTTATACTGGTTAGCGCTTTTTTCTTTTTTTAGCAATTTTGTTGTTTTACGAGATAGGGTTGCTAACCCAATGCCAGACCCTACTCCTTTATCCGGGGTTGGGACCGGCAGTAACCCTAGAGGGGCTCCAGGCGGAGTTAAAACAATATTGGTAACACATAAATCAGAAGTTGTATATCAAGATAAATGATAATGTAAACTGCTTCATTCTTGTAAATCAGATGATACAAATAATAATGATAAAAATAATACAAACAGATAAAAACTGTTGCTTATGAATAACAGTATGGAGAAGTATAAGAATAAGGTAAAGCATGTAAGACGTAAGTTGGTAGTTGCGAATTGTTTCACATTTACGCAATAATGTAAAGGTTAAACTTGAAGCACATGAAACATTTCACAAAATTACTTCCGTAAAACAAAGTGACACTTATTATTTGTACAATTTATTACTATTTAAACACATCTATGTAGCTTAGAAGCTAATCCAACTTAACGTCATACACAATGAACTGGACAGTTTAGATACATTGAATTCACAAAAATATGTAAACACAGAAATTAAGTAAGAAATGTAGAAATGAAGTTGATGGTACTCAGATTCACTATGTATCTGCATAAATAACAATAATAGTAATGATCATCATAACACGTAGAATAACACTAGTACATATATTTTTGTGATTGTTGAAGACAAATAAACTTAAGTTATAGTGATAGAACGCGAGAAGGCAGCATTCACATTATGTCAATTAACTTAAAGTATAATTAAGGTAAATATTACCCTATTGGATGTTAGGATAACTTCAATAAAAGTTATGTTGGACTTATTCCATTTGTATACAATGCTCCGTCTTTTAACTCATTTGGCTATGGCACACAATTGAAGGATGGAATTGTACATCATTAGATTGTTATTTGTTTTATTGCAGTGAAAGATATAGTCCCTAGGAGAAAAGTTTGATTTCGAGATTTGTGACATAATTCAGGTATAAGAATAGCAGAAAAACACTCTCTTCTCGTTCGGGTTTCCGCACTACGTACAAGAAAACACAGTATTACTGCGTTGCTGGTGTGCGTAATGTTAAAAAATACATAGCAATTGAAATCTTTGGTTAATTGACATGGTTTAAAATTAGTCCTGAGGGTACATTTGAATTCGTTGACTACTTTCCCGAAATCTCCACTTATTTATCGACACATGCCTCTAGTATTTTGACTACACTCATTCTTCTTAAACCATTTAGGAGCGTTTTATTGATTTTTGCACAGAGAAACAAGCCGAAATATTAACGAAACAGTCTTTCACTACTGCTTAACCTCCAACTTATAAAGCGAATGAATTCCATTTTCTTTTGTTCTCATTTCTTTATTCTAATTAATATGTGAGTTTCATTAAAACTCTTGTAATTAGATTATTTTGTTTAGATAAGTAGATTACTTATTTTAAAAAGATTATGTTAATAAAAGAAAATATTGTGCTGTCTCAGTTCATATTTTTGTTTCTAAAACCAAATAACAATTGAAATGCATCTGTTCTGACTGTACACAGATATATTGGCCTTCAAAGTATGACCATTTAAAAGTAATTTAACGACTGGTTAATTAAACAACTGAATTAAGAGGAAAGTGCATAATGTGAATGCTGGCACTATAACAATCTTGACAAAAGTCACCTTAGTTGAACTTTGTTCTTTTGTCTTCTTTTGCACCGTTTCGATATATATATATATATATATATATATATATATATATATATATATATATATATATATATAACTCAACTTCAATAGCGTACTACGTTGTGAATATATATAAATGCATATATAGATATTGATATCAGATACATGAAATTATTACAAGATCCACCATTACTCTCATTTTAATAAACATTTCATACGATTGTTCAGTGAGCAAATCAATAGTAGATTTAGCTTATTCTTCGTCATATTAATCAACAAATAAATTCTGTTTCACAATCAATTCATCGATGAACTCCTCACATGGATTAATAATGTTCACTGTACTTTTGCTAAACTTTCCAATCAGATCTCGTCGTCATAAGACTCTAATGAACCGTGTAATATTCGGAAGCCTTCTACTCACTTTATCACTCACAGTATACTACTCTTTTGATTCATATTCTCAATCCAATCCTATCACAAATCAACTTCAATTAGAAAATACCACTGACATTCAAAAAGTCTGTGAATATCTATTCACAAATCCAATTGTGAAATCCGATAATGTGGTCATCGAAAGCATTCACTCACACTTCAAATCAAGTCATCAACATCTATTGGATTTTCGAAAATGTCAAAATTTCAAATTATTTTACGGTCATCCAGTTGAATCGTCGATGGAAGAAAGACAATTTCCTCTTGCATTCAGTTTATCTATTCATGAGAATATTGAGCAAGTATCACGTCTCCTTCGTCTGATATACAGATCACACAATTTGTATTGCATTCACGTTGATTTGAAATCACCACAAGCGTTTTATGATGAAGTGATGGAGTTGGCCACATGTTTCGGTTCAAATGTCATACTGGTGAATCGATCGGAAAGTATAAATATTCATTGGGGTTATTATTCCTTACTCGAATCATTTCTTCTATGTGCAGATAAATTGATTAAAAACACTGACTACATGTGGAAATATTTACTGAATGTGAGTGGAAAAGAATTACCATTGAGAACAAACTGGGAATTGGTCACAGCATTGAAGGCAATCAACGGATCTAATATCGTTGAAGGCTTAGGTCCAACTCCATATCCTTCACGGTGGCCGAAAATGGTCTTCTCATTTCCTGTAAGTTTGGTCATTGTTACGTTCATCGACAATTCATTTTTTTCGATTGTAACATAATTTCTCACGAATTACATGCATTAACTAGTAGTTTATTACATTTTGAATCACACAACAAATATGAATCTATTTTCATTGGATTCTCGTTTTGTTGATATATCCACTTTTCAGATGACTGATATCCGTCGAGCATATTCGTCACTCAGAATATTATTTCACAATTAGGCATCAGATAATTACACAAAATCACAACAACCTACGCGAATGTAGTCATGTTATACAATTAGTCTGTTTTTCAGTGGAAGTCATTCAATCGTCGTAACACGTATATTTTATGACTATGACAAATGCTCATAGCCTACTGATCACCCATATAGTTTATACAAAATTGAATTGTCAGTCCAGTGCAGAATAGTTTTAGTGATTTCCCACTTACCATTGTCATATGAACTTGGCAATCACAACAACTATATCCACTTCAACAAAGTGAATTGATTTGAAACAAACTCAAACATTATCATTAGTGTCAATGTCCTAACCTGTATAGTGCACATACACGTGTGTATGTAATCACATTACATGTCCTCTCTCTATTTATTTTACTTCAGTTCACTTGGAGCAAAGGCAGCTTCTATGTCGCAGTAAAACGTGAGTTCGTTCGTTTTTATCAAACCGATCCAAAGGCAAAGGAAATACTCAATGCGATGAAAGCTGAAAGATATTTACGCAAACATCCGGATGAGTTATATTTCTCGACACTGAATTATAATCCACAACTCGGTGCACCTGGTGCATGTAATCTCCCCAACAATTCAGATTCACGAAATAAATTTCTAGCACGTTATGTAACGTGGTATGATAAAGAGTGTGTAAGTTCAAGACTGCATCATGGAGTATGTATTATAGGTATCAATCATCTTTCCTTCATAACATCACAAGTGGAATTATTCGCCAATAAATTTCATCATGATTTCGAACCGATTGCCTATGATTGTACAGAATATTATATAATGAGAAAAGTTTTAAACGAGATGACTTCGAAGCAGCTGGATGCAAGATTTGATGTGAAGCCCTATTCCCAACTATATTGTTCAAGTAATCATATCTAGTTTCAGGGAGTATTTTTTGGTTTGTCATCGTAATCTGTTAGGTGCTATTAGATAATGCCATTAATTCATTCTGACATATAAAATCTCTTTTATTTTGTACACATCGGTTAAGGATAATAACATGTAATTGTTTTTGACTGTTTATTTACTGTATGTAATTTCTTGTACTTTGAATAGTTATGAAAGTATTGTACAGTTTTCATTCTTGACTTAATTTTCTTTTCACTTATGTTGATATAGTGATAAAATGTAAATCGGTAACGTATAGTGCGAAAGGAGTATAGGTTCGAATTAGAAAGTAGCATTACCACACTAACATTTAAAGAAGATCGATGTGGCATAAGAAGCATTACATTTGAACGTATATTTTAGTGAGTGTACAATCGAATTGCCGGTTTTTTGTTGAGAAAATGTAAACAATGTACTACAGAGTGATTCCAGTGCAATTACTTCATACATATTCTATCATTTACAACTAAAGATAAGTAAATTAAAACGGATAGTGTACGATAAAAATCAGTCATCTTAAGCATATCAAGTGAATGGTAATAATAATAATAATAATCATGGTAATAGATGCTTTAATTCAATATCATATATTTAGTAACGTAAGGGATTTTCATCGTACAGTAGTTCAGAATGTTATACTTTTTGTTTGCTTGCGTCTATGCTACCACATATAATCAAAGTAAAACCAAGTATACACGTAAATATGCAAGAATCAATTGAAGATTTTGTTAGAACTAAGAAACTCTGCGATAACTAATAACTCGCATTTTAAATGTAATAGAATACCGACTAAATCAGCCAATATATCCAATCCACTGCATAGCATATTTGAAAAAATACGAAACTGTAGATCTATGATTTTCTTTGTGTGCGTGAATCGCAACAAAGGCGTGATTTGCTTTATTAGGATAAATCGAAGGAGGAAGAAATAAATAAAGAGGGTTGTGACTTTTGTGTTATAAAGTAATAATTAAAAGATTTTTCATTAGACTTCTTACATCCATCTACAGTACCATTAATAATGACGTCGAATGATAACCCACATGTCCTACTTACAGCCTTTAAAACTCTACCCAATAGCATATCGATTCATCCTAATTCTTAAAAGAAAAATTCTGGGTGAAATTGTTGAATAACAGTTGGTATACAGGAATTTACAATCCATGAAAGTTGATGTCTTGTAACTCCATAGACTTTGTAGAGTGAATGAGAAATGGTCTTCGATAATGATAAACATGCGGATCTTCGAGTAGTAGAAAAGACCTATGTATCATTGAGAAAAAATATAGGTAATTCAGCGATGAAACCTCTTCTTCTCGACAATACCATTTACTATAGCTGTACAGTTGCATGTGTAATCATTTCTACAGGATATTTGTCTATTAAAAAATAAGAAGTGATTAGATGATAAGTTACTTAGACGTTTCAAGTCTCAAAAAATAAAAACACAAGTGTGTTACGTAATCGTCTAGATGATGAAGAAGAACCATTTTAAATTAGAATTAACGTACAGACTGAAAGAATGAGCAATACTTACCAAATTGACCAGTATGAAGAAGAAACAGGTAATGAAGGCAGCAGTAATAATTATGAAAAGAATGAAGTGATTCATCAGATTGGTTATAAAGTTTGAAGAATTAAAAAGGACATGAAAGCAGATCCAAGGTAATAATCAATAAATAAATTAGGAGAAGTTAGGGCCAGGGTGATTTTATGAGTTGAACGTATAATTTTTGAACGCAGAGATCAATTTTAGACTTCCGAATTTCCAAAGCTTCAGCTGTGCATAGGATGTCGCTTTGTTTCCCCCCTTTGAGATCACTCATCTAACAACATGAATGATGCTTAAGGACGATTTTGGAGGAGCATTGTGGCTAAAGTTGATCAGGTGGTCTTGTATTGAGCTCACTTTCATCATTCTGAAGCCATACAGAGTAATGTTCTGTTTGAAAAGTGTTCATTCTGTGCGGTTGATACAACAAGCACGACAGGAAAAATTAAATTTGTAGATACAAATAGATAATCTAAAAAGTGAAAGAATAGCACCATAAGGTTTCACAACGTTTATTAAAATGTGAGTGGAACACTGTCCTGGAGAAACAGCATACTATTTGAACAGAATCACAAGCGCAAGAGTATTTATGAAACGTGCTCCGGGCAAATAACTTTTTTCGAATCTGTGAACTATAGTATAATATAAGAGAGTTGACTTACCCAGAGTGAGAACTGATAAGGACCGGTGTACTTCATAAGTCCAGGCTGAAATGCGTGCAAAGATGTAGTCTATATATTGATTTTATGAATGGGATGTTACTGTTGAGTCTAAAATTAAACCTAAAATAAACATTGTATTTTATGTTGTTTATTGTTTATCTAAGCATATAATCCAATTTCACACTAACTACACTCCGAAAAGTTTTCATAATAAGTGGTGACTACCAATCACTACGTTGAATAGTAATAAGCAGACTTTCAATAACAACATGGTTACACAAATCACAGTTTAGTTGCGATCACCTGTCTTTAATTATCCATCTACTGTATCTGATGCACACTATATTCATAAACGCGGAATGTTTACATACAAAGTTCAAATATGATCGTCTGGATCAATTCATTCGTAACTGACGGTACTATGATTATCTACTACAATTCATTTAACATATCAATTTATTTTCGCTATCACAGTTTCGTCAGAACTCCATAGAGACTTTTCTTGTGATAATACACATACTGAAATTAATTACACCATTCACATCAATTTCCAAGCATATCAAGGTTGGTTAAAAAAATGAGTATTATTATTAACTCCAGGGAAACATTGAATTCATAGTTTCGAAATTCACTAAAGGATAAGAATGTCGGTCGAACATATTAAAGGCGACAACATGATACTGCTATGTCGGAATATTATAACACCTACTGCTATACACGAACTAACCGCAACTCTAATCGGAAACTTATCTGCGCCAACTTATACTCGCAACCGTGACCAACGACTCGACACTGATTACTCACCCGAAGACACCAACGCAGCACGAGGAAGATTCCATTCTATTGTAAGTCAACTCTGTATATATAGTTACATAAGCGACCTTGGGAAAAACAGAGTAATTAGCATACTAAAATGATAATACAACCAATCACAGTTAACAAGGTCCAGCGGAGGAAATGAAGAGCAGTACCAGTTACCGCTTACTTTACAATTAAATAAAAATAGCGAAATCACATGAAAATTAACTAGTTTGTTTTCTTCTTAGCACCTCCTCTTTTTGAGAAAAGTTCACTTTCTTGGAACCTTACTGTGGCTTTTCGTTTCCTTTCACTGCGTCTTATTGGCTGTTCTTCTCCGGACATTCCTTTCTCGTTGTTTGCTGCAATCATTGTTGGTTTTTCCGTGGGGAGCTTGAAAGTGTCAAGAAGAAGTTCAAGCGCTAGGTTCGGTTCATCTGCTTTTTGTTCACCAAACCTTCTGCGTAGCTGATTGCGATGTCGAATCCATATTTGTCCTTCTACTGCTACTTCATATATCACCTTTCCTCTTTTACCTTTAATTACCCCGTTTTTCCATTTCTCACTTCCCGGTCTGTAGTTCCTCACATACACCTGCGTCCCATTCCTATAGATGTGATCTTCCTTGCTTCTTACTTTTGACGGCCTTATTACCTCATTTATCGTTCTTAGTTTCCGTCCCATAAGTGCTTCTGCTGGTGACTTCTGTTCGGGAGCTCTGTTGTTAGGGGTACTTCTGTATACAAGTAGGAAACGCTGAATAATTTTTGCCAGGCTTCTCTCCCCCTTTGCCTTTAGTACAGCTCTTTTGAAAGTATCCACAAACCGCTCCGCTTGTCCATTTGATTGTGGATGGTACGGTGGGGAGCAAATATGTGTGATGGCGTTTTCTCGACAGAAATCACTGAAAGTTTGTGACGTAAATTGGGACCCGTTATCGGTGACTAGTGTCTCTGGAAACCCATGACACGCGGATATCTTCCTCAATATTTCCAGGGTTTTCTTCGTAGTTGGAGGAACTACCGAATGGACCTCTGGCCATTTTGAATATGCGTCTACTAACACCAAGTAGTAGACTCCTGACATGGGTCCGGAAAAATCTAAATGCACTCTGCTCCATGGTCTTGCAGGAACTGGCCAGCTTACTGGTTGAACCTTCGGTGGGTTTTTCGATGCTCGCTGACAGCGGTCACACTTCCTCACCAAGTCTTCAATCTGGGCGTCTATCTCTGGCCAGTATGCATAGCTCCGTGCCACTGATTTCATTCGAGCTGTTCCAGGGTGTCCTGCGTGAAATTGCTTGAGTACTACTCGACGTAACTCACATGGTGTCACCACTCGATCCCCAAACATAAGACACTCCTCTACTAGGCACATAGCTTGTCGACGTTGATATAGCTGTCTCAGTTCTTCATCTAGAGAACGTGGCCATTTGTGCTGCATATAACAGATTGCTCGTTGAATCGTTTTGTCTCTTCTTGTGAATTCAGCAACTTGCTGTGTGGTAAAAGGAAGTGGTCTCACAGCATGAATGAAACTTTCTATAGCGTAATCTCTCGTATCGATGGTGGCAATCACCGACTCTTCACTCTTCGTAGGATAGGTGCTTAGTGGGACAGCATCTAGTTTCAGGTCTGTAATCCAATCTAGACCCATCAAGTTAAGATTGTTGTTAACCACATAACATACTCCATCCGTGGTTATTTCGTTGAATGACACTGAGCACACAATTTTGCCAATGATCACCAAACGATCGCCTGATGCACTTATGGCGAGTTGTTCTGTAGGGTGTAGTACAGGTTTCCCAATTTTAATCCATGTTTTTCTAGAAATAATAGTAATATCAGATGCTGTATCAAGTTGGAGGCTTACCGTATGACCATTTATCCGAACAGAAACGTACTTTCTGGCTGGTCTCTGATGAGCGTGATTCAGGGTGGATACTGAAAGTGACTCAGCCGGCTTACTCGGTGAATGGAATCTTCTTCTAGAACGTGATCGAGTGCGTATGTCTTTCTACCTGCACAAAGTTTCTTTGTGTCCCAGTCTGTTACACTTTCTGCAGCGATAGTTCTTAAATGGACAGAACTTGGCAAAGTGCCATGCATCACAGTTCCAGCATCTGGATGGGGGAGTAATATTCTTCTTTTCGGCTGGTTTATCACGATAAGTTGAGGTGGTTGCTGAGGTGACTTGATGAGAAATAGGTTTTCGACGAACAACATGAACTTCAATGTCACCATTACCACCAGACTGGACAAGTGCAGTATCATGCTTTAAATTGGTCAGTCGTTGATATTCTGCGGCAATGTCATTTAGTGACAATGTTGGTTCTTGGTCAAGACGGTGTAACAATCGCGTTTGAATATCGGCGAATTTTTCTGACTGTAGATGAGTATTAACGACTTAAATTGGTTCTCCGATAGGTCTTTTAATTTAAACCGTTCACATTCTCTGTTTACAACTCCAACATGAGTTAAGAAATCATCTGATTCATTCATTTTTAACTTCAGCAACGGTATCTAATATTGAATAGAGAAGAATTGTCACCAAAGTGTTGGCTGAGGGTTGAGCAGGTTTCAGAGAATGTTCTATCTCGAGGATTTTGAGGTAAAATTAGGTTGCAGTACTTGTCAAGTTCTGCTGCACCGAGGTTTCTGAGAAGTAGGCGAACTTTCCATGCATCGGCCTGAGAAGCTAAATCATACGTAAACAAATTTTCATATCTCCGGAACCAGAAATCAAAGGTAACATTAGCTTCTGGATCATAATTAAATTCAGCAATACTATTAATAATTCCATCAATTGAAAGCGCAGAGTTGGGGACAGAAACATTAGAGAATGATTCAAGATTAGATTTCAGGCTTGTGAAAAGCTTCATTAGTTTGAGTTGTTCATCCAATAACGGATCCATTTTGGTAGGATCCACAGTCAAAATCACCCGTCGACAATTGATATGTCGAAATTATAATAATAAATAAAGCCTACTGCTATGCACGAACCAACCGCAACGCTAATCAAAAACTAATCTGCACCAACTGATACTTGCAACCGTGACCAACGACTCGATACTGATTGCTCACCCCAAGACAAAATCAAAAAGACACCAACGCAGCACTAGGAAGATTCGATTCTATTATTATTCAAGTCTGTATATATAGTTACGTAAACGACCTACGGAAAAACAGAGTAATTAGCACACTAAAATGATATTACAGTCAATCACAGTTAACAAGTTCCAGCGGAGGAAATGAAAAGTAGTACCGGTTATCGCTCACTTTACAAATAAGTAATAAATAGCAAAATCACATGAAAATTAACTAGTCTCTTCTCATCTTAGCAAGTTGCTTGAGCGCATATCCACAGTTATTGCTTACTCGTATATTGAAGAATATTATTTACCACATTGGTTTATAACAAAATGAAGAATTTATAATATATATAATTAGTACTGGGTTAGGTCGGTGTATTGAGTGATCAATGTACTCATGTATTCGGAGTACCGATTATCTTTATGTCTGTTTGTACTTCTTACACGCCATAACAGTGATTTAAATGCTAACCATTCATTTTCGTACTGAACAACATCAGTAACACTTGCAGTAAAAGTTAATACAACTGGATATTGTTTAAGTATCAGTTCTGAGTATTCAGATGAACTCGTATTCAAATAATTGCTATTAATGGACTTACTGTCTATAGATATCCTTTTATTTGTGTTAGCTTTTTCAGCCAGCTCCGACTTTGTGATTGGTTGACTACTTCAGTATGGGTTTATATTTTCGACAAATGTCAATGTACTCAATAATCGTTTAATGATCCAAGTACTATGTTACTAGAATCTGTCAAGTATTCTCAGAATTTTATCTAACTGAGTCATCATTCTAATATAGAGAATACAAAAGAGACCAAATTCCTAATAAGTTATTTGAAAGTTACCTAAATAACAATACCCACTATGTATGGAGATCGAGACGAATTGAGTTTCCGAATTGTAACGCGGAACATCCACACTTCTTTCATGGAAGTTCTTCGTAATACAAAATTATGATGTCAAAGAGGTTCAATCCAACTCATGGGTAATCCTCATCTGAGTATTTGAAATTTCATTCATGTTTTAAAATCTATGAGTTTTCTTTATTAATGTACAGACTTATCAACGGAGACAATATTTTTTTCAAAAATTCCATTTTAGGCTGTAAACAATTATATGGATATGTGTTGATTCATTTGATAAACAAATTTTGTATGTTAGCATGTAAATATATGATGCATTGCAGATATAGAATACGGTTCGTAATAATGGACAATCCACATTCATAATATTTTGGTTATATTGCATTCTCTAAGCTGGATGATCTAATGGAAACAGCATTCATCGTTATTCTGAATAATTTCATCACCGCTAACTTCTGATAGAAGTGAACTATGTGATTTTTTCCACAAGTGACTAGTAACTTGATTGATCTACCTTGAATCTGACGGAAATCGAAGTGTCTAGTGGTAATAATGAGTACGACAGAAAATACAACACAGTTGAGTCATCAAACAGACTGACAAGTGTGTGTGACTAGAGATCAACAGAAATAATAATAAGCTAGGTGATTTTGTGATGTTTTCTTTAATCGTTACAACAGGTAAGTAAGTACAATTCATGACAAACGAATACTAATATACACCTAAATACGAAGAAAGCTCCGACCTTACTTGTTTTACCAGTATGAATTTTATAGATGGGTAGCATTCACTTGAATTTCGCAAGTATTTGTTGATGTATTGTTTCGAATTTGTTGATTGTAGTAGTAATATAAATGTATTAAATAAGCGTATGATAACCATCGATGTGTCATCACTATTTTCTAATGTTCTACTAAACAAAACTGTTAGTTTATATGAGAATGTATTGACAGATTTAGGGTGAATGTTGGTATACCTAAACATGATCTGAAAGTGATAATCCTCTAATGTACTCAGAATGTTAAATTCAGTCTCACTTATCATATCTACCGACAGATAGAGGGAGTTACGATTGGATTTTCTATAGATCCATTATCATCGGACTTTTTTCTTAGCAAGCATTAGGATTAATGCTATAGAGACGACAATAAGTGGACTATGCCTGTATAGGTGACACGTTGATGACACTTTGATTGTCTGTAACAAAGAATGTAACATTGGTGATCTGCTGAAGACTTTCAACGAATACTATTCATGCATTAACTTCACATTAGAAAGAGAAGCATACTCTAACATCTCGTTTTTAGATTGTTCTACTCACAAGTAAGATTAATGAGACCCTAAAGAAATCCGTCTATGGAGAAACCATGTGGAATAGATGACTGGCTAATTTTAATAACTTTATACAGATGAATAGGAAAACGGAAACTGACCCACTCTCTCACCACATGAAGAATAAAAATATGTACCGAAAACAGCGTAAAGAAACAACTTCAGACGCTTAAAGATTATTTTATAAACAAAGGCTACCCCCGCTCCCCACCTTAGTTTATCAATGCAAATATGAAACGTATCAGGGAACTATTAAAAGTAACGAATGTACCAAAGTACTACATATACACCAATTTAGAATTAGAAGATGACACCACAGACCAAATCCTAAGAAATCGTTTAACGAGATCACTAGGAATAACATTCTATGCAATCTTATCTCAAGGATTTTACAATAACCACTCGCTGTTGAACAGTTATGTAAAGGACAAAGTACCTTGTTCTACCAGTTCGATGTGCGTCTATTTTTTCACTTGCTTTCGTGAACAAAGTACATAGGCCGTTTAACGAGAAACATCTGACACATTAAATAGTATCTACCAGTGTGGTTCATCAAAGGAAGGCGTAGAGGACAAAGTAATCCATTCTGCAACATGTGATATTCATGAAGTAGGATAATCCAATTATGAGGTTACTTATATGATCAAACCTTATTGATTGTAGCGTGTCCACACACATCTCCTTGGCACTTTACATTCATTAGCGATATGCAAAATAAAGCCAAATTGTGTGCACTGAAATAACTCATCAACTCACCATTGTTGTCATTGACCCAGGTGTGTCAGAGAACTCCCTTCACGTAATAGTCTCATTTTATTTATTCTTTTTATTATGCCTTTAATTGAACCATGCGTGGAATCCACACTTCCATGGCTGCTGTAGATCCACAGGCAAGATGAAAGAGAAGGCTAGGGCATGGAGTTGTCAACCCTATCCCGTAAACAAAAGCTTTTTCAAAAAAGAGCGCTAACCAGAACTAAGTTTTAAATCATTCAACTCTGTCCCGATAGTTTGGAGACCTGCATTTCAAAGAGTTATGATACCTCATGGTTAAAACCAAATTTATTCAAAAGTCACGAGGCCGATGCCCCTTCTGACAACCAAAGCAACATTTAATACAGGTACATGCAATGTTCGCGCAATGAGAAAGACAAAGAGAAGAATGCGAATAGCCATCCGTGTGACAAATCTACAGGGCCAGATAACATACTGGCCGAGTGGGGCACTGAATTCAGATATAGGTGTAACTGCAGCGATGCTCCACATTCACTTCAGGAAGACTTTGAAGAAAAAAGAAGTGCCAACAGATTGGAAAGAAGGGTATTTCATCAAAATATTACACAAAAGAGATCTTAGCGATTGCGACAACTACAGAGACGTTACTCTACATTTAGTACCGAGAAACGTTGTCAACAGAGTCTTATTGAACCGCATGTAGAATTCGGTTAATGCTCAACTTCGAAATCAACAGGCCAGATTCAGTAAGGACCGATCGTCTACCAATCGAATCGCGACTCTACGGTTCATTATCGAACAATCAACTGATTAAAACTCACCACTTTACACCAACTTCCTCGACTACGAAAAGGCATTCGACAGCATGAATAGGAGAATATTATGGAGCCTTCTTTGTTAATATGGCGTACATGAAGTGATAGTCATCATCATATGGAATTCCTACGATGGACAACATTGTAAAATCGTGTATAGTAATCAGTTTGAAGATTCATCCAAATTAGAGAACAGTGTCAGGCAAGGCTGGTCACTCTCGCCCTTCCGTTTACATATGGTGGTCGACTGCATCATGTAAACTGCAACATTTCGATCCAATTTTGGAATACAGTGGACAACACGGACGCAACTAGATGCCTTTGACTATGCTGATCAAATTATTTACAGATCACCGTTAATACTATCGACTAATACACAACTAAACAATCGAGAAAGTGCATACGAAAGAAGTCGATAACAATGAGAATTATATTGGAACACAGTATACATCTAACAAGTAAATTACACAACGTGCTAAGTCCAACATTATGTTAGGGGTGGAGGTGGGAGATGGGAGGTATATTTGACCTGCGCAACCTCGTAAGTCTATGACCTTGGAGAACAAGAAAAGTGCCGACTGTCTATTTGCGAGATGTATTTATGATAATTTAAAATGCATGGTAATTTCATAATTCCATATTTCGTGTGCAGTTTGAAGGTAATCGTCTAGTTCACGTCAGCCCGATATTGGTGAACAAACTGGCAGACTTCATACATCATGGTCCGGAGTACGTTCAAGTAAGAATTCTCACTAAAGATTATTGTGAGGTTATCTGTGATTTTGATCACAAGCTGTCTAAATACACTCACAATGCTGAGAGAGTCCCTGTTTGTCATGGTAATTTTGTTTACTTGAAGTAATGTAGTGAACGCCAAAGGATTGTTCATCAAAAATTCCAGAATACCCGAAGTATGTAGACTGCGGGTAAGTTGTTCTTCAGTGTATATATGTTTAGCTCAAAGAACTGTCAGACTTTTACTCACCTTTTGAAACATCTCCAGACATGTATGCGTATGAAAAGTCATGCCTTATGAAAGAATTCTGGAATTTAGCCCATAAGGCATTGGTCGATGGAAACGTGTCTCGAGAAGATATTGATTGTTGTGTTATGGAAGGTGGAATAGTTCTAAGGTGAGTTATGAAGATCAATAGGATCCCGTCAATATTTTGTGTTGGAAATATTAAATATGTGATTTACGAAGCACACCAGTGTGTAATTGTTATGTCGCGAGAAGTTGGTTGGTTGACTAATAAGAAACAATATACTGTGAGCAAATACACTAAACAGGAGGATAGAGTAAGAGGAACGTAACAATAATAGAAATGAAATGTTTACACTACTCACAACCAAAGTAATTGAAATAGTCCTGCAAAATAAAGTTGTGCAAGTTTGTTACTCTTCTTTAGTTGCACAACATAACAATAATCCAGCACCGACTACATCAAAGTACATCAGGACACTCAATTTTTGTGAATTCGAAAGATCTATCACAGTTGGCGAAAAGAAATGATAACTTCATCCATGTTGCAACTACTTACAAATGTTATTTGGAAAGTCTGTATTAATTTCTCTTGAAGTGGTATGCTTCATGATGGGAATTTGTTACAGTTATTAATACAGTCTCGAAATCTGCGTAATGGAGGCTGTAACAGTACGTATGTGTAAACGTTACTGTGGTGGTAATAATACGCGGTTGCATGTTGGTTTCAGTTAGTCATGCACTTTACTGTAGATTGGATGTAATTACGAAGAAATAAGATGACAACCAAACTTTGAAATTGTAATAAGCCACCGTGCGACTAGCCTATTTTTTCTAACTTCTTTCCTTTGAGTGCCAAGTGGTGTGCATGAGGCATTTATTTTACATTTAATCCTTGAATACCACACGTGGACCTGACAGTGTATGTTTATTAGGCATAAGTAGTAGTAGCTTAGTGACTTATGCTTAGCCTTTTCTGATGTTATTCCTTCTTACAGAAAAATTAGGGTTTTTTCATGCGATTTAAAATATCTTGAAGATAGCGAATATCTATTAAGCTTTATAATGAACGTAGTCTTTTTCCTTGCGAGTTATGAAGGTCTGTGAAAATCCTTTGCAAAAGATGTGTAGTCTTCCAATGAAAAATGATGTTTTAAAGGTTAAGGGTTTCTTAATTAGAACAAGCTTGGATCTTCCGATTGATTTGTAATAAATTGAAACTGGTCAGTTTCTGTTGCCATATGCGCATTCTGAGCGGATGGCTTCGATATAGCGATAGTACACAAGTAATATTTAAGTTGTATTGTAACCGATGAATCGCAAATAAGACGAGACGCGCGTTCTAGATTCCGTTTTTGAGTCACAATCCAACTTAAATGTTCAAGGTTTCTGCTGTCTGGCTGAAAGTAAGTACCAAACCAATTCATCGATGAGTTATACTCCTACATTTCTATCTTATTCCCCTTCTTCACATATAGTAATAGACAACTCATAATTACACAATCGAACTCTCGTAACTATTCACTAGAACTCTCATTCGTACGTGACCCATTGGATTAGTTTTGAACCTCTATTTTCATATTACGTAATAAAACTCTAGAATATTCATCTAATCTACTTATAAATACTCCAAATTCAACCTCTTTATAGTTTCGCTACTTAGACAATCTAATGTTATCAGATAAAGAATTCAAAGGACAAAATCAGCATGTGTATTAATAATTTGACTTATCTAAAATCAATAGCATGTATGTAGCTGATGAGAATGCGACGAAATACATTGAATTCAAAGTATTCTGCAAATGTCGTTCTTGCATTATTCAAATGCAGATACTGTTAGACGTCTGAAAGTGTGTCTATGTTTCGGAACCTGCTGAAGTGTGAATATTTGGTCTATACAACCACCAATCAAATGGGATTGCGTCTAGTTCCCAGATCCCAACCAAGATTTTAGTTAATTTCACTGCTAAGTCTGAACCACCATCTCTAAATATTTTAGGAGTTAATCTCACAGGTCCTGTTCCTCTCCCTAGCTTTAGATTCTCTATAGCCTTCTCAACTACGCTAAGACTTGGTGGGAGGGAGGAGGACCGATATCAATTTGCCGTTTAGGTTACTTGGGGATGGGGGGTAACTGGGGTGGGGACGAGGGCCAGTTGAACTGTTTCCTAAAGTGTGCTGCTCATCGGTTCAACCTTCTGGATTGACAGTGAATGATAGTTCCATCTTTTCCGAGATAATTTCACTTACAGTCGGATACCTGTTTCCTTGATGTCTGAACAGTTGTCTATTGTTACCTGTTGCCGCTGCCTTTCTCATCTCTTTAGCATTCGCTACCCACCACTGCTCATGATCATTATGTAGGCTTTTAACTAGTTTGTGTCTAAGTTGTCGTCGCTCGTCATCGTGTTCAGAACCAGACGGGACGTGTTGCCGAGCACCTATCAGATGAGTCGATGCAGCTGAAATCAACTGATTTTTCTTAACGTATTGGTTTAGTTTACCAGTAGATATCACTGATGTTTCAACAGTTATTTGATTATCGTTCCAAGCTGACTCGGAGTGTTTGCCGCTTACTTAGTTGACTAATTGGTTTTCTAGTTGTTCCTGAAATGTATTCTTGAACTTTGAAGGGGATCCTAATCGTGGGTGTCTTACGTTCAGTTAGACGCAGATTAATACATCGTAATACTAAAGCGTGCTGTGAGTCTAGAAAATTTGTTCAGAAAGGTCATTTTAATAATGACAAAATGTCATCTACATACTTCAGCTGAATTCGTGGTCTAATGGTGTTATGTATTGTCCTACACGCTTAGTATTCTACGATTCGACAACGACCGCGACTGGATCCCAAATCAGAACAAGAGTAGAACAGGTAGCAAGATGTATTGAGAAAGTAACGGCAGGAGGCAAAAGGCAAAGTCAAGCAAATGATTTACACTAGGGTTTATATAAACAATGGCATTGAGTATTCTAGAAACTTCCCGATTGGTCGTTGGCTCTAGTTGGCTAAGAACGGACCAATCACAGCACAGCTTCGTGAGCATGTTTTGAGCGTGCTTTAATCAGGCTCGTTTCGTGCCAACAAATGTCATTCGTAAAAATATTAGATTAAATGTGAGCCATTAATGGATTTGCTCTAATCGACGATACAAAGGAACCAATTGCCACTCCGTTAGTTTGTTTGTAATGAATCTCTTTGAACGAAAATAGAGTTGAGTTCAAGCGTATGTTTGGGAATTTCCATAGAAAATTAAGTAGTTCTGATCATTCGCCTAAATACCATGTAATTAGTCTTTCTTACTTAATGTATAACGTTGTGTTTATTCTCTTTGGTCAGAGGTTATTTAATTTTCAGTCAGTATACTAAGGTTCAGATAGATTATAAGATTGCATCTATTAATTCTCAAGTTTGTTTGTGGTTCTTAAACTTTAAAAAATCTTATTTCAATAATAATCGTATTAATTTTAGGAATAATGTGAATGTTTTTGTAAATAAGTTGAATCAGCTCAGCATTCCAATAATTATATTCTCTGGAGGTATAGGGAATGTTATTGAAACAGTTTTAATGTCATCTGGTGTATCCCTGGATAATGTTCGTGTCGTATCAAATTTTATGGACTTCAATCCCGAAGTAAGATGTGTTGTTTTAATAGACTTGACACCGCAAACTTTAGTATTGTTTGACTATATATTGGTGATTTAAAGATAGTCGATTAATCAATTAACAGGAAGTTAAATGAATAAATCAGTTTCTAGTCACTTCAGTATTTATTTAGACAATTATATATTGTATATTCTCTTTTGTGATTCATTTAGATGTTAGGCAGTATATTTTTAATCTCTAAGTCATAAGTTTCTTGGGCGATTATTATGACTAATTTTGCTACAAAGTGATGGTCGATGAAGCGTTTCTTGACACAATTTAGATGGTTTATCTTGATTCCTTAGTCATCGATTATCTTTCAACAGGTGGAATTCTATAAGCTGTTGAATCTGACCTTAGTTCTAAAAACTGCTAATGTAGTTATTTCAATGTTGGTGATTACGTGGACTTGATCATTTGACCTTGATGTAAATGTACATTATTTTGTTTATTAATATTAGTCACATTTCACACCTGTTGAAAGGAATATACTAAACTGAAGTAAATGTCTTTTCTATACTAGAACTGCTACAGACTATTGAGTGTCTTTGGACGTTTTTGTATCCGCTGGATTATCTCTATACGCTACAAATTCAATCATTGTTTCTATAAATTGCACAATAGCTTTATTTGCTACTATTATATTTCAGAGTAGTATTGGTGTGTTTGAGTTATTTTACTGTTGAATAATTTATACTTTATAATCATTATGATTTATATCATCTTTTAGTGTCAAGATGCTTGTGAATTTGTTGTTATAGGGTCGTTTAGTTGGGTTCCAAGATCCTATTATTCACTGTTGTAATAAAACATATGATGTATTACGGAATACTGAATATTTTGAGACGACTCTGTCGAAAAGAATGTGTATTCTGCTTATTGGTGACTCAGCTAGTGATGCCAACATGGTTGATGATAGGCAAACTTTTTCTTGTGAAGAAGTTGTGGTTATTCGTATCGGATTTTTAAATGAAGAAGTGAGTATTTTAAGCGTTATTTTATTGTAAGTGAAGTATCTTGTTCCAAATGAATCTTATTATTTGACGAATTTCTTATGAATGTGAATTTTAACTCTGGAGATCATAACTTATAGTGTATATTATTTTGAGAGAATTAGCAAAACATCCTTGACATTAATTCATAGTATTTTTAGATTTCATGTTAGATGTCTCTAAATCTTAAATGATTTCTGATACCCCTAACTGATACATTTGTTTGCAAGTCTGCATTTCGATGGCAAGATTACCGTCTTTGAACTAACTTGGCTTCAGATACAATACGAATTGAGATATATGCCATATATGCGGGGTTCTTTTCAATACTCATAACGTACTACAAATTAAGAGAGAAGTTTTGGTCGAAATGATATCATTTTATATCTAAATTGAGTAGAAATATATGTTAATGTGAGGCCACCTGGATTATTATATTATCTGTGTTGAGTGATTAGTAAATCGTACATAGTTCAAGAATCTTGAAAAGAATGCAGTTTTATGCGTTCTCAAATCATCTTTGATTCTTCTTAGTTTCTTTCAAATGTTATTGGTCAGCATCAACAGTATCATGATATAAATAAGTTCTTATAGTTTGCTGAGGGGATATTTTCTCAGTGGTTATATCGAGAGTTTAGTTCATCAGTTTAAGAAGTTGAATTGAAGGAAGTGAATAATAATTATTTCTTTCATTCAATATATGGCTGGAAACTGTTTGCATAAAATTGCGCCTCATCATTAGATTACCAATTTTAGCATTGATACTACTTGGATAGCTTATAAATACTGTTTATAAAACTAGTGATTTTCTTGCTGTTTCGTAGCTGAGTAACTTTGTTGTGTAACAACTTAGTTATTCTATCATAAATAATCACTTTCAGGGTTTATGATCTCAAATTTCTACTCCACATAGAATACTGATTGTTCTTTGTGAAACTATTTTTACTCATCACTGGTGAATTTATTATAAGACTGAAAACGGTGTTGAATTTCGCCAGTCTAATTCAGTGACTGTTATCTAATTCTATCGCAACCAGCCACGTAGACCTTGCCTCAAACCGAACAAATATGCTCATACATCAGTATATATACATTTGTATAAAGTGCTTGACAGGTTCTATAGTAGTGTGTAGACTCTGATCATGGCCAGGTTAATAATTCACTTACAGTAAGCCCATTCGTGTGTATACTTCTCGTGAATCTCAACTTACCAGGCCTATAGTTTTACTAAGAGTATGGAAATCCTAAAGCGTAGCAGACATTGTATGCTTGTTGTGTTACTGAATGTTTTTGTTTTAATGTAAATTGTGTTGTATTGTATCAACATAGTACTCTTTAGCTGTGTGTACTTTCAGTTGATTGTGTTAGTTTCCTTTGCACAAAACAATTTCAAACTATGTTGAATTATCCACTAACCTATTAATATAGAATAAAGGCTTCGTGTGAATTAGTTATAGGTAATTAGTGATGTTTTATATGTTTACTCGTTGACTTCCGTTAATTGGATTGATTGATTTCAAACAAGACCAGTTGTGCATTAAGATATTAGTGAACCATATGGGAATATTGAATATAATTCTTTGCATTTCATTTTCTGAAAGTGATTTTATAGATTTTACAAATAATTCTTTATTTGTATTTATAGAATGACGAAAAATTGAAATTATTCAGTTCACTATACGATCTTATTCTTCTCAGTGATGAAACATTTGATGTTCCTTTGTTCATTTTATCATCTATTTTTAATATTGATGAAGTGTGTAACCATGAGAAGAAGAAGAAGAACTTTACTAACTCAAATATTTGATATAAGTACCGTTGAAGTGTTTTATTTTTTTCAATGAAGATGTATTGTAATTATTTAAATAGAACTTGAGGTTCGACTAGTCGTCAAATTTTTCGTAAAATTTAATCCTCATTTGGTTTTCGGACAGTGCCTAGTATTCGGAGACGTAGTGTCAGTATGAAGTTATTTAAATGAATATGCTAAAGGTTTGGTAAATTATTCAAGGTGTATATAAAATATAGTAAAAGATTATCGTAATATAGTAGGTTCAGTGCTTGAAGTAATAGGTGACTCAGTGTTATGCCTAACACACATATGGGCATGCTATAGTTAAGTTGGAGGAAGTTAAACGAATGGAGTGTGCATTGGATAACTCAACTATTCACTGTAATATCTTTGCAAATTATAGATGTTCATATAAAGTCTGTCAGTTCACTGTTGATAATGAATAACAATATGCCAGATTGAACCAAGTACTTTAATCAGTTTATTTTGCTTTTAATTTGCCAACTATTATAATTAGCCCCCATACGTTGCAAGGACGCTGTTTTATTGAGTTCTTCAAATAATATAATCAATGAGAACTACTAAATCTCGTTACTGTATATTTAGTGTAGAATGTTGACCTTATGATTTTTCATTGCACATTGTTGATGTACGTAGGGGGTTAACTTCTAATATCATGTTTCGTACATGTCACTATTCATGCCGTTGTCAATTAGCTTACTATATATGCATTAGATAGTGATAGTTATGAATCTTTTCTTGATATTCACTGGGAATTTTTCACATAAATCACTTATTTTCCTTTTTACACATTTATAGTGTATTATCATCTCATACGTTGATATGTTTATGTATTGCCTGTATAAACCACTTTCAGGGAGGTTAGTATTTTAAGTCTACGAGTTTTTTCATCAGACCTGTTTTGTAATCTGCAGTTATAATTTGATTCTAGCTCTAATTTAGTCAACCTCACAAATCCTAGTACACTGACGTCAATAGAATAAGATTACTTTCATGAGAGCAAGAACAAATATTTGGGCAGAATAAGATGAATTCATTTTATTTCGTTGGTTTCTCATCAGCTGCATACAACCTAGAATAATATTCTACAAGATTAATACTTGAAATAAGTTTCAACATACTCATGAGAACAGATGGAGTTAGTTGAAATCAAGATTACATAAACATGTGAACATGGCTTAAAATGTTGGAGAAAATGCTGTGAATATATCCACGATCCAAGAGAAGGTACCAGAAAGCAAAATAGAGATCAGAGGTCAAATGATTACACAGTAAGAGGTGGTTGGAAATATTAGAGAATAAAGTGAATAAAACTCAGTTATTAAACTTTACATGACCTAATTAAACACGAAAGTTGAACTTGACCATCTGAAAAACGATGATGTAACCAGAAGAGGAATTGTTAAGTCTGATCAAAAGAGAAAACGTATCAAAAGAAACTTAGCGAGAGAATAATAACAATGAAAACAATAACGCAAAAGTTAAGTTACCAGGGTAAAGAAAGGCTAATAACAGTTTCTTTTTGAACACATAAGTTTGGTTTCAATCGTTTAATGGCAATTGCTTCGGCATATTTTAGAAGATTCGAAGTTTTTTGTCTATTGAACACTTTAAATGATTGATTAATATCAATTTGGTGTTACTTAGATGTTAATTAGATGCTCAACGATTGCGCTGTTAAATGTGTTTGTTCCTGTGAGTCGTAGATTTTTTAGGACATGTTCATTAAATCGTAGGTAGGCCCTTCTTTCTGTTCGGCCAATGTACAATGCACTTTTATCAAACAACAGCGAAGCAGCTATGAGAAGCACACACACACAGTTGAAAATATAAGTCTTTCGACGACTAAGGTCTTTGTAAAGTTAAATCTCGTTAAATTATTATTCTTTGGTCCCTATCCGTATAAAATGTTCTTTAATAATGATTAGATCATTTTAGAAACATTCTCACTTATGTTATCAAAACAGTATGATGCTAGAAGTAGAACTCACTTGACATTTTAGACTTGGTTGTTTCTGACATGTCTATTTATACACAAAATTCGGTACACAGTTTAATAAGACAACAAGAGAATTACAAGTCAGGAGATACAGCTCGGATAAAAATACAGACAAGGAGACTTGATTTCTATTAAAAGAAGTTGTTATATTTTTATGACGGTTTTAGTAAGAAACTGCAGCATCACAGCTACTGGCTTCTGTTCTGCATCGTATCTGATAAAGTCTAAAACCACTGATTTGTATCATCTCTAGAACCTCAATCAGGAATTCTGAATGGGTCGACAGAGGCCGGTTCTATCATCATCAACGTAGAACCGGGCAAATACGCCCATCGGTTCAAGTTACCATACCACATTAACACTATGCTATAACAGAGGTAACATAATACAAGAAAGGAGTGTGAAGTAAAGTTGTACAGAAACTGATAGTAGGAATCAAGATTTAGATAAAGTTAAAGAGTGAATACACTTGAGTCACTGTAACCGATTTTGAGTCTTGTCTCCAGTTATTTATTGCGACTATCACGTGGACCCCAACCTGGTAATCTGCATCTACCAACATAGCTTAGACCAACAGTCAAGGACTTCATGGACTGATACCATATTTTGATTAGGCCGCCCCTACTTTTTTTCCATTCTCCTTCAACCCTAGCCAACATAGTGCGACGAGGCAGGGGGTAGTCTGGCATGCGCAGCGCATGTCCTAACCATCTCAGTCGATGAAGGTTAATGACCTCTTCGACTGATTTACCATATTTCCCAAGAACCTTTTATCTAACCTCCATATTACTTATCCTACTGTTCTATGGTATACGAGAGATGGTACGAAGGTTTCTATGGTCAAACACCTTAAGTCGACGCATGTCTTGTGTTTTCATGGCCCACGTTTTGCGGGCCGAAACAGTAACAGCACTATCAGAGTAGAGAAATTTCATGCTGTTATGTTTTACGACTTATGACCAATGACTGCGTAAGTTGTATTCACTTTAAGCCTCGTCTCCAATTTTTATGTATTGTGAAAATACAAATGCTCTTGATGATCGCTAATCAGTGTACGGACACGTCTGCCTCGCAGCTACCAGTCCCCCAAGCCGAAATAGAGGAAAACCAACGACTGATGAGCCAAACAGACAGAATCGAATCGGATAGGATTGAATTATATTTCAATCATGCCTTTATATATACACAAAATCAGACCACACAGCGTGCCAATTAGAAAACTAACATTAATACAGAACAAAGGAAATAGTGGTAGTGAATAGGCACAGCTTACACACCACTAATTAACTGTAGTCCATAATAAAAGACAATAAAATAACAGTTAATACGCTAAACGGGAGGATAGAGTAAGAGGAACGTAACAATAATAGAAATGTAATGTTTACACTACGCATGACCGAAATAAATGAATTAGTTCTCTAAAACACAGTTCTGGAAGTTTTTCACTCTTCTTTAGTGGTTTGACATAACACATGGTCAATCGTCCTGTGTTCTTCTATCTCCGACTTGGGACCAGTGAGCATAGGGCTAACACGCATTTACCGACTAGGAACATCTCATTTGCGTTTCGGTAAACCAACCAAAATTTCTCGCGTCACAACAACAATATTGAGTCCAAAATTATTAATTACACATAAATTGACAATTTTGATCCGTAAACATAATTTACGTAAACATTTCTTATTGTGTTGTAGAATACGGATGCTAATGTTGACATAACAGTAATCATGTAATGTTTAACATGTTAGTCTCGAGAACCATTAAAGTAACATGAAATTTTATCACAATATATGCGTATAACTGGGATGAGGAGACAAAATAAAGATTACATCAAATGTTTGATTAAAAATTGAGTGAAACAATAATCAATCAATCAATGCCTGTTACCTCATGTGGAGCATAGGCCGCCGACCAGTATTCTCCAACCAATTCTGTTCTGAACTTTTATTTCCAGTGCTTCCCAAGTGCATTTCAGTCTCTTCATGTCTGACTCCAGTTCCCGATGCAGTGTATCCTTGGGTCTTTTCTTTTTCCTTTGACTTTCAGGGTTCCATGTTAATGCTTGTCTTGTGACACAGTTTCGTGATTCCCTCAATGTGTATCCAATCCACCCCCCAGCGTCTTTTCCTAATTACTTCGTCTACTGGAAGTTGAATTGCCCTCTGCCATAGTAGGTTGTTGTTGATGCTATCCAGACGACGGATCCGAAGTATCCTACGCAGACAATTATTTATAAATACTTGTATCTTATGAAGGATGCTTTTCGTAGTTCTCCAAGTTTCACCTCCATACAACAGAACTGTCTTCACATTTGTATTGAAAATTATAACTATAATGTTGGCTGACAGTCATTTTGAGTTCCAGATGTTTTTCAGTTGTAGAAATGCTGCTCATGCCTTTCCAATCGGCGCCGTCACATCTGCATCAGACCCTCCTTGTTTATCTATGATGATGCCCAAATATGTAAACGATTCTACATCTTCGAGAATTTCTCCGCCAAGTAAAATTGGGTTAGTGTTGGTTGTTTTGTATAGCAGGATCTTACTTTTCCTTTTGTGTATGTTGAGGCCTACAGCTGGCTGCCGAAGCTGCTGCTAGCTTGTCCGTTTTCATTTGCATTTGTCTCTGTGTGTGCGATAGGAGAGTTAGGTCGATCATCTGCGAAGTGCATGTCATCTAGTTCCATCGATGTTGTCCTCTATATTCCGAGATCGCCTTGAGATGTTGCAGTCTTCATGATCCAGTCAACTACAAGCAGGAAGAGGAAGGGCGGAAGTTAGCAGCCTTGTCTAACACCGGTCTTCACTTTGAATGAATTCGTGAGCTGACCTCCATGCAGGATTGTACAATGTAGTCCATCATAGGAGATCTGTATGATGTTAACTATCTTCTCGGGTACGCCATAATGTCGTAGAAGGCTCCATAATACTCTCCTATTCACGCTGTCGAATGTTTTTTCGTAGTTAACGAGGTTAATGTAAAGGGGTGAATTCCATTCAATTGACTACTCAACAATGAACCGTAGGGTAGCAATTTGGTCAATACAAGATCGGTCCTTACGAAATCCGGCCTGTTGGTGTAGAAGTTGGGTGTCGACTGGATCTTTCATTCGGTTTGATAACACTCTGTTGAAGACATTTCCTGGTATCGAAAGAAGAGTGATGCCTCTGTAGTTTTTATAGTTGCTGAAATCACCTTTTTTTGGTATCTTGATGAGGTATCGTTCTTTCCAGTCTGCTGGCACTTGTTCTTCCTCCCAAATCTATCTGAAGAGAATGTGGAGTATATTTGCAGTTGCCTCTACATCTGTCTTCAGCGCTCAATTCAGCTGGTATATTGTCTGGCCCTGCTGACTTGCCATTCTTGATTTGTTGGATGGCTATTTTGATTTGTTCGACTGTTGGTGGGTCGGTGTTTAAGGGATGATCCGTGGCTGTAACTTCGATGACTGGTGAGTTAGTGGTGCTGGTCGATTTAACATCTCTTCGAAGTGTTCCACCCATCTGTTTCGTTATTCATTCACTTCAGTGATTATTTTGCCTGTCTTGTTCTTGATTGGCTGTTATGGTTTACTGAATTTCCAAGCTGGTGAAGTGTACCTGGTTATATGACCAAGTTGCGCTTGTCGTATAACCAAAGCCACTTCTATCGAATGGACCCACTCTTACGAATGAGAAATCATAAGGCACTGATGGATGGAAGCGAAATTATATTTGATCGTATACAGAGCTTAAGTAGGATAGCAACGTCTAGGCTGGCAAACTAGAGAGAAATGCTACCCACGGTGGTTCGAGTCGTGATCTGGTGAAGATGCATGACCGCGCGCCTTCAACTAGTAGTGTCCGCTAAAACAAACATGGTCAGCATCAATGTCGAGAGCCTATGCAACTATTTATTTTGGGGATTATTTACGGCTACAGCTGTCTCCCCCCCATAATGAGTTCGTGAGGACCCTAAGACGTATCAGCCAAAGGATAAAACCCAATGCATCAGACATTAGTAAACGTTCCTTCGATAGCTTGCGATGTTGTGCAGCTTCTGGACGTCAGTCCTTACACTATGGTGCGTTGAACTTTTGTATTACTGCTGTTCCAGTTGTTCAGTGCTTCTTTAGCTCCAACTTCATTTTAGCCACCACCAGATGATGATTCGAAGTTATTTCAGCTCCTCTCCTTGTTCTCACGTTTTCCATGGTCCTTCTAAACTTCTTATTGATGCAGATGTAGGTCGATTCGGTTCTCCGTAATGTGGTCCAGTGAAACCCATGTCGTTTTATGTATGCGATTGTGGGAGAATATGGTGCCAACTATAATCATTTCGTTGAAGGTACATAGGTTTTCAAACCCTTTCACCGTTTTCGTTCCTTTCTCCCAATCCATGTCGTCCCATGATATCTTCATATCCAATGTTGTCCACTCCAACATCGGCGTTGACGTCTCCTATTAGAATGGTCAGGTCCTTGGCTGAGTATTTATCGTTAGTTGATTGCAGCCTCTCATAGAATTGGTCTCTGTCGTCTTCGTGGCTGTCGTTGGTGGGTGCATAGCACTGGATGATATTCATTGTAATCTCCTCCTTCTTTGTCTTGAATGATGCTTTAATGATCCTAGGCCTATGAGGTTTCCATCCTATGAGGGCCTTCCATTCTTCTCGGGACAACATTAATGCTACATTTTGTGTGTGTGTGTGTGTGGGGCGTTTTCTTCTTCGTGACCGGATTATAAAAGCACTTCTCCTGAGGTTGATCTTTGTTGTCTAGTTTGTAGCCAATTTGTTTCACTTATTCCAAGTATCCTCAGGTTGTATCTTTTCATTTCTTTGGCAATTCGCAGGCTTCTTCCTGTCTCCCACATCGTGCGGATGTTCCATGTACCTGTATTAATGGTTGCTCTGGTTGTCAGAAGCGACATCGGCCTCGTAACTTTCGAAGTAACTCGGCTTTCACCATGAGGCGTGATAACAGATCTTCCAACTCCCACGGCAGAGTTAAAGTGATTATAATGGTTTATACTGGTTAGCGCTTTTTTCTTTTTTTAGCAATTTTGTTGTTTTACGAGATAGGGTTGCTAACCCAATGCCAGACCCTACTCCTTTATCCGGGGTTGGGACCGGCAGTAACCCTAGAGGGGCTCCAGGCGGAGTTAAAACAATATTGGTAACACATAAATCAGAAGTTGTATATCAAGATAAATGATAATGTAAACTGCTTCATTCTTGTAAATCAGATGATACAAATAATAATGATAAAAATAATACAAACAGATAAAAACTGTTGCTTATGAATAACAGTATGGAGAAGTATAAGAATAAGGTAAAGCATGTAAGACGTAAGTTGGTAGTTGCGAATTGTTTCACATTTACGCAATAATGTAAAGGTTAAACTTGAAGCACATGAAACATTTCACAAAATTACTTCCGTAAAACAAAGTGACACTTATTATTTGTACAATTTATTACTATTTAAACACATCTATGTAGCTTAGAAGCTAATCCAACTTAACGTCATACACAATGAACTGGACAGTTTAGATACATTGAATTCACAAAAATATGTAAACACAGAAATTAAGTAAGAAATGTAGAAATGAAGTTGATGGTACTCAGATTCACTATGTATCTGCATAAATAACAATAATAGTAATGATCATCATAACACGTAGAATAACACTAGTACATATATTTTTGTGATTGTTGAAGACAAATAAACTTAAGTTATAGTGATAGAACGCGAGAAGGCAGCATTCACATTATGTCAATTAACTTAAAGTATAATTAAGGTAAATATTAGCCTATTGGATGTTAGGATAACTTCAATAAAAGTTATGTTGGACTTATTCCATTTGTATACAATGCTCCGTCTTTTAACTCATTTGGCTATGGCACACAATTGAAGGATGGAATTGTACATCATTAGATTGTTATTTGTTTTATTGCAGTGAAAGATATAGTCCCTAGGAGGAAAGTTTGATTTCGAGATTTGTGACATAATTCAGGTATAAGAATAGCAGAAAAACACTCTCTTCTCGTTCGGGTTTCCGCACTACATACAAGAATACACAGTATTACTGTGTTGCTGGTGTGCGTAATGTTTAAAAATACATAGCAATTGAAATCTTTGGTTAATTGACATGGTTTAAAATTAGTCCTGAGGGTACATTTGAATTCGTTGACTACTTTCCCGAAATCTCCACTTATGTATCGACACATGCCTCTAGTATTTTGACTACACTCATTCTTCTTAAACCATTTAGGAGCGTTTTATTGATTTTTGCACAGAGAAACAAGCCGAAATATTAACGAAACAGTCTTTCACTACTGCTTAACCTCCAACTTATAAAGCGAATGAATTCCATTTTCTTTTGTTCTCATTTCTTTATTCTAATTAATATGTGAGTTTCATTAAAACTCTTGTAATTAGATTATTTTGTTTAGATAAGTAGATTACTTATTTTAAAAAGATTATGTTAATAAAAGAAAATATTGTGCTGTCTCAGTTCATATTTTTGTTTCTAAAACCAAATAACAATTGAAATGCATCTGTTCTGACTGTACACAGATATATTGGCCTTCAAAGTATGACCATTTAAAAGTAATTTAACGACTGGTTAATTAAACAACTGAATTAAGAAGAAAGTACATAATGTGAATGCTGGCACTATAGCAATCTTGGCGAAAGTCATCTTAGTCAAACTATGTTCTTCTGTCTGCTTTTGCATCGTTTCGACATGTATATATATATATATATATATATATATATATATATATATATATATATATATAACTCAAGTTCAATAGCGTACTACGTTGTGAATATATATAAATGCATATATAGATATAGATATCAGATACATGAAATTATTACAAGATCCACCATTACTCTCATTTTAATAAACATTGCATACGATTGTTCAGTGAGCAAATCAATAATAGATTTAGCTTATTCTTCGTCATATTAATCAACAAATAAATTCTGTTTCACAATCAATTCATCGATGAACTCCTCACATGGATTAATAATGTTCACTGTTCGATTGCTAAACTTTCCAATCAGATCTCGTCGTCATAATACTCTAATAAACAGTGTAATATTCGGAAGCCTTCTACTCACTTTATCGCTCACAATATACTACTCTTTTAATTCATATTCTCAATCCAATCCTATCACACATCAACTTCAATTAGAAAATACCACTGACATTCAAAAAGTCTGTGAATATCTATTCACAAATCCAATTGTGAAATCCGATGATGTGGTCATCGAAAGCATTCACTCACACTTCAAATCAAGTCATCAACATCTATTGGATTTTCGAAAATGTCGAAATTTCAAATTATTTTACGGTCATCCAGTTGAATCGTCGATGGAAGAAAGACAATTTCCTCTTGCATTCAGTTTGTCTATTCATGAGAATATTGAGCAAGTATCACGTCTCCTTCGTCTGATATACAGATCACACAATTTGTATTGCATTCATGTTGACTTGAAATCACCACAAGCGTTTTATGATGAAGTGATGGAGTTGGCCACATGTTTCGGTTCAAATGTCATACTGGTGAATCGATCGGAAAGTGTAAATATTCATTGGGGTTATTATTCCTTACTCGAAGCATTTCTTCTATGTGCAGATAAATTGATGAAAAACACTGACTACATGTGGAAATATTTACTGAATGTGAGTGGAAAAGAATTACCATTGAGAACAAACTGGGAATTGGTCACAGCATTGAAGGCAATCAACGAATCTAATATCATTGAAGGATTAGGTCTAACTCCGAATCCTTCACGGTGGCCGAAAATGGTCTTCTCATTTCCTGTAAGTTCGGTCATTGTTACATTCATCGACAATTCATTTTTTTCGATTGTAACATAATTTCTCACGAATTACATGCATTAACTAGTAGTTTATTACATTTTGAATCACACAACAAATATGAATCTATTTTCATTGGATTCTCGTTTTGTTGATATATCCACTTTTCAGATGACTGATATCCGTCGAGCATATTCGTCACTCAGAATATTATTTCACAATTAGGCATCAGATAATTACACAAAATCACAACAACCTACGCGAATGTAGTCATGTTATACAATTAGTCTGTTTTTCAGTGGAAGTCATTCAATTTTTATGACTATGACAAATGCTCATAGCCTACTGATCACCCATATAGTTTATACAAAATTGAATTGTCAGTCCAGTGCAGAATAGTTTCAGTGATTTCCCACTTACCATTGTCATATGAACTTGGCAATCACAACAACTATATCCACCTCAACAAAGTGAATTGATTTGAAACAAACTCAAACACTATAATTAGTGTCAATGTCCTAACCTGTATAGTGCACATACACGTGTGTATGTAATCACATTACATGTCCTCTCTCTATTTATTTTACTTCAGTTCACTTGGAGCAAAGGCAGCTTCTATGTCGCAGTAAAACGTGAGTTCGTTCGTTTCTATCAAACCGATCCAAAGGCAAAGGAAATACTCAATGCAATGAAAGCTGAAAGATATTTACGCAAACATCCGGATGAGTTATATTTCTCGACACTGAATTATAATCCACAACTCGGTGCACCTGGTGCATGTAATCTCCCCAACAATTCAGATTCACGAAATAAATTTCTAGCACGTTATGTAACGTGGTATGATAAAGAGTGTGTAAGTTCAAGACTGCAACGTGGTGTATGTATTATAGGTATCAATCATCTTTCCTTCATAACATCACAAGTGGAATTATTCGCCAATAAATTTCATCATGATTTCGAACCGATTGCCTATGATTGTACAGAATATTATATAATGAGAAAAGTTTTAAACGAGATGACTTCGAAGCAGCTGGATGCAAGATTTGATGTGAAGCCCTATTCCCAACTATATTGTTCAAGTAATCATATCTAGTTTCAGGGAGTATTTTTTGGTTTGTCATCGTAATCTGTTAGGTGCTATTAGATAATGCCATTAATTCATTCTGACATATAAAATCTCTTTTATTTTGTACACATCGGTTAAGGATAATAACATGTAATTGTTTTTGACTGTTTATTTACTGTATGTAATTTCTTGTACTTTGAATAGTTATGAAAGTATTGTACAGTTTTCATTCTTGACTTAATTTTCTTTTCACTTATGTTGATATAGTGATAAAATGTAAATCGGTAAAGTATAGTGCGAAAGGAGTATAGGTTCGAATTAGAAAGTAGCATTACCACACTAACATTTAAAGAAGATCGATGTGGCATAAGAAGCATTACATTTGAACGTATATTTTAGTGAGTGTACAATCGAATTGCCGGTTTTTTGTTGAGAAAATGTAAACAATGTACTACAGAGTGATTCCAGTGCAATTACTTCATACATATTCTATCATTTACAACTAAAGATAAGTAAATTAAAACGGATAGTGTACAATAAAAATCAGTCATCTTAAGCATATCAAGTGAATGGTAATAATAATAATAATAATCATGGTAATAGATGCTTTAATTCAATATCATATATTTAGTAACGTAAGGGATTTTCATCGTACAGTAGTTCAGAATGTTATACTTTTTGTTTGCTTGCGTCTATGCTACCACATATAATCAAAGTAAAACCAAGTATACACGTAAATATGCAAGAATCAATTGAAGATTTTGTTAGAACTAAGAAACTCTGCGATAACTAATAACTCGCATTTTAAATGTAATAGAATACCGACTAAATCAGCCAATATATCCAATCCACTGCATAGCATATTTGAAAAAATACGAAACTGTAGATCTATGATTTTCTTTGTGTGCGTGAATCGCAACAAAGGCGTGATTTGCTTTATTAGGATAAATCGAAGGAGGAAGAAATAAATAAAGAGGGTTGTGACTTTTGTGTTATAAAGTAATAATTAAAAGATTTTTCATTAGACTTCGTACATCCATCTACAGTACCATTAATAATGACGTCGAATGATAACCCACATGTCCTACTTACAGCCTTTAAAACTCTACCCAATAGCATATCGATTCATCCTAATTCTTAAAAGAAAAATTCTGGGTGAAATTGTTGAATAACAGTTGGTATACAGGAATTTACAATCCATGAAAGTTGATGTCTTGTAACTCCATAGACTTTGTAGAGTGAATGAGAAATGGTCTTCGACAATCATAAACATACGGATCTTCAAGTAGTAGAAAAGACCTATGTATCATTGAGAAAAAATATAGGTAATTCAGCGATGAAACCTCTTCTTCTCGACAATACCATTTACTATAGCTGTACAGTTGCATGTGTAATCATTTCTACAGGATATTTGTCTATTAAAAAATAAGAAGTGATTAGATGATAAGTTACTTAGACGTTTCAAGTCTCAAAAAATAAAAACACAAGTGTGTTACGTAATCGTCTAGATGATGAAGAAGAACCATTTTAAATTAGAATTAACGTACAGACTGAAAGAATGAGCAATACTTACCAAATTGACCAGTATGAAGAAGAAACAGGTAATGAAGGCAGCAGTAATAATTATGAAAAGAATGAAGTGATTCATCAGATTGGTTATAAAGTTTGAAGAATTAAAAAGGACATGAAAGCAGATCCAAGGTAATAATCAATAAATAAATTAGGAGAAGTTAGGGCCAGGGTGATCTTATGAGTTGAACGTATAATTTTTGAACGCAGAGATCAATTTTAGACTTCCGAATTTCCAAAGCTTCAGCTGTGCATAGGATGTCGCTTTGTTTCCCCCCTTTGAGATCACTCATCTAACAACATGAATGATGCTTAAGGACGATTTTGGAGGAGCATTGTGGCTAAAGTTGATCAGGTGGTCTTGTATTGAGCTCACTTTCATCATTCTGAAGCCATACAGAGTAATGTTCTGCTTGAAAAGTGTTCATTCTGTGCGGCTGATACAACAAGCACGACAGGAAAAATTAAATTTGTAGATACAAATAGATAATCTAAAAAGTGAAAGAATAGCACCATAAGGTTTCACAACGTTTATTAAAATGTGAGTGGAACACTGTCCTGGAGAAACAGCATACTATTTGAACAGAATCACAAGCGCAAGAGTATTTATGAAACGTGCTCCGGGCAAATAACTTTTTTCGAATCTGTGAACTATAGTATAATATAAGAGAGTTGACTTACCCAGAGTGAGAACTGATAAGGACCGGTGTACTTCATAAGTCCAGGCTGAAATGCGTGCAAAGATGTAGTCTATATATTGATTTTATGAATGGGATGTTACTGTTGAGTCTAAAATTAAACCTAAAATAAACATTGTATTTTATGTTGTTTATTGTTTATCTAAGCATATAATCCAATTTCACACTAACTACACTCCGAAAAGTTTTCATAATAAGTGGTGACTACCAATCACTACGTTGAATAGTAATAAGCAGACTTTCAATAACAACATGGTTACACAAATCACAGTTTAGTTGCGATCACCTGTCTTTAATTATCCATCTACTGTATCTGATGCACACTATATTCATAAACGCGGAATGTTTACATACAAAGTTCAAATATGATCGTCTGGATCAATTCATTCGTAACTGACGGTACTATGATTATCTACTACAATTCATTTAACATATCAATTTATTTTCGCTATCACAGTTTCGTCAGAACTCCATAGAGACTTTTCTTGTGATAATACACATACTGAAATTAATTACACCATTCACATCAATTTTCAAGCATGTCAAAGTTGTTTTAAAAAAATGGGTATCAATAATAACTCCAGGGAAACATTGAATTCATAGTTTCGAAATTCACTAAAGGATAAGAATGTCGGTCGAACATATTAAAGGCGACAACATGATACTCACACAATCATTGCTATCAACAATACAATATAAGTGGTATTTTTCTAAGTTGAATTGTGACTGGCACGTGGAATTTGGGACACGCGCTTAGTCCTATTTGGGACTCGTCGGTTGGATGTACCTGCATCCCAATGTTGATTTTCACAGTGGCTGATCAGCTTCAGTCTATAACAAATCAATGGGAATATACAAATTCATGTTAATTAACAATATAAGTAGGTTAATGTTCATAATAGTAAATGATGTCTGGTAGTTGAAAGAAGAAAACCAGAACTGTGAGAACAGAATGAAAACAAAACTATCCTATAGTTGCTTGAGCGCATTGCCAGAGTTATTGCTTACTCGTATATAGAAGAATATTATTTACCACATTGGTTTATAACAAAATGAAGAATATATAATATATATAATTAGTACTGGGTTAGGTCGGTGTATTGAGTGATCAATGTACTCATGTATTCGGAGTACCGATTATCTTTATGTCTGTTTGTACTTCTTACACGCCATAACAGTGATTTAAATGCTAACCATTCATTTTCGTACTGAACAACATCAGTAACACTTGCAGTAAAAGTTAATACAACTGGATATTGTTTAAGTATCAGTTCTGAGTATTCAGATGAACTCGTATTCAAATAATTGCTATTAATGGACTTACTGTCTATAGATATCCTTTTATTTGTGTTAGCTTTTTCAGCCAGCTCCGACTTTGTGATTGGTTGACTACTTCAGTATGGGTTTATATTTTCGATAAATGTCAATGTACTCAATAATCGTTTAATGATCCAAGTACTATGTTACTAGAATCTGTCAAGTATTCTCAGAATTTTATCTAACTGAGTCATCATTCTAATATAGAGAATACAAAAGAGACCAAATTCCTAATAAGTTATTTGAAAGTTACCTAAATAACAATACCCACTATGTATGGAGATCGAGACGAATTGAGTTTCCGAATTGTAACGCGGAACATCCACACTTCTTTCATGGAAGTTCTTCGTAATACAAAATTATGATGTCAAAGAGGTTCAATCCAACTCATGGGTAATCCTCATCTGAGTATTTGAAATTTCATTCATGTTTTAAAATCTATGAGTTTTCTTTATTAATGTACAGACTTATCAACGGAGACAATATTTTTTTCAAAAATTCCATTTTAGGCTGTAAACAATTATATGGATATGTGTTGATTCATTTGATAAACAAATTTTGTATGTTAGCATGTAAATATATGACGCATTGCAGATATAGAATACGGTTCGTAATAATGGACAATCCACATTCATAATATTTTGGTTATATTGCATTCTCTAAGCTGGATGATCTAATGGAAACAGCATTCATCGTTATTCTGAATGATTTCATCACCGCTAACTTCTGATAAAAGTGAACTATGTGAATTTTTTCCACAAGTGACTAGTAACTTGATTGATCTACCTTGAATCTGACTGGAAATCGAAGTGTCTAGTGGTAATAATGAGTACGACAGAAAATACAACACAGTTGAGTCATCAAACAGACTGACAATTGTGTAAGTGACTAGAGATCAACAGAAATAATAATAAGCTAGGTGATTTTGTGATGTTTTCTTTAATCGTTACAACAGGTAAGTAAGTACAATTCATGACAAACGAATACTAATATACACCTAAATACGAAGAAAGCTCCGACCTTACTTGTTTTACCAGTATGAATTTTATAGATGGGTAGCATTCACTTGAATTTCGCAAGTATTTGTTGATGTATTGTTTCGAATTTGTTGATTGTAGTAGTAATATAAATGTATTAAATAAGAGTATGATAACCATCGATGTGTCATCACTATTTTCTAATGTACTACTAAACAAAACTGTTAGTTTATATGAGAATGTATTGACAGATTTAGAGTGGATATTGGTATACCTAAACATGATCTGAAAGTGATAATCCTCTAATGTACTCAGAATGTTAAATTCAGTCTCACTTATCATATCTACCGACAGATAGAGGGAGTTACGATTGGATTTTCTATAGATCCATTATCATCGGACTTTTTTCTTAGCAAGCATTAGGATTAATGCTATAGAGACGACAATAAGTGGACTATGCCTGTATAGGTGACACGTTGATGACACTTTGATTGTCTGTAACAAAGAATGTAACATTGGTGATCTGCTGAAGACTTTCAACGAATACTATTCATGCATTAACTTCACATTAGAAAGAGAAGCATACTCTAACATCTCGTTTTTAGATGTTCTACTCACAAGTAAGATTAATGAGACCCTAAAGAAATCCGTCTATGGAGAAACCATGTGGAATAGATGACTGGCTAATTTTAATAACTTTATACAGATGAATAGGAAAACGGAAACTGACCCACTCTCTCACCACATGAAGAATAAAAATATGTACCGAAAACAGCGTAAAGAAACAACTTCAGACGCTTAAAGATTATTTTATAAACAAAGGCTACCCCCGCTCCCCACCTTAGTTTATCAATGCAAATATGAAACGTATCAGGGAACTATTAAAAGTAACGAATGTACCAAAGTACTACATATACACCAATTTAGAATTAGAAGATGACACCACAGACCAAATCCTAAGAAATCGTTTAACGAGATCACTAGGAATAACATTCTATGCAATCTTATCTCAAGGATTTTACAATAACCACTCGCTGTTGAACAGTTATGTAAAGGACAAAGTACCTTGTTCTACCAGTTCGATGTGCGTCTATTTTTTCACTTGCTTTCGTGAACAAAGTACATAGGCCGTTTAACGAGAAACATCTGACACATTAAATAGTATCTACCAGTGTGGTTCATCAAAGGAAGGCGTAGAGGACAAAGTAATCCATTCTGCAACATGTGATATTCATGAAGTAGGATAATCCAATTATGAGGTTACTTATATGATCAAACCTTATTGATTGTAGCGTGTCCACACACATCTCCTTGGCACTTTACATTCATTAGCGATATGCAAAATAAAGCCCAATTGTGTGCACTGAAATAACTCATCAACTCACCATTGTTGTCATTGACCCAGGTGTGTCAGAGAACTCCCTTCACGTAATAGTCTCATTTTATTTATTCTTTTTATTATGCCTTTAATTGAACCATGCGTGGAATCCACACTTCCATGGCTGCTGTAGATCCACAGGCAAGATGAAAGAGAAGGCTAGGGCATGGAGTTGTCAACCCTATCCCGTAAACAAAAGCTTTTTCAAAAAAGAGCGCTAACCAGAACTAAGTTTTAAATCATTCAACTCTGTCCCGAGAGTTTGGAGACCTGCATTTCAAAGAGTTATGATACCTCATGGTTAAAACCAAATTTATTCAAAAGTCACGAGGCCGATGCCCCTTCTGACAACCAAAGCAACATTTAATACAGGTACATGCAATGTTCGCGCAATGAGGAAGACAAAGAGAAGAATGCGAATAGCCATCCGTGTGATAAATCTACAGGGCCAGATAACATACTGGCCGAGTGGGGCACTGAATTCAGATATAGGTGTAACTGCAGCGATGCTCCACATTCACTTCAGGAAGACTTTGAAGAAAAAAGAAGTGCCAACAGATTGGAAAGAAGGGTATTTCATCAAAATATTACACAAAAGAGATCTTAGCGATTGCGACAACTACAGAGACGTTACTCTACATTTAGTACCGAGAAACGTTGTCAACAGAGTCTTGTTGAACCGCATGTAGAATTCGGTTAATGCTCAACTTCGAAATCAACAGGCCAGATTCAGTAAGGACCGATCGTCTACCAATCGAATCGCGACTCTACGGTTCATTATCGAACAATCAACTGATTAAAACTCACCACTTTACACCAACTTCCTCGACTACGAAAAGGCATTCGACAGCATGAATAGGAGAATATTATGGAGCCTTCTTTGTTAATATGGCGTACATGAAGTGATAGTCATCATCATATGGAATTCCTACGATGGACAACATTGTAAAATCGTGTATAGTAATCAGTTTGAAGATTCATCCAAATTAGAGAACAGTGTCAGGCAAGGCTGGTCACTCTCGCCCTTCCGTTTACATATGGTGGTCGACTGCATCATGTAAACTGCAACATTTCGATCCAATTTTGGAATACAGTGGACAACACGGACGCAACTAGATGCCTTTGACTATGCTTGATCAAATTATTTACAGATCACCGTTAATACTATCGACTAATACACAACTAAACAATCGAGAAAGTGCATACGAAAGAAGTCGATAACAATGAGAATTATATTGGAACACAGTATACATCTAACAAGTAAATTACACAACGTGCTAAGTCCAACATTATGTTAGGGGTGGAGGTGGGAGATGGGAGGTATATTTGACCTGCGCAACCTCGTAAGTCTATGACCTTGGAGAACAAGAAAAGTGCCGACTGTCTATTTGCGAGATGTATTTATGATAATTTAAAATGCATGGTAATTTCATAATTCCATATTTCGTGTACAGTTTGAAGGTAATCGTCTAGTTCACGTCAGCCCGATATTGGTGAACAAACTGGCAGACTTCATATATCATGGTCCGGAGTACGTTCAAGTAAGAATTCTCACTAAAGATTATTGTGAGGTTATTTGTGATTTTGATCACACGCTGTCTAAATACACTCACAATGCTGAGAGAGTCCCTGTCTGTCATGGTAATTTTGTTTACTTGAAGTAATGTAGTGAACGCCAAAGGATTGTTCATCAAAAATTCCAGAATACCCGAAGTATGTAGACTGCGGGTAAGTTGCTCTTCAGTGTATATATGTTTAGCTCAAAGAACTGTCAGACTTTTACTCACCTTTTGAAACATCTCCAGACATGTATGCATATGAAAAGTCATGCCTTATGAAAGAATTCTGGAATTTAGCCCATAAGGCATTGGTCGATGGAAACGTGTCTCGAGAAGATATTGATTGTTGTGTTATGGAAGGTGGAATAGTTCTAAGGTGAGTTATGAAGATCAATAGGATCCCGTCAATATTTTGTGTTGGAAATATTAAATATGTGATTTACGAAGCGAGAAGTTGGTTGGTTGACTAATAAGAGACAATATACTGTGAGCAAATACACTAAACAGGAGGATAGAGTAAGAGGAACGTAACAATAATAGAAATGAAATGTTTACACTACTCACAACCAAAGTAATTGAAATAGTCCTGCAAAATAAAGTTGTGCAAGTTTGTTACTCTTCTTTAGTTGCACAACATAACAATAATCCAGCACCGACTACATCAAAGCACATCAGGACACTCAATTTTTGTGAGTTCGAAAGATCTATCACAGTTGGCGAAATGAATGATAATTTCATCCATGTTGCGACTACTTACAAATGTTATTTGGAAAGTCTATTAATTTCTCTTGAAGTGGTATGCTTCATGATGGGAATTTGTTGCAGTTACCATTACAGTCTCGAAATCTGCGTAACGGAGGCTGTAACAGTACGTATGTGTAAACGTTACTGTGGTGGTAATAATACGCGGTTGCATGTTGGTTTCAGTTAGTCATGCACTTTACTGTAGATTGGTTGTAATTTCGAAGAAATAAGATGACAACCAAACTTCGAGATTGTAATAAGCCACCGTGCGACTAGCCTATTTTTTCTAACTTCTTTCCTTTGAGTGCCAAGTGGTGTGCATGAGGCATTTATTTTACATTTAATCCTTGAATACCACACGTGGACCTGACAGTGTATGTTTATTAGGCATAAGTAGTAGTAGCTTAGTGACTTATGCTTAGCTTTTCTGATGTTATTCCTTCTTACAGAAAAATTAGGATTTTTTAATGCGATTTAAAATATCTTGAAGATAGCGAATATCTATTAAGCTTTATAATGAACGTAGTCTTTTTCCTTGCGAGTTATGAAGGTCTGTGAAAATCCTTTGCAAAAGATGTGTAGTCTTCCAATGAAAAATGATGTTTTAAAGGTTAAGGGTTTCTTAATTAGAACAAGCTTGGATCTTCCGATTGATTTGTAATGAATTGAAACTGGTCAGTTTCTGTTGCCATATGTGCATTCTGAGCGGATGGCTTCGATATAGCGATAGTACACAAGTAATATTTAAGTTGTATTGTAACCGATGAATCGCAAATAAGACGAGACGCGCGTTCTAGGATTCCGTTTGTGAGTCACAATCCAACTTAAATGTTCAAGGTTTCTGCTGTCTGGCTGAAAGTAAGTACCTAAACCAATTCATCGATGAGTTATACTCCTACATTTCTATCTTATTCCCCTTCTTCACATATAATAATAGACTACTCATAATTACACAATCGAACTCTCGTAACTATTCACTAGAACTCTCATTCGTACGTGACCCATTAGGATTAGTTTTGAACCTCTATTTTCATATTACGTAATAAAACTCTAGAATATTCATCTAATCTACTTATAAATACTCCAAATTCAACCTCTTTATAGTTTCGCTACTTAGACAATCTAAGTTCTGAAACCACCATAGTTTTCCACTTGAAGTAATCAATTCTGACGACAATCTGCCGTAAGCTCTGACTCATTATGTAGTGTTTATGTGAAAAGCTTGTATAAGGTTAATGTACTACACTGGTACGCCTTTCAGTAACAGACATTGCCACATAACCTCACAATCAATAGAGTGAGACGACACCTTAAAGTCAAGGTATACAGCTATTGTTAGACGTCTGAAAGTGTGTCTGTGTTTCGGAACCTGCTGAAGTGTGAATATTTGGTCTATACAACCACGTCCAGGTCTGAAACCACCTTGGTTTTCTCGAGTTTACTTTTCATGAGCTTTGGCTAGGCATCGGAGTATTATTGAAGCCATTGTTTTTTGACATTATATTTGTTAAAGTGATTCTTCAGTAAATGTCACAAGAGGGCTTCTTTCCTTGTTTACAGACTGTGGTGATTGGTGTTTTGACCAGTCAAATGGGATGGCCTACTGTTATCTCTATTAGTCCCAGTAATATTATGTGCTAATCCCGCTTAGTAATCTACGGTTCGACAACGACAGCGACTTGATCCCAAATCAGAAGAAAAGAATAGCAGGTAGCAAGATGTATTGAGAAAATAACAGTAGGAGGCAAAAGGCAAAAGCCAAGCAAATAGTTCCACTAGGGTCTATATAAACAATGGTATAGAGTATTCTAGAAACTTCCTGATTCGTCGTTAGCTCTAGTTGGATAAGAATGGACCAATCAGAGCACAGCTTCGTGAGCATGTTTTGAGCACGCTTTAATCAGGCTCGTTTCGTGCTAACAATCTCACAGGTCCTGTTCCTCTCCCTGTCTTTAGATTCTCTATAGCTTTCTTAACTACGCTAAGACTTGGTGGGAGGGAGGAGGATCGATATCAATTAGCCATTTAATTACTTGGGGATGGTGGGTAACTGGGGTGGGGACGAGGGCCAGTTCAACTGTTTCTTAAAGTGTTCTGCTCATCGGTTCAACCTTCTGACCACGCACATCCATACCAGGTAGGGGATATAGGCCTCCGAGCTTAAAGCACGAATAACGCCGGTTGTTTGGTCATTTGTCTTGGGAAAGGTCAAATATAGTTGCATGTCAGCTATTAATTAAATCTAATAATTCTCAAGATGTCAAGCGAATCCATATAAAAACATTAAATTTATTTCTGATCTAACAATTTATCAACGCCGATTCAGCAGACATGTAGCGACTGCAGCACATAGTCACACTCATCCTGAAATGATTCACAACAATGTGACCTGTTAAGAGAATATAAACTTACGGCTTGTTAACCTCTCAAATTAGTTCACAGGCTAAAGTAGGATGCACTGATCTGGACATACCAACAAATAGTATTTGAAGTGATGACCCTCATAGTCCTACCGATACAACTAAGCGTAAGGATAATAGCATCATTAGATCAGGTTGTTTCTAATCTGAGAAAACAAGTCTAGTCACACTAGGTGACAAACAACTAACTGAATTTAATTATGCTAAGATTAGTTCTTATCGACGCACTACACTACACGACCTAGACCATATGGATTTCACTTCACAACACCCTATTGTAACACTGCAATTTCGAAATCTTTTCACTAAACCCAAACAGACCAAAACTGTGACACTATGAGTAAGAGTAAAGCTCCCTTCACATTCGCTGAAATCCTGCCATCCTCAATGAACAAATCCTCCCCAGCTTCCAATATGCGACGAACTCGTAAGTAACTTCTCCTTTAATAAGCATCACCATATGATGCCAATTGATGCACGGATTTTCGCGCCATCTCTTTCGTGTTCTGTAGGGGTGTCTACTTAGCTTTAGTTTAGGACTGGATCTTACAAGTGCTCTACTAGGATGAAGAGGGCGATGAGCCAAGACAATATATCGCTCCCTATCCTTCTGTACTGCATAAGATGCAATATTCATGACTGAAAGGAAGCCATACTGCAATGTAAATATTAGAGAATTACTAAGAGAGTAGCCATAGAAGCAACTGCTAATGATTCTTTCCATGATTTTTACCACTACGGAGAGCGAGGAAACTGAAAGATAGTTGGAAGCCTTTCCTTTGTTACGTCATTTGTGTGCAGGTGTAACCACATCTTTTTTCCACCTAGATCATGGCTTTTCAACAGCTAGTGAGCGCTTGAAAAGGACAGAAGAGGTGGGGGAACAAAATAAATGCACATATTATCTAGGGTCTTTGATATGGATTCCATATAAGCCAGGAGACTTGCGTGAATTCAAACCCTCTGTATCTCTGATAGTAAAGGGCTCCAACTTTGCAATACTTGGGCTGACAAAGGGGGTTGATTTAGTAATTGACAATTGGTGTTGAGGTATTGGTTAGAGAGAAGTTGGACTAAAGTTCTTTGGTTGGTAGATTAACAATTTCAGGATGAGCGCTGTGTACAAGTGATGAGTTCATATCTAACAAACTTAGGGCCAGGCTATAGGTTCTCCTCATATGGCTCAATTAAAGCCTATCATTGCGTTTCATGGACCTCGCTAGGACAGTTTAATAGATTTACCGTTCCTGCTTGATGTTGAAGGCGCATATTTTGCCTAGGTTCCTGTAAAATATCTAGTACACAAGTTCATCAGAGAGCCGTTGTAGGTTCCAGGCTACTTGCTTACTCCTAATGATTTAGCTGACACAGGACTTTGGCATGGAGGTGAACTTAAGTTTATTGCAAGGCTGACATATAGATCAATGAATCGAAATGGAATGTTTATTATACGACCCCATATTTCGACCACGTCGACTGAGTTTTGTTCATTGGACAAGGGTATGTCTTCCAGGTTTGCCCGAAATCCGTCGTAGTTTGCATTGTGGTCATTACATACTCCGAATTTCGTCGGGAAATAGAAAAGAGTTAGTTCAAAAAGAAGGAGGGTTCGATCGATACTACCTTATAATATGTTGGGCACTTAAAGAAGATTGATTATTTTGAAAAACTTCTTTTCTGTAGACTATTTCAATTATTTTGGTTGTTTGCGAAATCAATATTTTATTCCTATAACTATTCAGTCCCACTCTCTCTATCCTTTCGTTTGCCGTACTAACTGTTATTGTATAGTTTTTCATTCATAAACTACGTTTAATTGACTACCCATAGGATGTATGTACGACACGTAGATTATGTTTGTGAAAATAATAATTTACTTTCTGGTGTCAGAAGTAAACCACTTTCATGAGCAAGATGAACGAAACGTAACAAGTTATGGCAAAATTATATGGTAGATTTAGATAAATAGACTTTCGGGATTGAAGAGCATAACAGTTTAGTTGGACATGAAGGCAGGGGAAAGAAGACCAGAAATGAAAAAGTTTGCGTACAAGTGAATTCAGTAGTCAAACGTTACAAAATATGAGACCCCAAATTGATAGGAGCAACTAGACTGAATATGAAGGTTGCAATGTGTCTGGAAGATTATTTCAAAGTAAAAAATAGACATCATGAAAGACGAGCTAACAATCTTTCAATTAATTGGAATACTAATCGTCAGTAAGAAACTCGTATCATAGAAGTTAAATAACTTATAACCGTTAACGTATTCGTGTATGTACAGATAAGCAGGAGATAGAAGAGAAAAAAATAAGTATAGCTTTTGAAGTAGATATGAATAATTCACGCGTTGAAGTGACCTTAGACTTGCATCGTATGACTAGGGTTCGCTGTTGTAAGGCATAAGCTAAGTATGTCACTGGAAGAGAGAAATTAATGAAGTGAATGAAACGAAGACCAAATTCGGGAATCATAATGTCCACCGGTTGCCTGTTCCATATCTGAAAAAACATAACCAACAAAATACTAACCCTGAAGATGATTTCAAATGTGCGTAAATCATAAAAGGGACTTTGCTTAAGCAAGATTTTGTCACAGGTAGAAAATGCTAACTTATTGAGCAATTTGTAAAAACAAATGGGGTTAATATAAGACACTGTAGCTGAAGGGAAAGAAGCTTAAGTGTATGTCATGTTGCCTGGTATTTCTGTTTTTTAGTGTTTCCTAACATACATAAGGTAAAGTGCCTTAGTTTGTGTTTATTCCCTGAGCGTAGATAAATGATAACAAGCAGTATTCTAGAATGATACATACATAAATTATGCACATCGTTATTATAACTTTCTGGCTGTGAAAGCTGCAAATAATACAACCTAACAGTCTCCTCAACCTGTAAGTCAGAGTTTCAACATGTCCGGGGAAAGAGATATTATAGAATTATGTTTAGCTGATGCCTGAAATATTACGTAATTCTGAGAAAGTTTGGGAGTGGAATGCCAATTGTATGCTAGTATGTGATGTGTTTAAGCCCACTGCAACCGCTTCTTCGATGGAACCAAAAAGATTTTTCACAGCATTCATCTTAAATAAGTAATTTGTGATTGAAATAAAATAACTCGTTGATCTACTTTTTCATATGACTTGGAAATAAGTATTCTATTGTGTCGAATTCATTACCTTTTTTCATTACACTAATTGGCATGGTGAATAAAGTTGACATTAAAATGAGGAATATGTTCCGTATTTTGTGCCTTCTGATTTCCACTCCATTTCAGTAGGAATGACATTGCTCAGGAATTCTTTCATAGTATGGAAGACGAATTGTACAAGCTTTACAAACAAGCCTATATTCCGCAAGTAGCCTATTATATCGATGATCTCCACAGAAGGACAATTATCCTTCTGAAGCCTAAATTCGAAATTCTGCTCCCTTATATACGTGCTTGAAAAAAATGACGCCTTTTATGATTGTAGTTAGACTCGTTACTGATGACCAGTTTATTCGCATACACTTGTAGATGTCGACAGGAGTTGCCGTTGCTTCTCAGTAAAAAATGTCGTTTACGTAAATTAGCATTTTGTTCTAAAATGTCAGTGTGTCTTACTTTTCATATACAAACATTCGATGTTGTTTGTTTGTATCCATGATTATCTTGGAAGGTTACTAATGCTTATCGTTGTCAAGGGAGGAATTGCTTTTATCCGATTATATTTTTAACCATATGTGCTGTAATCTAAATGACTGTAAATAAACATTTCTTGGCCTGAGCTTCATTATTTTTGCTTGCGTTTAGGAAGCTGGCTATTTATCGTTGGTATAGATGGGCATTTTAAAAAATGTCCGCAGGCACGACTAGATTAGGCGCACTTGAATTTGGGATGGGGTTGTTCAACTATTTGCTTCATATTACCTATTTAACAGTTTCCAGTATGTATTCCGATTGAGCATTTTGACATATGTGCAGTTAATGAATTAAAGGCTCAAGGCAGAAGGAGCGTAACTGGTTCCGGAAACAAGGTACCACGGATGTAATAGGACAAGATGTCACTAATCTTCAAGTGTTTTTTCCCGATCACCGCTTCGATTTCAAAATTATTTTCCTTTTTTCAGCTAAGCGCCTAGTGTTATAAATCGCAACGTTCGCTCTATAGGTATTTGACATAAGAGAATCATGTGTAATATTTAAAATGCTGCGATGAGCTTAATAGACTTGTTACTTATTTTTAGTCATGTTAAAGCCACGCATGCATGGATATTAGCTTTAGTTTTTGCTGTGTCCAGGAACTCATGAGTTGAAGTCAGCAATAGATAACAGTTCAGTAGGGTTTACTTCATTATACATGTAGATAGAGAAATTCGCCGATACGAAACAACTGTAGTCTAACCTTATGTCCTCATAAACAGCACTCTTAGTTCCCACTATGCTCAAACATATACGTTCTACACATATGGATGACAGACTCATGAATTACAGATTAATCACACGTATAGTGAATCCAGAAGTGAGTAAACAGTATAAAAAGTCAAGGAGAATACAATAAAATAACATATATCGGGTAGATGTAGCAATGTTATTATAGTAGTAGTGAATGCATATATGCACCACATGACCCGAAAACAGAATTTGTTGTTCATCTTTCTTTACTAGCTGAAATATAAGACGATAATATTTATTCATATTCATGGAAACTTATAAACTTAATTGTATGTTTATTGAAAGCTGTACTGTTACTAGATAGTTCATTACAAATGTTTCTGTTTTAACTGCATCACCCATGGACACTTTAAATTTGTCTAAAATCCATGATAAATCACCTTTCGTTCTTACTTGGACTAGGAGAACATTACTAAACATTTACGATTGCCGTTATCTATTACTAAAAATTAAAACAACATGTAACTAGCAGCATCAGACAATTAATAGGTCTTACCTAAGCCGTTCTCATAGTTATATATGTTGAAACGATACATTCCACTTTCGGAAAATGTTCATACTTTTATGCTTGACTGTAGATACTAAGCGACATACAGTTTGTTTGATATCCCACCTCATCATACTTCTCCAACACCTTGTGAGTGGTTTAGTTCACCATTCAGAGTACCACAGTCTGGTTGTAAGTTTATATGAAGTGAGCTTAATTTTGACTATTGGATGTCATATATTTTTGTGGTCATTCAAAGTAATCGTCACGTTGAAATGTTGACCTGGGTATTTAGCATTTTTAGCAGGGTGTAGGCTGGTGTAAATCGTTGGGACTACAATTTTTAATCAAAACTACACTAAACCTCATGTACCAAGGATCATTTGCTAATTATTTTCCGTCACATGTTATTACGAATCGGCTTTGCTCATATTGGGTTCAAAACAAACAAGTGAACTTAGATCTAAAAGACTTAGATTGATAATAACAGTAAAGTGCTTCTTTATCCTTTAACCATGCCCTTTGCCTTCTATATTGCGCATACGACATAATGGTAATGTGATTTCAAGTTTTATTTTCGTGCGACAAAAGTATAGACTAACCATGCATAGTATTAGACAAACGATAGTTAGGTACAACTAATTTACAGCAATACGTCCATAGCTTCATTCCGTGTTGTAAAATGTCGGTTCTACACAATTTTCCGAACAGCATGCCCACTGTCTTCGAGGACTTGTGGACGGTCACGAACCTAGATGATACTGTAGACACCAACAAAGTATACGCATTTCCTTATGTTTCGTAAACAAATCTATAAGTAGCAAGCTCAAAAAGGCTCTTCGGAGCAACTCTGTCTAAATGTAGATGTATAGGTACTTCAAGCCAAAAGTGACATTATTACTGACTGTAGAGTCGACGCCTCAAACTTTGGAAAATCCACACTACTTTCTACTATCGAAGAGAATTACTCCAAACAAACGGCACGGCCTTCATCATCGAAAATATGTTAAAACGGGAAAACGTTCACACTGACCTTAGTTATACGTTAAAACATGCAATACATTTCGCTCGGCAGCAGAAAGCAACGTCCACATGTAAAACATCAAACATTGCGCTAAACACTGTAAAACGACTGAAAATATTCAGCGACTGAAGCAGTTTGTTAGAAATGGTAGAGCCCGCCACTATCGCATACCTTCGATCAGTTGTCAAGGCTAGAACGAAAAGATAGTTGGACATAATCCCTACTCTTCTGGTTCAGATGGAATTCATCCGAAAATCTCTAGGGGATGTGCGAATCTACTCAGTCATACCTTTGTCGCTTCCTCAAGTGCTTTTTAGCTAGAAGCAAGCTACCTTGTGAGTCGAGAAAGTTAATGATTCTACCCGTTAATATATGGAGCGACCAGCAGGGGGTTTCTAACTACCTTAGCTCATAATTCATGCATTTTTCTTTCAGTTTCAGAAGCAATATGACCAGTGCTATACTATTCAAAACCAGGTACAATACTATTGGAACCAAAACCATAACACTAAAGATGCGGGCGCAAGAAAATAATTGGCTTACAATACTTCGTCACAAATATATTGGGTATCGCTTAGGGGCAAATAATAAGGAGTAACAGTTAACTAAATCTGCAAGGTTGAAGCGCGCACGAAAACTCAGGCTAACTATTTTGTGGTAGGGATTAGAATACGTTGGAACTAAAGATGTAGTGTTGGCACGATCCACTGAATCTTTTGAAGAAAGTTTCGATGCCTACCTAACCTATGAAGGTAGTAGAAGACAATATTGAAATACTAACTCCATGATCACTCATATTCTCAACTGTTTTTCTGATTCTCAGTTTTAGAAGGAATGCAAAAAATATAGTACACTTTGTAACTTAGATAATTCCGATATCCATATGGTAGATCACAAGAAACAAAATGTTAGCCACTTCTGCTAAAGTATGGATTAGTGAAACATAAATCGTCAATGCTTGTTAACATCGGATTACGAAAACACATTGTTCAATAGTAGTATAATTCCAAATGATTTAGAGATCACCGTAAATACTGTTGACTTATACTTACTTATTAGCAATCCAGTAAGCGTATGTAACAGGTGTCGGTCAATGAAATGATATATTGAAACACAGCATAAATCTAACAAGTAAATTACACAACGTGCTAAGTCCAACATTATGTTAGGGGTGGGAGATGGGAGGTATATTTGACCTGCGCAACCTCGTAAGTCTATGACCTTGGAGAACAAGAAAAGTGCCGACTGTCTATTTGCGAGATGTATTTATGATAATTTAAAATGCATGGTAATTTCATAATTCCATATTTTGTGTACAGTTTGAAGGTAATCGTCTAGTTCACGTCAGCCCGATATTGGTGAACAAACTGGCAGACTTCATATATCATGGTCCGGAGTACGTTCAAGTAAGAATTCTCACTAAAGATTATTGTGAGGTTATTTGTGATTTTGATCACACGCTGTCTAAATACACTCACAATGCTGAGAGAGTCCCTGTCTGTCATGGTAATTTTGTTTACTTGAAGTAATGTAGTGAACGCCAAAGGATTGTTCATCAAAAATTCCAGAATACCCGAAGTATGTAGACTGCGGGTAAGTTGCTCTTCAGTGTATATATGTTTAGCTCAAAGAACTGTCAGACTTTTACTCACCTTTTGAAACATCTCCAGACATGTATGCGTATGAAAAGTCATGCCTTATGAAAGAATTCTGGAATTTAGCCCATAAGGCATTGGTCGATGGAAACGTGTCTCGAGAAGATATTGATTGTTGTGTTATGGAAGGTGGAATAGTTCTAAGGTGAGTTATGAAGATCAATAGGATCCCGTCAATATTTTGTGTTGGAAATATTAAATATGTGATTTACGAAGCACACCAGTGTGTAATTGTTATGTCGCGAGAAGTTGGTTGGTTGACTAATAAGAGACAATATACTGTGAGCAAATACACTAAACAGGAGGATAGAGTAAGAGGAACGTAACAATAATAGAAATGAAATGTTTACACTACTCACAACCAAAGTAATTGAAATAGTCCTGCAAAATAAAGTTGTGCAAGTTTGTTACTCTTCTTTAGTTGCACAACATAACAATAATCCAGCACCGACTACATCAAAGTACATCAGGACACTCAATTTTTGTGAGTTCGAAAGATCTATCACAGTTGGCGAAATGAATGATAACTTCATCCATGTTGCAACTACTTACAAATGTTATTTGGAAAGTCTGTATTAATTTCTCTTGAAGTGGTATGCTTCATGATGGGAATTTGTTACAGTTATCAATACAGTCTCGAAATCTGCGTAACGGAGGCTGTAACAGTACGTATGTGTAAACGTTACTGTGGTGGTAATAATACGCGGTTGCATGTTGGTTTCAGTTAGTCATGCACTTTACTGTAGATTGGTTGTAATTTCGAAGAAATAAGATGACAACCAAACTTCGAGATTGTAATAAGCCACTGTGCGACTAGCCTATTTTTTCTAACTTCTTTCCTTTGAGTGCCAAGTGGTGTGCATGAGGCATTTATTTTACATTTAATCCTTGAATACCACACGTGGACCTGACAGTGTATGTTTATTAGGCATAAGTAGTAGTAGCTTAGTGACTTATGCTTACCTTTTCTGATGTTATTCCTTCTTACAGAAAAATTAGGGTTTTTTCATGCGATTTAAAATATCTTGAAGATAGCGAATATCTATTAAGCTTTATAATGAACGTAGTCTTTTTCCTTGCGAGTTATGAAGGTCTGTGAAAATCCTTTGCAAAAGATGTGTAGTCTTCCAATGAAAAATGATGTTTTAAAGGTTAAGGGTTTCTTAATTAGAACAAGCTTGGATCTTCCGATTGATTTGTAATGAATTGAAACTGGTCAGTTTCTGTTGCCATATGTGCATTCTGAGCGGATGGCTTCGATATAGCGATAGTACACAAGTAATATTTAAGTTGTATTGTAACCGATGAATCGCAAATAAGACGAGACGCGCGTTCTAGATTCCGTTTGTGAGTCACAATCCAACTTAAATGTTCAAGGTTTCTGCTGTCTGGCTGAAAGTAAGTACCAAACCAATTCATCGATGAGTTATACTCCTACATTTCTATCTTATTCCCCTTCTTCACATATAATAATAGACTACTCATAATTACACAATCGAACTCTCCTAACTATTCACTAGAACTCTCATTCGTACGTGACCCTTTAGATTAGTTTTGAACCTCTATTTTCATATTACGTAATAAAACTCTAGAATATTCATCTAATCTACTTATAAATACTCCAAATTCAACCTCTTTATAGTTTCGCTACTTAGACAATCTAATGTTATCAGATAAAGAATTCAAAGGACAAAATCAGCATGTGTATTAATAATTTGACTTATCTAAAATCAATAGCATGTATGTAGCTGATGAGAATGCGACGAAATACATTGAATTCAAAGTATTCTGCAAATATCGTCCTTGCATTATTCAAATGCAGATACTGTTAGACGTCTGAAAGTGTGTCTATGTTTCGGAACCTGCTGAAGTGTGAATATTCGGTCTATACAACCACGTCCAGGTCTGAAACCATTGTTTTCCCGTTTTTACTCTTCATGAGCTTAGGCTAAGCATTGAAGTATTATTGAAACCAATATTTTTTGACATTATATTTGTTAAAGTGATTCCTCGGTAATTGTCACAAGAGGACTTCTTTCCTTTTTTACAGACTGTGGTGATTGGTGTTTTTGACCAGTCGAATGGGATTGCGTCTAGTTCCCAGATCCCAACCAAGATTTTAGTTAATCTCACTGCTAAGTCTGAACCACCATCTCTAAATATTTTAGGAGTTAATCTCACAGGTCCTGTTCCTCTCCCTAGCTTTAGATTCTCTATAGCCTTCTCAACTACGTTAAGACTCGGTGGGAGGGAGGAGGATCGATATCAATTTGCCATTCAGATTACTTGGGGATGGTGGGTAACTGGGGTGATGACGAACTGTTTCTTAAAGTGTTCTGCTCATCGGTTCAACCTTCTGGATTGACAGTGAATGATAGTTCCATCTTTTCCGAGATAATTTCACTTACAGTCGGATACCTGTTTCCTTGATGTCTGAACAGTTGTCTATTGTTACCTGTTGCCGCTGCCTTTCTCATCTCTTTAGCATTCGCTACCCACCACTGCTCATGATCATTATGTAGGCTTTTCATTAGTTTGTGTCTAAGTTGTCGTCGCTCGTCATCGTGTTCAGAACCAGACGGGATGTGTTGCCGAGCACCTATCAGATGACTGGATGCAGCTGAAATCAACTGATTTTTCTTAACGTATTGGTTTAGTTTACCAGTAGATATCACTGATGTTTCAACAGTTATTTGATTATCGTTCCAAGCTGACTCGGAGTGTTTGCCGCTTACTTAGTTGACTAATTGGTTTTCTAGTTGTTCCCGAAATGTATTCTTGAACTTTGAAGGGGATCCTAATCGTGGATGTCTTACGTTCAGTTAGACGCAGATTAATACGTCGTAATACTAAAGCGTGCTGTGAGTCTAGAAAATTTGTTCAGTAAGGTCATTTTAATAATGACAAAATGTCATCTACATACTTCAGCTGAATTCGTGGTCTAATGGTGTTATGTATTGTCCTACACGCTTAGTATTCTACGATTCGACAACGACCGCGACTGGATCCCAAATCAGAACAAGAGTAGAACAGGTAGCAAGATGTATTGAGAAAGTAACGGCAGGAGGCAAAAGGCAAAGTCAAGCAAATGATTTACACTAGGGTTTATATAAACAATGGCATTGAGTATTCTAGAAACTTCCCGATTGGTCGTTGGCTCTAGTTGGCTAAGAACGGACCAATCACAGCACAGCTTCGTGAGCATGTTTTGAGCGTGCTTTAATCAGGCTCGTTTCGTGCCAACAAATGTCATTCGTAAAAATATTAGATTAAATGTGAGCCATTAATGGATTTGCTCTAATCGACGATACAAAGGAACCAATTGCCACTCCGTTAGTTTGTTTGTAATGAATCTCTTTGAACGAAAATAGAGTTGAGTTCAAGCGTATGTTTGGGAATTTCCATAGAAAATTAAGTAGTTCTGATCATTCGCCTAAATACCATGTAATTAGTCTTTCTTACTTAATGTATAACGTTGTGTTTATTCTTTTTGGTCAGAGGTTATTTAATTTTCAGTCAGTATACTAAGGTTCAGATAGATTATAAGATTGCATCTATTAATTCTCAAGTTTGTTTGTGCTTCTTAAACTTTAAAAAAATCTTATTTCAATAATAATCGTATTAATTTTAGGAATAATGTGAATGTTTTTGTAAATAAGTTGAATCAGCTCAGCATTCCAATAATTATATTCTCTGGAGGTATAGGGAATGTTATTGAAACAGTTTTAATGTCATCTGGTGTATCCCTGGATAATGTTCGTGTCGTATCAAATTTTATGGACTTCAATCCCGAAGTAAGATGTGTTGTTTTAATAGACTTGACACCGCAAACTTTAGTATTGTTTGACTATATATTGGTGATTTAAAGATAGTCGATTAATCAATTAACAGGAAGTTAAATGAATAAATCAGTTTCTAGTCACTTCAGTATTTATTTAGACAATTATATATTGTATATTCTCTTTTGTGATTCATTTAGATGTTAGTCAGTATATTTTTAATCTCTAAGTCATAAGTTTCTTGGGCGATTATTATGACTAATTTTGCTACAAAGTGATGGTCGATGAAGCGTTTCTTGACACAATTTAGATGGTTTATCTTGATTCCTTAGTCATCGATTATCTTTCAACAGGTGGAATTCTATAAGCTGTTGAATCTGACCTTAGTTCTAAAAACTGCTAATGTAGTTATTTCAATGTTGGTGATTACGTGGACTTGATCATTTGACCTTGATGTAAATGTACATTATTTTGTTTATTAATATTAGTCACATTTCACACCTGTTGAAAGGAATATACTAAACTGAAGTAAATGTCTTTTCTATACTAGAACTGCTACAGACTATTGAGTGTCTTTGGACGTTTTTGTATCCGCTGGATTATCTCTATACGCTACAAATTCAATCATTGTTTCTATAAATTGCACAATAGCTTTATTTGCTACTATTATATTTCAGAGTAGTATTGGTGTGTTTGAGTTATTTTACTGTTGAATAATTTATACTTTATAATCATTATGATTTATATCATCTTTTAGTGTCAAGATGCTTGTGAATTTGTTGTTATAGGGTCGTTTAGTTGGGTTCCAAGATCCTATTATTCACTGTTGTAATAAAACATATGATGTATTACGGAATACTGAATATTTTGAGACGACTCTGTCGAAAAGAATGTGTATTCTGCTTATTGGTGACTCAGCTAGTGATGCCAACATGGTTGATGATAGGCAAACTTTTTCTTGTGAAGAAGTTGTGGTTATTCGTATCGGATTTTTAAATGAAGAAGTGAGTATTTTAAGCGTTATTTTATTGTAAGTGAAGTATCTTGTTCCAAATGAATCTTATTATTTGACGAATTTCTTATGAATGTGAATTTTAACTCTGGAGATCATAACTTAGTGTATATTATTTTGAGAGAATTAGCAAAACATCCTTGACATTAATTCATAGTATTTTTAGATTTCATGTTAGATGTCTCTAAATCTTAAATGATTTCTGATACCCCTAACTGATACATTTGTTTGCAAGTCTGCATTTCGATGGCAAGATTACCGTCTTTGAACTAACTTGGTTTCTGATACAATACGAATTGAGATATATGCCATATATGCGGGGTTCTTTTCAATACTCATAACGTACTACAAATTAAGAGAGAAGTTTTGGTCGAAATGATATCATTTTATATCTAAATTGAGTAGAAATATATGTTAATGTGAGGCCACCTGGATTATTATATTATCTGTGTTGAGTGATTAGTAAATCGTACATAGTTCAAGAATCTTGAAAAGAATGCAGTTTTATGCGTTCTCAAATCATCTTTGATTCTTCTTAGTTTCTTTCAAATGTTATTGGTCAGCATCAACAGTATCATGATATAAATAAGTTCTTATAGTTTGCTGAGGGGATATTTTCTCAGTGGTTATATCGAGAGTTTAGTTCATCAGTTTAAGAAGTTGAATTGAAGGAAGTGAATAATAATTATTTCTTTCATTCAATATATGGCTGGAAACTGTTTGCATAAAATTGCGCCTCATCATTAGATTACCAATTTTAGCATTGATACTACTTGGATAGCTTATAAATACTGTTTATAAAACTAGTGATTTTCTTGCTGTTTCGTAGCTGAGTAACTTTGTTGTGTAACAACTTAGTTATTCTATCATAAATAATCACTTTCAGGGTTTATGATCTCAAATTTCTACTCCACATAGAATACTGATTGTTCTTTGTGAAACTATTTTTACTCATCACTGGTGAATTTATTATAAGACTGAAAACGGTGTTGAATTTCGCCAGTCTAATTCAGTGACTGTTATCTAATTCTATCGCAACCAGCCACGTAGACCTTGCCTCAAACCGAACAAATATGCTCATACATCAGTATATATACATTTGTATAAAGTGCTTGACAGGTTCTATAGTAGTGTGTAGACTCTGATCATGGCCAGGTTAATAATTCACTTACAGTAAGCCCATTCGTGTGTATACTTCTCGTGAATCTCAACTTACCAGGCCTATAGTTTTACTAAGAGTATGGAAATCCTAAAGCGTAGCAGACATTGTATGCTTGTTGTGTTACTGAATGTTTTTGTTTTAATGTAAATTGTGTTGTATTGTATCAACATAGTACTCTTTAGCTGTGTGTACTTTCAGTTGATTGTGTTAGTTTCCTTTGCACAAAACAATTTCAAACTATGTTGAATTATCCACTAACCTATTAATATAGAATAAAGGCTTCGTGTGAATTAGTTATAGGTAATTAGTGATGTTTTATATGTTTACTCGTTGACTTCCGTTAATTGGATTGATTGATTTCAAACAAGACCAGTTGTGCATTAAGATATTAGTGAACCATATGGGAATATTGAATATAATTCTTTGCATTTCATTTTCTGAAAGTGATTTTATAGATTTTACAAATAATTCTTTATTTGTATTTATAGAATGACGAAAAATTGAAATTATTCAGTTCACTATACGATCTTATTCTTCTCAGTGATGAAACATTTGATGTTCCTTTGTTCATTTTATCATCTATTTTTAATATTGATGAAGTGTGTAACCATGAGAAGAAGAAGAAGAACTTTACTAACTCAAATATTTGATATAAGTACCGTTGAAGTGTTTTATTTTTTTCAATGAAGATGTATTGTAATTATTTAAATAGAACTTGAGGTTCGACTAGTCGTCAAATTTTTCGTCAAATTTAATCCTCATTTGGTTTTCGGACAGTGCCTAGTATTCGGAGACGTAGTGTCAGTATGAAGTTATTTAAATGAATATGCTAAAGGTTTGGTAAATTATTCAAGGTGTATATAAAATATAGTAAAAGATTATCGTAATATAGTAGGTTCAGTGCTTGAAGTAATAGGTGACTCAGTGTTATGCCTAACACACATATGGGCATGCTATAGTTAAGTTGGAGGAAGTTAAACGAATGGAGTGTGCATTGGATAACTCAACTATTCACTGTAATATCTTTGCAAATTATAGATGTTCATATAAAGTCTGTCAGTTCACTGTTGATAATGAATAACAATATGCCAGATTGAACCAAGTACTTTAATCAGTTTATTTTGCTTTTAATTTGCCAACTATTATAATTAGCCCCCATACGTTGCAAGGACGCTGTTTTATTGAGTTCTTCAAATAATATAATCAATGAGAACTACTAAATCTCGTTACTGTATATTTAGTGTAGAATGTTGACCTTATGATTTTTCATTGCACATTGTTGATGTACGTAGGGGGTTAACTTCTAATATCATGTTTCGTACATGTCACTATTCATGCCGTTGTCAATTAGCTTACTATATATGCATTAGATAGTGATAGTTATGAATCTTTTCTTGATATTCCCTGGGAATTTTTCACATAAATCACTTATTTTCCTTTTTACACTCTTATAGTGATAAAAAAGATTTACGGTAGTCACATTGTTGTTAACTATTTTGAGAGGATAGGGAAAATCTCTTGCCGAGAAGGTTAGTTTTGGTTAAATTGTGTTTCCGTAGCTAGATGGCTTAATCATAGAGTAAGCTTCTGATAGAAGGTTGCACCGATGAAATTATCCAGAATGACGATGAGTGCCCTACAATTGAAGCACTCAGCTCAGAGAGCGCATTTTACTGTTAACTATATTCAGCCGTATTAAAATATCGTATTAGTGAATTTATTTGTGATGTCCTATAATGTTATAAGCATGATAATAATATAATAATCGTTAATTGGAAACAAAACCATTCTTTCACTTTGCTCTTCGTCTGTATCTCAAGTTATAATTCAGAATTCTGATGTACATTGAATAGATAATATTGTTAAACAATTTGAATATCAACGAAAATGATCATTTTGGTTGACCAAAAGATTAGAATTCTGTCATAAAATCCATTTCATTAACTAATAATCAAGAGCATACATTACAATTCTTATTCTTCGTTATCCACCACTGAATAACATTCCCATTCTCCATTTTCTTCTTTATAACTATATGGAATTGGAGATGCAGTGTAATGTGTAAGAATACAGTGATTTGTCGAATTATTAAAGTAGAAACGTGGACAGTATTCATCCTTCGTACAACTAAAATAAAAATGAAATTCCATTATATAATGTATTACATTTTGATGTAAAAATTTACAAACTAAACAGTAGTAGGTTAGATAGTATTAACATTCTAAAGATAACGCCAATTTAAATTGTTGTTTAAAATCTGGAAGCGCTTAGAATTTTCGTAAATCAGCTGATCGGCTGTCATACAAATTGATATATACAGGTCATGTTTTGAATGATGCACAGAGACTTTTAAGTTCAGTGGGACATTGCAAGCAATATGCAATCGACGTAAAGATTTAATAAATGGATTATATAATTATCATCTCATACGTTGATATGTTTATGTATTGCCTGTATAAACCACTTTCAGGGAGGTTAGTATTTTAAGTCTACGAGTTTTTTCATCAGACCTGTTTTGTAATCTGCAGTTATAATTTGATTCTAGCTCTAATTTAGTCAACCTCACAAATCCTAGTACACTGACGTCAATAGAATAAGATTACTTTCATGAGAGCAAGAACAAATATTTGGGCAGAATAAGATGAATTCATTTTATTTCGTTGGTTTCTCATCAGCTGCATACAATCTAGAATAATATTCTACAAGATTAATATTTGAAACAAGTTTTAACATACTCATGAGAACGGATAGAGTTAGTTGAAATCAAGATTACATAAACATGTGAACATGGCTTAAAATGTTGGAGAAAATGCTGTGAATATATCCACGATCCAAGAGAAGGTACCAGAAAGCAAATAGAGATCAGAGGTCAAATGATTACACAATAAGAGGTGGTTGGAAATATTAGAGAATAAAGTGAATAAAACTCAGTTATTAAACTTTACATGACCTAATTAAACACGAAAGTTGAACTTGACCATCTGAAAAACGATGATGTAACCAGAAGAGGAATTGTTAAGTCTGATCAAAAGAGAAAACGTATTAAAAGAAACTTAGCGAGAGAATAATAACAATGAAAACAATAACGCAAAAGTTAAGTTACCAGGGTAAAGAAAGGCTAATAACAGTTTCTTTTTGAACACATAAGTTTGGTTTCAATCGTTTAATGGCAATTGCTTCGGCATATTTTAGAAGATTCGAAGTTTTTTGTCTATTGAACACTTTAAATGATTGATTAATATCAATTTGGTGTTAATTAGATGTTAATTAGATGCTCAACGATTGCGCTGTTAAATGTGTTTGTTCCTGTGAGTCGTAGATTTTTTAGGACATGTTCATTAAATCGTAGGTAGGCCCTTCTTTCTGTTCGGCCAATGTACAATGCACTTTTATCAAACAACAGCGAAGCAGCTATGAGAAGCACACACACACAGTTGAAAATATAAGTCTTTCGACGACTAAGGTCTTTGTAAAGTTAAATCTCGTTAAATTATTATTCTTTGGTCCCTATCCGTATAAAATGTTCTTTAATAATGATTAGATCATTTTAGAAACATTCTCACTTATGTTATCAAAACAGTATGATGCTAGAAGTAGAACTCACTTGACATTTTAGACTTGGTTGTTTCTGACATGTCTATTTATACACAAAATTCGGTACACAGTTTAATAAGACAACAAGAGAATTACAAGTCAGGAGATACAGCTCGGATAAAAATACAGACAAGGAGACTTGATTTCTATTAAAAGAAGTTGTTATATTTTTATGACGGTTTTAGTAAGAAACTGCAGCATCATCGCTACTGGCTTCTGTTCTGCATCGTATCTGATGAAGTCTAAGACCACTGATTTGTATCATCTCTAGAACCTCAATCAGGAATTCTGAATGGATCGACAGATGCCGGTTCTATCATCATCAACGTAGAACCGGGCAAATACGCCCGGTTAACATGATGATGATCCTCAGCATTACTAACATGATTCCCCTACCATATATCAGCATTTCTTTCGAGACAACGATGATGGAGTAGAGAGATACCGAACATTTTTAAGTTTAAAAGATACGGTTTCGTAGAAACGCACCCACCGAAGCGTTGTAAATTTAACCTTTTACAGCCGGATTAATTTGACAGCGGCTCCAAAGATAACCCAGTTTGACAATAAATCGATCTGGAAACCATTATGTATAGATTTATCTTATCTAATGCACCAGCACTCATGAAGTCAAGAAGATACACGAACTCTCCGACCAATTTTAATTGTTCACCACAAATAGTGACAGTGGGTGCACACTTCTGCCAATCTTGCAGAAGTACTTTGCATTCGGAAGGTGTAAAGTACATCCCATGCTTATAGATACCGCTCTCCAACTGAATAAGTGCTATGTGGATGGCTTGTGTGTTGTTTCAGAGTAAAACAGTGTGATCCACATACTTAAGGTCGAAAAATCTTTCTGCATGTGATAAGTCCAGACCAACGCACTTCCTTTAGAGCTATACCTGAACATACTGTAAATCGTACGTATTCCGGCCACCGAAATTGGTTTTCATAGATCATAAAGCAGCACTCAGCCGAAACCCATCCCTTTTAGATTTTAACAGCTGATAATATTTGAAATGACAATGATAGCTTCACGATTAAACCATGCATCTGAAAGAAACTAATTTTAATTAAATCATCTCCATCACCTCTTATTCTTCAAATCGAAGTAATATCTATAACATCTGAAAGACTACGTTAAATTGGTTATCTCAGAGATATCATACAGCTTATGCACTGTATTACAGATATCAGTTTACCTTCCATCTACCATACTTTACTGTAACTGGTTTACTAGCACAATAAAGTAGTTATTTATCTCCGGAGTAAGATAAAAGAAATTAAATATCATTTTGAAGTTAGGGGATTTGTAAAATTATTCATTCTTGAAGGATACTACTCCTAGTCTAAATATATAATTTTTCTAATCGAAACATTCACCATATATAATTTAATAATACAGAACTGAATTAAAATTATCAACCGATTAGTGTTCTAATGGTAAAGCGTTCTCCGCGAAGCCAATGAGTCATGGGTTAGATCTCCGATAGTGTCGTGGATGTACGCTACTGAATAGTATCACACTAGAACAAAACAGCTGTGTAGTGCTTTCCAGATGATCAATGGTTGTCTAATTCAGATCAATTTGTGATATCAAGTTGGCAGTCAACAATCTTTACAACATCAAATTCTAATACATTTACGTCTTATTGTTTTTTGTATTTGTCAACTAACCTGTAAGCACATAGAAATTTGTTGTTTACAAAACTCTGAGAATTACAACCATCAAAATATTGATTTGGTGACAATAGATCTGTGTTATTTCTATAAGAACATTTGTGATATCTTTTATATTTTATAAAATTTTCATAATTTTGATCAATTTTTTTAGTTTGATTAATAGTAGATGTATTGTTTTTATTACATTCTATTTCACAGATAATATCTAATAGATTATTATGATGTAATGATGTAGTTTGTAGCATTCTATCTGTTGCATTATAATAAGCAATATATTTTCCATTAAATGTTATAATCCCTTTCATGAAATATGATTGTAAATCTGATTCTAATTTCTCATGATCATAATGTTTATTCATTTCATCTAACCAATAAATTTTTTCAGTAAAATTAGAATTTTTTATATCTAATAAATTTATTTGATTAATTTTTGTCCAAAATGATTGATTCTGTGTAAAATTTATTATTTCAACAAAATGTTTACCAATAAGATAAGAATGTTGATTGAATTGTTTACCGTAATTTGTGCATATTCGATTTGCTTCACAAAATTCCTTTGTAACACCTAAATGCATAAAACAAAGTATTGCATTTTTACTATGAATTAATATTGGTTCATTATAAACAATAGTGTCTGATGCATAAATTGATTGTTCTCTAATTACATAATACAATGTAATCAATGCAATAATGGAAATTTGTTTCATTTTAATGAGTAAAGTTTTATAAGAAATAACTTATTATTTATTGTAAATTGACGATAATGAATGTATTTTATTGGTTAAGAATGTAATAAGTATAGGGACAAATAAGTATAGGACTAAATCATAATTGTGTTATTCTTTGTTTAAGTTTTGTATGGTTGCTATTTAACGGATTGGCGAATTTAAATGACTAGAAAGATGATTTTGTTTTCACTATAAATCATAGATATTAAGTTGGATTGTGACTGGTAAGCGGAATTCAGGACACGTATCTCGTCCTGTTTGGGACTTGTCGGCTGAATGTACCTGCATCCGACTGTTGATATCCGCACCAGGATTCGAACTCGGCTAGAATCTAGAGGCTAACTAGTTTCAGTTCATAACAAACCAACGAGAAGATACAAGTTCATGCCAACAAATCATCAATGTTCATCTACCTAATAGTTTTAAAATCCTTTTAAACTGAGTCAGTGCATACATGTCTCAAAAATTTTAATAAAATTAAGATTTCTGTCCTTTCCAAATGATATTAGTGCATTGACTTAACAAAATGGCGAGCTAGTACACTGTTAAATATGTGTTTTCCTTTTAATCACATGTTGGACACTGACTCCCTTGTGTATTTTTCAGATGTTTGTTCTTTGACATGGGATCTTAATCCAACAACTAGCCTATCATTATCAGAGGAATTATTCCTTACCACCATCATATGTGCATAAATTTTTGCGCTTTGTTACTTTGTATTGTGTTTACCAATGTGTATGTACATACCGGTGCACATGCATCGGGAAAATAGAAAAACGTTAATTTCTTCATTCTTGAGTTTTAATAAAAGAGACAACGCTGTTTTAGCAGCGCAATAGACAGTCACTCATCTGTTAGTAGGCATGACATTGACGCTTCAACGACTTTCAAAATATTAAATAAGTAAAAAAAAAAGTCGAATCTGTTATATTTTGATGACGAAACTGCTATGAAAAGAATCGAAAACCAGATTTAAATTACCAAATAAACATTATTGTTATTATTTCTTTACCTTGATAAATTATATTTTAAGACTTGGCATGATACCATTAATAACATTAGTTCTCATTATTTCTTATCTGAGCTTTATTCAATTAATCAGAGTTTTAATTGCGACATGCCATTTATCTTCCATGTTCTGTAGCCGTGCCTAGTTTTCTTAGTTTTCTTTTCTAGAATTTTTTTAATAGTTAATCTATCTATAAATAAACAACTATGTTAAGAATTTAATTCTTGATCAGTTATTGTCTTATTAATTTACATCTGTATGTCAACTTCAAATCTACTCTCCCCAATGTAAAGTATCTTTACTCGTTCTATTTTTTGTTAGTTACTGTAATTAATTTTTTGGTTATAGGGCGTTGATGAAAAACTGAAAAACAAAATGAATTCATATTGTTCTGCCACAATTATTTACTATGCTTTACGAAAATAAGGAATAGTTGCATACTCTTACAATATGATACTTTAGCTGGGAAGTGGAATCCAGATCGCATAAATCGTCGTATTTGAGGCTAGTCAGTAGTACCAGGTGTGAACAACAACAAAGAGATTTAATTTTATTCAACTGATGCCTTTCTAAATAGAACGAAATGCTAATCCTAATTGCCAGTCGCATTACAAGTTTAATCATATCTGCTAACTACTGCTTATGCAAGACAATGCGCTTCATGTTGCACAAATGACGGCAGAAACTGATAAATTTGAATAGTTCCATAACAATGTGGAGATGGAAGTGCATTCAAATTATTTTCTTAGACTTTTCACCTCAGTCACGTTACGATTATAAATGTAATTTAAAATAAAAGAAGTCGATGAAAAATAAGCGATTTGTGAAAATGTGTCAATGGAAACTACAACATTTGAGACTAACGTGGTTACTCCATATAGCCAATAGTCGTGAACAATCTGAAAACTGTCGAATTTACATAATTAAATGGATTTGTCGAACTATTTATCTAAATATAACACCCATACAGATATGAGCAATAAAAATGATTAATTTCATATTCGTTGAGAACACTTTACTATAGATGAAATACATTATTTCCTGATCAAATAATTCCTTACTTTCTTTGAATGCCATATATTAATTATCAGTGAGTGCTATGTATTACATGTCAATTATATACATATATGTACATGTATCTTGTCAAATATTATTTTTGCATAACAATTCTGTTCTTTATTCCAGTGGTTTGTCATAGTCAGAGGCTATGAGATTAATCAAAGGTTTGTGTTAAGTAATAAAGATGAAAACTATAAGATGAATACATAGATGAAAACTTAGATATGGTATTATCAGTCGTTAAGTAATTGTGAATTGCAACAGGAAGAATGTATTAATAACTGATTATTAAGTAATAACAATTTTTCGCATGTTAGATTAGTAATACTAACCAAATTACAACTTCTCAGTTAGAAGGAGAGTAATTATTTGTTTGTTTATAAAATCATTATCAAATTTAGTTTAATGTAGTAAACTTTCAATGTTATAAGTAGTTATAGTAGACACAGTAATTACATCATCTACATAGAAACGAATCACAACTTATATTCATAATATTATTACTGTATATTTCATTGAAACAACAACTGATATTACAAACATAGTCGATGAACATACAAAAATATTCTCTTCTTTCAACTTACATATTAAACAGTTATAATTTATAACGGTTTGTATATTCATGTAGTAAAATGTTAAGGCCTGCGCTTAATTAGTCAACATTCCCGTATGTGCTATGATTAATAAAGCTCTTACTAACAATGCGTCAGTAATTTTAGCTGTCAAACATTTAAAGTAATAGCGATTGGTATCTCATTAATAAGAGCATTTATTAAGAAACAATAATGATTAAAGAAGAATATTCTTTTTGATAAAAACTTTTCAGGTTCTACAATTATTATGTTGGGCGATTAAAGAAGAGTGACGAAATCTCAGAACTGTGTGTTAGAACATTATGTCAATTATTCTAACTATGGGTAATGTGAACATTTCATTTCTATGATTGTTACGTTCCTCTTGCCATATCCTCCTGTTTAGTATAATTGCTGTTATTATATTGTCACTTAATGTAGACTACAGTTAATTAATTGTGTACAAGTTGATCCCATTCACTACCACTATTTCCACTGTACGGTATTAATGTTGAATTCCTAATGGGTTAGCTGTGGGGTCTGGATTTATGTTTATATAAAGGAATGTGTGAAATATATTATGATTTTGTCTGGTTGTGTTCCTCTATCTCCGGAATCTTTGGTTAATTGACATGGTCTAAAATTAGTCCTGCAGGTACATTTGAATATGTTAACTACTTTCCCAAAATCTCCATTTACATATCGACACATGCCTCTACTATTTTAATTACACGTATTCTTCTTAAATTATATTTTACATGTTTAGCTTTCTTATGCATTAAATATCCTTAGTAGTCTGTTTCTTATTGTCAATCCCTTAAAATTGTGCTGGTTTAAACTGCGGTATCCACAACTAATTTTATACACCACTCAAAATTGAGTAACGTGTTTAGACAACCATTTAGGAGCGTTTTTTTGATTTTTGAACAGGGAAACAAGCCCAAATAATAATAAAACAGCCTTTCAATACTGCTTAGCCTCCAACTTATAAAGAAAATGAACTCCATTTTCTTTTGTTCTGATTTCTTTATTCTAATTAATATGTGAGTTTCATTAAAACTCTTGTAATTAGATTATTTTGTTTAGATAAGTAGTTTGTTTATTTTAAAAAGTTTATGTTGATAAAAGAAAATATTGTGCTGTCTCAGTTCAGATTTTTGTTTATAAAAACAAATAACAATTGAAATGCATCTGTTCTGATTATACACAGGTATATTGGCCTTCAAAGTATGACCAGTTAAAAGTACTTTTACGACTGGTTAATTAAACAACTGAATTAAGAAGAAAGTGCATAATGTGAATGCTACCTTCTCTCGTTCTATCACTATAACTTAAGTTTATTTGTCTTCAACAATCACAAAAATATACGTACTAGTGTTATTCTACGTGTTATGATGATCATTACTATTATTGTTATTTATGCAGATACATAGTGAATCTGAGTACCATCAACTTCATTTCTACATTTCTTACTTAATTTCTGTGTTTACATATTTTTGTGAATTCAATGTATCTAAACTGTCCAGTTCATTGTGTATGACGTTAAGTTGGATTAGCTTCTAAGCTACATAGATGTGTTTAAATAGTAATAAATTGTACAAATAATAAGTGTCACTTTGTTTTGCGGAAGTAATTTTGTGAAGTGTTTCATGTGCTTCAAATTTAACCTTTACATTATTGCGTAAATGTGAAACAATTCGCATCTATCAACTTACCTCGTACATGCTTTACATTATTCTTATACTTCTCCATACTGTTATTCATAAGCAACAGTTTTTATCTGTTTGTATTATTTTTATCATTATTATTTGTATCATCTGATTTACAAGAATGAAGCAGTTTACATTATCATTTATCTTGATATACAACTTCTGATTTATGTGTTACTATTATTGTTTTACTCAGTTTTTAATCAAACATTTGATGTGATCGTTAATTTGTTTCCTCATTCCAGTTATACACATATATTGTGATAAAATTTCATGTTACTTTAATGGTTCTCTATATATTAACATGTTAAGCATTACATGAATAACGCATTCTACAACACAATCAGAAATGTTTACATAAATAGTTTATTGTGATGACACTACATTTATGCGACAACAGTTGAATATGACTGTAAACTCCTTTCGGATTTTACTTTCTTATCACAGTTTAACTTAAATTTTGCATTTAGTTGTAGCAATGACAGACTTCTTACAAATTTACAATATCCTTGATGAAGAACGCAAGTGAAAAAGCATTCTTTTAATTAAGGACACTATTTCAATCAATAAATTAAGATTACACAGGCCAGTATATGTGTGTATGTATGTGTGGTAAAATAAAATACATTTCAGGCGCATCATTTTTTATTAATGCAAAAAGGTTCACATCAACTGATATGATAATTTGATGAAATTAATAAGGTAAATCTTTCATGAAATTTAACACAGCTTCAAAAGGTGAATTAATTAACAAGTCCGATAGCATACTATGTTGTGAATATATATAAATGCATATATAGATATTGATATCAGTTACATGAAATTAACACAATATCCACCATAACTCTCATTTTGAAAACCATTTCATACGATTGTTCAGTGAGCAAATCAATAGTAGATTTAGCTTATTCTTTGTCAAATTATTCAACAAATGAACTCTATTTCACAATCGATTCATCAAAGAACTCCTCACATGGATTAATAATGTTCATTGTACGTTTGCAAATCGTTCAAATCTGTTATGACGAGAGAAGAATTAGGGGGTGTGATTGGGGTTGGCCGAACGCCAATGACTGGTGCCTAGTAGATTATTGCGCGCCTGCCCTCTGCCCACTTAGTCCCAATACGAAATAAAAAGAAAGCGAGCCAATAGGTCAGCCAGACAGAATCATATTATATTTCAAGCATCTTTTTATATATACATAAATTCAGACCACACAACAAACCAATTAGAAAATTAGCATGAATACAAAACGAGGGAAATAGTGGTAGTGAATAGAAACAACTTGTACACAAATAATTAACTATAGTCCATAATAAGAGACAATATAATAACAGTAATTATGCTAACCGGGAGGATAGGGCAAGCGGAGCGTAACAATAATAGAAACAAAATGTTTGCATTACAGGTAGTTCGAATGAATGAAATAATGTTCGCAAACACAGTTCTGAAAGTTTGTTACGCTTCTTTGTATTCCGGCATAACACAATCAGATCTCGTAATCATAAGACTCGAATGAACAGTGTAATATTCGGAAGCATTCTACTCACTTTATCGCTCACAGTATACTACTCTTTTAATTCATATTCTCAATCCAATCCTATCACACATCAACTTCAATTAGAATACACCGCTGACATTCAAAAAGTCTGTGAATATCTATTCACAAATCCAATTGTGAAATCCGATAATGTGGTCATCGAAAGCATTCACTCACACTTCAAATCAAGTCATCAACATCTATTGGATTTTCGAAAATGTCAAAATTTCAAATTATTTTACGGTCATCCAGTTGAATCGTCGATGGAAGAAAGACAATTTCCTCTTGCATTCAGTTTATCTATTCATGAGAATATTGAGCAAGTATCACGTCTCCTTCGTCTGATATACAGATCACACAATTTGTATTGCATTCACGTTGATTTGAAATCACCACAAGCGTTTTATGATGAAGTGATGGAGTTGGCCACATGTTTCGGTTCAAATGTCATACTGGTGAATCGATCGGAGAGTGTGAATATTCATTGGGGTTATTATTCCATACTCGAAGCATTTCTTCTATGTGCAGATAAATTGATGAGAAACACTGACTACATGTGGAAATATTTACTGAATGTGAGTGGAAAAGAATTACCATTGAGAACAAACTGGGAATTGGTCACAGCATTGAAGGCAACCAACGGATCTAATATCGTTGAAGGCTTAGGTCCAACTCAGAATCCTTCACGTTGGCCAAACAGGAACTTCTCATTTCCTGTAAGTACAGTTGTTGTTAGAGTCATCGACAATAATTTTTTTTGATTGTAACATAATTTCTCACGAATTACATGCATTAACTAGTAGTTTATTACATTTTGAATCATACAACAAATATGAATCTATTTTCATTAGATTCTCGTTTTGTTGATATATCCACTTTTCAGATGACTGATATCCGTCGACCATATTCGTCACTCAGAATATTATTTCACGATTAGGCATCAGATAATTACACAAAATCACAACAACCTACGCGAATGTAGTCATGTTATACAATTAGTCTGTTTTTCAGTGGAAGTCATTCAATCGTCGTAACACGTATATTTTATGACTATGATAAATGCTCATAGCCTACTGATCACCCATATAGTTTATACAAAATTGAATTGTCAATCCAGTGCAGAATAGTTTCAGTGATTTCCCACTTACCATTGTCATATGAACTTGGCAATCACAACAACTATATCCACCTCAACAAAGTGAATTGATTTGAAACAAACTCAAGCATTATAATTAGTGTGAATGTCCTGACCTGTAGAATGCAAAAATAATAATCTGAATCAAGTCATTCGTAAGTAAAGGTATTATGCCTTTCTTCCACTATTCATTTGACATATCAATCCATTTTTGCTATCACTTTTATGTCATAACCCACAGAGACCTTTTTTGCAGTAATTTACTTACTGAAATTAATTACACCATTCACATCGATTTCCAAGCATGTCAAAGTTGTTTTAAAAGAATGAGTGTCATTAATAACTCCAGGGAAACATTAGATTCATAGTTTCAAAAATCACCAAAGGATAAGAATGCCGGTGGAACATATTAAAGGCGACAAGACAATACTCACACAATCATTGCTATTAACAATACAATATAAGTGGTATTTTGTAAGTTGGATTGTGACTGGCACGTGGAATTTGGGACACGCGCTTAGTCCTATTTGGGACTCGTCGGTTGGATGTACCTGCATCCCAATGTTGATGTTCACAGTGGCTGATCAGCTTCAGTCTATAACAAATCAATGGGAATATACAAATTCATGTTAATTAACAATATAAGTAGGTTAATGTTCATAATAATAAATGATGTCTGGTAGTTGAAAGAAGAAAACCAGAACTGTGAGAACAGAATGAAAACAAAACTATCCTATAGTTGCTTGAGCGCATTGCCAGAGTTATTGCTTACTTGTATATAGAAGAATATTATTTACCACATTGGTTTATAACAAAATGAAGAATATATAATATATATAATTAGTACTGGGTTAGGTCGGTGGATTGAGTGATCAATGTACTCATGTATTCGGAGTACCGATTATCTTTATGTTTGTTTGTACTTCTTACACGCCATAACAGTGATTTAAATGCTAACCATTCATTTTCGTACTGAACAACATCAGTAACACTTGCAGTAAAAGTTAATACAACTGGATATTGTTTAAGTATCAGTTCTGAGTATTCAGATGAACTCGTATTCAAATAATTGCTATTAATGGACTAACTGTCTATAGATATCCTTTTATTTGTGTTAGCTTTTTCAGCCAGCTCCGACTTTGTGATTGGTTGACTACTTCAGTTAGGGTTTATATTTTCGATAAATGTCAATGTACTCAATAATCGTTTAATGATCCAAGTACTATGTTACTAGAATCTGTCAAGTATTCTCAGAATTTTATCTAACTGAGTCATCATTCTAATATAGAGAATCCAAAAGAAACCAAATTCCTAATAAGTTATTTGAAAGTTACCTAAATAACAATACCCACTATGTATGGAGATCGAGACGAATTGAGTTTCCAAATTGTAACGCGGAACATCCACACTTCTTTCATGGAAGTTCTTCGTAATACAAAATTATGATGTCAAAGAGGTTCAATCCAACTCATGGGTAATCCTCATCTGAGTATTTGAAATTTCATTCATGTTTTAAAATCTATGAGTTTTCTTTATTAATGTACAGACTTATCAACGGAGACAATATTTTTTTCAAAAATTCCATTTTAGGCTGTAAACAATTATATGGATATGTGTTGATTCATTTGATAAACAAATTTTGTATGTTAGCATGTAAATATATGATGCATTGCAGATATAGAATACGGTTCGTAATAATGGACAATCCACATTCATAATATTTTGGTTATATTGCATTCTCTAAGCTGGATGATCTAATGGAAACAGCATTCATCGTTATTCTGAATAATTTCATCACCGCTAACTTCTGATAGAAGTGAACTATGTGATTTTTTCCACAAGTGACTAGCAACTTGATTGATCTACCTTGAATCTGATGGAAATCAAAGTGTCTAGTGGTAATAATGAGTACGACAGAAAATACAACACAGTTGAGTCATCAAACAGACTGACAATTGTGTGAGTGACTAGAGATCAACAGAAATAATAATAAGCTAGGTGATTTTGTGATGTTTTCTTTAATCGTTACAACAGGTAAGTAAGTAAAATTCATGACAAACGAATACTAATATACACCTAAATACGAAGAAAGCTCCGACCTTACTTGTTTTACCAGTATGAATTTTATAGATGGGTAGCATTCACTTGAATTTCGCAAGTATTTGTTGATGTATTGTTTCGAATTTGTTGATTGTAGTAGTAATATAAATGTATTAAATAAGAGTATGATAACCATCGATGTGTCATCACTATTTGCTAATGTTCTACTAAACCAAACTGTTAGTTTATATGAGAATGTATTGACAGACCTAAAGTAAATGTTAGTATATCTAAACATGATCTGAAAGTGATAATCCTCTAATGTACTCAGAATGTTAAATTCAGTCTCACTTATCATATCTTCTGACAGATGGATGGAGTTACGATTGGATTTTTTATAGATCCATTATCATCGGACTTTTTTCTTAGCAAGCATTAGGATTAATGCTATAGAGACGACAATAAATGGACTATGCCTTTATAGGTGAAATGTTGATGACACTTTGATTGTTTGTAAAAAAAATGCTGACCTGGTGATACTGATTATTATGGACAGTTGCTTATTATAAACTTTTGCCGCTGCCTTTCTCATATCTTCATTATTTTCTTCTCACCATTGCTCATGATCATTATGTAGGCTTTTAACTATTAGAGTTCAGGGTGGGGTTGACACCATGTTAACTGGTGTCCTTCCTCATGCTTAATGTTGGTCCCTGCGAGAAGTAGACGGTTATCTGAACATAGTTGTAGCAGACGGTTGCCATTATTTGTTCGTTGAACTGTGACACCATAGGATCCACCAATATGCTTTTCAGTTTCTTTTAGTCTACCTACCTGGTCATTGAAACCGCCTGCCATCATTACTTCATTATTTCGTTTAGCTTTTCAAAGAATGTTGAAAGCGTTCTCTAAAATTCCCTTGCAATTAATGGGAGCGTAAGCAGAGATAACGAGGAGGCAACGGTGTATGTCCTTAACTTTCCGAGTTCTTATTGTCCTGTTTAAACAAACAGCTCAAAAACGACTATATATTGGAATCCAGTCAAGGATAGTCTGTTCGGCCTTTTGAGCGGATCGAATTTCCCTCTCCCCACCTTTATATTTATGACACTGGCCAATTATGTCGAAGTTTACACATCTACTAGAGTTTCCCTGTCAGGTTAAGTGTCAATATGCTAGTGTTCATTGTTTTGTTTTAAAGGATCGTGCTTTTCCCTCTGCGTATTTTGAGGCCTACTGCTGCTAAGACCGCTTCTACACTGTCTGTCTTCACCTGCATTTGTTGCTGTGTGTGGGGTAGAAGAGTTAGGTCATCTGCAAAGTCCAAGTTGTCATTTTGCCTAGATGTTGTCCACTGACTTCAGTGTTTGCCTACAGATGTTGTAGTTTTCATGATCTAGTCAATCACCAGCAGAAAGAGAAGGGGCGACCGTAGACAGCATTGTGTTACACTGATCTTCACTTGATGATTACGTGGACTTGATCATTTGACCTTGATATAAATCTACATTATTTTGTTTATTAATATTAGTCACATTTCACACCTGTTGAAAGGAATATACTAAACTGAAGTAAATGTCTTTTCTATACTAGAACTGCTACAGACTATTGAGTGTCTTTGGACGTTTTTGTATCCGCTGGATTATCTCTATACGCTACAAATTCAATCATTGTTTCTATAAATTGCACAATAGCTTTATTTGCTACTATTATATTTCAGAGTAGTATTGGTGTGCTTGAGTTATTTTACTGTTGAATAATTTATACTTTATAATCATTATGATTTATATCATCTTTTAGTGTCAAGATGCTTGTGAATTTGTTGTTATAGGGTCGTTTAGTTGGGTTCCAAGATCCTATTATTCACTGTTGTAATAAAACATATGATGTATTACGGAATACTGAATATTTTGAGACGACTCTGTCGAAAAGAATGTGTATTCTGCTTATTGGTGACTCAGCTAGTGATGCCAACATGGTTGATGATAGGCAAACTTTTTCTTGTGAAGAAGTTGTGGTTATTCGTATCGGATTTTTGAATGAAGAAGTGAGTATTTTAAGCGTTATTTTATTGTAAGTGAAGTATCTTGTTCCAAATGAATCTTATTATTTGACGAATTTCTTATGAATGTGAATTTTAACTCTTGAGATCATAGGGGCGACAGAAGACAGCCTTGTGTGACACCGGTCTTCTCTTCGAATGAATCAGATCATGAGTTCCATTGCAATTTTATTAATTGGGTAGTTCAAAAATGGTAAATCATTATGTACATTTTAGCTTACTAAAGTGAATTTGATTTGTTGAGAAAAAGTGTTGGTTAGTTTTGAAACGGTACTCAGAAAGGTCTTTTAAATAATGATAAAATATCATTTACATACCTCAGCTGAATTCGTGGTCTAATGGTATTCGTAAAAATATTTGATTAAATGTGAGCTATTAATGGATTTGCTTTAATCGACGATACAAAGGAACCAATCGCCACTCCGTTAGTTTGTTTGTAATGAATCTCTTTGAAAGTAAATACAGTTGAGTTCAAGTCTATATTTTGGGATTTCCATAGAAAATTAAGTAGTTCTGATCATTCGCCTAAATACCGTGTAATTAGTCTTTCTTACTTAATGTATAACGTTGTGTTTATTCTTTCGGGTCACAATTTATTTGATTTTCAGTTAGTAAATTAAGGCTCACATAAATTATAAGATTGCAACCTAGGTGATCATCTTAATGCAAGTCATTTTGTTGAGTCCATGTTGTCCACTGTACTTCGAAATCGGATCGAAATGTTGCAGTTTACATGATTCAGTCGACCACCATATGTAAACGGAAGGGCAAGAGTGATCAGCCTTGCCTGACACTGTTCTCTAATTCGGATGAATCTTCAAACTGATTACTGTACACGATTTTACATTGTTGTCTATCATAGGAATTCCATATGATGCTGACTATCACTTCATGTACGCCATATTAACAAAGAAGGCTCCATAATATTCTCCTATTCATGTTATCGAATGCCTTTTCGTAGTCGAGGAAGTTGGTGTAAAGGGGTGAGGTATAATCAATTGATTGTTCGACAATGAACCGTAGAGTCGCGATTCGATTGGTCTGGCCTGTTGATTTCGAAGTTGAGCATTAACCGAATTCTACATGCGGTTTAATAAAACTATGTTGACAACGTTTCTCGGTACTAAATGTAGAGTAACGTCTCTGTAGTTATCGCAATCGCTAAGATCTCTTTTGTGTGATATTTTGATGAAATACCCTTCTTTCCAATCTGTTGGCACTTCTTTTTTCTCCAAAGTCTTCCTGAAGTGAATGTGGAGCATCTTTGCAGTTACACCTATATCTGAATTCAGTGCCCCGCTCGGCCAGTATGTTATCTGGCCCTGTAGATTTGTCACACGGATGGCTATTCCGATTTTCTCCATTGTCAGTTGGTTGATATTTATATGGAGATTCGTGGTTGCTGCTTTGATGACTAGTGGGTTAAGCTGGTTTGGTAAATTTAAGAGTTCATTGAAATGTTGTTCTTGGATCTCGATGATTGCTTTGCCATCTATATTTTCCATCCGACTTCTACGCTGTATTGTACAGGTGTCCTATAAATCCTTCTCTTTCGCCTTCATTGCTAGGTCTTTGACATATTTCCGTTATTCCAGCCTAATGCTTTTTTTCGCTTGCTTGTTGGCTTCTCTTTATTTGGCCTGTGCTTAGGCTTTCTCTGTTCTTGTCCAGCTGTTGATGTTTGCTGTGATCTTGCTCCTCCTTTTGTTGTATCCTATCCAAAGCATCAACAGAAATGATTCCTTAAGACTTTGTTTTTTGCAGCTTAAAGCCTTTTGACATAGTGAAGTTATTGCTTCGTTAATCCCTTTCCAGTTTTTTTACACAGTGGTTTTCTTTTCTTCTAATAAACAGTGAAAGGCTCTGAACTTGTTGTTGAGAGTTGCCTTGAATTCGCTCACTATTTTAGTATCCCGGTGAAGAATTGTATCAAGCTTTTGTAATACTTTTGCTGCTTGAGTTGTCCAGTGCTTCTTCAGTTTCATGTTAGTTACTACCAGTTGGTGATTTGATGCTATGTCATCTTCTTTCCTTGTTCTTACGTCTTCAATGGTCCTCTTGAGCTTCTTATTGATACAGATATCGTTGATTTGGTTCTTCCTAAGTTCGTCCGGTGAAAACTCTAGTAGCTTTGTGTATGAGTTTGTGTGTGGTTACGGTATATGGTGCCATCCATGTTCATTTTGTTGAAGGCAAATAAATTTGCAAACTTATCACCGTTTTAATTTCTTTTTTTTTCAGTTCATGTCGTCACATAGTGTTTTCATATCCAGCGTTGCCTATCGCAACCTTGGCGTTTAGGTCTGTCATCAGAATGGTCTGTTTTTGGCTAAGCATTTATCGATGATTAACTGAAGCCTTGCATACAACTAGTTTTTATCGTTTGGTGACTGTCGTTGACGGGTCCATAGCACTGGATGACATTCATTGTATTTCTTTCTTCTTGATTCCTCGTCCATGAGGTTTTTATCTAATAAAAGCCCTCGCCACTTCTTGGAACAGTATCAGTGCTACTCCTTGAGAGTATGTGAGGCAGTTTCTCATTCGTTATTGGAGTATGAAGGCACTTCTCCTGAGGATGATGTCATTATTTACTAGATTACAACACCACTAATCCATAAATAGAAAATAAATGGAATACGATAAAATTGTTTTAAAATGAGAACAACTTTTGTGCAGATTTTACTGAGAATATTGATAACTTTCTATATATATTGTCTAATATAAGTAGATGTTTAAGTAGTGAAGATATTGTTAAAGATTGAAAGAGTTGTAACAAAGAAATGCTAAGTATAATTGGCTAATGAACTTTTTACTGTTTGCTAGAATAATTCACTACAGTTCTAATGGGACAATTTGTCGATTTAATCAGTCATTTAGGAATGAATAACTATAAATAATTAGTAGAACATACAGTCTGTTAGTGTTATGGCCAGGTGGATGTTGGTATGCATGCAACACATAGGTGAATGTACTACGCGATTATTGACCTTGTGTCTAAACGAACCAGTGTAATTTGTGATTGTAATGTATAACCAGAAACCTGCGAATACTGATTAATTGAAAAATGGTAAACAGTCGTAAACCCTTAAACGGTACTGAGAGAAAGAGAGAGAAAATATAGTAACACCTACAATAATTTTTTCTGAATGTACATAGGTTTGCTAACCTCTCACCATTTTAGTTCTTTTCTCCCAGTCCATCTTGCCTCATGATAAAATCTCATATCCAATGCTATCCATTCCAATATTGGTGTTTAGGTCTCCCAGAAGAATAATTAGGTCCTTTGCTGGGCACTTTCTGATGCTTGACTGCAGTTTCCCATGCAACTGGTCTTTATTGTCTTCGTGGCTCTTGTTAGTTAGCGCATAGCACAGAATGACTTATTGTAATCCCTTTCTTCTTTGTGTTTGAGGATGCTTGATGACCATGGTTTGTGAGGTTTTCATCTTATATGTAGTTTCCGTGTTTCTTGGGCCAGCATCAGTGCTACTCCTTGCGTGTGCAAGGAATTTTCTTTTTCGTGACTGGAGTGTAACAGTACTGCTTCCGAGGCTAATATTCACTGTCCAAACTGTAACCAATGGGTTTCAATTATTCTAAGTACCTCCAGGTTGTATCTTTTGATTTCTCCAGCTATTTGCATGCTTCTCTTTATCTTCCTCATTGAGCGAACATTGCATGTACCTGTATTAAATGTTGCTTTGGTTGTCAGAAGGGGCATCAGCCTCGTGACTTCTGAATAAATTTGGTTTTTACCATGAGGTATCATAACTCTTCAAAATGCAGGTTCCCAAACTCCCAGGACAGAGTTAAAATGATTTTAAAAATTAATTATGGTTAGCGCTCTTTTTTGAAGGTTGTTGTTTACGGGATAGGGTAGATAACTCCATGCCCAAGCCTTCTTTTTTTATCTAGGCTAATGACCGGCAGCAACCTTTAAGGGATTCTTGATGGTGTTATGGAGACGTGATATTTGCTCAATATTTTTATGAGTTAATATACTGCATAAGATAGTCATGAGATAGGCGAGTGAAGGCCAAATTTCCATTAGAGAAACGAATTCCATCTTATATCTGCTTCAAAAAATTATACCAGAATTGTCTCTCGGTTTTCAAAATATTTTGAAAAATTGAACCAACATTAATTCGAAGTTCATCCGTCCCAGTATATATTACAAGTTTGGATTGAAAACCAGTTTAATAATAGTGTATGGTTGAAAGTATCTGTCATGTTGGCGGTTGTGGGGAGGGGATTAAAGAACAGTAACTAACTTTCGGAACTGTATTTTGGAGGATTATTTCAATTATTTTTGTTGTGTTGTGTAAACATTACTTTTCTATGATTGTTACGTTTCTCTTGCTCTATCCTACTGTTTAGTATAATTGCTGTTATTATATTGTCACTTATTAGATATCAGACATTTTTTGCGTCATAACAATATCTGACAGGATAAAATTTGATTTCATTTTGGTGAGTACGAAGTAGTGAAATGTTTAAACATATGTTCCAAAGTATTCATCACTGTGGAATATTTTAATTTCAGGCGTCTTGAATAAACATGACCACCTGTTTTCCGTTGGATCCCATGCATGCAGTTAACTTAGGCGTAGTGTGAAAGTTAATTTTTTTTTATCGCATGAGCTTTCTATTTAGCAAATAAAAGCCAGCATTCTTGTTAACGTCAGTAAATATGTTCTGCTTTCTAGAAAGCATACTATTTCAGACTTTCAGAGAAGAGGTCGTTCTTTAGATGATGTAAGATACAGAAAAGCAAAGGAATGTTGGCTAGTCTTACTTTACTTAGGGCTTATAGTATCAGTGGGTCATTTATCTACTCCATTGTGCATACATTTTCTTGTCTACTACTAGTTTCAAACGTTAACTGTGAACTTCCATTTCATTCGATAACAAAAAAACTAATCATGTGACTAATTGTTAGTTAAATCAGTAAACGATATAACCTTATACTCACCCCCCCCCCTTGCACTCCACTCTGTTCTTGTATACAAATACGCTTGTACGGTTTGAATAAATAATTTTGTTGAAATGAAATATTTCTTCTCTAAAAGGTCTTTATTTGAATTCAACTTCAATATGACTTTAATCATGAACTCGCATTATTTGTAAATAATCAAAATCAGGGAGCGATGAGGCACTGTTTTATTCTAATTCATAAATAATCATCCTTATCCACCCCATCTGTGACTAGAGAACCAGGTCATGTCTGGTAGAGTCTAGTTTTATACCGGTAAAATAGGAACCAACCATTTACACTTTTTATTTCAATACAGTGCATGAATTCAGAAGACTTACTTGGCTGTTGATAAAGTTACGTCACCTAAGATGATGTCTATCTGTTAACCAATACACGTGTATACAACTCATCGATTTGTTCTGTTTTTCCATAAAATATCTTAGTCTTTATAAGTAGATGGTATTCTATTGTTGCTAGTATTTGATCATAAATATCTTCGAACTATTGCTCTCAATTATTCGGACATTCGAATAATTAATGATAATGTTAAATGTGCATTACTAAACAAAGATAGTAAACCAGTTGACTAGGTTGTGGATTGTTACCAATTTAATTGGTTGGGACGTGTTTAACATTTACCTAGCCACCACTCACTTTGACGAGCGGTGATGACTATCTCAAGAATATTGCGAAATAAAGCTGACATCATTATTTTATTCCATGCAGCTAATATCTGATTGTCTGAACCATGTTCAGGTACGTGTGATTGTTCTAGCAAATAGTGGGTGATGTTAGTGACATGGCTCATAACTTGTGTAAATGACGCAGGTGCATTCACATTTTAGCTTTCCTTAGATCTCAAGTTTCAAATTACTTTATGATTTTTCCCAAACTAATTCTCTTCTCTCAAATCATACTTTCCATATCACGTATTCAACTTCCTTTACGAATTTGAATAAAGTACAACAGTTGACACAAAATAATAAGAATTCATTTGCATTTTGTTACTTCTAATAATCACCATTACAGTCGTAGTGTTTATTGAGTCAAAACACCACAACAAGTGATGCTATCATCTCCATTTATTAGATGTTGCGCTATTTCACCTGTTTACTCTTGTGGCTCATTTAAATCTTAACTTCTTTGAAATGTCAATGTGTAATCTTCTTCCTGCTTCACAAATGTACACGCTTAGCACGTACACGTAAAATTATGTATACAATTAGTAGTACTAAGAAAACGGAACTTCTTGACTTTTAAACTGGATAAGTAGGATTTAGCGTAACGTTTATTGCATAGTTAATAAGTTTGATGTTTCCATTTATTTACAAACGTAGGTATATGAAACAAATTTTCTTTTTAATTGTGAAGTTAGTAGCATGCCCATTTTTTAAGGTCTTGAAAACTTATTTATGAATCTGTCTCACGTAAACATGTTTTCAATGACACCGACTTCTTCTAATGTATCATAAGTGCAGAGTTTTCAAGCCCTAACAAAAAAAGTTCACATTCACAAACTTTACATTTTAGTAAGGGAAAGTTGTTATAATTTAGAAACATCTCTCCACCCCCACCCATTAAAATGGCTTTTAATGAATGTCGCATGATAACTTGAAAGCAACATGTATGTGCAAAGCTGTAGAATGCTCATATCTAACTGAACAGAATATTATTAATTCATCCTATTCTGTTTACTTTTAATTAACAGAATCTATCTGCTTTTGTAATATGGCCTTTTGTTAAACTGTTTAAACACATTATATCGTTAATGAATAAATAACGCTGCACATAAATTCTCATGTTGAATTAGACTTATAAGAACTCTGTAACATATCTTGATAAATTACCCAACGTACTGTGGAAAATAAACAAGATATTCGGTTGCCCTTTCATGATGCTGCTATGCGAAATAACGAAGTCGATTCTATTCAACTCTATATATATAAGAAATAGTATTTAATATTTTTCACTGCTGCTTTACATTTTTCAGATTACAAATGACGTTAAGCAAACAACAGTGAAAAATAATATACAGAGAATGAAGGTTGTACAACTTTCACAAACTGATTCATAACAAAGATATTAGTCATAGGAAACATGCATTTAAGATAATAAAAAAAATCAGGATAAACCAGTTGTAATTAAACACTATTTTTAAAGAAACTAGACATGATTACTTGAACAATATAGTTGGGAATAGGGCTTCACATCAAATCTTGCATCCAGCTGCTTCGAAGTCATCTCGTTTAAAACTTTTCTCATTATATAATATTCTGTACAATCATAGGCAATCGGTTCGAAATCATGATGAAATTTATTGGCGAATAATTCCACTTGTGATGTTATGAAGGAAAGATGATTGATACCTATAATACATACACCACGATGCACTCTTGAACTTACACACTCTTCATCATACCACGTTACATAACGTGCTAGAAATTTATTTCGTGAATCTGAATTGTTGGGGAGATTACATGCACCAGGTGCACCGAGTTGTGGATTATAATTCAGTGTCGAGAAATATAACTCATCCGGATGTTTGTGTAATTGTTTTTCAGCCTTCATTGCATCGAGTAATTCCTTTGCCTTTGCATTGGTTTGATGGAAACGAACAAACTCACGTTTTAGTGCGACATAGAAGCTGCCTTTGCTCCAAGTGAACTGAAGTAAAATAAATAAAGAGAAAACATATAATGTGATTACATACACACGTGTACGTGCACTATACAGGTTAGGACATTGACACTAATTATAGTGTTTGAGTTTGTTTCAAATCAATTCACTTTGTTGAGGTGAATATAGTTGTTGTGATTGCCAAGTTCATATGACAATGGTAAGTGGGAAATCACTAAAACTATTCTGCACTGGACTGACAATTCAATTTTGTATAAACTATATGGGTGATCAGTAGGCTATGAGCATTTGTCATAGTCATAAAATATACGTGTTACGACGATTGAATGACTTCCACTGAAAAACAGACTAATTGTATAACATGACTACATTCGCGTAGGTTGTTGTGATTTTGTGTAATTATCTGATGCCTAATTGTGAAATAATATTCTGAGTGACGAATATGCTCGACGGATATCAGTCATCTGAAAAGTGGATATATCAACAAAACGAGAATCTAATGAAAATAGATTCATATTTGTTGTATGATTCAAAATGAAATAAACTACTAGTTAATGCATGTAATTCGTGAGAAATTATGTTACAATGGAAAAAATGTATTGTCGAAAAACCTAACAACGACCAAACTTACAGGAAACGAGAAGTTTTTGTTTGGCCACCGTGAAGGATTCTGAGTTGGACCTAAGCCTTCAACGATATTAGATCCGTTGATTGCCTTCAATGCTGTAACCAATTCCCAGTTCGTTCTCAATGGTAATTCTTTTCCACTCACATTCAGTAAATATTTCCACATGTAGTCAGTGTTTCTCATCAATTTATCTGCACATAGAAGAAATGCTTCGAGTATGGAATAATAACCCCAATGAATATTTATACTTTCCGATCGATTCACCAGTATGACATTTGAACCGAAACATGTGGCCAACTCCATCACTTCATCATAAAACGCTTGTGGTGATTTCAAATCAACGTGAATGCAATACAAATTGTGTGATCTGTATATCAGACGAAGGAGACGTGATACTTGCTCAATATTCTCATGAATAGATAAACTGAATGCAAGAGGAAATTGTCTTTCTTCCATCGACGATTCAACTGGATGACCGTAAAATAATTTGAAATTTCGACATTTTCGAAAATCCAATAGATGTTGATGACTTGATTTGAAGTGTGAGTGAATGCTTTCGATGACTACATTACTGGAATTTACAATTGGATTTGTGAATAGATATTCACAGACTTTTTGAATGTCATTGGTATATTCTAATTGAAGTTGATGTGTGATAGGATTGGATTGAGAATATGAATTAAAAGAGTAGTATATTGTGAGTGATAAAGTGAGTAGAATGCTTCCGAATATTACACTGTTCATTAGAGTCTTATTACGACGAGATCTGATTGAAACGAATTGCAAACGTACAATGAACATTATTAATCCATGTGAGGAGTTCATTGATGAATAGATTGTGAAATAGAGTTAATTTGTTGATTAATATGACGAAGAATAAGCTTAATTTACTACTGATTTGCTCACTGAACAATCGTATGAAATGTTTATTAAAATGAGAGTAATGGTGGATCTTGTATGATTTCGTATTGTAACTGTTGATAATCTATAAATCTATCTTCAAAATCTTCAAAAAATATTTTGGAAACTCATTTTAAGTTTGTGAGACTGTCATACTCCAATTACTTTTCAAATTTCATTCTACTCCTTTGAAGTTCTCTTTGTGACTATGCTTTTCAACATTTATTGATGTATTAACTGTGTGCGAAAATATGTTACTTTCTTGAATGAATTGAGTAGTTTGAATCGATGTTATTATTTTGCTCGACATATCTTCTTTTATTACAATACTTTACTTTATATAAATGTAATTAATGATACTATTTTTTTATAACCTTATATTTTTGCTTACTTATATATGCATATATATATATATATATATATATATATGCATATATACATAAGTATGTATATATGCATATATATAATTTTGTTGGTGTCTTAAATTGTAATTTATTTGTTTCTTTGTAATTAAGAAATACTTGAATAATTCTTGCTTTCACATATGATAATGTTGATTACTTGAACCAGTATGAATATATGAAGAGAACTTTAAAGTTTTGTATTCAATATCTTCATTGTTTAGATTTAATGGTACAATCAACTTTGTTAGATTTGTAAATGTATGATTATTTAGATACAATTTGTTTATACTCAATAATACTAAAATCATTCATTTTATTAATTAGAACGACAAATATAAGCACACAACATTGTTTTCAATTAGTTTGTCATCAGGCTTCACTCTAATATACAGCAATATTACTTGCGAATATGAAAATTATTAGGCCAATGAAAGCAATTTATGAGTCTGTGATAAAAATGAAACACGTGGATTACATTACTATTCATGGTAATTGAAAGGAGTAAATTGGTAGTATGATGGCATATGTACTAGTGGTCATGATTAACAGATTAATAACAACAACATAAATACGAGTAGTTATAAAGTAGATGGAGGTTAAAACGGTGGTTAATTCATCTTGTTAAAATAATGATAATAACTGAATGCCGAATCAGTGTTGTTAGTTGTTCTTTAAATCTTACATGACCATGGAAGGGATAGGAGTGGTATACATTTCATTTGGAAATATAGACTAGGGTTGTTAACTCGGACGCCTGTGGTTTCTGTGACGTGTAGGAGATGAGGTCGAATCCTAGCTCTGATGGTATACTGTATACCACTCTGAATGCATGCTCACTATCTACCAAGTGTATCAAAATAGTACTACGTATAGATTTTACTGCTGCACCCCCACTTCAAAGACAATGAATATTTTGATTAAACTATAAATTCCTTTTGAAAATTATCTCAACTAACGTCAGTGTAAATACCATGAATACAGTGGGCAAAGTATTATCGAATGTTTATTTATTATTGAAAATCAAAAGCCTTGGTTGTTGTAACATCTATATTCCAAACAAATTGCTGTATATTCTATCAACTTTTGTCTATTGGTTGCATGATGCAACGATATTTGTAGTCATATTCCGTTATCGTCTTTTTACTCGGATTTGTGAAAGTTAGGCGAGATTAAGAAGATAGACTAAATTTATTTCAATCGAAAAACTGATCCATCTTCGATGTATGTTGCTGATTCGGTAATCTAGTCTAACCAAGCTGTCCCTTTGGTTTTTGAAATTAATACATCGAAACGAAGGGAAAACAAAACCATACTAAGTGAATGTCAATTGATTCATAGAAGAAGTAAATCAAGTAAATTCTAGTAATTTATTATACTACTAATATTCAAATGAATGTGTAACACTAGAGTTATTGTCATAACATCGAATCATCAGCATAACTTTTATATCTGGAAGTACGTGAAGTAATTAAAATCTTCTAACATTCATCAAGTGAATACATGTATTGATGACACTAGAAACCATAAGAACACATTAGAACGCAAATAAACATTGTCTGCATTTAAGCTGTATAAAATTAGTGTTTATAAATGAATCGCAATTAATATCATAACAAAAGCTGAACTTGATAACATAAAGTAGTCAGAGCATTGGACAAGTAATTTGTAAAATTGAGTAGTATATTTGCAATAATCCAGATAGTGGAAATTGAGATTTATGATGTTTTGCAACTTAATTTAAGCCGCTTCTTCAGAGAATAATAAATAACCGAATTACATTAACATAAGTTCGAATAATAAACCTAGTATCCCGACGAGGCCATTAATAGATTTCACGAACACACCAATGTATGCACTATTCAAGTATCTGAAGAACCTATTGAAACTACTACAAAAAATCTACACAATCCGATTAAAGGTATATGTAATTTTAAATCTAAAATTTCAGATTTACCAATCAAAGATAACGAGACAATGGTAATCTATGGTGCTACATCTTTATATACTAGTATTCGTATTGATACACGTCTGGACTTTATTAATTATTTACTGGAAAATGATGACACATTATTCAGCCGATGTCCCGTAAGCATTAGTTTAACTATGAAGTCTCTAAAACTCTGCCTGAACCTGACTTTATTTACATTGAAAGAAATTTTTTGTAAACAAACTAATGGAGTACCAACGGGATCCCTACGTGTCTCTGATGAAATTCTATTTATATCGTATATAGAATCCTTCATTTTAATGGACACTATCAAACCAAGAATTTAGTTCACACATGTCGATGACACGTTCGTCTTTATTAAGAAGACTTTCTAAGGACTTTTTAAAAACTGATTAACACGTTTCCACCTCAAATAAAATTCACTCTAGAAACTGAAAACGAACTAAATGAGTCATTTTTTTAGACTGTCTTGTTAGAAGAAATTCAAATGTAACTCTTAATCTAACCATCAATCGAAAGCCGACACAATCTAACCCTTACGTAGACTTCAACTCAGCACATTTACTCAGTACAAAGATTTCACTAGTTCTAAATCTTTTCAGAAAAGTTGCTTAAATAATTTCGTCAGAAGACACAACAAGAATTTAAGAACATTTTTAGCATCTTGCAGTTCAACAATTTTCCTATGAATATCATTAAAAAGATACAAAAGTAGAGCAACTTATTATTAACTAATAAGGAAAAATTCAACGAAATGTCATGGATTGGTACTGTCGTTCGACCTTATCGCCATTACACGACAGAAGAATTCCAAAGAATTCTAAAGCAATATAGAATTCAAGCGTTCTACAAAACAACTAACACAATTATAGATGTTTTAGTAAAAACAAAATAAAAGATCCCCCTCACCTTGACATAAAACCATGTCTAAAGATTAGCTTGTATCAGTTATGGTGCCTTCTATGTTGATGAATATTCTAGAGAAATAATGACTCGTGCTAAAGAACATGATAACTACACAAAACAACCACCCAATAATCCTGTAGGGCTTGAAAGGCTGGAGATCAGATCGGCAATATCAGTGTGTGCTATTTAAAATGACCACAAAATCGAAATAAATAATATTAAAATCATCTAAAAGGGTTTCTCGTACCACAAAGAGAGGCTTGTAGCTGAAGCATTTCATGTTTTGCTAAGCCCCACTGCACTTAATAGAAAGGAAGGCCTTATCATTAATCTGACATGGTCTATCCACCCGAACGATGACAATTAAACTTGTCAGATCCCTCATAGGTTAAACACAGATTATCTCTAAAAAAATTTTTCTTCACCACACACACTACATTATTCAAACACATACAATTAACAAACAAGCCTTCAAAAATACGCACAAACATCTTGACCTAGATTGACAGGACGTCAACATTTACAGACTGATAATTCGATTGTACCAATTTTCTTGGTTTTTATTTATTTCATTGTATTTTTCAAGTTTATGTTAATCTTATTCGGTTATTTATTATTCTCTGAAGAACAAGGCTCACATTAAATTGCGTAACGTCAGAATTCTCAACTTCGATTCATTGAATTATTGCAAATATATTACTCAATTTTATAAAATCAAAAATAATTTGCAAATTACTAGGTTTGAGAAACTATAAATGATCAGTCACCAATAGATGAAGCAGCTGTTATCTTCATCCTTATAAGGGGCTCACGTAACCAATATGACAACTATCAGAAAATCAAGTTTACAATCGATTGTTTTCAAACTTTTGTCTTCTATCATACATCGCAGACTGTGCAAAATGCATGAAAGGCTAACCCATCGTGTCTGGTTTTGGTAAAGGGGTGGATGTATTTACCACATTTTTACTCTCCGTCAATTGTTTGAGTACCATCACAAGTATTATACATGATTTAATAATGCTCTTGATAATGCTCGTTTTTAATCTACCGGATAGAAACTATTGACATTTAATTATAATTCATTTCAAATGTCTTCATCTGTTTAAATTTGTAAATGGGATAAATTGTATGAAATTATTGGTATAGGTGAATAAAACATTTATTCACGGAGTTAAAACTGGTAACAGCTTTCAGTATGTAGAAAATATGATTGATTCAGATGAGTAATAACCTGGCTAGTGTGTTTGCTGGTTAGTAAACATGACCAACTGAAAGAATGAGAACAATTTTCCCAATGTATTAATAATAACTTATAATTAATGTGATTAAAGTATAAAAACCTTAAAGTTATGTGCGGATAAACAGTAAATTATGAAGAATATCATTGTTCTTATCCTACTGCAAGATTTTTATTTTCTAGACTCTGCGGTCAACTGATTTCTTGCAAATCTGTCAAAGATTACCATAGAGCAAATAACTATTTTTATTTCCATATTAACTTTCAGCAGTTTGTGTTGGTGCTATTCAGAATGACAACGAAATATTTTACTGTTACTAACTATCCGAATCATAGAATATAATGTCATCACTTGAAATATACATTTCCTTCTTCATTTTATAATTACGTTATAAGTGAATTGGCAGTAAGTGTAATTTTCTTATGCTGTATTTCAAGATTTACAACTTTATTCCATCATCTAGGTTCATGACATGTTTCTCTATATTCATGGGTAGGTTGGAACATAACTGAAATTAATGTGCTAGCTTATATGTAAATGTTATCATCCATTCATCAGCTGGTAGATCTAATAAGATATTTTGCATTTGTTTTGTTGCACTACACTCAGTAGCAAATAAATACTGTCCTCATTTTCTGAAAAGAAAAGAAACATGCAGATTCGAACAAAGTGATGAAATACTTAGCAAAGTTCTTCTCCAATCTAAATGTATAACAACGATCCTAAACTGATACCATGTTTTCGTTTTGTTGGACAATATTTGTACAAATTCAGAAGTATTAATGAAAATACCAAGAAACGAATAAAGAACAAAGAAACAGAGTTGATAAAATGATGAATGTTCAAAGGTACTATTTAATTAGCACATAAATTTCAGAAAGCAGGTTTTAGTACTTTAGTAGTAAAACTAGGTAGAAGTTAATCAGCAAACTGTAGCTTATTTGAATCATACATTCGGAGTAATCTAATCACAAACTTTTGAAATATAATTCGTCTTTTCATATCACTGTAAAAATTTATAAAAGAGATTATTTGGTTTAACGAAATGATGAATAGCAGGGTAACAATTGTGAGAAATATAAATGTTTTGATACATTATTATATATTAATAATAGGTATGTAAAGTTATTATTGTCTGATATATATATATATATATATATATATATATATATATATATATAGAGAGAGAGAGAGAGAGAGAGAGAGAAAGGGAGAGAGGTTTGGGAATAATCAGGAGGAATCTTTGAACTTAGGTTCCATGCTGTTTAGCCCCTTACAGTAAGGTCTATCTTTATTCTTGAGAAAACTACTACTCTCCTTTTTAATTCAATCCTGGATTACAATCTAAGATTGTCCCCATTGAGATATATGAACCTTGATTAATGCGCTGTCAGGATGACTGGCATGTTCATTTAGTCAATTACTAAATAAAACCAATATGGTGCTGAGGAAAGTTAAATCCTTAAAAATAAATTGTTCAAAAAACCATGTAATAGATTTGTATTGAGTTTTTGTAAGTTGATTTTGAGAAACTCTCCTCATAATTAATTCAATTCAATAACATTTAACTATATTCATTGTATTCATTAAATGCAATTTTCCTTAATAATGGTCGAAGTTAACTTAGTAACATTTACTTAATTAATGGTATTAGTGTAATTTAACTGATATATATGAGCTTGAATTGTGTAGTTAGAACATTTGTCTTCCTGAAATCTGATGAAATTATGTCTTTGTACTCACGTTGGATTTCTTCCTTTAGTTATATGAGTTGGCGCACTGACGATAATAATAGAAACTTTCTGCGTCAATTATGTCATTGATCGCTATTTTCGAGATTATTTATAACCCAGCTATTATCGTTTGTTGAAAAATTTATCAGTATTTCAGATTTATATATTTAAGAAATGGTTGAAATCCCTAATGTTCAAACAGTAATAATCATTCACATAGTCGTTCATCGATGAATGCAGGTCACCATCACTTATATGTCATATAATCACCCACAGATTTCATAATGTCACTGTTACAGTCTACAGAATATTTGTGAATGTAAATTTCTTAACTAATATAGTTGTTTATGGGTAAAGCTGTTAAGCGAGAAGTCTAAAATTATTAAATAAATATTATTGTAATAATCAATAGTTTACAACCAATTAGATCGTTACAGTGTGGTTACAGTATGGTTTAGCATAAATCTGGTGTCGTAGAAGAAAAGGTTCTCTTCATTGCCTTCCTGATTCTTTCACTTATTCTTCTTAAGGTCCAATCTCCTTTGAAAGCAAAACGTTTAAAGACAACCGTCTTGGCAGTCAGATAATTGTGATTTTCATAATCCTCTTCCATGTTTCCTAATTAATTTCTTCAGGTATCAATTGTTTATTATTACCAATTTTTCACAAATCTCATTATTTGACCAAAACGTTCTAGATCTACTGAAGATCGTTTCTATGAGATGATGTTTATAACTTGAGTGACAAAAACTGTTCACAATATAAGTACTATGTCGTTCATCTTTTTTCCTAATTATTTCATCATATTTTCGTTACACATTGGAGTCGAAAAACTTGAAGTGATCATCAAATTTTTTGAACTTTAATATAAAACTAATAAACAATGAAATAGTACTTGATCTTCTTATGTTCATCACATCTATAAAGTGGATTAAGCTGTATAAAATTTTTCAAAATAACTCATTTCAGTCAATGTTCATTACACTTCATTACAATATTGTTAGTATGTAAACGAAGCATGTATTATTGATGTGAGAAAAATGAAATTTGAAACTAAAAACAAATCATTGTTAGAGGAGACATAAAGTGCTGTTTACTTTGGAAGTATGATGCAAATATAAAGCTGAAATCTTATAGTATGCAAAATCATATGTCGGCTTCTATAACAATTATCGATGTAAACTCAATTTAATAATCAGTCAATATGATTAAAATATTATCTAGAAACTAACCATTCAGTAACTGATTAAACTAGATAGAAATCTCTATGCAATACATATCATTAAACAGTTCTAAGACAAGTAGTTTAAGATTTAGACTAATATGGATCACTTTCATCCTGCTATTTATCATATCGTTTACAGTAACATATTACATGTCATATGCAACTTATTATGAATACATGTTGAAGGAATTCAAGAAAGGAAATAATGAGATCTGTAAATACTTATTCTCAACAAATCTTAGTTGGTTAGAGCAAATGATATTGAGAAGGATTCAACCAGCATCGAATGATAATTATATGAATTTGACGAATTCTCGTACTTGTATGCAGTTCAAATTATTTCATGGTGAAGTTGTACAATCAACTATGGAAGAAAGACAATTTCCCTCTGGCATTCAGTATAGCTATTCATAGGAATATTAAACAAGCAGCTCGTCTTCTCCGTTTGATTTACCGACCACACAATCTGTATTGTATTCATGTGGATTTGAAATCACCACAAATATTCTATGATAAAGTGATGGAGTTGGCGACATGTTTTGGTCCAAACGTGATGGTAGTGAATCGAACGGAGAGTGTGGATGTTCATTGGGGATACTATTCAGTATTGGAAGTATTTCTGCTGTGTGCAGATAAATTGCTAAAGAATAAACGAACTAATTGGAAGTATATTTTGAATGTAAGTGGTCAGGAATTGCCACTTCGTACTAACTGGGAATTGGTCGCATTATTGAAAGCAGTAAATGGATCGAATATTATTGAGACATTAGGTCCTAAGTATAACAAGGAACGATGGCCTGCGAAAAGGTTAACATTTCCCGTAAGTTCTGTTAATATTTCTGTGTGCATCTGTTATTACATAATGTTGATGAAAAATCATGGTCAAATTTCTACAGAATTATTAGTAAACGATCAGCTAATCTCCTATATATGAAAATTATTTCAGAGGATTTATTTCAACGTGGTTTTCTTTAAATTAAACGCTTTACGAACGTTTTAATATTGAAATATGTGTTTGATCACTATTAGTAGGACTTTTTTTGGATGGTTAAGTGGTTTTGGACAGATAAACCGAGTCAAAATACATTCAGGCAACACTTTATTGTTCGCATTTGTCACAAACTTATTTCCGTTGGTAATATTGAAGACTAAAAAACGCTAGACAGATGTTTTGTCGTAGATTTCAATTTTACTCAAGCAAAATAAAATGAAGTTTGATGAATTTAATCAACTTCACAACACCATTTCAGCTCTGACAATCTCATTTTTAGTGCTGTACAGTTGTATTTTTATGAATTACTGGTTAGGAAACATACTATTGTATTGTGTATGTCTGGACATAATGAATAGAAACTATATAATATCTTCATTAACTAAAGTTGTTTTTTAGGAGGTTAGTTTTTAATTTATTATTTGCATTAGTTAATGGTTTACCTAGATTAGGATTTCAATTACACCTAACCAAAAAAATCTGTGATGAGAACAGGTAATGAATATGTTTTTGATAATTAATTAAATCATCGGTTTGACTAGAAATTTGAGAGCATTGAAAAGTCTAAATTTCAGTGACATAACTGTATGGCATGAGACAGTGGCATTAATGTTCAAACGGGTAAACCAAGGCCAGTATGAGCAAGAACGGTAAATAATTGGAGATAATCGTATAATAATAATAATAATAATAATAATAATAATAATAATAATAAAAGTAATGGTAATGATGAAATATTAGTGGGATATATTCTGTTGTACAGTAATTAAGGATAATATGTTACTTTAAGATAAATGGATAAGTAAAGAGTGAGCAGAATTGAAAAAATAGTACTCATATAAAAATATAGTAAAATAAATCAGATCATCTTCATGAGATGAAACGTAAAATTATTAAAACTAAAATGGGAAAATATCACATCTTCGTCTTTCTAGGATACTGATTTTGTAGATTTCACACAGTTAAAAGAATACCACGTGACACAGTGTTTGTTTTACTGAAATCTGTCGTCTCAACAACTGAAAATATTCATTATATCAACGTGATTAATCAGTGTAAAGTTGAACTCTGCAAACAAAACTAACCGATTTCTAGAATCTCTCCGTTTTAATTCATAGTATCGTTTATCATTTAAAAATGACTTCGATAATGTGATTATACACAGGTAAATTTGTAACATGACACTATTTTTATTCACTCACACTTCGATCACATTATCTTGAGGCAGTCAATGGAGTTGGAAGTGGTTTACTGATGTACGATTTACTTTTAGTACATGTCAGTTAGTTATGGAAATCGATTTAAATGAAAAATTTTCTATTCATGTTCTTCATATATGCAAAAGTAATAAGACTTTCAAATGCACTAACAAAAAATGTAGCACAGAATCAGAATTGAACATGTTAGTTGAAATAGACGAGTTTGTACATGTTGAGGTTTCATTTATAAATGGTGTAGATGACTAACTGAGCAAAATAGAGTAAAATGAGAAAACTGTCCAAACCTCTCGAATACAATTCTTTCGTTAAACTTATATCAAAGTGTATAACGATTGTAGTTCGATCAGAATATGATGATAAGCTCAGATATGCTAAATAATGAGAGTAAATTTTAGTGTGTCAGCTTGTCAGACGATCGAAATGAAATACACTCAGAACAACACCCACTCCTGCAGTGATATCGAGATATTCTGTATGTTGAAAGCATCGATAATTACATCCAATGATCTATCTACGATTTTGTCCATTTGTATTAATTCAGTATATTTACCAGGCTTCATTTACATGTTCTTTTTAATTTGTAGATAGTTTGGAGTAAGGGAAGCTTCTACGTGGCACTGAAACGTGATTTCGTTCATTTCTATCAAACTAACTTGAAAGCAAGACAAATACTGGATGTGATGAAAGCAGAGAAGCAGTTGCTCAAGCATCCAGATGAGTTATATTTCAGTACACTCAATTTTAACCCATCACTTGGAGCTCCTGGTGCTTGTAAACAAACCTACTTTAAGAACTCCTCAGATATACAAACAGCATACATTGGACGTTATGTAAAGTGGGCTGACAGACCATGTATACGTGGAAAAATCCGTAATGGGATTTGTCTTATTGGTATATTCATTCTCCCAAACATTCCAAAGCGAATGGAAATTTTCGCTAACAAGTTTGATCAAGATTTTGAACCAATCGCCTATGATTGCACAGAAAATTATGTTATGGAAAAGGTTTTGAAGGAAATGCGAGATAATCAGTTAGATCCAAATTTCAATGTGACATTTTATTCACAACTTTATTGTTCACAATATCATGTTAACTGAAGATGGACAATTTAGATCAGCGAGTTAAATGAAAATAACTTAATTGTAACTTTTTACACAATAACTCTCCTGACGTTTACTCATAAATACTTTTTTCATATATCCTACTTCGTCTGCAAATATTCTGCGATGTAACTATTCATTTTATACAGGTCGGTTAATTTCCCAATGTTTCGTGACAATGAGACACAACATGGATTTCTTTGTTTTTATCACAATTTCGATCAGTATTCGTATTTGTGTAAGGGTATAACTATACACCATTGTTTGGTGTGTTTATTTCTGATAATTATGTTGTAGACCTTCGAAGTCTTATGAATTTTTACTGAGTAACTGTATTTTGCAAAATGAAACACAAATGTGTCGAAAGCTTTGTTTTCAGTAAGATCTTTATCAGGTTTTACTGTAGTATTGATAAACAAAAAGGAAAAATATTAAACCATTTAATCAATTGATGAGTCACTGATAAAATCAAAAAGGGCTAAACAAATTTACTTATACTCAGTGTAAAGTGCAAATTCATCGTAAGATGATACATCCACCAACAGAGATAAAAGTAATCAAATAGTATGGGTAAGTATTTCAATACCAGAGTGTTGGGGATTCAAAATCCCTAAAAAAAAAAAATACAATTGTTCATCTAATCAAGTTGTATCGATGTTTTGTATGCTTCATTATAAGTTGTCATCACATTTATGTGAGTTGATGTGAATCATACTTCCATGCACATTTGACAACATTTAAGTGTGTTATTAAAAACGTTGATAATTTCAATTTGATGAATAATCACTATGACTATATAAAAATATTTTGTATATATATACGCATGAGTTGAATGTTTGTAGTCTGTCTGCCTGTAGAATTAACGCTTCTTTCTGATGTTGGACTTCTTTCTCTAGTTAGCTGGGCTAAAGTGTTGTGAAATAACATAGCTCACTTATTGTTGTATCGCTGGTTATATGTTCGTTAGCAGGTATCTAAGTGTCTTCTTAATTTGCAAATCCTTAGCACAGAGGTACGTCGAAAGTCAGGTGAATTAGTGATGAGGATAGAAAATCCCCATTTATGCAATTGTTCATCAAATTAAGTAAAATGAGTTGTGTTCATTTTTTGGAAGCTTGATTTATGAACTTTCATCAAATTAACTTAAGCCAATGTGAGTTATACTCATAGAGTATATTTGACAGCACTTGATTGTATTAATAAAATGTTGATAATTTCAATTTGAAAAATAATCACTATAAATTTACGATTATTTTGCACACAACTCTATCTTTTACTGAAACGAAGATTCCTGTCTACATGTCTTCTGTCTTTTGAATTTGCGACTAGGAGGGTTCAAAGCTTTCAAGTGCTAAAGTTATTTGTGGCTAGTCAATCTATCAAGTAAGAGTTATAGCAATTAGATAACTAAAATAAGAAGTGTGTACACAGTACGTTCAAATGTGGAGTATTAAAGAAAACTCAATGCGGGTATGATGAAATGATTACAGTTCAATTGATTCATATTGCGTCATTTTGGTGATTATTCTAAACGACTATTCTGCCTAAATTTTCGACTTAGTTAATACTGTTCTATTATTCTTATCGCTACTGGTACACTTATTATCTTACGATCGATTCGTACTTTTTATTGATTGTGATTAATCCCATTTAATCCATTTCATTGTTATCATTGACTCATACATTACCTTTATTGGTTTATTAAAATCAACACTCTAAAGTCTGATTCACTTATTTAAATGTTACATTGGTAAACCATTTTTTCAAATTTTAATCACTGATAAGTTATTCGTGAATTATGTGAATGTATAGACCTACATATCTAACCATATCTCGGTCTAGGTATTTACTAGTAACTTTGAATTATCTAGAAATGGTTATACTGTTACAGTTAATCTCACACTATTCCAATGAAGGTCAAGATCAGTGAGAGTGGATCCAGATCTGCTGGAAACGTAGATGGAGTACTAAGTGGGCTTCAGCCGCTTCCACAAAATTGTTCATGCAAATCGATGGTAACAACAAAAATCTAGCTCCTAGGTTTCTGATCGATAAAATCAGATGATCGATTTGACACAACCACAATTCAAAATAAGAAAGAAGCATTTCCGAAAAACTTAATTTTAGAAATCTTGGGAATTTCAGCCTAGGGGCTGGCTCAATGCCCAAGAAATTTTTTTCTATGAATCTTACGCAACACACTACGTCCAAAAATAACAACCATACTACATTTGTTTAGACAGTAATTTAAAGCAGTTAATACCGAAAATGCTAGTAGTAACAGTAGTAGTAGTAGTAGTAGTAGTAGTAGTAGTAGTAGTAGTAGTAGTAGTAGTAGAAGACGAAGAAGAAGAAGAAGAAGAATTGTATTGTAATAAGCAGTAATAGGAATTACAATAACTCAGCAATCTAGGGACTAGCAAATTTAAAACTCACTAACGCGATAATAGAGGCAATACGGAATGTAGCCATAAATATATATATATATATATATATATATTCATGTAAGAATAGCAATGTTCTTAATATCACTAGTCAGAAATGAGTGACGATTGGACGGCCAATGACAAGTAAGGAATGAAATGGTCAGACTAACATGCTTCACCTAAAACGATATAACAAAGGAATGATTAGTCAGACACACACAGGGAGGGGTAATACACGAATTACAATGCATAGTAAAACAATAATTAAAACACTAGGAATGAGAGCATGCAGAGTCTTAGGATCATTTGAATTTACCTGAACTAAATATTGGAGATCACCATAGAATTTTTCTCGTAACACCTTTTATTCTAACTAAATAATTGATCTATTTGGTATGCTCAATCTTTACTAATGGTTTGTCCAACTGTTATTCGGTGATCATGAGTTTTGGCTTTTACCTTTGGCTTCATCGTTTAGTTAAACCCTGTGTTACCAGTAATTTTGAGGGTATGGAATAACTTGTTTTTATAATTTATTGTACAAAACAATTATACCTGTGATTAAAATCTAACCAGATTATTTGGATTTTATTGTATTCTAGTCTTCGGGACAATTTGGAGTTTTTTTAAGATCTTCCGACGTTGTGTTCTTATTACCCTCTGTGTTTGAAACTGGTAGTGACTTAACACTGGTATTACCACCTGAAATCGTAATTTGAGAAAGTTAATCGATACATTTCTCTTTTGCCAGATTCTTTCTAAATCTTCTGTGCTGAACCTTTAGCTAAGGTCTAGCTCACATAGAGTTGTGACAAGCAACCGTGCTGACCAGAACAATGAAGGGCATACTGCAATAACTGAAGCAGCTAGTTCGTTTATGTGCCATTGTTTAACATTTGTATTTCAAAAACCAAAAGGATAAAAAAAATTCTGAGACTACAGATAGAAGTTGATGAAATGTAATAAGGACCTGTTATATGACTAAATAGATAAACCAAATTTAAGTCCTAAACTTCCTTACCGACTAACGGCGGTAGTACTAAACATGGATATCTACATGAGATACTCCCTAACTTTATGTTATGACTGCCAAAAAAGTGACTGACTTCATTTAAATGATGGTTATGCATCGCTTTTTATATCTCGCTTTATCTGGTTTCAGAAATCATATGAAATAATTTACATTTGATATTTAAGGGAACTAAATGCAAAACCAATGGGTATATAGAAAAAATACTTCAGATAAGAGAAGGTGCGTCAAACTTAAAAAAATGTTTCATAAGTGAAATTTGTGTGGACTCACCAAATGTTACAACTTTGATCTCTTTGTACTGTATTTAACCCAATCGCTATTAAAGATGATGAACAAACTGGCAACATAGGGTGTCACTTAATTATCTTTTTTAACTGACACTTAATGAAACAATGAGGTGCTGTTTTTACTACTTTAAATGAATAGAATAATTTTAATAGTTCAAATTACTAAAGAGCAATTATATTATTTGCATAACTTAGAAAGGAATGAAATCTTAATTCTATTGTTAGTAATTCTTAGATGTAATCTGTAGAACTTGATGCCCTATGATCTTGCTCCAATTAAATCCACATAACCTTGATATCTAAGATGGAATTAACTCAAATTCAGCAGCGAGTGTATGAATCTGGAGTGTTCTTTAATTGCTTTTCTTTTCAACTGTTTTTGACTGCGAGCTGGGTGCCCCCTCAGCGATTAAATTATTGAGTGAGATCTGTAAACAAAGCTGTAACATAGTGAAGACTATTGGTTACCATCCGATTTCTTGCTTTGTTCTGCAGAAAGTTCGTGAAAATAATCCCTAACAAATGTCTCTTTAGCCATTTTATAAATTATTCTCTCTTAGCTTTATCTCCTCATAGACTTATGCCAGGCAAATCTTGTTACGATCACTTATTGGTCCAATGGAATGGGTGGCCTTCCTTAGTTCATCGCTATTATTCTGCAGACAAAATCCTCCTTGATTTCTCTCAAGTGTTCGATAATGTCGATAATCAGTTTTTTAGGAAGTTAGAAACAAAATTAATTAGCCAGTGATTTATTGTAAAGAAGTTAGGGACTCTGACCTGTTTACATTAGCTAGTAATGTTCTACAAGAATGTCTTCTTGAAACACTGTTTTTTTATGCTTATAAGTGACATGTCTTCTGCCTTACAGTCATATACCTTTCTACACAGGTGCCACCCCAACAAGTAGCTTCTAAAAACGACCTCGTCAAGATGTATGAATCGATTTCTATCAGTTTACATTAACTCTTCACGAGTAAATGGGAAATGTTAACCATAGACAATCAGGATACATCCTGCATACACAAAACCACTCCTACTACCACAAAAAAGACCCTGATATACGGTTTTCGGTCTTTCCGTAAAATGGTGGGAAGACAGACTCTTGAAAAGCTCATCACCGCTAGTATTATATATTTAAAATAAGACTCAGGTAAGGAATCAGTGTAGCAAAAAGTTCCCTAAAAAATATTCGCATAGGCTGTTGTTATTTACACTGACCATGTCTGTTTCAGCGGACACGTCTAGCCGCAAGCACTCAATCAGGCGTAATTAATAGTTCACAACATGATGCAATGTGATAAGCAACCGGCGTTTTAGCAAGCCAACCTAGACATTGCGATCCCGTTAACGCTTCATTCACGATCAATCAGTCAGCTAGACAGTTACAACTTAGTACTTTGTACTTGCGTACATTAGTTCAAGTTATCATGCCTCAATTACCAGATAGAGCTTAAATTGTCGAATCAAATCCTAAAGTATTGGAGGTAGTAACAGAGTTAGTATTAATCGAAAGGATTCGTGATCGAAGATGATATTTAAAAGGACTTCTGTCCTCTTATGACAATGGAATGATTGGTGATCGAGACCAGTTAAATCGGATTACATCCCAGGACCTTGCGAAAATCTCAGTTAATCTCACTGCTTAAACTGGACCACCGTCTCATTTGGCATAATGTTCAAACGTAAAAGCCTTCGTTGTATAGTTTAGAGCGAGATTTTAGTAGACTAAGAATGACTTAAGCCAACAGTGTTAGAAGCGTGAGGTGAAACATTTATGGAAGACTTTTCGATCGCAAGAACAAAACAGTTACCAAGAACTGAGGGTAGGATTTGCCCTAAACGAGATAACTTCGTGTGCTGTTAGAGGTACGAATGTAGTTTCTTTCCCCTGACCGCCCACCCGATAGACAATAGCACTTTTTGAGGTACCTAAAATAAGGAGACTTTGTTAGTTTTGGTCTTGCTGACCTAGAAACTCTTTTACAGTGCCTAGGGGATTGCTGCTCAAGGCTGATCACGCGTAACCTATTTACAAGTTAATGAAAAGTTTGCTCTGCTCTTTAAAATGCCTTACCGACGGAGATAAAAATCCGTGGTGAATGGCGTGATGTGATATTTTTAAGCTTAACATTTTCTAATAACACCCTCCCTTTGTGGTAAGGAATGCATCGCTGCAGATACTGGTTATCCTAGAGGAACACCCTACTGCTGTCACACCCCACTGCAGTCAGCTGAACAACTTAGCTCTCAGACCTTAGGTTTCTACCTTTAATCTTACTGCTCTCTAACAGACCTGCTTGGCATAGTGGGACCTAAAGGATTTTTAGTTCCAGCCAATATATAATTCGTTCCTGATCTCATGAATAAATCTGAATCAGATAAATATTGATCGTCTCAGTATGTGACTCTCCAGCAACCGTTAGGAGCCGACTTAGTAGTCCAACGGTAAGACGTTCGCCGCGGGGCTGGAGAGTCCTGGGTTTTATCTCCGATGGACTCGTAGATAAGCATCGCTGAAGAGTCCCATACTAGGAGCAAACAGCTAACCAGTACTTCCAGGCGATTAGTAGTTTTCTGATTCAGATCAATTCGTGATATCAGGATTGACGGTCAACAACCTCCACAACCATGCAATTGTAATATAGTTCGGTTCCGTGGGCAAGCTCAAACACCACGTCAAGGTAGACGCCACGGTTCAAACTCACGATTAAATATAACTTCTTCACCCATTACTGCAATCTGAATTTTTCTTATTTGCATGTGAGCATAATTGCGAGGAGCCACCATGGAAACCTCTTAAACTATCATTTTGTTTGCCACTATCTTGTGAAAGATATCGATTCATTGAAGTGAGTCCAATGACGAGCAGAGATAGCAGAACTAATAATAAACACTATCCAGCCTAATTTAACGTGATGAGATTGCCTCTCAATGCATTTTTAACAGATACGAAGGTCTATTTTGTTGTTGTATGATATGGCTTATAACCTTCCTATATCCGAACAGGTCACTTGTGAGACTCAGTCAAAACTTCCAGGATTAAACAAGAAAAATCCCAAACCGTAATTCCTGTTAACGCTTATGCAGCAGTAATTAGCTAACTGTTGAACTTCTTAACAATTGATAATGATAGGCGCCCTGTTAATAATTTTTCAAGAGTAGACTTTGTCTAGTTAAACTGTCGCCGTAGTGAGAAACGAAACTTTGTCAGAAACACTGGTCAATGAATTTTACAACCAATCATGTTGGCTTCAGTTTTGAATGAAACACGTTATGCATATTATTTCCACACAATTGAAAACACTTTAATGCCACCTGTAAATTAAATTGAACAGTGAATTCGAAGAACGAATTTTTGGTAGTTCATGGAATCTTTGATTAAAAATTTTGGAATACTTTCAACACTACTGTTTGAATATATATATATTTAAAAAGTGAAAAACAGTACTTAAAATCAAGGAAGCTATTAAAGTTTATCTGGTGCTATAACCACACATAGTTATGAGTAAGACATTTGTTTTAATATAGTAATCGTTTTTTGGTTACCTAGACAAGTAAAGACGCTGCAAATAAGTGTTTCTCACTTTGGTTGAATTTATTTGTTCACTAAGTAAGTGTAGATGCGTTTCAATTTAAACTTGTTAAATAATTTAACTGTTAAGTTTTATACAGTTTTAGGTGGTGCATCAGTAAGTCAATATTCAACAATATATTCGGATCACGACTAGTCAAGAATTTCTGAAACATATTTATGTGACTAATAATGCTACGAAATGTCTTTAAACTTATCTACATATTGCTTTTCGTAATCGCTGTATCAGGATACAATCCCGTATTGGAAAAACTAGATTTACTTTTGTTGTCTTCCGATAGACTTGTTTCTTACTACGAACAACATGTTAGAGAATTTAATTTTGATGGAATTTTTGGCTTAATTCCTTTAAAAGGTAATAAAATTTTTATTAATCTTTCAGGAGCCCTTGAAAGTGTAACTGATATTTCTCTTTATCAAAATTATGAAGTCGAAAGATTTATTTTATCACCACTGATAGAGACATTTATGAAGCAACTTTCAAAAGTCGAAGCAATTATCAAGAAAAGTGCACAACTTTTGAAAGAAGCGAGAGATCCCTACTACATAGAAATGGGTGAACTCTTGAAACTAAAATGGGCTTTTCCCAGTCGAACTGATTTGTACAACCCATTTATCAGTTCATCTGGTCACTATTTTGTAAAAGATACTCGAAATATTTCAACTGATGACTGTATTACTGAATTATTAAACTCCAGGCGTGCTGAAAGTTTATACTGCCAGTCTTTCAAACGATTGTGTTGCCAAGCTATTGAACTTCAAATCATATGGCTATGAATTGACTCACCAAGTTCTATACATTCTAATTTCTTATCAAGTAGCCTTAAATTACATAACTTTATCAGCAGATTCACTGTTCTAATTCATTAAATAATATTCTTTCAACCGCCTCGGTCAGTCTAGAAGACTTGAAAAACAGATTATGTTCAATCGTGTATGAGGATTTTGTATACTCATATTTAAATGTTCAATTGACTGCTTCATATCGAGATATATTGCTTGAACAAGGTAATTTTACAATAATTAATAGGGCCTTGTAGCAGTTTTTTACTATATCAATAGTTAATTCCAAAGGCCCATTATCCAAGCTTTCGAAATCTGGTGTAATGATTTAATCTGTTTCTTGAAATAATTGTTATTTTTGGCTTCAAAAACAGTAAGCCTATGGGTTTGCTTGTACCATGTGTCCTTCGGTACCATTTCGTAACATTTATTAATGAAGCAGACAATAACCACTCACCTTGATATGCTGATATTTTTCCTGCTGTTTCAGTATAATAAATGAATAGGAATGGTATAATTTAGACTTAAATAACAACTTTCTATTCCAAAGTTTATAAGAATTAAATTTCTGTTACGTTGTTAACTTTTGTTGCAATAAATTTAACTAACCAGAAAGAGTACATAATGGTGCTTCAGTAGTTACTTGTATAAACTTCCAAGTTTTTAGTTGATGCATTATTTATTCCTTAGTTCGATATCTCACACTATTGTATAGACGTTAGAGCTACTGCTCAGCTATCTAAGCAAAATGAATGAAACGAGACAATAATTCAGTACTTAGTATCTATAGACTTGTTGCATTTACTGCTGACTTACAGCCATATCATATCCTTTTGACTTTTGATCGAAAAGTTAACTTTCGTCTGTACAAAATCATGACATGAAGTTAAAACTTTGAAACTCAAGTGTGGATAAAACTTTTCTTTAATTCTCAATCCGGTTAACTACGTTTATTTTTACTTACTTTCTGAATGTAGATGTTACTTTATAACTGATGTTTACTGCAGTAATTAGACTAGATGTATATAAAATAACAGACGTTTAAAACCTAGACAAAATAAAAATATTGCTGAGTAAAAATATGAAAAATTAAAATAACTTGAAAAATCATGCAGTTAAAACCGGTCATAAAACAAAATATTAGCATCCAAATGTTAACTCTAAAAGTATGTCAATGATAAAGTTAAATGGAAATAGGGAAAGCAGACAATCTTCACAAACACCACTAGCAGTGATGAATTCCGACGACAATCCGCCATAAGCTCTAACTCGACATGTCGTGTTCGAGTAAAGAGCTAGTATAAGGCCAAGGTACTTTTTCGGTACGCCTTTTAGTGAGAGACATTGCCAGTCTTGAGGCGTAGAAATAATTGTTTCAGCCTTATAATTCTTTCTACCTCAAATAATGCACCCGAAATGCTCGCAGTTAATCACACAGTCTAAGTCATCAGTCCTAAGTTTCAAGAAATATTTTCTCGCTTTAATCTTATGATAACTTATATCAGTAATAGACATTATATACCTATCTTTAAAAGTGTGATAATACTGGTACTGTGATATTTTAACCATTTTATACTTCGTAAGTGTTTATTATACATTTACAAAGATATTAAGCTTTATTCACAATGTATGCGTACTTTTGATTCTAGTGTTTGTTTGTGGGAATCTCGGCTACGGAAGATTCATTCAACTTTCGATACTAAAAGAAATTCTTTCATGGCAACAACCATCTGGGTGTTTTACTACTTTAGATTCTAAAGCAAAAGAAAACGAGCTGAAAGATGGAGAAATAATGTTACACAGGCGTCAACTCCTTACTGAACGTAGGCATGCAGGTTAGCTCGTAACGTTTTATATTGTTAGCACATAGTCTATATGAAAATCTACAAGTGATTTTAATATTTCAATGCTCATAGAAAGGAAACTAATGGTTTATTTCAATTACTATTCTGATGTACCGTTTCGAGCATTTGTTATTACAGGTCCTATATTCTTTTGATCTTTGTAGATTTTGTATTTTAATTGAGCAAAGCTTATGGATTTTAGAAATTTTGTTAATACTTTTCTCCTCTTATTTTGAAAGAGTGTTGTAAAAGTAAATGCTGCTTCAATTTTTTGTCTGTTTTTAACGGATATGGTTTGATATCTCAAGTTGTCAATTTTAATTGAAGTGTCGTCATATTTTCTAACAAATCCATGAAATAGTTTATACTACTGCTATGATACTTTAAACGTTCTGTTGAGTTATACATTATGGAAAATACAAATCACTTCTCTTGAGCTAAAAATAATACTTTAAGGTGTATTAAATAATGCTTCACGGGATAATAATGATGCCTTTAATTTTTAAGACAGTCGGCTTTTGAGCAGCTAGTTTCATTTTTAAATGATTCCTAACATACTAATTGTTAACAGATAGATTTCAGCGCTTAGTTTCCTTAATTTAAGTTACTTATAAATAGACTGAAAGTATGTTGCATATTTTTGACTGACATTGTATCTAATTCTAGTAGTATTTTTGAGTTAGGAATTCGAGAGAATATTACGATAGGAAAAATAATAAATTGAAATTAGATTATCATTGGTCATTAACCTGTTGACTAATCTTTTTTCGAAGTTTATTTCAAAAGCTGACTTATTTTTATTACTAACTGTAATGTGCTTCTTCCTGAATGAACACAAGGAGAATATATATGCATGACTGTTTTAGGTTTCATTTCATAGTAATTCTTTAAGGGTAATAATTTGTCAATCACGCAGAAGGAAGAGTTACTCATTGACGACAAATCCGTGTTTAGTGCAATTTATTTAATAGTTTCACTGTACTTCAAGTATGGCTCTGAAACATCTTTGATAATATATTACAAATAAGTGTATACCTCCTGTCGTCATATGTTTTTCTGTGGAAGTATATGTTAACCCTAACAAAACTAAGGACATCTAGCCTGAAGACAGGTTAATGAAACATCTTGGAAGAATAAATTGACTAAAAAAATTCAATGCATTCATCAGTATAGTCAAGTTAATCTTTAATTCTAGTTATTTTCCATGGATTTCAATTAACGTAGTCAATTTAGAAGATCTTTTATCTTGTGGAGCAGACTTGACCACTAGTAATTTAGTAAGAAATATTTAATAAGTTCATTTACGTTGCTAACATGATTGATATTTTTTGCAAAACTGGTTCATTAGTACAGTTGGCCTCAGAGTTGAAGACCTAATTTTTATGTCGCGCACTCAGATCAGTGAAAAATAATGAGAAACTAAAGAGTGATTGATTACCAATCAAACTGTACGTTACAGCACTTTACTTATCTTTTCAGTGTTGACTGCCATTCCGTCATTCTTCTTTTTAGAATCTACTAGCTCTTTAAACTTCATCTCCCTGATTAGAATATACTCCTACTTAATATTATCCATAATTACTATCCCTTCTATCTCTTTTACTTCACTTATAACACATATTTTGCAGTTAACCTATAAGAAGCCCTCGTGAATTGTTATTTTAAGGACCTTTCTAGGAAATGTTTGTAATATATTTTATCTTCCGGTTGAAATTACCCATATGGATATTGTTCTTATGAATTGAACACAATTACTTTTCTCTAGCTATCCAGCTAGTACTTCCTTGAATAGATCTCTCTCACTTCAATCTTAGAACTGATCTTGAACATATTTATTTGTTTATGTTGCTCTGCTTACTCTAGAAGGAGTGTTATTTTTTTGTTAATAAGCTATGTTAGTTGATTTCTTAGTTTTGTTTTAGATAATATTTACATTTATTTATTTCGTCATTATTTACCAACTTTATTACTAAGCTAATTACTTCCTGCCATCAAGGAACAAATGAAAAGCTTACTATTTATTTAGGCATTTTTCTAACTTATTATACGACTTATATATGTTGGTTATGGAGAACAATACACGACATATATGTTTTCACTTCAGTGAATTTATCACAATTTCATATTACCCATTAAAACTGTCAAGTTATATCAGTTTTCAAGAGTAGTTACTATCTAAATTGTATCCAATTATCGATTTGTACGTCATAGATATTGTGTTGAGTGCAACATATGACGCATTCATGCAAATTTATAATTAAGCCAAATATTTTTTTATTATAATCAAGGTACAGTATCTACTGGCATACATGTTTTTAAACACCAATCACTGTATCTATTTAAATACATGCTCTGCCTCTATAAGAATAATAGTTAGTTTTTCCCAAGATGTTGTCTTTTCTTTTGATCGTTTTTTTGCACGACCTTTAGCCTTTTAGAAATATTAATCTTGGTCAGTATGCATATAATCTTACTGTTTGTTAACCTGTTTCATCTTCGAATTTTCCTGAAGTAAATAGTTTGACATTTAGTCCTTCTAAATGTCAAGCTACTAAAATATGAAATACAACTGAACACCCTCGTGAAATATCACGTCATTTATATCAGTGAAGATTCGACTCTGAATGTCATATATTTTAGGATAAATTTTATTTCTTGTTTATATTGGCCCTCGTATTTTTTGTTAATATCTAAGAAACCTTTTCGTTTACTTTATTATGTAAACAAATTATGTGGTTACAAGTTCCAGCATGTTATCCATTATTCTGTACTGATCCTCACATTTTTACTGAACTTCTGAGAGAAAACCAAGCAGTTATTCGAAGCTATGTTAGTAGAGTGCTTGGTAAGACATTCGACGCTGTAGATGTACATTTAAAATCTTACAAACAACTATCAGGTTTTATTCTATCAACTTCGTTCAAATTTTTACCCTTGTATGTCTTTCGGTAGAATGATACATAGGTATATTAAAACTCACGTACTCAAAGAAATAAATAGAAACTCTAAAATTCAGTATTTCATACAAATACTATACGATGAATAGTTCGGAAGCTCTACCCTAATCAAGCAATCGTTTTCCTGAAAAAACTAGTTATTCTGAATGCATAAATCTTTTTTTCTTATAAAACTTCAAATAGATTTTACATGTGTACACATATACCTAATTTTGCTTTATCATTATGTACTTAATTGTATGTGAGGGAATAGAGTAGTGAGTAATAATACTATAGGCTGAGAATCTCACATAGGTAGCAGTTCAATACGACAACTTCTACAAAGGTAAAAACATGTCATCTTTAAGTTTATCGGATAAAAACTCATCGAATTAGTAAATTAGAAATGATATTTTATTTAATTAGCTTTAAACAACGTAAAACCCGGCACATATGTGCATAGGTTCAAGTTATCATAGTTCATTCACACTGGTTTGGAACACATATTCTTTTATTTGTATATAGTGACCTAATGATATCTAATAAGATCTCCACGAACTGATTTACATCATCGCTAAGACCTCAATTAGCGAGTCAGGATAGACCGATAGAGGCCAGTTGACGGCAGCTTCCTTCCAATCCGCTGCGCCATATCATGAAATATATCACCTCTTTGCTTCTTCCAATCAATCCGAACGTTGGAATGATGCGCTTACAAAATGACCGGGCCACCAGAGCCGATGTTTCAACATGGTGACACCAACTGAAATATAATTGCTGCGTCTGTAAACACGATACCAGTCCAGACGTTTCCATTGAATATTAGCAATTTTTCTGAAGCTACAATGATCGAATATGGAGAAACATCGAAGATTTGTAAACCCAACCTTCTACAGGTAGACTCATTTAACAACAGCTCCGAGCAAGACTCAGTTAGGTATATGCCGATCTGGCTTTCATTAGGTATATGTCAATGCCATCTGATACCACTACCCAGATACATGAACTTTCTGAGTACTTCTATGTGTTCACGACAGTGATCGAGGGCAGATGCAAACTCCCGCCAGTCTTGCATGAGTACTTTCTATTCAGAAGGTATAAATTATAGGCCACGCTTACGGATATCAATCTCCTACTGAATAAATGCAATTTGGATGACCTGTATGTTATGGAGTAGTAAGACAATATCCTCCACGTACTCTGGGTCAGAAAGTTTTCCACCAGTTAACATCTCTATAACACCAACACTCACTTCCTTCAGAGCTGTTTCTAGAATACCATCGATGGTAGATTTGATGAAGAAAAAGGAAAGGTAAGATACTAGTCTCAAATAATCAGCAAACATCGATGTTAAGGCTTTCAAAAGACATGGCCACTTCATTTGTTATTCGATCTGCATCAATTTGCCAACGCTGAAGGAAACTTGTTCAAACGGCACATGTGGCTTCAGAAAGGCTGTCACAGATTTCAACATTGATAGCGACATACAAAAATTCTATCATTTAGCGACTTCACATCAAACCATGGTCGAGCTGCGGAGTGAATAGTACAAGTAGTGGGGAGAAGCGAAAAAAGCAAAAACGAAAAGAAAGTAATGTAAAAAGTTACAAAAGTTATCATTAAAATCATAGTAAATATCATATAAGTATAAATGTTTTTCGAGTGAGCAGAAATATAATAAGCTGACCGTTTTCTCACAATTGTTGTGCGGGCTGAAATGGTGCCCAGCTGCCCAAAACATAGCAAGTGGTTGTCTTGAGAAACCTTCAACTTAGCCATTGACTTTAAGATCAATCCACAAGGCAACAGAATATCGTCAGGAGATTCAGTCCCACAGTTGCTTGTGACCAAAGTTGATTCATACGCCTTTTGTTCTTTTAGGATCGTGGAACCCATATATACCATTGGTTTGGAATTAGGGTTTTTCTACTCCCGTTAAATGAATCCTCTATGCCCACCAACACGGTTAAACCACCGGACGTTCACTTTCATCCTCTTACTTCCGTACACATAATTTCCCAGACACGAGAATGTAGTGGTTTGGAATTCGCTAGGGAAAACCAACTATTTCCACCCTCGGTCGTACTACAGCATTTTAGTGGGGAGGGGGGTTCATTCCACTTAATGATTACTAAATAGTCATCTTTGTCATTGTTTCGGAACTAGAAAAAAGTAAGAAAATTTCAGCATGCTTAGATAAATGTACTTAAAACAACTTATTGTTTATTAAGTTATTAATGTCATTGTTCTATGTTTGTATTAATAAAAAGCGACATAATTAAATTTTTGAGATAATTGGTCAATCATAGTTATTATCATGTGCTCAATTTAAAATACATTTATGGAGTAATCTGAGACAAACATCTAACTTCATATTTAATATCAAATTTATGGAGAGTACGGAAAATACTGAAAATTTGTTTTAATGTCATATCTTAAAATGACTCTTTACTTATCTTATTTATTGTTTACTATTTGATTTACAAAATTTTGTGAGTAATTACTGAGGGGACCTCCCTTAGCAACAACAGTTACACATGTTTGAGAATTAGGCATACGGAGAATTATAATGAAACTTTCAACGCGTTGATGTTGAATGAAAAAATAGTAAATGATTAAACATTCAATTACTGATAACAAATGTTACCTTCCAGTTGATCCTATTAACTTGATTTGAAGTTCTCAAGCATTATTTTCATACATCAATTTACGTGTATCAAGTAGAACAAAAAATAAATCAGGATTTGCCTAGGATTGTTTAACACATTTAAAGTAGTCTGCTTCAGTGTTGGGATATTAACTGACATTAGATTGATATATGCACTTAGCTTTACACTATCTAGACAGCTGATTTGTTTTAATGTGGAACTCTTCAGCAGTGCTCACCTTAAATTCTGCTCAATCGCACTACAATAATCAGCTCACTAGGGATCAATTACAGGATGTTTCTGAGGCTTTAGTGAAAAATTGTTGCTGGTGGAGTTCAGACGTTTTGAGAGAGCAACAGTTATAACGAGAGGGTTAGGTGTTAACCAACCAGAAGCCCCTGAAGTGGAATCTGGGGTGTACACTACTGAGGAGTCCCACACTAGAACGAAACACCTGTCCAGTGCTCCTTGGTTTTTAATTGTATCCTACCAATATCAATCTGTGACATATTCAATTAATTAAAGATTCCAATCTTCACGAAAATAGCCATCTTAATTTAGACTGAAGCCACATAAATGTTGTTTATAACTTAAGTACATACATCTTAGTATTTGCAAACGATTTAAGAGAACCTAACGAGATGAAGTGCTTTCATATTATTGTCAGATTTTCTTTCTTTGATGCTGTTTACACGAAAAAGTATGCTAACTGATAAACCACTGTCTACCGATATAATTCCTTCATTATATATTTTGAATCTCTGACAGTTTTAATTCATCATTCACACTCTGTGATAGCTTCTCTTTACATTTACTGTCTGAACTAGTAGTGTGACCCTTGTTTCTTCTCTTCCATTTATAGTAGAGGGACACTTTGATTTTATAAGTTACACAAACACTGTAGTTTAAAGTTGAGTGGAGAAACCTGCACTTTCATCGTTGTATTAACAATAAATAACAACCACTTATGGTTTATTATTCCTGTTACTCTCCTCGTTATTGTTGACTGTTCTTTTGTTTCAGATGGTTGTTTGTCACATATGACTTCTTTGGCCGCAGCTGTGATAGGTTTATATTTGAGAGAGTTTTTTATTCCAATTGATGCAGAGCCTTCGCTAGAAAATTCTCCTACTTTGAACTCTTTTGCCCTGAAAGCACTTCTAGTCAAATCGTATAAGTAAGTATGTTAATATTTTTTTTGTGAGAAGAGTTTTTCTAGTCATAAAATGTTGTGTATACAGCTTTTAAGAAAAACAAGACTCTTATGTCGATCGAAGGATACAGTAGGAAAATAAAATAAAATGTAACATCATCTACAAAATAGATAGCACCAACCTGCTAGAAACATTACTTACACACATGAATGCTGACAAGTAGAGTTATCATTAATGTAAATAGCCAATAATATTTGTAGACATGAATGCTATCGGAAAAGGCTTAAAATTTTGGTTGATGAAATCTAAATGTCGAAGTTAAAGAATAAGCAATCAGTAGATACATTGACACAGATCCAACTCACACAAAAATGTCCACTAGTCACGCAGTTAGAAGTCAACAAAACATGCTGGTCTATCGGAATACAACTGAAATGAATAAGAAAAGCCCATAAAGAAATAAATACACAAAAAGCCTCATATGAGCGAATTTATTTTACGCTTGTGAAATTACTAAACCATTCACTCCATCATGAAATTGCCCGGATCGATAGTAATTGATTTTAGTATAATTGGCAAATATATATATATATATATATATATATATATATATAAGTTTAGGATAGTGTTCATGAATTCAGAAGTTTCTTGGGACGAAGTAGTTATTATGACATTATTCTCGAAATCATGATTCATTGACAGCTAGTGATTTCATTTTATTTGTCTCGATATTCCTATTATGTAATTGTTTATTGAATTATTCTCATAGAGTTATTATAAAACCTCGTGGAGGAAAATATTTCTAAAGTTCTCGAAAATGAACCGTCGGTATTGTCCATACTCCAATTGAAACTTTCATATTCGTGCAATAATTAGTAAAACTGCGTAAAGTATCCGTTGTTTGAGTGTTATTCCAGTATTTTGCACAAGGTCTATTTAGACGAAAAGAATTCACCCAATGGACCTGTAAATAAAGTACCGTCCATGTCAATTTCACAGAACACTTTAGCAGTGATATGGCTGCAAATATATAAAATTGGATGATCCGATAGATTTAGTATCCCTACCAAGGTCGAGACCCGTGTAGTATAGGATTATTGTCATTGTCTAATTGTTTCTCAGATACTTTACAGCATATTTCTCTAATAATATTGAAATTTCCATGTAAAATACTGTATGCTAGTTGTCTTATTAGATGTGCTACAGATTTCTAGATAATTCTTCTAGTTATTCGACTAATTTCCAACGACAATGAAGTTGATTGACTTCTAGTGTAAAGTATTCTACTCTATAGTGATAACCTGTGGGGTTGTAGATTACTAATACTTTAATTGTTGATATTTAAGTTTACTGGAATACATTCCTAGTTGTTGTTTTTGCCCTACAGTGAGTTTTTTCAAGTCCTTGCAATGTAATCTAGTACAACGGTAATTTTTATCAAGGAAAAATCTTTCGTAATTCCATCCTTTACAGAGATAGTAGTACTCAGTACTGAGTAACAATTGTCACAGTTGTAAAAATTGTTTCTGGTTAGATATTATACAAGATAAACGATGTCAATTTTAGCATCAGAGCTTTCTTTTAAGGTGACTATTAGTTTTTACATGAATCAATTGTTATAAAGTAAGAAATTTTGCTCTAATCTACAGCGTAGGTTGTAATCTATGTATGAGCTAATCCATATTGTGAATACAGTTACATGATCTAGGGCATACTTAAGTTATTAATTTTACTTCCTTATTAAGTTTTATTTGAATAAATAAAGTGGGAAGCTTATTAAAGCTTTGCAATTAAACCATTTACATGAAACAACAGAATATGACCAAAATCATCTGTCGAAGCTATAAATCATCTTTTCCATTTCGTAATCGAAATTTCAATCATTTATGAAATGATAAATAGAAGTGTGTTAGAATTAAATCACTTTCAGAATTAAATTAAATTATTCAGGTGTAATCTCATATACACTTTAAACTTTCTGTTTAAATGTGGTAATGAAATCGATATCAACTCACTAGTGAATAACATCTCAAGGTGATTTATAAAGATGTAAGCAATAAATATTCAAGTATATTTAATGTGAATCAGTTATCCATCGATAACAATGAGTAAGGTTGCACAAATATATCGAAAATTGACTGAAATAAAAATACTAACCGTTGAATGATTAATCAATTGTCTAACAAATTAAAAGTTCACTAGAGAGTTTAAATATCATGAGCTTTAATTCCTTTATTGAATAGTAAATGAGAATTACAGTAAATTTTTATTCTAGTACTAAACATTTATTCTAGTTTTTAATAGTTGTCTAAATTTCAATTATTATGCAACATAAAATTAATCAATTAATGTATTTCTGTTTTCAATTATTCAAAATTGATTTGTCAATTTTTTTAGATCACTTCCATTGTTAATTGAAGATGATGACAATGTGCAATATACATCAAATGAAAATGTTATGACATCATTTAAAAATCATTTAATTCATGTTAAAGAATCAATGCATCTATCAACTGATAATATGTTAAATTATACAAAACATTTAAATATTTTATTCTTTTTTATTATTTGTATTTTATTTTATTTATTATTACGTCGTATTATAATTTATTGTAGAGTTTTTAATTCATCTAAATCAATTATAAAAATATAATAATAAAATTATTATTATTATTATTATTATATTAGTGAAAAATAATAAAAATCAAAGAAACTATTGAATAATTTATCATTTTTTTAAAAATTAAATTTTATTTTTGTTTCTTTCGTTTTTCTTCAAATTCAATTAATTAAATAAAACAAAATTTTAAAAAACAAACTGAATTTTGTTTAAACAAAAAATGAACAAACAATTGATTTTATTTGTGATAAGAATAATTTGGTTTTTGAAAAAAAAAATAATAAAACGAAAAAAAACCTAAATAATTTCATTGATAATTTGTAAATAAAGTTTATTTTACAATTAATTAATGATTATGTAAGTGAATATTTATAATTGAATATGTGAGTTAATAAATCAATTGGTATTGTTTTTCTGATCAGTTAATAGTTACATTTTATAATTTTAGTTTGTTTATTATGATTTCTGATTAAGACTGTTCATAATGATGAGTACAACTAGGTTAGACGTAATTTATGTGAAAATAAGCTAATTGTCATTATTGAATAATCTGAATGTTAAATAATGTTAGTGAAGTGTTTCAGTGTTTTGTTTTTCTTGAATATGGTACTGCATTCAATGCTATTCAACCTTTCAACATTACTGATTTCTTCTACACAATGTTGCAGATATTGATTCTGTGATAAAGTTCCCTTCATAAAACCGAAGTAGATAAACGAGACAAGTTGTGTAAAAAGAAAGAAAAACTCACATTATTTCGTCAACATTTTCATCAACTGGCACACAAATTAAGATATTATACATTCAAAATATATTAACATGCAAAGATAATGGAATTGATCAACTCAGTAATTGAGCAATAGTAAGAGTACGTCGAATAAATCGTTCATACATTTTCGTAGATCCTTCTTCATTCTACAATAAAAAGTATGTGATCAGAAGAGATATATACGCCGGATGAATTAAGTGGAGAATTTAAAAATAATAAATCCTGTCTAATAAATAATCGTGAATATTGAAGTGTAGGACTGAAAGCTCTAACAAAATCATGGTGTAGAAAAGCCTGTTTGCATGAAACTCGACTTCAGAGGCAGTAACAAATAGGTGCAAAGTGAACGCAATATTCGTGCAAATTATTATTTAAGAAAGTTGTTAGTATTGCATAACCAACATATCGGTAATGAAAATCGAAGTTGACAGGTACACTTCATATGTCACCATCAATTTTTTTTCACACAAACTTATAGTATCTTCCATTTCACGTATATTGGGAGGAGGGAGAGGATGACAGGTATATCTGGAATTCCATGAGCACATACTGATTGCGTCCACAGTTATGAAAAAGAAAACACTGAACAATGCCATAATCAAACTTCTGATTGACGCAAATTATCAGGTCGACAATAAGAAGTCCATTAAAGTGTTCAGTAGACAAATAGTATCCAATTTCCTGAAATTTTCTGAGATAATTTCTAATAAACACTTAAAACTTGACGTGTATGTCTATGTTGAAATGGTTATCAATCTTTCTTCACCTTAGACACTTTACTCTTACTTCATTAATAATTATTCTATCAATTACACTCGCTCTCTCACACAATTAGATCTTCCTTTTGATTCACATTAGTGCCATTACATCAATCCGTTGCAATAGGGGCAAGGGAAGCTACTAAATGATAAAGAAAATGGTTTACCACGGAAATGTCTTCTAAATAAGTTACTGAATTATTACTTCGAAATCAATATACACTGGAATCAAAGTTCTTAGCGGGTTCTACTGAAGAAATGGAAATTATTTGTAGCTATGTTAACATTTGTACTCAATTTTTCAATAAAATATTTGCCATATGTATGTTATTCACAGCGATGTGCCATGACAACTAATGAAAAATCTTCACTTTTGTACAAAGATCTCGTAGTTCAAAATGATGCTGCCATATGTGCCTGGTTTTGAATGAAGTTGTTTATTTATATACTAGTAAAATTTACTAGAACGGTTTTATTTCCCATTTTTATCGTTGTGTTCTTTACGTAGGTTGACTTATATCAATGTTAGTCATTTTCGTTGTTTACGCTGTTACTGAAACTCGGTCTCTTTCGCTTTGTACTTGTGTTTTTCCCTGAGCTATTAAGTTCAGAATGTTACTAGCTTGTTTAGCTAGTAGAAGGCTATTTTTAAGTGTTTTTAACTTCTGGCTTATTGATATTTGGAACTAGGATTAGTCAACCATTATTGCCACTTCTGTTCTTTGTTCTGATAGTAAATAATCACGAAATTCTAGTATCGTCAATATGCAACTGGTTTCTGCGAATATGACTACATTCATAAAAGATTGCTGAGTTCACTTACTAAATAATTTTTACAACCTGGAATTTAAAAATCATCATTAACCTATGATGATATAACTGTTATTTTACCCCTGACTACTCATCAGCCAAATAAAAGGATGTGAAGTTTATTCGATTTTGCATTTTTGTAAGAAATCCTCTTCATGGGACATTTTTGACAATGATATTAGTGGCATGAAATTCTGTGGAATGTATTAATATACGCTTAATTTCATGCTTAAGAATGGATACAGTCATTTTTTCTATCCGTCTAACTTCTTGCATTTAACTTGATAAGTAAATGTTATAAATACTTGGGAAATAAATAGTTTTTAAAATGTTGATGTGAAAAAAATTACACTCATTATAATCATTGTACCTTAGTTCATGTATCTAAAGTGAAAACATCAATTATGGTCTTACTTGTAGCAGTAATTGTTGTAGTCGCATATTCATAACTTTAAGTCTTAAAATTCCACTTTCAGTAAGATTTACAGTAAGATTATAATTAATAATAATAATTTTATCTGTTACTTTTTTCAACTGATTATTAATTAACCATTGCGTCAATGACGGGAAAATGGAAATAATTAAAAGAAAACAATTCATGTATCAATATTACCATTTACTGGAGCTCTACAAACTTATTTATTATACAATGATCTTTTTAAAAGTAAGATTACATAACAATGGCTTCCCGAGATTTCAAACAACGTAAGGATTAAGAAATGCGTTTGTTCCAGTCTAAGTCTTTAATAAACTACTAACAAGTTAGAAAAAAATGTAAGACAACTTCGCATATGAGAGATATAAAGAAGAAAAGAAACAGGTGCTAAAGACTTTTATTACTATTTTTGAAAATTAAAAAAGATTCGTACTAAAAAGGTAGTAGCTATAAAAAACTGAAAGAAACGTAAACATGAAAAAAAGCAGTAATTATGGATAGTTAATTTCACGATTACATTTGTTGCCTTTTACGCGGAGTTCAAGCTTAAAATGTAGTATTACAAATGATTCTTCAATGCACAAGTTTTACACATTTACTTTATTTGATCATAGCCATTTGAAGAAATCGATGATTCTAAAAAAAGAATCAGGTGTGGTAACGTGATCTCAGTTGATAATATGATGAATGTTTTTCAGACCTGCATTGATATACCTATATATACTTTATACTATATATATAAATATATATATGTATAAGTTTACCAGAATAAATTGGATTTAGTAATGTGTTAGATATGGACTCGTTTATTTCCATAGCGTAATTTGAACTTGGGCAGTATTTCTACAATTAAAGAACACCTGGAGCTCATACCACTTGTCAACTAAAATTAAAGTCGTAATTTTTAACTCAAATGAGAAGACACTCCAATTGTATAGAGCTAAAAATTGAGTGGAACAACAACGAAAATCATCATTCAAACGATACATGTATTCTAAAACAGTCCCTTAAAGCAAGATACTTGTGATCTGTACACCAGACACCACTAGCAACAATCCTTTATAAAGAATAAACCAAGTAAAATCCAGCTGAGGAAGAAATCATAAAAATACGTCGGCGGCGGATGGGATACACAGCGAGGAAATCACAAAAGTGCATCACAAGACAAGCAGTAACTTGGAATCCTAAAGGCAAAGGGAGGGGGGAGACCGAAGAACACATTGTGCCAGGAATCGGAGGCAGATACAAAGAGAATAAACAGTACTCGGGAATAACTGAAAAGGAGATTTGAGAACAGAGTATGTTAAGGAATGCTGGTTGGAAGCCTATTCTCCACATTAGGTTACAGGCGATGATTGATGGTTTAATACTATTGTTTTAGGTTTAAGTAATTTCTCTGAAACACTATTTAGTTATTTATTCTGAAATTCCGTCTAATAAATGCACTTTCTGTAAATGGCAACTTCTGATTAATGTATGCTGATGAAGTAATAAAGTAATCACTTCTAAACAGTTGTTTCTGTGAAAAATTATTTTATAATTACAGAATGAAGCAAGCTGATCCTGTTTATTATTATGAGCAAGGGTATAATTTAAAATTAATAAAAAGGGTAAAATTTATTGAATGTCGTTGTCTTCACCTACCAAAATTTGTAACTTTTTGTGTAAAAGACACATTTTGGATTCATAGAACAAGTTGAACGGTAATTCTGTATATGACTTTGAAGGTTGGCTCCATACGATGGCCGTATCAACTAGGTGCGTTAGGATAAAGTTTTCGTCTGCCATATAGAGTGGTATTTAGAAATACGGTGATGTATTTCTCCAACAAGGCTTTCTATATAACTTGCCTTACAAGCACAGTTGAACGAAACATGATGTCGCTGTACAGAAAGATTTTTTAGCAGAGTTTCCTATACGTTTTGCTACAATTACATGTTCACAGGCAGTTGTGAGCAAAATCAGACAATTGAATGAAATCTTCATTTACAGTTACACATAACATCATGGGCCTATGAAATGAAAGTAACAATACTCAAGTACTGGATACAACTAACACTTGTGAACGGTTAAAAGCATTACGGATGATTTCAGTCTACATGTGTGTATAAAACATAAACCATATGGCATCATAATAAGATTAGTGTACCGAATTACAAAGTTATATATAAACGAATATTATTGATTGATGTTTCTAGGTATTAAACAAATCAGTACGAATAAAATGTACTTGACTAATGTATTGATCGCGAAACTCAGTCTTAATTTTTGCATATCATTAATATTGACTTGAACTAAATGAATGTGATTCAAAGTCGAGTAACTTATGGTACACTTGTACTCTACGAAATGTCTAGACCCGTCTATTGTCATGTTACAATAAATTTATTAAATAAAGCAACAAGGAAGGAAAGACTCAATTGGGAGAAAAACAAGTAAGTGTAATTAATAAAAGATACAAGAATTATGAAATTAAAAGGCATTTATGAACTCATTAAACCAATAGCTTGAACAATGTCTAAATTATACGGCTTGCCGAAATGACACAAACCTGGACTATTCACAACATTCTATAGTAAAATAGCTAACAGATCTAGAACCTTAAAGAAAATGCACCTTTTTTACTTTCCACGAGAGGCTTCGAATTTGTAGACAGTATAAAGGAAGTGAATATCACTTAATGTCGAATCACTCTTACCGATGTTCTACTTACTAGGACTATTCGCTTTATTATCACATCCCTAAATAATAACAAGTTAACTATCGGAATACTTAAGGGTATTATTATTACAATGGACGTCAAGTGAGCAGTTTGCATTCCACAATATTATTTGCAGACAAAAAGCGGTATAGCTATAGAATCACCTTGAGGATCACTGCTAACTGATTATTTCAATGAACAGTTTGGAAAACAATCAATTAAAACAACTGTAGAAAACTTTCACAGACAACATTTTTACTATTTCCGTTGCAAATATGGATTAAAGAATATTCTATATATATTATCAATAACTGAGATCCTTAGATTAAATGTTTACTTGAAGGGGAAAATAGACTTAACTCCCACGTATTAATGACAAAGAAACCTAATAGAACCAGTAGGTAGACTTATTTACAGGAGACCATTTTGAAGTGGTTAGTTATCAATCTTTAATAGCTGGGTTTTGATTAATAAAAAGGGAAATTTATTCATATCCCTCTCTACACAAATCCAAAGAATTCGCATGCCCTGATCTCATAAACAAGAAGTAAACGCTTTAAGAAAATGCTTGTTGAAAATGGGTATCCGTTTAAGTTTGTTGACAAAAACTTGAGAATCAAAATGTAAAGAAATTATAGAAAAATATATACCTTACACAAATATTGATTTCATCATCATCAACAATAACAACAATGTAGAACCTGGCACATACGCTCATAGATTCAAGTTGCACTACGAGATTACAAAGATGACACCATAACAGAATACAAGTGGGTAGAGTAAAGTAAATGTGTGCAGAAAATAATAATAGAAATCATGATCTAGATGAAGTCAAAGAGTGAATACGCTTGCGCCACTATGACAAATTCTGAGCAGTGTCTCCAAGTGTCTCCAGCCATTTATTACGACTATCACGCGGACGCCGACCTGGTAATCTGCATCTACCAAAATAGCTTAGACCATGTTTTAGTTAGGCCTCCCCTACTCTTCTTCCATCCTATTTCAATTCTAGCCAACATGATGCTACGAGGTAGGCGGTAGTCTGGCATGCGCAACACTCTTCGACTGATTTAACAAATTTCCCAAGAACTTTCTGTCTAACCTCAATATTACTTATTTGACTGTTCCATGATATACGAGAGATGCTACGAAGATTTTTATGGTCAAACACCTTAAGTCAGCGCATATCTTGGGCCAATGTTCTGGAGCCATATGTTAGGACGGCTCGAACTGCTGAGCAGTACACCAGGCATTTCGTTCAAGGGAAATTAATATAAACTAACGAACAGTGTAGCTATGCAATCCCCAGAATTCTCAACTATAGCTAGCTTTTTCATGCCTCATATTGAGTCATGCATTTTCGCCAATACTTATGAATCACGTATCTAGCTTAGACATATAGATGACACATTTTTATTTTAAAAGAGACTTTACTGAAAGCTTTTTTAAACAGATTAATAGACTTTCAGTACATCAAATTTACCTTTAACAATCAAAATTAACTACCAACTTTAAATTATTTAGTTCAAAGAAACCTTAGTGGAACTTTCAATTCAAATATTTACCATAAATCAACAAACTCTGATCGGTATATAAACTTCAATTCAACACATCCTTTCAAAGTGGAAATTTCTCTTTCTCTCGGTCTGTTCGGAATCAATCAATCAATGCCTCATACCTTGTGTTGAGGATAAGCCGCCGAATAGCAATCTACAGCCAACTCTGTCCTGCGCTGTCATTTCCAGCCCTTCCCAAATGCTTTTTATTCTCTTCATGTCTGTCTCCAATTCCCAAAGCAATGTGCTCTTGGGTCTTCCTCTTTTCCTTTGCTCTTTAGAATTCCATGTTAATGCTTGTCTTGTGACACAGTTTCGTGATTCCCTCAATGTGTATCCAATCCACCCCCAGCGTCTTTTCCTAATTTCTTCCTCTACTGGAAGTTGAATTGTCCTCTACCAAAGTAGGTTGTTGTTGATGCTATCCAGACGACGGATCCGAAGTATCCTACGCAGACAATTATTTATAAATACTTGTATCTTATGAAGGATGCTTTTCGTAGTTCTCCAAGTTTCACCTCCATACAACAGAACTGCCTTCACCTTTGTATTGAAAATTCCAACTTTATTGTTGGCTGACAGTTGGTTTGAGTTCTAACTGTCTTTCAGTCGCAAAAAATGCTGCCCTTGTCTTTCTAATCCTCAACTTCACATTTGAATCAGACCCACCTTATTTATCGATGATGCTGCCCAAGTATGAAATGGATCCTACATCTTTCGGAATTTGGCTGTCAAGTGAAATTGGCTTAGTGTCGATTGTTTTGTACAGAAAGATCTTGCTTTTCCATTTGAGTATGTTGAGACTAACTCTTGCCGAGGCTGCTGCTAGCTTGTCCGTTTTCATTTGTATTTGTCGCTGTGTGTGGGATAGAAGAGTTGGGTCGGTCATCTGTGAAGTCCAAGTCATCTAGTTCAATCGATGTTGTCCTCTGTATTCCGAGATTGCCTTGAGATGTTGCAGTCTTCATGATCCAGTCAACTACAAGCAGGAAGAGGAAGGGCGAAAGTTGGCAGCCTTGTCTAACACCGGTCTTCGCTTTGAATGAATTCGTGAGTTGACCTCCATGCAGGATTGTACAATGTAGTCCGTCATAGGAGTTCTGTATGATGTTAACTATCTTCTCGGGTACGCCATAATGTCGTAGAAGGCTCCATAATACTCTCCTATCCACGCTGTCGAATGCTTTTTCGTAGTTAACGAGGTTACTGTAAAGGGGTGAATTCCATTCAATTGACTACTCAACAGTGAACCGAAGGGTAGCGATTCGGTCAATACAAGATCGGTCCTTACGAAATGCGGCCTGTTGGTGAAGAAGTTGGGTGTCGACTGGATCTTTCATTCGGTTTGATAACACTCTGTTGAAGACTTTTCCTGGTATCGAAAGAAGAGTGATGCCTCTGTAGTTTTTATAGTTGCTGAAATCACCTTTCTTTGGTATCTTGATGAGGTATCGTTCTTTCCAGTCTGCTGGCACTTGTTCTTCCTCCCAAATCTATCTTAAGAGAATGTGGAGTATATTTGCAGTTGCCTCTATATCTGTCTTCAGCGCTCAATTCAGCTGGTATATTGTCTGGCCCTGCTGACTTGCCATTCTTGATTTGTTGGATGGCTATTTTGATTTGTTCGACTGTTGGTGGGTCGGTGTTTAAGGGATGATCCGTGGCTGTAACTTCGATGACTGGTGAGTTAGTGGTGCCGGTCGATTTAACATCGCTTCGAAGTGTTCCACCCATCTGTTTCGTTATTCATTCACTTCAGTGATTATTTTGCCAGTCTTGTTCTTGATTGGCTGTTATGGTCTACTGAATTTCCAAGCTGGCTTCTTTGTTGTATCGTATAGGTGTCTCATGTTTTCTTCTCTCGCAACTTTTTCCGCCGTCATTGCTAGGTCCTCAACATATTTCCGTTTTTTCGACCTGATGCTCGTCTTCACTTGCTTATTGACTTCTGCGAATTCGGCCTGTGCTTTGGCTTTCTCTGTTCTTGTCTGGCTGTTATTAATTGCTAATTTGTTGCTCCGCCTTTCTCGGATTTCGTTCAGAGTACCAACAGAAATCCATTATTTACGGTGTTATTTCTCGCTACCCGAAATCTCCTGACATGTTGAAGTTATTGTTTTATTAATCTTTTTCCAATTTTCCTCCATATTAGTTCCACCTTCTTCTAGTAGATGATGAAATGTTTGGAACTTATTGATGAGAGTTATGTTGAATTCGTTGCGTTTGTTAGTATCCCGGAGAAGGGCTGTGTTAAACTTTTGTAATACTGCTGTTTCAGTTGTCCAGTGCTTCTTCAGCTTCAGTTTCATTTTAGCCACCATCAGATAATGATTCGAAGTTATTTCAGCTTCTCTCCTTGTTATCACGTTTTCCATGGTCCTTCTAAACTTCTTATTGATGCAGATGTGGTCAATTCGGTTCTCCGTAATGTGGTCCAGTGAAAACCATTTCGTTTTATGAATGCGTTTGTGGAAGAATATGGTGCCAACTATAATCATTTCGTTGAAGGCACGTAGGTTTTCAAACCCTTCACCGTTTTTGTTTTTTTTTCCCAATCCATGTCGTCCCATAATATCTACATATCCGATGTTGTCCATTTTAACCTTGGTGTTGAAGTCTCCTATTAGAATGGTCAGGTCCTTGGCTGAGTATTTATAGATGGTCGATTGCAGCCTCTCACAGAATTGGTCACTGTCGTCTTCGTGGCTGTCGTTGGTGGGTGCATAGCACTGGATGACATTCATTGTAATCCCCTCCTTCTTTGTCTTGAATGATGCTTTAATGATCCTAGGCCTATGAGGTTTCCATCCTATGAGGGCCTTCCATGCTTCATGTGACAACATTATTGCTACTTTTTGTGTGTGCAAGAAATTTTATTTTTCTTCACTGGAGTGTAACAGTACCTCTTCCGAGGCTAATATTCACTGTCCAAATAGTAACTGATGAATTACACTTGTTCCAAGTATCTTCAGGTTGTATCTGTTCACTTCTCCCTGCCTTCTACATCGTGCGAACATTGAATGTACTTGTATTAGATGTTGCAATGGTTGTCAGTAGGGTCTTCGGCCTCGTGGCTTCCCAATAAATTCGGTTTTCACCGTGAGGCGTGATAACAGATCTTTTTACTCCCAAGGCAAAGTTAAAGCGGTTACAAAGGTTTATACTATTTATCATGTTTTTAGCAAGGTTGTTATTTCAAGAGATGGAGTTGCCTACCACATGTCCAACCCTCCTCCTTTATCCGGGCTAATGGTTTACTGCAACCCTAGAAGGGCTCCAAGCGGAATAATCCGATCAAAAAAGAGACCAAAATTATCACATCAAATGATAAGGAAAAAAATGAAGAATGTAAGGAACATATTAAAAATTAACAATTTTTCCACGAATTTTATTAGCAACATCGATAATCGATTTAATCCTGTAATACATAAAAATTCATAAGATCCTCCATGAATCAGTGAAGGGATTCTTCCCTACCGTCAAGCCACGGTCGAAGAACTACAACGATTTTTCAAACTATTCAGTTTAATTGTACAGTCTTATAGATGATAAATGCACTCAGCAGTGAAAGAAAAGAATCCTTTCCCTAACCTCGCGAATTGCGCCTGCAGAGTAAGCTGCGTCAATTGTGAAAAAATTAAAATTGGATAATCTTTCCGGAGAAATTTCAACTCAAGTTAAGGTGCATCTGAGTTACACGAAAAGACCTACCTAATGTCTTGTAGATCTTGAAAGGCTTCAAATAAAATCAAAAATAACAGTACATATTAACTTCAACGGCCACCGAATCGATATTGACAACATTAAAGTAATTCAATGAGGCTTTCTCAACATTAAAGAAAGATGAGTAGCTGATACTTTTCATTTATTGCTAAACACAACTGCGCTAAATAAAAGGTTTTATGATTTATCCAAGTTACACAATTTTTTTCAAATAACCACATATCTAACCAATACATTCAATCTCACACTAGAAACACACTTGCAAATTAGCTCTACCATTTCACATTACTAAAACTTTCTTCCAACTTGTTCTATTCCAATTTTTCACAGAAATTCACACAATGATAATATTTTTGACATATATGACATTAACAGGATCTAACCAGTCTTTGTAGTTAGTCTAGCGATTAAACTGTTTTGATTTGATTTATCCCACCGTATTATATAAACTACTATTTATTTGATCTCGCTATTCATTATTTAAAGAAGAGGATTAAATTCAAACTGCGAAACGTCAGAAAATTAAAATTTTCTAGTCATTAGAATTGCACAAATATATTATTTATTATGAACTATCGTAACCAATTTTAGATATAAAACAACGAACACTAACCCAATTACGTTTGACGGAGAAATTCTGGAAGTTATGGAAACTTTTACGTACCTCGGTAGCATCGTCGATAAATAAGGTGATTTGATCTAATGTAGATGTGAAGACAGGAATCAACAAGGCACGAACAACATTTCTACAACTGATAAGCATCTGCAACTCAAACCACCTGTCAGCCAGCATCAAAATCACTATCTTCAACACAAACGTCAAAACACTTCCATTGTACGGAGCTGTAATTTGAACTACGTGAATTACGAAAATGCATCATTCAATAGTTACAAATATTTATAAACAGGTGTCTGTTCAACATACTTTAGATTTGATGGCTAGATGTCATCAACAACAACTTTCTGTTGCAGAGAACAAATCAAGTAAAATGGAGTTGAGAAAAAAATCACGAAATTACCCTGAAGGTGAACAAGATGTACATTGATGAAATCCCCAAACTACATCATAGGATTAGCACTAACTTGGAATCTTGAAGACCAAAAAACGCATTGCTTTGGTAATCAAAATTAGACATGAAAAGAATGAACAGCACTTTAGTGGAAATTTGAAATTGTAGAACAGATTCGGTTGAAGAATGCTGGTTGGCAACCTATGTTTTACATGAAATAACATACATTTATCGATTGATTGATTTGATCCAAACCACTGCTCAATTTATTTCAAATTATCAAATCCACTCTTGGTAACAATATCTTATCTAAATATGATGTTAATAAAATAATTACAATTGATTTAACATAGTAACAAAATGAAGTACACATAAAATTTGCTATCAGTCAATGAAGATGTTATTGTAATTAGAGAATGAATATCATAGAAATTAAATAGAAATTATGCAATTCATTTGAATTAATTAATAAGATAATACTTCTAATCAATGTAATAGAAATGAATTATAAAAAATGTACTAAGTGTAAATGAATATTTCAAATAAATTAATTAATTAAAGCATAGTAAACAATTCAAATGTAGTTCTTAATATGTATTTTTTCTCTCTTTTTTAATAATTCACTTAGATATATCTACGCTTAATTTTGTCAATTAACACAAGATATAATAGTTGAATTAATTATGATAAATTCTGTATAGGCAATCAGTGAGTAAAGTGATTTATGCTTCATTACTCTTAGACATAATTGAGCATAAATGGTAATGTATGTTATTCTTTTTTTCTTTCTTCATTATAATAATATCCGGAAATCAGTAATTACAGTATATATTCTAAATGATAAACTAAAACAGGAAGTAATACTTTATAAGCATGTACAATAGATAATCAGTTAGTTTATTGTTATTTGATTTAATATAAACGTTAAGAGGATGACATCAAGATAAATATTGATGAATAATTCAAATCACAATGTATATATGTATACATGAAGTGGTATTAAGGAAAGTGGTAATTAACTCTGTTGCTTGTATCCATTATAGATTGTTTACGGTTATGTGTACCATTTGAAACCAGGGCACACTGGACACTCGTTTTGTCTTAGTACATCATCATCTCATCAGCGTACATCGATTCCTCTAGGTGGTGTTAATTCAAAAACAATGTATCAAAGATATTTTTTCAATAGTTAGTATTCACCATCCACCTAACAGTCAAATGAACTGCAACTACTTTTCCATCTATTATATTATATAATACATGAATTCTAATTTATTCGTCTTTAATTTTTAAGGCAGGTTGAACATAAAGGAAAATGTGTTAGTAACTATGATGTTTTTATTTGATTTTTCTAGGGTTTAATAAAGCTTCATTTTGTAAACCTATTATAATGAAGTATTAGCATATATATACATTAAACATTGATCATTAATCATTTTAAACAAATCAAATACAGAATGATATATTGAAATATATTTACAATTGAAAAATAGATGGTTGAAGTGTTTTTGAATGATGATGTTTAAGATCTTAGATTTATTTAATACTGTGTGATTATGTATAAGCACTATTGAAACAATGTAAACTATAGATGTTATTAGTAGAATGAATTTGTATATTCCCATTGATTTGTTATAGACTGAAGCTGGTCAGCCACTGTGAACATCAACATTGGGATGCAGGTACATCCAGCCGATGAGTCCCAAATAGGACGAAACGCGCGTCCTGGATTCCACTTGCCAGTCACAATACAAATTAAATGATATAGATGTTATACTGTAATCATAGTTATCGTTATTTTTATGTTAAATTTATTTAAACAATGGAGAAATAAATTTCATTTCGAGAATGATGTTTTTCTTATTTTACAAGTAAAAATATTCGTAATTGAGTGTTATGACGATTGTTAAATTTGATTTTGACGTAGTGAAATAGTTTTAGATAGACAACCATTGAAAACCAAAAGCTTTCACTGAACAACTGATTCTTCTTGGTATACAACTCTTTGGTAGTGAGTATTCAGGATGACACTTTGGAGTAGATTCTAGGATATTGAGGTTTCTTAGAATAATTTTAGATTGATGAGAAAGTATCTAATCCTTGATATTTCTAAACTTGATTAATTTGAGATATGTTTACGTAACCTCATTTATTGCTATCAATTTGTAATTGTCTCTCACCTTAATATATTTCAAATAAACTATAAAATAGAATAAATTTAAGTGATTTATTTCATTCAAATAACAAGTCCGAAATAGTTTTAACACTTCAACAGTTTTTTTTTTATTATGATTGATAAAAACAATAACAAAAATGATTGTTTATTTTTTTTTAGTTCACATTTGTTTTAATTAATCTCATTTTTTTCTCATTATAAATCAATTATGTAATATTTCGATCAATCAATATTTAATCAATAAAATTATGAACTTATTTTTATGCTGGTTTTACATACAGAATGATAGTGAATTATAGAATTAATAATAATAATAATAATATAGTTTATCTTTAATATTTATTTACTGTAATTAATAAATCATAATTATTGTTATTTTTATCGATTAATTTATGAAATCAAAGTTTGAAAAACATAAATATTTGAAGAAAGCGATTGATCAATGAGTCAGGAGAGTTTAACTATATCAGGTGTGAAGTAGTTATTTATCGATGGAAATGGGTGAATTGACGTAGATCTCTAATGAATTGACTGAATTAGAAAAAAGGGCAGGGTGGGTTAATTCCATGTGTTCTGGAATTCATTCTGGATTTCATTCACTAATAGTTTTTGGTTGTATACTGTTGCATAGACTCATAATGAGACGAATCAGTTGTCCAGTGAATGCATCTATTTTTATTAGTTGTTTAATTTTGATAACTCATGTTGTTTTATTAAAGAATTGTCAATCATTTGATAAATATGAATTTATTTTCTGTTGAAAGATAATGATTTTAATAAATTTTCAAGCATGCATGATACAACTTGGCGTTTAATTATTTTACAACTTGTCAAGTAATTTAAACATAATGTGAATGCATTTGAACCACAAATTAAATATTCTGAACTCATTACATTCGATTAGCAGGTAACCAAAAATCAGTAAATAATAAATTAGAAAATCGATTTCAAAATAAGAAATTGCTGATTCGCGGACTTGATTCCTAGGTGAGGTTGTGAATGACCGTTGCTAAAGAATTTTGCACTGAAACTAAGCAGTTGAATAGTGCATCTTTTTTTCAATGGTTGTCTAACTCAAATCAATTCGTGCTATTAAATCAAAATTTAAAAATCTCCACAATATCAAATTACAATTAATATCAGCTGACTAGTTATTAAATTTGGAGGTAATTCCTGACGTTCTAATAGGAACACGTAATCAATGAAATTCGACCATGTTGTGTGTAGGGCAGTTACTAACAGGACTGTAATGAGTGAAGTTGTATAAATATATTCCTGAAGTAATAGAGATTTAAAATATCATCCGTTGGATACCGACTCTTTGGTCTAACAATCAAAAGTTTGCTCCGAATCCTCATGGCCTTCGGGGCTCCATTCATGATTGAGGTCATGGATGTAGACTGTTGAAGAGTCTCATGCTAGGACTAAGCAGTTATTGAATACTTCTTGATTTTCAATGGTTGTCTAACTAAATCATTTGGTAATATCATATAGAAATTCTGTTAATTTGAAGTATTTTAAGTGCAAGCCGAAATACACAAAACAATTTATTTAATTATAAATTTAGTTAAATAATAAAGATCATGTATAGATACATGATAAAAACACTTCCATAACATGAAATGTTTTAATGTTGCTCGTGAAACAAAGAAGAAAATAAACGCTGGTGAACAGGTTGCCTTACTTTAAACAATGAAAATTATTTATGAACAAATATTTAATTGTCGTTCATGTCACAAACTGATTATATTCAGATAGCCATTAAAATTCTTGGAGCCATAAAAGTCTATCCAACAACTATATAAAAGTGACCAACAGTAAGCATTTATCGACCTACATCAGATCTAACTTAAATCGTTTATGTTTCAAGACGAGTATGTAACTTTGTGGCCACTGAATCGGTGTTCAATCGATTACATTTTTCATTTGTGACATTTTTGATTATCACTTAGTGTTTAGGTTTATTACCATCTGAAAATAATCTCTCGAAATTAGTTAATGATTATCAACAGATTATTATTATTACTAAGGTCTTTGTGGTGATTATTGTTTCAGTTTGGCAATCCCAACTATTCACATACAACGAGAAAACATGTATCCCTTGCATGCTACATTTTATTATTCGTCGAACTGCAATTAATGTGTAATGTAAACCAAATGATTCAACAAATTCGAGATCAACCTTCTATAATACATATTTAGCTAGTTGTGGGCAGGTTAAATTAACATAATAATATGTAAAGTAATGTAGTTTGCAGTAGGTTGCTTCTACCTCACAAGTTTACTAAAGTTAAAAACATCAGTCAGTCAGTTATTACTTGCCAGCTGAATAGTTATACATCTACGATAGTAGCCATGATGACTGTGCGTAAATACTGTTACAAAGATCCGAATTGATACTGAAATATTCTTCAATGCAATAAACTTTTCATTTATAGGCTGATTTAATTGTGTAACCTAAAAATAGCCCTCATATTTGAAACATCATACAATGATATGATACTTCTAAAAACGCTGAAACCAATGAGATTTTCTAGTGAATATTTTGCACGAAACATGTGGAAATATTAAACATTACCCAGTTTCGGAATACAATACCCATGCACTGTAAATATATAAAATTCTCATTTGTGTAGTATATTGAAATAGAAGAGCATACATAATATCAGTCGAAGAGCCTACAAACTATCACTTTCTGAACTATGCAAATAATGCATATCATTGGTATCCTTTATTAGTGCTTCATCCGATTCATCGTATTTTAAAAGAAGAGCTAAAAAAGAATGAAAAATCTTTCTTTTAGTTTACTTTTTACAGAAAGTTCTTCATTAATATATATAACTGCCAAGGTTAGACTTGGCAGTTTCAAATAAATTGAGCAATTGAAAGGTTATTTGTAAAAATTGAGTGATAGATATTTGTCCAATTCCAGTGGGTAGAAATTAAAAAGTAAAACGTTTTGTAGCTTAGTTCAAGCTACTTCTTCTGAGAATAATTAAATAACTAAGTTAAATCAACGTAAGCCCAAATATTACAATGAAATAAGTCAAAATAACTTAGTACAATCAAAATACAAGTCTGATTTTGTCATGTCGAATAGTTCAGGTCAAGGTGATTTAAATCGAGACATAATTGTATAAGTTAGTGTTATATGAATGGGTGTAAAAAATATGTGAAATGAAGGTAAAATTGTATTACCTGAATTCAATGAAACAATTACTTTGTTCGAATGTATTAACGTATGGAATGGTGCATGATCGACTACATAATACATATTGAGTGAATAAATGAGATCATATTGTACAGTCTATCGATCTTGATTATTACATAAGAGTAAATAGAGAATAAATCTCGTTGTCGTGGCAATAAAAAATACTGAAATAAATTATGAATTTAAAAAAAAGAATAAAACAGTAACTATGTTAAAAATAATAATGACATAACCAGGAAATGAGTATAATAATTATTTTATAGACTATTCATGTATTGATTATTATGATGACCAAGGCAGTGGATGATGTTGTACTAATTTTTAATGAACACAGAAGTTAGGTAAATTTAAATTAAAGGCATCTTTACAAAACATGCTGTAATTATGACAGAATCGGGTGACTGATTTTAAAGTGTTTCTCAAATTTAATAATTATTCTAGTTTCTATACCATACTAATTAATTCACACATGAATAATGAACGTACACTTTAAGTTTAATAAAGAATTTTAAATTCAATGAGATAGTGATTCAGTGAGATCAGTATTTGGTACACACGTAGCAGATTTCAATCTGTCAAAACTAGAGAATAGTACTCTCTTAAACAAAATCAATCAGTTAGAATCATATTCGCGTTGTGTAGATGACATACTTATGGTCCGTGCGAATGAAATGGATAAAAATAATTTGCTTAAAAGATTTGACAGCTTTCACATATCAACCACACTCAATTTAAAAAAAAAAATCATAATGAGAGTATCTCTTATATAGACATCCTAATATCAAAAAGTGCAGATGGTAGTTAATAAAGAAGTATATACAGATCATAAACATCAGCTGGTCAGTATGCTCATTTTAAAATTCTCAACCACGAAAGTTCGATCATGTGCAAACCGAAATGCGACACTATTGAAGAGTGTTGAACAATCAATTCAATGTAATTCACTACTTGGCATCCAACTAACTAAATTACGAAAATGCATTCGACAGCGTCGATACGAATACATTATAGAGCCTTATTCAACATTATGGCGTACCCTAAAAAATAGTCAACATCATACAGAATTCCTTACGACGGACTTCACTACAAAATCATACAAAAGCTCAGTTCACAAACTCATTCGTAATGAAGGTTCGCTGTCAGACAAGGCTGTTTACTCTTGCCCTTACTCTTCCTCCTAGCGGTTCACTGGATCATGAAGACTGCAACATCTCAAGGCAATCTAGAAATCAACTGGTTAATAAAAATACAACTAAATGACTTGGATACTGGACATCACCTAACTCTCCATTTACGCACACAACAACAACTGAAACCAGGTAAAGATGGGCAGTGTAGCTTGCAACCTCTGAAACTGTGAGCCTCAACAAACACAAACGGAAAAACAACATACTTACATACAAACAAAGAGCATTAACCCATTTACACTTCACTTGATGGAGAAACTCCAGAAGACGTATAAACTTCAACATAATTCGTTAGTTTCGTAGATAAAAACGTGTGTGGGGGTAGGGGGGAATTAGATCTGATCCACATATGTTGACAGGAATCGACAAGGCACGAACAACACTTCTACAACTGATAGGCATCTGACACTCAAACCACCTGTCAGCCAGCATCAAAATCACTATCTTCAACACAAACGTCAAAACACTTCCATTGTACGGTGCTGTAAGTTGAACTTCGTGAATTACGAAAATGCATCATTCATCAGATACAAATATGTATAAACAGTTGTCTGTGTAAGATACTTCAGATTTGATGGCTAAATGTCATCAACAACAACCTTCTGTTGCAGAGAACAAATCAAGTAAAATGGAGTTGATAAAGCAATTACGAAAACAGGTTTTAGGTGGATGATACACACATTTAGGAAATTGTCAAACTGGGTCACAATACAAGCACTGATTCAGAGTTCTCGAGGCTTTGTAATTTTACATGAAGAGAATGAACAGTATTTAGGAGAACGGTTAAGGATTTTTGAGAATATAATCGTCTGGAAAATGTCGGTCGGCTGCTTATACTTCACGTATGGTAAGAAGGATTGATTAATATATCAGTTTAAATTAAGAAAGTACAATTTAACTGAGAATGCAGGTTGACTCTAATGATATTTCCGGAATAATTTCTTCAGTGTTATGTCGCTGGAATAGAGTGAATTCTGGAAAACACAATTACAGCGGCATGACCATAGATATTTAGGAAATATGTCGAAAAGAAAACAGGAAAGGAAGTCGCAAGTTATCAGTATTATCCTTTAACAATTGCTTATCATTTGTTTCTAGCTGTCAAATTCTGCGCTCACCTTACACTACTTTGATGCATAAGAGGTTGATATAAGTTTACTTGATTTTACGTAGTTTATATAAAAGTCTTCAGCAATGTGATATACTACAGAAAAAAGACAACTAAGTTAGTGTATACTACTTGTTACTTTACAAAAATGTATATCTTTCTAATCTCGTAGTACTGAATTAGAATATGTTTATCACTTCTTTTACCAATCAATGTTTAAGTTCATCATGATATGTATCTCTTCCCAATAAGTTTCTTTAAAGAATTAATATACCTGTATATATAAGTATTGATTTCGTCCCCTACAATTAATTCTCTAATACAACTTGTCCTTATCAGGAGAATGTAAATCAATCATAAATTTCTTTATAGTTTTGAGGTAACGTAAAATTTAAGCAAAGCACAAAAGCACGACCAAGTAAACAGTATGCTAGGAAAAACACACATCAACTTCTTATTTTGTCTTATTATGATGAATATTTACTTGATGTTGTGAAGATTAATTGAATCTGATTATAATTATAGTTACATCAATATCGGCTCACCAGCAATTAACTTTTAAAAACAATTTATTTCTCTGTAATGAGAAGAGATAACTAGTGGAGTTGAATAATGTTAGGTGTGAAACAACCTTCAGTCATACTTATTGATTCATAACGTCTCAGGTCACTATAATAATCAACCGTTAAATGTTATCTCAATGGTGGGAAAGTTAAGTGTTTAATACGACAACAGGAGTTTCTGTACTGGATTTCTTGGTGGGCTAATGTGTGTATACTGCTGAGTAGTTTCATACTAAGATGAAATATTTTTCAATTGTTTCTTGATTTTATTGGTTTTCTAAACTAGATCAATTAATAATATTGAATATAAACGTTCATGTTATTTGAATATGTAACATTAATACAAAATAATTAAATAAACTACTTTTAAAGTAGAATACTACTTATAAATTTGATAACATCATCAATTTACAGAGATTTATATGAAAGGCTTGTTCACTGTTAAATTTAGTGTCGTTAATCTATTTATTATGCAATCAACTTAAAAAAATTTCGTATATTATAGATTCTTAAAAAAAGAGTAAATAGGTTATAGTAGTTAATGAAATTCAGTAAATTTATCAGATTCTGTGCACTGATCAATTATCAAGAGAATATGTAAAACATGTTTATTTATATTTTTTATGTAAACAACTTATTCATTTGATTCATGTTGATTGTGACAGTGTAAAAATTACTTCCGATTTTCAGATTCGATTAATAGATTCTCATTATTTCTTCCTTATATCATACCATATTATAATTGATTACTTATATTATTAAATGTAAAATGGTTATGATGTGCTTATCAAGTTGTCAACTTATCGTCTTCTGTTACTCTTCATCTTTTCATCTATTTTAAGTAAGTGACCATTTCATCATTAAAAAGTACTTTCTGACTAGACAAAAATGAACTTTCAGAATTGTTTTTGAAACTTTGACACAATATTAATGTCGAAAATGATGTTTTAATCTGCAATCTATTGAGTAGTTAAAAGTTATTGTAATATTTATTATACATCATATAAAATGACTTTTCTTTCAACACAAATCTGACTGTTGACCATATTTTCCTATATATCATTCAATGTATTGCAAAAGAAAAGTAAGTGTAGCGTAAGTTTATTTCACTCTTTTGTAAATAGATAAAAGATACTCAACTATGGTGTTTGTGCGAGTTGAGTTGTGGATTTAATATAGATTAATTTTTTTAGAGAAAAACGTAGATAGTAAATGATAAGTTAATGTTAAGTTACTGACAAGTAAACAATGTCGTGTTTGAAAAGTTCTTAGTGATAATCGAATTTTATCAACTAAATTTTTATACTCATATAAATTCAAATGATTTGGTATTTAGTGTAATTTGGTTGAATGTAATCAAGAAATAACATTTTAATTAGGTTCCATGTTAGTTGGTATTCTTCTGCATGATTCATAACCATGTTACCATTGTTCTAAAGGGTTGCTTACCAGAGATATAAAGTTGATGTTTACATATTTTTAAACATAGAAGGAATTCATTCACTAATTAAATTGAGTGACTTCGGTTAAAATATATTCAGTTAATTGTTTTATAGTGGGGAAGTAAATATTATAGTTTAACAAAAGGCCATTCTAATTCATTATTATTCAATGAATACATTCTTTTTATCTATTGTTCTTTTATTACCCTATTTGAGAAATGAACACACCCTTAACAATAAAATGAGTTCATTATTTAAGTAACGCATTTCTATTAAACAATAAATGTTTTTACTACACTTAACAATCAGTGTAATCATTATTTATGTATAATGAAATTAAAATGATGCTAACCCTGTAGAATGCAATAACTAATCGTTGACATTTTGAGAAAGAAACAAACATAGGCATCAATAAACTACCGAACAATTAAACTGATGCTAACTAAATTTTAATACAATATAGTAATTAAGTTTCACAGCAAATACTTAACCACATGTACCACTGGGCCAGCATTCAATGGCTGAATTTCCACCTTTTACAATTTGTGAGGAAGTTAATTAAACGTACACCATGAGCCTAAAAGTGCAGGGTTAGATTCACCAATAGAATAAAGAGTACACACTACGAAGCAGTTAAATACTAGGATGAAACGTCTGTCCAGTGCTACCTGGTTTTTAGTCCGACCCAATTAACATCAATCTGTGATGAATATACACAACTATATAGAGTGTTATCATTACTTTGATATTTATAACGATTTTTTTACGTAGGTAAATCAATAGATATACAAAATGAAAACCAAATTATTATTTTATGACTTCATAACGTATCATTCTCGATTTAATGCTCGAGAACACGAGCCTGTTTAGAAAAAACATTTTTACTTTACTGTCTAACAAAATGTAATATAGTAAATAAACTTCGTATACTTTAATTATGTCTCAATGGGTAATCTACGTCCTACCGCATGGACTTTTGGTTGGCAGACACTCAAGCTACTGCACCAATGGTGCACCATTCCATGGTAGAATTCCTAACTCCTACAATTTTAATAACAGTGTGACAATGATTTTACTAGCTCATTAATAATAATTTAATAAGTAGACTTTGTAAACTTCAATTATCTCCAATTAATATATCGCCGTTTCACACTTCAACTAATCACTTAACTCCATACAAACAGTTCCATTCATATTTTGACTCAAAATGAATTAATAACTCACTTCTTGAAATATAATAAACCTATATGTGGTCAATGAGATGCACTACAATTACAAATTGGTTGATCATAACGCGAATTGAATTGAGGTGGTTGGTGCTTAAGTTATCGGTATGAAGTTTCAGTATATAGAATTTATCGCATATTGATGTTGGTTGACAAGAACAGAGAAATAGTTTTTCACCAAGCTGAAGCATCCTGTGGTGTGATCTATGGTGTGCGATGCTGAGGAGTCCCACAATAGTATGAAACAGCTATCCAGTGCCTCTTGGTTTCTAATGGTACCCTATCATCATTAATCTATGTCGAATATATTAGTTATTTGAACACTGAAAAATAGAGGATTGTTAACAATACACAATGAAATCAACTCCAAGTTAATCTCTTCAATCTATCGACTTATATAATTCTAAGATTATTTCAATAATAATATAGTTTTAAACTATGAAATATTCCATTAGATTAACGAATTAATTAAGGTTTGTTTTTTTTGCTAGTCTCTATTGTGATAAAATAAAAATTGTATAATTTTTTAGCTTATAATTTCTAACATTGAATCAAAGGTTAGTTTCATTTTCATTTTTTCTGCTATTAAGGTATGTAGATTGTCGTCATAATCATATAACGAGCAAACATAGATACAATAGTTCTAGTTAAAAAATACTAAAGATATGCAGTTAGAGACACGTACTAAAATACCATAAATGTTGGAAAATATGTAACAAATATATCATGATATTGATTGATTTTCTTATCACATGTATCAAATATTGATCGTATTCGTACTCCGATAGACAAGTACTGATGATATAATGTAATGTTATAAGAACTAAGACAATTGTCATAGTAGATAATAATATGAAAAGATAACATTGCTAAATAGATAAATGAAATGAGAGTCGAATACATTTAAATATAATGAATTAGGGCGAATAAGATTATGCATAGCTTAACTAGTTACTCTATTCTATTCAAAACAAAAAAATCATTTAAAGGAAAACAAATGATGATCCCACTTTTTCCCCACCACCTCATTTTCGAGTGACCTATCATTACTACTCATTAAACTTAACTGAAGTCTTTAGTTGTTTACATTTATAAAAAATACTACTAATTAGTATCATAAAGTACTTTCCACTAAAGAAAATTTTAGTAACAAGTTTTCGTGTTTTACTTTCAAAAAATCCACTTCTAATAAACAAAATTATGCCTTATAGTAACTTGAATGAAGTGTAAACCTAGGCACACCTTAATGTAACAATTGTCCAGTGTTCCCTATTTTGTAATGGTCGTCGAATTGTGGTCAATTTCTATGGTATGTAATTTTAATTCAGATCTATCTAAAACAACTTTTAACAATAAACATACTGTAACTAGTCATTAAACTCAAAGAGTAGGACATGATAACTGAATTTGAACTATGTCAAGTATTTACGCTTCAATGACATTTAATAATATTGAGCAATTTTAGAAAATTACACTATTAAAGGTTAGCTCATTTGTCTAACTTTTAGAAGATTCCTAGATAACTTTATTACGCATCTTAGTTTTCATTAGTTGTTTAAATCCAATGAATGGTGTATGATTCATTTTTGGTGACTTCCATAAAGACCTACAATAGACACCGTCAGTTTTTTATCATTAATGTAATAAAGAATATTTTGATTTAATATAACAAACTAATTATATTTTAAATGAGAATATTTTTTTTAACTTGAAAATGTCAAATTTATTTCTAAAGTAAAGTACTTTATCACATTCTTTTAATGAAGAAATATGGTGGCAATAAAATGTTTCAATTTCTTATGAAAGCAAACCTGTAATACGTGGATTTCACACTGACATTAAACCTTCCGAAAACAGTATACTTTTTTCAGTAAAGTAAGTAGAAGGTTGTTTTACAACAATTTAGTGTATTCAACTACATTTTTTATTATATAACAATCCCTTAAAAAAAACGGTGGTGTATATGTGTGTGTATTTGTATTTGTAGTACATAGATACAGTCGTTTATTTTAAACATGAGTTCAGCTTTCACTACGATACTACATAGAAAACTAATTATTCGTAATGTATTTCAATGAATTCACTGATTAACTCTACTTTTTTTAATAGCTGTGGTATAGCGAATAATCTTTTATAAGTAAAGTTAGAAAGTACTTCAATAGTATAATGGTGACACATTTAATGCTTCAGTAATGTAATGTAGTTGTTGAATAAATATCTTTGCATCTCGAATTTCGTCAGATGGTAACAGTTTAAATGCTCAATTCTTTTCTGTTGTTAAACTTTAATAAATTTTAAACTTTTTTCACAAAATTACTTTATTACTAATTTACTGCTCAATCAGATTGTGTAAATGTTGATGATCTCAAATGTTATTAAATAGGTATGGTGACAATGCTGAAATAATAATTCTGATGTACTGCATGTAGAAATTGTTGAAATTTGTATCAAACTAACGGCGTAAAGATAACGTGCAAACTGTAAAATATGCCAGCATTTGTGATGTAGACCCCTTATTTATCCTAATCATGTATCAATCAATGTGGAGCATGGGCCGTCGACAGGCATTATTCGACAAAATCTGTAAAACGCTGTCCTTTCACGTTTACTTAAGTACTGCACAGTCACTTCATGACTATCTTCAATTACCTAAGAAATTTGTTCTGTAGTCTTCCTCTCTCTCTTTAACCTAGAAGATTCCAAGTAAGTGATTGCCTTGTGACCCGGTTTGACGATTTCCTAAATGTGTGTATCATCCACCTCATACCTATTTTCGTAATTTCTTCATCAATTCCATTTTACTTGGTTTGTCCTCTGCAACAGAAAGTTGTTGTTGATGACATATGGCCATCAAATCCGAAGTATCTTACACAGACACCTGTTTATACATATTTGTATCTATTGAATGATGCATTTTCGTAATTCACGAAGTTCAACTTACAACACCGTACAATGGAAGTGTTTTGACGTTTGTGTTGAAGATAGTGATTTTGATGCTGGCTGACAGGTGGTTTGAGTCGCAGATGCCTATCAGTTGTAGAAGTGTTGTTCGTGCCTTGTCGATTCCTGTCAACATATGTGCATCAGGTATAATTCCCCTCTACCCCGACACACGTTTTTATCAATGACACTGACGAAATATGTTGAAGTTTATACGTCTTCTGGAGTTTCTCCATCAGGTGAATTGTAAATGTTTACTTCTCATTGTTTGTGTATAAGTATGTTGTTTTTCCGTTTGTGTTTGTTGAGGCTCACAGCTCTAGAGGTTGCAGCTACACTGCCCATCTTTACCTGGTTCAGTTGTTGTTGTGTACGTGTTGTGGAGTGTTATGTGATGTGCAATGTCCAAGTCATTTAGTTGTACTTTTGTTAACCAGTTGATGATTTGTAGATTGCCTTGAGACGTTGCAGTCTTCATGATCCAGTGAACCGCTAGGAGGAAGAGTAAGGGCAAGAGTAAACAGCTTGTCTGACAGCAACCTTCATTACGAATGAGTTTGTGAACTGAGCTTTTGTATGATTTTGTAGTGAAGTCCGTCGTAAGGATTCTGTATGATGTTGACTATTTCTTCGGGTACGCCATAATGTTGAATAAGGCTCTATAATGTATTCGTATCGACGCTGTCGAATGCATTTTCGTAGATGATTATATTCAACTGATTGTTCATCAATCACAATTTGATTGACAATTGATCGATCTGAATTTAGAAATATCAACTACTGTGTACCACTTTTGCACTTTGGTCAAGAATTCGCTGTGAAATCTAAGTATCATCATCTCGATGAAGATGTGGTGTTACCTGGATACTGTGCCTGAAGAAAACAAGTGTCCACTACTTCCTGACTTTCAACTGACATCCATCCCACGTCCATTCGCGACTTGGAATTCTGGCACAACCATCTTAAATAGATGTTGCTTATTACATGATCACATGCGAATATTGAATAGATATAATGCAAACTACTATTTGTTTATCAGTAGTAAAACTCATTCAGAATCACTGATAGTAATACTTCACTGTGTATTCACCTATAAAAGATCAATTCATAATATATTACTTGCGATTATCTTATGTTTATATACACATTCGTCTTTTTACTTGAAACAATTGTCAAGTATATGGGCAAAATGTATCAGTGATGCAACTGTTCAAATGATTATGACACGATGGAGTGAGTAGATTTTTCTATTGACGTTCCAATATCCATAAACTGTATACTAAAAACTTAAACTTTTCACGAAATAATTTCCCCGAATGACTAGTAACTAACTTTTTGACGATCCATAATAACCGCGTTTGAATTTCCTTACCGAATTCTTGAATTTTTATATGGTTCCGCTTTACAACGTATAAATCCCACTAAATTTGAAATTGAATTATTCTTCATATTGTAGCTCGAATTTTTGACTGAATATCGAGTAGGTGTAGCTTTCAACTTATTGAGTGAAAAATTCACTGACAAATTCATCGTATTCAATGTTTGCATGAACTCAATAGTAATCTTGGTTTTATGCTTGATCACATATATTTCTGTATGTAATCATAATGTGTAAGTAATTCCAATGAGACTGACGTTTTTCAATGTTTTGAGGGAAGGTATTTTCATCTGATTAAGAAAAAAAGTTCCTCTTAAGGAGAGATATTTTTAACTTAAGAATAGTGTAATATTTCCTAAGTAGCGAGTTTAAAACAACGTTAAGGATCATTGAACCTAGGGATTAAGGTATACAACAAAATGAAATCTATAACAAATGTAGATTCTAAAGGACAGTCATATATAAGTGTTACCTTTAAATTCATCAAGCTGGTATTCAAGTATTCAAAGATGTCAGTCTATTCAATAATACATAACAATTTAACGGTGTCTTCCTTTCTACTGAAGATTTTTCTACACTTCATACTACATCAATGATTAATGTAAACACATTTACATTAGAAACTTAAAAGTATTAAAAGATTCTGAAAATGAAAGAAAGCCATTCAGTATGAACATTGAAAGTTTATTTCAATGTATAATGTCAATATATAACAAAGCTTTCCAGGAATATTTACTTTGCAAAACAGTCAATTTGCTTTAAACAGTTATGAATTTGCAATAGACACATCTAAAACAACAGTAGAAATAACAATCGATTATATAACGCGACATACAAATTAAATGACATTGAAAGATATTCCATGAATCAAACATTTCAATGAATAGATATTTGCGTCATACGATGGAGCTAGAGGTTGAGAAGGGAAATTGAGAAGATGAGTTTAGAAATTTAAATAGGTCAAATTATACTGTTGAAGATAATAAGCAGTACAATAATTCCTAGTTTGATTTAGACCTGAGTTTTTTGTATAAATATAACAGATTACTGTCATAACTCTTTGTGTTGATCATCATCTAAGAATGTCAAATAGAATATGATGTAACTGATTTTTTGAAAATTTCGTAAATATTTGGATTTCAGTCAGAAACATACTCAATATATCAGTAGTCTTATACAATTTTCAACGTGATGTTGTATTAAATTGATTGAAATAATCACCAGTTGGTTGATTTGTATACAACTGAAAAATTGCAATAAAGAAAATATTTGATTAAAACCACTGAAGTAGTAATTCTCTGATTTAATACAGAACTAATGTAAATCAACAAAGATTGGATACATTTGTCACAGATTGATGTTGACAGGGCAACATTGAAAACCAGGAACCACTGGGGAGCTGTCTTGTCCTGGTATGGAATATCACAGCAATCGGCACTCTAGGTTCTACCGCATGGACTATTGGTTGGCGGACGCTCAAGCTTCTGCACTAATAAGGCATTATTCGGTGGTAGAATTCCTACTTACATCAATTTTTGAAACAGTGTGACAATCATTTTACTAGCTCATTAATAATGATTTAATAAGTAGACTTTGTAAACTTCAATTATCTCCTATTAATATATCGCCGTTCCACACTTCAATTAATCACTTCACTCAATACAAACACTTCCATTCATATTTTGGCTCAAAATGAATTAATAACTCACTTCTTGAAACATAATAAACCTATATGTGGTCAATGAGATCCACTACAATTACGAATTGGTTGATCATAACGGGAATTGAATTGAGGTGGTTGGTGATTAAGTTATCGATATGAAGTTTTAGTAGATTGGATTTGTCACATATTGATGTTGGTTGACAAGAACAGAGAATTAGGTATTTACAAAGCTGAAGCATCCTGTGGTGTAATCCATAGTGGGGAATGCTGAGTAGTCCCACAATAGTATGAAACAGCTATCCAGTGCCCCTTGGTTTCCAATGGTGCTCTGTCAACATCAATCTGTGGCCAGCTCAATCAACAAAGCCTAATACTAATCTCCACAAACCACCCAAATGAAATGAATAATTGTTTTTTCAGCCTACAATCCTTCAACGTTTTAAATGATCATACAGAAGGTCAAATTCATTAGCATTAGTTTTATCGCTAAAAAATAATAATGACAAATAATTCATATTAAGAATTTCTTTCGATTCGTTATATAAAGAAATGCTCATTGTCAAAATGTGCAAATATACACAAAGTGCTTAAACTATGATACTTAAGGTTCATGTTAACTGATGGAAATTTATGGAGAAAAGTCAAAACTATTCCCGTCTAAATATCATTCTCTTGCTTCTCAATCAATATTAAGTTGAAACATTCAGTAAGTATCTTTTTAAATACAGTTAAACTTAAGAGTAGAACTAAATGGAAATATTTTAAACTTTCTTAATTCATGCTCTGAACTTATCTTATAATGATGGAATTAGCGGAATTTATGTATATATAAAGGATTGTTTGAAATATAATTTAATTCTGACTGATTGCTCATCAATCTTGTGCTCTTTCTATTCTGGCTTGAGAGTGAGTGGGCACCGAGTAGGTGTGCAGAGACCGACTCAATCTTCTCATTGGCGATTGTTATTGTATATTCAAGCTAACATAGTCATATCGATTAATTTGTCATAAGCACCAGCAATAACAGCTTTCTGACGCTATAACATATGCACGAATTTTATTACCACAAGATGAGTAGAAGATCTTCATATAAGTACGATTTCCCAGTATTACGTTAACAATGTCATCTACAAGTAAACATACTTTGTTTATCAGAGATGCTACATATATATATATATAAATGCTTAATAATAAAATATGGATTTGTTGTTATGTGTTAATCCTTTTAACAAACTCATTTCCCTGCACTGCTCAGCATAATTCTCTAAAAGTGAATGTAAGTTGACGAATTGTGATAACTATAGTAGGAGAGGGAGAAGTAATAATTCTATAGGTTGATTATTATTAATTCTAACAAATATCTCGATAATATCTGAGGTTACATAGAGACACTATGAGGCTACTATTATGTACTTTGTATTTGAACAAAAGAGACACTATCGACAACATACTTCTTTATTCAAATAATCCTGAAAAGCTTTTTGTTCATTTGCTAGTTGGAGATTTGTTTCTGCTATTTTTCGTCTTATTTCACGTGTTGACCGTTCAATTTCTCTTTCTATTAACAAACCTAATCTAGCCGATTTTAGTCGTTGATTATCCCATTCTTCATCTTCTTGCTTCTCTCTTGCCAATTCACGCTACAATAATTAGGTAAATACACTAGATTTTATTGGTTATTGATCTAATTAAGAAAATACTGACTAGAAACAATAAAGTGCAAGCATTTTCTAATAAATAACTGTCAGATTAAAGTGATTTATATGAAGAATTCATCTAATGACTGTACCGTAAATCTAATGCATTCATAATAATGATGAATATTAAGAAAAATAGGTGAATGAAAATGCTCTAGGCTTATGTACAGAGGATACTGAAAAGTTAACGATTATGTATTTAGATATGATTATTATTTAAACTAACCAACTGGATGAAATAACTCTCAACAACATCATATTTGTTGTTGTATCACAAGGATGATTCAATAAATACTTTATTAAGATTGTAGGTACTCTATCCTAGTGAGATATCGGACATTTTCAATAAAAATTGACTTTTAAAAGTTAGAAATTCCATGATGGTCATCGTAACGGTTGCACTTAGCAGACAAACACTCCAGAAAACAAGTTATAATTACAAATCTATAACACTACAGACAATCGACAAAGAATCTTCAACTCCCAATTAGCTTTCAGTGATAATCACATTACTACAGTCAGTCAGTCAGTCAGTTACATCGTAGAACTTGACACATGCGTACATCAGTTCAAGTTGACGTGTTTCAATTAACGGATAGAGATTAAATTGTCGTACCGAATCCCAGAGTAGGGAAGGTAGTAACAGAGTAAGTACTAATGGAAATGTATAGAGATTAGAGAAAAGATTTGAAACAAGTTACTATTCTCTTCCGCCGTCCCCGCAAAAATCTAAAGTTAAACTTTCACATAATTACTTGATTAGCTTGAACTATTAGTGATAGAACATAAATAGTAACACTAGATTTATAAATCAAAAAACTACAATGGATGTGAATTTGTCGAAGCTCTTTCAAGAAGTTATCATAAAATCACTATTAACTTGTCTGCTAATATATCCCTGATATCAACAGACGTATGTAGATTACTTTCGAATATTTTAAAATTTACCTTTATTGTCATCTATTAGACAGGAATGTTTGCAATGCAAAGTTACGTGAATATATCGTTACCACCCTCGCAGCATTCCAACCTATCAAAAGTTAAATGACATTCTGGTATTGGTCTTAGAGATTTCAAGCGTTTCCTGAACAAATGCTTGTGAACAAGAGCATTGACAAACATTTCGTCTTTCTATCCATGATAGAAAAAAGAAATTTAGATCACTTCGTTATTGGTTATGAGATGTCCGAGGACTGAAATTGCAAACATTAGGTGATGTGAATTATCAGTCAACGCACATACATTTGCTTCGTCAATAATCCCAAACCACCTAATTTTTGTTGAATCAAACGCTAGATATTGTTTACTTTATAATAAGGTAATGCTGTGGTTTCATTTTTTTAAATTTTCTTTATTAATAAGTACGTTGAACAACTGTATGATTATCAAGGGTTATTATTTTAAATCAATTGTGTTGATCGACGCAGCTTTCTTTGTCAACAAACACATAAGGTGTAGACTTAGTTATAATTTGTCCCATACATGACATGTGATCTGCTTAGTTTAGTTTTAGTTTCAACACAAGCAACTTTATTCTTACTTTAATTGGTCTCAGATTTTTAGTTGTCAAATGAACAGCATAACATGCTGGATTGAGTAAAAGTACAGTATTAGTGCACAAAACTTTTGAATGAGACTAAACGATGTAATAAATTTGTCTAAAATAACGCAAACTTAAAATATTTCAAAATAAACAAACCTATAAAACAACTTTTAAACTAACTGTGACCATAAAGAGTTTAGTGAAATCAAACCCATAAAATGCCGAAAATAGCTAATATTCAAATACCTGTCTTTCTTTAATTTGTTCCTTTTGAGAATTACGAATTTCTTCTATTTGTTCTGGCGTCATTCCTTTGTAACGGTCTGGAATTATTCGATTAATTCCAAGAGCAGACATTGCTTGAGCAGGATTCTCACTTAGAAAATCCCCGTATATTGCGTTGCATATTTCTGTCATACTGTCGTCGTTTGCTTGTTTAGCTTTAAGTAAAGCTCTTCGATCGTTTTCTTCTTTTAATAGTTTATTATATCTCTGAAGTGCTACATTTATCGCTCGCCGACACTGTTCCTCCGCCTTCTGAAGTTCACATGCGCGTTGATCAAGCTCTCTTCTTTTGAGGTCATATAATCTAAACATTTTCCAAATTAAAGTGATAAAAGTAAACAAAATGGTTCGAATTGGAAAGTAGTTAACTAGGAGTAGAAAATACTTTTGTCGTTGCACTTGCATAACATTTAGAATTTATTCAAAAAATAAGGTTACTTCACCTTAAACTAGCCCTATTTTTGATAAGTCAAGTAATTAAGTAAATAATGAATTTCGGTTTATATATATATAGTTAACCTGGATCTACATAATATATAGAGTAACATTACATTTGTGATACCCATGTGTAACAAACTTTTATCGCTTGTTTGTTGATGAAAACCAGGTGTTAATCCTGATATAAACTCATTGTTTAGAAAGTAAAATTTTACCACGATAACTAGAAACCACATAATGATATTACTTGGTTAAGTTCTGATATATTCCATTTGTATACCAAACATGAAAAAATAAAGCTATAAACAAACTTATATACCCATAAGCGTGTGGACAACCGGTAGCTCACGTAAATTTTTATAGAAGTACTAACAGAGTATCAGAAGGAACAAAGAGTTTCTTCGGTGCTATGAAACGTTGTTCTTTTAAATATTATAGATTATGAAATGTCTTGTAAACAACCACAAACAACCACAGGAAGACAATCAAAATGAATTATCAACCTCTACAATTATATTAAATAGCTATAATTTTGTATTTTAACTACAGTTAGCATTCACTAAGCAACTGATGCTTACAGATTTTGTGTTAAATTTAATATCCCTAATTTGTCAAAACAAAAACGTATTTGAACAGAATTAGTACTGTAGTAAACTCTGAATTTCGTGGTCAAGTGAGTATAAAATTATGTGTAATCCATGAAACGCCCCAGACTAAGTAAAAATTGCTGTCAACTTTAAAATTATTATGCAGCTGTCGAACATTTGCAAGAAATATTGGTAATGCCGAAAACTCCCAGCAAGTACTTGTAACACTGACGACTGTACGCTTGAATTTCGCTGATCAATAACAATTATCAAGTTAGTTCATTTTTATGCACAGAAATTAAGTTGTTGGGACATTAGACTTTGTTTATTTTTATTGAGTATATGTGCAATTATATCTATTTGACACTTTGAAAAATTGGGCCGATTTAACCTCTGAACTCACAGTTTTGATTATGTAACACATTCAGAACTTAATCCTACCAGCTCCTAGTTTTGATTACCTGATAGCTTTTATTGCTCTTCCGTGTTATTATACACTCCGATTGATTGTTTTCATCATTCAGTGAGGGTTTTCGGAAGCCGCTGACCCGTCTTTTTCTCCTACTCTACTCTCATTTAAAATCTAACACACAGTGCCATGTACGCTTCCTCCCACTTGTGTCATACTATCAGGTTAGACACAATCAACGAAAGGCTGAAAGCTACAGTTGTTGCATTAATAAATAACCCCTATACAATTCGTTCCTGATTTGCTACTCACTGTACGTTGATTTACTAGGTTAATGTGCTGATTGCTTGGATTAGAAAAGTGCATAAAGCAGATAATAACATTGAGATCATGCAGACTAGAACGTTACTCTATGATGTCAAACTGTCCATAGTCAAACACTCCTACTAAGTATTTACGTTTAAAATGTAAACGGTCGAAATTGAACCTAGAAGTGTAAATTACGCTCCAAAAGTTTCTGCGTTTAAACATATGGAAAGATTGCAGACAAATAAAATGGCCTAGATGAAAATTCACTGCTTGAAGTACCAGTTTTAAGTGCATAGAAAGTATTTTCACACCGACCTGTCTGCTTCTTTCTTAGCTCTTTCAGCTCTGTTTCTTTCCTCTATTTGTCTGTCAAACCAGTTTTGTAATTGTTCTCGTTGATATGACATTCGGGCTTTCAAATTTAGATCTTCGCCATCAAACTTTTGGAGGGAAGCAACACCACAGCGAGGATCATCATCGCAAACACGAGCTGGGAGGTCTGATTTCAGTGCATTTGGGTCGTAGAGGTCAAACTCTCTCCTGGACTCAGGTTGCTGATGAAGAAATCTGAACTCATTTAGATTTCTGGCAAGTTCTTTCTCATCGTCTTGTTGTCGCTTCTCGAATAAACAGGCAATTTTATCGTTTCTTACGGCATCAGCAGCTGAAATTGAATCGATGAAAAAGTTAACATAATACCATATGCAAAGTCCCGTTGCTTGTCTATTAGTTCTTGAGATCTTTTCTCATTGATCTGGTGTTTAAGTGCTTCTTCATCTATCTGTATTACAATGCAATAATAAGTTAACAAAATATAAACATTTACCCCGATTTGACGAGTGCGAGCGTCAAAAATGCGCGCCTGACGCTCCTGCTCTCTTCGTCTTCTAGTTTCAATAGCTGCAGCCTCTTTTGTGTCAATCGGCAAATCAATCCTAAACATTTATCATATAAACCACAGATTTTCGTCAGCGTCCGCACTCGGTTGTTATGGAAACGACGTTTCGCTCAAATTTCAATGACCAATATGTACGGTAAAAAGATATTTCTGATGGTCAGCGTATATACACAAGATACCCTGTATTTCGGAAGACTTAGGGCCACGTTCATAAATAAAATGCAACAAAGAAAAATGCACAGAGAAGAAAGCTGGCTGATGATTCAATAAAGAAATGAAATACACTTGCATAGAATTTTGTCTATCGTTTTCTCACAATATATTTTTCTAACAGCAACATCCATTTGTCTAGTGTTTGCGACCTTCGCACAACAATAGTTCTTTTTATGTTCACTTTTGTGAGTGTCTATATTTAAGGCATTATTATTTACAAACAATACGGTAGATTCCTTGAATCCTTTCGTTACCAATCAATGCTATATCATTTCATAGCTGCTGATCCAGTGTTGTCACTATTTTATATCTCAACAGGCATTTACAATACTTAGTTTTGGGATAATTAAATTTAAGAACATTAAAGCATGTTAGACAATCATGGTGCTTTTATGCATATTATCAACTGTTCGAGTTATGCGTAATTTGTTTTAATTCATTTGAGCTTACTGAACTTAACGGTTCTTTTGTGAACCAACGATGTCCAATAATTCTTTGGTTTCAAGCTTTAGCGTTGTTCAGTGTTGATATATTTCTGTCTCTTGCCACTTATTTCACGTTTCGCAGCATCATTTTTATGACAGAAGTCGAGTACATATGTGCTATCTATCATCACGGTACTTATGTGATCTGACATAAGGAATATTTTCTCGGTCTCATAGTCGGGTGACTAGGAAAACAACAAGTAGAACATAATGACTATCCTCAGTGCTATCAGTTCCCTTGTGACTCTTGCTCATAAACCCGATTTCAGGGTACTGTAGGGGTAAATAATCCTCCCCTCTACTTATAGTTGCATAGGCATTCGACATTGACGCAGCCCATGTTGTTTTAGAGAATACGACTAGTTGAAGGTGCTCATCACTCATCACCAACAGATCATGACACAACATGGCGTGGGTAACAACTCGTTCACAAGCTAGCCAGCCTAGACGTTCTTATCCAATTAACGCATCTACACTTACAATCAAATATAACTTCTTCAACATCCTTCATGGCTTTCTGATTTACTCTCATTTGTAAGAGTTAATTCAATCGTTAGAAGTTACTCTGGTTATACGACAAACGCAGCTTGGTCATATACCGGGGTACACTTCAGTACATTTTAAATATGTCTACTTCATACATGCATGAGCAGACTCCGATACTGTTGGCAAAAATGCTAGCAATTAATATCTAAATCATCATGAAACAACCAGTGCATCGAAGAAACTATACTTTCTGTTATTACACTTTTCGTCCAACTCTAGATTCTGCACTCATCCACATTCCATCATTCCAAACTTTTAGTGAAGCCGACCGACTACAGTTAATGTTATGATTACTGATTAATTTGTTTGATTTATTATGGGCCACGTGTTCAAATGACCGTTACGAATACGAATAACTATATGATCAATCACACGGAAATGATGCAGAAAAGTTTGAACCGTGGTAGTGTTCTCTGACTAGGCTTACTGCTCTTTGTGATTTAAGCATGGTTGTGCAAATGGATTCATAACCTCATATGGTTCAATAAATATTAAATATAAATATACAAATATATATATGCTATCATTGATTTTACTTCCGTTAATAACTATGACTCATGCACACATGACAATCGTAGGATGCGTGTTAAAGACATCCGGAACTAGGACCCGAAGGATATTTGTATGTATGAATCGAAAGGCCCCAATGTCGTGTAACGCGCCGAATTCCAATAGCATATTGTGTTAGTGTAATAGATGTTCTAAAATGCCGAAAATTGGAAGGTGGTGTGATAATTCGTTGCTGTGTTTGTTAGAATAAGTAATCTATAAGATTGGAGTCGTCTATTTGCCATTGTAAGTTGACACATCGTGAATGCATGAGGGTATGGAATCCGGTAAGATTTCGTCTGGTTGGTTAGCCTATAATATATCTAACGCACCATAGTTAATTCATCCTAATTTATATCAGTCAATCCGCTCATATATTCCGTTTGATCTACTCGTCAAAATTTCTTTCATCGTAATCCTTAAATATAAAACTGGCAACAAAAATTGACACAAGTGCATGTTTGAAGTGAAACAGTGTGCATTAAACTGAACCATTTTCCTCGAATCCATGTTCTATTCATTTTTAGACAAGATTGACTATATAGAAGCGCCGTTCGTCAACAAATATTATTTCGCAATAACATATCGCCTTCCAGATATATTCCAGTGTGCATGTACAATTTTATTGATATTCAAAATTTCAAATTTTATGTTCTGTAGCGTTCAGTTACTTTACCTACATAGAAATTTGCTTTTTTATTTCTAACTACCAATCATCCACTTGAATATTTTACTACATTAATATTCACTATAACTCTGGAGAGTTATTTATCATTCTTAATTTTGTTGATGTGACAACTCAATGTGTCTGCGACCAGTATCTCTGTTGATCTTAGGCGTAAAATTGTTTGCTTCGAACGCAAAGAAGCAAATCAGCATCATCGCTGTTAATGTTATTACGTGCACTATGTGTACTAAACATGCCGACTACTCTTACGACCACACTGGACCTTCAGGATAATCCTGAATGTTACGGTAGTAACACATCGATCTGATTGGTATCTTTACCCATTCAGTGTCGACAAGGAAAGATGACAAATCGAAATAGGACATGTAAATTCTGGTAAGAGATGTAATGTGTCAGATCCATCAACCACGACAGCTCACACGCATAATAACTGCAATCACAGCTCGTCCCCAGAGGCTTTACCATATGGACACAAAACTGAGAAGTGATTAAAAGTATGCATGATCATGGCTTTAATGAGGTAGACATGAGTGTAGTGAGACTTCCCCCTAGTCGTGCCTTTTAATCAAATGAGCTTTCACTTCTCTAAAAATGTGGGAAGTCATAGACTTGACATGTAAATCACACAGAACTCTACACGAAAAAACGTGGAGTAGGCATTTTTGTCACATGTAGTTTGACAAAGCTGCTCTAAGGAAATCGCTTCACTTTAACTGAACCCGTATTAGTTTACAATCGTCTCTAAGCTAGTTAAGCTTATATTTTTGTCCCTACTTATATCCACAAGTCCGTACAAATTGAGGGTGGTAATGAATGCAAAGTTACGGAATGAAACAAGAACAGGATTTAAGTGCCTCCAATACAGTTAATATTGGCCCGTCAAACACCAAAAGAATTTCCAACACCGAAAAATTATTACCTACGTATGTGCAGTAAACATAGTATTTTTCTAAAAGCTCTGAAATCACCTCCACCCTGTTTCTGAAACGCAGACTATAACACAAACACGAATTTTTGTCATGCCTCATGACAAAATGTATGACCGATCTCGCTTTTAGACAGAAAAATGTATGATCTTTCAGTATTGACAGTAAATCTTCAAACTATGAGAACTAGTACGAGGCCTCCCTACAATGTATCGTCTGAGTCCAAAACCTATTTTCATACACGGTTTACTATTAACTGCATAAGAGCGTAGAAAATCATCGGTTGCCTCTGTACTTATATGTTAGGACTAGCACAAAGAGACCCTGGTCTACGAGGTAGTCATCTTGTTTGCACAGAGTCATAGACCGGAGTAAAATGATGTTGTGATGCGCAAATTTCGAGGGTGGTTGAGCGAATGCCAAATGAGGTGTGCCTAGTCGACGAATGCGCGTCTGCCCTATGCCCACTTAGTTCCAAGCCGGAATAAGAAAGAACACAAACCAACCAGACAACACTAGTGAACTGCGAGTTTATTTACACAAATACATCGACTTTTATATCAATTGATTTACAGTGATTATTCATCAAGTTAAATCATTATCATTTTATTAATACAATGAAATACTGTCAAACTGTACTCAGGAGTAGATCTTACATTGAAATAAAAATAATGTGATGAAAGTGTACAAATGAAGCTTACAAAAAATCAACACAACTTCTTTCGTTTAATCAAATCAATAATTGTATCTTTAGGGATTAGGAATACTTAACAAATGGTGATCCATTTATACCCATCGTAGTCTTCAGTTGATGGATAGGAAACGAAAGGGTAAGCAAAAAGACAATATGTGTCAATGGGACTACATCTTAGAGAGACTAGACGCCTTGAATGTATGCGCTAATAAAGTTAAATGATTGTGTAAACACGTACACACAACTCTTTTACTTCAATGTAGGTTATCTCAATTAACTCTGGATCAACGGTTAATGGTTATCTTCAGTCATCGTACATTAAATTGCTTGCGCTTTCTAAATGATTAGTATTCGCAATTTCAAGTTGAGATTTAGAGACTAAGTAAACAGATAACTAAGATGCGCCACCTCTACTTTCCTATTCATCATCTTAATACATCTAGACATTAAGCACTTTAATCTTGACTTCCACAGTTTGACTACTGACGACAAGTACTTGTGAGAAGTAAGCCTGACACCAACCTGATATGTTCAGATACTGAGAAACAGTACTCCAGGTGAGTCGTTGTGGTTAATTCTATTATTCCTCCATTATTTCTCATTAATCTCAGGAATGACGCGACAGGTGTTAAGATTCATTGGGACCAAGACTATTTCCCTGATACCTAATATTGAATTTCAGGTAACAAATGTTTTTAAATCCTGTCGAGCGATCTATGTAAATTCGACAGGATTTGCTTATTGCTTTATCAGCACGTCCAAATGCTAGTCAGTATCGTACAGTTAAATACTTTCACCATTCGCTCATATATCTCCGTCTATAAACCAGTTGAAGAGATTCGAAAAGAAGAAGTTATTGTGTAAAAGACTGAATAATCTGTTACAGAAAGACCTCTAGAGACCGAAGATGAAATTACTAAATTGTGCCATACTCTTTCTCGTTTCCTCGATCTACACGAGCATCGCCTACCAAACAGTCCTCGACGACGACGTTTATCGCGTAAAAGATTCTTATCTCGACCTCGACGAACGGAAAATCCACATTGGTGTTGGTACCACAACACCTATGGCAAGGATTCAAAGAAATGTAGAAACCCCTGTTATTTCCCCTAGCCTCAAACCCATTGTATCGGGAAACTATCCTGCCGGCACGCGTTAGCGGCAACCGTAGCAGGTGGAAACAGCCGCCTGTTATTCATCACTGATTTGATAACGACCGACCGTAGCTGCTACCTTGTCGTGGAAGTACTCTCCACGAGAGTCGCGTCATCTTGACTATATTTCCCAATTCTCCACGGACATACGACATATATCTGGAGCTAACAATGTAGTTGCTGACGCCTTATCGGGAATACATTCCTTGAATCTAATTCAAGGAATCGACCTTGTTAAACTAGCTCAATTTCAACGTGAAGATATCGATTAACGTCAAGAGTTAGCTGAACAACGCTCCAACTCCAAATTAAAACGATTGGGAAAGGTGAGAACACTTTGATTTGTGATTCTTCTACAGGTACAGCCCGTTCAATCGTCCCCAGGAGTTATCGACGAATCATCTCCGACATATTGCACAACCTTTCTCATCCTGGAATTCGTGCCACACGTAAACTGATTACTAATAGATTCTGCTGGACAAAGATGAATTAGGATATTAAAGAATGGGCGCGCACTTGCATAGCCCGTCAGAAGAACAAAGTAATTCATCATAATAAATGCCTCCTAGGCACTTTCTCAACCCCTGATTCTCGATTCGATTATGTCCACCTTGATTTGGTAGGACCTCTACCAGAATCAAATAGATTTTCTTATCTTTTGACATGCGTGGACCGATTCACACGCTGGCCAGAAGTGATTCCACTCAAATACATCACAAGTGAAACGATTGCTGGCGCTTTCGTCGAACGATGGGTAGCCTACTTTCGTTGTCCATCCACAGTAACAACAGACCGTGGACGTCAGTTTGAATCTGAATTGTTTCACGCTATGACCGAACTTCTTGGAACTACGCGTTTCAGGACGACCGCCTACCACCCACAATCTGTCGGTTTGGTAGAAAGATTCCATCGACAACTGAAAGCATCACTTTTAGCTGCAAACATCTCTCAGTGGATCGACGCTTTACCACTAGTGTTACTCGGATTTCGCAGCACGGTAAAAGATGTTGGATGCAGTGTTGTCGAATAAGTCTATAGAACGACTCTTCGACTACCAGGTGAGTTTGTGGAAACCGCTTCCACTTCGGCAAACCTGGATCTGAATTCCTACGTGAACCGGCTTACAAATGCTATGCTTTCAGTTAAGCCAGTTCAAACTCGACAGCAGTCGACAAACACCTTCATCCATCCTGCCTTAAAATATAGTACAAACGTTTTTGTACGTCATGATGCTGTACGCCGACCTCTCGACGCAACCTACGAATGGCCAAACAAGGTCCTGAAACGTGAAACAAAGTACTATACGATTGACAAAAATGGCCACGAGGATAACGTCAGCATTGACCGCCTCAAAGCAGCCTACCTAGAAGGTAAACCATTTCAGTGTCGAATTCGCTGCAACACCTGCAAAACGTGACATGAACGAAGCCATTACACTGAAAGCAATGACTAACACGCAAGTAGAAGTATCAAAGAGCTCCGTAACGCCGAAAGCTACGCGTTCTGGTAGAAAAGTACGATTTCCAGAACACGTAAACGAATACTATGTCTACTAATTTCCTCCCACTACCTACGTACGTGTAACATTTCTTTTGTTGCCTTAAAAAAAATAACAAAGAAAAAATTAAATCGATAAACCCATTATTATTATTTATGTATTTTTTTAAAAAAAAGTAATAATAGTAATAATAATTTTACTGTGTCCATTTTATAAATTTTCGTGTCAAAATAAAACGTTTCATTATTTGTTATCGGTGTTCAACACGTTTTTATAGACCCATTGAGTTAACAATTAATTTTTTTTGCACACAAAACACACAGATTTAAATTTTCTTTTTTCTTTTCGACTTCCAGGCCGTCCGGAAACAAACAGAAGAACGTGGAAGAAACAAGAATTTTATTTTATGTACAATTATTTTATGCAACGACACCATAGTGTAAGGACTGACGTCCAGAAGCTGCACAACATCGCAAGCTCTCGAAGGAATGTTTACCAATGTCTGACGCATTGGGTTTTATCCTTTGGCTGGCACGTCTTAGGGTCCTCACGAACCCATTAGACGGGGAGTGAGCTGTAGCGGTAAATAATCTTCAAAATAAATAGTTGCATAAGCTTCGACATTGATGCTGACCATGTTTGTTTCAGCGGACACGACTAGTTGAAGGCGTGCGGTCACGCATCACCACCAGATCATGACTCGAACCACCGTGGGTAGCATTTCTCTCTAGTTTGTCAGCCTAGACGTTGCTATCCCATTAAAGCTCTGTTTACGATCAAATATAATTTCGCTTCCATCCTTTATTTCCTTCTGATTTCTCATTCGTAAGGGTGGGGACCATTCGATAGAAGTATCTTCGGTTATATGACAAGCGCAACTTGGTTATATATCCAAAGAATTCTTCATGCGCATTAACGCGCTCATATTTATTTGTCTAAAAATTAGTTAAAGAGATTCAAAATAGAGAAGTTACTGGATAAAAGACTGAATAATCTAGCTTCAGGAGTTTTATTTAACATTGAAAAGTGCATGCTAACACAGGGCTCGGAGGGCCATACAGTTTGCTTGAAACTAATACAGTTATATTGATATCCTGGATATTAAGAAATCGGTTGTGAATAATTATTTTAATAGAAGGAATGCTTTTCTGAATACATCACTTTTTAATACATGCTGGAGAGATAATTGTCAAACTCCATTTGGACGACAGATAATATGACTGATAATATTGTTTGTAAAATACAAGTTCCAAGGTCTGCTCAGAAGTCACTGAAGAAATTGTGAATGGTTCAGAGTATAAAATCACAGGAAGACTGTGATTAAGTAGACAGTTTACATTGAATCTATTCCAATCGGTCTACTGTATACATTAATACATGATTATATCAAAATAAACGGTAAATTCACTTTATTACGAATGTTAACAAGACCAAGAAACAACAGAAACCTGAACTACCATTTGATAATTTAGTAGCTTTAAAAGTTGACGAATACACATTTTACTAAAGTTAATGTTTACAAGTAATTTTATTGTAACTGCACTTAAATGTATTTTACAAATCTGCTGGAAGAATCTAGAACATTAGTCAAGAAGATAAAGAGTATATTAAAACATTTCTCCATCATTGTTCAAACTCAATTTGCGATTTTGTACAGTGAGATATACACAGTATATGATTAGGCTGCGTTTGTCGTATAACAAGAGTAACTTCTGACGATTGAACCAACTCTTACGATTGAACATAAATCAGAAGGCCATGAAGTATGGAGAAGAAGTTATATTTGATTGCATGTGTAGAAGCGCTAATAGGATAACATCGTCTAGGCTGGCTAGCTTGTGAACGAGTTGTTACCCACGCCATGTTGTGTCATGATCTGTTGGTGATGAGTGATGAGCACCTTCAACTAGTCGTATTCTCTAAAACAACATGGTCAGCATCAATGTCAAATGCCTATGCAACTATTTTTCGGGGGAATTATTTACCGCTACGATAGTGTATGCTTCAGTAAGGAAGCAAGCCATCTCAACAATGATTCTGAATGATGTTTGTGATTGATGAATATTTCAAACGAATATCTACTCATCAAATAACTATTTAGTGCAATTCCCTACAACTTATTCCATGCTGTTTTAGTTCATTTGATTTTATGTGTTAAAACATCTCATTATTTATGTGTGTTCATCGAAATGAACAAGAGAAAGCACACATTTCTTTTAGCAATCCTATATTTGTAATCATTTCTATTATTCAACATGATTACTTTATCTGGAAAAGTAAAAGTGTATGATCAATATAAGCTTCTAAATTTAAAAATTGACTTGAAATATATATTGACTTACTAATTAGATGTGACTGTGAACGATTCACAAGGAGTTGTTAAATTAACAAGATTTATAAAGAAAACTGCATCGTTTATAAAAAGAAATCTAACGAATTCTTAAGCATTGTTGTAATACTGATGCTTGAATGGCTATTACGATATGCACTTTTTAAGATTTTCCTAAATGTCTTACATCCCTTAATTAGAATGCTTCATTGAAACCTTTATAGTGGAAGCACAAGTTGATATACACGAAAATATAAATGTGACCCAAATGAACATTTGTTCCGCCTGATAGTTTTAAACACTACTAGACTATTATAGATAAATTTGAGAATTTGAGATTGTATTGTGTATGTTACGTTAGATAAATACCAGATGTTACTTAAAAATTACACAAGCTGTATACTGTCAAAATAACTTTTATTATAAATACAACAAGAATTATTACGGTTATGATTCCTTCCTGTATACAGTCAGTCAATTCTGAAGCATTTTTACTTACATCCTGAATATTTTGTTATATATAACAGATTATTCTGAATATAAATACTTTCCACTGACGATACCATTAGCAAATATTGCCAATGGTTAAGAGTTAAATTATCTGCTTTAATATCAAAATAACTTCATTCTAATGTGTGGAGGAACATTTCTAAGTCTAAATTATTTAGCCCGTATTGACCCGAGTCAGGCAGGCACTGGACAACCGTCTCTTCCTAGTACAAGATTCCATAGTTATGTGTATCCCCGATACCACCATGAAGTCGAGCCCAGAACCTTTGGACCACATGACAAACTACTAATCACTAGACGACTGATCCGACATCCAAGTGTTGGGTGTACTTCGTGGAACTAGAAATTTAGGGATCCATTTATTAATGAGGTTGTGGATGCTCACTACTGCCGAGTCCAGTACCAATGCAATTTATTACTATGATGTTATGATAGGAAAAACGACCACTCAAACCTATTAAGCCTAATTGTCTATAAAAAATACTTTGAAGCGATTGTGACAACGTCAACTTGAAAATGATTCTAATTTTCGTTCTAGAATGCCGAATGGTTAAATTTTCGATTTCCATTCAATATTTTTTTTTAAATAAGATGCCATATTTCGTTATTTAGACACTTATTTATTGCCAACATTTAGACATATTTTGTGCAATACACAAAGTACTGTTGTCAATCATCCATTAGACAGTTCGCATTCAATTCCTTCAGTGCATTTTTGGCTGTTATTTGTAAAATAAAACTTTCTTTTGACGACAGTGGAACTCAATATGTTATTTTGTTTTCTTGGAGTTCATGTCAGTTAAAATAGTCAAACTGACATTTATCCAAAAATGATTGTTATTATAAAATGGACTACAATTTCTTTTAATCATGACTATGTTTTGCATTACAGTGTATGTAAATACCTACAAAAGACTTAATAGTAATTCTTAACTATTGTGTTGTGACACATATGTATATATATATATATATATATATATATATATATATATATATATATACTCTACTGAAAAATTGCAGACAAGATATTCATCATCTTCTGAAGAATGACTTCATCATTTCATGCTTTCAATGTGATTGCGATGATCTGTTCATTGTATTTACTCATTACTAAAATTTATTGTTCGCATCAAACGAATCCATGTGATTTCTTGAAGTCTTTAGAGAGTAAATGCTTAATCAAGGCATTTGACAAAATTTACTTTCGTAAGTTAGTTACCACTGAGATTTCTCCATATATTCATTATAAATAAAACTAGTTGGCAATCACTTTACTTATAGAAATAATTGTCATTAAATAGTGTACACGTTTTTTGGAAAACCAGTGACAAATTAGCAGGAATGATTTTTCCATGATGAAATCGCTAAAATAACAAGCATCTTATTCACATAGATTTCATTACCACAATTTAACTTAATAATTCACTATTAATTGAGCGTTGAGTAGACTATGTATGGTGAAGTAACAATATAATTATTGTTTGCATTTGTGATAGAGTTATGTCAGATAGATATCGTTTAGACAACAAGACGAATTAGATGGAACCACAAAACTGCTTCAAGTTAATTGTACCAAACAGATCGCTAGCCTATTTCATAACTCTATGGGAGTTTCGGTAAGAATGTATTACTGGTGAAGTCGAGACAAACTAGAATTTCAGTATCACTAACGACGTTAGATAACTGTTGTGTTATATGAAAATTTATAGAAAGTGGGAATTTTACCACTGGACACCTAATTATTAGTGTTGATGGTTAAGTATTAACCGAGAAAACTGAAATTTATTGGGTTGGTAATGCAAACTGCTGAGGACTGCCATATCAAGACTAAACAACTCTTCAACTCTCCTTTTTACCCAGTTAAGTTCGATCTTTAATGAGTGTAGACAGCAAGTCGAAAAGCTTGTCTCTATGAAGCCACATTAAATTAGTGATGTATTTGTAATATCTCGATAAGCAGATAATTGGATTCGGGCATACACTTAGTAGAAAAACATTTAAAGTAAAATTTATTCTTATTGAAACATTATAGCTACATTATTATTATTACTATTATTATTATTAGTACTATTATTACGAGCATATACGTTCATTCACAAATTCACCTATTTATATAATTTGATTGCAAAATGTAAATAATTGAACATTTAGTTTGTGTAATCTACATGTCCTCAATCGTTTATACCTCGATAAATCTTCTGAATTAATTTTAACCAATTTGTGCTATTTAATATGAACTTTAATTCTTCTAGTTTATCTTTAATAATTTAAGAATCAACATATTCAGTTAAAAGACGGTTCATTATTAACATGAATTATACTTGTTATCTCACAAAATGTCATCAACTTATAGGTTATGCACAGTCGGTATGGTGAAATCTAGACAGTAATTAATGAGACAGCTATAAGATACGCATACTGAATGCTGTGTTGTTATGAATATGATTCGGGATTACATAACATCGTTGTATACAGTTGGCTTCTGTCATAGTTAAGCTGATATCATTGAATGGTATAAACAATTTTGAAGGAAACAAAAGAAGTAGCGATGTATAAATTTGAAGTAAATGTTTTTACTAAATCCAACATTACAATTATAAATTCAAGTGGAGTAACCATGTTTTAAAATATCCCATTTAAAGTTTTATAATGTTAATTCAAGTTTGGATGATTATGATTGCCAAAGATTAATTTCAGCATGGTACGACTGAAAACCATGAAAAACAGTAAATAGCTTATTTAGTCTACTGTATTCTCCCTTAGTACTGTACATCCCCGATTTTGTATGGAAGTCGAACACTGAACATTTTGGCATTTTAGAACTATTCATAAAATTGAATTATTAATTTTTGCATACTTCTAGTGTACAATTGAGTAAAATTCTGAATAAAATAAACTTTTGACCAATTTTATCTGAATTAATACAAACAACTAAAATCATCATGAATGTGTTGATGAGTTGGTAAAACACAAAATGACCGAGATAAGTGAATACTGATCTTGCGTCTGATCGAAATATTATGACTTGTGTTATGATGATCACCTAACAATATGATCGTTGATTGACTGGAACGATACTAGAGTGATCAACAATTAATCCGAGGTAAAGAGTGAGAATACAAAACCAGTAATCAGTGAGCAACTAAGCCTAATACTAATCTCCATAAATATTGTGTATCCATTTTCTTTGTTCTGGAATATCGAAGAGTAATTGAAGTAATGACATGATTATAATGATGAAACCATTTCATTGATGAAGTACTGATTGTGTACTGTATGAAATATTCTAATTGTAGTAAGCGATGATACATATGGTTAAAGTGCTAATAGAATTATTTATATGTCTTTTATTTGGATCAATTAATGTAGTCCTTAATCATCTACAGCATCCCCTTCTTAGTGGTTTGCTAGAAGAAAGGTACGGCATGTTATTCATAATCTTTAAGTAGCAAAGATTGTTATATTTCATTATCAAAATGTGCTTATTAATTTCATAGTATAGTATTAAGCCAATTTTACTACTTATTTAAACTAATTAGTAATTTGTAGAAATTTGCTTTGATCCCGTGTTATGAATGACATCTTTTTCTTGATTATAGTTTCGAAAATACCTGTAGAAGAATACAATATTTCAGACATAACACAAGATGACATCGGTCAATTGATACATTTATGCAAAATGGTCTATAGTTGTACTTTACCTTTCACTGAATGTATTCGACCATATTTTGATATATCGGAATGTGATATTGATTCTCTTTTTATCAGAAAATGTCAAAGTTTCAATATTCTATTTGAAGGTGGCAATTATACTGAAAAATTTGATTCTAACGTTTAATACAAATGTGGTTTAAAGTCAACTATTTATGAATTTTTGTTAATTTCAAATTTCTATCAAGGAATCGCAGTTGATTTACTCTGTTTATGTACAACATTTATATGTTTACAACAAGCAAGCCTTCATTAACATTTTGTTATCTTCTTAAATTTGTTTGAATTGTTGTTTATTATGTATTAACGATGGAAAATACTTTTGAAATCCAATTTAAATGTCATTTATAGTTTATCATGGTGATAAGTGTCAATTAGATTTACATTATAATACCTGATTACCTTAATTCATTAGAAAGATCAACTGACTTAAGTTGAGTTGAGTTAATGGGTTATACAGTATGGATTGTAATAAGAATTCGACATTTGGAAAGTTGTAGAAGCATTCTTCTAGTGATTGTCAAATGTAAATATGGCTAAACTTAAGTTTTCACTCTGATAATTTTTCAGGTGTTAATGTAATACAGTATTATTTAGTGACTTCCAATGACTGGATTTAATTATTAACTTGAATCATCGTATCTTGAAGATGACTATTTAATGATTGATTACAGTAGTATATATTCCTTTCTTGAAGATGTATATCGTTTACTAGTTATTAAACAAAAGGATATAACAACACTGACATGAGAAAACGCCACAACACAGTAATTTATGTCTTGTTTATCTAAGTCAGTTGAATGAAGAGATTCTTCACTAGGATTCACTCAACTCAGCGTTTTAATTAATGCATTCGTAATAAGGAAAGGACAGGGTTAGAATTTCTGATGATATAGAATTTCTTGATATGTTTATATAGGACGACAGTTTCATCTAATCTACAACTCCTACGATCCACGTTATCATGGATTTTGAAATATTTCTGTAACATTCTCACTTTATTAATTGTAGACATTAGTTTTGTTGAGTTCAGAAATATTTCTCGTTTAAAATAACACATTTTCAGAATAAAGGACTTACGAAAATCAGAACCTTTTACAAGTTGACGTTGTCAGAATCGCTTTAAAGTATTTTTATAGACAATTAGGCTTAATAGGATTGAGTGGTCGTTTTTTCTATCATAACATCATAGTAATAAATTGCATTGGTACTGGACTCAGAAGAAGTGAGCATCCACAACCTCATTGATAAATGGATCCCTGAACTTCGAGTTTTACGGATAACACCCAACACTTTGATGTCGGATCAGTCGTCTAGTGATTAGTAGTTTGTCATGTGGTCCAAAGGTTCTGGGCTCGACTTCATGGTGGTATCGGGAATATACATTACTATGGAGTCTTGTACTAGGAAGATACGATTGTTAAGTGCCTGCCTCTCTCGGGTCAATACGGGCTAAATAATTTAGACTTAGAAATGTTTCCTCCACACATTAGAATGAAGTTATTTTGATATTAAAGCAGATAATTTAACTCTTAACCATTGGCAATATTTGCTAATGGTATCGTCAGTGGAAAGTATTTATATTCAGAATAATCTGTTATATATAACAAAATATTCAGGATGTAAGTAAAAATGCTTCAGAATTGACTGACTGTATACAGGAAGGAATCATAACCGTAATAATTCTTGTTGGTATTTATAATAAAAGTTATTTTGACAGTATACAGCTTGTGTAATTTTTAAGTAACATCTGGTATTTATCTAACGTAACATACACAATACAATCTCAAATTCTCAAATTTATCTATAATAGTCTAGTAGTGTTTTAAAACTATCAGGCGGAACAAATGTTCATTTGGGTCACATTTATATTTTCGTGTATATCAACTTGTGCTTCCACTATAAGGTTTCAATGAAGCATTCTAATTAAGGGATGTAAGACATTAGGAAAATCTTAAAAAGTGCATATCGTAATAGCCATTCAAGCATCAGTATTACAACAATGCTTAAGAATTCGTTAGATTTCTTTTTATAAACGATGCAGTTTTCTTTATAAATCTTGTTAATTTAACAACTCCTTGTGAATCGTTCACAGTCACATCTAATTAGTAAGTCAATATATATTTCAAGTCAATTTTTAAATTTAGAAGCTTATATTGATCATACACTTTTACTTTTCCAGATAAAGTAATCATGTTGAATAATAGAAATGATTACAAATATAGGATTGCTAAAAGAAATGTGTGCTTTCTCTTGTTCATTTCGATGAACACACATAAATAATGAGATGTTTTAACACATAAAATCAAATGAACTAAAACAGCATGGAATAAGTTGTAGGGAATGCACTAAATAGTTATTTGATGAGTAGATATTCGTTTGAAATATTCATCACTCACAAACATCATTCAGAATCCATTGTTGAGATGGCTTGCTTCCTTACTGAAGCATACCACTATACGTAGCGGTAAATAATTCCCCCGAAAATAGTTTGCATGGCCTTTGACATTGATGCTGACCATGTTGTTTTAGAGAATAACGACTAGTTGAAGGTGGCTCCCCCCAAAAAATCACTCATCACCAACAGATCATGACCACAACATGGCGGTGGGTACAACTCGTTCACAAGCTAGCCAGCCTAGGACGATGTTTTAATCCTATTAGCGCTTTCTACACATGCAATCAAATAACTTCTTCTCCATACTTTCATGGCCGTCATGATTTATTTTCAATCGTAAGAGTTGGTTCAATCGTCCGAAAGTTACTCTTGTTATACGACACACGCACAGGCCTAATCATATACGGTGTATATTCTCCACTGTACAAAATCGCAATTGAGTTTGAACAATGCTGGAGAAATGTTTTAATATACTCTTATCTTCTTGACTAATGTTCTAGATTCTTCCAGCAGATTTGTAAAATACATTTAAGTGCAGTTACAATAAAATTACTTGTAAACATTAACTTTAGTAAAATGTGTATTCGTCAACTTTAAAGCTACTTAAATTATCAAATGGTAGTTCAGGTTTACTGTTGTTTCTGGTCTTGTTAACATTCGTAATAAAGTGAATTTACGTTTATTTTGATATAATCATGTATTCAATGTATACAGTAGACCGATTGGAATAGATTCAATGTAAACTGTCTACTTAATCACAGTCTTCCTGTGATTTTATACTCTGAACCATTCACAATTTCTTCAGTGACTTCTGAGCAGACCTTGGAACATTGTATTTTACAAACAATATTATCAGTTATTATCTGTCGTCCAAATGGAGTTTGACAATTATCTCTCCAGCATGTATTAAAAAGTGATGGTATTCAGAAAAGCATTCCTTCTATTAAAAGTAATTATTCACAACCGATTTTCTTAATATCCAGGATATCAATATAACTGTATTAGTTTCAAGCAAACTGTATGGCCCTCCGAGCCCTGTGTTAGCAGTGCACTTTTCAATGTTAAATAAAACTCCTGAAGCTAGATTATTCAGTCTTTTATCCAGTAACTTCTCTATTTTGAATCTCTTTAACTAATTTATAAACAATAAATATGAGCGCGTTAATGCGCATGAAGAATTCTTTGGATATATAACCAAGTTGCGCTTGTCATATAACCGAAGATACTTCTATCGAATGGTCCCCACCCTTACGAATGAGAAATCAGAAGGAAATAAAGGATGGAAGCGAAATTATATTTGATCGTAAACAGAGCTTTAATGGGATAGCAACGTCTAGGCTGACAAACTAGAGAGAAATGCTACCCACGGTGGTTCGAGTCATGATCTGGTGGTGATGCGTGACCGCACGCCTTCAACTAGTAGTGTCCGCTGAGACAAACATGGTCAGCATCAATGTCGAAGCTTATGCAACTATTTATTTTGAAGATTATTTACCGCTACAGCTCACTCCCCGTCTAATGGGTTCGTGAGGACCCTAAGACGTGCCAGCCAAAGGAAAACCCAATGCGTCAGACATTGGTAAACATTCCTTCGAGAGCTTGCGATGTTGTGCAGCTTCTGGACGTCAGTCCTTACACTATGGTGTCGTTGCATAAAATAATTGTACATAAAATAAAATTCTTGTTTCTTCCACGTTCTTCTGTTTGTTTCCGGACGGCCTGGAAGTCGAAAAGAAAAAAGAAAATTTAAATCTGTGCGTTTTGTGTGCAAAAAAAATTAATTGTTAACTCAATGGGTCTATAAAAACGTGTTGAACACCGATAACAAATAATGAAACGTTTTATTTTGACACGAAAATTTATAAAATGCACACAGTAAAATTATTATTACTATTATTACTTTTTTTTAAAAAAATACATAAATAATAATAATGGGTTTATCGATTTAATTTTTTCTTTGTTATTTTTTTTAAGGCAACAAAAGAAATGTTACACGTACGTAGGTAGTGGGAGGAAATTAGTAGACATAGTATTCGTTTACGTGTTCTGGAAATCGTACTTTTCTACCAGAACGCGTAGCTTTCGGCGTTACGGAGCTCTTTGATACTTCTACTTGCGTGTTAGTCATTGCTTTCAGTGTAATGGCTTCGTTCATGTCACGTTTTGCAGGTGTTGCAGCGAATTCGACACTGAAATGGTTTACCTTCTAGGTAGGCTGCTTTGAGGCGGTCAATGCTGACGTTATCCTCGTGGCCATTCCTGTCGATCGTATAGTACTTTGTTTCACGTTTCAGGACCTTGTATGGCCCTTCGTAGGTTGCGTCGAGAGGTCGGCGTACAGCATCATGACGTACAAAAACGTTTGTACTATATTTTAAGGCAGGATGGATGAAGGTGTTTGTCGACTGCTGTCGAGTTTGAACTGGCTTAACTGAAAGCATAGCATTTGTAAGCCGGTTCACGTAGGAATTCAGATCCAGGTTTGCCGAAGTGGAAGCGGTTTCCACAAACTCACCTGGTAGTCGAAGAGTCGTTCTATAGACTTATTCGACAACACTGCATCCAACATCTTTTACCGTGCTGCGAAATCCGAGTAACACTAGTGGTAAAGCGTCGATCCACTGAGAGATGTTTGCAGCTAAAAGTGATGCTTTCAGTTGTCGATGGAATCTTTCTACCAAACCGACAGATTGTGGGTGGTAGGCGGTCGTCCTGAAACGCGTAGTTCCAAGAAGTTCGGTCATAGCGTGAAACAATTCAGATTCAAACTGACGTCCACGGTCTGTTGTTACTGTGGATGGACAACGAAAGTAGGCTACCCATCGTTCGACGAAAGCGCCAGCAATCGTTTCACTTGTGATGTATTTGAGTGGAATCACTTCTGGCCAGCGTGTGAATCGGTCCACGCATGTCAAAAGATAAGAAAATCTATTTGATTCTGGTAGAGGTCCTACGTTGATAACTCCTGGGGACGATTGAATGGGCTGTACCTGTAGAAGAATCACAAATCAAAGTGTTCTCACCTTTCCAATCGTTTCAGTTTGAGTTGGAGCGTTGTTGTGGCTAACTCGTGATGAAAATCGATATCTTCACTTTGAAGTTGAGCTAGTTTAACAAGGTCGATTCCTTGGATACGATTCAAGGAATGTATTCTCGATAAGGCGTCAGCAACTACATTGTTAGCTCCCGATATATGTCGTATGTCCGTAGAGAATTGGGAGATATAGTCAAGATGACGCGACTCTCGTGGAGAGTACTTATCTGAAGATGATTTCATCGAAAACGTCAGTGGTTTATGGTCGGTGAATATTGTAAATTCCCGGCCTTCGATGGAATGTTGAAAATGTCGTACAGCACAGTACATAGCTAGTAGTTCACGTCCAAAAGTGCTGTATCTCGATTCGGTGTCGTTTAATCGTCTTGAGAAGAATGCTAAAGGCTGCCAAGCTTGGAGTCCATTGTTGCAGAACTGCGCCAATCGCTGAGTCAGAAGCGTCGACCGCAATGCTGACGGGAGCCTCAGTATTGTAGTGTGCCAGCATAGTTACTTTGGCTATTGCCTCTTTAATTGCAACGAAGGCTTCTTTGATTCTGAATCCATTGTGACCACCTTTTTTCCCACGAAGTTGATCCGTTAGTGGTTTCAATAGATGCACAGTTGGGGATAAATCGTCTGTAGAAACTTACCAACCCGTTGAAAGCTCGTAACTGCTTAATGGGTTGTTGGTTCCGGATACTCCAGAATTGCCGCCACTTTGTGTTTTGAGGCTGTATACCATTAGCATCAATGGTATGCCCCAGGAAGTAACGAAGTTGTTCCGATTTGACATTCTTGTATATTAATAGTAATTCCGTATTGCTGCAGTCTTTTAAAAGCTGTGTCCAAATGTTTCATGTGTGTTTCCTCGTCTGGGCTTGCTATCAAGCAGTCGTCGACATATGCATGGACATAGTCGAGCCCGCGAAACACGTCGTCAATGAAACGTTGAAACGTTTGTGCTGCATTCCTCAAGCCGAAGGGCATTCGAAGGAATTCGTAAAGACCGAACGGGGTTACAATAGCCGTTTTAAGATGTCATTTTCTGCCATCGGTATTTGATTGTAGGCTTTTACTAGATCAATTTTTGAGAATACTTTCATTCCCTTTAACGTGGCCGTTAGGTCGTGGATGTGAGGTAAAGGGTAGCGATCTGGCGTAGTTTGTGCGTTAAGACGTCGATAATCACCGGTAGGACGCCAATCATTGCTGTCTTTCTTCGGGACCATATGTAATGGAGACGACCATGGGCTGCTGGATGGGCGGATTATTCCCAGGTCAATCATATGGTCGAATTCGTTCTTAGCAATCCTTAATTTTTCGGGTGCTAATCGGCGTGCTTTGGAGAATACAGGTTGACCTGTAGTCGTGATGTGATGTGTAACATTGCTGGTTACACATGATAACTTCGATGTCGCCTTATTCAGGTCCGGATACTTGTCAAGTATTGGCTGAAAATAAGGGTTAATTAAATTATAAGCGAAGAGGACATTGGCTACAACCTTTAGTAGTGGTTCCACGTACGTACAGCTTTGTGTTGCTGTCGACTAGCCTCTTTTTGCTAGCGTCCACAAGCAAGTTGTGGTGGCTTAGTAAGTCTATGCCTATGATAGGTATTTTCACATCGATAGTGAAAATCCAGTGTATGGGTTTTCGCAACCCCACGTTTAAGTAGACATATTTTTACCATACGTGGCTATTTGTTTTCCGTCAGCTGCCTGTAGATCGAATGCAGCTTCATGTTGGCGATCAGATGAAGTTGCAGGAAGGACGCTGACTTCTGCGCCAGTATCGACGAGGTAGCGAACCTTCGTTATCACATCAGTGATGAATAACAGGCGGCTGTTTCCACCGGCTACGGTTGCCGCTAACGCGTGCCGGCGGGATAGTTTCCCGACGCAGTGGGTTTGAGGCTAGGGAAACAACAGGGGTTTCTACATTTCTTTGATTCCTTGCCATAGGTGTTGTGGTACCAACACCAATGTGGATTTTCCGTTCGTCGAGGTCGAGATGATGATCTTTTACGCGATGAACTTCGTCGTCGAGGATTGTTTGGTCGTTGCTCGTGTAGATCGAGGAAACGAAAAAAGTATGGCACAATTTAGTAATTTCGGTTTCGGTTCTAGAGGTTTTCTGTAACAGAATAAACCTCATTGTGGCGAGTTCTGGTGATCTCCAGAATTCGATCGGCAGATGAAGCTAGTTCATCTACTGGGTTGTTGTTAAAAGTTACAACACTGCTTGCACTTGTTGTGGCAGTTTTGATAAGAATAGTTGACGGAAGACCTTCGTCAAAAGTACGTTGACCAATTACCTCTTTCATACGCGTGGATCAGTCACACATTGGTCTCGAAATTCTGCTTCTGCGTAGCAGAACCAGGCTTCTATATTATCCGCCCAGAAAGGAATAAGCTGAAAGTTTGGAGGCGTAGGGGTTTTAATCCTCATTAGCTTAGGAGTCTGGTCTGACATCATAAAAATATTAATGAATGCAAATACAAAATTACTGTGAAAAATATGCGTTAAAAAGAAAAAATAAAACCACCAATAATACTCTGTTTAAAACTATAAAAAGGAACAGACTCACAGTAAATGATCGTTTCCATATCATGTCTAGCTCACCAAATGAAGCGTACCCAGGATATATAACCAAGTTGCGCTTGTCGTATAACCGAAGATACTTCTATCCAATGGTCTTCACTCTTACGAATGAGAAGTCAGAAGGCAATAAAGGATGGAAGCGAAATTATATTTGATCGTAAACAGAGCTTTAATGGGATAGCAACGTCTAGGCTGGCGAACTAGAGAGAAATGCTACCCACGGTGGTTCGAGTTATGATCTGGTGGTGATGCGTGACGGCGCGCCTTCAACTAGTAGTGTCCGCTAAAACAAACATGGTCAGCATCAATGTCGAGAGCTTATGCAACTATTTATTTCGGGGATTATTTACCGTTACACGCACTTGACGCCTTTTTTTAGTTTCAATATCTGCAGCCTCTTCTGTGTCAAGTGACTCAAATACTTATCATATATACCCCTCTAACACGTGTTATCAGCAGTCGCTGTAAAACAGATTAGACCTGAAACCACAACACACAATGTTAACCAGAAACTTCACACCAAGAGAGAACGCATATCGGTAGCCACTGTCTTTTTAATTTAATAAAATAAAATTCGCAGTTTGTACAGAAGGAGTGACTTGCTTTCAAAAGTCTGATAAGTTAACTTACATGCTCAATACACATAGGGCTTACTCTGCAATAAAAAGAAAACGTAGTCTATAAACAACGTCATACATAATTATTTCAACACTGTTACATCTCGAATTTTCGTCAGCGTACGCACTCGGTTGTTATGTAAACGACGTTTCGCTCAAATTTCAATGACCAATATGTATGGTTAAAAGATATTTCTGATGGTCAGCGTATATACACAAGATACCCTGTATTTCGGAAGACTTAGGGCCACGTTCATAAATAAAATGCAACAAAGAAAAATGCACAGAGAAGAAAGCTGGCTGATGATTCAATAAAGAAATGAAATACACTTGCATAGAATTTTGTCTATCGTTTTCTCACAATATATTTTTCTAACAGCAACATCCATTTGTCTAGTGTTTGCGACCTTCGCACAACAATAGTTCTTTTTATGTTCACTTTTGTGAGTGTCTATATTTAAGGCATTATTATTTACAAACAATACGGTAGATTCCTTGAATCCTTTCGTTACTAATCAATCCTATATCATTTCATAGCTGCTGATTCAGTGTTGTCACTGTTTTATATCTCAACAGGTATTAACAGTACTGGTTTTGGTATAATTAAATTTAACAACATTCAAGCACGCTACACAATCATGGTGCTTTTATGCATATTATCAACTGTTCGAGTTATGCGTAATTTGTTTTTCTTCGATTGAGCTTACTAAACCTAGTGGTTATTTTGTGAACCAATGGTGTTGTTTCGGTTAATAATCTTCAGGATAAATAGTTGCATAGGCTCTCGACATTGATGCTGACCATGTTTGCTTTAGCGGACACAACTAGTTGGATGTGCGTGGTCACGCATAAACCCCATATCACGACTAGAACCACCGTGGGTAGCATCTCTCTAGTTTGCCAACCTAGACGTTGCAATATCAATGAAGCTCTGTTTGTGATAAAAGAAATATAATTTCTCTTCCGTCCTTCAGTGTATTCTGATTTTCTCATTTGTAAGAGTGAGTCCAATTGATAGAAGTGGCTCTGGTTGTACGACAAGCATAACTTGGTCATATACCCGGTCAACTTCACTTTTTAATAATTCTTTAGTTTCAAGTTTTTGCATTGTTCAGTGTTGATATATTTCTGTCTCTTGCCGCTTATTTCACTGTTTACTTAGTATCTCATTGTTACACTGTCTATCCTTGTTAGTTTGATCGGCTTTACAGAAAGTATTTTACTTCATTACTTAACTGGCTTGGTAATAAATGCTTTCCACCCTAGTGCTACTGTTTTGTGAAGCTTTAGCGTTGTTCAGTGTTGATATTTTCTGTCTCTTGCCACTTATTTCACGTTTCGGCACATCATGACAGAAGTCGAGTACATATGTGCTATCTATCATCACGGTACTTCTGTGATCTGACATAAGGAATATTTTCTCGGTCTCATAGTCGGGTGACTAGGAAAACAACAAGTAGAACATAATGACTATCCTCAGCGCTATCAGTTCCCTTATGACTCTTGCTCATAAACCCGATTTCAGGGTACTGTAGGGGTAAATAATCCTCCCCTCTACTTATAGTTGCATAGGCATTCGACATTGACGCAGCCCATGTTGTTTTAGAGAATACGACTAGTTGAAGGTGCTCATCACTCATCACCAACAGATCATGACACAACATGGCGTGGGTAACAACTCGTTCACAAGCTAGCCAGCCTAGACGTTCTTATCCAATTAACGCATCTACACTTACAATCAAATATAACTTCTTCAACATCCTTCATGGCTTTCTGATTTACTCTCATTTGTAAGAGTTAATTCAATCGTTAGAAGTTACTCTGGTTATACGACAAACGCAGCTTGGTCATATACCGGGGTACACTTCAGTACATTTTAAATATGTCTACTTCATACATGCATGAGCAGACTCCGATACTGTTGGCAAAAATGCTAGCAATTAATATCTAAATCATCATGAAACAACCAGTGCATCGAAGAAACTATACTTTCTGTTATTACACTTTTCGTCCAACTCTAGATTCTGCACTCATCCACATTCCATCATTCCAAACTTTTAGTGAAGCCGACCGACTACAGTTAATGTTATGATTACTGATTAATTTGTTTGATTTATTATGGGCCACGTGTTCAAATGACCGTTACGAATACGAATAACTATATGATCAATCACACGGAAATGATGCAGAAAAGTTTGAACCGTGGTAGTGTTCTCTGACTAGGCTTACTGCTCTTTGTGATTTAAGCATGGTTGTGCAAATGGATTCATAACCTCATATGGTTCAATAAATATTAAATATAAATATACAAATATATATATGCTATCATTGATTTTACTTCCGTTAATAACTATGACTCATGCACACATGACAATCGTAGGATGCGTGTTAAAGACATCCGGAACTAGGACCCGAAGGATATTTGTATGTATGAATCGAAAGGCCCCAATGTCGTGTAACGCGCCGAATTCCAATAGCATATTGTGTTAGTGTAATAGATGTTCTAAAATGCCGAAAATTGGAAGGTGGTGTGATAATTCGTTGCTGTGTTTGTTAGAATAAGTAATCTATAAGATTGGAGTCGTCTATTTGCCATTGTAAGTTGACACATCGTGAATGCATGAGGGTATGGAATCCGGTAAGATTTCGTCTGGTTGGTTAGCCTATAATATCTAACGCACCATAGTTAATTCATCCTAATTTATATTATTCGATCCGCTAATATATTCCGTTTGATCTACTCGTCAAATTTTCTTTCATCGTAATCCTTAAATATAAAACTGGCAACAAAAATTGACACAAGTGCATGTTTGAAGTGAAACAGTGTGCATTAAACTGAACCATTTTCCTCGAATCCATGTTCTATTCATTTTTAGACAAGATTGACTATATAGAAGCGCCGTTCGTCAACAAATATTATTTCGCAATAACATATCGCCTTCCAGATATACTCCAGTGTGCATGTAAAATTTAATTGATATTCAAAATTTCAAATTTTATGTTCTGTAGCGTTCAGTTACTTTACCTATATAGAAATTTACCTTTTTATTTCTAACTACCAATCATCCACTTGAATATTTTACTACATTAATATTCACTATAACTCTGGAGAGTTATTTATCATTCTTAATTTTGTTGATGTGACAACTCAATGTGTCTGCGACCAGTATCTCTGTTGATCTTAGGCGTAAAATTGTTTGCTTCGAACGCAAAGAAGCAAATCAGCATCATCGCTGTTAATGTTATTACGTGCACTATGTGTACTAAACATGCCGACTACTCTTACGACCACACTGGACCTTCAGGATAATCCTGAATGTTACGGTAGTAACACATGGATCTCGATTGGTATCTTTACCCATTCAGTGTCGACAAGGAAAGATGACAAATCGAAATAGGACATGTAAATTCTGGTAAGAGATGTAATGTGTCAGATCCATCAACCACGACAGCTCACACGCATAATAACTGCAATCACAGCTCGTCCCCAGAGGCTTTACCATATGGACACAAAACTGAGAAGTGATTAAAAGTATGCATGATCATGGCTTTAATGAGACATGAGTGTAGTGAGACTTCCCCCTAGTCGTGCCTTTTAATCAAATGAGCTTTCACTTCTCTAAAAATGTGGGAAGTCATAGACTTGACATGTAAATCACACAGAACTCTACACGAAAAAACGTGGAGTAGGCATTTTTGTCACATGTAGTTTGACAAAGCTGCTCTAAGGAAATCGCTTCACTTTAACTGAACCCGTATTAGTTTACAATCGTCTCTAAGCTAGTTAAGCTTATATTTTTGTCCCTACTTATATCCACAAGTCCGTACAAATTGAGGGTGGTAATGAATGCAAAGTTACGGAATGAAACAAGAACAGGATTTAAGTGCCTCCAATACAGTTAATATTGGCCCGTCAAACACCAAAAGAATTTCCAACACCGAAAAATTATTACCTACGTATGTGCAGTAAACATAGTATTTTTCTAAAAGCTCTGAAATCACCTCCACCCTGTTTCTGAAACGCAGACTATAACACAAACACGAATTTTTGTCATGCCTCATGACAAAATGTATGACCGATCTCGCTTTTAGACAGAAAAATGTATGATCTTTCAGTATTGACAGTAAATCTTCAAACTATGAGAACTAGTACGAGGCCTCCCTACAATGTATCGTCTGAGTCCAAAACCTATTTTCATACACGGTTTACTATTAACTGCATAAGAGCGTAGAAAATCATCGGTTGCCTCTGTACTTATATGTTAGGACTAGCACAAAGAGACCCTGGTCTACGAGGTAGTCATCTTGTTTGCACAGAGTCATAGACCGGAGTAAAATGATGTTGTGATGCGCAAATTTCGAGGGTGGTTGAGCGAATGCCAAATGAGGTGTGCCTAGTCGACGAATGCGCGTCTGCCCTATGCCCACTTAGTTCCAAGCCGGAATAAGAAAGAACACAAACCAACCAGACAACACTAGTGAACTGCGAGTTTATTTACACAAATACATCGACTTTTATATCAATTGATTTACAGTGATTATTCATCAAGTTAAATCATTATCATTTTATTAATACAATGAAATACTGTCAAACTGTACTCAGGAGTAGATCTTACATTGAAATAAAAATAATGTGATGAAAGTGTACAAATGAAGCTTACAAAAAATCAACACAACTTCTTTCGTTTAATCAAATCAATAATTGTATCTTTAGGGATTAGGAATACTTAACAAATGGTGATCCATTTATACCCATCGTAGTCTTCAGTTGATGGATAGGAAACGAAAGGGTAAGCAAAAAGACAATATGTGTCAATGGGACTACATCTTAGAGAGACTAGACGCCTTGAATGTATGCGCTAATAAAGTTAAATGATTGTGTAAACACGTACACACAACTCTTTTACTTCAATGTAGGTTATCTCAATTAACTCTGGATCAACGGTTAATGGTTATCTTCAGTCATCGTACATTAAATTGCTTGCGCTTTCTAAATGATTAGTATTCGCAATTTCAAGTTGAGATTTAGAGACTAAGTAAACAGATAACTAAGATGCGCCACCTCTACTTTCCTATTCATCATCTTAATACATCTAGACATTAAGCACTTTAATCTTGACTTCCACAGTTTGACTACTGACGACAAGTACTTGTGAGAAGTAAGCCTGACACCAACCTGATATGTTCAGATACTGAGAAACAGTACTCCAGGTGAGTCGTTGTGGTTAATTCTATTATTCCTCCATTATTTCTCATTAATCTCAGGAATGACGCGACAGGTGTTAAGATTCATTGGGACCAAGACTATTTCCCTGATACCTAATATTGAATTTCAGGTAACAAATGTTTTTAAATCCTGTCGAGCGATCTATGTAAATTCGACAGGATTTGCTTATTGCTTTATCAGCACGTCCAAATGCTAGTCAGTATCGTACAGTTAAATACTTTCACCATTCGCTCATATATCTCCGTCTATAAACCAGTTGAAGAGATTCGAAAAGAAGAAGTTATTGTGTAAAAGACTGAATAATCTGTTACAGAAAGACCTCTAGAGACCGAAGATGAAATTACTAAATTGTGCCATACTCTTTCTCGTTTCCTCGATCTACACGAGCATCGCCTACCAAACAGTCCTCGACGACGACGTTTATCGCGTAAAAGATTCTTATCTCGACCTCGACGAACGGAAAATCCACATTGGTGTTGGTACCACAACACCTATGGCAAGGATTCAAAGAAATGTAGAAACCCCTGTTATTTCCCCTAGCCTCAAACCCATTGTATCGGGAAACTATCCTGCCGGCACGCGTTAGCGGCAACCGTAGCAGGTGGAAACAGCCGCCTGTTATTCATCACTGATTTGATAACGACCGACCGTAGCTGCTACCTTGTCGTGGAAGTACTCTCCACGAGAGTCGCGTCATCTTGACTATATTTCCCAATTCTCCACGGACATACGACATATATCTGGAGCTAACAATGTAGTTGCTGACGCCTTATCGGGAATACATTCCTTGAATCTAATTCAAGGAATCGACCCTTGTTAAACTAGCTCAATTTCAAACGTGAAGATATCGATTAACGTCAAGAGTTAGCTGAACAACGCTCCAACTCCAAATTAAAAACGATTGGGAAAGGTGAGAACACTTGATTTGTGAATTCTTCTACAGGTACAGCCCGTTCAACAATCGTCCCCAGGAAGTTATCGACGAATCATCTCCGACATATTGCACAACCTTTCTCATCCTGGAATTCGTGCCACACGTAAACTGATTACTAATAGAGTTCTGCTGGACAAGATGAATAGGATATTAAAAGAATGGGCGCGCACTTGCAATAGCCCGTCAGAAGAACAAAGTAATTCAATCATAATAAATGCCTCCCTAGGCACTTTCTCAACCCCTGATTCTCGATTCGATTATGTCCACCTTGATTTGGTAGGACCTCTACCAGAATCAAATAGATTTTCTTATCTTTTGACATGCGTGGACCGATTCACACGCCTGGCCAGAAGTGATTCCCCTCAAATACATCACAAGTGAAACGATTGCTGGCGCTTTCGTCGAACGATGGGTAGCCTACTTTCGTTGTCCATCCACAGTAACAACAGACCGTGGACGTCAGTTTGAATCTGAATTGTTTCACGCTATGACCGAACTTCTTGGAACTACGCGTTTCAGGACGACCGCCTACCACCCACAATCTGTCGGTTTGGTAGAAAGATTCCATCGACAACTGAAAGCATCACTTTTAGCTGCAAACATCTCTCAGTGGATCGACGCTTTACCACTAGTGTTACTCGGATTTCGCAGCACGGTAAAAGATGTTGGATGCAGTGTTGTCGAATAAGTCTATAGAACGACTCTTCGACTACCAGGTGAGTTTGTGGAAACCGCTTCCACTTCGGCAAACCTGGATCTGAATTCCTACGTGAACCGGCTTACAAATGCTATGCTTTCAGTTAAGCCAGTTCAAACTCGACAGCAGTCGACAAACACCTTCATCCATCCTGCCTTAAAATATAGTACAAACGTTTTTGTACGTCATGATGCTGTACGGCCGACCTCTCGACGCAACCTACGAAGGGCCAAACAAGGTCCTGAAACGTGAAACAAAGTACTATACGATTGACAAAAATGGCCACGAGGATAACGTCAGCATTGACCCGCCTCAAAGCAGCCTACCTAGAAGGTAAACCATTTCAGTGTCGAATTCGCTGCAACACCTGCAAAACGTGACATGAACGAAGCCATTACACTGAAAGCAATGACTAACACGCAAGTAGAAGTATCAAAGAGCTCCGTAACGCCGAAAGCTACGCGTTCTGGTAGAAAAGTACGATTTCCAGAACACGTAAACGAATACTATGTCTACTAATTTCCTCTCCCACTACCTACGTACGTGTAACATTTCTTTTGTTGCCTTAAAAAAAATAACAAAGAAAAAATTAAATCGATAAACCCATTATGATTATTTATGTATTTTTTTTAAAAAAACAGTAATAATAGTAATAATAATTTTACTGTGTCCATTTTATAAATTTTCGTGTCAAAATAAAACGTTTCATTATTTGTTATCGGTGTTCAACACGTTTTATAGACCCATTGAGTTAACAATTAATTTTTTTTGCACACAAAACACACAGATTTAAATTTTCTTTTTTCTTTTCGACTTCAGGCCGTCCGGAAACAAACAGAAGAACGTGGAAGAAACAAGAATTTTATTTTATGTACAATTATTTTATGCAACGACACCATAGTGTAAGGACTGACGTCCAGAAGCTGCACAACATCGCAAGCTCTCGAAGGAATGTTTACCAATGTCTGACGCATTGGGTTTTATCCTTTGGCTGGCACGTCTTAGGGTCCTCACGAACCCATTAGACGGGGAGTGAGCTGTAGCGGTAAATAATCTTCAAAATAAATAGTTGCATAAGCTTCGACATTGATGCTGACCATGTTTGTTTCAGCGGACACGACTAGTTGAAGGCGTGCGGTCCACGCATCACCACCAGATCATGACTCGAACCACCGTGGGTAGCATTTCTCCTCTAGTTTGTCAGCCTAGACGTTGCTATCCCATTAAAGCTCTGTTTACGATCAAATATAATTTCGCTTCCATCCTTTATTTCCTTCTGATTTCTCATTCGTAAGGGTGGGGACCATTCGATAGAAGTATCTTCGGTTATATGACAAGCGCAACTTGGTTATATATCCAAAGAATTCTTCATGCGCATTAACGCGCTCATATTTATTTGTCTAAAAATTAGTTTAAAGAGATTCAAAATAGAGAAGTTACTGGATAAAAGACTGAATAATCTAGCTTCAGGAGTTTTATTTAACATTGAAAAGTGCATGCTAACACAGGGCTCGGAGGGCCATACAGTTTGCTTGAAACTAATACAGTTATATTGATATCCTGGATATTAAGAAATCGGTTGTGAATAATTATTTTAATAGAAGGAATGCTTTTCTGAATACATCACTTTTTAATACATGCTGGAGAGATAATTGTCAAACTCCATTTGGACGACAGATAATATGACTGATAATATTGTTTGTAAAATACAAGTTCCAAGGTCTGCTCAGAAGTCACTGAAGAAATTGTGAATGGTTCAGAGTATAAAATCACAGGAAGACTGTGATTAAGTAGACAGTTTACATTGAATCTATTCCAATCGGTCTACTGTATACATTAATACATGATTATATCAAAATAAACGGTAAATTCACTTTATTACGAATGTTAACAAGACCAAGAAACAACAGAAACCTGAACTACCATTTGATAATTTAGTAGCTTTAAAAGTTGACGAATACACATTTTACTAAAGTTAATGTTTACAAGTAATTTTATTGTAACTGCACTTAAATGTATTTTACAAATCTGCTGGAAGAATCTAGAACATTAGTCAAGAAGATAAAGAGTATATTAAAACATTTCTCCATCATTGTTCAAACTCAATTTGCGATTTTGTACAGTGAGATATACACAGTATATGATTAGGCTGCGTTTGTCGTATAACAAGAGTAACTTCTGACGATTGAACCAACTCTTACGATTGAACATAAATCAGAAGGCCATGAAGTATGGAGAAGAAGTTATATTTGATTGCATGTGTAGAAAGCGCTAATAGGATAAACATCGTCTAGGCTGGCTAGCTTGTGAACGAGTTTGTTACCCACGCCATGTTGTGTCATGATCTGTTTGGTGATGAGTGATGAGCACCTTCAACTAGTCGTATTCTCTAAAACAACATGGTCAGCATCAATGTCAAATGCCTATGCAACTATTTTTCGGGGGAATTATTTACCCGCTACGATAGTGTATGCTTCAGTAAGGAAGCAAGCCATCTCAACAATGATTCTGAATGATGTTTGTGATTGATGAATATTTCAAACGAATGATCTACTCATCAAATAACTATTTAGTGCAATTCCCTACAACTTATTCCATGCTGTTTTAGTTCATTTGATTTTATGTGTTAAAACATCTCATTATTTATGTGTGTTCATCGAAATGAACAAGAGAAAGCACACATTTCTTTTAGCAATCCTATATTTTGTAATCATTTCTATTATTCAACATGATTACTTTATCTGGAAAAGTAAAAGTGTATGATCAATATAAGCTTCTAAATTTAAAAAAATTGACTTGAAATATATATTGACTTACTAATTAGAGTGTGACTGTGAACGATTCACAAGGAGTTGTTAAATTAACAAGATTTATAAAAGAAAACTGCATCGTTTATAAAAAAGAAATCTAACGAATTCTTAAGCATTGTGGTAATACTGATGCTTGAATGGCTATTACGATATGCACTTTTTAAGATTTTCCCTAAATGTCTTACATCCCTTAATTAGAATGCTTCATTGAAACCTTTATAGTGGAAGCACAAGTTGATATACACGAAAATATAAATGTGACCCAAATGAACATTTGTTCCGCCTGATAGTTTTAAACACTACTAGACTATTATAGATAAATTTGAGAATTTGAGATTGTATTGTGTATGTTACGTTAGATAAATACCAGATGTTCCTTAAAAATTACACAAGCTGTATACTGTCAAAATAACTTTTATTATAAATACAACAAGAATTATTACGGTTATGATTCCTTCCTGTATACAGTCAGTCAATTTCTGAAGCATTTTTACTTACATCCTGAATATTTTGTTATATATAACAGATTATTCTGAATATAAATACTTTCCACTGACGATACCATTAGCAAATATTGCCAATGGTAAGAGTTAAATTATCTGCATTAATATCAAAATAACTTCATTCTAATGTGTGGAGGAACATTTCTAAGTCTAAATTATTTAGCCCGTATTGACCCGAGTCAGGCAGGCACTGGACAACCGTCTCTTCCTAGTACAAGATTCCATAGTTATGTGTATCCCCGATACCACCATGAAGTCGAGCCCAGAACCTTTGGACCACATGACAAACTACTAATCACTAGACGACTGATCCGACATCCAAGTGTTGGGTGTACTTCGTGGAACTAGAAATTTAGGGATCCATTTATTAATGAGGTTGTGGATGCTCACTACTGCCGAGTCCAGTACCAATGCAATTTATTACTATGATGTTATGATAGGAAAAACGACCACTCAAACCTATTAAGCCTAATTGTCTATAAAAAATACTTTGAAGCGATTGTGACAACGTCAACTTGAAAATGATTCTAATTTTCGTTCTAGAATGCCGAATGGTTAAATTTTCGATTTCCATTCAATATTTTTTTTTAAATAAGATGCCATATTTCGTTATTTAGACACTTATTTATTGCCAACATTTAGACATATTTTGTGCAATACACAAAGTACTGTTGTCAATCATCCATTAGACAGTTCGCATTCAATTCCTTCAGTGCATTTTTGGCTGTTATTTGTAAAATAAAACTTTCTTTTGACGACAGTGGAACTCAATATGTTATTTTGTTTTCTTGGAGTTCATGTCAGTTAAAATAGTCAAACTGACATTTATCCAAAAATGATTGTTATTATAAAATGGACTACAATTTCTTTTAATCATGACTATGTTTTGCATTACAGTGTATGTAAATACCTACAAAAGACTTAATAGTAATTCTTAACTATTGTGTTGTGACACATATGTATATATATATATATATATATATATATATATATATATATATATATATACTCTACTGAAAAATTGCAGACAAGATATTCATCATCTTCTGAAGAATGACTTCATCATTTCATGCTTTCAATGTGATTGCGATGATCTGTTCATTGTATTTACTCATTACTAAAATTTATTGTTCGCATCAAACGAATCCATGTGATTTCTTGAAGTCTTTAGAGAGTAAATGCTTAATCAAGGCATTTGACAAAATTTACTTTCGTAAGTTAGTTACCACTGAGATTTCTCCATATATTCATTATAAATAAAACTAGTTGGCAATCACTTTACTTATAGAAATAATTGTCATTAAATAGTGTACACGTTTTTTGGAAAACCAGTGACAAATTAGCAGGAATGATTTTTCCATGATGAAATCGCTAAAATAACAAGCATCTTATTCACATAGATTTCATTACCACAATTTAACTTAATAATTCACTATTAATTGAGCGTTGAGTAGACTATGTATGGTGAAGTAACAATATAATTATTGTTTGCATTTGTGATAGAGTTATGTCAGATAGATATCGTTTAGACAACAAGACGAATTAGATGGAACCACAAAACTGCTTCAAGTTAATTGTACCAAACAGATCGCTAGCCTATTTCATAACTCTATGGGAGTTTCGGTAAGAATGTATTACTGGTGAAGTCGAGACAAACTAGAGACGTTAGATAACTGTTGTGTTATATGAAAATTTATAGAAAGTGGGAATTTTACCACTGGACACCTAATTATTAGTGTTGATGGTTAAGTATTAACCGAGAAAACTGAAATTTATTGGGTTGGTAATGCAAACTGCTGAGGACTGCCATATCAAGACTAAACAACTCTTCAACTCTCCTTTTTACCCAGTTAAGTTCGATCTTTAATGAGTGTAGACAGCAAGTCGAAAAAGCTTGTCTCTATGAAGCCACATTAAATTAGTGATGTATTTGTAATATCTCGATAAGCAGATAATTGGATTCGGGCATACACTTAGTAGAAAAACATTTAAAGTAAAATTTATTCTTATTGAAACATTATAGCTACATTATTATTATTACTATTATTATTATTAGTACTATTATTACGAGCATATACGTTCATTCACAAATTCACCTATTTATATAATTTGATTGCAAAATGTAAATAATTGAACATTTAGTTTGTGTAATCTACATGTCCTCAATCGTTTATACCTCGATAAATCTTCTGAATTAATTTTAACCAATTTGTGCTATTTAATATGAACTTTAATTCTTCTAGTTTATCTTTAATAATTTAAGAATCAACATATTCAGTTAAAAGACGGTTCATTATTAACATGAATTATACTTGTTATCTCACAAAATGTCATCAACTTATAGGTTATGCACAGTCGGTATGGTGAAATCTAGACAGTAATTAATGAGACAGCTATAAGATACGCATACTGAATGCTGTGTTGTTATGAATATGATTCGGGATTACATAACATCGTTGTATACAGTTGGCTTCTGTCATAGTTAAGCTGATATCATTGAATGGTATAAACAATTTTGAAGGAAACAAAAGAAGTAGCGATGTATAAATTTGAAGTAAATGTTTTTACTAAATCCAACATTACAATTATAAATTCAAGTGGAGTAACCATGTTTTAAAATATCCCATTTAAAGTTTTATAATGTTAATTCAAGTTTGGATGATTATGATTGCCAAAGATTAATTTCAGCATGGTACGACTGAAAACCATGAAAAACAGTAAATAGCTTATTTAGTCTACTGTATTCTCCCTTAGTACTGTACATCCCCGATTTTGTATGGAAGTCGAACACTGAACATTTTGGCATTTTAGAACTATTCATAAAATTGAATTATTAATTTTTGCATACTTCTAGTGTACAATTGAGTAAAATTCTGAATAAAATAAACTTTTGACCAATTTTATCTGAATTAATACAAACAACTAAAATCATCATGAATGTGTTGATGAGTTGGTAAAACACAAAATGACCGAGATAAGTGAATACTGATCTTGCGTCTGATCGAAATATTATGACTTGTGTTATGATGATCACCTAACAATATGATCGTTGATTGACTGGAACGATACTAGAGTGATCAACAATTAATCCGAGGTAAAGAGTGAGAATACAAAACCAGTAATCAGTGAGCAACTAAGCCTAATACTAATCTCCATAAATATTGTGTATCCATTTTCTTTGTTCTGGAATATCGAAGAGTAATTGAAGTAATGACATGATTATAATGATGAAACCATTTCATTGATGAAGTACTGATTGTGTACTGTATGAAATATTCTAATTGTAGTAAGCGATGATACATATGGTTAAAGTGCTAATAGAATTATTTATATGTCTTTTATTTGGATCAATTAATGAAGTCCTTAATCATCTACAGCATCCCCTTCTTAGTGGTTTGCTAGAAGAAAGGTACGGCATGTTATTCATAATCTTTAAGTAGCAAAGATTGTTATATTTCATTATCGTAATGTGCTTATTAATTTCATAGTATAGTATTAAGCCAATTTTACTACTTATTTAAACTAATTAGTAATTTGTAGAAATTTGCTTTGATCCCGTGTTATGAATGACATCTTTTTCTTGATTATAGTTTCGAAAATACCTGTAGAAGAATACAATATTTCAGACATAACACAAGATGACATCGGTCAATTGATACATTTATGCAAAATGGTCTATAGTTGTACTTTACCTTTCACTGAATGTATTCGACCATATTTTGATATATCGGAATGTGATATTGATTCTCTTTTTATCAGAAAATGTCAAAGTTTCAATATTCTATTTGAAGGTGGCAATTATACTGAAAAATTTGATTCTAACGTTTAATACAAATGTGGTTTAAAGTCAACTATTTATGAATTTTTGTTAATTTCAAATTTCTATCAAGGAATCGCAGTTGATTTACTCTGTTTATGTACAACATTTATATGTTTACAACAAGCAAGCCTTCATTAACATTTTGTTATCTTCTTAAATTTGTTTGAATTGTTGTTTATTATGTATTAACGATGGAAAATACTTTTGAAATCCAATTTAAATGTCATTTTATAGTTTTATCATGGTGATAAGTGTCAATTAGATTTACATTATAATACCTGATTACCTTAATTCATTAGAAAGATCAACTGACTTAAGTTGAGTTGAGTTAATGGGTTATACAGTATGGATTGTAATAAGAATTCGACATTTGGAAAGTTGTAGAAGCATTCTTCTAGTGATTGTCAAATGTAAATATGGCTAAACTTAAGTTTTCACTCTGATAATTTTTCAGGTGTTAATGTAATACAGTATTATTTAGTGACTTCCAATGACTGGATTTAATTATTAACTTGAATCATCGTATCTTGAAGATGACTATTTAATGATTGATTACAGTAGTATATATTCCTTTCTTGAAGATGTATATCGTTTACTAGTTATTAAACAAAAGGATATAACAACACTGACATGAGAAAACGCCACAACACAGTAATTTATGTCTTGTTTATCTAAGTCAGTTGAATGAAGAGATTTTTCACTAGGATTCACTCAACTCAGCGTTTTAATTAATGCATTCGTAATAAGGAAAGGACAGGGTTAGAATTTCTGATGATATAGAATTTCTTGATATGTTTATATAGGACGACAGTTTCATCTAATCTACAACTCCTACGATCCACGTTATCATGGATTTTGAAATATTTCTGTAACATTCTCACTTTATTAATTGTAGACATTAGTTTTGTTGAGTTCAGAAATATTTCTTGTTTAAAATATCACACTTTCAAAATAAGGGACTTACGAAAATTAGAATCATTTTCAAGTTGACGTTGTCACAATCGCTTCAAAGTATTTTTTATGGACAATTAGGCTTAATAGGTTTGAGTGGTCGTTTTTCCTATCATAACATCATAGTAATAAATTGCATTGGTACTGGACTCGGCAGTAGTGAGCATCCACAACCTCATTAATAAATGGATCCCTAAATTTCTAGTTCCACGAAGTACACCCAACACTTGGATGTCGGATCAGTCGTCTAGTGATTAGTAGTTTGTCATGTGGTCCAAAGGTTCTGGGCTCGACTTCATGGTGGTATCGGGGATACACATAACTATGGAATCTTGTACTAGGAAGAGACGGTTGTCCAGTGCCTGCCTGACTCGGGTCAATACGGGCTAAATAATTTAGACTTAGAAATGTTCCTCCACACATTAGAATGAAGTTATTTTGATATTAAAGCAGATAATTTAACTCTTAACCATTGGCAATATTTGCTAATGGTATCGTCAGTGGAAAGTATTTATATTCAGAATAATCTGTTATATATAACAAAATATTCAGGATGTAAGTAAAAATGCTTCAGAATTGACTGACTGTATACAGGAAGGAATCATAACCGTAATAATTCTTGTTGTATTTATAATAAAAGTTATTTTGACAGTATACAGCTTGTGTAATTTTTAAGTAACATCTGGTATTTATCTAACGTAACATACACAATACAATCTCAAATTCTCAAATTTATCTATAATAGTCTAGTAGTGTTTAAAACTATCAGGCGGAACAAATGTTCATTTGGGTCACATTTATATTTTCGTGTATATCAACTTGTGCTTCCACTATAAAGGTTTCAATGAAGCATTCTAATTAAGGGATGTAAGACATTTAGGAAAATCTTAAAAAGTGCATATCGTAATAGCCATTCAAGCATCAGTATTACAACAATGCTTAAGAATTCGTTAGATTTCTTTTTATAAACGATGCAGTTTTCTTTATAAATCTTGTTAATTTAACAACTCCTTGTGAATCGTTCACAGTCACATCTAATTAGTAAGTCAATATATATTTCAAGTCAATTTTTAAATTTAGAAGCTTATATTGATCATACACTTTTACTTTTCCAGATAAAGTAATCATGTTGAATAATAGAAATGATTACAAATATAGGATTGCTAAAAGAAATGTGTGCTTTCTCTTGTTCATTTCGATGAACACACATAAATAATGAGATGTTTTAACACATAAAATCAAATGAACTAAAACAGCATGGAATAAGTTGTAGGGAATTGCACTAAATAGTTATTTGATGAGTAGATATTCGTTTGAAATATTCATCAATCACAAACATCATTCAGAATCATTGTTGAGATGGCTTGCTTCCTTACTGAAGCATACACTATCGTAGCGGTAAATAATTCCCCCGAAAAATAGTTGCATAGGCATTTGACATTGATGCTGACCATGTTGTTTTAGAGAATACGACTAGTTGAAGGTGCTCATCACTCATCACCAACAGATCATGACACAACATGGCGTGGGTAACAACTCGTTCACAAGCTAGCCAGCCTAGACGATGTTATCCTATTAGCGCTTCTACACATGCAATCAAATATAACTTCTTCTCCATACTTCATGGCCGTCTGATTTATTTTCAATCGTAAGAGTTGGTTCAATCGTCAGAAGTTACTCTTGTTATACGACAAACGCAGCCTAATCATATACTGTGTATATCTCACTGTACAAAATCGCAAATTGAGTTTGAACAATGATGGAGAAATGTTTTAATATACTCTTTATCTTCTTGACTAATGTTCTAGATTCTTCCAGCAGATTTGTAAAATACATTTAAGTGCAGTTACAATAAAATTACTTGTAAACATTAACTTTAGTAAAATGTGTATTCGTCAACTTTTAAAGCTACTAAATTATCAAATGGTAGTTCAGGTTCCTGTTGTTTCTTGGTCTTGTTAACATTCGTAATAAAGTGAATTTACCGTTTATTTTGATATAATCATGTATCAATGTATACAGTAGACCGATTGGAATAGATTCAATGTAAACTGTCTACTTAATCACAGTCTTCCTGTGATTTTATACTCTGAACCATTCACAATTTCTTCAGTGACTTCTGAGCAGACCTTGGAACTTGTATTTTACAAACAATATTATCAGTTATATTATCTGTCGTCCAAATGGAGTTTGACAATTATCTCTCCAGCATGTATTAAAAAGTGATGTATTCAGAAAAGCATTCCTTCTATTAAAATAATTATTCACAACCGATTTCTTAATATCCAGGATATCAATATAACTGTATTAGTTTCAAGCAAACTGTATGGCCCTCCGAGCCCTGTGTTAGCATGCACTTTTCAATGTTAAATAAAACTCCTGAAGCTAGATTATTCAGTCTTTTATCCAGTAACTTCTCTATTTTGAATCTCTTTAACTAATTTATAAACAAATAAATATGAGCGCGTTAATGCGCATGAAGAATTCTTTGGATATATAACCAAGTTGCGCTTGTCATATAACCGAAGATACTTCTATCGAATGGTCCCCACCCTTACGAATGAGAAATCAGAAGGAAATAAAGGATGGAAGCGAAATTATATTTGATCGTAAACAGAGCTTTAATGGGATAGCAACGTCTAGGCTGACAAACTAGAGAGAAATGCTACCCACGGTGGTTCGAGTCATGATCTGGTGGTGATGCGTGACCGCACGCCTTCAACTAGTAGTGTCCGCTGAGACAAACATGGTCAGCATCAATGTCGAAGCTTATGCAACTATTTATTTTGAAGATTATTTACCGCTACAGCTCACTCCCCGTCTAATGGGTTCGTGAGGACCCTAAGACGTGCCAGCCAAAGGATAAAACCCAATGCGTCAGACATTGGTAAACATTCCTTCGAGAGCTTGCGATGTTGTGCAGCTTCTGGACGTCAGTCCTTACACTATGGTGTCGTTGCATAAAATAATTGTACATAAAATAAAATTCTTGTTTCTTCCACGTTCTTCTGTTTGTTTCCGGACGGCCTGGAAGTCGAAAAGAAAAAAGAAAATTTAAATCTGTGCGTTTTGTGTGCAAAAAAAATTAATTGTTAACTCAATGGGTCTATAAAAACGTGTTGAACACCGATAACAAATAATGAAACGTTTTATTTTGACACGAAAATTTATAAAATGCACACAGTAAAATTATTATTACTATTATTACTTTTTTTTTAAAAAAATACATAAATAATAATAATGGGTTTATCGATTTAATTTTTTCTTTGTTATTTTTTTTAAGGCAACAAAAGAAATGTTACACGTACGTAGGTAGTGGGAGGAAATTAGTAGACATAGTATTCGTTTACGTGTTCTGGAAATCGTACTTTTCTACCAGAACGCGTAGCTTTCGGCGTTACGGAGCTCTTTGATACTTCTACTTGCGTGTTAGTCATTGCTTTCAGTGTAATGGCTTCGTTCATGTCACGTTTTGCAGGTGTTGCAGCGAATTCGACACTGAAATGGTTTACCTTCTAGGTAGGCTGCTTTGAGGCGGTCAATGCTGACGTTATCCTCGTGGCCATTCCTGTCGATCGTATAGTACTTTGTTTCACGTTTCAGGACCTTGTATGGCCCTTCGTAGGTTGCGTCGAGAGGTCGGCGTACAGCATCATGACGTACAAAAACGTTTGTACTATATTTTAAGGCAGGATGGATGAAGGTGTTTGTCGACTGCTGTCGAGTTTGAACTGGCTTAACTGAAAGCATAGCATTTGTAAGCCGGTTCACGTAGGAATTCAGATCCAGGTTTGCCGAAGTGGAAGCGGTTTCCACAAACTCACCTGGTAGTCGAAGAGTCGTTCTATAGACTTATTCGACAACACTGCATCCAACATCTTTTACCGTGCTGCGAAATCCGAGTAACACTAGTGGTAAAGCGTCGATCCACTGAGAGATGTTTGCAGCTAAAAGTGATGCTTTCAGTTGTCGATGGAATCTTTCTACCAAACCGACAGATTGTGGGTGGTAGGCGGTCGTCCTGAAACGCGTAGTTCCAAGAAGTTCGGTCATAGCGTGAAACAATTCAGATTCAAACTGACGTCCACGGTCTGTTGTTACTGTGGATGGACAACGAAAGTAGGCTACCCATCGTTCGACGAAAGCGCCAGCAATCGTTTCACTTGTGATGTATTTGAGTGGAATCACTTCTGGCCAGCGTGTGAATCGGTCCACGCATGTCAAAAGATAAGAAAATCTATTTGATTCTGGTAGAGGTCCTACGTTGATAACTCCTGGGGACGATTGAATGGGCTGTACCTGTAGAAGAATCACAAATCAAAGTGTTCTCACCTTTCCCAATCGTTTCAGTTTGCAGTTGGAGCGTTGTTGTGGCTAATTCGTGATGAAAATCGATATCTTCACGTTGAAGTTGAGCTAGTTTAACAAGGTCGATTCCTTGAATTAGAATCAAGGAATGTATTCCCGATAAGGCGTCAGCAACTACATTGTTAGCTCCAGATATATGTCGTATGTCCGTGGAGAATTGGGAAATATAGTCAAGATGACGCGACTCTCGTGGAGAGTACCTATCTGAAGATGATTTCATCAAAAACGTCAATGGTTTATGGTCGGTGAATATTGTAAATTTCCGGCCTACGATGAAATGTTAGAAATGTCGTACAGCACAGTACATTGCTAGTAGTTCACGTCTAAAAGTGCTGTATCTCGATTCAGTGTCGTTTAATCGTCTTGAGAAAAATGCTAAAGGCTGCCAAGCTTGGCAAGTCCATTGTTGCAGAACTGCGCCAATCGCTAAGTCAGGAGCGTCGACCGTAATGCTGACGGGAGCTTCAGTATTGTAGTGTGCCAGCATAGTTACATTGGCTATTGCCTCTTTAATTGCAACGAAGGCTTCCTTTGATTCTGAATCCATTGTGACCACCTTTTATTCACACGAATCTGATCCATTAGTGGTTTCGCAAAAGATACACAGTTGGGGATAAATCGTCTGTAGAAACTTACCAACCCGTTGAAAGTTCATAACTGCTTAGTGTTTGTTGGTTCCGGATACTCCATAATTGCCGCCACCTTGTGTTTTTGAGACTGTAAGCCATTAGCATCAATGGTATGCCCCAGAAAGTCTAACGAAGTTGTTCCAATTTGACATTTTTGTATATTAATAGTAATTCCGTATTGCTGCAGTCTTTTAAAAGCTGTCTCCAAATGTTTCACGTGTGTTTCCTCGTCTGGGCTTGCTATCAAGCAGTCGTCGACATATGCATGGACATAGTCGAGCCCGCGGAACACGTCGTCAATGAAACGCTAAAATGTTTGTGCTGCATACCTCAAGCCGAAGGGCATTCGAAGAAATTCGTAAAGACCGAACGGGGTTACGATAGCCGTTTTAGGTATGTCATTTTCGGCCATCGGTATTTGATTGTAGGCTTTTACTAGACCAATTTTCGAGAATACTTTCATTTCCTTCAACGTGGTCGTTAGGTCGTGAATGTGAGATAAAGGGTACCGATCAGGCGTAGTTTGTGCGTTAAGACGTCGATAATCACCGGTAGGACGCCAATCATCGCTGTCTTTCTTCGGGACCATATGTAATGGAGACGACCATAGGCTGCTAGATGGGCGGATTATTCCCAGGTCAATCATATAGTCGAATTCGTTCTTAGCAATCCTTAATTTTTCGGGTGCTAATCGGAATGCTTTGGAGAATACAGGTTGACCTGTAGTCGTGATGTGATGTGTAACATTGCTGGTTACACATGATAACTTCGATGTCGCCTTATTCAGGTCTGGATACTTGTCGCGTATTTGCTGAAAATGAAGGTTTATTAATATTTAAAACGAATAGGACATAAGCTACAACCTTTAGCAGTGGTTCCACGCACGTACAGCTTTGTGTTGCTGTCGACTAGCCTCTTTTTGCTAGCGTCCACAAGCAAGTTGTGGTGGCTTAGTAAATCTATGCCTATGATAGGTATTTTCACATCGGTGATAGTGAAAATACAGTGTATGGGTTTTCGCAACCCCACGTTCAAGTAGACATATTTTTCACCATACGTGGCTATTTGTTCTCCGTCGGCTGCCTGTAGATCGAATGCAGCTTCATGTTGGCGATCAGATGAAGTTGCAGGAAGGACGCTGACTTCTGCGCCAGTATCGACGAGGTAGCGAACCTTCGTTATCACATCAGTGATGAATAACAGGCGGCTGTGTCCACCGGCTACGGTTGCCGCTAACGCGTGCCGGCAGGATAGTTTCCCGACGCAGTGGGTTTGAGGCTAGGGAAATAACAGGGGTTTCTACATTTCTTTGAATCCTTGCCATAGGTGTTGTGGTACCAACACCAATGTGGATTTTCCGTTTGTCGAGGTCAAGATAAGAATCTTTTACGCGATGAACTCCATCGTCGAGGATTGTTTGGTCGTTGATGCTCGTGTAGATCGAGGAAACGAGAAAGAGTATGGCACAATTTAGTAATTTCATCTTCGGTCTCTAGAGGTCTTTCTGTAACAGAATAAACCTCATTGTGGCGAGGTCTGGTGATCACCAGAATTCGATCAGCAGATGAAGCTAGTTCATCTACTGAGTTGTTGTTAAAAGTTACCAATACTGCTTGCACTTGTTGTGGCAGTTTTGATAAGAAGAGTTGACGGAAGAGACCTTCGTCAAAAGTACGTTGACCAATTACCTCTTTCATACGCGTGGATCAGTCACACATTGGTCTCGAAATTCTGCTTCTGCGTAGCAGAACCAGGCTTCTATATTATCCGCCCAGAAAGGAATAAGCTGAAAGTTTGGAGGCGTAGGGGTTTTAATCCTCATTAGCTTAGGAGTCTGGTCTGACATCATAAAAATATTAATGAATGCAAATACAAAATTACTGTGAAAAATATGCGTTAAAAAGAAAAAATAAAACCACCAATAATACTCTGTTTAAAACTATAAAAAGGAACAGACTCACAGTAAATGATCGTTTCCATATCATGTCTAGCTCACCAAATGAAGCGTACCCAGGATATATAACCAAGTTGCGCTTGTCGTATAACCGAAGATACTTCTATCCAATGGTCTTCACTCTTACGAATGAGAAGTCAGAAGGCAATAAAGGATGGAAGCGAAATTATATTTGATCGTAAACAGAGCTTTAATGGGATAGCAACGTCTAGGCTGGCGAACTAGAGAGAAATGCTACCCACGGTGGTTCGAGTTATGATCTGGTGGTGATGCGTGACGGCGCGCCTTCAACTAGTAGTGTCCGCTAAAACAAACATGGTCAGCATCAATGTCGAGAGCTTATGCAACTATTTATTTCGGGGATTATTTACCGTTACACGCACTTGACGCCTTTTTTTAGTTTCAATATCTGCAGCCTCTTCTGTGTCAAGTGACTCAAATACTTATCATATATACCCCTCTAACACGTGTTATCAGCAGTCGCTGTAAAACAGATTAGACCTGAAACCACAACACACAATGTTAACCAGAAACTTCACACCAAGAGAGAACGCATATCGGTAGCCACTGTCTTTTTAATTTAATAAAATAAAATTCGCAGTTTGTACAGAAGGAGTGACTTGCTTTCAAAAGTCTGATAAGTTAACTTACATGCTCAATACACATAGGGCTTACTCTGCAATAAAAAGAAAACGTAGTCTATAAACAACGTCATACATAATTATTTCAACACTGTTACATCTCGAATTTTCGTCAGCGTACGCACTCGGTTGTTATGTAAACGACGTTTCGCTCAAATTTCAATGACCAATATGTATGGTTAAAAGATATTTCTGATGGTCAGCGTATATACACAAGATACCCTGTATTTCGGAAGACTTAGGGCCACGTTCATAAATAAAATGCAACAAAGAAAAATGCACAGAGAAGAAAGCTGGCTGATGATTCAATAAAGAAATGAAATACACTTGCATAGAATTTTGTCTATCGTTTTCTCACAATATATTTTTCTAACAGCAACATCCATTTGTCTAGTGTTTGCGACCTTCGCACAACAATAGTTCTTTTTATGTTCACTTTTGTGAGTGTCTATATTTAAGGCATTATTATTTACAAACAATACGGTAGATTCCTTGAATCCTTTCGTTACTAATCAATGCTATATCATTTCATAGCTGCTGATTCAGTGTTGTCACTATTTTATATCTCAACAGGTATTAACAGTACTTGGTTTTGGTATAATTAAATTTAACAACATTCAAGCACGCTACACAATCATGGTGCTTTTATGCATATTATCAACTGTTCGAGTTATGCGTAATTTGTTTTTCTTCGATTGAGCTTACTAAACCTAGTGGTTATTTTGTGAACCAATGGTGTTGTTTCGGTTAATAATCTTCAGGATAAATAGTTGCATAGGCTCTCGACATTGATGCTGACCATGTTTGCTTTAGCGGACACAACTAGTTGGATGTGCGTGGTCACGCATAAACCCCATATCACGACTAGAACCACCGTGGGTAGCATCTCTCTCTAGTTTGCCAACCTAGACGTTGCAATATCAATGAAGCTCTGTTTGTGATAAAAGAAATATAATTTCTCTTCCGTCCTTCAGTGTATTCTGATTTCTTCTCATTTGTAAGAGTGAGTCCAATTGATAGAAGTGGCTCTGGTTGTACGACAAGCATAACTTGGTCATATACCCGGTCAACTTCACTTTTTAATAATTCTTTAGTTTCAAGTTTTTGCATTGTTCAGTGTTGATATATTTCTGTCTCTTGCCGCTTATTTCACTGTTTACTTAGTATCTCATTGTTACACTGTCTATCCTTGTTAGTTTGATCGGCTTTACAGAAAGTATTTTACTTCATTACTTAACTGGCTTGGTAATAAATGCTTTCCACCCTAGTGCTACTGTTTTGTGATTGCCTATAGGTTGTAGTACTTATAAGCAGCTAAACTTTGATTTACGTTTCGCAGCATCATTTTTATGACAGAAGTCGAGTACATATGTGCTATCTATCATCACAGTACTTATGTGATCTGACATAAGGAATATTTTCTCGGTCTCATAGTCGGGTGACAAGGAAAACAACAAGTAGAACATAATGACTATCCTCAGTGCTATCAGTTCCCTTGTGACTCTTGCTCATAAACCCGATTTCAGGGTACTGTAGAGGTAAATAATCCCCCCCTCTACTTATAGTTGCATAGGCATTCGACATTGACGCAGCCCATGTTGTTTTAGAGAATACGACTAGTTGAAAATGCTCATCACTCATCACCAACAGATCATGACACAACATGGCGTGGGTAACTACTCGCTCACAAGCTAGCCAGCCTAGACGTTGTTATCCAATTAACGCATCTACACTTACAATCAAATATAACTTCTTCAATATCCTTCACGGCTTTCTGATTTACTCTCATTTGTAAGAGTTAATTCAATCGTTAGAAGTTACTCTTGTTATACGACAAACGCAGCTTGGTCATATACCGGGGTACACTTCAGTACATTTTAAATATGTCTACTTCAAACATGCATGAGCAGACTCCGATACTGTTGGCAAAAATGCTAGCAATTAATATCTAAATCATCATGAAACAACCAGTGCATCGAAGAAACTATACTTTCTGTTATTACACTTTTCATCCAACTCTAGATTTTACACTCATCCACATTCCATCATTCCGAACTTTTAGTGAAGCCGACCGACTACAGTTAATGTTATGATTACTGATTAATTTGTTTGATTTATTATGGGCCACGTGTTCAAATGACCGTTACGAATACGAATAACTATATGATCAATCACACGGAAATGATGCAGAAAAGTTTGAACCGTGGTAGTGTTCTCTGACTAGGCTTACTGCTCTTTGTGATTTAAGCATGGTTGTGCAAATGGATTCATAACCTCATATGGTTCAATAAATATTAAATATAAATATACAAATATATATATGCTATCATTGATTTTACTTCCGTTAATAACTATGACTCATGCACACATGACAATCGTAAGATGCGTTTAAAGACATCCGGAACTAGGACCCGAAGGATATTTGTATGTATGAATCGAAAGGCCCCAATGTCGTGTAACGCGCCGAATTCCAATAGCATATTGTGTTAGTGTAATAGATGTTCTAAAATGCCGAAAATTGGAAGGTGGTGTGATAATTCGTTGCTGTGTTTGTTAGAATAAGAAATCTATAAGATTGGAGTCGTCTATTTGCCATTGTAAGTTGACACATCGTGAATGCATGAGGGTATGGAATCCGGTAAGATTTCGTCTGGTTGGTTAGCCTATAATATATCTAACGCACCATAGTTAATTCATCCTTATATATATCATTCAATCTGCTCATATATTCCGTTTAACCTACTCCTCAAATTTTCTTTCATCGTAATCCTTAAATATAAAACTGGCAACAAACATTGACACAAGTGCATGTTTGAAGTGAAACAGTGTGCATTAAACTGAACCATTTTCCTCGAATCCATGTTCTATTCATTTTTAGACAAGATTGACTATATAGAAGCGCCGTTCGTCAACAAATATTATTTCGCAATAACATATCGCCTTCCAGATATACTCCAGTGTGCATGTAAAATTTAATTGATATTCAAAATTTCAAATTTTATGTTCTGTAGCGTTCAGTTACTTTACCTATATAGAAATTTACCTTTTTATTTCTAACTACCAATCATCCACTTGAATATTTTACTACATTATTATTCACTATAACTCTAGACAGTTATTTATCTTTCTTAAATTTAATTATGTGTCAAGCATAAGCATATATTGCCAATGGTTATGAGGTAAATTATCTGCTTTAATATCAAAACAACTTTAGACTAATGTGTGGAGGAACATTCCTAAGTCTGAATTATTTAGTTCGTAATGACCTGAGTCAGGCAGGCACTGTACAATCGTCTCTTCCTAGTACAAAACTCCATAGTTATGTGTATCCCCGATACCACCATGAAGTCGAGCCCAGAACCTTTGGACCACATGACAAACTACTAATCACTAGACGACTGATCCGACATCCAAGTGTTGGGTGTACTTCGTGGAACTAGAAATTTAGGGATCCATTTATTAATGAGGTTGTGGATGCTCACTACTGCCGAGTCCAGTACCAATGCAATTTATTACTATGATGTTATGATAGGAAAAACGACCACTCAAACCTATTAAGCCTAATTGTCTATAAAAATACTTTAAAGCGATTCTGACAACGTCAACTTGTAAAAGGTTCTGATTTTCGTAAGTCCTTTATTCTGAAAATGTGTTATTTTAAACGAGAAATATTTCTGAACTCAACAAAGCTAATGTCTACAATTAGTAAGGTGACAATGCTACAGAAATATTTCAAAATCCATGATAACGTGGATCGTAGGAGTTGTAGATTAGACGAAACTGTCGTCCTACATAAACATATCAAGAAATTCTATATCATCAGAAATTCTAACCCCCCCCTTTTTCTTGTGAAGAATGCATTAATTAAAACACTGATTTGAGTGATTCCTAGTGAAGAATCTCCTCATTCAACTGACTTAGATAAACAAGACCTAAATTACTGTGTAGTGGCGTTTTCTCATGTCAGTGTTGTTATATCCTTTTGTTTAATAACTAGTAAACGATATACATCTTCAAGAAAGGAAAATGTACTACTGTAACCGATCATTAAATAGTCATCTTCAAGATACGATGATTCAAGTTAATAATTAAATGCAGTCGTTGGAAGTCACTAAATAATACTGTATTACATTAACACCTGAAAAATTATCAGAGTGAAAACTTAAGTTTAGCCATATTTTCATTTGACAATCACTAGAAGAATGCTTCTACAACTTTCCAAATGTCGAATTCTTATTACAATCCATACTGTATAACCCTTTAACTCAACTCAACTTAAGTCAGTTGATCTTTCTAATGAATTTAGGTAATCAGGTATTATAATGTAAATCTAGTTGACACTTATCACCATGATAAAGTTATGAAATGACATTTAAATTGGATTTCAAAAGTATTTTCCATCGAAAATACATAATAAACAACAATTCAAACAAATTAAAGAAGATAACAAAATGTTAATGAAGGCTTGCTTGTTGTAAACATATAAATGTTGTACATAAACAGAGTAAATCAACTGCGATTCCTTGATAGAAATTTGAAATTAACAAAAATTCATAAATAGTTGACTTTAAACCACATTTGTATTATAGGATACATACAAATTTTTCAGTATCATAATCACCTTTTACACGAATATTGAAATTTTGGCACATTCTGATTAGTAATGGGTCTATTTCACATTCTGATAATTTAAAAGCTGGTAGAATACATTCAGTGAAATGTAAAGTACAATCATAGTTGTCTTTACATAAACCTGTCATTTTACTGATTTGCACAGGTGTTATTTCTGAAATATTGAATCCTTGTACGTATTCTGTCGGAACTATAATCAAGGAAAAGATGGCATTCTTAACACAGGAATTAAGCGAATTTATACAAATTATTACGTAGTTTGAATAAGTAGCAGAATTAGCTTATACTATACTGTGAAATTAATAAGTACACTATGATAATAAAATATAAAAATCTTTACCAATTGAGGATTAGGAATAACGTGCCGTACCATTAATTGAGCAAACCACTAAGAAGAGAATGCTGCAGATTCTTGAGAACTTCATTCATTGATCCAAATATATGACATATGAATAATTCTAGTAGCAATCAGTCCGCATATATCATCGCTTACTACAATTAGAATATTTCATACAGTACACAATCAGTACTTCATCAATTAATTGGTTTCTTCACTATGACCATGTCATTTACTTCAATTACTCTTCGATATTACCGAACAAAGAAAATGAATACACAATCTTTATAGCTGATTTCAGTGATATAGGAGGATGTTCTGTTTAATTACTATTACCGAATATTCGATCAACGTGATAGTTGCATTTCTTAAATTGTCACTTTTCTAGTGAAATTTGACTGAAATCATAACTATTTCCGTCCTCTCATTATATACACTTTACAATCAACATATTATTCTGATTTATTTACACAACTTCCCCCAATTCACTCTTCCATATGTCTCAGATTTCCTATTACTGATTGATCCAATATGTGACAACTAAATACATTTGTTCTGTCCAAATAAACAACTTGACATTGCCCACTGCTTACTGATGTTGTTACCTCACTCTTTACCTCGAATTAATCGTGGATGTGTACAACTAAGGAATGAATACAGTAGACTTAAAAAGCTATTTACTGTTTTTCATGGTTTTCAGTAGTACCATGCTGAAATTAATCTTTGGCAATTATAATCATCCAAACTTGAGTTAACATTATAAAACTTTAAATGGGATATTTTAAAACATGGTTACTCCACTTGAATTTATAATTGTAATGTTGGATTTAGTAAAAACATTTACTTCAAATTTATACATCGCTACTTCTTTTGTTTCCTTCAAAATTGTTTATACCATTCAATGATATCAGCTTAACTATGACAGAAGCCAACTGTATACATCGATGTTATGTAATCCCAAATCATATTCATAACAACACAGCATTCAGTATGCGTATCTTATATCTGTCTCATTAATTACTGTCTAGATTTCACCATACCGACTGTGCATAACCTATAAGTTGATGACGTTTTGTGAGATAACAAGTATAATTCATGTTAATAATGAACCGTCTTTTAACTGAATATGTTGATTCTTAAATTATTAAAGATAAACTAGAAGAATTAAAGTTCATATTAAATAGCACAAATTGGTTAGAATTAATTCAGAAGATTTATCGAGGTATAAACGATTGAGGACATGTAGATTACACAAACTAAATATTCAATTATTTACATTTTGCAATCAAATTATATAAATAGGTGAATTTGTGAATGAACGTATATGCTCGTAATAATAGTACTAATAATAATAATAGTAATAATAATAATGTAGCTATAATGTTTCAATAAGAATAAATTTTACTTTAAATGTTTTTCTACTAAGTGTATGCCCGAATCCAATTTTCTGCTTATCGAGATATTACAAATACATCACTAATTTAATGTGGCTTCATAGAGATAAGCTTTTTCGACTTGCTGTCTACACTCATTAAAGATCGAACTTAACTGGGTAAAAAGGAGAGTTGAAGAGTTGTTTAGTCTTGATATGGCAGTTTTCAGCAGTTTGCATTACCAACCCAATAAATTTCAGTTTTCTCGGTTAATACTTAACCATCAACACTAATAATTAGGCGTCCAGTGGTAAAATTCCCACTTTCCATAAATTTTCATATAGCACAACAGTTATCTAACGTCGTTAGTGATACTGAAATTCTAGTTTGTCTCGACTTCACCAGTAATACATTCTTACCGAAACTCCCATAGAGTTATGAAATAGGCTAGCGATCTCTTTGGTACAACTAACTTGAAGCAGTTTTGTGGTTCCATCTAATTCGTCTTGTTGTCTAAACGATATCTATCTGACATAACTCTGTCACAAATACAAACAATAATTATATTGTTACTTCACCATACATAGTCTACACAACGCTCAATTAATAGTGAATTACTAAGTTACATTGTGGTAATGAAATCTATGTGAATAAGATGCTTGTTATTTTAGCGATTTCATCATGGAAAAATCATTCCTGCTAATTTGTCACTGGTTTTCCAAAAAACGTGTACACTATTTAATGACAATTATTTCTATAAGTAAAGTGATTGCCAACTAGTTTTATTTATAATGAATATATGGAAAAATTTTAATGGTAACAAACTTACCAGTTCCACTTTTGTCTAATGCCTCGATAAGACATTTACTCTCTAAAGACTTCAAGAAATCACATGGATTCGTTTTATGCAAACAATAAATTTTAGTAATGAGTAAATACAATGAACAGATTATCGCGATCAGATTGAAAGCATGAAATGATGAAGTCATTCTTCAGAAGATGATGAATATCTTGTCTGCAATTTTTCAGTAGAGTATATATATACATATGTGTCACAACACAATAGTTAAGAATTACTCGTAACTCATTTGTAGGTATTTACATACACTGTAATGCAAAACATAGTCATGATTAAAAGAAATTGTAGTCCATTTTATAATAACAATCATTTTTGGATAAATGTCAGTTTGACTATTTCAACTGACATGAACTCCAAGAAAACAAAATAACATAGTGAGTTCCACTGTCGTCAAAAGAAAGTTTTATTTTACAAATAACAGCCAAAAATGCACTTGAAGGAATTGAATGCGAACTGTCTAATGGATGATTGACAACAGTACTTTGTGTATTGCATAAAATATATTTGAATATATTAATAAATATATTAATAAGTAAATGAATAAAGAAATATGCCAGATTATATATAAAAATATATATTGCATGGGAATCGGACACTGAACATTTTGGCATTTTAGAACTATTCATAAAATTGAATTATTAATTTTGCATACTTCTAGTGTACAATTAAGTTAAATTCTAAATCAAATAAACTACTGAACAATTTTATCTGAATTAATATAAACAACTGAAATCATCATGAGTGTGGTGATGTGTACGGAAAACACAAAATGACCGAGATAAGTGAATACTGATCTTGCGTCTGATCAAAATATTATGACTTGTGTTATGATGATCACCTAACTATATGATCGTTGATTGACTTGAACGATACTAGAGTGATCAACAATTAATTCCGAGGTAAAGAGTGAGGATACAAGCATCAGTAAGCAGTGGGCAATGTCAAGTTGTTTATTTGGACAGAACAAATGTATTTAGTTGTCACATATTGGATCAATCAGTAATAGGAAATCTGAGACATACGGAAGAGTGAATTGGGAATGTTGTGTAAAAAAATCAGAATAATATGTTAATTGTAAAGTGTATATAATGAGAGGACGGAAATAGTTATGATTTCAATCAAAAGTCACTAGAAAAGTGACAATTTAAGAAATGCAACTATCACGTTAACCGAATATTCGGTAATAGTAATTAAACAGAACATCCTTCTATATCACTGAAATCAGCTATAAACATTGTGTATTCGTTTTCTTTGTTCGGTATTATCGAAGAGTATTTGAAGTAAATGACATGGTCATAGTGAAGAAACCAATTAATTGATGAAGTACTGATTGTGTACTGTATGAAATATTCTAATTGTAGTAAGCGATGATACATGTGGACTAAGTGCTACTAGAATTTTTCCTATGTTCTTCAATTTTTGTTTGTCGTATATCTGAAATATCTGCGAACTTTATCTTGTTTTTAATTGGTCTTTCTTATATTATTTCCATATATTTTGTTTTTTTCTGGTATATCTTTTTTTAATCGTTTTATTATTGCTCTCTCTTTCAGAATTCGGCTTTCTTTACCTTCCAATCGTCTCTCAGCTTTTCATGCAAGCATAGTTTTATTTATTTTTGTTACCTTTCTTCAAAAAAAATTTCAATTACTCACTTTCTCTCCATCGCAGATATTCCTTTTCTTCTCGTGTCAAACATTGGGATGTTTACTTTATAAGGATAAGTTTTCTAGACTAGCACCCTCGATGTGTATTTCCCGATTCGACGGTGCTTACTGAACCTGTCTTATTGGGCTTACTATTAGATAAATACATCACTTTATTTCGAAACAACACCCTAAATGGTTGACAAAAGACAATTCAAAACTATTAGAAGATCTTTTCAAGCACACCAAGTTGACACTGGCCTTTGTGTTAATACAACGACTTCAGTCATAGAAATGCATTTGCATTAATCTAATCTTTGCAAACATACAAAGTTTGTTCATTCTGTCAAGTTACAGTAGCCCTCTACATAACTTCTGATGTTTATCAACGTTTCACTCTTAGATAATCTTAAATTTATTTCAATTTTAATTTTAACCTGAGATGATCTATTTTAAAATTTTGTTTAATTTTCAACTAATGAGCTTCAATCTCTACGCAATCGATATATTATTCGATTTTATACTAAGTTTTATCCGATGGTGTAACTTTCTCCTACTTTTATATTTCATGGAGTTACTAAGTAATTGTTATGTAATTATGAGTAGATTAATTCAGGAATACTGTTAACTGATTCACCATCATATACTTAGTGATACTTTCATACTACATTAAAATTAAAATATTAGCATAGTGCCTTAATAAAAATCTAATTGAAAAGGAATAGTTTTTTCACATGTTTTCTTGTTTTCTTTACATTTTAATGCTAATGTTTAATATTATGTTCATTATAATTTTGAATAGAATAAAACACTAGATGATTATCATGTTACATTTTATACTCTGTATGAAATTAAAAAAACAAAGATGAATAGACAAATTGATGTCTAATGAAAAGTTCCATTCATTTAACTATTAATTAATACACTTGAAACTCTTTATCGGAGACAATGCAAACAAACAAAAAAGAAAAAAACAATAGAAGAAATTAATTAAATCAAAAACTTCTATGTTTTACTAAACAAGATCTAATGAAACATGTTCCAACTTTCTTCCTACTTTTTTCAAATATTTTACTCAACTCATATTTAAACTTCTTAGTAAAAGAAAAGAAAACTGTTAGTTAGTTCATGACATTTAAATGTAATAAATGATTTATTTAAAGTCATAGATTATTACTTGTAAATCGAAGAAAGAATTTAATCTCTTGTTCTGTTGAATTTATATGACATCATTGTAATCAAATATTTCACATCACATATTGTTACTGTTTACAAGGTCTTGAACATATTATTTAAGTTGGATTGTGTCTGGCAAGTGGAATCCAGGACGCGAATCTCGTTCCTATTTGGGACCAATGCACTTGTTGTACAAGTGTGACTATCTAAACTCAGTTGTCTAGTGGTGAACGCGGTGGTGTTTGGCACGGAAAGAAGTGAGTTCGAATTCCACTGTAAACATCGACAATGGGATGCAGGTACATCCAGTCGACATGTCTTAATTAGGACATAACGAGTGTTCTGAATTCCACTTGCCGGTCACAATCCAATTCAAATAATACTTGAGAATAATCGCAATATCGAGGCAATCCACTCAGGATGCGCATATATCAACAGGGACTGATTAGCTTCAGTTCATAACAAATCAACGGGAAGATACAAGTTCATCCTAATTTTTGTACATATTGCCTAAATCTTCAAAACTGAAAATGACAACATTTCATATATCCACTTTAAATTGTTGTATTGGTATGCCGACTTATTAATACTAGATTATGGTTGGTATATACTGTTTTCTTATAAGTTAAAGCTGATTCAAAGTTATTTAAAGATTTTATCATAGCCTACCATTATGGCATAGTTCTACCAAGAATTGAATCTATTTTACTTTCTAGTCATTAATAGTAAATTGGATAGAACTCATTATACATAACTAACCCTTCAGTGATACTAAATTGAATATACAACTTCTCAACTATTTACTAACTAATTAGCTAACAAATAAAGAATCAATCTTAAATAAAATTTCAATAGATACTTTTTCTATCATTTTTTTCTTGTTACTGTAAGTACAGAATACTTCTCATTGCATAGTAAATAGACTGATATTTATTGATTATGTAAATAACAATTAAGTTAATTAATAGTTAACTATATAATGGAATCTGAGTAGATATGATAGTTTCACATGTTTCATGCATTATACAGTCAGGTTTATTTCTAGTTCATAAATAAGATAATATTAAGTTACAATGATTTTTGTATAGGAACTTTCTTGAAAATAAGTTGTTCAACTGTTTATCCGAAACTCTATAAGTGGATACAATAATCTATCTCTGCATGTGCATACTACAAGTGTACTGACTCTCCAATGAGCTATAAAACGCAATTATCAGAAAGTTTATAGTAATTAAATAATAATCAAACTAATAATGTTCAAAACACTATTTATACTAGAACGAATAAGCATTCTCTATATCTCACCATTCTTAATGTTATATCTTAAGAGAAATGACGTAAACTAAACTACTAAATTCATTGTTTCAGTTTCCATAAATGAATGAAAATGTACTACTTACTTTCAATTTACTATTATATGATTCTTGAATACTTTTTGTCAGTTTTTAGTAAATAATAATGTATTTGTTTAATATTTAGCAATTATTTTGATCAATCAAACATGATTACATGACTACAGTCAATAAGAATTTGACACTTCCTATCAAATTATCAAATTCATTTATCATAAAAAGTCTGATGAATTCCTTCAGAGATGATGGAACATCATCTGTTTTAGAATTCATAGCTATTTACTACTTAGTATGATAATACTTAGTACTTTATTATTTCTAAGTTTAATAATCAAACGCATACCTGAAAATGATTGATCATTTTACAATTTCAGAATCAGTTACATTTTATCAGTAGGTGCATAAACTGAAAAACTCATAAAAATAATAAATTTCAATAATAGTTCATACCGATCAAGTTACCATTCATCTAGTGAAATCTAATCTATGTCATTCAAACGCCTGTCATATTCAAATCACATTTAGATTAATAATGCTTAAATGGAACCAAAAGCTCTTAACATTTTGCTGTTGCAGAACTGTCAGAAGGTGTCTTAATCATTAAAAAACTAATAATATCATATCATCAAGTACTGACTAGAAAGAAACACTTGACTTTATTGATTTGAACATTGACTTAATTGTACTAGGCAAATTATTATGAATGAAATAAAATTTAAAACATGACTCAACTCACCAAATGTAAGATCTCACTTGAAACAGTTAGTTCCTTTTATAAATTTTAATAGTGTTACTGAGAAGATGAAGTTGATTTTAGAAGTGAGATGCTCATGTATTTAACATTCCGAACAATCTGGTCTCACATGCTTGTCAAGGCATTTATAAATGAATTTGGAAATCTACAAAAGGTCAGATTACATGTGAGGTCAATGAAATAAATGTGGAATGATTTGAGGTGGTTTGTGGAGATCAATATTAAGTTTATTTGATTGAATGCATCACAGATTGATGTCGGCAGGGTACCATTGAAAACCAGGGAGCACTGGACAGCCGTTTGGTGTTAAGTCATATTATTGGTTTGATTAGTAGTTCAAGTTCAGTAGAATAGAGATACATCAACTAAATGATCAATTTTCTTGCATTATGAGCCTAAACAATATTTCTAATTAATCATCTACTGACAATAACGTACGATTATCGTAAACACAAAGTGTCACAACTAACACTGAGAGTTTATTTTGACTAAGCTGCTCTTTGTTGCATTTCCATTACTAAATGTACTTAAAAATGCAGTGTAAGCACTTGAAGAAGTGACATTTCATCAGTTAGCTATATATAAATACTGTTTCTGTTCCTTGTCTCTATCGGCCCACTCGATGTAATTTGGTTTTGAAGGCACTTAAGCAGTTGTCTCAATATCCTTCATTCCACTGTCTGACTACTCCTCCCTATGTATATTTTCACACACATGCTTGTGCTGTTGATAATTGGGAATAAATTAATCAATCAGCCTTTGTTTGAAAGCAAACTTCTCTCAAGATATTGCTCGATGTTCTGATGATACTCACACTTACAAAATGTGATGAATAACTCACTGGCTATCTTACAGGTCCCCAAAAAGATTATATATATCCTCTGAATTTTCTTGCTTAGCATTATCTTAAATACGATTTAATAATGTAAAGGCCTCACTTACCTCCTGAACATAATAAATTTTATACTGTGCATTTCTTTGTTAGTATCCGAGTTAAGTGTATTATCAAACTTCCTTGAAAACATAAACATTTCCCTGGTTGAGTCTCTCGTTGGATCACTTCGGTCCCAAATATAATTCCATCTAATCTGTCTTTTCAGTTTCTTAAGTTACATGTTTCCGGTCATTCATATATATATATATATATATATATATATATATATATATATATATACGTGAAATCAAATTAATATATGAGTAGCTATAGACGGACATATTTAGCTGAACCTAACACAACTACTACCCAACATTTACATTTCCCATAATCAAGCGTCCTATGTGGGATTAGTTAGTGTAGACATGTAATCAACATCAAGACTCCAAGGTTTCAATTACACATATTGCAGAAACTACAAAATAAACCGGACACATTATTTTTGTCTTTTACAGTAATAAACTGTAAAAGTTCACTGAGTTCTCTATCAACAAATCAATGAAACACTACTGTTTGTCAGTGTTAAGAGGATCAGAGATAAAAATTACGGTCACGAAATGTTATTGTGTCAATGGTTACCTATTCAGTACTTCTGATTATTGTAATTAGACTAAATTTAACAATGAGTGAATCATAAGATTTGAAAATGGAAGAAATGTAGTAAGTTCGGCACAGTAGTATTAAGAGTCACCTCAAATCAAAGTGAGAGCTATTAAGGACTCATTTAATATAAGGAAGTATATATTTTCCAATCACAAGCGTTATGAAACACGCTGATGCCCAGCAAGGCAAGAATTCAACGGACAGTCTTCTTAACTACTTAGGTCTAACGTTAGTTTGTTAGCATTTCCATAAAATGAGCAAATAATGTGTCTTATTTGTTTTAATATCATAACTAAACAAAAATTTCCATATAAATGCTGGAAGCAAAAGGTGACATTTACATAGACAATTGTATTGCGACTGTGAAGTTTGAAATAACTGTCATCGCATATTAATATCATCAGAATGAACTCTAGAAAGCAGGAAACACTGTACTATTATTAAACGTTAATCTATAAACTCCTATAAGTGCACTCTCATGATACAAGGTACAACAGACATCAGGAACTCCGAATTCGTAAGTAATCACAATGCCACTAAAACAATAAGTAGAAATCTGTAGATCACATTTTCAGTTGAATTTAATGCACAGTTAGGAGTATGAAGTCAATTCCACAATATCATTTTATAGAAATAGCTTTAAACTATATATTGAGATTCTTACTTTTAATCACTATAATATAACTTATTGGTCCCGACACCAAGATAATCTAAATTAAATTCCATACAGAGTAGAAGGTACTCGTTAGTTGTGAATGTGCAGAGCTAGATATAAAGGTTTGTCAGTGGTTCCATGGCATTCATCGATTCTATAAGACTATTTCTACATAGACATTGTAGTATAGAGACTTGTACCTTAAGAGGATGGTTTTAGTTAGATTGCCTTCTCTGAGTAATATAATTCAATTGTGAAGCTTTGATTGTTATTCTACAATAAGAGAATCATATCTAACCAACTATTTTACCAAATAAGAAAACATTCTATTGAAAAGAAATAATCTTACAGTTCTAAATCGAATCAATTCTTTCAATCATCAATTTGTCCATTAAAGTAAAATTAAACTTTATTATTCTCAATTCTTCTGTGTCATTTATTATTTTAATTACTACAACAGAGTATTTTTCTCATATTCTTACATTTCTTAATGTCAATTCTCATATATCCTTTTAGTGAATATAGAAGAGTGAAGGCGTTTCAGTGAAGTATTATTATTGATTGTAATTATGGCTTGTTTTACAATGTCAATCATAAGTATTAAAAAAAAACTGATTGGGTAAGCATTATATTCACGAGTGATCTACACGGTCACTACTTAACAATCATTGGTGATTTTAGGGTAATTTCATAATGATTATTTTATGTAAAATAATTTTGTATATACGAGTGTACTATTATTTTCTAACATAAAACAACGGATCAGCATTTCTATCATCTAGTATCCGTTCATTGCTGTAGGCGGTATATTTAGATCAATCAGTTCAATTTATAGGAGTAATTATCAATCATTTCAAGGTATTCACCACCAACCCATTTAATTATTACCTCTGTTATTATATAAATATATTCTCAATACCATGGATGCTCATTTAACTCGTTGATACTATTTATTTAACATAAGAAATGTATTCTAGATATTGGTTGTATACCTTTGTATAGATCTATCATTATCTATATATCATGATATATACATGATTGATTTATGAATACTCATGAAATGAAATGAATGTAATTGATCATTACACCGATTAACAACACATTATGTTAGAAAACTATGTAATAAACAATTAAATATTATCATTAGATAATTCCATCTATGCACCACTATAATAAGATGCTACACTATTAAGCAAATTGTTTACTTGGATGTGATTTTAATGATCAAACTATAAGAATATAAATGAAATTCCTTAATAACTACCGTTGAATGTATGCTGTATTACTGTAATCTCCTGCAGTTTTTTTTATTTAAATAATAAAACTATGATGGAATGTAACTTAAAATTATTTAGAAATTTATTAAGAATAGCATCGTTTTTAATAACGCAACTCCATGAGATGCCTTGAATTTTCTGCATTGATCAAAATTGAAAATTTACAGGTATATAAACATTTAGAGCAAGACATAAAAGAACGAGTAGATAGATAGAGAGATAGATATATATAAATAAATAGATAAATAAATAGATGGATCATGGTTAGATAGATAGATAGATAGATAGATAGATAGATAGATAGATAGATAGATAGATAGATAGATAGATAGATAGATAGATAGATAGATGATAGAAGATAGATAGATAGATAGATAGATAGATAGATAGATAGATAGATAGATAGATAGATAGATAGATAGATAGATAGATAGATAGATAGATAGATAGATAGATAGATAGATAGATAGATAGATAGATAGATAGATAGATAGATAGATAGATAGATAGATAGATAGATAGATAGATAGATAGATAGATAGATAGATAGATAGATAGATAGATAGATAGATAGATAGATAGATAGATAGATAGATAGATAGATAGATAGATAGATAGATAGATAGATAGATAGATAGGATAGATAGATAGATAGATAGATAGATAGATAGATAGATAGATAGATAGATAGATAGATAGATAGATAGATAGATAGATAGATAGATAGATAGATAGATAGATAGATAGATAGATAGATAGATAGATAGATAGATAGATAGATAGATAGATAGATAGATAGATAGATAGATAGATAGATAGATAGATAGATAGATAGATAGATAGATAGATAGATAGATAGATAGATAGATAGATAGATAGATAGATAGATAGATAGATAGATAGATAGATAGATAGATAGATAGATAGATAGATAGATAGATAGATAGATAGATAGATAGATAGATAGATAGATAGATAGATAGATAGATAGATAGATAGATAGATAGATAGATAGATAGATAGATAGATAGATAGATAGATAGATAGATAGATAGATAGATAGATAGATAGATAGATAGATAGATAGATAGATAGATAGATAGATAGATAGATAGATAGATAGATAGATAGATAGATAGATAGATAGATAGATAGATAGATAGATAGATAGATAGATAGATAGATAGATAGATAGATAGATAGATAGATAGATAGATAGATAGATAGATAGATAGATAGATAGATAGATAGATAGATAGATAGATAGATAGATAGATAGATAGATAGATAGATAGATAGATAGATAGATAGATAGATAGATAGATAGATAGATAGATAGATAGATAGATACTCAATCAGCACATATAGTAAATATTTCACATAATAATCGAGTTTCTTCGTGTAATTTTGGCACTTTAGACAAATTTAATTGTTTTTTTAAAGGTTAAACTTAAATAGTACATTTCTTACTGATGATTTAATAAAGTCATTAGAAATGTGAAGAGAGATATTAAAAATTTTCCACGCATGTTTTGATCTGTACGATCATATGCAACGTTCACTGTTTGTACATGGAAAAAAGTAAAAAAATTCTCCTATGTATTTTTTTTAAAAAGCACTTCGTTTAACACTTAATTACCCTTCATATATACCCTAACTTAGATATTAATTCAATAAAGAATGTAACAAGTAGTGACCAATATACTACAACAATCAGAATATAAGGAAACAAATTAGTATATCTAGTTTCATTTTATAATAAAAAAGGTAGAATCATTAGGGTGTAGTAGAAAAAAAGACCACACTTGATATACATTCTGCTTTTGGCAAGCTTTACTAAATATGTGTACATTGATCTTCATACAGCATAAGAGAGAAATATAATGAAGTGTGAAATAGAACGGTATATAGTACGACCTGCAGACCATATCGATTCTGACTAATTTTTACTCCAGTACATTTTTATCTCAGTTTTGTTATTGTCGCTGATTGTTGTTTACAATAAACATCCTTGGTAGTCAATAAATTTATAATGGTCATAATGAAATGTACTATATTTCTTGCAAAAAATTATATGTCTATTAGTGTCTAGTAAATATTAGTAAATACAATTTTAATTGAAAACTAAATGAAATAAAACTTAGACAAAGGTGTTATTTTTCTTCAAAATATACCAACATATGCCAACTTCGAATGTTGTTAAAGAAAGATTCAATGAATTATGTAATAACAACTAATCATAAATGAATAGTGTGTAGTATTATGAAACATTTTATCATCTTGCATAAAATGGTATTCTTTTAACAACAACAACAACAAAAACTGTTATAATATGAAAAGTAGTGAAAATTCAATTTAAAATGAACAAAGTAACAATCGTTTTTATGATAATTAACTTGAACTGTAGTGTGAAATTATTACTTAAAGCGAAATTGATTATCAAGTGATGTCATTTGAAAAAAAGCTGAAGTTTGCATTACGTCATATCTAAGATATTTTCAATATGCTGAGAATATCAGTCTTAGGTGGAATAGGTCAATGGTAACCATGATGACTTTTGTACTAAGGGTATATTTTGTTGATGAGTGATAAACTCTAGGTAATTTAAAGTTTTCTGTTGAACATTTTCTACAGTCTAAAACTAAATAGAATGAATGAATGAATGTCTAGTGACCACATACGTCGATGATGGAATTAGGTCGACACCAAAGAATAAACAATGTGATTAGTGTAAACGTAATCATAAGACTTGGATTATTCAAGCTTTTATATGCCAACTCTCTATAAATTAAATTACATGGAATAGAACGGTGATATCAAATAAATGAAGAAGACAGATGATTTTGTATATATACAAAACTCAAAAATTCAAAGTGATCCGTTTAGCCTAACAGTATGATAACATGTGCAGACTTCATCAAATAACCAAAACAATCACTAAAATATAAACTGCATTTCGAAAAGTTGTAGTCGTATGCTTACTCTTTCACAATCATATTTAATTCCCAATGTATTTTGGAATACAACCTATTAAGCAGAACGGATTAATGACCATGCTATAACCAATTAAACTTCTGATGACAACAAAACTGACTATCCTATGGCCATAGGCTTACCCAGATACTTCTAGCCTCAAGCCAGATAAGAAGAACACAATATTTATAAGTCAATCAACCAATAATTCAAACTATATGTCTCGCATAAATGAGGAACTCATTATTATATATATATATATATATATATATATATATATATATATATATATATATATATCCGAATTGAGACCACTATTCATACCAAATAGAATAATGGCATCTACGACACTAACAATAAGAAGACGGAATAACATACGTATAATTAAATAGTCATAGTTTATGAATGCAAAATTACATAGTAGCATTTAGTAGGTCAAATGAAAAGTGCAGACGAAAAGAGCATAATGATAATAAAAACAATATATTCCCTATAAAACAAATCGAGACATAAAATAATCGTTCCTGAAGATTCATCATTTACTGAAGCTTGTCGTCAGTGACAATCACGTTTTAAGCATTTGTTAGTTTTAATTTCTGAATTAAAAATCATGACTTTTCATTACTGTTTAACACCAACTCATTGATTTCCTGCTTCGACCGTTTATTAAGTGACCAAATTTAGGTAATTTACTACTAATTATTACTTAACATACTATAGTATTTGGAAGGTAGTTTTGGGATTTGGAAGGGGGGGTTGTAATCAGCACAAACTCTAAACCTAAGCTTAGAGCTACTTGGCATTCATCAACAAAGTATATCTACAATCTCCCAGGGAATGATCCTCATTGGTAGATCAAGTCATAGACCATTCATTTTCATAGCATTCGACCGTTGTCTAACACTAGGTTATTCCAGCCACTAGTGATTTCATATAAGACGATGATGTATAAACTGACAGGTTACTGAATAATTATGATCAATACGAAGTACTAAACATAAATCATACTGATGGATATACAGTGATCAATCAATTTACGCAATAACATATACCTATCTTCACATGTATCTTCTTTAATATACCGAAATACAACCTTAAAACTGTGGACATGAATAAAGTGTGATGGAAGGTTGGCAAAAATGGGGCTGGAAGGATTTACATCTGTATTACTTAAATGTAATTCACAGAATATTTTCTAAATAATAACCAGAAAATTTATTACTTATTTATTTGAGGTGGTTTTTCATCATTCGGTACTGGACTAGTGGTGTAGTGCGTTAGGTGTTCGCTAACCTAAAGCTCCTACAGTAGAATCTGAAGTGATTACTCCTAAGAGATTTCACACTAGAACGAAACAGCTGTCCAATGCTCCCTGGTTTTCAATGTTACCCTACTATCATCAATCTGTGACATATTCAATCAATTAATCTATTTATCAATTATTCATTTTTAGGCAGAAGTCGAAAAATTTGGCTTTAATTTAACTGATTTAAATTAGTTACATTTGATTCAATTAATAAAGTTATTTTCATTTTAGTTCATAATGAATGACTTATTTAGGTTAAACGTAATCAAATGAAATTAGATGTATAGATACAAATAACTTGATTAAATCCCTATGATTATATAATGAATGTAAAATAATCTAGAAATTTATTTCACATTTACAATTAATCAGTTCATCAGCTTATTTTCTATCTTCCAGTTTGTAATATTTAATAACAACTCACTTAATTATATATCAACAAAATCAAACTACACATTGCATAATCTATTATTTCAACCCACAAAACAATAACATCTTTGTTTGTTATTTGATAGTTTTATACATTTATTTTAGTCTTTTACTCTATTAATTAATACCAGAAGATGGAAAAACGGAAAACTTTAAACAATAAAAATGTTCATTTTAACGCAGGACCAAATTCAAGAACTTTAAATTCGGTAGTTATAAAGATGTTGTAAGGCCATTCATATGTATTCTAATAGTCAACTGAAATGAAGTTTATAAATAAAAAATTTCGTCAGTTAATCTGCTTGTAATAATGGCTTTGTTAATAAAATAATTTCACAATAATGACTAGACAGAATAAGTAATAAATACGTTTTAGTAGTGTAACTAGAAGAAGCAGTTGATTCGAAAATTGTGGTGTATTTGCACCATATATTTCAAATGACCTCATCATCTGTGTATTATCAAGGCAATTATATAAAAAAAATAATAATTAATAAAGGTCAGTTAATTAAACCATTGGATGACCACACCACTCAATTAAAGGCTACCAGGATAGATTCGATAGTTTCTAGAAACACCTTCTATACAAATAGAGGTGGCTTGAATTGTTTTATGGTCAGAATTTCCGCAAACATACTCATATATTAAGCCATAAAAGCCATTACAAGGTCAAATTTATGACCGATCTCAGTTATGTGCTTTGAGAAAGACAAGTAGTATATTCGTAAAAACTGAAACTTCTGATTTCTTTTCTGCATAATGTAAGCCACCTCATGAGAAAATAAATTAATATATGCCTTTGTATTTGAATATAAAATCAGTATCAATAAATTAACGGTGAGTAATTTACCATGACAATCTTAAGGACAGAATATAGGCGGTCGGACTAATGATGAAAACTGATTGCATCTTCCGATATCGCCCCCTATAAACAGCGGAAACCATAGGTACTCATTTAAATTAACAAATAATCATTATTCATTTTTTCGTCCTGATTTTAAAGTTATGGAATCCATCGTAATATTCATCATAACCCTACTTTTGTTCCAATGTAGTCAAGTTGAGCAACAAACTGACTTCTAAATTGAGGCTTTTCACTGTATTCTTATATAGTCATTAAAAATAATTACCTGATTTTTAAGCTTGAACTTAGTCATACGTTTCTTATACTCATTATTATGTAATCAGCATAAAGAATTTTAAATCCCTTTTGATTTCAACTTTCGATTAACTAATTATCTTTGCTTCATGCTAGTCACATTCCTTATTTCGACAAACTGTTTTCATTATTAAGTATAAGTGTTTTGAAGACGTACACGTAGCCTGTTATCCTCCCCTTCCAAATGAAAAGCACCTTCTAGCTAGATGCGGAACGTTATACCAAATTACATCAGTAATTCGAAATTTTGCATTCTGTGTTATTACTATCGTAATAATATATAAACAACTAAATTGAATTAATACAAGTTTAAATAAAAGAATAATAAATTAGCATACTAAGTTCAACTGAATTACAAATATTATCATGTTGAACTTATATCATTTGAGTTAAGGTGAAACGAAGTGCGATACAAGTGTGTGTGTGTGTGTTTGTGAATTCTTACATGGCATAAAAAGTTTGATTTGCAATGTCGGAAAATGAAGATAGTTTGTCCTTGTAATAGGTACAAAAGAATAAACAATCTTATTAAACCGACTGATATTTAAAGAGACAAGAGATCAGTTAAAATACTAATAAATCGTTTATGTAAGACCATTATAATGTATTACCATCAGTTGATAATGTGTTCTACACTCTACATATAAGTGTAACTCATTCGATTGTAACTGAGTTTATTTAATCGTTTTATATTTTGTCGAAACTTTATTAGCTAGTGTAATAAGCCATGAAAACTAGTCTCATGAATAAACCAATTTACGTTTTGTTACTGTTAGAATCTGTTATAACTTCAAAATTCAAAGATAAATTACCAAAGTAAAATAATTCAAAGCAGTGATGAAGCCATTCTTTGCAAGTATATATATATATATATATATATATATATATATATATATATATATATATATATATATGAACGTTAGCCGTGAGATCTGAGAGTCCTGGGTTCGAATCACTGATGGAACTAAGAGTACACTCTTCTGCGAGTTCCATATTAGAACTAAACAGATGTCCGATGTTCCTTGGTTTTCAGTGTAACGTAACCAAATCAGTCTATAACAAGAGAACATTTCACTTTTATATTGGAGAGAAATATAATACGATTAATTATACACTACTGACAATTTATAAAGTGGTTTATATTTGGTTTATGAAAATGGTAGGTGGGAAATGCATAATACACAATGACTAGTTGATTAACTAGTATTACACACAGCAGAATGAGAAAAAAACTCAGGGTAAGTTTTCAAACCAAAACCAAATCTTACAGGTGCTTATTAAGGTTCTTTATAAAATGGCTTGTTTATTTTGTAATCATAAAATTCTCTAATAAATTGATTAACGTGTTCATGTTAATAAATTTATGACACGTTTACTACTGAAGCTACCAGTCAGCTGTATGATAAAATCTAGTGACTTAAATTTATTCATTGAAATGAAAAACTAGAAGGCCGACTGTTATTGAAATACAGAACTCAACTTTCTAGGGCAAAACTAATAGGCAACCCTTGAGATTCCTGAAATTCTATTCTTATCGTTTTTCATGTAAACATCATTTTAAACTATGAAGTTATATTGGCCCATTGCGTTTCTTTATGCGTTCATTCTCAAAATTTCGTTATTTATTAACCTATAGAATGTATCTGAATTCGAACTAAAATCATATGAAGGATAACAAAAAATAAGATATTTTAAAAAATATATTTTCGGTTATTAACCAGTAAGTAAAAGTCCGAATTTGTCTGCTAGAAACATGAAACTATGTAGATTTGTAATGAAAGCCAACTTTACATAGATTTCAAGTCATTAAAGAAATGTACCTCATCACGTTATCTAGGTTCCTACATCATTAACTTATTGTGATATAAAAAAATTCAAAATCCTATACTTGTGTTGTTGCTTAGAAATGAATTTTTCGAAAGGAGATTTCCTCGTTGAAATATAATACGTATTTCATATAAATCAGTCGGTGTTTTCCTTTCATTGATAATCATTGTCGATTTCTATCATAAACTATATCTGATGTACACCTAATGTGATTATATCGCTTTTCTATATTTCTCTACATATACAATCCAGAAAACAGCATATCATTATGCCAAATACGAACGGATACATCCATCATGATGGACAACAGACAGTCATTGTGTACCGCTTTATAAAAGTAACATAGTATACTATTATTCACGTGTTTATTTAGGTCAGATAAATCAATATGATTAAAAGTATGCTGACGAGGTTAATTCTATAAATTTGTAATATGTTGATGAAAATTATTGAAATTTATCAAGTGAATTTATATTAAGTATGTGTTTCACTGGAAAAATAAATTCATTCTATTATAGTACAAATGATTTTTAACTATAATTATAAAATGCACTGAACTACAGAAAAAAAAACAAATAACTGACTGAGGAAACATTAAAGTTTGATACTGTACTGGTAGAGGATGCATGATTGGAAACCATTAGAAAAGGTATTTACTTATTATCTGCATGTTATTTACATTTTGAACACTGAAAGCTTTTTACTATTATGTTTTCATACAACCAAGACATCATTGGAAATTCTCCCTTTCACAATTTGTCTATAGATGGTAACATAAACGTGATCATTTTGGTAAAGTGGAAAATCTCAAAATCGATTGAGGCACAGTAGATGTATCCACTGTTCATCTCTACATAAATATTGAGTTTCAAAGACAATTTTCAACAATTCGCACAATCCAAATCTACTTATCTATGCCAAATCCTTTTTAGTATTACTTAAACTTTGCAATTCATCTTATTCTAACTCAACGTGATGAGATAACCAAACCAATTAACGTTTGCACCAGGTTCTACATTGCTATGACTGCAGTGTTGCTTCTGACGGCTTCAATGTCAAATTGAACGGCATTTTTATGAGCTAATATCTAATTTATAATTCCTGATAGTGTCAAAGTTCTTACTGCACTGAATCTACTAAATCTTACCTTCAAAAGAAAAATGATCTTCCATATTTTTTTACTCGCCATAAAATTTACTACTAAGATATTTTAAGATTCAACAGATATTTCATATTCATGAAGTCACCATTACCAAGATATTGTAACTGCTGTTGTTTATTCCTGGGGAGTTCATAGCGGTCGACGTGAATCTGCAGCTGCAATTTATCTAACTAAATTGCTTCATATATCCATTTTTTAATGTCTTTATTTTATTAAAATTGATACCATCAACGTTCAGATTCTTCTGTTGTCCATATGGTTATGCTAATTTAGTGTAGCATGAATACATGCATAATCAGTTGGAATTCGTTACTTTATAATCAAGAAATTTGTTTGGATAGAATACTAAATTACAGATATAACAGTACTTAGTAATTATCTCAATATTAACAGGATAAAACAGTTTCTAATGGCAATCACAAACTGCTGCATTGTAAGTAGGTTGTATTTCATTATGTAAAAGTTTTTAAAAAGGAAAATGTTTCATTTTTACATATGGTATTTGTAAATTGTTTGAAATAAACAAATTAAGCTAATAATGATGCGGCATTATATATATATATATATATATATATATATATATATATATATATGACAGATGTATGTCCATCACTTTGTATATAAGAGGTAATCCTATTGCTAAGATTTGTTAAAACTGAAGTAGACTGAAATGGGGCTCGAACATAAACCTAGTTCAAAATTTGTGATCATTTTTATCAATCTATAGAACACTTAATAATGAATAACAGATTAGTGGAAAGTTTGTTTTAGAATTGATAATTTAGCTTTAAACGAATGGTAAAAGCGAGAGGTATTTACGATTACATGAATAGCATTAGAATAGTTGTGTAAGATCATGAATTCAAAAGTGATAACAAATTATAAACAGATGCACTGGCTTTTTCTCAACTGCGAAAAACTTAAATTACTAACAACCCAACACCATTTGTTGGATATAGGTTTGGATAAATACTTATTTTCTATTTGACCGACCAATTTTGATAGCTTCAGTAAACAGAACTAGTGCTTACTTCATTCTTCTATATTCATTTTTGAAAATATCATGTAGGTTTAGAACTATGTAGTTTCGTTTGGTAAGATTTGGATATATTTAAATTACGTTTCAAAGCTTCCACACTAACATACGGTGATTACTAAAAAGGGCCGGTAAGTAATTTTCATTTCCATGTTGACTTTGAAAGCCAAACAGGAATTCCGTGATGACTTAATCACAGGTCAACTATTCTCTTCAGAATTATATGCACCATACACGGTTTACCAAGTACCAAATAATTATGAATAACATAATAGAATATTCAGAGATGATCGGATACACGGGGAGCATACCAAAAAAACATTCTCTTCATTCAGACAAATAAGCAATAATACTGAAACTTGTGTATTGTATCCACCCTCTAAAAATTTAACATACTGAAAAGGAAATTACTACTCACTGCTAAATAACTGTTGAGCTTTGGCATGATATCACTAGACTAGTCACATAACACGTGCATGTAGATCACCAGAAAAAAAATAATCTGACCAAACAGACTCAGTAGAGATGTTATGAGGCACATACGTTGCTTAACAGTAAAAAGTTAGGGTTCGAACAGTATCCGCTAAAATGGGATTCATTATCTGAATTTCATTCAGCACAAACTATCTTGCAGTTTAAAATTAACGGTCATTTTTGTTTCTTGCCAAAAAACACACCAGTATTTTTAACTTTTGTATTTAAAGTCATTATCTAATAAAAACAAATAAAATATCGAGAGGGGAAAAAGATATACTGTTTACATAACAATAAGTTTGTAACTTTGTTTTAGGGAATTGGGAATATATGCCTATTTCGTTAACTAGAAAATATAAAAAAACGACAACAATAACACAAGGATAAATATTTATAGACGACTCAGTACGAAACCAGATACATTGTAGAATTAATGTCCCATTCAATACTGAAATTTCTTGCAAAAAAATCTATTAGACTGAAGTATATAAATTTATTCCGTGTAGCAAACACAAAACTGAACAACCTAAACTTAGAAGGTAACAAGAGCAAGAACAGAACTGGTGACCCGTTCAACCAAGCAATGAAAAAGGCAACAATATTATCAAAGAAGAGAAACCAAGATTCTCATTTAAGTGATGACCTCAAAGTACATAAATTCTAAAAACTTTGAGAAATAAGGTTGCAACCGGATACTTGGGTCCGATATTGAAAGACTATGATGAACTGATCAGAGTAAACGTTTGCTTACTTTAAATATTAAAAAGGAACACATACAGTATGTTTGATATATACATTCTCATATATTGTGAAAATGAAAAATGAACGGGCAATAAACTATCTGGTGTTAGGAACTACTAAATATAGGTGTAGACGAAGTGATCACACTCAACAAGTAACCTCAAATAGTTGTGTAATAAATCACATATATTTAATGGAATATAGAACATGTATTCGGTATTTTAAGGCGCTTCGGTGAAATGTATGCTAGAAAAACAAGGAACTTTAAAAAATCAATCGAATTATGATAATGGGGTAAAATAAAGGAAGACACTGATTGTAGATGTATACATTGAGCAATAGATCAAATGATGAGACACCGTAGATTTTACAGTAAGGATGAAGGGAAAAGATTAAAATTTCAGTGGTTAAAGAGAGTGAACATGAAGACGAAAAGCATTAACAATTCAATGTAACAAGAAAACTGAGGAATATACAAGTGTGGACAAATAGAGGGATAGTTTATGTGAAAATATTTTTATACAACTATAAGACAATACACCTGAGTTCAAGGGGAAAATATATTCTCAATGGTTTTAAAAATTGAAAGAAGATATGATACGCAAGAATCAGTTACATAGTACGTACACTGCCAGAAAGAGTGAAGCCTCATAAGTTAACCAAAGAAAGTTGACGTTAATTTAAAAAGACTAATAAAACTAATTGGAAGAGCAGTGAAAACAAGTACATTCAACTATCGATTTGATAATACCTGTTAAAAGTTATAATGGCTGGCTATCAAATGACTATCAGAATGATAATTTACTTGGAAAGAATAAATAAAACAAAACAGAAAAATGGTTGTATGGTAGACAATTGACAATAATGTTAGAGACAAATCTTTACAAGGCAGTAAATATTTCATACTTTATAACAAATTAATGAAAGTAAAAAATACCCACAAAATGAAGAGATGGAGATTGAACAGAGTTTAACAACCACTTTCAAATATATTTAAAGCTACATTTTTGCACAGCCGTATAAAAAATAGACATAAAAAAGACAAGAGTCTTTTTACAATGAACATTCAGATCACGGAATGCATATGCATTAAAAAGCTTACTGTATACTAAACTGTGAGCATTTGGAATAACGATTAACTTTAGATGGAAAAGAAAATGCGTACTACGTATAAATAGTCGCAAACATCTCGGTGATAATTTCCAATTCAATGAGTAAGTAAGTGTTAAAATCAACATGTAATTAGCCTTATGTTACAAATGATCAAGAAAAACGATGAGTTAGTGAATAATGAGGCGACAGAACAGCATCCTCTTCATGATAGTCAATAGCGACATCTTCGTCTTCAAGTTCACCACCATCATTATCTTCTAAATTATTTATATCACCAGGAAGACTATGATTAAACAGTAACAACCATGTAGGAGTAGCGGGTTGTGCGACGGCAGCGTTTTGTGGAGGCCTGAACTCTCGCAAATAATCAACAACTGTGCGTGCACTGGCTAGACCTGTCAGGTAAGGTATCAATTCACATAAAGCTTGGTCAGCTAAATCACCAAACCACGAAACAATCTGCAGCTAAAAAGCAGAATAATATTTAAAAATATAACAACAATAAACATCGTATTATTAAATAAAACATAACTACTTTAGTGTTTGTAAAATCGACACAGATTCCCTGATTTTTACAGAAGTCGAAAAAGCCACAGTTAGTCTGAATCGAGGAATAACAGCGTGGCCGGATGGATTAACTCCAGAGGTCGTTAGGGATTGCGGTCCCGTCTAAGCAACAAGATTAATTGATATTTTAGCGAAAATCTGAGAACTGGGCATAATTCCATCTGACTAACTTCAATTGTTAATCGTCCCAGTGTATAAAGAAAGGACCAAAACCATCTTGCGACAAACAGAGAGGAATCAGCTTGATTAATATAGTGTCCAATATACAGATTTCAATAGCTAGCAGATACGCTTAACTAGAACTCGCGAACAACAAATGCGAGAAAACCAGACTGACTTCAGACCTTATAGTCCTTATATAGACTAAATAATCCCCATCTGGCGTCCAACAACAGTAGCTTTTCTTAACTTGAAATTCGGATTTGACTCTGCAGACCGTGAGGTTTTATGGCAGTATTTGTCGCTGAATAGCGTGCTTGGAAGGTACACAAACCTTGTGAAGGCTCTTTATTCGAACACTATTAGCTGAATAAAAGCATATAGCGAACTGTCAACTGAATCTGTAAACTCAAGTAATGTCCGTTAAGGTTGATGTTTATCCCCCATTATTACCTAATCATAGATTTGCTGCTGGGAATAACGTTTTCATAACCCGATTTTTCGAAAATCGATCTTTTAGAAGGAGGCCCATTGATTGACTTAGAACACGTAGATAACATAGTCTTGTTTGGTGAAGACGCTGATAAAATGCAGTCTTTTGATAGAATTGAGTTGCAATGCAAGATAGAGAGTTAAGCGCGATGACCACTTCACTTATCTTAGAAGACTGACCAGCCCTGATGAGCTGATGTCTGATGAAATCTAGTCATGGATTCGAAAAGCTCCTTTTATATTTATTCAACTTACGTTAACTATGGAGTAGTAGATATATCTGTCTATCAATTAAAGAACTAGTATACTGCCCAGAAGTTCGTCCAGCCTGTAAATTTAGTCATTAAAGATAAATGATGCCCATAGGTACATGATTATAGATATTTTCCATACACTGTTCATATTTGTTGAGACCTCTAAATAAGTAATAATGATTTTAGTCGCAGGGTATTGGGGAAAAATGTAGAAAGTTGATGAGGTTGTAGATGTTCATTGACTGAGATGGTTCGAACAAGTAAATGGACTAGATTTTTTGGATTAAGAAAAGTAGTTTGATTTATTAATTGAAATGCGGTATTTTTTTACAAGATGGGTAATGAATAGAAATATGGCAAGGTTTGAAAGCAGATAATAGAATAACTTTTTTTAAGAATATAATGATACCACCACAGTGTAATTTACCTGTTTTTCAAATAATTTCAATATAGTTTACTGGGATAGTGTCTACTATAAACCTACCGTAGTCTAATTCAGCTTTCAGGAGCATTTCCATTGTGATTTAAATTTATAGCAAAAGTTGTATTTGAATTGTCATCATTTCTAATAACTAAACTAAAAATTAAGCACTAACTTGAATAGCCTAGGTCTATATTCAGTGACATAATTGAGAAATGCAATGTATTGATCTAGTCACCATTATAACTCTAAACAGTTCCTATGATAGCTATCATTGACTGTGGTGGCTAGATATGCGTAACACGTGTTGTAACAATCTCATTCGATGAAAGTTAAGAACGTAAACATTGGAATTAATATTTCTATATAACTTCTTATTATCAAGCTATGTCGTCACCAAAAGGAAGCATACATTTAAAGCACACAAGATCAATGAATTTCTATTAGTTATCTATGAAAAACAAAAAAATTGAAGTAGAACAGCTGGAATGCATATTACTTGACATAGCCAACTCAGATAAATTTGCCACAAACTGTGATTCATAAGTGTTTTAATTAAGCTTTCAGAAAAGATAGTGCTTAACTACCTTCAATGAGATATTAACAGTTGAGGATAAACACCGTGTAGTAATTAGTGACAGAGTTTATTTGTAGTTCGGTAGAATAGCTAATAGGACTAGATGAATGTGACCATGACTAAATATAGGTCAATAGTGTATGATAAAACAAGCTGATTCACCATTTACCAAAAGTACAGACAACATCAAAAAGATTTTTCTAGTGATAAATTAGTTTTCTAACCACCGGTTAATGACAATAATTACATTAAACTTACTGCATTACTTGGTTGAAATAAAAATGATATAGGTGAATTGTCAACGATGCATATCTGTTCAACATCTCTTCCTAGACGACTTAAATCCTTAATTAAATTGCACTGGTGATCAACACAAGCCTCACGAAATAAACGATGACGAAAATACGACGACGAATCAATGTAGTCGCAAACAGGATCAGCATACTAAAATAGAAGAAATCGACATTTTCATTTCATACTTAGGTGCAAGTAATGAAAATTAAAAATTAATGTAATATGGTCTCATGATAACCACCTTTTTTTATCTCCATTAAAGTATACTACGAAAGTAGTGATTGACACTGCGAAAGGCATATATAATATACACAAAAAACGAGCAAATGATATCTACATAAAACAAATACTTAGAAGAAACTGTATAAACAAACAAGACAAACTAAAAGAGATGCGTATACTTACGAAATAGAAAGTAGAAACACATTAAGAAAATACTTGTGCCAAAAAAGTGTGACTATCTAGTTATATCACATCCTTACAAATTACAAAGTGCAAATGGTCAATTCAATAGGTATAAATCTCTTTAAAAGAAAAAGTGAAAAGTTGTATGGAAAAAATGAAACGCACAGATTTCAATAAAGAGAAATAATAAACGAATACATAAGTAACAGATACAAAATATAAAATAACCAGAACTTAGTGTTTATGGTTAAAAAGTTGCACAGATTTAATGGCACAACAATGATGTTTTGATAGAACATGTGATTTAATAAAAGTGTTATACAATCTGGCAGTATGACTATATGATTTTGGTAGATGGATGAAAATTTTGCAGACAAAACTGAGGAACAACTTCTAAATCTAATCAATGTCCTATTAGAAGTTGTTTGTATGATAACACACAACTAGCTAAATCTGAGAAGCAACGATTAAGTGGTTTAATGAACTCGTTTGTGATTGGATATGCTTTAAAATATACACGTAAAATTGAATTTTTTTAGCTACATAGATTAATCCTTTTCCACAGCATAGTAAATTTTTATACAAATTTTGTTAGATCAACATGAAGTGGTGTACATTATTGAAAAAGATGAATACCGTCAATTATTTCAAATTGAATGCTGAATTCGAGGTTGTTAAAAACTAAGAAGGATAAGATGTTGGACATAGCCTTATACATCAATTGTTAATTCAAATGTCCCTTATTTTACATTTCAATTCAAATGCTAAGTGTATCAAATAAATCGATACACTTAGAAACCCTCTGTTGAAACCACACTGCGTTATTACAATTCTAAGAGAAAGGAGTGTTGTTTATAAAAGTGAAAGTGAAAGCGGAAAGATGCACTTTTAATTAATTTAAAGACAGAAAGTGCATAAAAACATTAAATAAAATGGGACAAATTAGATGAAACGCTTTTAAACATTTCTCTGATATTTCTAGTATAAACATATGTATTCAGTGGTATAAAAAGTTGTAGTGCATGGCGGATAGTATCATTAAAAAGTCAACTCGTTTCAATTATTTATATATAAAACTAACCTTACGGAGGCTTGCTGTAAACATAACAGCATTCAAAAAGTGGGCCAATAGCTTTGAGAAATTTATCGAGATATGGTCTTTTGCGGACATATACCTAAAGTGAACAACCAGAATTAAGAAAAATTACTCAATGAAAGGTAATGATTATTACATCTTATTCCATGATACACTCAGAAGAGTAGTAATTTGGTAAATGCATCAAAAAATACCAATGAATACTTCAGAACCCAGGATAATATCATTTTTAATAATAACTCGTGTATTTTTGTATGCAGACATAAAACTCGTATAAAAGTCACATCTCTCCTAAATCAAGTGAATTATTGGTGTTGAACTGTTGTTGTATTATTGGAAATATGGGCAGCCTAGTCCGCATAGATCCTGCTGAGTATTGGGAAAATCTTCCAGTCGTCAATATATTTGGAAAAATTTCTATTGCGTGGCACAAATAATAAAAGACACATCAAAAAGCAACCCAAAATTTAAACAAACTGAATGGTCATGAAAGCAGGGCTCACAATGTTAACACAATACTTGACACAAAAGATGAATAATAAAATATTGACATAACAAGGAATTAGCAGTGCTCTGAAATGAGAAACCAGATATAACAGGAATGTTTAACCATATCAACACTTCTGTACTATCGTCACAAAAAATTGTAGTGTGTAAAATGAGTAAGTAGCTAAGCATTAACTTTAGTTTCCGTACAGATATTAATTACATAATTACATATAGTGTATTACCTGAATAGAAAAAATATCATCCGACAGGATAAAAACACTAAAAACAACATTTCAAACGTAAACTATGGAAAGCTATAGTATATCGAAATGTTAGTTCTGAATATTTTGGAACTTATTATTGCTAAGTAAATGTTTCGTTTAGTACAAGAAGTAACCCATATGATTTAACGTGAGAAGGAAGTACCACCAATGATAGACGAAACATTCATTCTAAACGGTCAAAAAGCTCTCAAACTTGGTTAAATTGCATTCATATCTTGTTTATGACAATCAGATTAGCAAGAAAATGAATAACGAATCATATTAGACATACCAACACAGCTTATCGAATTGTGTGGTATAAGTTACGTTAGATAGGTTGGTTGATACATACAATAAGAATGCAAAACTACAAACAGAGAAGAATGCCTGGTTGAATGTCAGACTGTTATTCTCACATATTGATTTAATAACTAAATACATATAAACCAAAACGAAAATTCACGTGAGCATATTCAGAGAAATGAAATGTAAACAGACACGCTAACAATGTAAATGCTGGCTTTGTTGAGAAAATAATTGATCAATTTGGACATCGTAGAAAATAATCAATAAGCACTAGTTACATTGTATTCTACAGACGCGGAAGTTAAAGAAGCCGAATCTCTAAACAGAAATTATAAGAAAATCCTGCTGTTAAACAATGGTAGAAAGTAGAAATTAAACAGCAATTAACAGCAAAGATTATAACAATATTAGCGTGAATGCATAAGTAGTTTATAAAAAGGTTAAAATGCAGTTAAGATACTTTCGTTAAACCATATACTTGTTTCTTAATAGTTCATGAGTGTTTTCAACTTATTTAAATAAATGAACAGACTTTCATAGATTAGTTATTACCACTATAAAACAGTAAACTAGGTTGAAAATATATTCGCCACAAACATACATGACCACAAAAAATTTAAATTGATGATGGATTTTTGAAGTATGAGAATATACAACAACGAAAGCATATGTTTTCTTAAAGCATATAACCACATGGACCAAGGAGATTGCATTTTAAGGATCGTATTCAATAATTATAGAGTAGAGTGCAATAAATTCTGAAAATGTCACTTACATAGCTAGTGAAAATTAAACAATAAGTGTGGATAAGTTCAGAATGTTAATCATCATTAAGTGAGCGCTTACATTACTACTGTCTTAATAATTGTACTGACTTAATCATATACTGAGAGAAATTAAGATGATAGGGGATTATAGAAGATATTAAAGACCATAAGCTATTCAGAAGTGAACTTAAATCTGAACTCATGACGGTGATGTCATAAACGTTGTATTACGCTGAAATATACACAAGTGAAAATCTATCAAAAATCTTCAAGGATGACTAATAGAGAAAAAATCTAACTGCACTCATCGTTGAGTTGATATGAGACTTCAACACTTGATGTACCTAATGTAGATAATAGTTCACTGTAAGCTCTGACGAGATTAACAATGTCCAAGTTCAGAGACTTCGACAAACTTATGTACTTCTTTATCGTAGAGAAGTACTACCATAAAATCTCATGATAGAAGTGGATTGAGTTTTGCTCACAGTTGAGAAAGCATGCAAATGTTTTAAAATCTAACATAGTGAGGAAATTCAGTCAATTTGTTCACATTCAAGTGTGAAATCTCCATTGTCCCAATATAAGTTTACTGCCCCTAAACTTCAGTTGAGCGTCAAATAAATATGAGAGTTAGAACTCTAAACACCATATAAGTTAATCTGATTCCTTTCTGATTGTTACAAATGAATTACAGTTCGCTTTTATAAAAATGGACTTTCAGAGACATTTTCATCTTTAAGTTCAGCTTCACATCATAGGGATAAATCCGGCAGAGTGAATAAGCCTACGTAATAAGTATAATTTAGCGAAAATTCGCTTTTAAATATGTCCTTTCCTGGAGCTGTACGATGGCACAAACAGTCTCAGTTACATTACACATAGTCTATAGTAAAATAAAAGGGTAATTCGTCGTAAAAAATATTTATCCGATGAACTGTTCGCATTTCGCTCTTTGAAACAATAGCTTTCTTTTGATGTAGCAAGTATGAATAACTAAGATGTAAATAAAAATAGATTAAATCAAATACGTTATTTGTATCAAAAGTACATTAAACTAACTTGTTGAATAGAACCATTGATTTCCACAGGGACAATAAAATCTGCGTTTTCTACATACTGCGGGATGAAAAATATTTTCAGGAAATTAATATTACGGTTAGAAGTATACATACGTAAATTTAAAAAAAAACTATTTCTGCAACAACATTATATAGTAACCACATGTAAATATAGTACAGAACACTAAATGAATGGAAATGGAATATTGCCACTAGATTTCAACAAATCAAATCAAATTAATGTGCTTATGGGAAAATGTATAGACCCTTTTATGAAAGCCAATAAGAAACATGAAAGTATGTACCAGTGACCAATCAGAAAACAAAATAAAATTTTTCAAAATGATCAATTTTGTATTTAGTTTACGCTATAACGTGATATAGCTTCTCGTTCGTTCTAATGATGAAACGAAACAAAAAAATCCAGCTCCAAGAGTTCCCTACTACTAAAATAGCAAACTAGCTTGTAAAACTAAAGCAAAATTCTATTCCACTTCATATTATCCTACGCACCAAAGAAAGTAAATTTGATGCAATCTACTGGTTTAAAATTTCACTCACTATAATTGACTTTTAATAACTTTTCTGGCAATAAATACTTAAAAATGGCACAGTTAAAAGGTATGTTCGATAGATTTCGCCTAAGACTTCGGTATTAATGATCAATTGAGCAATAGCTCCAATTTTCGATAATTTTTTATGATGGACAAGTTCTAATAATCACATAAATGCAAGTAATTGTTATCATCTATACTAGATACTACGAAAGACGACTCGAGAAATTAAAATAGCACAGACACACTCATTTACCATTTCCCAGAATAATAAGATACATAATCTACATTATTGATTAGTCGCTTATTAACTGTCTACTTAGTAGCTTGTCACTAACTATTTTTTGGACAAAAAACTTCATTAGGTGTCATTCAGTAGTGATACGCTTCCTTTACACTTTCTCTGAATGCAAAATTGAAGATAAGCCACTTTAGGAGTGAATTAATACAACACCTTAAGTCATGGAGACTTCGATTTTGCACAGTGAGAACTACTAGGTAGTGAAATTTGATTTTACACCCTATAAATACATAGTTTACAAAACGATAATAGAAACTCACTGTAGAATAACATATTACTATTACCAAAGCACATAGTACTGTAGGACTTAAACTGTATGTACGGCATAGATTTTAATACGGGAAAAAATATTCGAGATAGTATCCTAGTAAAATCATGCGACACTTGATTTTATCACACACATGCATGAAACTACATAAGGTTTATTAAAGTGCGTATACACGCGTATGTCAGCAAACATCAACTAAAAATAATTTATTGAAAGTGACAAATATAAACTAACTCCACGTAGTACCAATGAAAATGATTCTTGCACATTTTCCGAAGACAAATCGATTACAAAAAAAGTTTAAATTAAGATAAACAGAGGAAATACTGTGAATGAAAAATTTACTTTATAAACTAAAACCGTTTTTCTAACCTTAAGCTTCACTCAGAACCAAATTAAAATGTCCATAACATCATTTGATGACAGAAATTTAAGAATATAAAGCATTGCACGCTAAAATGGTTTAGGCTACTAGAATATATAACAGAATAATAGAATGACTAACGCGAAAACAAACACCAACAAAGGTAAGACATTCAATATTTGCTTGCACTTTGTAAAGCGGTGGTTAAGTTGTTAAAGAGCACTCTGTCAACAGAAAGTACGTTTAATTCCTATCCTATATACTTTGGTTTGGATAGAACAGTTAGCCATCATGGAAAGGGTTGTTTAAAATCAAGTAGGTAACCTGCACTTGATAAACAAGTTACCTAACATCTGTGCCATAGTGATAAGTAATTAGACAAAGTAAGGATGATAATGACACACTGCAGTTTGTTTAGGAAAATGCAACAATAAAGCTAAATGTAGTGAACTTCAAACGTATAGAAAGACCTTAATAAATGCATTCTGACGAAAATCTCTACTAACTACTTGACAGTCGCGTGACGTGAAAATCATTTGTTTTAAAACTTGCCTTTCATTTTTTAAGGGGAACATGAAGTTGCAAAAGTTGACAACCAAAATGTAATGACGTTTAACTTATTGAGATACTTTATATCACTGAGTTATCATAGCAGAAAGATGTTAACGACGTAGCACTAAAGGCCTTAGTCATCTGGCTAATTAACAGCTTTTACGAAGAACAGTAAACTAAAATTTTAAAAATTTCGATATAGTACAATTGACAAACACGGATAACTAGGCATTCAGTGATATCATTATATATTCCACTTAGTCTGAATAGACGGAATCCCTTCCACGTATGTTTATTTGCCTTTGCATACTATTTTTTAATACTTTTTATCAAGTGGCACCTTGAGAATAATCACTAACTTGGAAACTCACAACGGTTTAAAATACACTAACGATATACTTCTCCTAGATGAGGACAATCACAAAATGTGGTTCCGTTGTTAGGTAGAGGAAAAGAAAAAAATAGGAAGTATGGCTAGCCATCCCTCGGTGAATTAACGCATATAATTAAATGATTTATTAGACATCTAATTACTGATATTTAATATGGTAGTAATTATAAGCTATCATAAGCTATACACTTTACTCTCTATAAATCTGTTATTCACCTAAGGAGAATGCCGTTATTTACTCGTTGAAACTTAGTGCAGTGATTATTTAACTCTTAAGAACCTAAGCTGTAAACTGATAGGTTTCAGGTTTGAATCAGCATCGCCTACATTGGTTTGACAGTCGGGCGATATAACTAGATTAAATAAGCTTATACTGAATAATAAAAGATGTAGGTAGATTAAAAAATCGATTGATGAAACGAAAACATTTATAGAATGAAACAGTCAGGAAATCTGTTACTCATTTCCTTGGCTAAACGAAAGCTACTAGCTCATTTTTACATAAGATACCTGAGAAGTATTCACTAATAATTATCAGAACGCATCTCTGTCATACATTTTACAACATATAGACATTGAAATAAGACAGAGGTCTTCAAAAAACCAGTAAAGTTGTCAGTTTCCATCGATGCCAAGATGTCAAAAATACAAGAGTTGAAAAAACTGCGCATTTAAGCACTGATTCGCGGTTAGCTTGAAGCGAGAACTAGAAAAAAATCTCAACAACCACTGGCATTACTAAAGTGGACCATTAATAACAATTTATCGAAAACATAATCGCAAGATTTATGAAATAAAATAAAGCTTACTTTGAAGGAACTATGAACCAATGTTTCATCCAAATCCAGAACTAAGCACTTTTTATCCACACAGTCTGAGTCTATTTCACCCAACAGATCTACTCCAGGTGGTAACTTCCAAAAAAAGAGTAAATTTAAGAGATTTGTTGCTAGTTTTGAAAATGCAAGGATGTTGAATCACAATAACCTATTGTTAAAAGTGAAATACTCAAGAATTAACAGCTCCTAAGTTGTTGAATGTGATTCCATGAGAAACTTTTAAAAGCTACCTGCTAATCAGAACACGATGTAACTACTAATACCTCTGACAAGTACTTTTCTGATAATTCAGTTTCAGTGAATCCACTTGACTAAAGTATTCAGTGAAGCTCATATGTTTTTACAGTCAGAGATTGTACTCCAATAACTGTGTTCGGCTGTAAAATATAAATCCGGATAAAATAAGTCGCTAACGATCTGCCAATAATAAGAAATCTCAAACTACACACGAAATCACTGTACGATAGAACAGAAAAAACAAGGAAAGAATCCTTTTATTGGAGTCAGTGTTAGAAGTTGCAACTGAAAAGAGAATTTACATATAACACACTAATACTCTTCAGTGCAGTTCCAAGCCACATATTTACCACTTACGAGATAAAACAAAGATTGAAAACGGAAGTGTGGGCAGAATATGATAAGCTCACGGAACTATAAAAACGTAAATAATTTTGAGAATGGATATGCCTTAAGGCATTAATATAACAGTGGATCAATCTAGCAACTATCAGTCAACATTACTAATTTAATAAATGAAATTTCTTTAGATAGAAGTCAAAATACATTTCGATAAACGCATTTTAACACAAATTTTAGTCAGCAAGATAGCCTCCTCGAGAATTAAAAACAACTATCATAAAATCTTGGTGACAGGCGACTTTAATAGACAATAACCGATTGATTGTTAAAGAATCTCCGGGATAGCTTGTGTACCAAGCGATTAGTACTCAGGAGCAACTTTCACCAGTGATGTGTAGTTCAGATGGATGAATTTGGTAGGCACCAATGAGATCTAGTTTAGCAAAGAATGTAACAAATATCTGGAATCGTAAACCAGCTACTTGGAAACATAATCACTGTTCAGTCAGTCATTCACAAGCAGCCTAAAAAAGGCGCAAAACATACAACGGTCTAAGTTGCCATATTTTATTGGCACAAGATGAACACTAATGTAGTAAAAGCAGCAGAAGCATCAGAGAGAGAGAACATGATATGATAAAAAACCATTCGCGGTAAGAAAAATATAAAAGAAACTTCTTCTACCAAGCCTCTACGACGATGGCTGATGTCGAAATTGTCTGAGTCCGTAGATGGGTTGGAGCAAGGGTCGCCAATTTGAACGATGTCGCTCCTAATGCTTAAAAAGCTAGTTGTTGTTAGGAACAAATAACTGTCTGAGCAAAGTTGCAGTCGACGGTCACTATTATCCGTTCTCTGGGCTGGAACACAGAAATATCCACCTAGGTGTCTTTCAGTTTAGTTCAAGTTACTTATTTAAACATAAAAACCACCAGCTTTGGGTACTAAGTCTGAGTGTTAAGCTTCACGCAGTTCGGAAAGCTTTTACTTTATCCGGGCTACAGAAACACTTTATTTCCGTCACACCTCTGTACAGCAGGTAGTACTACTTCGCCGTCGGATTTTACAATTGCTTGCTTACAGTCCAATAACTCTCCAATCGACCTCCCTGATATAGTGGAAGCTAAATGAGTAGTTGTTCTAGCCAGTAAAGCATGTCTAGTTCATAACGATACCCAAGCCTCACAACCACGTAATGGTAGGAGAATCGGTCAGGGGTAGCACTCATGCTAGCAGATGAATAACAACAGATATGTAATGATCAATGTGTTTTCATCATCACTGTCGTTTAAAAAGTAGAAGGAATAATTATAACACATTAAACTGATAAAAATTGATTCTTTCGTCAACTTTCAGTAAGGCCTTGCCGGATGGAACGTCAAGGTGTAGAACCATTTAAGTGACAGAGCGATTATCTAAGCACAGGCTACCCAAGTACTTCAAAAGAACGATCATCAGATTTAAGGGAGTGCTGCGTTAAGTTATACACCAAAATATCATGTATGGGAGAAAATTCAAGTGTACCTATATATATATATATGATTTATTTTCCAACTTACAGAGTCCAGATTTTCAGAAAAAGCATCACCTTGCCCTCCGTTTCTATCGTAAGTGATGGGATACTGATCATGAGGACAACTATCCGAAATAAGATCACCATCAGGATGATCACACTCAACCCAAGGTGAATTTAAAGGCTGTAACTGCTGGCGGATAACGTGATGTGCAGACTCAACATTGCCAGTATTTTCCACTTGTGTAATCGGGTTTTGGCGTTCAGCATTACCGGTAAGTTTTATGCCGTATACATCATTAGATGTGTGGCGTTTCAAGGCTGGGAATCGAAAAGAATAGTGCGACTTAGATGTGCTGACATTCGCACCAACGGCTGACCGTAAAACTCTTGACTCTGAATGAATATCAGGACCGCTGAAATCAAAGCCATTTGATACGGAAGGCGAAAGTTCAGGATTGTCAATTTTCGATCCTAGCGCACATAATACTGCGCTGGGCAGCACGGGTTGAAAAACGGATACAGAAGTAGGTATATCTGCAGTAGGAGACGAGACAGCTACCTGGTTAGTAGTACACTCCGTTTTGTCCTTAACTGACAAGACCTTCAATCTTCTAGAACGTTTCTTATTTCCAGATTTTGACGACTTTTTGTTAACGAGATCATTTACGTCCCTGGAATTGAGTGTGTTGTCAATAACGGATCGAGATTTCGCAGACAATGTCTCCTTGGAAGATGAATTTTTCTGTTTTGATTGGGACGAATGACATGATTTATCAGGAAAACAACACAAAAAACGGTACCATCTGCTCCGAGACTTAGACGGTTTTATATCATTTTGGCAGGGTAAAACTTCTTTGGCTCCTTGCTTGCTAAGTTCATGGACTTAAATGCGTTGAAAAAAAGAAACGTACTAATAAAAGAACGATTCGCAATCAAAAAATTATATTACTGAATAACTTATTTGAAATATCAAAGGTAGTCAGCATAGCAAACAATAACACGTCATTTACTGATACACAACGCAGAATGCAGCAACCAGAAGGAAACCACTAAATGAAGTAATTTCAAAGTAAGTTATGAGAGGACTTAGACTATCTAATTTGATTTTAGTATAGACCACAAGCAGGATGTCTACACTACTCATCCAACTGGCCTTAATCGCTAGTAGTTCTAGTTGATAAGGCGCGGAATTTCTCGTGATAACCACAGAAGAATAAGTTTGAATAATATAATGTCTAAAATATTAGCCTCTATAATCACCCGATGATTATGTGAAGCTAAAAAACGAAAAACGGGAAACTAGGTTACTTTCAGACTTAGACGTTCATGCACTGATCAAATATTCACCCTTTATCAGTCAATCAGTTACAACGTAGAACTTGGTGCGTGCGTATATCAGTCCAAGTTGCAATGCCCCAATTAGCAGATAGAGATTAAATTGTCGAATTAAATCCCAGAATAGTGGAGGTAGTAAAAGAGTTAGTAATAATGGAAAGAATTAAAAATTTGGAGATAAGATTTAAAAATTACATAATACGGTGTTGGGGATTCCTAATCCCCAAAGATACAATGGTTCATTTAATTAAACGAAAGTTGTATTGATTTTTTGTAAGGTTTATTTGTAAACTTTCATCACATTAATTTGATTTCAATGTAAATCCTACTCCTGAATACAGTTTGACAGTATTTCATTGTATTAATTAAATGTTGATGATTTCACTTAATGAATAATCACTGTAAATTAATTGATATAAAAATCGATGTATATGTGTAAATAGATTGGCAGTTCACTAGTGTTGTCTGGTTGGCTTGTGTTCTTTCTTATTCCGGCTTGGGACCTAGTGGGCATAGGGCGGACGGGCATTTATCGACTAGGCACACCTTATTTGGCATTCGGTCACCCACCACCAAATTTCGCGCACCACAACATACGGTAAACAGAAAATTATGGTGAATTTAGAAGCTTAAAATTTGGAGGACAAGGAATGGATGCACCTACGCTATTGCGAACGATTTTGAGACATGTCACCCAAAGTCTCTAACCACAGGTTACGATCATCACGAGGACCCCAATAAGGTAGTCTGTACCTATTAGCATAGATAAGCCCAATGGTCAATGACTTCATGGACTGGTGCCATATTTTGGTCTGGCGGCCACTAGCTTTCTTCCAACCTACTCAAACATAATTAGTTGTGTCAGAGCTTATGACGAACTGTTATCTGAACCTGTAACCTCAAGTGGTGTCCGTCAAGGCTGTCCACTATCTTAAATTTCGTTTAATTTCATAATTGATTTACTGTTGAAAATAACACTCATCGTTTGACTTTTCAAGAATTGATCTTCTACCAAGAGACCCACTTATTGATTTAGAATATGCTAATCACATAGTCCTGTTTGGCAAAGACGCTGATAAAATGCAGAATTTTTTAACAGCAATAAGTACTAATGTGTTTCTCCTCCCCCCCCCCCACAACTGTAAATCTAAACTATTGCTCCGGAACTGATCTTCGTCAACACCTGAGCTAAAGATAGAGAATGAAGTCGCTTGAGCACGTCGACCACTTATCTTGGAAGTCTGATTAGCCCTAATGGGTTGGATGAAATCTCAGTACGAATTCAGAAAGCTTGTTTGGCGTTCGCCAACTTACATCACTTATAGCGTAGGCAACATGTTCGTCTCACAACGAAGGGAGTGTACTGCGTAGCAGTCCACTATGTCTTACTGTATGGATTTGAGAAGTGGTCATTAAGGGTAGGTGAAACTCGGTTACTAGTTTTTGCCTATCGATATCTTCGAAACATCACTCGTGTTAGCTAGGATCACTAAGTAATAACGAGGTTAGGACGACGGGTGCTAGGGAAGGTTGTGAATTGTATCGATTGTGGTGGTTGGGACGTGTGCTACGTATGCCTAACCCCCGTCTGCCTCAATGCGTGCTGTTGGCTGATATAGGAGCAGGATGGAAGAGAGTTAGGGGCGGCCAAACAAAAACATAGCACTAGTCCATGAAGTCACTAACTGCTGGTTCGATTCGCGTCGGTAGCTGAGAACTAACTGGATGGGGTCCTCGCGAATACCGTAACCAGTGCTTAGAAACGCTAAGTGACACGGTTCATAATGGGTCACAATAGCGCAGATGTATTCACTCATTGTCCTCTCTTAAATCGTGAGTTTAAAATTACTTCATAAATTTCTTCCCACGCTCCATCACTTTCTCCCTGAATCATATTCTGTATGTTTACTCTTTGTTTTTATTATTATTATCATTTAGGTAACTTCTAATTCTACTAATGTGATGTTAATCATGATACGTTTTAGAGGCATGGCAACTTGGACCGACGCACACGTGTACCACGTTTTATGTTGATCATACATACATACATACACTCCCACACCAATTCTGAGTACAGTTCGCCGTAAGCTCTGACTCAAATAGTAGTGTTTAAGTAGAGAGCCTGTATAAGGTTAATGTACTTCACTGGCATATCCATGAATGACAGACATTGTCACATAACCTCACGATCGATAAAGTAAAACCCCGCCTTGAGGTTAAGGAATGCAGTTATTGTTAGACGTCTAAAAGTATGCCTATGTTCCAGAGCCTGTTGAAGTGTGAATATTTAGTCTATACAACTACGTCAGGTTTGAAACCACCTTGGTTTTATCCAGTTCGCTCTTCACGAGCTTTAGTTAGGCGTCGGATGTATAGTGATCGAGACCAGTTAGATGGGATTACGTTTAGTTTCATCTTTTACAGAGATAGTTTTGGATTTCTGATACCTGTTTCCTTGATAAGTCTGAACAGTTGCTTAATGTCACCTATTGCTGTTACCTATTCCATCTTTTTAGCTCTCACTATCCATCAATGCTCACGATCATTACGTAGGCTTTTAACCAGTGTGTTTAAGTTGTCGTCGCTCCTCATCGTGTTCAGAGCCAATACTAAATGAAGAAACTTCGGTGAGAACATCAGCCCATTGATTTTCCGCCGATTTGCAATACTTGTTCCCAAGGTGCCTCCCCATCAGTCTGTATATTATACTGTTTTACTTTGAGACTGTGAAATATGGCCCCTTAATGTAGAAGAGTGCGCAAGTCGGTAACATCAGATTAGAGACGCCCTTGGACTGTTACATACAGATATGTCAGTAATAGGACGATGCTAATATTAAGCGCATAGTATTACCGAGAAAAATAAATTGGCTGATAAGGAGAAACTTTCGACGAGTACACATCACCCAACTTAGGTACAAGCTGAAATGATAATTCGTCAAACCAAGACACAATAGTCTACGAGATTGCCAGGTATTCGTTTAAGATGTATAGGTAGGTGCATCTTAACCGTGGTCTTTACAGTAACAGGAATCATGGTTGAAGACTTTTAATTACAGTATTAGCAGGGAGCAGTAGAGCAAGTTCATTGAGTTATCACTTTCAACTAATGTATTCTTGATATAAGTTAGACAAAGAATAACTAAATAAGAATGTGCTTTGATATAGTTTGAAAGTTCAGGGAGAATCGTTCATTTTAATAAAAAATTCACTTAATACGGTCCCTAACTTATATTAACAAGCCCGGATATAACTAACTTGCAAAGAATCTCAATACGATATAGACTTGCTAAACAGAAAGGATAGTCAAAAACCAGTAAGCCAAAAATACTTAAACACTTACTGTAACACATAAACCAACCACTTACTGAACAATTTTATATACAAGTCTCATTCACTGTTAGCCATTACACTACCTTACGATAACTAGCATAAACAGTTCGAGAGTCAATATGGTGGACAAGAATAGTTCTCAATAACTAATATAATAATATAAACATTTAGTATGTTTGAAACCTATCAGTGTAATTACTGTTAACAGACCATTCAAAACATATGTAACTGGAAAAATAGAATTAAAATCTTACCAGAAGACCTCGTGCTGTAGTTGCTGTGTGAATCAGTGCAACCTTCCTGTTTACTAGTTCTTAGGGAGCGTGTGCTGCCACTAATTGAATGGGTCCTCGAGTGAGAACGACAGGCTGCTTCGTAAATAGCAGCACTAGCAGCCTCTAGATTCAGAGGGACAGGCGGAGGAGAGAGGACAAGCCTTTCATATTCTTCTGAAGATACATCGCCAGAGGATTGAGTAGTAGGCAACTTCTTCCCCGTAGGCGCAAATATATTCCCAGTTTCAATAGTATTTAAAAATTGGTTTTTGTAAGGCTTTGAAGACATATCATTTTCAGAATACGGCTTTTCGCTTTGGCAAGGTACACCGTCCATATGTTCCAGTCATTTAGGAATAAAACAGAAAACTGGACCAAGTAAGGCGGGACATTACTGAGAAGTAAGTTCATTAGTTGGTTAAAACAAATCACTCCTTGAAGTGTAAATAGATAAACTAATATGCTCAAACAACCATCCATCTCCCTAAACTGACACTTCGTGAAAACTAAATGTATGACTTAGTTCAAATGAATTAACTTATGCTCTCTTGGTTACCTATTGTTTTACGGAACTTTCTGTTACCTGGTGCATGATGTAGTCAGCCGTTCGATTGCTGAGATCTCCTCTTATTAAAATTATGCCAGATGGTTATTTTATTTTGTAAAAGACTGAATAAAACAAACTGCCAAAACGTTTTGTTTAACGGCTTTCATGAATTGCTTTGTGCAAGATCACTAGCGAACGTTAATTTCGGCTCACAGCCTTATTAACATTATTCGTGTACTAGACATTCAGTAACAGACTGTAAGCACTTATATGTTGTTAGCATTGTTTTGATATGAGATTAATGACTTTTGTGTCCTCGTACTTATCTGTAGCACAGTCTGCTGCTTATTTTGCTTCTCTTTCAGTTACATACAAACGCTGCTCCAATACCTTCTGTCCTGAATTGTATTTTCTGTATTTATCTCGTGCATTAACAACTGATCTCCACTGTAGTCCGAACCGACGACTCGATTCTATACATTATTAATTTTTACCTGCTGAAACTTTTTCTTACTGCTCAGTTATTGATTGCTTCAACTATTGATTGGTTGTTAAGTTAACGGATTTAATAATGTGACGTACCATTGGAAATGCAGCCTATAGAGTCAAGTTTGATGCTCTATGAAACAAAATATATTCATGTAAACTTTGAACACGCTTAATGTACTTAATTTATGGTCAGCATAACACACTGAATTTGATTCTTACCGTTTAATCTGATGTATTATCATAGTGTAATCCACAGCCCCACAGATCCTTTTTGCAGTAGCAGCTAACACCCTTGTACATAATAATGAGACTTTGATTACCGTATATCCTGCATCGTACTAGAAAGCCAGTATTGTGAAATACCGGAAACAGGGAATTACCAAGTTTAAAATCTTTTTTTATAGTTCAGGGTATGAAAATCCCTCCAGGTAATATTTTCCCACTGTAACTCGTTATCTTGCATCTAAAAGGATATTTATTCCTCTTAATCCGTTTAGCTGTACATTATAATGACATTTTGACTCTAAATAAGATAGCTTGCCATCTATTTCCGTTATAATATTTGTTTCTCTTTGCGTTTATGCCGGATTTCTACTATTCCTATGAACTTCATATACTTTGTTTTACTGAACATTATGACTTTGGCGGCTGCCATAGTGGTCCGTTCCTCTTCTCGATTGCACTGTTTGATTTGAGTGGATTTTAGGCATTTTCTGGTTGTAAGTTGATGCACACTTCCAAGAAATTGGAACATTGTGCTGTGACCTTTGATACTTTGATGTAGTCTACAGATTTAGATCTTACTTTTTGCACAGGCAATAAGTGATATATTCCGAAAGGATAGAACAACATTTTAGTTAATTTTTTGAAACTGAATTGATTATCCTAATTTTCGAGGTAAACTTTGGTCAAATAACTGATTGTGACATTAGTCTATGTAATAATGTACATTTGTATTAATAACCTTATACAGAACCAATAGATCAACAGGAGTTACTAATCCCAGTCATTACCTTAAACACCGTTGAATGATGCTAAACTAAGGTGTAGTGTATCTGTGAGAGAACTACTTAGCAAGTTCTGTGGCATTCAGCTTTTTGACACTATCAAAAGCTGAGAATTCACGATCTTAACTAATTACACGCCACTGACGTTTGCCATAAACTCGGGGGGTTAGTGAGTTAGCCCAACTACATTCATCGTATTCCACCGTAGGATCATTGAACGGCATGTTGTTTGGAGATGGTACACCAGGGTTAAGAAAAAAGGATGGTTCAGTAGTCATTATAAGTCATAGGTTGAAGTGTAAGTAACTGGTCTAAAGGTTTTTCCATACTATTCTTTGTAAGTGACATATTAAACACAACTTGTTCATCAGCTAGCTTTGTATTAGTCAAAAAGTCTTCCCATACATCATTATGTTGTACCTCTTTAATAACAACTTGACAGCACCTGTAAATTGACGTGTTTTCTGTAAACATTATTAGAGTCATAGCTTTCGACCTTATTGAGACAGCATGATTTTAAAAGGAAAGCAGCAATATCTACCACATGCTAGCAACAACGACCCTCAAACTTCAAACAAAAACTATTTGAAAATGTAATAACGCTGTTCTGCGTGATTCTTCTACAAGTCTAGTCTTTTTTTAGTTCTAGATAATTGGTCAACCATGTCTATCTTCAGTTAGTGAGACCTATACTATTCACTTATTTCACCAAGTAATCTTGTTTGCTTACAAGCATCCTCACAAATAGCAGTCACACCATATAAGCAGAAATTGTCGATGCGCTCAATTCACTTAGATGAAGGAAGCCAAATGACTATTGAACATCCCTGAAAACTTTTCACTGAACATAGGAACGGACGTGGGAGCTCAGAATTAGCATTATATCTGAATAGAGTGATAAGGGTCAATCTGGTTGTAAATCATAATGCATTATTATTGTGGCGAACTTACAAAACTAACAAATTCACTTAAATTTTTGAGGAAAAACATAAAACGCGAAAAGTGATGTAATACCAGATGAATCGTAAAACCCATCAACTTAAAAAAGCAGATTATGAAGTTGTCAAGTAAGCTATTCGTACAGACCTGATTGGTTGCGATTTTAAAACTTCACAGTACTAGTAATTTTTATCCCAGAAGCCAAATCAACAGTAACAACACTTGATTGTTTGATAATACAGCGTTTAAAAAGCACTAGCAAGTTCACTGGCTTTGGTAAGATATAAAGAAGTTTAAATAGTCAGTTAGTAAACAATAAGCTATACTTCTGAATACCCATTGGCTATCACTTCATTCCACGAATGTCATGATATATTCTATACGATGAGCATGGAGATCCAACAACGGACGCCAAATCGACGAAACAATGTTCAGTAAAAGTCAATGAGCTGTTTCCCTTGGCACTCCTCGGCAGAAAGAGCGTAGACGTTTTTCCTAATGAGACCAGGTAGACTCGTCGATTCGCTTAGCCTGCGCTAATTAGGACGGAGCTCATAACATAAAAAACACACACAGACACACACACATGATCGGCAACACTTTTTATTTTGAATATTTTTCACTTAAATTCCCTCCGGAGCGTGACATGGCGTTACTCTACCCCTCTAAAAAATCACTTGTCTGAAAATTCAGTAGTTTCCTTACAATGATAATTGCACCGTTTGACCTCTTCATTACTATAATTCTCTAACTATTTTACGTAGTTAATAGCGCATAGTTCCTTTTCATTCCAATCTATTTTTTATATATCATTATCTATTCTTTTATTATCGCTTGAAACAACGATTCACAATTTGGATGACATTTCAACCTTTTATTAATTTTCTGGGTTTATTAGTTGGCTAATGAACCTATTCACACTAAATTAAGCTATTAAAACGTACTGAACTTTTTGAATTTCATTTATGATTTCTTCCTTAATGTCATATATATATATATGCTACTTCATATTGACGTTTTGTTCTGAATATTGTTTTTTCATGTAAACCAATTTAATTATTGTATGTTTATGCTCATTTGATAAAGCGCAAACCGCTTTTTCACAAAGTTTATTGTAAATTAGTTGTATGTAGTCAAGATAAAATAAAATTCTGTGCAGACATTTAGCTTTCAGGACTTATGACAGTATACCTGGAAACTACTTGTCAGCCATACCTACAAGCATCAGATGAAGCACCAAAATATTTTAATCCTTGTCACTGTGCTTTATTCGTGTTTATTAATAACTCCCGTTAAGTAGGAAGCTGTCAACCTCATATCCACCAACCCGATGTTCACTTGAACTTTCATGTAGACATTACCTTCTCACATCTCTAGTTAACAGACCCTTTCTCGTCCTCGCGTTTGCCATTCTTACTAAACCATCTTCACTCACATGAACATAGTCTATCAAGCCTAGTGTTCTGTCGTCGGAAGTTGACTTATCATCTATAGAAATCACGTCACCTACTTGGAAATTCCTCTGCGTCTTTCTTCATTTGTCCCGTACCTGAAAAGCTATTGCTTATGACGCGAGAAAGATGGGGTTTGGTTGGTTGGCCGAGTGCCAGTCACTAGTGACTAGTAGGTAACTGTGCATCTGCCCTGTGTCCAACTTGGTCTCCAAGCCAAAATAAGAAGAATGCGAGCCAATAGATCGTCCAGACCGAATCATAGTTGTATTTTAAGCATTCTTTTATATAAACATAAAATCAGACCGCACAGCAAACCAATTAGGAAATTAACATGAATACAGAATGAGGGGAAGAGTGGTAGTGAATAGGAACAACTTGTACACAACTAATTAACTGTAGTACATAATACGAGACAGTTTAATAACAGCAATTATGCTAAACGGGAGGATAGGGCAAGCGGAGCGTAACAATGATAGAAACAAAATGTTTACATTACCGAAAGTTCGAATAAATGAAATACTGTTCGAAACCACAGTTCTGAAAGTTTGTCACACTTCTTTGTGGTACCGGCCTAACAGCTATCACATATTCCTTTAACCATCTATTCCAAAACGTTTCTGCCAAATGTTTTGCTAGTTTTCACCTCGGAATAATATGATCTTCAAAACTATCTATCCGTCATCCTCCATTAGACCTTAATAACAGCAGTTTATTCGGTTTTAAAACATCAAGGTCCTTAGCGTCATCTCTAACGGGTTATAATGGTCTACTCTTTAGAATCCTTACTGCTTTACTGAAAAATGTTGACAGAGCTTCTTCTGACAAACATTATCCCCTTATTATCGCGTTCAAGACTCACTTATTATTACTTACAAGTCTCACAAACCACCACGATGACATGTCTGAGGAGGGTCAAACTTCCATTCAATACCCTTACGCAATAACTCATCGTTAATTTTGTCTCCATAATCCCTCGAGTATTTTTAAATTTTTGTTTAACTATCCACCAAATAGGTACCTCACTGATCGCGCTTCTCACAATAGCACCACCCTTTGAAATCCTATATATTTCACTTAACTTCACTACTAATTGAATAGTGCCTGAGTGACCTTCGACAATATGATGATGCCGCATTATCAACCACAAAACCGGATGTTTGTTAAGCTAAACCATCGGTCGCCTCACTTTAGATGGCATCATTAGGATACATGTATCAGTGTACACTGACTATCCGTTATATAACAACAGGGTTTAAGCTCTGAATGCGTACCTTCAGCTCCAGAATATCTTGGTTATTTTCTAAACATACATAGCTCAACGCCTCACGTTGTGTAGCCTTAATAATAACATTTTCTGTTTGTAGTATATTACGAGTAAGTAATCGCTAAATATCACGACAACTAACACGATGACAACAAATTTTTGAAATTTTTTTGAAAATCAGCAAGGATTGCAGCAAACAAAGGAAAATTAACTTCAGCAGAAAAGCAGTCACTAAAACGCAGCGAGAGAAAACGAAAAGCCACAGAAGGTTCAAGAAAGTGAACTTTTCTCAAAAACGGGAGGCGCTAAGGAGAGAAAAAACCAGTTACTTCTCACGTAATTATTCTTATTTTGGCTATTTTTTTATTTAATTGTAAGGTAAGAGGTAACCGGTAATGCTCTCCATTTCCTCTGCTCTGACCTTGCTAATTTTGATTGTTTGCAGATTATTTTTAGTGTGCTAATTACTATAATTGACACAAGGTCGCTTTTGTAACAATATACACAGAGTTACGATATAATAAAATTGAATCTCCCTAGTGCTGCGCTCGTGTTTTCTTGATTTTGATTTGGGGTGAGTTATCAGTCGTCGAGTTGTTGATCACGGTTGCGATTATCAATTTGCGTAGACAATTTCGCAGATTAGAGTTGCAGTTAGTTAGCGTATAACAGTGGACGTTTTATCCAGATATAACATTTTTTTGATCATGCCCCTATGTCAAATATACTTAAATATATTTTCCAATGAATCATTTTTATTACAAGGCTTTTATCAAAAAACTGAAAATAAGGATTCAGCGAATCCGGTATCATAACAGATAACCACTAATTTTTTATAAATAAGAAATAAATTTGCTACAGTAGGTGACTAAATTCACCGCTTACTTTGACACAACATTGTGACTGATGTTGACAAAATATACAGGAAATCAAGAATCGTTTAAACCGAAACATAATAACAGTCTTAAAGTGATTGACTGTTCATTTAAGACGTGCTAGAGCATGCAGGCTACTTGATTAGTTAGAGATTGAGTGGTATTACTCAGAGTTTATCAGAATGCCTCAGCTGTATCGACTGTCTATCATTTATTAAATTCAGACATTAAAATTGATTTATACCTTTACTTCCTTGGATTAGTTCTTTCTTCTGTTATCAAATCCTGTATGTTAATTTCTTTTATGCTACCAGTGATGCAATTATTACTATTGTATTTCATCTTGTTGCGCTAATAGATATGATAGCTTGAACCCATACACTTTAGTTCCATGTTGTAGGTAATATATGACTGAATGAAACAGTAGTGTTTCACTTTGGGATAATATGTACATAAGTTAGAACTTTAAAGCCAGAAATTTTGGAAGCAGTCAAAACCTATGAGTATCCGTAAATAAATATTTTACAATGCATATGTCCATAGAACTAGTTATTTTTCTTGTTATTTTAAAAACATTACAGAACTCTTTACACCAATTGATGGATGTTGTTGCGTTAGGACTTAAATAGTACAACCAAATGAGGTCTTACTTTCAGTACAACCATGGCATTCACGTGATTACAAACACTCATTCGATTTTGTAATTAAAAATATTTCGATATCCGACTAGGAGTAAAGGTTATAAAACAGTAAATAAGTTACAATTTTCCAAATATTTATTCACAAAGTTCCCATGTGTATTTCAGTGTTTTTCTGCAGCCATCTGCCAAAGTTATTAAACATTCAATCGTCTGAGCTAATGCTGAGTTGTTAAGACATCGGAATTTTAGCCACTAAGTTGAATGTACAAACTATGCTTCATTTACTTCGGTTTGGTCATTTAGATGGCGTTACCAACTTTCACACTGAGAGTGTTGATCGAAGCCAAGTACACGAAGTTGTACGTGGTAAATAAGTTAATGATTGACTAAACAAAATGTAATTTAGTCAATGAGACTTAACTGGAGAAACGGTTGCGGTTAAAGTATCTAGCATAATGAGCTAAATGTCCCAGTAAAATTATTGAAATTTGGCAGAACTATATGTTTAGTGAAGTAAATGAAACTCATAAATCATTCCTACAAGAAAAAAACAGATACTACACAATTTGATATTCAATCCTCTCAAATTGTGAACATATTCTCCAACGAAATTGGGTATAACCAATTTATCAGCATAATTATTTACAGTACAGACTATGTTGTCTTTCTAAGAAAAAAAGTTACGTCAAGGATCTGTGAATCATCAATCAATCAATGCCTGTTACCCCAAGTGGAGAACAAGCCGCCAATCAGCATTCTCCAACTAATTCTTTCCTGAGCTGTCATAATTTCCAATCCTTCTCAAATGCTATTCATTCTTTACATATTTGTCTCCAATTCCCAAAGCAATGTGTTCTTTGGTTTTCGTTTCTTCCTTTGGCATTCAGGATTCCAAGTTAGTCCTTGTCTTGTGACGCGGTTTGACGATTTCCTCAGTATGTCCAATCCACCTTCAGTATCATTTCCTGATTCTTTCCTCAGTTGGAAGTTGGTTTGTACGTCGATCATAGTTTATAGCAATCTTTTCTTAAAAATATAACACGATTTTTTACAGCTTGATTCTTTTATATATCTGAATAATTGAAGAATAACAGGACTAGTGTAGTGGCCACGGAACACTATCGAGTTAGTAACGCTTTATAAATAGTCACAAATGGAATAAGTACTGAATTGACAGTTAATCTAAGTACACATAATAAATGCAATGTCTATCAGAATTTAGTTTACTTGAATTAACTACAATGTTCGAGGCTATTGATGAGTTCTCCAGATATTACCACCACACGTATATATAAATCCAAGTGTTCAGTGTAGATTCGTTCTAGTCAGTTCAGCTGGGAGGAGCGACAGTGACGTTGAGTATCCAGATCTGATGCTATAAGAGGGATCCATTATTAATCCAAGCAACTAGTGAGTGAGACCCGATTCAGAACGAAGAATGTTGTGGTGACAGTGTATTTACGTTTCAGACAGCAGAAGGTGCAGGGCGCCAAGGACAAACTGTGTGTGTACAATAACAATGATGATACATTTAAACAATGTTAGCACAGTATGTATTAGTAACGTATTAATACCAAATCTTATTACATATGTGACACTGATAAACCTTTACAAAGTATAAAGTCCTTAAAACAGTTAACACACTAGAATACAGTGAAAAATGCCTATTTCAGCATTTGGTAAGGACGTAATGTTTCTTTCGAATCAATTTTTCATCAATGCTCTACACTATACATGTAATTTACAGTAATCATGAAGTCATTAACAAATGGTAGTTAGATAGTAATGTTACATGTTCAAAAGTTTTTATATAAATAATCACGAATAATAAACAAGACGATTTAGGTATGTGTGTACGAGGTAATTATGTTTTTCGAAAGTATAAAAATAATAATTCAATGGGTTAACTAATGGTAAATTACGTAATATCTAATGGAAGAGTTAATGAAATTGTGACAAGAATTGTAATGATGAACCAATTTTTACTTGAGAATTGAGTGAACGTCATTTTTATGTAGATGTAGAAGGTTACATAAATTTAGAAGGTGTGAAAAGAATGAAACTCGGTAATGACAATTACGGTGTTAGTGATTGTGATAATACTAACGAAGTTTAGTAAGTCATTTGTAAGTCGTCCAAGTATGATGACCAAGGAAAGATGTTACACTGATTTCCTATATACACATTGAAATGATAGATATCGTTGGCTTCCGTTATAAAAGCCGTCCAGTAAATTCAATGAATTTCGGTGAATGATCTTACGAACGCTTTTAACACCTACTTGATGTATCGAGTCAATTAAGTAAACAAGTATAGAGCCATTTACTAATCGTAGTTGTCCCTTATTTAACCGTGTCAGGTTACACCCTGAAATTCTGTAACTAAGTTTCCTTATCATATACCCAATGTAACCGTATCTGAATTAATAGATATACATAGATGAAGCAAAGTCAACAAGTCTATCCGTGTTTCTTGTTCTTATTATGGGGTAGTTGTAGAAATATAGAATAGCGTCTGGTTGCAGTATATGTCTTTTGCAACACTTTTCTACTTTGTTGCATCATAATTTCACTGATTTTGTCATCCAAGAATTGAAATTTTAGAAAATCCGGTTTCTTAGGGATTGTTACGTTTCCTGCTTTCATTTTCGCTTGCATAAGAAGTTTATTTATGAATTTCAGTCTGTATTTGTTCCTCCCAAGTTCGCTAAGAATGATAGTTTATTTTGCTCCCACAGTGTCATGAGATTATATGCTCTATCACGATGAGTTTAACTTTTCACTAAGTTTATTTTGTACCATGGAAATGTGCTTGTAGAAATGAGTTTATTGACTGACCAACATCGGCGGTCCATATAAACTTCTTTTAAATGCACAATTCCTTTGTGTTAGTAAGATGCCTAAGAATGAGATGTCATTAATACGATCTTCTGAATGAATGAATGTGATTGATGAATGAAAGCTGCTAAGTATATTCTTGTCCGTCTCATTTTTACTGACTACAAATTTGTCATCTACACAGCGAGAATATAATCTTGATTGATTGATTTCGTTTTTGAGAGGACTATTCTCAAGTTTTGACAAAGTAATCTGGCAAGTAGATTTCATGTTAACACTATCTGGTTACCTACGAAACTCGTTAGGGATTACAATTATTATCTAGTACACCACCACTTTATGGTTATTGTAAATTATGTATATACAATAGTGTAAAGGACTGATAAAAAACTAATCAAAAAGAAACATTTCTTCCCTCAATTCATCACTTCTAAAAACGAGACTTGTAGAATACAGTAATTCCATCATATTTTCATGCTTCTTATTAACTTTAAACAGCCATGAAATTACAATGAGCAATGGAATGTTAAATGAATCATGTGCTTAACTTGTTTAAGATTAGTTAGATGTTCGGAGTGGAAACTAAGATAATAAGTAGCATAGAAAACAAGATATACTTACAAACGCAATTAAATTTGACGCATACTTATATATGCTACAAGAATAGAGCGACACTATAGTTAATACAGGGAAAAGAAATTGTATAATCAAAATAAGACTGAAATAAGTTGTTTACAGAATCACTCTACGTGATTCGGTCTTGTCACTTTAACTTGTGAACATCGAAACGCCTACTTGAGAGTAAAGATATCGCATATTCACTATGACGAAGAAATACAACCTCATGAAGCTTCAGTACATATAGGTCAGGTCGACAAAGTTTCACTACAATTGCCTCACCAGCTTACAGAACGGAAGCTATTCTTTACTAAATCGACTTTTAAACTATGTTGGTTGATTACTTAAATATCTGTCTTAACTCTTTTACAATTACGTAATTTTTTCAGTTTTACTCCAATTCCCTAGATGCTGTTTCAATGGCTGTTGGGTTCATTGGGGCCGATTAATTCAAGAGTTCTTTGAAGTGTTCTACCCACCTGTTTTGTTGTTCTCGAGTCTCAGTGATTGGTTTGTCATCTTTGTTTTTGATTGGTTGTTCAGGTTTACTGTATTTTCTAGCTAGTTTCTTCGTTGTATCTTATTGGTGCCTGATGTTTCCTTCTCTTGCAGCTTTTTTCGGCTGCCATTGCTAGGTCATCCACACATTTCTGTTTATTCGCCCTAATGCTCCTCTTCACTTGCTTGTTAACATTGGTATATCTGGCCTGTGTCTTGGCTTTCTCTGTTCTCGTTCGGCTGTTATTGGTTTCGATCTTCACGCTCATCCATTCTTTGATCTTTTACGGAGTACCAACAGAAATCCATTTTTCATGGTGGTGCTCCTTGCTACCTAAAACCTCTGTCATGTTGAAGTTACCGTTTCGTTAATCTCTTTTCCGTTGTCTTCCAGAGTAGTTCCATTTTTTTCTAGTAGATCGTGAAATGCCTGAAACTTATTGTTAAGATTTATTTTGAATTTGTTGAGTTTGTTAGTATTCCGGAGAAGGGCTGTGCTAAACTTTTGTAATACTGCTGCACCAGCTGTCCAGTGCTTCTTTATTTTTATTTTAGCCACCACCAGATGATGATCTAAAGCTGTCAGCTCCTCTCTCTGCTCTTAAGTCTTTCATGGTCCTTCTAAACTTCTGATTGATGCAGTTATGGTCGATTTGATTCTCGGTATTGTGGTCCAGTGAAATGCATGTAGCTTGGTGTATGCGTTTGTGGGTGAGGAGAATATGGTGTCACCTATAATAATTTTGTCGAAGGCATATAAGTTTGCGAAACTCTCACCGTTTTCATTCCGTTCAACCAGTCCATGTCATCCCATGATATCTTCGTATCTAGTGTTGTCCATTTTAACCTTAGCGTTTAAGTTCTTACATCAAAATTTCGAGATCTCACTGGTGTAATCTCTGGATACATTAAATTTTTATTTTAGTTGATAAGGAGGACCAACACATAGTCTTAAAACTATTTTCTTAGTTATTTTGAAGGATTTTCGTTGGAGGTGTACGATTGATGTTTGTTTGTTTGAAAATTTCTTCATTTTAACTGATGTAAGCATTTCCCTTGAACTTGTAGTTAGTGTCGCCTTTTTGTGCTCTGACTCTGTAACAAATTGTATTTCTATTTGTCTGCTTGTTTATTTTAACAGTTATTCGATTTTCAAACGATAACTGGAGTTTTGGTTTTTACAAAGTGTATATTTTATCATAAGTAGAGAGTAAACGGATTACGGACGTCTATGATGGCTAACTAGAGGTGGAAACGCTTTCCTCTTGGCTTTGTGTCGTCGTCTGGTGGTACTTGATCTAGCGTTTTCAGCTAGTCACTTTCACTAAATCAAACATAATCAGCATCAATGACGAGAGTATATGTAACTATTTATTGACTGAAAATATATGATAAGTTGGGCATCTTACTGTTATGAAAACACTAGCCACTGCACTCATAAATTTCTGTTTATTCATGGTTATATGGTAATATTTTGGAAATAATTTTTAATATAGTCTTTATTTTAATTCTCGAACCTTATGATATTTGTAATCTTATATCACATCTTGGACTGTATTTTGTGACTCGTGTAGTTGTAGGCACTGGAGTTATTTTTATACAAGTCATTTGCTATAATCTTTGGATACATATAAAATCACAGTTTTGTCTGTTTACAGTTCCTAATATAGATGGCTAGTCGTATTTGCTAATAAAAAATACTTCATATGGCTTTAGACGAGTTCTTTAGTACTTAAGCATAGATCCTCGTAAAGTTCATTAAGAAAACCAAATTAATTAAAATTGTTTGTAAACAGTATTAAAAAAACGGTATTAGATGCCTAAGTTCACCCCCTGTCTTCTTTAGTTACCTCTGCAATATTAAAAATAATATACTTCCTACAATCAGCGCAAACAGTTTATATCTCTGTTGTAATTTGAATCCAACGCCACATGACAAGTGAGTGATACAACTACCTTATATACATCATATAAATACTATGTAAGAAATAGATTATAAGTAGCTCATCAAAACTGGTCTACTTATGGTAGCTGAATATTACAAGTCAAAATAATACAAGTACATACTAAGAATATACTAGAAATAACTTAAAAAGACAACCTTGCACAATGTTAGCAAAATACGCTTAAAATGAATTTACGAGGATTGATGCGTCACCACCTGGGTCAACTTATAGTGAAATATTAAATAATTAATCATTTATCTATTAGTTAAGACTTAGTAATAAAGCTAACAGCTCACACACTGTGTATGAAAGTCAACATACAGTATTGCGTGTAAAGTTAAGTAAACAAGTTGACATGTGTTATTCACAGAAGCTTAGCCCTGATGAATTATTTGGAATGAGGCATATAGATATATTTTGTGTCCCATATACTGTAAATGACACTGAATTTAAATGAGATTTCGTGTTGCATTACTACTTTGTAGTAATAAGCAAAATGATATTTTTCTTATTCGTAATGCATTATTCATAATTTACGAATTGTAGTGTTTCAACTTGGCAGATCGCCAACTAAAAAAATGTAGCTGTGTCTTTGCATAATCGCAAATAAGGGCAATAGGATTTATTGTTCAAACCAAATCTACGAATGATAATGAGGAAAGGTAACAGGTTCGTTGTTGGAATGAGATAAAGCAACTCATATTGGTCGGATTTATTTATTATTTATTTTCGGATCGCTGTATGTTTATGGGATAGTTTTGCTGTAATTTGGATAACCGATTACAATCAAGTCCACTGTACTGCTTTTCCCCCTACGATATATGGACAGTCGGTTTCGACTTCCCAAGTGGGGGATTCAAGGGATTACTTAAGCAACGAAACTTTACTTTTTTTCAAGTTATTTAATATAAGTACTTCATCTAACCAAAATTATTACTATAATTTTCCTCATAATGTTTAAAATACTTAGTGTGCCAAGCAACGTTTGGCACCATACGTAGTTATGCATGAATCGATTAAAATCACAGTTTTTTAGCGATATTAAACCAAATGAATGTGAATCTGAGACAGTGCTGTAGAGATATATGAGAACGAAACGGAAAGTCTATCCAACTTATTTTTGCATTTATATAAACTAAAATGGCTTGAGGCAACTGAATGAGAAGAGAAACCAAACAGCTTCGAAAGCAGCATATGTAATGTACCAACAGAAAGGTAATATAACGGAAGCAACTACAAAAGCAGATATCATAAAAGTGATATTAAAATATATTTAATAATTAACTCTATATAATTAAGTACCAAAACATACAAAGATACAAACAGTGCATTGTTATTGCTAGTCATGTTTGCGTATGACAATTTGAACTAAAAAAGGCATCGTAGTGCACTGCAGCAAAATAGCGGGATTCTAAAAACAAGTGTTAGCATCACAATAAATTAATAGGCACAACATCTTGATATGATACCTAATTACACTGAGGTATGGTAACTGTGAAAACTAAAATTTGACAGAACACTCAATCGACCAACCTCAGAAGTATACAACTTTCTAAAACTTGGTTTAAATTCATATTTTCCAATGGCCAACGCAGAATACTCGATTAGTATTTTATTATCTCCCTTCAAAAACATCGATAGCTATTTGTTACGATAGTTAGCTATATTTAACAAGGACCAATCGCATAATTTTAATATGGTTTGATTGTATAATTATCACTGACCTGATTACTTGCTTTCACTGAATTGTCGAAATTATGATTAGTCAGTGCGTCACTACGTAGGACCTAGTAAATACTTACATTATTTTAAATTACCATCAGTAAAGTGACGAAATTTTCAGACCGAATCCTGAGTTAAGCGAGACAGTATATTTGACCACTAATAAAGAGGACTAGGGACTAGCGACAATAATTTAAGTAGTTACGAATCAGCGAAAAATTATCAATTATTCAATGACTTATAATTAGGTAGAGGACCCACGCAAACGATTTTGAACAATGTCATATAAAGTTTCTAACCACTGGTTGCGATTATCATACAGACCTTAATCAGTAAGTCTGCATCTATCAACATAGCTTTGTCTATTTGTCAATGATTTCATGAACTGGCACAATAATTCGATGTGGTTGCTTCCTGAATATTGATTAGTGTATGGATAACTGTACTACTATATATGTTGGCAATATAAAATCGTATTTCTTTTATCTAGATCTAATCACTGCATCGACATGTTAATTTTGGGGATCTAACTCTCTACTTGTTTTCTGGAAGAGCCTGTAGTTAACTAGCAGACATTAAGTTTCAGATTTATGGATTTTCCTGAACAATATCGTAAATTTTCTATGCCGTAGGACAAAAAACAGGGGAGAATGTCAAGAGTGAGTATTTTACAATCGTCAACAAACTCATAAAAAAATCATTTAGCAAATAAATATGCAAACATCAACATAAATGGGAAATAAGTAGGTATTCAGACCGATGAAACCCCTAAAACAGCCTCGAAAATATTACAATAAATCAAGTAGATAACCGAATAAAGAGCTGCAACCAAAATGGCTTAGAATTAAAGGGAAGGTAACGCAAATCCCGCCAGAAGTGTATGTCTCTCATTGAGTGGGTGTCCGTAATATGTTTGAGGCCATATTTATTACGATGGAGGGTGGTGGGAATAATTTTAAACTGCAGACTGGTTGGCTTGACTTCAAAGTTTTTCGCTTCAATGAAGAAAATTTAGTAACCCCCCCCACTCAGTATACTGGTGTCGTGTTAAATTAAATTAGAAGGTATCTTAAAAATAAATTCACTCTAACATCTTGTTATGCTAAGTAAATTTACTAAGAATCGTCTATATTCATTAGGACAAACAAGCTCTCATGAGTATGCTTTATGTGTTCAGTTTTAGCAATAAGCGATAAAACCATACATATTTGTTGGTGTGTCGTAGCTTTCGGTATTACCAGTTCTTCTAAAGAAATGCTAGTTAGTAACTGTTTTTGTGCCACATGTGGTCTGAGTTTCTTTGAAACCGCAGATTTTTTCTAAAACAAATAATGTGCTGAATGTTCGTCGAAACTTGCGTTTATTTAGTAAAAGGGTGATTTCGATCAGTGAAAAGTGTGGTGTGTTTAATTTTTCCTTAATCTAAGGTCTAAAAGTGCTAGGTAGTAATATGAGGAATAGTAAGATGGCAGACCATAGGATGGTATTCTTTAGTACCTATGGATTTGAAGTAGATATTAAGCCTTCTATAGTAGATTTTGCAAAAGTGTAATAAATTTCACTTCAGGAGATAAGTTTTACTTTTTACAGATTCTGAGAAATACCATGAACACAATCCTGATTTTATTGCTTTACATCGACTACAAGTCTGATTATGAAACAATGGCTGAATACAGTCCATTGTTCAGTCAAAACTTCATTTCATTGCATGCCTTAGAATATATTGTTGGGGAGTTTATGGATAAGGATGAAGCATTAACTATACCGATGTAAGGCAGCATATTGCAAGAAATGTCAGTGATGAACCGTATTTGTATTCTTTTAATTTATATATTTATCTTTAATGCATACGATTCGCTTATATCGATTGACTCCAGGCACACAATTTAATTGGATCCACGTAAAATAAGAAGTCGATACAACGAACTAAACAAGAGTATGTTTAACACGGATTAAATCCAGTAAGCTAATAAAGTTTAAGCAGCTTGGGAAGCAACAATAAATCACGCTTTGAGCATGCATACCACAGAAAGACGTACATCACAAAAGTTACCAGGCGTATGGAGTAACCAGTGCCTCTACACTTGATAAGAAAGCATCGTCCTTACATTCTGCATTATATTAATACTTCGAAAATATAAACAAGTTTTGATAAGGTTTATAGCTGGTGAATCTACCAGGGAAATAACAAAGCCCTCATTACTGTATCATCCGGCTTAAAGAACCCTTATTCGGTTGATGCGATTCTTATTTACATAAATAAACCTAAGAAGACATAACATCACAAGCCAAAAAAGCACCAAAGTGTCTTTCTGTATCAGGATCGACGCATGAGTCAATTGATTGATTGGTCGTAGTCTCTTATTATGTTATGATATTTGTTTAAATAGCTCATCTTCCATTTTATCGAGGCGGCACATAGTTATCGTTTTCGTGCTTAAGATTCGTATGGTCTTGGCCTTGAGATTACTTAATTGACAATAACTAACTTATTTTTGTCGATTCCATAGCTTTTGTTATTTATTGTAGAGACCTTATGGTTATCTGTTGTATTGGGCGCTGTTAGTGCCGATCTTCGTCTATTCGTTTCAAGACCTGTCGTTTTCGCATGGTAAGCATTTTAAATACGATAGCGAAGCAGCAAATTTCAGTCATATATCAGTGTTATTAAATAAGCAAGGATATCTGTCGAATTTTCCCAAGTTTTTTCTTTCGATGTTTGTGTTTTAGTTATGTTATATCTTTTCATTATTTAGTTTTGCTAATTCTTGTGTGGATTTTTGAGTGTTACTTTTCATCCAGTCTAATAGCAGGTTATAAGTGTCATGCGTCTGGAGTAAAGGATCATGAAAGACAGTGGTATTGATGATCTTCACGTTTTTGCTACACAAAAACGAACTTTGTGCTGAACTCTAAGCAATTCAATGTAACAGGACAATATTTTATACAGGTTTTAAGACACGGGTTTCCCTACTGCTCCGTGCCTTCTTGCAGCGCTTGTGACGTAGGTGTGATAACCGTTTCAATTAAGGGCTGTTCCACAGCAGTCCACTGTATAGTGATCCGTGTATTGGTAACGTCGATTGTGAAGATTGGCTTCAAGTATATGCTCATAGAAGTCCTCAAAATATCGTCTGTTCACCATTGAGTGATTAAGTAATAAATAGTAATGCGTGACACAATACTAAAAAAATTGGCGAGTCGGTTAATAAGATTGTGAGCTTTCGTCTGTTAAGGTGGTTTTGGCACGTATTACTAACGTTCAACTACTTGCCTCTTCTCACGATGTTGGCTTTGGTTGGGATAGAGAAGAGAAAGATGGGCGGTAAACCAAAACATTGCTTCAGTTCTCGAAGTCGTTGACTATCGGCGTAATCCATGCTATTGGACGCAGACTTTGGTTAGGGCCGTATGATAGTCGCAGTAACAGGCTGGAGCTACTAGGTGACATGGCGGACAGTTGGCCACAATAGCTCCAGTGTATCCACTCTTTGTGTTCTAGATCCTAAATCCAATTATTCTTTCGTACGTATCTTTTTTCCCTGACTCCTTGCTGTTGAGTTATGTAGTTTCAATTCTGTAAATTTGACCTCACGCCAGTAACATAAAATTTGGATCTATTCGCATATGGCATTATATACGTTGTCATGACTGACTTAAAGTACACGTATTGCTGGCTGCTGATTCTTTGTACCTGGGTAAAGACCTAAAATTCAACTTCCTAGACATGAACTGACCTAAAAATAAAAAAAAACAAACAAAGAAGCTTAAAACTTGATGTGCAGTTTTTTAAGTACCTCAGTGATTTTTTATAACGACGATAATGACTAGTGTCAGTCTTCCCACTTTCCTGTATAACTTGAAACTGCCTTGTTGGTAAGGATTAGGGTATGTCATCAGCTGTCTACTTTGCACGCATTTTCACAAACGTACTGACTGAATTTTAAGCAATATCCTACTAAGAGTAAGTGACATTTCATTCTTCCGATGTACTCGTATAGTTATAGGTTACTGCTTTCGTTACTGATTATTAGAAGACTTGCCGATTAATAAAATAAAATCTTATTCGAGATAAAAATATAGTCTTCAAATGGTATCTATCTCGGCGTCAGTCATCGTTAGCTGTCACCGATTGGCTCTGGCTAAAATCTATGTCTGTTCAGAACTGATGTAAGATTTAGAGTGGTGCAGCTGTCTTTTTTGTTTATTTCCAGAATTCGGTAAATTCCCAATCTAATAGAAGTTTTACTTAACTCTTAGCAAGGGAAATTCTGCTGTATTGGACTACCATTTGTGTATTAACGCTTTTTGAGCTGAAACCTTTTGTTCCTAGTCATGTCTGAGTTTCAGCGTTAAATAGTATAGTAAGACACCATTACTACGTTTATTTTTTGTGCGTTTAAAATATGGTTTCTCATATGTAATTTTCTTTTGCATTGGTGTATAGGAAGCCAAGTCGTATTACTTTCAGTCTCCACACAGCAGCGGTCCATTTCAGTCCATCAGGATGAATTCTAAGGTATCATGCTCTTTACTCTGACTGTTTTTCCTTAGAGCGATATGCGTGTCCCTAAACCTCCAAAACCTCCTGAGAAGCCGTTAATGCCGTACATGCGTTACAGCCGGAAGGTTTGGGAGCAAGTTAAAAACTCTAATCCGCATCTTAAATTGTGGGAAGTCGGAAAAATTATTGGTCAAATGTGGCGTGAGCTTCCTGATGACGAGAAGATATTGTATGTTGAAGAATACGACGCTGAGAAGACCCAATATACAGAATTATTGAGGCAGTACCATAGTTCCCCGGCATATCAAGCTTGGTTGGTAGCCAAGGAAAGAGGTATTAAGTTTTAAAAATATCTACTTATTTTTTAGCCGAAAAAAGCATTGAAGAACAAGATCAAGAGCGCAGACAATCGATTTTGAGATCGAGAGATCGTGTTAGTGATCTTCCTCAGGGAGATCTAAGGGAATCTTATATACTAGAAGATAATGAAGAAGGTAAATTTAACCGTATAAAGTTTTACTTGCAACTAGGCCTTATTCATATTTTACGGGTGTGAATGTCGGAAGTTTTTTTAGCTCATTAACTCGAAGTTGCTACTGACTAATTTTCATTTAAGTAACCAAACTGGCTCACTTTGTCGCACTTATAGTAGGGTTTTCTCTGTGGTCAGGCATGTCAGTAAAGTGGTAACATGACAGTGAATTAGAAGTTACAGTATATCCCCACTTAGTTACATTTTAAAGATCCAGTGCATAATTTTTAGCTGTCGTAAGACACCTAAGAAATCTTTTCACCCTATTGGATATTAATTATCTGGTTGACTTTATGAGTTTTATCACTGACCGTATATGTCATCGGTTTTCGTGGTTCCGGGATTTGGTCCAGAGAATGCACATATATTGATTCGTTAAGTGATTATTCTATGGTATGTAATTGTAAATATTCCCTCCTGCAGTCGGTTGTAGGGTAAACTTAATTTGTTTACAATATGAATAAGCAGAATAAATAAATATACATAAATATACATACTCGTTTATATCCTAGATACTGAAGACCAATTCACTGCAAAACATGTAGCGGCCGCTCGTTTTCAAAGAAACCATCGTCTTATGCAAGAAGTCTTAAGTGATACAAGGCTCCCTGATCCTGGTCAATTAATAACACAAAGCCGTCTCAACACCTTACGACTACAAGTGGAGCAGCTGAAAAGTCATAAACGCAATTTGTGTCAAGAGATTGAAGGGTGTGAGGCAAGACATCAAGCTAAAGTTCAGCGTATTCGTGAAGAATCTGATCGTTTCCGAGTAGAGTATCAAAAGATAACGACAGCAAGGCCAATTATTACAGAGTCTCAGTTTGCTGAAATGATAGTTAAAGCAAAGCATGATATGCAGCGAGAAGAAGAAGATCGTAAGACTCGTTATTTGGCTGAACTAGAAATCAGACGCAGGCGTCAACAGCAGCGTCAGCAGCGAGAAGCGGAAATATTAGAGTCTGGACGTAGGCGTCAGTTATTACAGCAACAACAGTTGCAGCAAGCTCACATTCGATCAAGTCAAGCAGCTCCATTACAAAGTGATCCAAATATTCAATTTAGCGATCCTCCATTGGAAAGACTAGTATCACAGGTAATTGTGTTGTAAATATAATTCTGCTGCTTCTCCAACGATTTCTAAAGTAGCTCCATAAGCCATCTATTCATTTAGTTGTCATATTCTATTCGATAGACTTGAGTTTTCAAGTAAAGTAGAACCTACCGTAGGGTATACGTACATAAAGCAAATTAATCTTCAATCTTGTCGAGAAATATGAAAACGACCTAAATACGCGTTTTCAGCAACTATAACTAATGTAGCGTTCAGTGTAATTCCTCAGTTGGCGGAACTTCATTGCATTAGATCTGAGGTTTGTTCGTCTTATGTATCATCCGCTAAGCATATCAGTTCACTAAATCAAGGATCTGGGATTAATAATCTCATCCAAGTGGCTGGTGTTCCCTGATACCCACCTTTACTCTTTATGTCTGTGTATTAGATTATTCTCTGACCACAGAATTTGGGTGTCAGTGACAATTTTACTCACGCAAATGTTTCATTGTTAACGTTCGCATGACTACACCAAGCTTCATATGTACACCCTTAATTACATGTTATAAATATAATCTCAATTAATTCAGTCCAGATTTCCGATTTGGAATTTATAGGTCTTAATACTGCACTCATGTATCACATTTGATACCATTAAATGCTACTCAAAATAATTCTCTTCGGATGTGTTGTTTTCGTTTCATATCTTTTCTAAAAATTTCTAGTGTTCAGTGCATCTTTTTGTTTCCTAAGCCTTTTTATCCAGTGTTGTCCACCTGTTAGATAGTTTTCTTGATGAACTGTACTAGACTTTTATTATATACGAGTTATTCAAATATATACTTATTTTAATGTTTTGGTATGTCATCGGTTATTTCCTATTTCATTAGGACAAAAGGGATGATACAAATTCTCAACCCTCACAAAAGTTACCTGGTAATTCAGCCAATTTATTAAATCCTACAAATAATCTAAAAGGTGCTCCGGAACTTGGACAGGAAACGAACCCAATGCTGTACCCTCCTGGAATGGGGAATGCATTCACACAACCAATCGCTCAAGGTTCATTACAAAGATTTCCTCAATCCGGTCATACGCAACATCACTACCCACCTCCACCTCATTACTTACCTAATACAGCATCACCTGCTAATCAGCCTGGTGTGATTCATCAGCGTAGTCCGCTCCCGAATATGCAACAGGCAACACAAAACAACACAGGTAAACCGAACGCAGCGTCTGTAGGGCGTATCAAAAAGGTCCCTTCATCTGCATCTTCTACTTCTTCAGCTTCTTCAACCTCGTCAACATCCTCCAAAAAGAAGAAACTTGACTCAGACCTTGCTAAGGATGCTACTTTATGCACAACTAATCAGGACATGCGAGAGCGACCTATTTCTCAGTCTAGCGAAGGAATAGTAGATCAGACTAAATCTGGTGACTTTGGTATGACTCCTGGACAATCCAACGAACTCCAACAAGGGTCTGCAACCCAATCAAGGCAACTGATTACTTCTCAGTACCAGTCGATCCCAGCTCCTACTAACCCTGCCGTTGCAACACACATGTCAGGGGCTCCAGTGCAAACACCGTATTGCTACGAAATCGGCATATCAAATCCACCGAATCCATCTTTGCCTTCTGGCACTTACTACCATCAACCTGTTTCAGTTTCGAATCCCAGTGGTTACTCTCATCCTCGCCCCCAGTTTTCACAGCACACTCCTTATAATGCTGTACAGTACCATTTAGTCCCACCTCAACCGTCGTCGGAACATCCGCCTCCTCCACCGATGTATATTCAACACATGTCACAACAGCCTCATGTTCCACAACCAGGTCCACCGATTATGGGACCAGCTCAACATTCTTCAAGTCATATTCCACCTCAGCAACATAGCCCGAGTAACTGGCATCATAGTGGTCCACCACCATATCCTCATTATGGTCCCTCTCGTTACTCAGTTCCCGGTAGTTCTATGGGATATCCGATGCAACCTCCAAGAAATTTCGGCCCTAATTCCAGTGGTTATTCAATGCCTCACTATCTTGTTGGTCAGCATGGCTCGCAAGTTCATCCGCATCCGAATATTTCATCTGTACCAGTTTCTTTGCAAGACGGGTCTGGTACTTCTCAGCCAATTCCAGCACCCCCACCATATCAACAGCAACAGCCAAGTTCTGTTGTTAGTTACTGGCCAACACAACAGCAAGTACCTCCAGATTATACTCAGAGTCAACATCCATCTCATTATCTTCCTGGATCTCAAACTGAGCCAGTCATTGTTCCGAATCAACAAACTCTGTCGACTGTTGATAATGTTCATCCGTGCACTACTATGTCGGTGTCTTATCCAGATGTCGGTATGGGTCAAGTAGTACCTCATCAATCTCAAGGAGCTAATATTTACTACTCAGGTAGGCATTTGGTTTATATGTATTTATAATAATTCTTAATAACTAAGTTGTATCATTACCCTAAAGTTATCACAAATTCTATCTTTTTAACTAGTGTTAGTTTAGGTTGTATTTACATAAACATGACATTTAAGGTATGAAGTGAGAAATCTTCCGTAACATAGGCTACTTTCTAATTCACTGTTCATGTTAAGCAGAATTATTGAGTTATCGGTATTTAAAAAGTCGAATTCTGTATGCAGTTTATTGATATATATTCTAAATATTAGTATTGTAAGCAGCATTTGGCACCACTAGCCAACTACGAAGCGTTATTTGTATTCAATAAAACTACCAGCTAACGAAACTACTCAAAAGTATGAGTGATGACGAGTCGTCACTAGGACTCCTTGTCTAAGAAATATGGAAAAGTTATTTTGACTAGCCAATTTGTCTGTAGTTCCGATGTTTAACACGACAAATATGCATCACGTGTAGGAATGGTGCAACATGAATGTCTAAATATATTGCAATTTGAATTCATTTATCAATCCATATTGTTCTACAAAATAACTATTATGACAGTTTCACCCTAATTTATCAGTATCTGTCAATAAGTTGTCTTATTTAGCATAAGTTATTTCTCGGAAATTTACTCTACCTAGTTGGGAATCCCTTTTTATCATTTACCGTATGTTATCATGTTTATTGGTTTTGTATTCCTGAATGTCAAAACGTTTATTTTTTGCAATCTAATTTTTGGTGATTTTTATAAATGTCAACGAAATCTGTCCAAATGTTTTCAGATTTAATTACACTGAGTTTAACCAGTCTAATGGAACATGTTTTTATGCTGTTTATGAACTTCGGTTTCGCACATAATTAACAATTTTCAGTTGTGTAGTTTTGTTGTAAACGTACTTTTAATTTAGAGATAGTTCTGTTCGTAAACTGGTTTTAGACCATTTAGCTACCCTCTAAAGCCAACCGCATTGACAGTAGTCATTTTTCCGCTAACGTTAGAATGTACTTCCGAAGATTTAATGAGCCCCGACATGAAACGTAGTTAGTAAGATATCGCCAATGCCATTCGGATAATTTCCATGTCTCAGCACATACAGAATACAATTTAAACAGTAAACTTGTAGATTCAAAGGTAGCGAGTTCTGTGAGTTCCTTAATTGGATCGTAGGTGCGCATTACTGACTCACAAACTTTTTCAAAGCTGTCGTCTGCTGAATTTCAGTAGTTAATCAGATAAAAGCTATTTAGTTATTCATAGTCACTTTCAATCTGTCTTATGTATTTGGATAAAGAGAACGTTATCTATTAAGATAACTAGCCTCTAGCAAGTTAATTTTCCGTGCATAGTTTCTCAGTGAGGTTTGTAAAGGACCATATCAAGGGCGTTGGGTAAGTTTCCTTTAAACGTTGATAGTAATAAATTTACTATCATATCATTGAAAGTCTATGATTATTATTTTTCAGGCGGTCCTATCCCACCATACACTCATGGTAGTAACCTGGGACCAAGTGGGTTTTATTCTGTACCACCACAACATTATTCCTCTCATCAACACAGTGGTCATTCATGGTCTGGCTACTCTAATTCTGGTCCACCTCAAGTTCAGGCTTATCCACAGTCACAGCAGCATCCACACCACCAATCACCTCAATGTAGCTCTAGTGCTTATCCTAATTCTCAAATGTCTAAACTTGATCAAACTGCGGCAGCTATTCCTGCAGACAATTCAGCTAATGTCGGCGCTTCTGGAGGCTCTAGTAGTCGACCGCCGTCTACAAATGACAAATAACTGTTTTTTTGTTAATTTCTACTATCTTTGTCATTGCTTCGTTTTAATGTACATTATGTTTTCAGAACAAAATTATTTTTTGAATTTTACCCTTACTACTGGTAAATGAAATGCGATATTTCCCTTTACTCATCACTTCAGAACCACTTCAGGTCATTTAAATGTCCGTGCATTCGAAATTGACGCTAAGGGTCATTTTACGGTGAGATTCGGGATGGTAAAACTATATGTTTTCTTGTTTATTAACTCACAAAATTTGGGACAAATCGGCATCAAACATATGTGCACCATATCAATACAAAGTAATATTTTGAAGAGAATGGAAACTTAAATCAAGAGAGAGACGAAGTAAAATTTGACGAAAATCACTAGACGGGATATACGGTTCTTATAGAAATACAAACAAAAATATTTTATTCCTGTTAGGAAAGGTCATCACATTTATGAAGGTTTTAAAAGGAATCTGCAGCAGAATCGTCAATGGTGTCTATTCTGGTTAGGTTACAAGCTATCCCTAGGACTCAGGCCAAGATGTCGAGATGAACCGACAGGCACCAGTCCTATGCAGGTTTAGTTACACAACACAATGTTATAAACTAATCACCTATTCCTTAAAGTAATGCGCAGCATGGTAGTTGCTGGTTTAGCATTTGTAAACCATGACCAAGCCACTGAATTCATTGTTTCAACGCTGTAACACCCTATGAGTTGTCATCACTGCCCCGAACGCAATGTCGAACCTTAGCATCACTAAAGTGTATTTTCCACTGGATGTCAACATTTCCTCGAAGACAGCGTTGATCGTCCACGGAGGGATGACGAATATTCTCAGCTCGGGGAGAACGGGTTTCGCAAGTATGCATCAGAGACACAAAAGCATCGTAAACCCAACCTACTGCCCGATTCATATCACGACGGAACCATGAACTATTCGGCAACCTCCAGCTGTCTATCACAAGTAGTGACGATAGGTGCACTCCTTCCAATCATCCAGATGTATTTTGCGCTTGGAAAGTCAAAAGTATGTTCTTTACTAATTACTCTCTCTGATTGCTAACTGACTAGCTGCAATTTGGACGGTTCGTGTGTTATCGCACAGTAGAACAATATTGAACACGTACTCAAAGTTGAAAAATCTCTTCCTAGGTAACAGCTTCATAAGTTCAACATACACTGTCAAGCTGTTTCTAGAATGTCGTCAATGGCGCGATTGAAGAAAAGAGGTGGAACTGGATAACCCTGCCTAACCCCACTGGTAGATTGGGACAGAAACGACGATTATTGGTAATACCTTTTAACACTGTCCCAACAGTTGGCAAAGAGTGAAAATGTGATCGATTCGCCCAAGACCTGACCGAAAGCCTTTCTGCTCCTCTCTAGTCGGCTCTTAATGCGTTTTACATAATCTGCGAAGTATGATGCAAACCAATAGTTTGAAAGCAAACGAGAGTAGACTTATCCCTTGATAGTTGCTGCATCGATTACGTAAACTCTTTAACAGTAAGCATGATGACCGCCCCATTCAGGAATGATGGATCATTTCTATTCTCCTAAACCTTCTTGAACAGCTCTCTCGGAAGTCCACCACTATCCTTTTAAAGAGCTCGGGGTAAATTATCTCGGCTCTACGATTTATTGCGCCTCAGCAGTCGTGGTTTCTCACAGATTTCGTTCTCCCGACTTATGTACCTAGGGTTATTGTACCCTTAAGTCGTCAAAATAAACCGACATACCTGCAGACGCACTTGCAGAAACTCAATGTTTAGTAGCATTTAGCAGAACCGTGTTAACAAGCAAACCTTGTTTCAATAGTCACAAGGACAAACCATTTCTGGCATGAAAGAGGGGGCTTCATTCTGTGACAGTATGCTTTCTCTGATACTGAAAGATCTAGCTTTCAGAATATCCTTTTTTTTCGTTATTTCTTAGTATGTGTTGTAATGCCTGAAGTAGATTTGTATTAAGCACATATTAGATTCTCCAGTGTTCGACTCTGCGTCAATTCGAATAACAGGCTTCACTAATTTATACTCCTAAATCTGTTATTAGTATATTGGTAGCGTGTGTGTATAAAGCCATTCATATTTGGATGCTTTTTGGTATGAATGGAAAACCGGTTATTTCTCTGGTATAGTGCAGTAGTCCCACTAACATGTCAATTCGCAAGGCTATTAAAGGGGATGGTGTCAATCCGAAATTAAAAGTTGATAGTGGGATTTGACCTCGAACAAGATGATCTCGTGTGCTGTTAGAAGTATGAGGGCAATTCTCACTTCCTTGGTGCCCACACCATGTAAGGATATTGCTTCTTGAGTTACCTGAAAAAGAACCTGGGCTAGTATTGGTCATAGTGAGCTTGGAGCGCGATCTCACTGCCCAAGGGATAACTGCTTGGGGCCGATCACGCATGGCCTTGTTGTGGGGAGTTTTTGAAGTGTTAGCTCCGTTCTTTAGAAGGCCTTATTGCCGGAGACGAAAGTCCGTGAAGTAAGGTGAGGTGTGACATTTTTATGGTCGACCTTTTCTAACCCCTTCCTTCCGTTAAGAAGGCAGCATCGCTGCAGATGCTGGTTATTCGAGGGAAACACTACTGTTGTTACACCTCGCTGCAGTTAGCAGTACGACTTCGCCCTCAGATCTTAGGTTGCTGCCTTTAGTTTTGTCTCTCTCCAACAGACCTGCTTGGCATGGTGGGACCTAAAGGAACATGCGTTCCAACTAATATAGCTCAGTTGGGTCATCACAATAGGCAAGCCCGACCACCACGTCACGGTAGTAAGCTACGGTTGGGGGTAGCAGCTACAACTATGTTCAGATAAGCGTTTATTTCTCGCAAACACCAACTTTAAGCATAAGGAAAGACATCGGTTGACATGGCGGCCTCTAAAATCAAGTCAACTCTGGACTCAAATAGACCACATTGCTATCAGCTACTGTTGGAAAGGCTCGATAGAAGACTGTCACTCGTTTTGGAGCACATGTTTAGACTCAGATTATGCCTTAGTGCGACCGCGTATTAGTCTGCGTCTCACTGGACGTAAAAGATCCACGACAAGGATCCCCCTCAGAGTTCACCTTCATGATGAAAAAGTCAAGAATACATTTCAGGAACAACTAAAACACCAATTAATCAACTGTGTAATCGACATCCACCCCGAGTCAGCTTAGGATGATATCTGAAAAGCTATTCAAACAGCAACAATATCTGTTAGTTAACTAAACTAAAAGGTTAAGAAAACTCAGTGGATTTCAGCTGCATCTGCTGAACTGATGGATGCTCAGCAACACATCCCGTCTGGTTCTGAACATGATGGGGAACAAAGACAACTTAGACACAAGCTGATTACAAGCTTACGCTATGGTCGTGAGCAGTGGTGGGTGGCGAAAGCTAAAGAGATAGAAAAGGCAGCGGCAATAAGTAACAGTAGGCAACTGTTGAGACTTATCAAGGAAATAGGTATCAGAAACCCAACTGTAAGTGAAACTATCTCAGGAAAAGATGGTTCCTACTATTCACTGTCAATCCAGAAGATTAGATCTTGGCTAGAATTCGAGATCTGGACGTAATCTTATCTGACTGATCTCGAACACTAACCATTCCGGTCTATAAAGAAGGACAGAAGTCTAAGTGTGACAATTACCGATGGAATCAGGTTAACGAACATAGTGTCTAAAATATTAGCTTCAATAATACTTCGACGTCGAACTAAAGCTCGTGAAGAGCAAACTCGAGAAAACCAAGGTGGTTTTAGACCAGAACGTGGTTGTATAGACCAAATATTCACACTTAGGCAGGTTCTGGAACATAGGCACACTTCCAGACGCCCAACAATAACTGTATTCCTTGACCTTAAGGCGGCATTTGATTCTATTGATCGTAAGGTTATGTGGCAATGTCTGTCATTGAACGGCGTACCGGAGAAGTACATTAACCTTATACAAACTCTCTTCTCGAACACCACATATCGTGTTAGAACTTGTGGCAGTTTGTCGTCGGGATTGATCTAGTGGTGTCCGTCAAGGTTGTCCGCTTTCCCCATTTTTATTTAATTTTATCATGGACATACTTTTAGAGTTAACATTGTCATCGTCTGATTTCTCTGGGGTTGACCTCCTTCTAGGAGATAGACTTACTGACTCAGAGTATGCAGATGATATATTCCTATTGGGTGAAGATGCTGATAAAATGCAGAATTCTCTGACAACCTTAAACATGGACGTAAGCATATTTGGAATGCGATTCTCCCGATCCAAATGCAAAATGCTGCTTTAGGGCTGGCTTAATTCGACACCAAAGTTAGTGATAGGGAGCGAAGCAATTGAATGTGTTAACCGCTTTACTTATCTTGGGAGCCTCATTAGTCTTGATGTCTGATGAAATATCGGCTCGTTTACATAAGTCCTGATTGGCTTTTGCCGATTTGCATCACTTGTGGCGTAGGCGAGACATTCGTTTACTGACGAAAGGACGCGTTTACTGCTCAGCAGTTCAATATGTTTTACTTCATATATGTGAAACATGACCATTATGGTTAGAGGATATTCGTAAGCTTCTAGTACTTGATCAGGGATGTCTTCGAAGCGCTGCTCGTGTTTGCTGGGACCACCGAGTAAGCAATGCGTGGGTTAAGAATAGAGTACTAGGTAAATACGGTAAGTCTATTGATGAAGTAGTGAATCTTCACCAGCTGAGGTGGTTAGGACATGTGTCACGTATGTCTGACCGTCGTCTACCTCGACGAGCAATGTTGTCTGTTGTGGGAGTAGGCTGGAAGAAAGCTAGAGGGGGCCAAACGAAAACATGGCAACAATCCATGAAGTCATTGACAATCGGGCTTAGCCATGTTAATAGATGTAGACTACCTGGTGTGGGCCCACGCGATGATCGTAGCAAATGGTTAGAGACTTTAAGTGAAATGGCTCAAAATCGATTGCAATGGCGCAGGTGCATCCAATCGTTGTCTTCCTCCAAATTCTAGTTTTTGAGCTACTCATAATTTTCTCTACTGAATCACTTTTTATTTTAAATCTCATCTCTGATCGCTATGCCTGTCTAGTAGTACTTACCCTGTTACTACCTCCACTACTCTGGGATTTGGTCCAACAATTTAATCTCAATCTGCTAATTGAGGCATGCAACTTAAATTGATGTACGCATGTACCAAGTTCTACGTTGTAACTGACTGACTGTCAATCCGAAAACTGAAGTGTATATTGTTACGTTTTACGATTTATGACACTGAATGCGATCCTTTGTGCTGATTGGATAATAAAATATAGTAGACTTTATGACCAATGACTGAGTAAGTTGGATCCACTTTAATCCCCATCACAAATTGTTATGTATTGTATAAGTACACAGTGCCCCTGACATTTGCTAATCAGTGTACGGACACGTCTGTCTTGCGACTACCAGTTCCCAAGCCAGAATGGAGAAAAAAACAACTATTAATCAGCCTAACAGACAAAATCTAATCTAATCGTATTTCTGTCAAGCCTTTATATATACACAAAATCAGATCACACAGCGAACCACTCAAGGATTTTACATTAATACGAAACAGAAGTGATTGTGGCAGTGAATGGAAGTAACTTGTACACAACTAATTAACTATAGTCCATATTAAGAGAAAATATAATACCAGCAAATATGTTAAACGAGGGGATAAGTTAAGACGAACGTAAAATTATAGAAATGTAGTGTTTGCATTACTCGCGACCAAAATAAATGAATTAGTCTTCTATAACACAGCTCTGGAAGTTTTTCACTCATCTTTAGTGGACCGACATTACATATTTAGTGTCCTAGTTTCCAGTGTTGGGAAAGATGGAGTAGTAATTTGAAACTGTATGCTCTTCGTTTTGTATTTTACGGTGATTTTCTCCCTATCTATTTCACTATACAAGTCGGAATGCAATATCTAGTGGGTTTTCTTTTACCAGAAGTGACATTTCACAAATAATGTATATTTACCACGTTAGTATTCTATTCATCCTTTTCTGAATAATACAACTCGTCTATATATTACAATTCATTCAGTGTTAACATTTTGTGGTTCCTAATTTCAGAGTTACAGACTGTCTTTTTACTTAAAATGTGAAGTTTTATAGATTCCCAATGTTTCGCACTTCTCAGTGAATATCAGCTTGATATCGATACTGAAACTGCAAACGAGATAAATGGAAACTCGAGTACACATTTCTCTTTTGAAAACTTCCCATAAGTTAGAGCTACCTAAAGTCCTTTTACATTTTATCGTCTGTTGGACAACATGGCTTTTTCAACGTAATTGTTTTATTGTCTCGATTTGCTAATAAATTTCTGGAGCCTTGTAGTTTTGGAATTATAATTTTTTATTAAATTAGCATTAGTTGCTTTTTCGGGGAGTGGGGTGGGTAAGTATCAAATGCACTTTCAACGTGTTATCGGTTAGTAGTATAACTTAACGATCTTTTAATAGGTAATTTAGGATTTGAACTAGGTGAATACAGAGAAAACGAATAATGGCACAATATATTTAATTCACATCAGACGAAAGTTCAGAGTGGATTATATTAAGGCGCATTTACGTTAAATACGGTTTATACACACCAGTCATACAGTCTGACCAGTGTGATCCACATTATTAGTTCTTGCAAAAGCAAATACACTTGAAACAGAAAGACGAGCGTCTTTAAATTATGTTAGGTATCCTGAAGAATCTTTGCCTAATCATGTTATCTAAGCTATGCAAGCAAAACAGGATTTTGAGAATGGAATGGATTCATCATATTTCGAGAATCCTCATTTAAAAATAACCTAAAATTATACGAAATAATGTAGAATTAATTGATTAACGTGGTTTATTTGTTCAAGTTTAGATGATTGTTTCGAGTTAAGAATGCAGTGGATATGCTAAAGTGTTCACGTGAGACCTGAAATCTCTGAGCTCGATTCCCTGCCTAAGAGTTTCATCCTAGGACAACAGCTGTTCACCGCTTTCTGGTAATACATGCGCAACGTTGATCTGTGACGAATTGAATCAGCGAAAGTCAATTTAAATGAAATGCAAGATAAACTAATTAGTGTTGTTTGACGTAAATTTTTTATTAAATGGGAAACATCCAATGGGTTGTAAACAGAGACCTATTTTCGACAAATTTAATTTTAAAGCTGCACAGTCGTATATATATATGTAATAACTGGCCAAACATGGTAGCAAAAATCTAGAAGTGTATAATGTTATTTTTACTTAGACTGTTCCAGGGAAGAGAGGAATTTCCAAAATAAGGTTAAATAAACAGCAAGATAGGAAATTTTAGATTAAATAAGGAGATCGGAAGTAATTATCTTAAATTTTGGTTTTGTTTAGCAGATAAACTGAACGTCTCTGAAATGTGGATGTGTTTTTTGTCAATGAGAAAGATGGAAGGGAGAGATAGTGTATAAAGATTTTATAAGATAAGCAAGGTTGGAACAACCGAATAAACTCCCGATCTAAGGAATAATATGCAAAAATTTCGAGTGAAACAGAAGGTTGAACCAATTGTTTTGCGTACATAGTTCTGGCTTTTCACTGTTTGGCAACGGCTTCAGCAATACATATCAAGAGGAAACTTACTGACTTGGTTAGATTCCTACTAATCTTGTAGACAACTTCCGACAAGGAATCTGAGTTGATTATGTTTCCAATAGTCACATGATATTCTATAACGGTGCTTCTAATACTTTCGCCGTCGCTACTCAGTAACCACGCCGATTAATGTTCTTTGACTCTAATAACATTCTCGTCCGACTACCAATATACCTTTCATCACAGGAGCAAGTGAGTTTTATAGACACATCTGGAAGAGGCCAAGTGTAATAATTCGTCCTTTCAGCTAATATGAATATAAGATGTCTTGAAAATAGAGTGGCTGCAAAAAATTACTTTGATAGTATTTGTAGTTCTCGTCAAGATATCGATAGTCAGATCACCTTTGAATTTAACGTTAATGTAGAGTGACTTCTTAGAAGTAGTGATTTCTGACTCAGATATAAATTCGTCTTCTAGCTGTTTCAAGTGGGTTTTCTGTAAATCGATCATTATAAAGTTCCATCAATTTTTCTTATCAGTATGACATTCAAAGTGAATATATTTTCTGTTTTCCTTCTCAAGAGAGAATTTGATAGATGTGTACTAAAAAACCTGGTTCAACTGTTGGTTCCACCATGGACTTAACTTAGAATTCCTGCATATTATCCCTTAGATCGGGAGTCTATACAATTGTTTCAACACTGATTATCCTGCAAAACTTTGCTTATTATCTCTTCCTTCTATTGCTCTGTCTCGCTCATCGATAAAAACACAATTTGACATGACTTTGTATGTTACATTTTAAAGAGTAGAGCAGGGCTTACACAAGTGCGGCCTTATCATTCTGATGGGAGACCTAAACACTAAGGTTGAAATGGACAACACTAGATACGAAGATATCATGGGATGACATGGACTGGTTGAACGGAATGAAAACGGTGAGAGTTTCGCAAACTTATATGCCTTCGACAAAATTATTATAGGTGACACCATATTCTCCTCACCCACAAACGCATACACCAAGCTACATGCATTTCACTGGACCACAATACCGAGAATCAAATCGACCATAACTGCATCAATCAGAAGTTTAGAAGGACCATGAAAGACTTAAGAGCAGAGAGAGGAGCTGACAGCTTTAGATCATCATCTGGTGGTGGCTAAAATAAAAAATAAAGAAGCACTGGACAGCTGGTGCAGCAGTATTACAAAAGTTTAGCACAGCCCTTCTCCGGAATACTAACAAACTCAACAAATTCAAAATAAATCTTAACAATAAGTTTCAGGCATTTCACGATCTACTAGAAAAAAATGGAACTACTCTGGAAGACAACGGAAAAGAGATTAACGAAACGGTAACTTCAACATGACAGAGGTTTTAGGTAGCAAGGAGCACCACCATGAAAAATGGATTTCTGTTGGTACTCCGTAAAAGATCAAAGAATGGATGAGCGTGAAGATCGAAACCAATAACAGCCGAACGAGAACAGAGAAAGCCAAGACACAGGCCAGATATACCAATGTTAACAAGCAAGTGAAGAGGAGCATTAGGGCGAATAAACAGAAATGTGTGGATGACCTAGCAATGGCAGCCGAAAAAAGCTGCAAGAGAAGGAAACATCAGGCACCAATAAGATACAACGAAGAAACTAGCTAGAAAATACAGTAAACCTGAACAACCAATCAAAAACAAAGATGACAAACCAATCACTGAGACTCGAGAACAACAAAACAGGTGGGTAGAACACTTCAAAGAACTCTTGAATTAATCGGCCCCAATGAACCCAACAGCCATTGAAACAGCATCTAGGGAATTGGAGTAAAACTGAAAAAATTACGTAATTGTAAAAGAGTTAAGACAGATATTTAAGTAATCAACCAACATAGTTTAAAAGTCGATTTAGTAAAGAATAGCTTCCGTTCTGTAAGCTGGTGAGGCAATTGTAGTGAAACTTTGTCGACCTGACCTATATGTACTGAAGCTTCATGAGGTTGTATTTCTTCGTCATAGTGAATATGCGATATCTTTACTCTCAAGTAGGCGTTTCGATGTTCACAAGTTAAAGTGACAAGACCGAATCACGTAGAGTGATTCTGTAAACAACTTATTTCAGTCTTATTTTGATTATACAATTTCTTTTCCCTGTATTAACTATAGTGTCGTTCTATTCTTGTAGCATATATAAGTATGCGTCAAATTTAATTGCGTTTGTAAGTATATCTTGTTTTCTATGCTACTTATTATCTTAGTTTCCACTCCGAACATCTAACTAATCTTAAACAAGTTAAGCACATGATTCATTTAACATTCCATTGCTCATTGTAATTTCATGGCTGTTTAAAGTTAATAAGAAGCATGAAAATATGATGGAATTACTGTATTCTACAAGTCTCGTTTTTAGAAGTGATGAATTGAGGGAAGAAATGTTTCTTTTTGATTAGTTTTTTATCAGTCCTTTACACTATTGTATATACATAATTTACAATAACCATAAAGTGGTGGTGTACTAGATAATAATTGAAATCCCTAACGAGTTTCGTAGGTAACCAGATAGTGTTAACATGAAATCTACTTGCCAGATTACTTTGTCAAAACTTGAGAATAGTCCTCTCAAAAACGAAATCAATCAATCAAGATTATATTCTCGCTGTGTAGATGACAAATTTGTAGTCAGTAAAAATGAGACGGACAAGAATATACTTAGCAGCTTTCATTCATCAATCACATTCATTCATTCAGAAGATCGTATTAATGACATCTCATTCTTAGGCATCTTACTAACACAAAGGAATTGTGCATTTAAAAGAAGTTTATATGGACCGCCGATGTTGGTCAGTCAATAAACTCATTTCTACAAGCACATTTCCATGGTACAAAATAAACTTAGTGAAAAGTTAAACTCATCGTGATAGAGCATATAATCTCATGACACTGTGGGAGCAAAATAAACTATCATTCTTAGCGAACTTGGGAGGAACAAATACAGACTGAAATTCATAAATAAACTTCTTATGCAAGCGAAAATGAAAGCAGGAAACGTAACAATCCCTAAGAAACCGGATTTTCTAAAATTTCAATTCTTGGATGACAAAATCAGTGAAATTATGATGCAACAAAGTAGAAAAGTGTTGCAAAAGACATATACTGCAACCAGACGCTATTCTATATTTCTACAACTACCCCATAATAAGAACAAGAAACACGGATAGACTTGTTGACTTTGCTTCATCTATGTATATCTATTAATTCAGATACGGTTACATTGGGTATATGATAAGGAAACTTAGTTACAGAATTTCAGGGTGTAACCTGACACGGTTAAATAAGGGACAACTACGATTAGTAAATGGCTCTATACTTGTTTACTTAATTGACTCGATACATCAAGTAGGTGTTAAAAGCGTTCGTAAGATCATTCACCGAAATTCATTGAATTTACTGGACGGCTTTTATAACGGAAGCCAACGATATCTATCATTTCAATGTGTATATAGGAAATCAGTGTAACATCTTTCCTTGGTCATCATACTTGGACGACTTACAAATGACTTACTAAACTTCGTTAGTATTATCACAATCACTAACACCGTAATTGTCATTACCGAGTTTCATTCTTTTCACACCTTCTAAATTTATGTAACCTTCTACATCTACATAAAAATGACGTTCACTCAATTCTCAAGTAAAAATTGGTTCATCATTACAATTCTTGTCACAATTTCATTAACTCTTCCATTAGATATTACGTAATTTACCATTAGTTAACCCATTGAATTATTATTTTTATACTTTCGAAAAACATAATTACCTCGTACACACATACCTAAATCGTCTTGTTTATTATTCGTGATTATTTATATAAAAACTTTTGAACATGTAACATTACTGTTTAACTATCATTTGTTAATGACTTCATGATTACTGTAAATTACATGTATAGTGTAGAGCATTGATGAAAAATTGATTCGAAAGAAACATTACGTCCTTACCAAATGCTGAAATAGGCATTTTTCACTGTATTCTAGTGTGTTAACTGTTTTAAGGACTTTATACTTTGTAAAGGTTTATCAGTGTCACATATGTAATAAGATTTGGTATTAATACGTTACTAATACATACTGTGCTAACATTGTTTAAATGTATCATCATTGTTATTGTACACACACAGTTTGTCCTTGGCGCCCTGCACCTTCTGCTGTCTGAAACGTAAATACACTGTCACCACAACATTCTTCGTTCTGAATTGGGTCTCACTCACTAGTTGCTTGGATTAATAATGGATCCCTCTTATAGCATCAGATCTGGATACTCAACGTCACTGTCGCTCCTCCCAGCTGAACTGACTAGAACGAATCTACACTGAACACTTGGATTTATATATACGTGTGGTGGTAATATCTGGAGAACTCATCAATCGCCTCGAACATTGTAGTTAATTCAAGTAAACTAAATTCTGATAGACATTGCATTTATTATGTGTACTTAGATTAACTGTCAATTCAGTATTTATTCCATTTGTGACTATTTATAAAGCGTTACTAACTCGATAGTGTTCCGTGGCCACTACACTAGTCCTGTTATTCTTCAATTATTCAGATATATAAAAGAATCAAGCTGTAAAAAATCGTGTTATATTTTTAAGAAAAGATTGCTATAAACTATGATCGACGTACAAACCAACTTCCAACTGAGGAAAGAATCAGGAAATGATACTGAAGGTGGATTGGACATACTGAGGAAATCGTCAAACCGCGTCACAAGACAAGGACTAACTTGGAATCCTGAATGCCAAAGGAAGAAACGAAAACCAAAGAACACATTGATTTGGGAATTGGAGACAAATATGTAAAGAATGAATAGCATTTGAGAAGGATTGGAAATTATGACAGCTCAGGAAAGAATTAGTTGGAGAATGCTGATTGGCGGCTTGTTCTCCACTTGGGGTAACAGGCATTGATTGATTGATGATTCACAGATCTTTGACGTAACTTTTTTTCTTAGAAAGACAACATAGTCTGTACTGTAAATAATTATGCTGATAAATTGGTTATACCCAATTTCGTTGGAGAATATGTTCACAATTTGAGAGGATTGATTATCAAATTGTGTAGTATCTGTTTTTTTCTTGTAGGAATGATTTATGAGTTTCATTTACTTCACTAAACATATAGTTCTGCCAAATTTCAATAATTTTACTGGGACATTTAGCTCATTATGCTAGATACTTTAACCGCAACCGTTTCTCCAGTTAAGTCTCATTGACTAAATTACATTTTGTTTAGTCAATCATTAACTTATTTACCACGTACAACTTCGTGTACTTGGCTTCGATCAACACTCTCAGTGTGAAAGTTGGTAACGCCATCTAAATGACCAAACCGAAGTAAATGAAGCATAGTTTGTACATTCAACTTAGTGGCTAAAATTCCGATGTCTTAACAACTCAGCATTAGCTCAGAATGTTTAATAACTTTGGCAGATGGCTGCAGAAAAACACTGAAATACACATGGGAACTTTGTGAATAAATATTTGGAAAATTGTAACTTATTTACTGTTTTATAACCTTTACTCCTAGTCGGATATCGAAATATTTTTAATTACAAAATCGAATGAGTGTTTGTAATCACGTGAATGCCATGGTTGTACTGAAAGTAAGACCTCATTTGGTTGTACTATTTAAGTCCTAACGCAACAACATCCATCAATTGGTGTAAAGAGTTCTGTAATGTTTTTAAAATAACAAGAAAAATAACTAGTTCTATGGACATATGCATTGTAAAATATTTATTTACGGATACTCATAGGTTTTGACTGCTTCCAAAATTTCTGGCTTTAAAGTTCTAACTTATGTACATATTATCCCAAAGTGAAACACTACTGTTTCATTCAGTCATATATTACCTACAACATGGAACTAAAGTGTATGGGTTCAAGCTATCATATCTATTAGCGCAACAAGATGAAATACAATAGTAATAATTGCATCACTGGTAGCATAAAAGAAATTAACATACAGGATTTGATAACAGAAGAATGAACTAATCCAAGGAAGTAAAGGTATAAATCAATTTTAATGTCTGAATTTAATAAATGATAGACAGTCGATACAGCTGAGGCATTCTGATAAACTCTGAGTAATACCACTCAATCTCTAACTAATCAAGTAGCCTGCATGCTCTAGCACGTCTTAAATGAACAGTCAATCACTTTAAGACTGTTATTATGTTTCGGTTTAAACGATTCTTGATTTCCTGTATATTTTGTCAACATCAGTCACAATGTTGTGTCAAAGTAAGCGGTGAATTTAGTCACCTACTGTAGCAAATTTATTTCTTATTTATAAAAAATTAGTGGTTATCTGTTATGATACCGGATTCGCTGAATCCTTATTTTCAGTTTTTTGATAAAAGCCTTGTAATAAAAATGATTCATTGGAAAATATATTTAAGTATATTTGACATAGGGCATGATCAAAAAAATGTTATATCTGGATAAAACGTCCACTGTTATACGCTAACTAACTGCAACTCTAATCTGCGAAATTGTCTACGCAAATTGATAATCGCAACCGTGATCAACAACTCGACAACTGATAACTCACCCCAAATCAAAATCAAGAAGACACGAGCGCAGCACTAGGAAGATTCAATTTTATCATATCCCAACTGCTCGAATCGTTTTAACTGATTCACTACTGATTAAACGTCAAATCGGATGAAGATATTTCACAAGTATTTCTGCTGTTTTTTCTTTAGGGAGAAGGATTGACAAGAACTATCTGCAAGATTAGTTATTTTTAGTACTGAATACCTAGTATATCTTAACAGTGACTTATTCAGTAGATTGAAGCAGGATCATGCACTTAGTTATTTCTGTAGCAATGTGATCGATTACGGTTACCACCTTAGTTACGACCTCCAGTACAAGTAAACCTAGTCCTCGTTCAGTAATAATATCTCGTTTGATGTCAAACAGTTTAGCAGAAAATGCCATAATTTGTAAGCGCATTTCTGTCAACAAGTTGATTAGACGATTCACTTCACAAACGACTCACTCGATGCTACTATCTTGTCACTTAGATGTGTAATCTCTGTCAGTTATTCTTAGCAGTTGGACTAATAGTATGAAATTGAGTATAACTGGGTCTATCAAACATAGAGTCTCTAGATTAGAAGTTCACTTAGTAGCGGAGTTGTTATCAATCGGGCTCTGTGGGGATTAGTGTGATAGTTTTTTAGAGAGACGGGCTATATGTGAAGAATCGGCGTTATGCATATTACCAGAGGTTATAACATCAGCCAAAACAGACCAAGCATAACATTTTCCAGGTTTTTACAGACCTCGTGAAAGTCAGCACATAAGTCAAACATACAGCTCACTGTTATGCTATCACACTGGTCATGCAGGAAGTCAGAGATCATACTGGTAATATTATCAACGATAAAAAAAAAGAGCTGGAGTAGTGCTTTATCCGTATGGGGGTGTAGTAGAGGTGTAAGTAAATATTTCACTCAGCCTATACCATAGTTCGAGTATGTGTTCGAAATTCTCCACATTCAAAGTGCAGCCATCTTTATCGCCGCTGTTGTAAGTTATTAACGGAAATATGGTGCTGTGATTTTAGCGATTATAAGATATTTCCTTCTTGCAGGAACAAGATGAAGCCAAAAACGTGCTACACTGAGTGTAATGATAGGTGTAACGTAACACTTTGATACGCATAAACTTGGACACAACATACTGGTTATTGAATTAGATAAGTAATATACTAAAGTATCCTGGCAGCAGTTACGAAACAAATAAACTAAAGATTTAGGGTTGAACAAAAGAGTCGCATAGTAGGAAAAATCGCAAAGTATTCAGTCACCAAAACATTAATGAATTGTGTTTACTATCCTTAGTATCATGTTTACTTGTAAGCTGCACCACCCTCCCTTGTTTTATGTTATTAGACCCTAGCATGTTGATGGGTTGAGTATGTAACTTGTTCAACACCAAACCTTATGTCACACTACTTTTCGCATAAGTAAATCAGAAGCTTAAGCTACATGGTTGAACGTCAAGAAAATCACTTTGAAGTTAATTAGCGAATCGATGAGGCAGAGACTGAAATATTGAGAGAAAAATGGGTACATAGAAGCGTGGTTACCTTGGATATTGCTTACTCCTCCAAACATTATTACACCACTCACAAATAATTTTGGAAGTTCTGGTTGTCTCAGTGTCCGTAGACAATGATGGTTAGTGTGCAAGATTTTGTAGGCTTCTAGCTGATTTAACCAATATAAACTTCACCTGAATGCCACCAAAGTTACTATTTAGTTACGTTCAGCTGACAGGTTACGTAGATAATGTCCAAAACGATTCCACAAAACAAATGTGAATTAAATATAGCTCTTAAAAATCAAATCCTTTTTCATTAAGCTTGAAGTACACCTAGTATATGACCAAGTTATGGCTATCGTATTGTCAGAGTAGCTTTCTATGATTAAATTCATTTGTATGAATAAGGAACAAGTGAGAAGGCAGTGCTGGATAGAGAAGATATATTTGATCGTGAGTAGAGTGCGAACGGAATAAGAACGTCTATGATGGCTGACTAGAGGTCGAGTTGCTTACCACGTGGCGTCGTGTCATGATCTGGTGATACTTGACCTAGCATCTTCAGGTAGTCGTGTCCGCTAAATCAAACATAATCAGCATCAATGACGAGAGTATATGCAACTGTTTATCAGAAGGAAGGAAATATTTACCGCTAAGATCTCGTTCTGAAAAACACACAGAAGAAACATGGTCAAACCACCAATTCGTAAAATCAAACGCACCAGCCACTCTCATCATGTTGAAGATGACTCTATCAACGTCCATTAGCCAGATCCTATGAGTCAAATTACTATGTGGCCACTAGCCAGTGAGTGATTTGGCACGATCTAATGACAGTTACAACTCGGTCATCTACGCAACCATTGTGCCAGTGGAAATAAACGAATCGTCGTGATACACGTATATTTGTACAGCAATTACAAATATCAGCAGCTTGCTGGTCAGTAAACAAGTTTCTAGCGGCATTTCTTTTGGGTCGGTCAATAACTTCTATTATGGTCAATGCAACGAACGGAACTGGATCGAGCCAAACAGCACAAGTGGTCATTCGTACCTATTAGCGACCAGCATTCACAAGAAATATGTCCAAGTACCATACATTCATGACTTCACAAATCCTTCCGAAAAGCCAAAATCATTTCAGGAGCCACCTAAGGGCTCTTTATATTAGACGGAAATTCTACAGACTTCTAGACCTTATAAGTATTTTTAAGAGCCTAAACAGTAAGAGCAGCTATATCGTGTACATCTTAACCATAATACTTTAGAACACACAGCTGTAGGTAGAAGAACTATGTACAAGTGCAAACACTAGTCTGTCTAAAATATGTATTATCATACACAAAAATAACACCAGCTTTTATGGTGATAGTATTAAAACAGACACAAGTTAATTGAAGAGCCTCCCAACCTAGTCATCTAACGTGATTGCAGAGGAATATGTAAGAACAACTGAATCACTGAATGAAACGTCTTGAAAGTTCTTCGTATCAGGTACAATTTGTTTTACTTAGTAACCCATGTTCTATACACTGTAAACAACCAAACGTACACGTAATTACCAATTATTCTCTTTATGATATGAACACTTATTTACGTTTAAATTATACAGTGGGTTGTTACTGTAGGTCAGTATCATTCACGAGGACAAGCAACATTTGAAGCGGAAAGGATTCGGTGTGGCGTGGTCATAACCCACTTTCTATGTCTTATTAAATATACTCTACCTCATAATATTGTCTTTCATATAGGTATTAAAGGAACAGGAAAGATTGGCCATCACGATTAGAGTGGGCCAGGCTACGGAGTCATTGGATAGTGCGGCTTCAGCTTAAGTCCGCTTAATATAGACAGCTACACCATAGCAATTGAATTGAGTAGAGTTGGACAATTAGACGACATCAGTCAAGCATCAATCTAATTACGACCCTAGCAGATAAACATTACGCACTCTTGTTTTTTTACTTGACATCATTTTATTTTAAGATAGCTTTCATTGGGTACTTTTACTTTCCCACTTGTCGCAAACTAATTTGCCAGTGTTCCTTTAGAGCATTTTCGACATCCCTAAATGAAACTGTGAATAAAGTAACAGATCACATTCCAGATGGAACTCAATGTCGTAAAATAAAAGTTGTGTCTACGATAAACATGTGTTGTAAATGAAAATATTTTCAAGTGCATTTCGGAGATTTTAATCACCGTAAAGCTTCTAAAACTCGTGAATAAGATTGGAAAGGAATGCCATGCTTTTGTACAAATCAGTGGAAAGTAACAGCCAGTTACGTTTTTTGAAAAGCATATTCAACAACATCAAATATTAGTTACCTGTTTAATGAAGCATCAATTTTCACCAAAAATATATTGATTGACTATTACCACCTTATTAATTATCCACCGGCAAGAAGATGTATGACGCTGATTGTTCGTTGGATTTCTTGATTGGCTGTGGTGATTATTTGTCACAGACAGCTAGATAATCGTTAAATTTAACACAAACACACACACTGAACTTTTACTGGGAATGATGGATATACATGCTCACTATTATTATTTTGCAAATTTAACACTTCAGAAATATTCAATTCTTGGTAAAATGAAACTTTCGTATCATCATGGAGATTAACAATATTGATTGTCCAAACAAAAAACAATGTGTTCTAGGCATCACTACATTAGTCAATTTGAAAAAGACTGTGTGTAATTAAAAACATCTTTGAAATACTAATGAACAGAGAACAAAAATGATTTCATCTATTCTTTATTCAAATTAAAGTAGAACAAGAAAAGATCTTACGTGAAAAATTCATTGAATCTGTCAAAAAGCGTACAGTTTCTCCATATATAAATATTTACAATGTCTATGTAAAAAAGTCAACAATATAAGATATTGACAGTACTAGCAATCTGAAAAGTACAGAATATATCAAACAGTGATAATAAATGAACAGTAAAAAACGTAGGGAAATATAGCGGAAGGAAATGAAGTTTGAAAAACAATTGAAGTAACATTGCTCTTAAGAAACTGAAAATTTTACTTAAAAGCGTATAATGAATAGGCTAAATCACTACCTACATGCTATTTGAAGGAAAAAATAAAATATCTAGAGTGTTAGTGAACATTTATCTAATTAGTTTATAAATCCGGAAGTTCAAGCTATAGCAGACAGTATTTACCTGAGGTTAGATTTTCTAAGAAGTGCAAAAAATACATTTTATTGAATTGGCACAATTTGAAATAAATACATTTCATTGAAAAAAACAGAAACATTCACAATTGATGAAAGGGCATTGTTTAGGTAAATTGGTTTTATTGACCGAATTAAACCATGTATAAACGTGATGAACATGCCCACCGTGACTGCACTGTGGGCACACCAATACAAGTCCTTTGCAAGTATTTCGGCAAATAGAACAGATTAACAATCTCTGAGGTTTCAAAGGATCATTAATAGAACCTTGTTTCCCTAAATTCACTTCCCAATGACATTGCGTACATTGTACAGACTTAAGAGATCCATTGACGTGTTTCGGAACTAAGTTAGAGTTGCACTGAATGTCTGGACATGAAAATAAAATCAGAGTATTCGTTTGAACATAAGGCCAAACATGAGGTGATGAATTTATAAGAATACTGGTTGACCAGGATCGGAAAAGATGAGAGTGTAATGATGTATTCACGTAGAGAATAAATGATACTTGCATAAACATAGACATAGTGATCGAATGAAAATAAATCCTTCTGGTGAATAAATCTAAAACATAAAAAAGTATAACATAAATCACAATTGAATACTAACTAGCATAAAGACAATGTGATAACAAGTTCCAAAAAAGCACTGTGTTTGAAAAAAAATATAACGCCACATAACTGAGGCTTGAAAATTTTGTTATAATTAGGTAACTAAATAAAAATTCTGAAGATTATAGAAAATTTACAATAATATAACTCATAATAGTGATTATGTATGATTAGAATAGTAAGATTTTTCAAACGATTTTGAAAACATCTTATTTTTATAACCAATAGGAAGTTTATAACTGATACCAGTAGAATGAGTTAAACTGACTGCAATGGTAATTAGGCCTTACTAGCAGTTTATATTAAAATGGAAAGCGAATATCTAGTTAGACAATGAGAGACTGAAATGCATAAATTTTTCAGTTAGATTAAATCTAAAATATAACATCAGATTGCAGAACAACCGAGTGAGCAATGCTGAAGTTAGACGAACTATACTAAGTAAAGATAGCGAATTAACTGATACAGCTGTAGATCTCTACTGTATGAGGTAGTCAGAATATATGTTGATTGTGCCGAACTACTGCCTATTTCGATGTGCAATACTAGGTGATACAGAACAAAATTGAAAAATTCAAAAAGGATCATCTAGGACGTTCTTGTAGTTCATGACGCCACTAACTACTAGGTTATCCTATGTTGGCAAGTGCGAACTACGTGGTTGTTGTTAAAGAAATAATTGTCATGAATGGTTGAGGATGACAGTTAACACGAGTAAATATAAGTTGTAGATGAATGTATTTTTTATCTTAATATTATTACATAGTTATGAGTTAAGAAACAAAGTTTGGTTCAAACAGTCACCAAAATGTATGCATCAAACGGTTATAAGTACACCATTGTAAAATAATAAGGAAGTGAAAGCGACCATATTCAAAAGGCGAAAACTTCAGACAGTACGAAAGTTACGAAAGGAATACCTTTTGGTAAAAATACAATAGGAGAAAGACTTTGAATGAAGATCGATTCGTCTTTATGTGATGTTTAGTAGAAAACTGAAAGAGGGTAGCAATTGACTTTTATTTTGGGCCATATCTAAAACACTCTCAGGACAACACGTTATGCCATCTCTAGGGCCCTAATCAAGGGTCATGATGAACGCAGCGAGTCTCCAGATATCTTCATATTGGAGTGACCAAGTGTCACAAACACATAGCAAACTGAAATCTTAGTATTACTTTTAAAGAACTATACTCTTTATATTTAATCTTTCTTATAATTATTGATATTACAATTATTTCAACTCCTCTGTTATTCATCAAGTTCATTTCAGCTTCTTTTGATGACGTGATGTGACGAGTGAGAAACTTTAAGTCCTAGATTGCTTGTGAGTGACTGATTAATGTTAAATATACACATAGTCAGAAATAAATAAATAATGTCGAGTACTACATTAATAGGGAATACCGAATTCTTTGTTACAAGGTGGACTGATAACAAAGAACATTAAAGGCATGTTAAACTAAACATCAATATTTTTAGAAAAATTGCTGAGATTGAATAGGGATAATAAAATAGATATGTTTAGAAAATATGTATAAAAAGTGCATGGAACCAACCTCGACTGATAAGCACAAATTGAATTAATCGGCAATTCCTTAGTAAGGAGCTGTTCTGTAAGACAGGAGTTCATATTTTCGTTTGACTGTCCAAATACTAAACTGAATTCACTTTGTGTTTCATCAGAGTTATCTAAGGTAAACGACACCTGCTGTTCTAATGATGAATTGGCAACCGCATTACATCCTAAAAGATTTGTTGTCTTTTCTGAGTCGTTCATTTGACATAACGAAAATGTTTCCAAAAAGTTGTTCGCAGATAAAAGTGAAGTGATAGCTAGTTTGATTAGATAATATACATAGTCACATTAGTTTTAAATTAAAATAAGTAATTATTACAGTAAAAATATTGATCTGGAGTGCAGACGACAAATACTGTTGGATGATTCCTTAAAAATGCATAAAATACAGTTTTAAGAGAGAGAAGTGAGAAGGGAATATATTGAACTGGAATAGAATGCCACTTCATAATATTTTACCGAATCTTGGCTTTCTGAATTTAACAAATCATCATTAAAAACGAAAACACATCCATTAGTTATTAATGAATACAGTTTGTTAACAGGCTACACGGAGGTAAATACAAATATTTAATATGTATAGTTCTGAAACAGATCAAAATCGAATAATTGAAAACCGTTTTATGATAACGGCAGCTTCGCTTAGGATCTTTTAAAAGTCAGATGCATTTGAATGGTGGCAGATGGTTAAAAATGTAAAGTAGAACTGTGAACTGGATGAGGAAGTGGCCATAGCAAATTAAAATAGGTAACATCATTATAAAAAGAAACAACAGCCATTAACACAAAGTTGGTGAATTGTATTTCTAAAACAAATCCTTCTAGAGCTTTGAAGTGAAGCAACATTAACTTTCATAAATACTTTTATTAATTAAATAAGTTCTTATTTTTAAGTATGAATAACCTAGAAATATAATGCATAAGCAAAGGTTCGTGATCTTTAGAATACTAATTGATTATTATTAGTAGCAATGCGATTATTGGTTTATTAGATCTAACTGGCATCGTCATCATTTCACTAATAAGTTAAGTAATTCCTATCGCTGTGACATATAGTACTAGCATGAAAATGAATTCCTTTTTCAGACTCTTTTATTGAATCATAAACCAGAAAACTTCATAATAAGAAAATCTCCCGACCAATAGCAAAGAAGTATCTTAATCAGAAGTTTGTGTCAACGGAATCACCCAGAATTACGATGAATACTAAACTGCTAAACGTCATCAAAAAGTATCCTGGGTATTCAGAATATATATAAACATACGTTCAATAAATTAATATATCTTTAACCACATTACATTCGATAGTTACCCTAGTGACTACTTACTGATAGATTATAAAACAATTTGAGAAATACTGGCAACATTGATGCCTACTTCTAGTGACCAGTATCTTCACTAATTAGAAGGCAGAGTTAATTATAATAAGCACTCTTAAGAAATTTTAATGAAATCAACTAATAATTATAAAAATTATTAGCAAACGCAATTCGACTTCTGATTTCAGATAAACGCTAGTACGGTCATTTCTCAGCCACTCCCACCTACTTACCTTTCTCCCGCCATCTTTCCTATGAGTGCCACTAAGTAACAGATATTCGAGTTCTTGAAATGCTAGCCCAGGTCTCCTTGAATCGCGCTTTACCTAAACTTCATACTGCAGCTTTTAATGTGAGAACATTCTGTCAAATCGATCAAAAAGCCTCGTTAGCTAAAACCTAGTCATAAGAGCACTTGTTTCCATGCACTTTACTTGATGCGAAATGGTTACATGAGTAAAACCACTTAGACGTCGACTCGAGACTGTAAAGGCCAAGAATAAATTCAGGGAAGGATTAGCTAAGAACTTAGTTTTTCATAGACAGCATATTCATCCCGAAGAAGCTTGGAAAGATTTTGAAATAGCTGTAAATAAAGAAGCGACATCTGCATCCAACCCAAATCCAATGTTTATGAAAGATGAAATGACCTTTGAAACTTCTAGTGAATTGATGAAGTATCAAAACTCATTCCAGCAAGCTCTCAGAACAATGAACGACGACGACAACTGAAACGTAGACTAACAGTGAGTTTGCGCAAAGACGGTAAGTAGTGGAGGGCTTATTGATTGCTGACTGACCTAAATGCCAAGCTTTTAAAAACTCGTTGGTTTTCTTTTGTGTATCCTCTGTCGAAAATTTCTACGTTTACCCAATCAAACATGTGTATATGATTGTTTGTATGTAGGGATATGAGAGTTAGTATGTTGTGGCGCTTAATGTTCATGTAGGCGGAGATGAAGAGGTCGGTCGCCTTGTCCAATGTAGTGTTTATCACTATTAGAGCAGTTGATTTTTTAGATGACGTTTGGTTTGTCTTCAATTCCGTGAACACCAAAGGACAAGATAACAAAATAGGTTGGTTGACTGATATTGATTGTTGATCGTTCCAGTTTACAAGAATGAACAGAAATCTTCTTGTGGTAACTACAAAGGAATTAGTTTGACAAACATAGTGTTCAAAATATTAACCTGTGTAATCATCCGACGTTTATCTGACGCAAAAGAAGTATAAACTCGGGTAAGCTAGGCTAGTTTCAGACCTGAGCGAAGATGCATTGTTCAAATATTCATTCTGCATAAGATCCTAGAACATGGACATACCAACGTTCGACAATAATCGCATCAACTGACTTGAAAGTCACTTTTGAATCAGTAGATAAAGACTGTGACAGTGTTTTGCATTTAGAAGCCTCCTCAATAGTACACATACCTCATAATTGCTCTCTACTCGAATACTGACTGGTTGATTTAGAGCATATGACGAGCTGTTACGAGAATTGTCAATATCAATTGGTGCTCATTAGGGTTGCCCATTATTTCCCTTTTTTAATTAATTTCGGTATACATGTTCTTCTCCAAGTCTCACTTTCTTTATTTAACTCCTTAGGAACTAATCTTCTTTCAGGAAACCCACTCGTTAGTATATGCAGACATAGTTCTGCTCTGAGAAGACGCTGACAGTATGTAGTCTTCTGAACGTGAGTAACATTACAAGCATGTTTGGGATGCATTTCTCTTCATATACATGCAAAATATTACTCCAGGACTGGTGTGTATCATCGCCTACATTAGTCATAGTAAGTGAAATAAATGAGTACATTGACCACTCCACTAATCTTGGAAGTCTCATCACTTTTAGAGGGTCGATATCTGACGAAATCTCGGCCCAGAATCAAAAATCTTCTTTGGCTTTTATCAACCTATGTCACCTGTGGCGTAGCTATCTGGCTTACAACGAAAGGTAGAGTAATGCATAGTAGTCCGTTATGTTTTAAAATATAGGTGCAAAATATAGGCCACGAAAAAGAATATATGCGTAAGCTCCAGGTCTTTGATCATAGGAATATTTGTAGCATGCTGCATATATCATAGAATGATCAAATAAGTAATACTGATGTTAGACAGAGTATTAGGAAAACATGGAAAATTAACCAAGGTTGTAAACTTGCATCTACTAAGATGGTTGGGACATGTGTTGCGTAAGTATAAACACTACTTGCACCATTGCGCCATGCTAATTGGGATGGGGGTAGGATGGAAGAAAAGTAAGGGTGGCCAAACAAAACATGGCGCCAGTCGATGAAGTCTTTGACCGCTGGTCTGAACTATGTTGGTAAATGAAGACAACCTGGTTGGGGTACATGCGACAGTTGTGATCAGTGATTGGAGACACTAGATGACATAGGTCAGAATCAGTAACAGTACAGCAAGTGCATTCACTCTCTATCTTCCTGTAAATCCTAAGCTCTATAATCCCTTCATAAACACATTTATTTTATTTTTCATTTTATCTCGTCGTTCTAATGTGATATGGAAACTTGAACCTATGAGCTTATATCCCAGGTTCTACTTAGTTAATGACTGACTGACTATAATTTTTAGAACAATTTTTTTAAATCGATTCCATTGAATGCCTTAAAGCTCACAGAAATCAAACAATTATGAAGAATAGCGTTTGTGAGAGTTTCAAAAATGAAAGTAATAAGAATGTAGTGAAATTTGAACTGAATTACACAATTATTAAAATATGTTAGCAAACAACGAAAGAAAAATTTCAAAACAATTTTCACACCGAAAAAGAAAGAATCATAACTTACTGTTGTCCAGTTTATCTAATGAAATATTTGAATCATCAAGTGTATCAAACTGAAACAAGAAAGGACATTCGTATCATTAAAACAATGCAATAATTAAATATTCTGGTACAATTAAGAATAGTGAATTTGCATTATTTGTCAGTAGTTTTAATAACATAATATTTTCCAACATGAGCAGTTCCTAGGAAAAAATACTTGTGAACGATTTATTTATTCCCCGAGCATGAAGTAATTGTAAAATACTAGTGACAGAATAACCCTTGATTTATATTCTAAAGTATTTAAACTAAAACTAAAAGCAACTTGAAGACATTCTATGCTTATTAGTGATTGAGCTTCTGGATGCTATACAGCTATATAGACGAAATTATATATTGTTATTTCCGTTCGTAAATAGAAAATTTCGATTGATTCATTACTTACGTAAAATATGTATACTTTGTGCAAAGTTAACGTTTTCAAAGATAATATATCTATTAATATAAAATTTTTTTTGATTAGTTAGTACCGTATGAATGTGTAACGTTGATTGACCGGTTTACACGCTCGGATTGCCTAGATTTAAAATGATATGATATAATTAGTATTCATTGTAGACGTTTTAAGATTAACTTAATCTTATTCCTGTTTCACTTTAATAGAAATTTAATTCAAACGTATAAATAAGCAACTGATGCAACTAAAGTACACCAACTCAAGGCTTTTAACAATAAGTATGATGAATATGGCTTATCCTTTGGTAAAGACCACACAATAACCAATTAATGGCACATAATATGATGACTGATATACCTAGATCGTGGTTGATTTTCCTAAAATAAGATATTATTCAATAGTCACTTCGATGAAAACATTTATTAATGCTAAAAGCCAGCAGCATAGGATTAATGCAAAGTTTAGTAGAGTACACGGTCATTAGTTTATTATCAACATTTTTTTAGGATCAACAAAAATGTGTATTTTACAGCCATATTATTCACTTGATAAATAGAAGATTATCTAATAAGTAGCCAAAACTCGCACGATATGATAACTCTTAATAAATATAATTTCAGTCATTTCTTTACGAATCGTCAGCTGTATTATACTGTAGTAAGCAATGTAAACCACGACATCAGGCCGTTTAGATTAGCGGTCATATTGTAAGCTTCATAAATTTTAATTTGGAAGTTAGCAATAATGACTTAATAACGTAAATTTATTGGCTACTTGACATTCGTTTTATGCCGAGAAATGACTTTTTATTATGATCTAAAATTTCGAAAAAATACTATGAAACAATCCAGACTTCAAGACAGTGAGTATTTTGTAGCGTAGAAGGATGGTTTCAGTTAGACTAAGATCTCTAAAGTGGATGGTTTAATAGAAGAATTTCCACTATCATTCTGGGCAACTTCGTCAGCACAAAAGGAAAGGAAATCAAAATAAATATGCAAAAAATTACAAGTGTGAACAGTAACCAATCGAATTTATGGTTGATAAAACCAAATAATGTTAATTTGTGGCGAAATTCTTACAGCTCACTTTTATCAAAGGTGTGAGCCCATGGAGCCGTCCACAATGATGATGAAAACTCTGCAATTATGCTGTTCGGCACAGCAAACGTAATCTAGCCAAACTTGCAATTTGGAAGTAACAGTAATAATGATTATTTAATGAAAGTAGATTACAAGTAAAAACGTCAAGTCCGATATTCTAGTAAGATAAGATGTACACACAGAATTAACAATTGTTAAGTGGATAAATTATAATTATACTGGCACTACTTTTAAGATTCGCGATTGCAACGAAATTAAAATAAAATCATGTTATATCCTGACTCCGACCGATTGGAAATAACGACCGTGTCAGAACCAAAATAGTGACCAAACAAAACAAAAACTGTGATTATATCAATGTAGAGTCTCAAACGTAGCAGGAAGAACACGAGATTGATAAACCAATCAGTTCAGCTATTCGTACATACACATTAGCGCAAATCCACATTATACAACAGACCAAACAGAATAACAAATTCAACACAAAACAACAACATCAAGAATAAAAAAGCGGAGTAATAGGTGAACAAATAATTAGTTCTAGTTTATGAATGGGAAACGATATAATGACAGTCAATAAGTTAAACATAAGGTTAGGGCGAGAGGAACAACAAAAACAATACAAACATAATGTTCAATACATGTATAATCTTATGAGAAAACAGTTCCCTAAGTTTATTCATTCTTCTTAACTCATCTATTATAACAAATCATTCACATTCAACGTTATATATATATATATATATATATATATATATATATATATGCTGTTATAACATAGTAACAATGTTACCTAATCATAGTCTATCTATCAAAGCTAACCAGAGTGAGCAGATTTGAAATATTTCATACAATTAGTTTCCTATATGAATTCTTGCTTTATTTGTATTTGAAATAATTAATAAAACAACAGAGTTTTAAATATCTCATCTGTTTGATTTCATAAGTGATGTGTTTAATACGGAAATAAATCAGTAACATAGTATTTCTTTCAAAACATTTTTACATTTATGGCATTTTATTTTGAATTTCTAAGTGAACATTTTCGGCTTTCTAGAATAATAATTATCTCACTAATGTATGTCTACTAATGTATTCTGATGAAAGTCTGCACAACTTAACTACACTAAACATCTTTGTCTAGCATAACAATAAAAATAAAACAACACTGGCGAATCGCTGAACGTTGAGAGCGTATAAATGACTAAATTTTAATGTTACCTTGTCAAAAACCAAAACAAACCCGAAAATAATACGTGACCTGTTTGAATGTTCTTAAATTTTAATAGTGTATTAACTTTAAGTAGGTTAAGTATCACATAAAGTGACAAATTGAAACAGTCTGGTTGGCTCATTCATTTTTGTTCTTCATTACGGCTTGAGGGCTGGTAGTCACGGGACAGATGTATATAGGCACTGATCAGTAGTTATCAGGATCACGTTACATTTTGTCATATGATGTAATTGGTCAGAATATATGTTAAATATAGCAGATATATTCCGGTTACAACGCTACACCCTGGTATTTGTAATCAACGAGACTCAGTGAAAAAAAGTTCAACTGTCTTAGTAACACAAATGAAGTGAAATTAACTTTAATTTTTCACTCTGATTACAATTTAGTAAGTTCGATTGTGAATGTTATTTATTTTGTCGCCAATATCTGTTTTATTAAGGAATGAAGTTACTTAGAACTATTGTCTAACTTATTTATAAAACAGAGTTTAAAAAATTTCAATTTCATTACAATATTAACTATCAAAACAATTCTTACTCCTTAAAGGATACTTCATTTGCTAATCTACATGTCAATAATTTGAAACAATTAATTTCATAGTTGAAGAGATAGTATGACATACAATGAATTCGATTTAGTTCCCGATTATAGCTCAACATTAATATATATAGTTTTACATTGGATTACGAAATCAATACGCATAAATTGGTAGTGAGTAGGTTATCAGAATATATCAAAATAATTATTAAACAATTATTAAACAATAACACAGAAAAGTCGAATTACATGAAAACTGAACAAAACAAAAAGGATTAGTTAACTGTCTCAAAAGTTTATGAAATAATAAAATGAAAAATGTAAGGATAGTATTAAGAAACCAGTTAGCTACACGATTTAATGACCTACGATCAAGAACTACAAAAAAGTTTAGAAGGACATGTTGAATATTAAAAAATAATTGATAAACAATAAGTTGGAATGAAAACAGAAATAAATAAGGATTAAGAGCAAAGTGTAACATTTGAAATTAGTTTGATGGTCAAAATATTGATTTCGTAATCCAATGTAAGACTATGTATATTAGTCAATTTGATATCACGAATTAGTCTGAATTAGACAACCACTAATCAGCTGATCGCCGTCGTATGGGACTCTGCAGCAGTGTGAATCCACGACCCCATCGGGAATCAAACCCATGACCCTCTAGTTCCATAGTGAACGCTTTACCGATATACCACGGAGTCGATTCTTAACTGTTGATATTTCTAATTCAGTCAATTCGTGATAAGTTTGTGCGACGTTATTCATTGCCATCGGTGGGTAACTGCTTCACACTCGACACGGTTGAGCCATGATGAGAAGCTAATTGAATAGAAATTTCTTCGCTCTATTTGTGTTCTTGACGACTTAATGGAAATATTTAATGAATATATAATGAATTTATCAAATTCTGGAAATCTTTTCACTCTTGCGTCGATTATTTGAATTTGTCGAGAGTAAATTGATTGTGCAATGAGTAATTCATTACATTATCAATACAAATGCATTTTCTCATTACCATAAAGAATATTTATGAAGCATTTGAATACATTGACAGTGTAATTCTTTCAACGTATACTATGTTAGAAAGTTATGATAAAATGTAAACACTGAAGTGATATTTCAAAATCCACTTGTATCATTAAATAAATTCAATTAACATCATACATGTTTATAATATGTTCATAAGTTCAATTAATCACATTCATGACATATTTATGTCAGATTAGACTCAGTAACATCAATATGAAACGTTTATAATTATTGTTTCAAATAATATTTACAAACAATACAAATTTAACACCCACAGAAATACAAAACCCATAAATATAAAAAAAAGGATACTAACGTGCCTATATTTATTCGATATTCTAAAAAATGATAGAAACATTACACGCTAAAAATGTGTTATTGAAAAGAACATTTAAAAGATGGTAATAAGTAATATTATGATTTCATGAAATATCCCCAAAACTTACTTTGAATTCATTTATCTGATTTAACTTTTGAAGTACAAGCGCCAACATTGCCAAACTTTGTACATCATGTATACGAAGGAAATGCCGAATCCTATTTTTAACAATTTATTATTCGATATGAAAAACAAGCTTAATGAAATCATAAATAAATAAAAAATCAATTGGAAAAAAATACAAGTTAAGACCGATTTCATTTGCATACAGAAACGATAAGTTCTACATATTTATGAAAATCACATAGTAGATTCGACTTGAAAAAAATAGTGAATCAATTTCACATATTAAAAACAACATCAAGAAATAATAAAACTTGTTAACAAAATAATTAATAGACTAAAATGCAAAAAAAAAGTAACCGTCATAAATCAATAGCTCAATAATGGCATTTTGTTGTAAGAAGTGAAAGCGATATCACTTCTCATAAGTTTAATCTACCCAAGAAATATGCCACCACGATGTTGTATGTCATCATAAAGCAACAGAGACTACATTTACTATATATCCGCAAAACAACATGAAAGTGTGACAGATAATCAAAGCATTCACTAATATATATATTAGAGAATGAATTTATTCCCAAATAAAACATATAACATTACGTGTTATTTTGTAACAAGCAATACGACTTACTAAAATATAAACATTTTTACTCTAAATTAGTGATTAAAATAAAAATAAAAATGCTTGCAGGTACATAAATTTTAACCAACTTCTTAAGTGTTACTGATTTAGCGCTCTACCAAATACGAAAAGATAACCAATCACTTGCCAAAATATATTCTAATAAACTGAGCTTTAATAATATTGGCACAAGACAGCTAGATAGTTATTACGGTATCATATAAGCAATTATATATGTGATTCACACTATAATGTTACAAAACCACTGCACTGAAGAAATTGCACAGAACCACAGCAAAACCTTCGGTGTGAAGGAACAAAATACTGTCAAAATCGTTCACCTGACCGAAAATGCTCATGATTGTAAACTATTCACTAGGGTTCGTTGCCATTGAGGCAACGATATTATACATTTTTGAAAAAAAAATCAGTTAGATCAAGAAGTGATCTGGTTCTATTGGAAAAAATGTTTAAACGAGACATAATTTCTAGATATTTTTGGTAGTATACTGTTAAGTCACCCAAACTGCTATGACGAGAATATACGGTGAATTGCTAGATATGACCTTGCATGCATGAAATCACAGCGACCAATGACAAATATGACAGTCAAGTCGATACCTATTCAATCCCAGGCCGAAATGGGAAGAAAACAAACCAATAAACCAACCAGGCAAATCATATTGCATTTCAAGTACTCCCTATTATATGCATAAAACCTGATCACGCAGTCAACCAATTAGGAAATTGACATCGACACAAAATAACTGAAACAATAGTAGTAAACTGGAGCAACGTATACACAATTAAGTAACAATAATTCACAAACGGGAAATCACATACAGTCGATAGGTCAGACAGGAGGATAGAACGAGAGGGACGTAACAGTGATTAAGATTAAATGTTTACTTTACACGCAACTAAAACCATTGAAATAGTCATCCAAAACACAGTTTCGAAAGTTAGTCGTTCTTCTTGAATGGCTTTGTATAACATATATTATTTACTTATTCTTATGTTGAACTAACTATTTACTATTTAGGTAAATCAAAAAATATTCTTTACAATAAATTCGTGATGAACAGGGAAGTTTATGTGACAACTAAGAATTTTATTTATCGCCAAAAATTAACTGTCGAGCACTTAAAGACGATTGGTTATCTTCTAGATATGTTTCGGTATTTTATTTCATTTATTTTGGTTGCGAACAATGGTGGATGTTAATTTCCTAATTGGTTGATTGGATGGTCAATTTTTATGTATATACAAAGGATTATTTGTAATATAGTCTGGTTACTCATCAATTTTATGTCCTTTCTATTCTGGCTTGGGACTGAGTGGGCGTCGGGCAGACGTGCAAAGACCGACTAGGTACTCTCGTTGGAGTTTGTGATTGTCATTTCATGCGTACAAGATAATATCGATTAATTGATCGTACCTTTCCATCAAAATAGTTATTTTGTCACTATAACATAAACGTACACAGATTTTACTCTTTTTACTTTAAGAATTGTACACAACTGGAATTTTTACATATTTCTATTGGTTCAAATATTTATTTAGTTTTAATTAGATAGCAGGGAAAGCTGACTCTTTTAGTATATAACCATTGGGCTATTTTATTTCAAAGAATAAAAACAGCACAAATGTCGTAGATTATCTAAAGTATCTTTAAAAACTTCATTAAGCACTACTTACCATATATCAAATAACGGTCTTCCAATCAACTGTGAGGCTAAGGGTTGATAAACCTGATGTGAATTTTCCGTGTGACTGAGTGAAATCGACAGAACTACTGCATATTGCCAAAACTAAAGATATATAAAAATAGAAAACAAATACATCACAAATTGACTTAGATAGAAATATCAACCGTTGGGAGCAAGCTCAGTGATCTGATAATTAAGCGTTCGTCGCAAAGTCAGAAAGTCCGGGGTCCAATCCCTGGTGGGGGTGCAAACGTGTACTGCTGGAGAGTCCCATACAATGATGAAACAGCTGTTTAGAGCTTCCTGAAGGTCAGTGGCCATCTAACTCAAACCAGTTTATGATATCGAATCGACATTCAGCATTCACCATTATACTCAATCGTAATCACGGTATTTTATATAATTCGTTAACAATTTATGACAGAAAAGTTTATTGTTGCAATGATAATACGATTTAATAAATAATCTGTATCTATAACATAATTTGAATATTTTTGGGTGGTATTCGCCACGGATCGCCCTCAATTGTGGCGAAATTTAAAACCAGAGAGTAGCAAATATTTATTTCGTATAAGGATCCCAAGAGAGGTTATCGGTGAGCATTGGTAAGGAGTCTTATGCAAAGGTAAAACAAATGTCCAGTGCCTTCCTGGTTCTTAACGACATTTAAAGACTTTCTAACAGGTTACTATGTAGAAGAAAATATCGGTTGTCAAATAGCAATCAAGGAGTTTCATGTTCGGTAATTGTATAACAGCTGTAGGTTTATAGAACGAAATGCAGTAACTATCTACAGACCGAATTTTGTACAATTTTAAGGTTTATTTATGGTGGAAACATCTGTTTATAAAACCGACGTACGAACGTATGCAAAATGCATATGACGTTCTCCATTCAGGATATAAAAGATCCCAACATAGAGAAAAAACAGTATTAAATATAACATTAAACGAATGAAAATGTACTTACACGAATCAGATCCTTTCGATGAACATTATAAACTACATGAAGATTGTGAATACACATTCGTTGTAGGTTATCTGTGTTTAAACTTTGCAATATAAAGTCAAAGAAAATTGAACGGAATAACATCGGCATTTCGAATACTACTTATGCACAAAAGTACCATGTAAATATACATTACGAAACAAATATAAGGGGAAATCAAAAACTGAACAGGACATTTTTCAAAATCAGTCTCAGTGGAGTAGATGAATTTGTGTTTTACATGTTGCTTTCTCCACAAAATTCTAAGATTTGACATTATTTCGTTTTTATTGACTGTATTTTCTACGTTCAGATTTTGCAATATCATCAATACTATCATATTTTTGAATGACCAAAAAATGCACAATGTGTCGTGACGACAATATTATATCTCAGAGAACACAAGTTACTCGATCAAAACTAACTGAGCCATAAAATTCATCACCAAGATCATTAAAAACATGATAAAGACAGTGGGGCTCCGTCTGTTTACGACTGCTGAAGCCTTTGCTACAAACTTACTGAAACCAGGATTGTATATCCAAAGAAAACAGATTAAACCTCTGCATTTATATTGAACTTGATATTCTTTTCAAGCAGTCATTACTATCCACCTACCATCTTCTTTAGTGATCACTTATCCTGAATTGATTTATTTTCATTGTAGCCATCTATTATTAAATACATTCCATTTCTGTTTTAAAAATTTTATCATAATACGCAACATTTTTTCTGCAATTATACTAAACCGCTTAACAACTACATTTTCAGATTCTTAATAGGAATAACTCATCATTACGCTGTTACAATTTTCACCTATATATTGTCATTGAAAAGTATCATTGATTACTATTATGAAACATATGTGTTCACAATTGCTTAGATTTGAAATTAAATTCGGCGAAAACAACAGCTTTTCACTTAAATATAACTTTGATTTTATAAGTTAACGTTCATTTTATCGTTTTATTTAAAACGCATACATTTCGGTATATTTGGACATCAAAGAAAATATGCACCAAAGAAACAGACGCTAATAATGTGCAGCGAAAAATAGAGAGGTGCAATAAAAAAAACAAGTATAAGATAAAAGTATGTAGGTTTATAAGAATAATCAATAAAGATTTTTCAGTTGAGGAACCTCATCGCACATTTATGAAGTTTAGTAGAAAACTATAACAGAATTGCCACTGACTTATATTCTGGGCAATACCTGATAAAGTCCCAAGCATAACCTGGAGGATACCAACTAGGAAGTTGTAGTGTACTAACAAATGCGAGTCCGATATATCTATCAAGTAGCTATGTAATAAAATAATCATCTCTGCAAATTTCGCACCTAATCACAGAGTGAGTAAATAAAGCAGGGCATAGAAGTTTCTAATGCAACATCCTATAAAACATACCCAAGCCATCAAATTCAGTGTTTCAAGATGGAGGCATTGGTCGCTGAGCACTATCATAGATTTCTGAACCATAGTAATATCAACATGATGTAGCCACTGAGCGTCAACAATCCTTCGAATAGAATAACGGCCAAAAATGAAGATGTGGAACATTATCGATTTGGATGGCTTAGATTTCACAAGTATAGAGCGAAAATGCTCGCATCGGTACCTTGTGAATTCAGCAATTTACACTAGACCGTACGTCACAAAGGCTGTCAAAGACAGTGGTATGTCACTACCAATATTCCTATAACTACCCAGATTTAAGAACTTTTCAACTACCCATCATGCATAACCTCTAAGAGTGAAGATAAGCATATACCCTTGACTGTATTGCGTGCCATACTTATGGACATAAATTGTTAAATGATGTTAGGGATGACAGATCCCCAAAACGCCTACGTTAACTTTGTAGTGTGTTTTACACATTTACAGAGATTATAAAGTTTCTATTTCAATACGCTGATTTGGTAACGGTTTTCCAAAGATATTTTTGCTGTATATATACGCATGTGTTGTGTGCTTATCTATTCGTCTTCTTGGATATGTTGGACTTCTTTCTCTAGTTAACTGGATGTGATCGTTGAGAGTAAGGATTAACTGCGTTTTGTGTCGACTGAGTTGGTAGTTGTATTATGCAAACAGACGGTACACGAAATATTACTGAGTTTTATAAAGTATTAACTGACTTGACGGTAAAAAGTTATTCTTTAAACAGGTGAAGTAAAATGTATTAATTAAATCAATTCAAATCTGTGACACCTCCGAAAATGACTGACTTCAGGAAGAAATAAAGTTGAAGTAAAAACAGACGTTTCACTGAAAAGCCTACCTATCACAATGTAGATGTGACAACGTTTACATTGAGTTATAAGTTAAAGAGCTAAGACATAATTTAGGGTGCGTATTGTTCAAGTATAGTATTCATCAGGGATTATTCTTTTACGAATACAAACAAATTAAAACCAATCTGTATGAAATCGCTCCAAATTAACTATAAGCGGGTTTACTAGTAACTAACTTCAAGACTGTCATAGAGTTTTAACAAGAAGCCATGACTAGTGAAGTTCACAGAAGATGACAGCAAAACATTTATCATCGACGACACTGAGTGATTTTCGTGCTATATTACAAACTGATCAAAACCAGAATCATACTGTTGCGCTCATGGATAAATATACTGATTGGTAAATGTTCACTAAGAAGTTTAAAAGTCCTGCGGTAGCCAGGGTGCACTGTTGAAGAGTTGGACTCAAAAACAAAACAGCCATCTAATGATTCCTAGATTTCAATGGTGCTCAAAATGAGATCAATTTGTGATCGATGTAAACATCAAACAAGATATATTTAAATGAAAGCTAACAAACCTGTAATTATACATCAAATAACGATCCCAAATTAAAGGACTCAAATCATATATTTGAACAGTAGATGGATCTGTAAAAAGAAAACAATCAGTGCCATAAAAAACCAGTAGACAATGGTGTCTAAAGAGAATTACAACAAATGCAAACACGAATGTGTTTGTAGATTGAAAATACAATTATGTCATTATATTTATCAGTTTATATAGTTAGATAATACGAGCGTAAGTATGAATAATCATTCTTTAGTTGTATCTTTGCTTAAAGTGTTCCATAACCGATGTCATTTTAATTGCAATAAAAAAATTCAGAACATTCATTTCTCAGCAGGAATGAACTAACATCAGTTTTACCCAGTGTAATGTACAAGAGAAAATTTGCCAGATGCCTTAAAAAGTTAGAAAGGTCTGTTAAGACAATATCATAACGAAAGAATTAGAACCTTATAAACAATATGCTGACTACAATAAGTGGTATACAAGGTTATCAGAAGGAGTATATATACACAGTGAACAGAATATAAAGTGCTTTCCTTCCGTAATAACAATTTTATGGAGATATAGCTAACGATGTTTTAAACAACAGAGTAGCTGGAACTGAGCAAAGAATGTTTTATTCACCTAGTCTGTTTTCCATTTTCTGCTTAGCTAATACTGATTGCTAAGCTGAAGAATAGGTTACATGGTTCAGCCATTTCAACAAATCATATGAAGAGAACTGCCAGACAACTTAGTTAAAGAATTAGCGAACCTCTTTGTTTGTGGCTCAAAAAGATTCGACGGAGTTAGTACATTGCTCAGTTTTATCTCACGGATGATGATTGTGTGGTAAGCAGAATTAAAAGACTAAGAGTGAGTTATCTAATACCTCAAATCTTACGAAAGGATTCAATATTAACTCATGCATAGGGTTCAGCACAGTAATTCCAATTTTTGTCTTCAAGAGATATTTATAATATATCGGTCCCTTCCTTCGCCAAAGAAAACCCAGTACACGATCCTACTAAATGCTTATTACTATTTGTTCTTTCCACATAAGATTCTTTACTAATTTACTAATTAAACGAATTATTCATACACTTATTTTGATAAACTTTCTAGTGATTGTTATATTAGTAAGTCTATTTTCTGTAATTTTGATCTACATTCAAAATATCTGTTCGGGTGTCATGGTGTTTATAACTTTTTAATTACCACAATGAATGTCACCTTACTATCAATTTGTACTTTTTCTTTACAATGATTATCTAAGTAATCCATCAAAATATTATCATTTACTTACCAATAGTCTCGATTTTTTATATTTATACAAATAAATATCAGTTAAATTGGAGTAAGACCTGATGATGTAATCGAAAACAAAAATTGTTCGCTTATGTGTATAGTTCTAACAAAAACTGAAGAAAATAAGTATAATATTGCCTGTACAACACAGAACCTGGAACGTATGTACATCAGTTCAAGTTGACACTGCATCAGTGCATTAAGATGAACATCAAATTAGTGGAAGATGTAATTAATTTAATGATAGTAATAAAGATGTGAACACAGAAAATGTAATAGGAAGAAAGAATTAGTCCACAGAAAGAAACACGTAAAGTAAGTTTAAGATCAAAATTTGAAGGAAAACAAAGAGTGAATGCACCGAGTGCAAAGTGACTGATTCTGAGCCCAATCATTCAGAATGTCCATCGATTGGCTACGGCATTCGCGCGGACCCCAGTCAAGTAGTTTGCATCTACCAGTACAGCTCAAACTAACAGTCAGTGACTTCGTAGACTGATGTCATGTTTGATTTGGCCGCCTCTTAGCTTTCTTTTATTCTACTTCATAGTCGGTTAGTAATAATAATACTACTACTACCTGCATTTCTTGTCGATAATAAATATTAACAGGTCTGAACGTTTCGTTTGGATATATATTCATTATTTAAGTTTATTAACAGAATAAAACTAGTATAAATGCATGCTCTGAATGAAGAGGTCAGATGTTAATACTGTATCGCAACTTGTTGCTGTAATTTTTTACTACAAAGGTTACAAAGCACTATATGTTTGTAAATGAATCCTTTAAAATGTCATGCCAAATAGAATATACTTTAATTTAGCGACCATCTGACATTTATTTCCTTCAGGTATCAATGAAAAAAACGTGACTCGATCAAACAGAATAAGTAATTGTAAGTTTCAAATCAAGCTGATGAATCATTTAAAAATATAGGAAATTAGTACTTAGTGGCTTCAAATAAATAAAAGTCCACTTACCGGTAGTAAGTTTATTATATTCCGTAAACCATATAATTTTTAAAAGGTTATACAATGATTTAATGGTTAATGAAGAGTAATAAGGTGAGAAGAGATTTTGGATGGAAAGTTTGAGGACTATATGCCCACTTGGTAAATATGAATGGTTTTAAAAATCCCCACCATGTGAATTAAAACAATACAAATAAGCTAATATATTTCCAACTAGATCTTCATCGGACTTTACTCCAATATATAAAAATATTAACATTCAAATATTTAAAAAAAATATTATATCAACCAAGACTAGTTGTGAATCAATGGTGAATAGATTACACAGCTAGTCACAAATGAAGGGTGGTAATTAATAATAGGATATGAGGTGTACTAGATGTAATGAAAAGGAGACTAATAACAGCATAAATACATATCTTAATATTAGATGAATAAGGTTAACAATAGCATAGATATGAATAAGGCGACGGAGAAGGAGATGAGGTACTAGTTTATACACACATATATTTCAATTCAAACGTAATTGTCTACCGATTACTTCTAGGATAAGCACTTGCTTATCCTGAAGAGTAATTAACATTAAATGATTCAAGAGGTGTTGTTATTTGTGATATTATGAACACGTTATACTAACACTATTATTACAACTACTGCTACTACTACTAGTGCATACTTTTGTTATTATAGTTATTCTGATAATGTAGTACGAAGGCGGTTTGAAATTAAATGAAAAACGAACTTTCATTTACAGCAAACAATGTCAATGTAGCATATAAATCTGTGTCGCCCCGGTTGTCGGCAGTTAACTTGCTAATCAAATATCATAGTAATAATAAAAGTAACATTAAAATCATTATAATTCTCGTCCATTTAAATACCTGAACTACTTTTTAGCATGACACAAGTCATCCTAAACAGTCTTGTATGAACACACAAGTATGTACATAAGCAAGTACAGACATGTCTATAGACAGTGCAAGAACTGTTTAACAGGGAATTCTATATTAGAAATTCTGTTTCTAGCGAAATGAAGTGAATTAACTAGAAGGAAGAATAAAACAAATTAGTAAAAGAAATCAAAAGTGATGTTAGTTGTCTTATTACTAATGATAAGGTAATGCCTAACATTAGAGTTAATCAAACATAGATTAAGTAACAGGATAATTGAAGTACAATTATTAAAATAATTATTTATAATAACTTTATTTTTAATCCCAAAGACAATCAGAACAAACATACTTTAAATGAATATATATATATATATATATATATATATATATATATATATATATATATCCGAATCAGTCAAGTGATGATGTGTCAGATCATAGCATAGTAAGTATCAATGTGTTCATGAAGGTAATTGCAAATGATTAACAAAATGTAAGGTGGACAGAGTGAATAACATTCAGAAGTCATAAATCATACATGAATCAATTGGAATTATAATTGATATAAAATTGTCTGATTACACAAAATAATGTAAGTTAAAAGACAAAATGTCTTGAAAAGAGATCGAATATTAAATATTGAATTACATACACAAAAGAGACAGACCGATTTCCAATACACAAAATGCTGAAAAATTATTGGTAAAGGAGAGTGTTTAGTAATTTATCTGTAAAGTTAATAACAGTCGCGTAAAAATAAAGGGACAACTAATAACATGATGTAAGCACAAAACGATGAAAGATTCAGAAAGATTGAAAAAGAAAACTGAGAAAAGTTAAACAATTTTATATTTAAACCCCTACTTGGTATGCCCTATATTGATGGCCAAGATAGATTAAGGGGTTGTACAAACGTTTTCTGAATACATGAATAAGGTTTGTGGAGATGAATAGCAATAGATTTAGCTGTTTGCAAAAGACGAATTCGCAAGTCATTTGGAATGTTAATGGAATTCGATAAATAGCACTGAAAGATTTATTTATATGGATTTAATGTCCTTCGTCAATCTAATGAGCCAAAATAAGAAGTTTAATTTGTCTAACTTGTCCTTTCCACAACTAGGACGGATGATGTTCTGCGATATGATAACGGACTTCTCGAAATGTAAGTCCTATATAACTGTAGCCTCAAAATGCATACTTTCTCCTATTTTTAGATGTTAAGTATGATACATATACAAACAGTGGAAAAAAGTAGTATAAAGGTACTTACAAATCATATTAAAATGACTGGCAAACATTTCATATGAATTCTTCGAATCAACATATTTAAGACATAATGTCGACATTGAATCGATCCATTTCGGCTCTGATACACCGTTAGATTCATAAGAATCCTTTGTTAATAGAAAAAATGGAATAACAATTACTCATAGACAACATACCAGTAGATTAAAATGCTAGTTAGGATAGAATTAGTTTTATAAATGGGAGAAGGATAGGTAAAAAAAGTAACATGTATTTTAGAATTGAATAACGTTGATAACAATTAGGTTTCTAAAAACTCCATTTAAAACTAATAGTTTAGTTACTTGTTTGTTTGTTATTTTTTTCTCCAAAAATATTAGTCAGAAGTATTCAATTCTTAGTCGATGTTTGCAAAATAACTCTTTATTCAACAAATAGCTCTTCTAAATGTAACGCAACTTTTTCACTAGATTATCTAAGAAAAAGTTATTTATAATTATAATTCATAGTATTCGGCATTATCACCGAGACATGCTATAACAATTTTGTACAGCTTTCAGATGTGACACTTAATTAGTATCCGTAATAACACAGAACACGGCAGTTTCACACTGTCAAATTAAGTCAATCAATGGAAGAGTACGAAGTTCATAAAATAAAAGATATGCAAAATCATTATATAATATAGGTGACTGCAATCGAATGAACATTGATCAACTCGCTTAGTACGAACTAACGAAATCAATCTTCCATCACATGTACATAATTTATTAATCATTAAAATGTAAAGCATTATAAGCACATATATCTATTAGAAACTACTTTTACCTTTATTTCAGTATTATTACTACCATCAGAATTATTATTTGTCGTTGAATCAACTGAATTTTGGCGTGATTCCAAGTTGCTTTCAAAAGGTGATCCAATTAATTCAGTGGTATGATTCGGATTTAGACATTGTCGTTTATGTTCATTACAATCTGCTTCTAATCTAGCAAATGAGTCAATAATATTACCAATACAATACTGAAATGATTTTCTCATATCATTATTATATTCACGATTGGTTGACGAAAACTGATGAATAAATGTTTGATATTCATTAAACGATTGTGGTGTCCAATCTTTCGTGTAATCATTATTATTATTAGTAGTAGTGGGAGATGCATTATTTTTTAAATCTATTTGGCATTTATCATCTATAGAAGTTGATTTAAATGATTTACGTATATATGACAAAGATTCTGGTAGACCGAAAGTCACAATTAAACCACTTGTAGTAAAATGAGCACCTGATGTTTTTGGGAAAGGAATACCCATTGATAATTTACACTTTCGTTTTATTGGCGCTATTGTATCAGTATTAGTTGGCTTGGTAAATTTATTTATTTTAACACCGAACCCATCATAATTCCTATTCGACAAACTAGGTAGTTTTAAGTTAGTTATATCATTTCCTGACTAAAATAAAACCCATGAGAAATGAAAAAATTAAAATTATGAAAATAAACTGAAAACAGGTTGATTTATTTTGTAAAAAAAAAGACGAAGAGCTTAATTTTCAACAACAGAAATGGACGATTGTAAATAACATTAATACCTTGCTACTAGAGTCAAGAAATGTCAGATCAACTGCAACCATATCATTACAGAAATAAAGCAGTATGATTAGTCAACTTAGTGTGCACTGTTGTTAAGATCTTATCCCCACTATAGCTGTTGCACTGATCTGATGGTAGGAATTGAATATCGTGAAGATTCTGTAGTGCAATACTGACTGAAAACTGCTTCCCTTAGGCTGTACTATGCTAAGTAGGCCAGTAAAACTTAAAGCAGTAAACCTAAGGTTTGATGACAAAGTTGTGCTCATGACCGTACAGGGGGCGGGCAATTAGAAAAAGATAGTAACCTCAGACAACTAGCATTTATTCACTAATGCCTTCTCACATTGAAAGAAGTATAGAAACATTGCCCTTAGAAATAAGCACTTCACCTTGCCCCAAGCAGTTTCATTTCTGGTAGAAGAACCATAAAAACTACGGAACTAACATACCAGTAATCACTCATAAAAAAGGTTAAGTGTAATCAACCTTCCAGATCGGCAGTTATATTTATAGGTCATCAAAACTCTTTATAACTCACTTAAGTCTCCCAAGATAAAATATTATTCCAGAGTAGGCAATTGGAAAGTAATAACCATCTTTACAACTTTAACGACACTCGAGATTATCATAACAGGTTTTCGTACTTCACAGTTGCAATATTTTATGAAAAAAGTATATGACATCTAATTAGTAATGATTGCAATAGGAAGTGCATACGTACTTACAGAAGCATTTAGGAACATCTTTGAAAATCTGTCACTATAAATATAAGTTCCATGGAGTCATGTGATCAAATAAAGAAAAAATTAAATCTTTACGAAGTTTAGGTAGCAAACCATTTCCTAACATAAACAGTCAAAAGTTTAATATTCAACAGAGCAATCTCAATCATAATCTCAAGCGAAGCAACTCTACTACTTATGAAATGCATTACAATGCATCACTAACATAATTACCAAATTAGGAAACTTGTGCATTTGTTAGGAATACATACGAATGCTTAGTCGCATGGAAAAGGACTGTTGTTTTCAGATGGTGGATTTGTATCGTGCAGTGTAACACTACTTATTTGTAGTTTGGTAATGTGGTGAATTCATTATATGAAAGAAAATGAAACAACTAGTGAGTTAAGTATCTCAAAAACCTAATTCTTGAGTTTTACATAATACAGCAAAGATAGATATTACAAGGACACTAACTTGTTTATTTAATGTAGGATACGTTTGTAAAGTGATTACAGCATTTCTTATACATGGTTCAACACAACCACGAGAGGCACACACTAATTCGGATGCAGTTGAATACAAGACCTAAAGAAGAAAGAAAACAAGACAGATTCCGATAACTGTAAACCAACTATATGAACAGACATCAACTGAAAATTAAAAAACAACAGTCATTAAGTCAATGAAGCCCCTAATTCTAATATTTCGCTGGTGCATTATTCCACATAGCAATTGATATGTCGGTGGGTAAGCGAATTGTTTAAAACACTCAAGCCATGTGATACTATATCCAACCTGGGTAATAGATTAAAGAAGTTCAGATAATGATTAGTGGCGTAAAGTAATCGGTCTCATAAGAAAATATTTTTAATTGCAAGAGAACTCGGAATGTCAAATAATGACTGATTGATGCGTCGGTTTTCGGAGCGATAACAATAAGCGAGCAGTAATATGAATCCATCATACATTAAGATTTGCTAGTAAAACATATATGTAACCTTCGATATAAACCTCCCTGTGGAGGTTAGAACCCACGTATATGTATACATACTTATATAAATTTATTAAACTGGAGTTAGGAAAAATAAATACATAAATATTATCTTGGAGAAAAATACCTAAGAAATTACTGTAAACAAGACAAAGTAATATGTGATCCAATTCATCTTAAACAGGTTTAACAAAAAAAATACTGAACGAGCATGACGAACAGTTAAATTTCTGTGTGTAATAAACAAAAAGGCAAAAAAACAGAGATAAACTTTTCATTAAAACTGATAAATTTGCTTCCAGAAAAATACTTAATAAATTGAATTGAAACATGTTATTAATGTAAGTTGTTACTAATGTAACTAAATAGTTAAAGATACATACAGTCAAGATAAACTGAACTAGATAACATGAATGAGTAGCAGCAATCAGAACTTCTGTTGATATAATGCATGCAATTATGCAAAAGACATAGAAAAACGGGAAACATGCACTGAAAGCATTAGGAATAATCACTACCTTATATCATAAACGTGAATTATACACATACACACCCATTATATATCCGCCTGCAGCTCTTCTAGGGTTGCTGCCGGTCCCAAACTCTAGTAAAGGAGGAGGGTTGGGCATAGGGCTAGCATCCCTATCCCGTAAAACACAAGCTGGCTAAAAAAAAACGCTAATCAGATTAAATAAACTAAACCATTTAAACTCTGCCCTGGGTGTGGAAGGAATGTTTATGACGCTTCATGATGAAAGCCAAGATTCTTCGGAAGTCATGAGGCCAATGCCCCCCTCCATCTAACGACCGGAGCAAAAATTTTCATAGGTACATGGAATGTTTGGACAATGTGGGAGACAGGGAAGATCAATCAGATAGCAGCAGAAATGAAGAGATACAACCTGATTGTGCTCGGAATAGCGAAACCCATTGGACTCAAACTGGACAGAAAACATTAGCTACGGAAGAGGTGCTACTATACTCCCGGCATGAAGAGAAAAATGCCCCACACACCCAAGGAGTTGCTCTGATGCTGTCCAAGAAAGCGCACAATGCACTTGTAGGATGGGAACCACATGGACCCAGGATCATCAAAGCATCTTTCAAGACAATGAAGAAGGAGATTACAATGAACATTATCAAATGTTATGCACCCACCAACGACAGCAACGACGAAGACAAAGATCAGTTATATGATAGGCTGCAGTCAATTACAGCGAAGTGTCCAATAACGGATCTGACAATCCTGATGGTGGACTTAAACGTTAAAGTCGAAATGGACAATACCGGATACAAAGACATCATGGAACAACAGGGACTGGGAGAAAGAATTGAGAATGGCGAAAGATTTACAAATCTATGCAACAAAATGGTCATAGGTGGTACAATATTCCCACAAACGCACCATAAGGTTACATGGGTCTCACCGGATCATACTACAGAGAATCAAATCGATCATATATGCATCAATAAAAAATTCAGAAGATCAATGGAAGATGTGAGAACCAGGAGAGGAGCTGATATAGCTTCAGATCAACACCCAGTGGTTGCCAAAATGAAACTGAAACTAAGGAAGCAATAGGTAACTGAAGTAACAGCATTACAACGGTTCAATACAGCCTTTCTTCGAGATACTGACAAACTCAAGGAATTCAAAATAACTCTTAACAACAGGTTCCAAGCCTCACAAGATCTGCTAAAGGAGAAAGGAACCACTGTGGAGGACAACTGGAAAGGAATCAAAGAGGCACTAACTTCAACTTGTCAAGAGGCTCTGGGCCACAAGAACTACCATCATAAGGAATGGGTTTCCACTGAGACTCTGAACAAAATTCAACAAAGAAGGAATAAGAAGGCAGAAATCAACGACAGCCGAACTAGAGAAGAGAACATCAAAGTACAAACTGAATACACAGAAGCAAATAAGCAATTAAAAAAGCATTAGAGCCAAAAAACTAAAGTACATCGAAGGCCTAGCAACGACAGCGGAAAAAGCTGCAAGAGAAGGAAATATGAAACAGCTATACGACACAACGAAGAAACTGGCAGGCAAATATAGTAAACCAGAGCGATCGGTCAAGAACAAAGAAGGGAAGCTAATCACCGAGATTCAAGAACAAAGAGACAGATGGGTAGAACACTTTGAGGAACTCTTGAAAAGGTCAGTTTAACCGAACCCACTAGACATCCAAGCAGCATCTACGAACCTGCCGATTGATGTCAATCCACCAACGATGGAAGAAATCAAGATGGCCATCAGACAGATCAAAAGTGGGAAAGCAGCAGGACCTGACAATATGCTAGCCGAAGCACTCAAGTGAGACATAGACATAACGGCAAGGATTATCCACGTTTTATTCAAGAGGATCTGGGAGGAAGAACAAGTGCCAGCAGACTGGAAAGAAAGATACCTTATCAAAATACCAAAGAAAGGAGATTTGAGCAAACGTGAGAACTACAGAAAGATCACACTGTTGTCAGTACCAGGGTAAGTCTTCAACAGTGTTGTTGAATAAAATGAAAGACTCAGTGGATGCTCAACTTCGAGATCAACAGGCTTGTTTCCGTAAGAATCGGTCGTGCACAGACCAAATAGCAACCCTACGGATCGTCGTTGAACACTCAATTGAATGGAACTCGTCACTGTACATCAACTTCATTGATTATGAGAAGGCGTTTGACAGTGTAGACAGTAGAACACTATGGAAACTTCTTCGACACTACGGTGTACCAGAGAAACTCGTCAACATCATCCGGAATTCTTACGACGGACTACAGTGAAAAATCGTGCATGGATGACAGATGCAGTCCCAGTGAGAACCAGTGTCAGACAAGGCTGTTTGCTCTCGCCTTTCCACTTCCTTCTAGTGGTTGATCGGATCCTGAAAACCTCCACATCTGAGTGGAACACGGAATTTAATGGACAAGTAGGATCCAACTCGATGATCTGGACTTCGCGGATGATTTAGCACTTCTATCTCATACACAACAGCAAATGCAAGTGAAGACAACCAACGTAGCAGCAACCTCAGCATCAATAGGCCTGAACATACATAAGGGAAAGAGCAAGATCCTCAAATTCAACACAGAGAGCACCGACCCAATCAATCTTGATGGTGAAACTCTGGAAGAAGTGAATACTTTCACTTACCTGGGGAGCATCATCGATGAGCAAGGAGGATCCGATGCAGATGTTAGGGCAAGGATCGGCAAAGCAAGGGCAGCATTTCAACAGCTGAAAAATATATGGGACTCCAAACAATTGTCTACCAACCTCAAAGTTAGACTCTTCAATTCGAACGTCAAGACAGTTCTTCTCAATGGAGATGGAACGTGGAGAACTACTGCAAACATCCTCAGGAGGGTACAGGTATTTATAAACAACTGTCTACGTAGAATATTGAATGTCTGTTGACCAGAAACCATTAGCACCAGCCTACTATGGGAGAGAACAAACCAACTTCCAGCTGAAGAGGAAATCAGGAAACGACGTTGGAAATGGATAGAACAAACATTGCGGAAATCATCTGACTGCATCACGAGACAAGCACTAACTTGGAATCCTGTTGGAAAACGGAAAAGAGGAAGGCCAAGGAATACCGCGTCGAAAATTGGAAGCAGACATCAAAAGGATGGACAGCAACTGGAAACAGCTGGAAAGGATTGCTCAGGACAGAGTTCAATGGAGAATACTGGTAAGCGGCCTATGCTCCTGCGAGAGGTGTAACAAGCGTAAGTAAGTAAGTACACCCATTATATATATATATATATATATATATATATATATATATATATATCATAAGGCTTTTCGTAAGCAGTAATTTTCTGATTAGTATCAGATAATCTCTTAAAATTTTAGTTCACAAGAAACAGACGATTTAAATTCTCATAGTTTCCGTATATATGGTTGTTAATAAGAATTAAAAGTAATGATGTTTATTTGGTGTTGGTTACAGTACTGGCTTAGTGTTCAAAGCACTTAAATTCCAATAAATAATAAAGGGAGGGTATTATTTGAAAAAATCGACCACTTTACATATCTTGAATGTACTGTAAGTCATGATAGATTGGTGTCTGAAAGAATCCAAGCACAAATCGAAAAAGTTTGTTTGGCTTTTGCCAAGCTAAGTCGCCAATAACGTAAGAGTGACAGTTGTCTGTAAAACGAAGGTGGGGTAAACTGCTCAGTAATCCGTGGTATTTAACTATGTAGGTGCGATTTGTGGCCTCCAGAAAACATTTGTAAGTCATTAGTATTTGATCACATATGCCTCCAAAGCATTACTTGCGTTTGTTGGGATCACGGAGTAAGAAATAATGAAGCTAGATATAAGGTACTAGGCATAAATGGAAAATCAGTTGGTCATGTTATGGATCTTCACCGACTGAGGTGGTTGGAATATATATTACGAATGCTTAACCACCATCTGTTGTGACGTGTGATGATGACTTGTGTAGGAGTAGGGTAGAAAAAAGTTATGAGAGGTAGAACCAAAACATGGCCTCAGTTTATGACACCATGAACTCCCAAAGCAATCGGTGTTGAAAGGTGCAATCTACTTGATTGAGTTGTGCTTATGTAATGTGGCAACTTCAACAGAGGCATTTATGTGCTAGGTCCTAAGTTACTGTTATGTTGGACAACTAAAGAAGAGTAGTTAACTTTCAGAACTGTTTTACAATACTATTTCAATTATTTTAACTGTCAGTAGTGGAAACATTTCATTTCTATCATTGTTATATTCTTCATACCCTATCCTCCTGTTCAGTATATTTGCTGTCAGTACGTTTTCCCTTATTATGAACTACGGTTAATTAGTTGTGTACAAGTTACACCTATTCACTACCACAATCTCCTTTGTTTTGTATGTGATGGTAAGTCACTTAAAAAAGTGACATAACAATATTATTAGTAAAACAGACTTTAAAAAGGATAGAAGATAATGAAAGTAGGTGAACAGACTCACACTTTTTAATTCATCTAGTACTTCTGGAGGTAATGGTGGACTGCAATCAAGTACATGAAACTCTGGTAAAGCTCCATTTAATGGATAATTATCAGGAAATTCTATGCTTAATATAATTGAACCAGCTAACGGCATACGGTTATCGATAGCAGTAAATTTATCTATTTCATGACTACTGTCTATCAAGACATTAAATGAATGAGATGACGGATGTTTTGTTAAAGGTACATTCACTTTATTATCACATATAGCAGTACTATTACTAATGTTAACCCGATTCAATGATGTTTGGTCAGTATCAATTGACAGTGAATTGCGACGATGTACTTTCCAAGAGTTTGGATGCTCAGAAAACTCCATTTGTGAAATTAAATCAGTTGTCGAAGGTAATAGCAGACTGTCAAGACCTTCATTATTCATTACAGCATTAGGACGTGGTCTTCCACATGTATTAGTTACTGAACATAATGAATAATGATGATGATGATTGCGACGACAGTAAAATAGAATTAATTTTGCTGTACGATTAATAAGATCCATTTCTTCTAGTTTATACTGAAGATAAAAACAAATGAAAAATACAAATAAAACAAAGGTCTGAGAAGCACCGACAATTACAATAATATTTTAAATATTAAAGCGATAATGATATATTTGATTGATTAAAAGCGATAAAATTCATTCTGCATTATACTCTTGAAAAATGTACATAAACGTAATAGGTTTCGAATGTAATATACCTGATCAGTTACATAATCAGTTAGTAAATGTGACGGATAGAACGATAAAATGAAGTTGAAAACCGATACATGGTAATCCATAATGCGACTGTACAAATAAAAACAATTTACATGGACGCGCTGCCAGTTTGGGTTTTAGAAACGATATGGTGGACTGGAGTAATTGAGCTATAGCGATATATATATATATATATATATATATATATATATATATATGAGGTGTCATAACATTTGTTATTCTACAGTTCTTTACAAATATCACACGCGTTATCACTACTTTAGATTACAATCAAAATGGCTGAATTAAAGTTATGAACATCACTTTAATGAATCACAAAAATCAAATAAAACGCAATCATATTAGAGAGTAACTAGTAGAATGCACAGAATTATCTAGCAGACGCTACATACACACAACAATGCAATCTTTGTCTTTGAAAAGTATTGAAGTTCAATTTAATTTCAATAAAAATCATTAGTGTCAAAACAAAACTGAATGCATTACTTTTAATCAATTTTTATATACTTTTTTAACTAAATATGTTTTAATAAAATTTAAGGCGAAAAACATGAAAATATGTACCTTTTGAAAAAAGGGGGTGGAGAATTCTAGCTATTTGCAAACGTGTTTACACTTATTACGAAGCAAACATGTTACTTTTCTTATTAACTGAACTGCATAATTACACTGTGCAAATTTACACACTGAATAATACATTGAATCATAATAGTATGCTTCACCAAGCAATCTCGATTTCCTTAACACTGATTAGGCAAATCGCCGATACGGTTGATTAATTTGCCATGATATAACTTTGGATCCCTATTCTTGTTGCTAAATACTTAGTAGTAATGGATATGTTTGTGAAGCTACGACTCAGTGGCTTCAATTAGTGAATCGAAAGTTCTAAAACACTGTAACAAACTGCCGAGAGTTAAAAGATAAAGTTTAACACATTTGTTGCTTGTAGACTAATATGTAAACTTGTGTATGGTTGCTAAGCTACACAACTTTTTATTGCGCTACGATAGAAACGTATTATTGAAGTAAAATAATGCATGAAGTAAATAATGTATTTAAACATAATTCGCCTGTATTTAAGGAAATTTTAGGAATACAACTGATGACAATAACATCGATTTACTGATAAATTATTTAAAGTATGGAAAAAGGAACGTTCAGATTTATATAATAATAGTTTAGGAACATAATGTGGTAAGACTATACTTATGCGCACTGTGGTGTAAATTTTACAGGTTAGAAAATTTTGTCATTTTTTCAAAATTTTGCTAACCTTACCTGTGACCATTTTTGTCCAATGAGAAAATACTTGGCAACGATTCATATTATTGGTTTGACTCTTAATTGACTTGCTGTAAAATGAAGATACATCAAATGAATGATCACTTTTCTAGTATTCCCAAACGCGCAGCTACCTTGACTTGGTGGTCGGGCTTGACTATCATGATGACTCAGTTGGGCTATACTGGCTGGAACAATCGTTCCTCAAGGTCCTATCATGCAAGGCAGGTCGGTTGAAGAGCGTTGAGACAAAAAGCAGCAAATATAAGGTCTGAGGACGATGTCGTACTGTTGGCTGTACAGAGGTGTGACGGCAGTAAGGTGTTTTCCTCAGACAACCAACATAACAACGACGCTTCCTTACCACAAAGGAAGAGTGGGGTTAGAAGAGATCGACCTTAAAAATGCACACCTCACCTTACTCCACGGATTCCCGTCTCCAGTAGTAAAACCCTAACAAGTACAGAGCTACAACAATCTCTCTCAAAAAGGCCATGTGTAACAGGCCTTAAGTAGTTGTTCCTTGGGTACTGCGGTCACGATCCCAAGACTTTAAGACCAATCCTAATCCAATTCGCTTTTCAGGTACATCAAGAAGAACCCTTCCACAGTGTGGGAAACTGGGAAGACATAACCGCCCTCATAACTCTAACAGCACATAAAATCACTGCCATTTTAATCAAACTGCTTCTTCTATTTCTAATATTTATCTTGCCCCTACCTTCAAGCCTGAATTCCTACCTTTAACTTTCCCCTGTGTCATAAGTGTCAACGATTCCAGCCCATGAAATAATGTCCTGAGTATACTAAGACCACGCTCCAAACTTCACATTCGTGCAATGAATGTACGAACCCTTTGTCAAATAGGGCTGCAGACCTTGTATATACAAGGTACTTTATATGTGGCAATATTTACTACACCAGTTAAACACAATTGCCATACAGAGAACTTAGGATGCTACTTCAAAAGATCGGCATTCCCCGTGTTTAAATTAAATGATCTAATTCTGTATAAATATTCAAAATATATGTATTGTAATCCTTATTAGTAACAGCAATCAAAGAAGCTCTACACTCTTAATCTTTTAACTCATTCGCTTGCTGGAATAATGATTAAATAGTACGAAACTGCAAGAGTGAAATGATGACAAACATATCTTCTAAATAGTATAGTAATGATAAGAAATAAATTTGAAGAATAGGTAGAGTAATAAGTATAGGCTTACTTGTCCAGCTCTATGACTCAACAAAGATAACTCTTGGGCTAGGAACTGAAAAGCACTGTCTTCTTGATTTGAACCTAAAACAACAAATAAATTTACAATTATCGTACGTTTACAAAAGTTTTCAAATGATTTCAGCCATTAAGAGAAGTGATTTAGTTTACAGACAAAAAAATCGTGTTTCAGCCAATTTACAATAAAGAAAGGTTATATAAATGTCAAGTTGTAGTAGTGAAGTATGAATAATTCATGTGTTTTTTCATTAATAAGGATAATAATACAACCTATATTTAATGTTATAAATTTTGTTACAGAAAAAAAAACCACATCTTCAGTGAAGAAATATTGCACAATATTTTTATTTGACATACAATTAAACAGTAACAGTCTGTATCTAACATCTATTTTCAATCGTCAAACATTTACTACCAGTTCAGATGCTTTAAGTGGTATTCCATCTATCATATAAAAGATGTATACAGTCCAATATGTTCGTCTCGATTTTCATCGCGTATAAAGTGAAGGCAATATGCCAACAGCTGAAATGGTATTTAGCATGGTAATAACTTGCGAACACTTCGAAGTGGTGCATAAGTACATACAGATAAAGCTCATAATTAGCTTTTCCATACATACCTAATACAGAATGGTTAATTGCAATGTAAGCGAATTCAGAAAATAAATGAGTACGCTACGTCTATATATTTTGTAGGTGACTCTATGATAATATCACTAGCAACGATAAACAATGAAGGTCGTGAAATTCAGGTGTTCAAAATAATAAGCCTAATCTTTGAGCATACAACAATTTGAATGTAAGATTGAAAGCAAGTCAGGTATACTAGGGTGCAAACATTTTAATTTTAGTGACCACCAAAAAAATGTGCACACCACATTTGAAAATTATCTTTGCTTCGCCAATTAGAGAATTTCGATATATGTAAGAGCCTTCTAATTTACAAAATGGTATGAACAAAATGCTATAACTATGCTATGATATAACTATGCTACGAATACAAAGTATACTATAAAAAAAGTGAGATTTAATGTGACTGTTGAGGAAGAGCCATCAACAACAGTGTGCTTAATATATAAGTTATACCCCAGATAATAATTAACAAAATAAATACTTTCATATACTGTATAAGTGGTAAAAACTACAAATTTATCGAAATAGTATCCGAAAGTGATAGTTTCAATTAACACCAAAAAAATACGCACTAAGCGACAAAACTCAAAAACCACTGAAACTGAACCTTGCAATTATAAAGAAACAAACAGGTTTAATTAATACATGAATTCACTATGAGTGTGAAACAATTTACTTAATTTTTAGGTATTCGAAACAACGAAACACATGCACTAAAAATTAAAGGGAAAAAGTCCTCATATATTAATTATTAGCATAGTTTAATTTAACTTGATGAACGGGTTATAAACATAACTCGGTTCATTTGATCTTATTTCTGGTGCAACTCTGTTAAAGTTTTAACATATAATTATTTAATCGAATACGTTACTACCCGAGGTCCCAGACCGAATCAGTTGAAATAATAACGAGCTACAAACTTGTGGTTGGAAGTTGAATGTTTTAACCACATAGCCACCACTCTTGCGAATTACCAGTGTCATGGTACAGAGAGTAGCCGTTACTACTACCATTACTGCTACCATCATTACTACTACTACTGCTAATAACAATAATAATACTAATAATAATAATGATAATAATAATAATAATAATAATAATAATAATGATAATAATAATAATAATAATAATAATATTATTATTATTATTATTATTATTATTATTATTATTATTATTATTATTATTATGTAAACACAGCATACTACAAAGTTTCATTTTAGAAAAGTGGTAGTAAACTAAACATTTAGTAACTGTAAGAAATTCAAAGATGAAATCGCAGAATCAATTCTAACATTGTACACAGAAACATATTTTTCATTGTATAGTGGTAAATTTAACAATCAGTTACTTTTTGAATCCGTATTCATCCCACTTTTTGAAACAGATAAACACGGCTTCGAAACAGACGTACGTTGACCATATTCTTCGCCCCGAGGTTGTGAATCAGTAACCTATTTTTTAAGACCAAAAAAGACGACAAGTCAAAACACTCATTTTAACACTGATAACGGTTGATGCGTAAGAAGCTGACAAATATGAAATTGCGTATGCTATTCCCAGCCTATCTGGATTTTTAGATTTCCAACACCTAAGTATTCACCATTCATCATAGAATTGTTAGATGAAAGTATTGAAGGTTATATTGATCAAGGAATACGGGTTTCTTTGCAAAACATCTAGTTCCTTGTTTAGCCTATTCAGAAAAATAGGTATGACTGTCGCGAACCAATTCATTCTTATATGAATCAGTTGGGAACGAAATCGTGAAAGCTACTGACAAATGTGTTCTGGCATACAATGCTGCTTAGAGGGTTCAGTGAGTCTAAATTTCAACTAGCAAAGTTTTTGTTCGTGATTGGTGTTAACATAAACTAGGCATCAAAACTAACGTAGGACTTATCACAAATGTGAATCAGTACATGTTTGCCTACCAAATCAGTACAATGAGGTGAAAGTAATAAGGATAGTAAAGGATCAATATATTAATGCATCAATGATAGAAAGAAATACTAAACAAGGAGAATATTATTCGAAAAGGAGGTATAAAACATGGTAATAAAAAGCATTATTAATAATGAGACTCAGGATCTAAAAGAGGATAAAAATTGAAGACACCCGAGAGACTTCAAATGAATTGAAGTCAAATCATACAACAGCAACCATTGTTCACGATTATTTTTCAGACATCAATCGGGTCCTACTAACTCTTACATCATCCAACATTGGATATCAAGGGAATGCAGTAAGTGATAATACGCAACATATCCTCCCTACCCACCCCCAGACCCTCATAACCGATAAAAATGCATGGCTTAATAAATTAATTTATCATATTTTCATAATACCGTAGGTCAAATCTTCGTGATGTGCAGTAGATTATTTTGTAATATGAGAACGATACAACAAAGACACTGACATCAGCATATTTTACACTTAATGATAGTAAAAATTTTAATAAATCTGGAATAATGTCCCAAAAGAATCACTATTAGGTCAAATTGTAACCAAAATAGTGAATACAAATTTAAACCCTGATAAAATTCCCAGGTGAATATTTAAAACAAAACATCTATCATAAAAAATAACGTTAACCATCAAGACAACTATTCCTGGCTTCTGAAATCTACGATGAATGGGTCAGATACCAACAACGTAAATTCGATCATAAATATGCGTCATATCAAGTTACTACAATTTACGTAAGTACAACCAAATACAAAAGAATTGGAAACTGTAGAAGTAAAAGGAGATTAGGAAACTAACAGAAATCAAGGTATACTATTAAGACCATATAAATTAAAAAAAAAGACTGCATGCAAATGCGCCACTATGACGTTTTATGTCAATTTTATAACGTGAAGCCTGGATCAAGAAAAATGCATGCATAAACAGTATATGAAATACAAATCATTACGAACATTGTGAAATTTGTTAACCGAATTTATAATGCACGAACCGTGTACAACTCAACAATACAGAAACCTGTACAACTCAACAGTGGAGAAACGAAGTGAATGAGGACCTATGCAAATATGTGAGGTAACAGATATCCCTCTTTATAATATGCACTGAATTCATGATATATCTGGGGTCAACCTGTCAAGTCCAGCTGATTTAACCAATATAAAAGTACTTACAGCCTTTTCAATTTAATCAAGAGTTGAGGAATTTGTGGTGATTTCCCATTAAATTAGTTTGGGTGTAGTCGGCGAACGGAGAGTGAATTAATGAATTACCAAAATTAGTTAAATAAAATCTATATTATTTGGATTAAACATTAATGCTGTTTAAAGGCTTCTAAATTTTTTTAAACAGTTTCATCAAAAAAATAACACTAAGAACAGATCACTGAACAATCAGAAATAAAAATTAACATTAATAACCTTTGGTTTATTTAAACTACTTGATGGAACGTAACCAATCTTTTTCGACTGATTGATTTTAGGATTAACATTTGTTGATAGTTTATCATTTGTTAATTCGTTTGATTTTTCCTTTATTATTCTCGTTTGTTTATTTGATTGATTTACTATCGGTTCACTATCATGAAGTGAAGCTGATTTGAAATGAATTGGATAAGCTCGAAGTGTTTGATCCACAGACCAGGTGAGAAGATGCACATTTTCTTATAATAAATATTAAAACAAGACAGAAAATTTTGACAGTAATGCGTAAATTCAGTAGTATATATATATATATGACAGTAAAATATTATATCACAACCAAAACTACATTTACATTGTAGTGACACGATATGTACCGAAATAAATTTTTCACATAAACTTATCTTTTCTTGACTTTGTTAATATATTGTGTATTAGTCTGTGTATGGTGTACTTACAAATATACTAGACTATAGAATAGATAACCTGGACAATAAAACGTCACTAAGCATAGATGTAGTGATAACCAGTCGATAAGTTGTAGGGTGCTTCACTTAAAACTATATCCATTTATAATAAATGAATCATTATTATTCGATGGTGAGGTTTTAATATATGCTTTATATGTAGGGTGCTATCCTAATGCTTAGGCCGCTCGATTTCCAAAGACTAGGTCGCAGTTTCATTTACTGCTCTTCTTATTTTGAGTCAGACAAACGAGAAGTACCACTAGCCCTTACACATAAGGTATGGCTCAAACCCAGACATAGATCTTTACTTGGTGAGTTCTTCGTTACATAATTCTGATCATAACGTAAATGTAAAAAATAAAGTATTTAGCAGTAAACATAATTTTTATCATCTGCACTTGAATTTGCCTGAATCGACTAATTTAGTATACAAGTGAAAAAATTCAACTTCAGAGAAAACACAAACAAAACAATTTAAATGCTCAAGTTAAACGTCTAGCTACATGAAGGGACGGATGGAAATTGATAGTAAATGGGTTTTGAGAAGTTAAAGAGACTTCATTAAGAACTCTGAAATCACACTAAATCTATAAGGTCGACAACATATTTGCATCGACATGGAATGGCAAGTGACGTACTTTAGTATGTTATATGACTGAAAAACGAAAACTTTAATTTGAATGACTAAAGACTGCAAATATAAAATACTTGTTGACTCCAAGCAATCAGCCAGACATAGTTTCTTAGGAAGTTATAAATACATGTGGATTGAGTAGATTGACAGGATACTTTACAAGCTTACATAAGCCTTGAGTAAAAAATAAAGCCAAAAACTCTAGTATAATTAGCCGAACTGTGGTGTAACTGAAAATTACTAATTCACACAATCATTGTATATCAGCAACTATCACTCTAATACGAGTACAGTAGAAGGCTCAAATCAGCGTTTGCTGAAGATGATCATCAAATTGAAGTGAGTTAGAAATCTAAAGCGACGTAATGGTTAGAAGATTATATGTCGTCTTAGTATGTAGCAGGTTAAAACGCCTCTCCACCCAATTCGATTTAGATAACCGAGTATTAATATTACTAGCAGCGCTAGTAAAAATTTCAAAGCCAGGTAGAAGAACGTGTATCTATATATTATAGACTGTATTCCATAAATAGCTGTTAAGATATTTATATTCTGAAATGATTAGGTTTAAGTCTTCATGTAAACACCAATACTAGTCATAAATACAACGAAAGATGAGTCCACGTTTCTACTACTAATCAAAATCCAGGTTTATTAAACTCAGTAGTTAGTTATTGAATTAGATACATACATCAAAAAAATAAGATTACAATAACCTATAAAAATGAGGTCAAATTGAACATAAAATTCTACTCTATAGAAATAACTGTAAAAAATTGTTACTATAAAAGTAACAGATATCTGTTTAATATTCTACAAATTAGTCCCTTAGAACATTTTTGCAATGTGAAACAAAAGGAAAATAAAAACTATTTGTAGACAAGCGCATTTAAATTGAATTAAGTTGTATAAAATAACATGACGGCATACAAGTGAAATTATCTACAAACACAAATACACTTGTATGCATGACATTTTTTATTTATAAAAACAAAACAATATTCTAACATACGATACAATAGTTGATAATAATAAGGAACTACTAATATTCACAGACTAATTAATAATTACTGGTTACATGATATACATGTATACAGTACATATAGAATTATATTAAAATTATGGAGAAAGAGGAAATATGGTTTTATCATGTTCATCATATGATCATTGACATGAATAGTCAAGGAAATGGCAACAATAAAATTACTGCAAACGTGATATAAATAATATGAACAGAAGTAATAATAACAAAGTCTGAGGATGTTGCCTATGTTTTCAATGTTCATTATGTGTGTTTTATAGAGCATATTTGGTCATTTTTCCGCCCATTTAGTAGATAAGCGCTGAATAGTAGCGCGTAGTTTCCCCTAAATGTTACATTTCAAGTTTAAACATTTAGCATACTATTTTTTTTCTTCCAACAAATCGGGCGGCCCTACATTGATATATACTACGTTCATCATTATCCAGTATGATATGATATGACAATTCACTGACTTAAATCAAAATCCGAACAAGAACTGAGGAGGGAACAATGTATATTCATAACGAGCCGAGACAACAAGAAACAAGAATAAACTTATTAATGCACAATAGGTTTATGTAGAATTTACATGAGAAGTGTTTAGTATTTCTGCGAATGGACAACTAGTGCTAACTTGAAAAACGAACTAATGAGCTTGATTCAAATTAAGTGTGCAACAGTCAGGATTGTATATTGTCAACACTTAAGGTATATTAGTCCGAGCAGTTTATATCTCCTTATTCTTGATAGTAAAGACGTAGTTTTTTGTTTTGAGTTCTCAAGAGAGGTATGGACTGTTTCAAGTAGATTGATTCCGAAAGTATCTAACAGGATATCAAACTGTTTTCGACTGGTTAGAGGGTCACACCCAATTAGATGAAATAATATATATATGTCTCTTATTGCTTCTTCAGTTGAGAATAAATCCAGATACTTCAAAGAAATATTTAATGGAAATTACACTCTAACATGTGCTACTCATCATTTAAATTAACATGACAGATACAATGGACTTAGTGAATGTGAAAGCGTTGTAGAAGACCTAAAAAATATATTCATGTAAAGAGAATATAAAACGTCCTGTTCATTTATAATAACGTACTTTTAAGACAATAGTCTAAATTGTGATTTGCTGCAGACGTTTCGTTATCCAATTGGAGATCTGACGCTAACTCATGCTCATCTGTAGTTGTCGATGCAGATGACAGATTTGAAGAGGGATATATCAGCCAGCTCATATCTAATATATATGAATCTGTACAACCTGGTGAACATATCCGTTGATCACTTATGTTACCATTATTACCACTATTATCGTTATTATTACCACTCTCATTATTGTTACTAATTGAATTCTCTATAGTAGATGTTTTATTAGTAGTAATATCATTATTACTACTGTGACTTTTTGCTACTTGGAGTAAATCATGAGATTGGGTTAAATTAATAGTAGACCATACTGATATTCCATGAACTGGCCAATGACATTGCTCCGGTAGGATAATAATATGATCACCTGAAGGCTATAAAAAATTAATGCAAAGAAATATCGATGATAATGATGACGACGTTAGTATGTATAACACAAAACAACAAACGAGACGGTACAAATGCTAAAGGGTTATCATTGAATAAAATAAAATAGAAAGTATGCGTAAAACAAGAACTACTATCACTAGTAGTACATAACTAAATATGCAATAATAAGCAAGAATGTTTGCTAATGAAAATATGGCTTTGGATGTTTTATCCAAGTGGGAATTATTAAACTCGACTTTAAACTGAAATTTATGTGATGAGTGGTTATACAACCAGGGTGTCAAAACTGAAATAGGTGAGTCATAGTTAACATTTAATAACTGAAAACTATCTACTTCAAGCGTGAAGTCATCCCACGACGTGTATCATATTAATTTATGTAACAAACTATGAACAGACTGCAACTATTTAATAATAACTATTTGTGAGGTTTGAAATATCAAGTAGTATAATTTGTTTTCGAAACTATCAAAGGATAATAGACAACATTTTACATAACCGTAAAGTTATGAAGAGCTTTTCAATTGGCCAGCGAGTTTTCACTGCAACCAATATGTCACATTTAACAATTAAGTCAGCAGTTTTAGACTTCGTAGATTCCATTTATTAATGATTGTCCTCAGTCAGAGTACTATTGAAAACTAGAGACCACTTAACAGATGTCTTGTCTAGGCATGAACTCAGACCTAGACTTTACTAATCAGGTACTATCATTAGTCCTAATTCAATGGACATTTATCCCAACCCATGAAACTACAAATAAATTAGACAATGAGATGTCAGTTAATTAGTAAATTATGATGAGGGTAAATGTGTTTAGTATAAACTAATTCAAAAATGTAGACGCCATTAATTAAAGTCAAATAAAAAAATTTAAAAAATACCCTACTGAACTTACAGTGTAGATTACCTTCTTCAGTTTAATTTCATGCAATCGAACCTTTTTCAGTGGATATGAAGGATTCTCAATATCCCATAAACGCATTTCAGAATATTCACTGATTGTCACTAATTGATTGACATTTTGAGGCGACCAATCAAAATCACGAATATGATCTGTTTGTACAGAGATATATTGTTCTGGAACACTAATCTGGGTTAAAAAATTAGAATAAAACGATAACTAGTAATTGACAATCTATTTAATTAACAAGCTATTGTATATAATGTATTACTATAAGTTAATTTAATCTTCTGTATGCTTATTTGGAATTTCTACGGAAAGATATAGCTTCCAATAACGTCATATAGATTCAAACTACTAGGCTTCATAATAGGATAAAAAAAGAGGAGTTATTGAAAAAGTATGAAGTATTAAAATTAACGACGAAGTGCATCAAGGATTAGAAATGAAAATCAGGGATTAGAATATACGTAACTCAGTAGATACAGAACAAATATATTCTCAAATGTGCTTACTTACGCTTCATGAGACTAAAGTCATAAACATATATATTTTTCAATAAATTTCCATTATCTTAAATCTAAACCTCTATACATGGATTAGACTAATAGTCAGTGATATAATGGGCTCATGATATTTTAGTCTTGCTGCAGTAATCTGAAATCTAGAAAAACCTCACTTAAGTCGGTTGTCCATGATTGAAGTAGATTTTGAATTGATAAATGTAACAAATAATCTGACCATAGCAGTCTTTGAAGACCAACAACAACGTTGATTGCATGAATATTCTGAACTGAAACTTTATATCAAATCTGAGCCTACTACATACGAAGTATCTTGTCAAAACACCTTATGATCTAATAGTCTGGAAAAACAACTGCAACAGAAAAACTAATAAAAAAAGACTTTAAAAAAAAACATTTTCGACTAAACTTACTCGCAAGTCCCAGGTACGAACACCTGATGAGTGACATGTTGCAAATTTTCCGCTCAAAAATCGATTCCACTTGACAATAACTGGTGAAGCTGAAAATAGGAATTCAGAAAGATTATTACCAAGTGATTTGATAAGTACTACATATCAACGTTTATCAAAATACATTCAAACCTCAAAGGTAGTAAATTTATTAATGAAGAAATTTAGCAATTTTATTTTTCATATGATATAAACCCTATAACAATCCTAAATATATTTTAGAGAGCCTACATACACAAATTTAATTGTCCTACAGCAAACATTAAAAATATAAACTCGCAAGTTAGTTCTTTAATTGTTTTAAGATGATAAATTTTAACAGGAATCTATATCAGTTGGAGGATCGCTGAGAACAAGTAAAAACAAATGCTGTTATTATCTTTCTTCCTGAATCTTTATCGAAGCGTGTTTATGATTAAGGGAAGAGTTAAACTCAAGATTTTGCTGTAGTGCGAGGAACATGATACTTTTAGACTATTGAATCAAAATACAAAGACTTATATTCCTAACTTTAGCTAATTTATGATACAGCATGACCGTTACTCAATGCCGTCGTGGATAATTGCTTTACTTAGCTAAATCATTTATCAATAATTTAGACAAAAATATTGAGATATTTAATCTCCTGAATTAACTATTTATACGTTAATTACCAACATAATAATAAAGATGATAACAAATAGGACAAACATACATTAATTAATTTCTCGTTATCCTATGAGTGATGTGGAGTTTTTACAGAATTTGATTAGTATTTATGCATTTACATGATATTATTGCTATGATTAATACTCTAACACAATACTCAGCGACCTTGTCTCTGGTTTTTCAACACAGTTCCTTAAAAATTGTAGATTACTGATTGATTCTATCAAATCGTTGTAATCGATGAACAACATATAACATTTTGTAAATAAATTTGAATACTTAAGACATAATTAGGATTTTCACAAGTTTATTTATCAAGTAAATTTTTATATAACCAAGAGATTAAAAACATATTCAATTAAAATTGAAACTTGAATAATGATGAAAATAAGAGTGTAGATGAAGTGAGTGCAATATCTATACAATTTGTCCATTTCATCATCTCAAACAAGATATCTTCAAAACAGAATGTGCTGCTTTTACTAAACAATACAACAATTATATCAAATAGTAATTAAAATAATGATAGATAGAGTGAAGACTTAATGAAATACGCAATATATGATCAATTATAAAGTTAGGTAAATACAGACATTATTTAGTATGATTAAATTATTGTGAAATTTTTTTCATACATGAGTTTAATTTGCTTGATAGATAGATAGATATTTATGATAGAATTAATTGAGCACGACTACTTCAATCTTTACAGAGAATCTTTAGCAGTCTGTATCTTAAATTATGAACTATAAGATACTAATTGAACTGAAACAATCAAATTGAACATAAAATTTTAAGGTCTTAAATGTAGACAGTTAATTTAAATACAAAATTTCAAATTATATAACCTTAATTATGAAACGTGTATGCATAATGAAAAAGAAAATTTTCTACTTAAAGTTACAAGGAAAATATTTATCAAAAGAGTTATTATAATTAATGCTAGTTATGATTAGAACCATAATATTTAAGGTACTAATTGCAAACAATAAGAGAAAATAACTAGCTGAACTCTACAAGATAAAAAGTCTATGAGTTTATATCATTTCTGAATTAAATAAAATTTTCGTTTGTTTGCACGGTGTTTTAACTTAATGATTAATGTTATACTAATTACTAATAATATATAAATTTCTACTTAATTATATAAAAGTAAGTCATAAGTATAAAAACCTTACCATGACTTAAGAATCTGTGTACGGTTTACTAGTTAGTGTATTATGCATTTTGTAATTGTTTTCAGAGTCAAATATAGTACATCATTGATTTATTGAGTACCTATCAGTAATGTTATATTGTTCATAAGTGGTAAGCATAATAAGTAAAAGTAAAAAATATACACTAATAAGAATAATAATGCTAAATGCCAACCATGAATAATAAACATGTAAAGTTTTCCTATCTCATTGTTGATGTTAATGAATATACGTGACCAGTTATCGGTGCCATAGATGCAACATGCGCAGATGTCATTGATATAAAATTAAATCGTAAGTTTTGTTAAAGTTCAAGACACTTGTTCCATCCTATTTAAAACTCCTTAGTTCAATGTACTTGCGATACCACAGTGTTGATGTTTGCATTCGGGTCCGTTAACAACAAGAAGATGCAAATAAACAACATAAATGAAATACAAACTGAATGTATGAATATAATTGTAACCCAATGCATAGTGAGATGGGATCAGATGCGAATGGACTAATTTTTGAATCCTAATGTGGACATCAGCAGTGAGATATAGTAGGCATATCCATCTGCCGAGTCCCAAACAAAACGAAACGCATATTTTAAGTCCTTAATCCCGGCCACAGTTCAATTTTAATGAGTAATATATGTTAATTTTACTTACACGACAGTTTCACTGAATATTCGAAAAGCAAGTTTTGGTGAGTAACTACATGAATATACACTAGACAAAAAGTGAGACATGTGAAGGAATTGAAAAGAAGAATGAAGAAAGAAAAGAAAAAAAATCAGAATTTTAAAGAAAAAAAAGAAGTAAAAATAAGCGAAATGGGAATATAAATCATGTACACAGATGATTCATCCACTTGATTTTAGTGAAAAAAAACTTGAACAAAATAAAAGTGGAGAACAGTAGAAATAAGCATAGGCGTAGGTAAAAGAGGTAGGAATGGTACGCAGACAAAAGAGATAAAACGTAAATAATTTTCAGGAAAAAAAAAGAAAGGAGAAAAAATAAGCCTAATAATATGTTTAAAGAACATATGGGTCTTTCTTCTGCTTTGTTATCATTTAGTATAAAAAAATATCATTGTTCTACATAATGGCATTCTAAAATATTCAGTCTTATTTCAACATTACTGTTTGTTGTTAGCTTTCATTATTACGATGTAATAATAATTCTAATTATTAAGAGCAAGAGATAACAAGACATAAAGACTATACATATTCAAAATAGTTAATTGTAAATATATTTATCTGATGTTATTGAATAAAGAGGTAGAAATTGTATAAAATTATAAAGAGGTAGAAAAGTACAATAATGAATTACCGTGTAAACAGAAAAAAATTACAGAGAAAAAATTTTTTCAACTCCTTTATTTTGCAATATTGACATAATTTTTTATTGTATCCTGATAATCAGGAAGTTGAATAAACGGAGTTTAGGTTTGTGCTATACATTGATAAATTTTTAACTGAAATTAAATATGAAGAATTATTTCTACATAATTAAGCTGATTAACTAATTTTCCGATAATTGACTTCTTTTGATTTCGTTGATGAGTTTACAACCTAGCATAAGAACAAATTGTAACTACGTTTTAAGATACAAGATATATATATATATATATAATCAACATCACCAGAAGTATCAAGGATGAAGAGCTCTATTTAAGAGTTGCTTCATAACTGCTGACATGAATTCAATATGTTTACATTATTTTAAACTGAGTGATGCTATCGATGAAAATAAATGCTGATGATACCTGATGTCTGTTTTGATTTTTTATGGAAATTGTATATACAGAAAAAAAAATTAATAATACATTAATTATTTACTTACAAAGAGATTCTATGGCTCGGACTGGTCGTGACATATCACGTAAATCCCAAACACAAATAGCACGAAACTGGTCTGCAGATGTAGTAGCTAAAAGAAATGGATGAACTGGACTCCAATCCAATGAATTGATAACGCGGACATATCCACCTAGGCTTGTATTTGTACTTAATCGGCATTCATTGGCATCCCATAAAAGCAGTTCACATTTATTAGAACGCTGAGAAAATTATTAAAAAGCCGAAAACATTGATAAGCCTATATTTCGTTATATATAAAAACCTGCTTAAAAGATGCATCTTAAGTGAGGAAGGTCAGTTTGTTCTAAGAGAATATTAAAAGAGCGAATATTGACAAAACAAATAAGAACTTGATATGAAACGATTTTGTTAACAGACAGTTTAGACAAAAACATCTAGAGTAAATAGGCATCAATGCTAATAATAATGTATGCAAGAAAATGCACGAATATGAAGACTACTACAGATTACTGTAAAGTGCCAAACAGATACCATTACGGCTATTATCACTTCTTAGGTAGTATATAAATAATATTTACTTGTTGTATCCTTCTCCCTCCCAGCCAGTTGGAGATGAACGAAAAATATAGGATCGCATATTTAAACTTTTGTCAAAAGAGGTTATGTAGTTGCAAATTAACGTTAATCATGGATCCATGGACTAATGACAAGTTCTTTAATCTTAAACAGTGTAAAACCTAACATGAATATGTCTGTTAAAACTGGAAGATCTTATATCAAAAAAGAGAGATGGAAACAACCACGATGGGTACATGAAGGGATAGTATATTGAATGCACTGACAACTTAAGCACGAAAACTTCAAACCAAAATAGTGAGGGAGAGTGGAGAAAATGAAGTAAACCCAAAATTTAAGAGTCAAAAATAAAGAGTAGATGCAACTATATTACAGCAACAGAGTTTCTATCATATCTCCCGACGTCTCTAACCAAAAGCTACCTCAATCTTGCATATGACAACCAGAATATCTGCATATACTGAAGCGAGAAGTCTTCAAATCTAAAACAAGACATCTGTTTTTCTTATCTCCAAGTATTCTACTCAACATCATAAAATTAAAATTACCATCAAACTGAATACAGTTAAAAAAACTGGGAATTAAAGAAAACACCTATAACTTACGGCGATTGCAAGTTTTGTATGATCGTTTGGATGCCAAGCAAGTCCAGAGCATCCTAACTTTGAAGGTAAAGAAAACGCACTGTACTGTGAAGGATGCTTCAGTGGAGATATTACAAGTTCATTAATTCTAAATAATGAATAAGAACAAATGCATACTAAAAAAAAACATTTATACTTCACTGTAAGATATACGAGTTTATCCAAGATTCAAATTAAAACACAATTTGAATAATCAGTTTAAACAGCCAAAAATCAAACAAAACTAACATTTTATCCATTTAGATATACCAGCATTATTAGTCTAACACAAAATTACCAAGAATTACTAGATAACAGTACTCATTCTTTTGTTAATGATCATTTTTTAATGAACAAATCAGTTGGTACAAATCTATTACTAGTTGATTCAAAGAGATAAACTACAGTTCTATTCAAATTAAAATAATCATTACGTTTAATACATGAATAAACATTTTGACCATCAGATTACATAAGTAAACCTTAAATTGTTCTTCTAACTTAATAGACTACACTATTTTATTATATTCTTGTAAAATTCTTCTCGTTGTGCTTTATGTGATATAGGAACTTGGACATAAGTGCACATGTAACAGATTCTAATTTATCAATGACTAACTAAGTCGACACTAAACAATCAGTATAATTGTAAATAAGAATTAATTGTAATATTAATTGTTATTTTGGTCAGATATGTAATATCATCTTTTTAACTGCATAAAATGTATGGTGTATGGCGTAAAACATAAAACTAAACGTGATTAATAAGGTGAAACTACTTTTTTATGTGGTTTGTAGGAAAGATAAGTATAGACATAGAATTAGTTAAGAAACAGGAAAGTAAGCAAGTAAAGTAAAATACTTTCGACTACATACATACACAATACAAATCTATGTTTTATTAGAAATGAATACTTTGAAAATGTGATCAATCTGTCACGCGAATTAGTTAGAATCTAATAATAATATAAAATTTATTGGAAAAAATGTGTATGCATCTATTGACCGCTCAAACACAAACGGCATATGTATATATCAACTCACCCACATAATGCAACACAACGTCCTATCGGATCAGCAGCAATCTGTGAGATCTATAACAGCCATAATAATAATGATAAAAGCAATAATAATAATAATAATGAAATGCATAAAAGTGATCACTGTTCTATAGCATATTATTAAATGCTAACACTTATCTATGAATGGAGTAATTTTGGCACAGTCTATGAGCACAATGCAATAGAAATTTAGCTTACAATGAATAATAAAAATAATAACTACATTCAGCATCGAAAATTGTTACAGTAAAGAAATCGTATCTTAAGTGACGAAATATTGCAAATTATTTCCATTTGACATACCATCAAATAGTAACAGTCTGCTTGTAACACCTATTTTCAATCGTCAGATGCTACAACAGGTATGCCATTCATCACATAAAAGATGTATACAGCCCAAAACATTAGATATCAATAATAACACTGTTCAATACAATAGAGAAATAATATTGATAACGATAATATTGACTGAATAGAAGTAAATAATGTCAAATATATGGGGTATTAGTGAAGTAAAAACTCATCTTTTTTTTTTTAATAATATTCTCAGTATTCGGTCTCAAATTAGAAATTCATGAAGCATATTTCCGAAGTCATGACATGTGCATACATACAACACTTAGAACTCTATACTTGACGTTGTTTACTTCCTGATTTCATCAGGATAGATTTTAATCTCATAACAGTAAATGAAGTGGGGAGCAAAACATATCAAGAAACAACAGCCTACCTGGAACCCTTTTAATTCGAGTAAATTTGTGTTAGGATCAGTCTACAAATAAATAAAACATTTATGCATTATATATATATATATATATATATATATATATATATATATATATCCCTGTTAAGATAAGCTAGTCTGTAATTAAGAATAGATATTAATTTCGGTAGCATACACAATCGACGTTCATTTATAGGTATCAGTTCAACTACAATCTTCTAATAACTTATATTTTCTATGGATTAAATCGGCTCTTAAACAGATATATTGACATTTGAATTGTTACGCACACATACTTTCATCATCATAATTACTTACTATTAATTTGTCATACATACATAAATCATGCATAGAATACCGATGTCTACTATTGGTAAATAAACAGTTGATTATTTCGTCTATAAAGCACATGTACAGTTGGGATAATCACCTTTTAGATACTCTCTAGGTATAGGATGATGCAACACAGTAGATTATACGGAACTAGGGGGACTGAGGTCGGTTAGTTGAAAATTGCGCAAGTATTTCACTAAATGATTATTTAGCACATTTCGGAACCATAGAATTGTGTACATCTAGATTTATGAAGATCAGGGAAAACAGTAAACAGGTAAGAAATCTTGGCGTCGAAATTAAGCAAACGAGGCAGTGATGCATTAAAAACTTAGATTAACACCAACATAGTTCTCGAAAGCTCCATATATACAGAAAGTTCCCATTTTATCGGTTTGTAGTAAATACTTCAGACTCTCGACTTTCATCCCACAAACGCGTCTACCGTATTGTCATAGCGTTAACAAACTGACAGTAACGAGTGAAAGGTGATTATTTATCAACCTAAAAACTAAAAAGACTGAAATCCCTGATTAGTTAACAAGTGTGAAAGTTGAATGACTATTGGCATCATCTAGGAGTATTTAAATCAACGTTCTAATTTAAAAGAAGTAGGAAGCTAAGTGTAACACAGTTTAGTTCCTAAACATATCACGTTTATTGCCGCCGTTGTAGCAACAAGTGCGATTGTTTGGAAATACAGATAAAATTGAAGAAAATGTGATAATTTCTTAAAGGTTACACCATAGATAATATCCATTTCGAGTAATTGTTACTAAACTAGGTAAAATTCATTCGAATCAACTATGAAATGATTGACAATTAGGTTGAGAATCATCAAATAACAGTTACAAGTCTAAAAATACAACCTGATCTAGTATACAGGGATCCTAGAATAATACTTTTAAGCTATTAATCAAATCCAGCCTATAACAACCGTCATATAAGTTCTACTCTATCTAAATAATGCTGGACGAATATCCAGAAAATTATGAGCAGCGGAAAACACCGGCTACCTAACGTAAATTTTTATTTATATGTGGGTTATAGTCATCGATTGTCGATAAACAAGATTGTATTTAACCAACCTATATTAGCATGCATAAAGATCTTGGGTGGACTAACTAAATAGTGAAGTTTTGATTAAAAGTCGAAGATCTCACTGTTAGCCACAATCCAAATTTAATAAAAACCAAATAAGTCGTAAACTGCTTGCCAAAGAGTCAACAGTCAGAGCATCAATAAAACTTAGGAGCAAGATTTAGAAGAACAGTTCAAAGTAGTATGTACTAGGATAACAGTTTAATAACAATTGAACTATACATTTGAGTATAAAAATTTACATGTACGAAAAAATCGAAAAGATAATACACAACTGAGATCAATCGAAGTGAATAAAACAATTATTCATAACAATAAAAAAACAGCAAGAAATGATAAGCAGTTCCAATTGTGTTAGTAATAATCATGACCATAAAAGCCTTAAAAAAATTTCAGTGGAATGAAAGTAACCAAAACATTTCAGCGATCTGATTTGTAGTCAAACACTGCATACATATTCAGGTTGAAGACAGTAGGTGTGAACAGTACTCTTACTTTATTGAATATGGAACGCAAACAAAAACAAAGAGAAAACTCAAAAGGAAGTAAACAAGGATACGTCCGTTCAAACGGATTTTCGGAAAATTTAGATAATAACAATACATACATACATATATACAAGCGGTAGATACCAAATAAGTAAAGGAGAGAAAATGTTACGGTACGTGAAAAAGGCATTAAAGGCACCAAGAGTTGAGTTTTTTACTATCTGATGCTTATTTTCTTGTATAACAGAATATAACAAGTTTCAGTAACAGAGAACATTAAAATCCATTTATTGCCCCCATTCTGGTATTTCATGGTATACATAAACATTTTCTGGTAAGATATAATGATCATTGTTACCAACAACAAAAAACGATGATATTAATGAAAACAATAATAAAACATTATTTTATACAATCAAAATGGAAACCATCATCACACAGAAACAGTTTTTAGAAAAGAAAAGAGGGATATTAACTAACTGGACATTTCTAAGGCAGTAGCTCCACTGCTATCAGTCATTGCACTTGTATTTTTAGATTCTGTTGATAAACGTGGATGTGTTTGGGATATGGATACAGAGCAAGTGGAATCCTTTTGATCAGGTGATGAGTGAATTTTTAGTTCGTTTTCAGGGAAAGTAAAATGATTAGTAGAAACATTAATACTAGTATCATTAGAAAAAATGTTTTTAATGTTGACATCGATATTTGTAAATTCATCATATTCCGGTAGACTGTGACTGCAACTAGATTTCGGTAATTCTTCAAAGCGTTGGCGTTTTTGTGGTTTCGAATTTGCATTCAACCGACTAGATGATTTTTTGAATCGTTTTGATGGCTTTTTGTAATTTTTTACACTAACAGGATACTTGTCGGTACTACTACGCAAGGAACGGTAATGAGTAGACATTAAAGAATTTGATTCATTTAAAAATCTTCCTCTGGACTGACAACTACGTGGAAGAGAAGATAGATTTATGCGATTGTTGTGATTGGAACCAGTAGTTAATTTTTTTCGTCTTAAGGGTGACGCAGAGGATTTGCACCGTAATCTTTCTTCACGAAGACCTCGGCGGTTCTGAGACGAACAAGATGAATTCAAAGAAACAACTTGCAGGACAGAACGCTTTGATTTTTTGACTTCACGTAGACAGCGCTTCGATTCTGTAGGCAAGCCGACTTTAGGAACATTTTCCTCTTCTTCACACTCATCATCACCATCATGAGCGGCTTGTTCGGCCTCGAGGGCAGCTTGTTCTTTTTTAACATCAGACAGACATGGCCCAATCGAATTAGGAGGTGAGCTTGCCCTGCTCAGTGTGTTACCACCAGCTGAACTGGATGCAGGTGAGTATGATCTACAAGGGCGGAGAGGCTCCTCAGTTGGTGACTGACCAGACCTTGTGAGACTAAAATTAGACTTTAACGGATATTCCGAAATTTTAGGAGGCTTAATATCAATTGGATCATTGAACTCATATTCCGAAAGATTATGAGGCCGTAAATTGAGAGGCACATTGGTCAGTGAGTCTGTTGATGAAATGTCATCAGCCAAAGTACTAGGATTGGGTCCATATCCCTGAAGAATAAAACAGAGACACTTAAATACATTTTATAAATCACAAACATCATAAGTCGTTGAAAGAGAATGAATGAATGGAAACAATCATGAAAGCCTATGGAATATGAACTAATCTGCAATTCTAAAATTGATACAAAATACAACTATGATCAGATGGCAATCTGTTGTAGCTATATTAATGTAGAAATAGTCATTACAATGTACCAAGATTAGTGGGATCGTCTAATTAAAGAATATAAGTACCAATAACATCGTTAACTCACTAAAAAAACGTACTACACAGATATTCGTGATTTTAGAATGTTTTAGACTGCCATCAGTAATAATGGTAATAATAATAAATAAAGACTAGATGCACTCGTTTCAATTCAATAGAAAATGAAGGCAAACAAGTAATTGTTAAGATAGTGATAAGAATACAAAACAGCGTAAAAGGTATGTTAGAGCAAGAGTATAAAAGGGAAAAATCAAAGAGATGATAAAATAAACAAAAGTGCCGTGGGTAAAGAATAAGTGATTTTTGCATAAAATGCTACAAGTACTTAAAAGGACAAAGGATAACACACATAAACGACTATCAACGATTTAACGCCAGGAACCAACTCATCAGTTGACAAACACTGACACTAGTCGTGATAAAATAAAGTATCGAAGATCAACAATTTACCGGGGACTGTGCAATCACTGAAATAGAGAAAGAACTTTGATCTTCAAAGGTTCTAATACATACCTTGGTTTATGAGTAGACCTAGTAAAATAATCACCACCTTATACAGAAAACAGTCTACTTATGGTCATTATCAACTACCAGAAGTCATTTCCAATATACTGCCTCTCTCCATCCAACTTAAATTCGGACTGAACATATTAGAAACACCTACGTTGATGAGGATGTGAGAGATTGTCGCTTATTTTGATGAAGCTATCTGGATTTCAACCTGTTCTGAAATGCATCTGACTCATTTTATGTTTCGTGACTGGCGAATTTGTTTTGTTACTCAGAGTGATGCACCTATTTTTTATTTAAATATAGAACATCAGCTTATGTGACATGCATTCGAAGTCGGATAGGACTTAGAATAGATTACATTAGTGGTATATTTAGATGGTTGGAAACAATTGGAGACGAAACGTAGACTAATTTGTTTCCCTAATTCAGCACCAGTCAACAAGCGGTATATGTAATACTGAGAGAAATGGTGCGCCCCAGCCTCACATTCTGAGACGTCATCAATACATTTTTCAGTTACATTCTTCATAAAGCAAAATACACCTTTTAAGTTAAATGAAATCGATACTGGTTGATTTCTCAATTGGACTGCTTCTTATTAGCAGGAATTATTCTTGCTATTTACTAACTACATGACCTTTTCCAATCGTTTCCCTTATACAGACTTTGCGTAAGTCTACGTTTAAGTTTCCTTCACTCTTCAGTCTTTTGGAACATGTTTCTCACAATCTAATAAATTGGGTCTCCAAATTCTTAATTTTTTTCTTAACCATTGGATATAATCTGTTAACGCACGTTAAATTTGTACTTAAAGGAGACTGTACATTATGACAAATCTCACCAGGGTTAACATTCCTTATATGACCGACTAAGTATCGGTTTGATCCAAACTTAAGTACTAATGCTTAGTAATCTAGCTTTCGAGATGAGTACAGAGTTCTTCCATTCGGATATTTGTAGAATTCAGCCTGATCGTTGCTTCTACTTTAACGTAGCGATCGGTTTTGCTTATCGTGATGAGCTAGTCGTGCTATAATTATTGGAACAACCGTTTCTTTAGGTTTTACCATGCCAGGCGAATTGACCGAGGAGCGGTAAGACTAAAAGCAACAAACTTAGGGTCCAAAGGCGAAGTTGCACTGCTGACTGTGTAGAGGTGCAGCGGCAGTAAGATGTTTCGCCCGAGCGACCAGAATGACACCGATGTTACCTCCCCACAAAGGAAGGGTAGGGTAAGAAAAGGTTTCCCGTAGAAATGTATAACTCACCTTATTCCACTGATTTTTAGCAGTCAACGGTATGACTGCTCCTAGACCTTAAATTTGTCATTATTCTCAAACCGACTTAAATGGCTTAGTAGCAAATTAAAGAGCATACCAATGTTGCTTCATTAAGAAAGGTGAGACTGACTATTACTTCAAGATAGCAGCTATTATCAGAATACAGTTCAAACAGGTAATCACTAATTAATACCACTACTAGCCTAGCTTCTATAATTCGTTTCCAACCTACTTCAGTGTAGGTTCGCTCAACATGATACAGCAAGCAGTAACAAAGCAGTTATAAGTAATATAGGCCAATCTAAACAAAGGTCTTCAACCAACCGATTTCTTACTAATTACCACGTCCTAGTGATATCATTCATCCGATTTTTCCGCCAAATTCGAATGACAACTCTAAAAATGGTATTATATATATATATATATATATATATATATATATATATATATATATATGGAGAGAAAGTGAACTACTGAACAAAAAAATTATAAGTTGACAGATAAGAGATAACTTTGTTTCCGTTAGGAATTAGCCTTCAAGGAATAAGATTCTCGCGACACAATCAGTAGACAACACAAGTGATTGCTTCACTTTCTACAGTCGGAATGCAAGATGATTTCAACTAGTTCCAAAGCAGAATGTTGCATTTATGAAGTATAATTTTACTGGATGCCCAGAAAATAATACTTTATTAGCTTCAGATATAACTACGTTACCTTAGCACTTTCAGCCTCAATGTGCGAAGCTAACTCCCGAAAGGTAAGATGGATGGAGACTAATTTGTAGGGGAAATTTTGAAACTAAATGGAACTGAAAAGTGAAAAATGGACAATTCTTGGGGACGTAACTTAAAGTAGTTAGTTCGGGTAGCAGTTCTCCATAGGCTCTGATGCAATTGAGTGTTAAAATGAAGCGGAGATGCTTCTTAACCTTAAAAAAAAACACTGACTGTCTTCAAACCACAGTAAAGTCTGAAATACAACTTTTAACATGGACGCCGACAGTACTTGACAATATAGGAAACTACGCTACTGATAGCAGATGAGAGTTCCTTGAAGTCGCTAACAGAATCATCTTGAATCTACATTAACACAAACAAGGGAGTTCTGTATTTGTAGACCAAGTAAAGCCAAAAATACAAGAAAACATTTGATATGTATTAATACCTGAAAAATGCATTTAGTAAGAGGGTTAGAGACAGTAAAGTGATGCGTAAACTGATGGTAAGTTGGTCACAAAAGACAAAATAGCTAAAGTTCGAACATATAAACCACTGAGCATTAGCTCCATTTAAAATAACTACTGATATCTTAGTTGCATATTTTAAAAAAACTTAGTAATTAGAAAAAAGTTAACAGTCAATAGTACAAAGTGGTTGTGATAACATATAGAATAATTCAAAACATACATGATGAGATGAACAATTAGAAGGTGCAGGGCTTTCAGAAAAGCTTCTGGAATTTGATTTCAATGATTTCGGCTGGAATTCGGTGATAACTACACTGTAGCCATTTGCGAATATTTCGAAAAGTAAGGGTGATGATCGATCAAAGTGCTTGAGTCGGAAATTGCTACATAAGTCAGAAAAAAACAAATTGTTGAGTACCTTGAGACAGACTGTTTACATTTAGACTCTCTTTTCCTTTTCTGCTCATCATCCTTTTCTTTCAATATAGTCTGAGCAATTAATTGCTGCTGCTCTACTACTTGAGTGTTTAACCGAGGTTTCCTAAATCAAAGTTTAGAATTTGGACAAAGATACAACCTTGTGGAGGTCCCTTTTCTCGTGTGGCACATTTCGCACTTATAGGATTCTTTTGGATTTATGTAAGTACACACACTACAATCCCATTTGTCATCCTCATCACTGCGCAATCTCCTCTGAAGCCTGACAAATTTAAATAGAAGACACAGAATTACATTAAAAGCTCACTTACCGATGAAATCCGCTTGTCTTTGCCTCCATAACACATAAATACTGTACTATAAGTAGTTTTAAACCACGCGCACCCAGAGAAGACCTTCAGACGAAGGTTTCAAATAATCCAATTAGCTATGGACTGAACAAAACAAGTATTCACTTCGCGAGCTTCTGTGTTTAGTAAAAATGGATCATTAATTTGTCCAGGCGCAGACCTAAGTATATACAAAATGTATGAAATGAAGAAATGTTAACAGACCAACAACAGAATTTGGTCTGTATCCTTAAGAATGATTCGACTTTCTCTTTTTCGACATTGATAGAATTTGAATGAACTACTTATATATATAAAGAGTTTCAGAATTTAACTATTCTTAATAAGAAGAGTTTGTTCCTGCAGTACAACCTATAATGTTGTGCCTCTAGTTATGGGTGTTTTCTCAATGATGTGTTTGAATTCATTCTAAATAAGTGTCCTAATGAGTGCCCAGGAGTGTTTAGAATTTCGTAAGTCATTATGGGGTCTCCTCTTAACTATCAGCTTGACTTTAAAGTCTAGTTAGATCGTTCCGTAGTGCCAATTCTGTTCTCCTGATTGAGAGCTTCTCACAAAAATTTGACGTTGTCGGCAACCAGTAGTAAGACACGTTGAGATAGGTTGTTTATATAGATTATAAAGTGGAGTGGTCACAAGACTGAACACAAGGAAACACAAATATGACGTCTTAAATCCTGAAAAAAAGAACTTCTGTTCATCGAGACTATTCGCTAAATCGATGAAAGCAGTGGACTATTTTGCAATATCACAACAAGGCACTTTTGCAAATAAGATGAGTATATCAATTTTCGTTTTATTCTTAACAATTTGAAGGTATCCCCTTAAAAATAAGTTATTTTATATGAAGTAGGAAGAATTTTTACCTGTATTGGAGAATAAAAATGTAAATTAGGTAGTATTTCGAAAGTTTGATGACCACTGTAACCTTGATTATTTTATTGTACTGTGACGGCCGACAACATTTGGTCTGGCGTTACTACAGTAGTGTGTTAGGGCTATTATCTCATGACCTCTTTCTTGACCCTAAGAAAAAACATATATAGAGGTAACATAACAATGGGTGCAGTCCAAATAAGCCATGTTGGAGTTCGTAATAAACTGAAATCATGCTTACAATTTTCTAGCAGGAAACACCTCGCCTATGGAAGTGCAAGTTCTGCATTAATAACTTACTTTAAGGTTATCCAAAAATGGTAATGACCCTGCAAGGAATTCGAGTCATCTACATTTTAATGGCTTTCCGTATTCAGTTTGAGTTTGATTACGTTCAAAACTGTTTTTAGTCGGATTTCCTTTTGGATAGTATGCACAGCCTTTATACCAAGGAGATAATAAGACGAATAGTCCATTGATTGGAGACTAACTCTCAACTGTTTCACCGAATACTTATTCAGCACCTAGTTACTGATATTTATTTTACAGAAGGCTATAAATGGTCGAAGTTGTAAAAATTTCCATTGAATGCAATAGGACATTGTTACAACTTTCGGAGGTTAGTCGAATCATGACAAGCCCACTACCTGCACATATAACTAATGTCACTGTTACATTTCCGTGGTGTTATAAAATCATATGTGACGACTATCGACTTAAAAACATTGACTGGAATATATACTCCGACCTTCCTAAGCATCTATGTAAGTATGATATTTCTAGTTGGAGATAATTTATCTGTTTTATCGCTAGACGTGATAGTATTTCAAATTTTATTTTATGTATAAGTACTGACATTTAAAAACTGCACAAAGCAGTGTTATGAGCTTTATAGCCTCCATCTCTTTTTTTCTGTTCTATAGGTCATAGTCGTGATTCTCCCCTGTTATTACGTACCAAATCTCTCTAAAAGATTCTACGTATCTTGTTGAGCTAGTGTCTGGGTTAGCTCAGGGGAGGGGGACTGGCGACTGCCTGATTTCAAAAAAGTTATTATTATAGTAGTCAGAGACATTAAGATGTCCAGAGCAATTTAAGTTAGGCGACATGGCAGCTTGTTGACGATGTGGAAAAAAAAGGAGGATGTCCTGTCAGCCGATTAGGAGTATAATTATAAATATGACGAGAGAGAGTAAAACCGCTTACACGACCTGAGTAGGCAGAATATGGTGTAGAATTACCAAGGCATAGAGCATACTGGTGTGTATTTGGCGCCCTAGAATTTCTAACAAAGTAGTAGTCACAGTGATATCATGCCCTCTTTTTGTAGATAAGTTCATTAAACTTTGCTTACAGATTACCTGTAGTTTCGATGATCTTGTTGTCTAGCTTTTCATCATACTTAAATTGTTTAGTGGGCTTACCATAGTTTTTATCTTCGATTTGAAAGTTTGAGTTTTTTCACCTAATAAAGAACTAGAGGGCTTAATATTGAAGGCCGTGTGGTCTAAATCTACATCACATAGGAAGCAGTGGTTATCAGACTGTTGTAATAATTGTTTTGGGTTTATTAGTTGTCTAATAAACTTATTCACACTAAATTTATACTATATCTACCTACTGGTTTTCAACATCGTATACCTAATTATGCACATTCACATTTCTTTATTCAGAAATTCCACCCCTCTAATACAACTTGCGTGAACATTAATTATGTCGTTACATTGATAACTGCATATTTTGGCTTTTTCATTACTATAATTGTAGGATTATAGGTTGTCGAATAAATCTCACCACACTGTACTGACGCACCAAATATCTGTTGCTTTTCTACTTATTTTACATATTTCATACTAAGTACCTCCATTTTGTTCCAATTTATCTTAACCCATTTTCTATCACTACTTATACAACAATTCACAATTCTAATGACATTTTGACCCGTTAACTTTTTGGGCCTATTATTTGTCTGATAAACCTATTCATACTGACTAAAGCTATAGCTACTTATTGGACTCCTTAGAAATTTTTTTATAATTTCTCAACTTGCTGTCATATATATTTATATTTATGTGTACTACTTTACATTGGCATTTTATTCTGATTATCGTTTCGCTTTGTAAATTAATTTCATTATTCTGTATTTACGCTCAATTTGTAGAACCTAAAACGGTTTATTTAAAACGCTTAAGGCAAAAACGTTTTGTGTGATTAAAATGAAATAAAAATAAAATAAGAATAAGGGAGCGAACGAATCAAAGTAAGAGATGGGCAACAATAAAGGAATCGCTTATTATGGTAAAATTTAAGGGGGATTTATGTACAGCTACAATGGAGTTTACAGTACCATCTCGATTGTTTAGACAATTAGTATATTATAACTTTATAATAAAGAAGGTTAAAGCACTGCATTTTAGTTAAATGTCGTTAATTTCTATCTTTAGTAGGTCGACTATTATTAAAGGTTACGGAAATATTGGGCTCACAGAATTCGCTAACAAGTGAAATGCGAATTAAAGTACAGTGGCCACTCATCAGTAACATATATTTCTTTATTCCTAGTATTTAGCACCACTACTGCCGTTAGCTGAGGGACGTCATCATTGTTAGGGATTCATAATCCCTAAAAATACAATACTTGACTATTTAGATGAAAGAAGCTGTATTGAGTTTTTATAAGATTGATTTGTAGACTTTCATCAATTATTTTAATTCAATGTGAGTTCTACTCTTAAATACAGTTGACAGTATTTCATTGTATTAATTGAATGTTATTGATTTCACTTAATGAATAATCATTGTAAATTGATTGATATAAAAATCGATGTTTTTAAAAATACAATTCACTGGTTTGCTGGTTCACTATTCTCATCTCAGTTTTTGCTCCACAATACAATCTTCCTACAAGCCTAGTCTTTTGTAGTAGCTGTTGGCTGGGAAGGGTTGTGAGTAAGGTTGTTTACCTTTGACCCTCAGTTTGTCGCTCGTGCCTAGGTTAGTGAATATAAAAAAACAATAGTAAATCATAAGTCCAACGCACATGGTATAGAGAGTGAGTCGTGACTCATTTTAAAAGAGGTTCCTTAGAACGAAGCCCGAAGGTTGTTTTGATTTAAATAGTTTGGCAAGGATGTGCTGAGAGAATTTAATGCTGTTATGGTAATATATGCCTATGTTGGTTGAAGAATAACCTTTAAGAAGTTTATCGCTGCTAAGTACGAACTCCATTTCTAGTTTTGTGTCTTCTATGCATGTTCATATACATTTCTTTCAGTATTAAATATCAGTAACTTATCTCAGCACCATTTACAAACTATATTTAGGTCGTCCTGTGTAGTTCCGATGCATTGTGCTAAGTTCTGCTTCCCAGTCATGTAGGCTGATGGTTCCTTTATTTAATAGGTGGTCAGATATTTTTCTTTTGACTACACTTTCCATTACTCGTAAGATCATTAGGATGAGACTAATTTATCAATAGTTCTGAGTTAGATTTCTTGCTTCTGTTTTGCGTTTACGGAAAATGTAAGCAGCTTTCTGCGTCTCATGGTAAATTATTACTTCTAGTGACAGCATAAAAATTTTAAGTAGAAGATTAGATATATCAGGTTCCACATGGCTGTATAAAGTTGGTGAGATACCATCAATCCCTGAGTTGGTATTAAGCTTAAGTGTTTTTGTAGTTTCACTAATATTTTCGAGCTGGAATTTACAGTACTTAGGGTTGTGCTGCATATGCTATTTTAATGTTGACTGTTTGAGTAGTGCTTTCATCCTCTGGTTTGTAAGTTGTGTTCTTTTTGGCATCTTACATGTTTTAGTAGACAGCATACTTGATTCATTGCACCCAAGTCATTTGAGATGAAGTATCTTTTCCACAGATTGCATAGACTGGCCTTGGTTATGAAGTTTGTGTAGACAGAGTGTTTTGTAGCCTTTCTTAGTAAGTAATATAGTGTTTAGTGATACAGAAAGATATTTTTAGCGTTTCTTTAATGCTCTTGCTTGTAAAGAAGTCAATCCTGTTAAAGCATGTGACTGGGATTCGAAAGACTTGTCGGTCAACATGGACATCGTCCTTATACTAAAAACGACTATACATCTCCATGTACTTATAACCTTTTGCCGAAAATAGTGGTTTGCATAAGATTGCGTTATATTCACTGTGATAAAGTTTTTACTGGTCTACGGATATCGGTATGATTTTATGACAGAATGTCAAATCGAGTGTGCTTCTGCTTTGTGTAGAAAAATATACGTGTTTTTTCCAACCATCTATATTAGTGGCTTCAATCATGTTTCCATAATACAAAAGACCTGTAAATATGAGCTAAATTCACCAAGTATCATTTTATAATAAAAGCCGAGGGTGATAGTGTATGCCAATGTCGCTCGTATTAAGGTGCCTGTTAATTTAGAAGTATTTGGGCCCTTTATATACAACTTAATAATAGTCAGTAGCTACTTACGCAAACTTTTAGCCATATCGAATTGCTTATTGTGTTAAGAACGTTATTGCCGATGTTTATTGCTTCTGTAAAAATGAGTCCGTATATTGGAAAACCTCTGTAGTTTCTGACGACGCTGTTTCAATTAAACAAAGCGTAGTTATCTATGAGTATGTATAAGTTGAGGTTATGAGAGAACAGCCAACTTTCCATCGTTAAGGCAAATGTAGGGTTGCCTAGGAAAACAACGGTTCTCAAAGAAGTCATTTTATTTAGTCCAGATTGGGTGTTGATTAGCATCAGTGTCAGATAGGGTGATTACTCTATAGAATCTGTGTTCTGAACGTTACTGTTATAACTGTGGCACTCACAAAGAACATTTATGTTAGCCAGAGTTGGGGTTGCATTAAGATTTTTTGGTAGTGGTGTGGGGTATTTACTCTCCTCAAGAATCATTGACTTAATGAAGATAGTGAGAGCAGTGAACGGTGATAAATAGGATTATGACTTCAGCAATTAGGATACACTGAAAATAGATACAAGTATGTAAAGGCGAGGTTGGGTTCACAATAGTTTGATAATATGCTACGAGTTCTATCCGTGTTCTCAAGGTAAAATAATTTGCTATAGGGAAGTGTTTCCGTCGTAAATTTCGACGACGGAATTAGCTTCTATACTGGTGTTGCGGGTAATTTCCAAGATTATAGTGATTCATGTTACAAGCGGTTGGGACAGAGGAAGTACAAGTGGTAGGAGAATACCACATGTCCAGAACTGTTTGTTTGGGACGGCAATATTCGGTACTCTAGTGCATTCGAGTGATCACAGTATTTTGGCACTAAGTTTTAGGAGTCACTTTTACAGTTATTGTTAAAGCCGTTTGCTGTAGGAAAGTAGTTCGGTTGAAGGTAATTTTGTCTAAGAATACTCATGTTGGTAGAATGGGTGGTCTCACAAATTGTATTAACTTTCCATAACACCCAGTTGAGACGGAAATGGTGTAGATAGAGAGTCCTCTATGCCTGCAATCGGCCTTCGGACTAAGTAGCGCGTAGCGTTATATTACGGTGGTGTGTACTCTCCTATTGTTTTTAAAGTAATTATAGGAGGAAGCAGACTTTGGGTAATAGAAATAAACCCAATCGTTTTCGTTTTCAGCATTATCTTTTACATTTAGTGTTTTTACCAAACAGAGGAACTATATTCTCAATAAAGTCGATAAAACTGAATCGTATAATTCAAATGTAGACTGAAAAATTGGCTAACCGATAAAGATTACGATAAAAACTTGAAGGCAAGTAGTTCAAAATTAAGATAACAATGAGTAAAGCATAACTAGAAAACAAAAATGCCGTTGTGAAGTGGAACAATTTAAACATCGCAACAAACGAACACATTCGAAGCCTCAACTGAGACAGGAGCAATGAAGTAACAATAAGGAAGAAATAAGAATAGGTAGCAAAGTAAATTAGTGTAAAATCTTTAAGTACAAAAATAGATCTTACACTGGATCTAGCCTTAAAATGTCAAGCAAAAGTTCCAGACTCTAATATTCTACAGTTTAATCTGTCTCTGTTTACGACAAGTAAATATAGAGCTGTGTAGCTTACTGTAATGGGCTGCAAACACTTTATGTGAGTCAATAATTTGGTTGTAAGTGAGGCACCAAATGAAAAACTAATGATTATGCTCGATTTTACTAGTTTATCCATGGCTCGTGCCCACACTCAAATGTGGTGGCGCATTTCCGTATAAACAACTTAAGACATGCATACATCACTACACTCTTGACAAATAGGCTAATAACATTTAAAATATATCAAGCGGCAACTAGTACATTGAACCAACCATGTTTATTAATATTACACTTTTCCTTTTAACTCCGTATATTATCTTTGGTAACATCCTGTTTGCTAAAATCTCTTGATTATCCACGACCCTATGTTTTTCTATTTATCTTTGGGGCTTATCTGGCAGTTCTGAACGATGGTATAGCTCCAAGTAAAAAAACATTTGGCTGTTTGGTTATTCGACATACTATGCTGAATCCATTTTAAATCGTTTCATTTTATCTCATATCCAATTTGTATGCTATGCTGTCCATCTTTTTACTCACTTTTTCTTTTTCAGTATCTCTAAATATACGTCTGGCTACTAAACTGAATGGGACTCTATATTTCACAAGGAGACGTACACAAATTTGACACCGTTCTTTCCAATCCACTTTCCAAATCTCTGGACAAAGTCAATTTAGTTAAAGCTACGTCTGTCATTGTTCACTCACTTTTAATCGACATAACTTTGTCAACCGTTATATCCCCTTTCAGAAATACAACTGCTTGTGTGCATAATTTTATTGCTTCTTACAGTTTGAAATTTCAAATCCTGTAACGTTTAATTACTATACCGAAATGTACAAAAATCTTGCCATTTCTGGTTTTTTATACACCTGGATGACTTACTATATTGCTATTCACTTTAAACCCAAACGTTTATTTGTGCCGGTTCACTTGATTTGGGCAACAATTCAACCCTAAGATAGTCTTATATATTTTCGTTTATCCTGCCTATTAAATTAACTTGCTCCTAATATTAAAAAATAATTTATTATCACTATGTTTAAGTTGTAATTCTAGACGTAATAAGTTATGATGATACAACTCGATAGAATTGTGACTAGAGTTTAGGTCAGGCAGAAACTAAGAAGAATATAGAGTTTAAACAATAGTTTTACATCATTCAGCAGAACAAAGCTGTTGTATACAGTAAGTTAAAGAAATATATTTTTACAAGCTTTTGAAATTACTGTCATCGAGAGTGAAAAAACAAACAGTCAACTTAAAAGTAGAATTGAGATCGAAATGTTTAGACAGCAGATAAACAAGTCATGCGTAAGGAATAAATATGAAAAATTAACCAGAAAATCAGTTAGAAGAAAAAGATTACAAAGACAGTTCCTACAGTGATTGTTGCAAATACGCAAGGACTTAATTTATGGAAAAAAGCTGAGAAAAAGGTTTGCCAACTCAACCCTAAACCCTTTTAGAAATGTCTATAATCAATAAACCTGTCTTTTGGAACTTAGGTAATTTAGATAGGACCTCGTAAGGACTTTTATTATCCGAAATACCCCTTGCTTCCTCTTTGAAACTTGGTTAAGTTTTGAATCGACAACACCGGTATGGTACAATTTATTTCTCTCCTACGCATGAGAACATGTTAGCCACCTTGAAGATAAATCAAACTGCGCCTCACTCATTGTTATCCACGCAAAACTCTCATGAATGTATATCACTGCAACTCACTTAAATACAAGAATGGACTTACCTGATATAATTGACTAGTCTCATCAGGAACTGGTCTTGTTCGAGCAACTTAATCTTAACGCTGGTTATCAACATACTTAAGACATCGATAACTTACTATTTAAAATAAATGCATATAGACGGCAGAATATTCCTACATACATGTTTAGGTGGTGCCACCGTCTAAATTCCAAATACTTTTGGTCTAATGTCACATCCAAACATGCTCCACGATCAATTCTGTTCACTTTCAGGGGTTTTCTAGAATCCTAACACCCAGGTTGAGAAGCGCTCGTTTCTTTGTCACATTTACACCATGATACAATACATATAGTTGGTATCATGGTTCTGTAAACTTTGTTGCCATTGAGTTTTTTTCAGTTCATATCTTCATATGTTATTAATATCCTGACAGTAACAATTTATCGAAATCCTTGTACGTATGCAAAACCATATCATTTTAATCATGCCTGCAAACTGGAATGCTATCATATACAGAATAATTCTTGAAAATATAACTTCTTTTTCATTTTACAGTGAATACTCAAAATTTACTGGTGCAACGTGGCATGAAGCGGCAAGTCAGAAACTTGTGTCACTCTTTTACTCGTGCTACCACGTTTCCACACAGATGGCAGCAATCCTATTTATAAACTTACCACTATCTAATAAAAGAGTACCTCAGATTGATGCCTAACTCTGGTCTATAGAACACGACTACAGGAATCACAGTATACGTACAACACCTAATTATTCAGTATGTTCCTCTTTGAATACGGCTCGAAATAAGGCTAGTAGGTCCAAGTTTGAGAGCAGTTTTCCCAAAAACCCTGAATCTTTTTCTAATGACCTTTTAATCGCTGAACCGCAGATGAGAGATAATCGTACACTACTTTCAAGGTTATCAATCTAATTGGTCTAAACAGTGACTGCCGATCATAAACGCAAAGTCGTAGATGCACAATTAGCACAAACTAAGATACAATCCATCTTAAGTGACCAAGCACCGTTAACCTACTTGTTTGGAAAATATGATGGCAGAAATAAATAAGACAAAGCAAGCTAAATATTCCTTGATTTTACTGCAGCAGAAATTGTAAAACAATTCACCTCGCTCCACAAAGCCATCGTCTGCAATGTCGCTATGAACTTCTCACTTAGAAAGGTTTAAGTGACCTTAATGAAGGCCAATGACATCACATATTCCACATGAGTGTGATAGACTGTGAAAAAAAGACTGGCAGGCAAGCTGCCCAATCCTGCTACACTTCGCATCTACCCTAGGTTGCAAGCGCTTTATTAAAGCAGTAAATTATATTAAATCTGTTAGTGACTTCAAAATATACTAATAGTTGCTGATAACGCCTCTATAACGTAGATCTCTCTACAGTTACATTACCGTTGCTCCTAACGTAAAAGATTCCAAGCTAGAATTAATCTCTCCAAATAAATGTTCTAAAACAAATTATACAACGCACCCTAGTGGTAGTACAACACCATCATGACTATTCACGCCACCCACCAAACTTGAAGCTGAGGAGCCCCCTAGACCATCTATACCCACAGCCCCACCTAGTATAGACACACCACAATATCTCTTACAACTAACAAAAATGGCGGCGACCTAATAGACTTAAACATCACTCTTAATTGGAATACAATGATCTCTCAAGACAAAGGGATGAACAGGGTACAATCATACTATTTGATGTACCATCTCACCATTGTAATGGAAATGGAGTTTAAACCCCATCCTTACAACACGCAAAATGTTTTCCCAACCAATAAGACCCAGCATAGCTTCATCCCTAACATTCAGAGAAATAAAATACGTGATAAACTCCAAGCTTTTAGGCATATAATATCTGTATCACTAAATTTGAAGGTCATTGCTATGAACAATCGATTTATCCCCTCTCATCCTAAGTCTGTTTCGTCGCATAAATGCTCTAAAAGCAATAGAATGACACATGCAACTGCGCCAGAACACCACGTACCAGTGACTGCAAAGGTCGATTCTAAGCGGAAAAGTCTCATTCCTCTACTCATACTGTTTCTATCTCAATCCGATACTGGGAAGAATAATTGTAACTTAGGTGATTACCTATTCTATAAACATGAGTCCTTTTAGACATGAAGACTTACGCCCTGAATACTTTCCTACCATAAATGGCTTTAACTACTTGGCTGCATCCCAAAACTCATTACCAGATTACTATTACCCTTATGTCACGTATGCACACTAGAACCATTTTTCAGATTATCCTCATACGACAATTCGTAATCATTCTCACCTCTATTCACTGTCCTTGCAGTCACTGTTAAGTCAACAACTAATGACGAGCCAAAATACCGCCAACTTCCAGCTCTGCCACTACTAAGTGACCAATCTACTAGCACCCAGTCTTCACTTATCACAAACACCTTGTGCATAAAAAGTGACGATGGCAGTGATGATCAAAAGATTGATCTTATAGAGCAGTCACCCATCATCTACTCACCAGTATCTCAGAATATGGAACTTCAAACTGTAGGAAGCATAAAACTGTACATGCAAACCGTAGAAGGTCAAAAATGTATATAGAAGCTGGTAAACTTAGATTTTTAAAAGCGAAATGATATTGGTTGATGAAAGTGACGTTTTACAAAATTAGTCTTGTCCAAAAAACGTGGGATGGGAGGTTTGGGAGAAGGTCAGTTTTTTCTACCCGGTTCAATGTAGGACATGAATTTATGTTTATTTTTAGGTTTATATTTAAGGATTCTAAAAATAAAAAACATAAAAATGACAGAAGGGGAGAAAACAGAGGGGATAGAGAAATAAATGATGCAAATTAGACTGAATGTTGATATAGATTTTACTATAATGTGCCACGTAAATTAACAGTTAACCGAGTAGATAAATTTTTAATAGGAGCCTTGCCATCATTCTGAACCACCGGATAAATAACAAAGCTTGATTGGAAAAACATAAAGGCGTACTAAATGGAGAAATTTTGACCAATAGGATATTGTCGTAGGTAATATATGGAGTTAAAAAATACTGTAACATTGGGAAATAGAGTCGGTTCAGTGTATTTGTGGCCTTTTTGATGTTTTAGGTACTAATTATAAGCATTTTTATCAAAGGTGTAGGAGATTGTGAACGCATGCCCCAAGTAGTCTTTCCAGAGAATCATTATTAAATTTAGGTTGTGCATGGGAGTCTCAGTAGAAAGGGCGGTAATCATTATATTATTCAGCATTCTGCATATAATCAAACCTTGGACCTATATAAAATCTTCTACCCCACAGATATGGGTGTATTAAGGTCACCGTCCTCATCATTAAGTAGGCTGGTTAGTGATTTCACCGTCCCTCCATTTGTGTTGTAGGCCCGAGTTGCCTAACTATGTAAATATGTAATTAGTAAAACTATAATTTCTGTATCTCTCTCCCTGTCAGAGTTCATCTTCCTTTACTAGTACCATGGTATACGCGAATTGGACGGCTAAATGTTAAGTAGCCATGTAGTATTTGCAACTTTAACAGACAAACTAATCGGATGCAAGCAGAGATATGGAGTAACAGGATGGATGTAGGTAGAAAAAATTAGTGGATTACATATTATTCTACAGTGCCAATAATTTCGAAGATTCAGGTGTTGCATGGCACATAAAGCAGCGTAGGGCGGTCAGGTTTGTGGTAAGGGGAATTCATTAAATGAGTATGGTATAAGGAAACAGAAATTTACAGAAGTATTTAGTTGTGGATATTGTGCTCAATATGATAGATTGATTTGATTATGTTTTGTTCTTGTTAAAGATAAGGATAGTTGAGAATCTATCTGAAAGGAGAAAAACATATAGCGACTGGGGGAAACTGTGATATTTGTAACAAGCGAAATTATATTTAGAATATTGGCAGAAAAATTAACTATCAGCATGGTCTTCTGAAGGAAATCATGTTTGAAACCAACAGCAGGCTTGAATCATTGACCATCAGTATGAAACTCCTCTTACATAGGCTTCAATTCAACGGAGACGTTAAGGTGATATATTAGAGGGCGAAACTATCTACAGCTGATAAAAAGACATATAATGCATCAACAACTAGCCGGCCAGTTGCAGTTACCCAAATGAGAGGTAAATTTCTAGGTTTCTTCACATCCATGTGCATCAACGAATTCAGCCGCTGTAGTGGCGAAACCTAAAGTTGGCGTACAACCAGACAATTTAGCCAATGGGTTAACCGACATCTCTCGTTTTGGTTTGAAAAAAGACGGTAAAATCCACATGCAGTTGTATTTTATCTCATTTGATAGAAAGCAGGCATGATATTGATTGAACTTTAGCATTCAAGATAGTATACCGCATACCACCAGAGTATCCAGACGTGATCCAATCTCGTCTCCTACACACCACCGAAGCCATAGGGACTCGAATCAGTATCCTGAGTCTGTATCAAAGAAAGCTGTTAAGCACACCTATTTCCTTCATACCCATATAATTTTCATAAACAACCTACACATCTCTTAACCTCCATTAGTGTTTATTCAGTAGTACTCCAATCCTTTTATACCTCTTCTACATACTCTACTTAACTGACCACACTGTTTTCACACTTAGCTTTGAACGATTACTATTATTATTATTATTACAGTTTTAACAATCTTGACTTTACATCACCCGACATACATCTAACTTACATTGAAGTATGTATTAATGTTGTTGTTTTTAATCTGCTTTTCATAACTACTATCAGTTTACACCTTCCACTTATTATGACTAGTTTTATAAGTAGCCTGTTTCGTTGTTATCATTGACTCACAGATTGCTTTCATTGGTTCAATAATTTTCCTACCCGAATATAAATATCGTTGCATATCAGGAAAGCCTGATGATAGTCTAACTGAAATCAATATTGTTTACCTATGTGTGCTATTTCCAAAAGAATACTGTGGATCAATCTAATTGAATGAACCTGATTGATTGCAATAGAAGGCCTTCAAAATATTATGAAATTTATTACTGGCTATCCTTATTCCAGAAGTTAGTTCAGCAACAACAACACCTGACTGTAAGCGTATATTATTCAGAGAAACCAAAATATTTGATAAAACAACGTTTTTGACAGCAACACTGGTTCACCAAGTTTGATAAGATATAAACACATCTGAAGTAACAAGTTAACAAGCAATATTTCGTACTTCTGAACCTATATTATATATATTTTCGTTGCACATAATCAACGACCAACCAACGCGGGAATAATAGACTTCCAGTTATGGATGATACATTAAACAAACAATATTCGGTGTTGTCAGCCCGCCAACTCTACTGATAGATGTCAACAGGCTAGGGTGGCAAATGTGAGGGTGCTGTTAAAATGTGTTAGTGTAAGAAAGTAAAGAAAGTTGCGAATAATACACATGCGGTTGTCGTAAGTTGTGAGCTTGTGTGCCAGGTATGAGGAGATCTGTGGCTTTTTATGCTAGGATTTCCAGGTGACTCAGGGAAAAGTTGTTCTATCTCTTTGATATCAAGGAACAAATTAACCATACTTTGGAATTCTGGAAAATTATCACAGAATCAAATATATAACGTGGTGACGTGCAGAATATTGTAAGAAAGTTATGAGACCGAAATTCGTATTTTTTGATACGTAGTGTTTAAGCAAGATTTCTTAGACTGTATTAAGATGTAGTCTTTTACTATTGGAGTGGAGATTTAAAAAATAAAACCGTGAATCACTTTGTGGACAAACTTCAGAGTAATCTTCAGGCAGCTTCTATATAGAGGTTCTAAAGAGGGCGAACTACATCTTATTGCGTAATTTATATTACAGCCCCACCTCAGTAATCGTCAGATAAAAGTTCTCTGAAAGTTTTAAACCCGTATATTGTCGCTATAATCCATACTACGGAAGATAAATGAGTAACATTCTAAGGTAAGACTTATATGTACCGTGTATATTGCAAACTTGATTTGCCTTGTGCAAATTTAATCATCACCTGGACTTGGATATAAGTAAATATACATGTTAGGTGAACTTTAGGTTCATGAAATAACATATACCTTAGTCACATATGGATCTCAGTGTTTATATAACACTTTCATCCAAGTAGAGTACATGTTTGTTATCACATTTTCCGAATCGCATAATTCTACACTTACCATGATTTAGCAGTGACTGTCATTTCTGGCTCCAATTTGACAAGTTATATAAGTCTTTTTGAATATCAGATATGCCTTCACTAGACGTACCAGGTTTAAAGCTGTATACTATATTTAGGTCATTTACGTATAATTACGGTCTGCCAAAATGTATGGCTTAACATCTATTACTAATATATAGTGGAAAAGAAAAAGGGCCTATAATATTCCCCTGAACCACCCTACTAGTAATAAGTAATTATATGGGTGATGAGAGATGGTCATCATCTTAATATCTGGTTTCGTGTTGTTGTAAATGATACAAGCCAAGAGCGTAATGGATCCTCGTTTTTTCTGAAAGCCCTCAGTTGAGGGATAGGTTATAATCAGATGATTTATAGAAAGCTTTCCCGAAGTCGAGGAAAGCAGTTGATGCAACCATCATGTTGCTGGGTTATATTGTTGAGTTCGTCTAATAGACACATGTCACAAGAACTGGTCTTTAAAAATCTATGTTGTGAGGTGGGGAGCTGGCTACATTTTTGAGGATATTGTTGTATATCAGCCCTAATTACTTTTATTTACAGCATGCCACAGCAAACAATGGAACAAACTACCGTAAAATATTTACCTATGTGACTCCATTCAGACATTCACACAGCTGATCATTTTATTTCCGGAGTTCGATGATCTGTATCGAATTTTACCCAACTTGCCACTTAACCTCGAAGCACTCAGTAATGGCTCACTAGAGCTCAAAACTCCGAACACTGTAATTCATGTTTGTCGCACCAGAAAAAAACATGGAAGGAAGAACTGACTTTCACACTATTTACTTTTTCATTTTATATGCTTTTCTGTATCGTTTTACCCCCCCCCCTCTACCGAGTTTATCAACTATTCTTACATGGAATCGGTTTGCTCTAAATAATCTACCCTAACGTTGTTTAGCAAGACATTCATTTAATGTATCAACAATTCACCGTTCCAAATTAAAGTGGTGTACTCCACAACCTATTCAGATTTCCGTAAACACGTTTCGTCAGAGCTTTTATTTGATTATCAAATGTTTTTAATCTTATCTCGTATCTATAAAAACTTCACATTTTCTTCCGTTTATTCTCGACCACTTTCCAGAAATGTAAAGTCAGAGAAGAAGGCGCATTTGTTTGTCAGAGGTTCGCCAAGATGCAATACATCCTCCTGGTATTCTTATATTGTATTCATTGTTGGCTTTTTCAGTTCACAAAGTTATTTTATACAAAATTCTTAATACTGCCGCCCGATTTCATATAGTTACATGCGCTCACTAGATCGACAGAAAATAGAGAAGGTTCAACAATTTCTTAATAGACTACTAACCCCTGGCCAGCCCTATATTGAAAGATTCTGTGCTCGAAAATTAGGCCCTTCATGGGTCAACAGGATCAAACAATCTTACGACAATCTATAAAATTCTGCATGAAGAAACTATAACAGATTGTTCTGCTTTGACGTATGCTCGAAAACATAAGTATGACTTGCGGAACCGAAATTCTCTGGTAAGAGTACCGAGAGCCATTAGTAAATTGAAATCTTCCTTTTTTGTTGCACACTATGTCAACCTCTAGAAACAGTTGCCAGAAAGCGAACAACGATGTAGTTCCTTGTCACAGTTTAGATACGCAATAAACCTCTACTTAGACAATACCGGTATCTGCAACTTACTTAATACAACTTATGTAGAATGAGGTGTATTTATCAATGGACCATCTGGTATCTAGTCATTTTGGTAACACTTATACAAAGAACTGAATTCTTCAGGTCATGCAAAGTGGTAGAAGATTGTCTGCCATGCATACTTCTGCTGGCAGTTTGTTCCATATTTGACCATACCTAATCAAAAAAGTTTGCGCGAGTTTTGGTTTTGTATTTTTCACTTTTAACTTGAAAAACTTTACTTCTCAGATAATAGTCTCTAATGTAGGTAATGTATCGAGTATTAGTTGAGATTTCCATCATATTCTACAGCGGTTTATGAAAAAGGATTAAGTTTGTTCTTAGTCTTCTTCTAAATAGTGGTTAAAGTTTGAGCATGTGACGTCTAGTTTTGTAGTTTATTTTAGAATTGTTTTTAACTACGTGTCGTGTTAAGTATCGTTGCACACTGCCTACTCTCATATTGTTTCTTTATCAAAGGATGCTTAATAAGAAGGAGCAGTACACAAGTAAAGGTCAAGAACGCACCAGGTATACGTTCGTCATATAACCAGAGCGACTTTTAACGATTGAATCCACTCGTACGAATGAGAATAAATCAAAAAGTAATCAAGAATGAAGGAGAAGTTATATTTGATCGTAAGTGTAGTAGCGCTAATGGTATAACAACGTCCAAACTGACTAATGAGAGAGCGAGTTGTTATCTGCGCCGTGTCGCGTCGTGATTTGGTGGTGATACGTGACTGAGTGCCTTCAACTAGTTGTGTCCGTTAAAACAAACATGGTAAGCATAAGTGTCGAAGGCCTATGTAACTATTTATTTAAGGGATTATTTATCACTACACATTTTACGCATATATTTTTGAGAGTGAATCTTGACTCATTCCGGTAAAAATTTTTTAGAATTGGACCTGAAAGTTCTCCTGATTTTAATTGTTTGGTAGGAATGTGCTCAGAGAAGTTAAAGCCGTGAGAATATTGTATGCCTAGGTAGGTAACAGTATTAAGTTCAGGGAGTTTGCGGTTGCTAAGTACTAGCTGAATTTCAAGTTTTGGTTCCCCCCACACATATCCGTCCACATTTCTCAGTACTGAATTTCAAACACCAGTCGGAACACCTATTACCTAGGTTGTTCAGCTTGTCCTGCATATTTTGGATGCAATGTGCCATGTCCCGGCTTGCAGCCTTGTAGACTACTTTTAAGTCGTAGGCATATAGGTATGGCTTTCCTACTATGAAGAACCTGCATATGCTATTTATATATATAATGAAGAGTGAGGGCTGTGGAACACTACCTTGCACAGCTCCACTGGTTATTAGTCGTGGTGTTGACGTTAAAGTGCCTACTTTTGTTATCTGATATCGGTTTGTGAGAAATGATTTGAACCACCCTAGGAAAAGATTAGTGGTTCCTATGGACTGCAGCTTACAGATTAGATTATATGGTTCCCTGTTAAAAGCTCTCTTTATGTCAAAGTATAGTATTATTACTAACTTCTTCTGATCATGATTTCTAGTAATCTCATCAAAGAGATCATTGAGACATGTAACACATGACTTTCTTTTGAAAAAGCTTGCTGGGAGGAAGTAAGCCTCCAACTGGTAAATAGTCAGATGCTTGATCTTTGATTATCTTCTCCATTACTCGTGAGATCACGGGCGTGATATTAATTGGTCGATGTTGGTATAATTCAACGTTGTTTTGTCAGATTGAATTCCATTATTAGCCGACACCGGTTTCGGAATTGACTGAGCGAAGTGTTTATGTTGCTGCTTGGTGACAATATCGTCTAGAAATTTTTTGTCATCTTGTTGTCAGTGGTGAGATTATAAATTATATCGTAACGGTGTATCTTTTATTCCAACTAGCTGGTTGGAAATAATACGGTTACGGCCAATCGACGTTCGGGATTCACCTTCGGTTTAGGGCAGGACTTACATTGTGTTCAGTGGCTTCACTATCGGCTCAGTTATAACAAATCAGCCAAGATTATTTGGCAGACCTTATTCTCCTAAGCCACCTTCTCAAATCTCTGGACAAGGTCAATTTTGAAAGCTTACGTTTGTTAACTAGTTTTTATCCGCTTTTTAGCAATCTAGCTCTATCAACCTCTATATCCCTCTTCAGAAATACTGCACTCCGTGTGTACAATTTTATTGCTCCTTACAGTTTGGAATTTCAAATTCTGTAACGTTCAATTACTATACCCAAATGTACACAAACCCTGCCATTTCTGGTTTACTACACTCCTGGATGGCTCCCTACATTGCTATACACTTGGTCGTTTATTTATAAAATCTAATTAGTTTCTGCAACCGTTCGACTCTCCTATGGTATAATACATTTTTGTTAATCACGCCTGTATAAATGGCCTGCTCTTGAAATCAGGAAATAAAACGTTAATATAACCATTGTTATTAATATAATTTATTATATATACTGTCTTGTCTTACAGCCGTAACAACAGTGGGTCCGCTTAATCAATTTTAGGAGTAGTTTTGGCCAAATATGGAAATTGATTTAACCAAACATTTTTCAGTGGTACCAATCTGTGACATCCGTGACGTGTGGCATTTGCAAAATGAATGCAGGTAATCATGATAACAGATCCTAAGTGGAAATTACAGCTTTTTCAAATGTTATTCACAGTCCTTTCGAATTGACTGAACCGATTAATATTCATTAGCGCTTAAATAATAGCGGTAAACAAGCTTACTAAAAAAGCGTGTACCTAATTTAGTAATCTAATAATAAACACAGGTGTCGTGAGTTGTGTCTTACATATTCAACTGCAACAAAGGGCAGATTTCAATGTATTCCAAACTATCCTTCCTTAGGCGAGTCATTGATAGAAAGGGACTTAGGATTAAGATTATGTGGTCTTACACCGTACGCTGACAAAACGATTTTACAGTCAGTCTCGCACTATCGACATTGTGGCTTAGTTGAAATCAGTTTGGCATTAGGACTTCACATAGAAATCTCAATGGCTTTAGAGTATGTATATATAGCATGTTTACATTTACCAATCTAGAGAAATTAGAATACCTCATAGTGCTTCCAATGCCGAGCCATGAAGCTTAAACCATAATTGGAACGCTTATTATCACTTGATCTACATCCTTTAGAATATAAGTAACTCATCACATGTAAATTCACAAATACCCCCCTCCCCCGGGCATTCATTTAAAAATACCAACTTTCTGAGTTCGGCAACTCAAGGCACATTACTGTTGGATGGACTAAAGACAGGCTTTCTTCGCACTAAAAATAATCAAGTCCCCGAAACTTTTTGGTGGAAATAGTCTAAGTTAATTTTGGTCACATAGAACGCCAAATACTGATTATACTTCAAAAAAATTGGAAATTGCATCTCACCATGAACTTCTGCCGGGTAGGTCCTCTTCACCAGCCTGCTCAAAGTTCAGAACAGTTAGACTGTACAAGAAAAGCGAAACTATCCCATGTACATTGCTAGCCAAGATTCTTACAACGAATTCGATGTAGTAGAGCACCGAATTAATTGTAGGAAATCGCGATTGGTAAGTATTAATGGGTGTATGATGAAACGGATAACCTACTACTTTGGGAAAAAACATCTGTTTCATCTAAATGGGTTACGACGACTGGCCGAATATCACAGGGCCTCATCATAAAACCACCTCATTTCTTATTATTTATGAATGGCATTCCTGTTAGCCTAGTAACAAACACCTTTTTCATGTAGAAAATCTCGGGATTAAGAAGGATGTTCAGAATCTTTCTGATATATTGATTCTTTAAGAGGACTTCAATAAGATATATATATGGGTCTTCAGATATCTGCCTTCCCCAATAAATGCAAAATTTTAAAAATAAACGATCGAGATGAATTCTTTTTTACACTCTTGGTGGACCCAGTATTACAATTTCTACTTCAGAAAAGAACACTCTGCAACACTCAAGGAACATCTTAGTATTTGTATTCTGCATGCAGTGAAGCCAACTCAGTCATAAGGGTTTCTCTCTGGAAATTTAGGTGGCTTGACATCTAAGCTATTCGTTAATGTTTCCAGTACATATATAAGATCTTACTTTAAAAATTTCACATACCACGTCTTTCCCCTACTACTTAAAAAAAAATAATGTCATCCTGAGACGCGTTCAGAGAAGAGCGATTAAAAAGGTACTGAGACAGATAGACAAACCTAGTATTGGTGGCCTTAATGCATCAAACTTTCATCCCGTGCAGTAAAGAAGTTTCAGATGTAGATATTATTATGATGTATCAGGAAGCTACTATTCGTACTCACCAATAACGATCTTATGTAAAATGTAGTCCCAAATAAAACCTAAAATCATTGTTGCTCTGCTCAAACTATGACGTACTACCGTATCTATTTCTTTATTATATCAAGAGTTGCCAGTTCCTACTAGCTTCCAGGATGGTTTTGGGTATGGTTATAATCACGATTATCTGCAACACCGATTTCCTGTCGCTGTGGGCACAAAACATCCAGTCCACTAGGCGTAGGATCCATTCAGCCTATTCAACTGCTGCACGCAAGTTGATCTTGACGGCCACAGCTAACCACTGTCTAAACGTTGCGGTTACCCAAATGGTTGGATTCAGCTTCGTCTAGTCCTGGTATAGTCAAAGCAAGGTGAGGAGTTAAATAGACATACTATTTTATCCTACCTGCATATCCAATATTATTGTTTTCTTTCTCGTTAATTTCATATGCACGCACCTAATAAATTTGCTATTTAAAACAAAGACTACCACTCTGTGAGTTATAGCATTCTTAAGGAAACTAGGACCAAGTGGTATTGCTAGCCGATAACTCTGGTAACACTAGCAGCATGTCACGAAATCCTACACCCCCTTACAAGGCACAACTTAAGTTAACCCACGAGGTCCGCGACCAGGTCATACACTAACGAACCGGGTGAATTCGCTCTCACACATACCTCGTCAGCCTCTCCTAGTGCCCATATCAGCCCAGGAAAACATGAGGCTACAAAATCAGACACCAAAGTCAGAGGCAGAAGGCAAAACGGCTTTATATCATACCAACACAGCGAAGTAGTAGGCATCATAAGGGTGACCCGGAGACAAATTTCGACGGAAGGGAACTGTAGTTGTCTAACGATAAATGTGAAATTAGCATAAAGCTTGTCAGTTAAAGGAATCCAGCTTTCTAGTGTAACTTCTATAACAGGTAGATACACTGCGACTACCATGAGACAATACCTTAATGATACTTTAACTTCATGGTGGACAGTCCATGCCAGTGTTTCAGGTATGTATACCTGGTATTTAAACTTAACTATCACTGACTGTTCAGTGCTGGGAATACTAACCTGACACCCGAGGTCATAAACTTCTTGGACTCAGTTAGTGACAGCCCACAGGATGGGGACGATTCACACAACTAAGGAAAAAAATATTCCATCTGAACGCAGAGCACCTTGGCGAGGCTTAATCGTACACTCAACCACACAGCTTGTGGAGACAAGAGAAAAACGTCCGTCGGTAGTGGAAGCCTAGGCGACCCAACAACTTCCTCCAGAGAACTTCCTTATAGTATTAGTTTTTATTTTAAGCGGCCACTTAGCTAGGACCTTGACCCACGGCCAGCCACTGGTGTCTGACGAAGGCCATGTAGAAATAGGACCTTCCATCGGAGCACCACCTATTCTCGGAGATAACGGTGTCTGCAAACACCATTCACTGATCCTTTCTAAGTCACAGCACCCACCAGTGGCCTGATAAGAAGCCGTGATTATTTCGATAAGCAACAACGGCAGGAATACTGTCAACTTCTATGACTGAAAACTGTTCCTGCGAGAGTCTGCTGGTTTTACAAAGGAGGCAACAACAAACCGGCCATCTTTTCCATAACTACGAGTATCTTTTAACACACCCGAAAAGTCGGGGATATCATTACCTACCTTTTAGAAGCCATCCACTGTGAGGAATTCTGAGCTTAAGGCAATACCGGAAGCTCAAAAAAAATAGCCGACATGCTCGGGTGAGAACATTTCCACGGTAGCGCGTGGAGTTCCTAAAGTGTTTGATGAGTGCTCAGCGAAGCGATATTTGCAGTGGCTACACATGTGGAAGTGGCTTTTAAGCCTGATCAACCTAAGTAAAGAAACAACAGTGAGCGTCGGTAGACTACCTCGCCCTGTTCATCTAAAGACACTAAACGTATCTCAAATGGTTAGCATGACATTTGGAGACTGAAGGAAATCTAACCAAGGCTCTGTAGGTTTGGCACAATTCAAAGCGTGTACTACACGGATATATCAGACACTGCGAAAGGAAACCCTGGCTGATGTAACAGAGATCATCCGCAAGTGTGGTTGTCACACGTCTTAGTGTCTCCGGGAATACAACCCCTCCCATTACAGAGTACTTTCTTCGGGAAAGAACTGACTATAGGTACTACTTTCTCCAACATAATTCTCACCGCGGCCAGTTCCAAGGAAACTAGCCATCATTTCACATAAACCAGACTAATAAAACAGAACCGTAGGCAGCAAGTTAGCTGAAGCAGAACACGACAAATTAGGCAACTGGACGGATGCCTACACAAATGTACGGGGCCTAAGAGGTGAGATATCGGAACTTCGAAACCTGAGCCGAAATTCAAGGATAGTTATACTCATGAAATATATCTCACTCGGAATCTCAGAAGTAGATGTGAACGTGCAGTGCATGGTTTTGTAAGGAAAAGACGAAGAACACAAAAGTGGATGTTGAGTTAACATGCCCGTAAGTAGCCTACTTTAAACAACACCCATTAACGATACCACGTTGGTAAGTTGATAAGAATCCATTTTTTGTCGCTTTAGTATTGCAAGTAGTAGATACCTAGTTGGCGAGATTTACAGCCTTCCACAAGCAATCACAAGCATAACAAGAGTCTTCTCAGAGCGATTTCGTCGCTCGCTAGCGAGAAGGTCAAAAATATGATGGTAGCTGAAGATTTCAACGCCCCGTCCACTTCGCCGAGGGGGTCTCACTTAAGAGACGATTTGCAAATGGGCTTCTGTTTTCCATCAAGAAAGTGAGAGTAACAGATCGGGTAGGTTGCGACACTAGATATGGAACTGAAAGTAAGCCATCGAAGGTAGGCTACATACTTTCCAATGATAGACTCCCACTGCAAAATATTATACCTAACGCCCTGGTCAGGAAGAGCAATCACGCCTTGATGACGTTGTGAAAGGTCACCACCAAAACTCTGGCATGGAACAAGAGCACATTATGTTTCCATAATGCTTGAACAGATAATTGGGTTCAAGGCGAAAATCTAACACAAACCATATGGCCTAAGGACTAAGAGTACCTATCTACAGACCAACATTGACTCGCCGTCAAAGATACCATCAACGAAGCAACCTAAAGATGCATCCATCATGCAAAACAAACTAGCTTAAACGAACTCATGGTCGAAACGAGGGAGTTACGCCTTCTCAAAGTAAAAAGAAAGGCCTAGCCTGGGTAGGGGACTGCAGGAAAGACCACCGACCTCAACTCGAACGTATGTCTTACAAATAGGTGCAACACGTGTATCAGACACGACAAAGGAAAATTATAAGTCCACTTGGCTAGAAGGTTTCAAAAGAATACAAAACAACTGTAAATATTCAAAGCCCTAAGCCCGATTACCAACACAAACATTTTAATTTTCACAGGCTCCCAAAAGGAGTCGCTCACCAATACCGAGGCAGTCTATATTTTTAGCGCTCACTTTGGCAGGCGACTAAACTCCCCTTCGGCTGTGACCATCAACACGCCCGTCACATCACTGAGCTGTAATAACCATGAGAAAGGTAGTACCAGATCAGTCAGCCAAAGCATGAAGACATTCAACCAGTAAATTTTTCTGACACTCGTTACAATAAAAATTGTTGCTAGGAGAATGAAAGCAGGCACACCTATCCTGTATCTGCAAGGGGGGGATATAATGGATCCCGCTTGTCATAGACCAGTTGCAGTGTCCCCCCACCCTATACTATCAATAGTTTCCGAAAATGATTGTGAGTGCTCAAGTACTGCGGTCCGTTGACAGTCGCAACCTGTTACCCGAGACACAACACGACTTTCGACGAAACAGGTCCCAAGACACGAACACCCCTCTAGCCTATGATGACTCGACAACCTGTTGGGACACCAACGCTCAAGTTCATGGTGTTCCAGGATTTCACAAAAGTGAAAATGCGCCCCTAGCTTCCTAACCGTAAGGCAGCAGCTATGAGCTTCACAGAACCATTACTCTTTTGGTTACAGAACTACCTGCTAGGGTGAAAGTTCTGTGCTAAGGGGAACGGGGTGAACTTACACAAGGAGGGCCGACCACTAGTATCAAGAGGCTTGATTCTCAAGGCATTTGTATTTCCAATTTTTACTAACAACCTCCTATCAAATATTCGCTCGTCCATTCTTATGGATGTGGACGACGTAAAGCTGTCTAGAACTATGAGAGATGGTGAAGACATGTAACGCTTACAGCATGACCTGGATAGGATAGAGAAGTGGACGGGCGACGACGGTCTGACTCTCAGTATATAAAAAATGCCAAGTAACTTACTACTGCACTTCAGACGTTACCTAACCGGACTGTTACCTAGGCAAGCAAAGAATAATTAAAATCTCCAAAGGTCGAGACTAAACACAATTTTCACTGACAGACTGGGGACTAGGTTACACTATCAAGTGGATGTCACGAAGGCATACGCGACGATGCACTGAGTCCGCAGGTAAATGGGCGTGCTGGCACTAGAAATTTTTCTAACAATGTCTTAATTGTGCATAAGATCACATCTAGAAAATCACAAGATTATCACCCTCCTATCCTTAAAACAGACGCTGACCTTCTGGGAATAGTACAGACGCAAACGAAAAAATGCGTAACGGTATTTAGGAACAAATAATGCATCTATCGGTTACAAAAGCTGGGGCTATTCACTCTGAGCAACAGATGATTAAGGGTAAACCTAATTGCTGCATACAATATACTGAGTACGCCTGCATATGGTAGTAAGCTAACAGTTCCACACACTAATATATCTCGGAAAAACCAACTAATTATTGCTCATCCAAGAGTACTAATACAGGTGATGGCAAATTTCTTGTCACTAAGAATTTGCTGCGCCTAAAACGCACCACCTGAGGGAGTAACCACTCCGGATCATTTCAAATGCAAGCTAGACAACTACGCGTACCACCATGGTATACCTAAGGCCCCTTGGAACAGGGGCTGAAAATCTAATATTAGCTCATAATCTTGATCATAAGCGCTCCCAACCCTTACCCATTATACAGAAACCTTTAAAGCCTTACTCATCAGACTACCTGTGACAAAATTAAGAGGCGAAAACTAGTGCATAAACCTACAAGGAAAAGAAAAAGAAAAGTAGGAAAAAGAAAAGAAAAAGGAAAAGATAAAAAAAAGCGAAGAGAAACCGGCTGGAACTGCAAAAGCTTAGTCGGTGGTGCAGTCAGCCAACTACCAGAAGAACACAAAGACCCGGAACCGAAATCGCAATATGCAAGATGCAAGCGCGAAGAAATCAACCGGTTTACAATAGCTGGTCATGTAGATATTGGATATTTGGAGAGGACGTCCTTATAACAAAGAGAAAAAAAGAGCTTGTAAAATAATCGTGCTAACTTTTGCCGTCAGGAAAGAAAAACTTTGAGACTCGTTACCTGGATAATTAATTATGGCACCTCCTGCTAGATTTTTGAAAGGATGGGTAGGCACCTAGGGACAATGTTGTTATATCAACACCTTGACTACTCCTGTTCTAAACTCTAAATTCCATCGTTTTCTTCTTACTTTCAGAAAGAGTATGGCAAGTGTTATACTCTTCATGACCAAGAACATTCCTACCACCTTGATGATCTCAAAAAACAACCGTTCAACAGTTCAGGCAAACAAAATTTGGAGTCTAACCAATAGCTGTAATACCGCGCGCTCATCAACTCTCTGACGCGTCATGGCCTCGTTTTTTGATGTTGGCTCTAAGAGGAAAGACAAGAAAGAGGAAGATGAAGGTAGGACAGGCTTAGTTATTTTGTATTTTTCCTCTTGTGACCAGCTTTTGATTTACCTTATATGCTGTGTTTATCCTTTTCTAGGACATGGCGCAGTGTATGCCAAGCTCGATAAAACTGCGGTTTTGCAAGAAGTAATTCCTAATTCCGATACATACAATTACCTTTAGGCTCGATTATTTAACCAAACACCCCTAAATCCAAGGAAATGTGTCCACATTTTAACCAAAATTTTAGTGATTCTTGGCCAGGTAACCAATAAGTCATCTATAAAACGTCATCTATAGAGTGATAAAGTGGGTAAAGTTGAGGCGACAGATACATTTTTTGCAATGACCAAATTGTTTCAGTCTAATGACGTATGCCGTTTTATTATAATTTGCGCCTTTAGCAAAACCTTCGTCGTATGTTATATTTAGTGATTAAGGAGCTTGCTACTATTGCTGACGATGTAATAATTGTCACTAGCAGGTATCTTCCGCTATTACAATCATTCTGTTTTAGTTTAACTAAGGATATGACTGGTCCAGAGGTTGCCTTTCGAGGTCCCGCAATTCGAGCTCTTTGTGCTATTACGGATGTAAGTTAAGCTATAATTTTACTCCTGATCTTAGTCGGCTATGGTCCAGAGTATTGAACGCTATCTTAAGCAGGCCATAGTGGATAAGTCACCCGCAATCGCATCAGCTGTGCTGACGTCAGCATATAAGCTAATGGCTGTATGTCCTGAAATAATCAAACGATGGACAAATGAGATACAAGAAGCCGCATCGGGCTCCCGTATAATGGTACAGTACCATGCCCTTGGTTTATTGTATTTGATTCGTCAATCTGACCGGCTTGCAGTGACAAAACTGATCCAAAAGTTCACCCGGTCTACACTAAGATCACCATACGCATATTGTCTTATGGTAAGTTAACGTTCAAATAATTTTATCCTTGTAGATAAGAATAGTTGCAAAGCAGTTAAATGAAGATGGGCACTCGTAAGTTGCCTAGTTTTTATTAGAAAAGGTGTATTTATGATATCTCCATGTACCCTCATTCTCAAAAACCTTTTAGTATGCGGACTACGCTTCTCCTATTCAATAGTAAATGAATTTAAATCTCGTCTTTAGTGATATACTAACATAAAATCTTAGGTGGGAGTAAGCTGACAAGGTTTTATAATCACCAAAAAGCAATACAGAATTTTAGAAATGTTTCAATAATTATATAGAAATCTGTAACGAAAATTAAGTAATAAATATCACAAATCTGAGGATTAATGTTTGCACGTTTTGGACAGTGTAGAACTGTTATCCATTAGCAGCTAATCTACAACCCTGTTAGCAAGTATGGACTTATTAATCTGCTTATTTCCTGATCCTTGTTGAGCATGCTCTGTTTCGCTATCTGTGGAACTATTTTGCAGACTATTATATCTCATCCCGAAAATTTGTGTTCAGTTCAATAAGTTCTTAGCTCTCTAATTTCTAGTTCCACTTGTTGCTCTGTGGCAATGTTTTGTTTGAGATGAATCATTTTTAAGTTGACATTTAAAACAGATGTGCTTGTATTTCTTGTCAACACTTGTTTGCGTCGCAACATAACAAACTAATACAAATAAACTGCAGCCTTGGTAGTGCACTTTATAGTAAAAGCTCGGTCAATGTAGTAAAATAGAGATTCAGGACAGGATTGGTCCTTCGTGGCTTTTCTGATCATGTCTACAAGTGTATTTATTAGATTATTACGTATTCGACAATTCCAGATTACGTATTAAGTTGTATAAACTTGCACATTGTAAATACAGTTATATTTCCTAGTATAGTGTCACCGAACATTTTCACAAATTACCTATCAAATTTTACCCAACTAATGTAAGGTATAGTTAATCCGTACATTTTGCATGAAGATCACATATTTGCAGTTATTTATAATCCCAGCTAGATGCCATCGTTTTTGAATGTATAACGTATTTGTATTCATTCATTATTTGAATATCAAAGTACATATGATACAGTGATGTTCCATTTTTCACGTATCGTGAAAAATTTATGATAGTATGCATTAACTGAGTCAACACATTTATTCCAATTACTGTTTACCGAGGTAAGTTTTTGTTTCTTGAAATCTCAACCGTGTATGGTAAGCGTTTTGTTCTGAAGAACTAGTTTATGATAATTTGCTGTTTTACAAGATATTTTTCACTTGTGAACCATATTTTCACTATATTTCTTCAGGAATAATCCTCAATTATTTGAATTCCTGGAATCATCTCTTCGCCATAAATCAGAGATGGTTATATACGAGGCGGCCCGTGCAATAGTTAGTCTCCGAAATTTAACAGCTAAAGAATTGGCTCCTGCCGTGGGTGTTTTACAACTACTTTGTACATCCTCCAAACCTGCGTTACGATATGCTGCTGTACATACACTAAATTCCGTTGCCAGTAACCACCCTGCAGCTGTAACTGCATGTAATCTCGATCTCGAGCAACTAATTGGTGATCCTAATAGAAGCATTGCGACACTTGCAATAACTACTCTACTAAAGGTGAGTTACTGAAAACCATGGAGGGCTATTCCTTCGTACCCCGTTTTTGTTTACGTTTGTCAGTATGCTCAGAAGCTACAGAAATCTGTCCTAGTATCATTCTAGTTTTCAACCGACTTCTGACAATAAGTATTACCAGGCTGTATGGCTGTTGTTATCTACCACTAATGTTTGTATGCATGATTAACATAGAACCTGGCGCATGTGTATGTCGGTCCAAGTTGCCATACCTCTATAGCACCGCAAGATTAACATCACATTAGTAGAAGTTACTTCAATAATAATAATAATAATAATAATAATGAGTGTGAAGACATAGAATATGGTTCAAGGAGCATGAGATGAAAGTTATGAAGTAATTTAAGCTCACGATTTAAGGGAGGACAATGAGTAGACACGTCTGCACCATTATAACCGATTCTAAAACGTGTCACTTAGTGTTTCTAGCCACTGGTTACGTTATTAGCGAAGACCCCAATCAGGTAGTCTGAATCTACTGACACGACTCAGACCAGTAGTCTTCATTGACTGGTGCCATGTTTTAATTTAGCCGCCTCTAACTCTCTTCCATTCTACTCATATCAGCCGGCATCGCGCGTCGAGGCAGATGGTGGTTTGGCATACGCAACACATGTCCAAACCACCTCAATCGACGAAGATTCGCAACCTTATCGACTGATTTACCACCTTTGCCTAACACCCGTCGTCTAACCTCATTATTACTCACTCAGCAGTCCCAGCTGGTGCGAGCTATGTTTCGAAGAAAATCGATGGTCAAAAACCAATAACCTTCGAGTGTCGTCTACTCTTAGTGACCACGTCTCACACTCATACAGTAAGACAGAGTCAACTTTTGCTCAGTACACACTTCCCGTCGTTGAAAGAAAAATGTCTCGTCTACGCCATAGGTGATGTAAGTTGGCAAAAGCCAAACGAACTTTTTGAATTCGTACTGAGATTTCGTCAGATTTTGACCAACCCATTAGGGCTAATCAGACTTCCAAGATAAGTGAAGTGGTTGACGTTCTCAACTACCTCACTACCCTGTCTTCAGCTTAGGTGTTGACGAAAACCAATCCTAGAGCAATAGTTTGCATCTAGGGGGGGGGGGGAGAAAAGCATTCCGAACATGCTTGCATGGGTGCTTATTGCTGTCAAAAGATTCTGCATCTTATCGGCGTCTTCGCCAAACAGAACTATATCATCAGCATATCCTAAGTCAATAAGTGGATATCCTAGTAGGTGATGAATTCCTGTAAAGTTAGAGTGTAATTTCCAACAGCAAATCGACTATGAAATTAAATAAAAATACAGACAGTGGCCAGCCTTGACGGACACCACTTGAGGTTACAAGTTCGGATGACAGTTCGCCATTAGTTCTGACATGACTATTAGTGTTTGAATAGAGAGCCTTAACGAGATCAATGTACTTTTGGGGTACGCTCTTCAATGAAAGACGCTTCCGTAGAACTTCTCGGTCTACAAAGTCAAATGCCGCTTTTATGTCAAGAAAAACCACAATTGTTGGGCGCTGAAAAGTATGTCTGTGTTCTAAAACCTGACGAATGGTGAATACCTGGTCTATACAACGACGACCAGATCTGAAACCAACCTGGTTCTCTCGTATTTGTAGATCACGAGTTGCAGTTCAACGTCTGATAATTATAGAAGCTAGTATTTTAGACACTATATTAGTCAAACAAGTTCCCCTATGTTTATCGCAGGACGATTTTGACCCTTATGTACTGGGACGATTAACGATCGACACCAGTCAGATGGAATTATGTCAGGTTCCCAAACTTTAGTCAAAATATCAGTCAGCCTAATCGTCAAAGTGGGATCACCAACCTTAAAGACCTATGGAGATAATCCATCTGGACCCGCTCCTCTGCCTCGCCTTAGATTGTGTAGCTTTCTCGACTTCGAAAAGAGTCGGGGGACCTAAGTTGACTTTCCATGCAGGCTGTGGGAAGTTCTAGATCATCTGAAGGCCAACCAAGCTGCTCCTTGAAGTGTTCAGCCTATCATCCTAAACGTCTAGGCTGAGAGCTCATAAGCGTTTCATCTTTTTCAGAAATCGTCTCACTAACGCTTGATTTTTTAACCCCGCTTTCTTTTATTAACGTGAAAATTTGTTTACTGTTACCTAACGGGACTACCTTTTCCATCTCCTTTGCTTTCGTTACCCACCACTACTCACGATCGTTTCGCAGACTTTTCGCCAGTTTGTATCTGACTATTCTTCACTCATCATCGTATTCGGAGCCCGACGGGATAAGTTTTCGGGAGTCCGATTTAACAGAAGCCATCGAGATATGTTGATTTTTCTTGACATGTTGATTTTAGTCCTTGATGGATGTCACCGTGGATGTTACAGCTGTTTGGATATCTTGCTAAGCGATATCTAGTTGAGTTGCATCTTTAGTAATTGCGTAAGTGATTCTTCAGTTGTTGCTGGGATTTACTCTTGACTGTCTCGTTGCTGAACTAGATTCTAATGGGTTTCCCTGTAGTCATTTTTCTTCGCCCAGTAAGATGCAAGCAACACGTGCTCGTAATAAAGCATCATCAGAATCCAAACATGTACTACAGTAATCTATCGAACCCTTTAAACGGCGACTGATGGCGATATGGTCTATTTGAGTTCACCATCGAGTAGGGCCCGGAGGTCGCTATGTTAGATGTTGCTCCCTATGTTTAAAGTTCATGTTTTTCTAGAAATAACCGATTGTCTGAGGAAAGTTGTAGCAGACACAGCCGGTTTCCATTCTCTGAGCTGTAACACTGAAGTATCCACCTAGATGCCTTTAAGACTGATTCAATCTACCTATTTGGGAGTTAAAATCACTAGCCATGAGTACCGAATCTGAGTGTTTGGCCCTATGAAGAGGTTTGGAGAGTTTTCTGTGCAATTCATCTTTCACTTTATCCAGACTGCAGTCAATGAGAGAGTAGATAGAAACACCGAAAATACAACGACGTGTGTCCCTATCTTTCCGAGTTCTTATTGAACCACTTAATCGAACGGCATATTGGGGACTGTCGACAGGAATCCATTCGAGAAGTCCCTGTTCTGCTCTCATATTTAACGCAATACCTACACCGGCTTGCCCGCGAGAAATTGCTGTCGAGTCGCCAGATAAACGAAGACAGTGTATCGCGAAAGTTCTTCACTCTGACTAGGTAAGGTCAAGTGAATGACCACGCTAGGATCCTGTATGTGTGTTTCGGAGACACAACATACATCATTGGCGTGGGATTCTAATGTCTTAGCTAGGAAGACGTGCTACCCTATTTGACACAGGGTTCGTACATTGAATGCATTAATGTGAAGTTTGGAGCGTGATCTTAGTATACTCGGGAAATTATTTCGTGGGCTATAATTGTTGGCACTAGTGGTAGAAGATAGGAATTTAGGCTTGAAGGTAGGTATAGGATAAATATTAGGAATAGAAGGAGTTTGATTAGAATGGCGGTGATCTTGTGTGTTGTTAGAGGTATAAGGGTAGTTATGTCTTCCCAGTTGCCCACACTGTGGAAGGATTCTTATTGATATGCCTGAAAAGCAAATTGGATTAGGATTGGTCTGAAAGACCTGGGAGCGTGACCTCAGGGCCCAAGGAACAACTGCACGAGGCCGGTTACACACGACCTTTTTGGTAGAGGTTTTCGTTGTTGTAACTCCGTACTTGTTGGGGCCTTACTGCCGGAGACGAAAATCCGAGCAGTAAGATGAGGTGTGTATTTTTAAGGTCGACCTTTTCTAACAACGCCTTTTCTTTGCGGGAAGGGAGCGTCGTTGTTATGCTGGTTGTCTGAGGAAAACACCTTACTGCCGTCACACCTCAGAACAGCCGAGAGTACGAATTGGTCCTTGGACCTTATATTTGCTGCAATTGGTCTCAACGCTCTTCAATCGACCTGCCTGACATAATAGGACCTTGAGAAACGATTGTTCCAGCCAGTTTAGCCCGATTGAGTCATCATGATAGGCAAGCCCGACCACCAAGTCAAGGTAGCAGCACGGTCAGGCTACCCCTAATACCTTAACGGGCTGAATTTTAAGTAACGACTACATATAATCTCGGTGCTTAACCTGTTTAAACTAACTAGATAAGGTGTGTATGTCCGTTTTCTGATACAACGTGTGTATATCCTCCATATCTTTGTTATATTCCTTTCTTTTTAGAATTCATGTCTGTAAACTTGATAAAACATTCACATTATTTTGCACTCAACACACTGACGTGCCGTTTTAACAACGACCTGCCAAATAAAATATAATACCATAGTTATGTTTTTGAAAACGTGTGCCTTAACATAGCAGTCTAAATTTTAGCTTATTGGTTCAAGCAATAGGGATAACACTTTTTAAAGATCGGGAAGTTAATTGACATGTAAGTTATTTTGTCTGAGCTAAAATTTGAAAAATTTTCCGTGTAAAGATGATCATTTGATATAGGTATAAATAAGTAGTAATAACGAAATGAAGTTCAAGTAATGGAAATACCCTATATATATATATATATATATATATATATATATATATATATATATATATTCTGTCAGCCTATATCCTCGATAAGTTCGCGTTCTTTTTGTTGTTGAAAGATATAACAACTTGGCAGTTATATATGTTTTGAAATTGCTAAGTTCGCAATACTATTTTAATTACATGATTTTGTTTTTAGACGGGTAACGAATTAAATGTTGAACGCTTGCTGAAACATGTTTCTCCCTTTATGAGCGAGATAAGCGATGAGTTTAAAATAGTCGTATTGGAATCTATCCGTGCGTTAGCAACGAAATATCCCAAAAAGTATACAGTACTGTTAAACTTTTTGTCTGGGCTTCTTCGTGATTCAGCTGGTTACACATTTAAAAAAGCAGTTGTGGTTACTATGGAATCGATTATTAAACAAGTTCCAGAAGCTAAAAGTATAGGTAGGCTTATTTTTAGTTTCTCTGTAATTTTTCCAAATGTAGTTTTTAATCATTTAGGAATTGATTTCAAATAATTTTGTCAGATAGTTTCCTAGTTTAGTCGTCGAGACCGACTGCGAATCGCTGAGTATGTATGAGTAAAATACAGTAGCACATAAGATTGTAAAAATTATTGACAGAATATTTGTTTACTTATTAATATGAAAACAACTTAGTAATGAGATATTTTAGGTAAAATCACTATTCATTGACACACATAAGTAACTCTCACATGTCGTCTAGATTTCGGAATAGCACGTTTGAATACATTTTTCTTATTGATATCCAATATGATCTCGAGTGCTGTTAAAGGTATGAGAGCGGTTATCACTTCCCAGTTGCCCACATCATGGAAGGGTTCTTCTTGAGGTACCTGTAAAAGAAAGTGGATTAGGGGAGGTTTCGATGACCCGAGAGTGTGACCGCAGTGCTCAGGGGACAGCTATTCGAGGTCGGTCAATATTAGTTGCTGCTCCAGTTGTCAGGAGGGGCATCGGCCTCATGATTTCCGAAGAAGTCCGGCTTTCATCATGAGGCGTCGTAACTCTTCGAAGTGAAGACCTTCCAACTCAGAGGGTGGAACTTAAAGGATTTAAATGTTTTTTTTCTGATTCGCTCCTTTTTTTTATAGCGGAGTTGTTGTTTTTACGAAATAGGGTTGCTAACCCTATGCCTAACCCTCCTCCTTTATCCGGGTTGGGAACCGGCAGTTACCCCTGCTGACGAAATCTCGGCACGGATACAGAAAGCTCGACTGGCTTTTGCCAAGTTGCGTCACTTATGGCGTAGGCGAGATATCCGCTTGCTGACCCTAATTTTCTGCATTACTGCTAATACTTCTACTATTTTTATCACTCTTGGATTTGAACTGACAGTTGCGTCTCTGTGCTGATGTGGTATGGCAACCTGAACTGATGTACGTACGTACGAAGTTCTGCGTTGTATTTGTCTGTCTGTTACCCCTGGAGGGTTCCAGGCGGAGTTATATTAACATTCATCAGGCAGCTTCATATTTTGGACTTGGATCAGAGGTACAAGCACTAACCAAGGTGCTTTTAGACGTGGACGTGGTTGTATAGACCAAATACAGACACACTTAGACGCCCAACAATATCTGTATTGCTTGACCTTAAGACGGCGTTTTACTCTATCGATCGTAAGGTTATGTGACAATGTCTGTCATTGAAAGTCGTACCAGTAAAGTATATTAACCTTATACAAGCTCTTTACCCGAAAACTATATGTTAAATCGGAGCTTATGGCGGACTGTCGTCGGAATCGATTACTTCAAGTGGTGATCCCCGAGTTTGTCCGCATTCTCCATTTTTATTTAATTTTATCGTCGGCATCCTTTTAGAGTTAGCATGAGTTACCACGATCTATTCGGCAACCTCCAGCTGTCTATCACAAGTAGTGATGACAGGTGCACTCCTTCCAATCATCCAGATGTATTTTGCGCTTGCAAAGTCAAAAGTGTTAAACACATACTCAAAGTTGAGAAATCTCTTCCCAGGTAACAGCTTCATAAGTTCAACATACACTGTCAAGCTGTTTCTAGAATGTCGTCAATGGCACGATTGAAGAAAAGAGGTGGAACTGGATAACCCTGCCTAACCCTACTGATAGATTTGGACAGAAACGACGATTATTGGCAATACCTTTTAACGCTGTCCCAACAGTTGGCAAAGAGTGAAAATGTGATCGATTCGCCCAAGACCTGACCGAAAGCCGGTCTGCTCCTCTCTAGTCGGCTCTTAATGCGTTTTACATAATCTGCGAAGTATAATGCAAACCAATAGTTTGAAAGCAAACGAGAGTAGACTTATCCCTTGATAGTTGCTGCATCGATTACGTAAACTCTTTAACAGTAAGCATGATGACCGCCCCATTCAGGAATGATGGATCATTTCTATTCTCCCAAACCTTCTTGAACAGCTCTCTCGGAAGTCCACCACTATCCTTTTAAAGAGCTCGGGGTAAATTATCTCGGCTCTACGATTTATTGCGCCTCAGCAGTCGTGGTTTCTCACAGATTTCGTTCTCCCGACTTATGTACCTAGGGTTATTGTACCCTTAAGTCGTCAGGATAAACCGACATACCTGCAGACGCACTTGCAGAAACCCAATGTTTAGTAGCATTTAGCAGAACCGTGTTAACAAGCAAACCTTGTTTCAATAGTCACAAGGACAAACCATTTCTGGCACGAAAGAGGGGGCTTCATTCTGTGACAGTATGCTTTCTCTGATACTGAAAGATCTAGCTTTCAGAATATCCTTTTTTTCGTTATTTCTTAGTATGTGTTGTAATGCCTGAAGTAGATTTATATTAAGCACATATTAGATTCTCCAGTGTTCGACTCTGCGTCAATTCGAATAACAGGCTTCACTAATTTATACTCCTAAATCTGTTATTAGTATATTGGTAGCGTGTGTGTATAAAGCCATTCATATTTGGATGCTTTTTGGTATGAATGGAAAACCGGTTATTTCTCTGGTATAGTGCAGTAGTCCCACTAACATGTCAATTCGCAGGCTATTAAAGGGGATGGTGTCAATCCGAAATTAAAAGTTGATAGTGGGATTTGACCTCGAACAAGATGATCTCGTGTGCTGTTAGAAGTATGAGGGTGATTCTCGCTTCCTTGGTGCCCACACCATGTAAGGATATTGCTTCTTGAGTTACCTGAAAAAGAACCTGGGCTAGTATTGGTCATAGTGAGCTTGGAGCGCGATCTCACTGCCCAAGGGATAACTGCTTGGGGCCGATCACGCATGGCCTTGTTGTGGGGAGTTTTTGAAGTGTTAGCTCCGTTCTTTAGAAGGCCTTATTGCCGGAGACGGAAGTCCGTGAAGTAAGGTGAGGTGTGACATTTTTATGGTCGACCTTTTCTAACCCCTTCCTTCCGTTAAGAAGGCAGCATCGCTGCAGATGCTGGTTATTCGAGGGAAACACTACTGTTGTTACACCTCGCTGCAGTCAGCAGTACGACTTCGCCCTCAGATCTTAGGTTGCTGCCTTTAGTTTTGTGTCTCTCCAACAGACCTGCTTGGCATGGTGGGACCTAAAGGAACATGCGTTCCAACTAATATAGCTCAGTTGGGTCATCACAATAGGCAAGCCCGACCACCACGTCACGGTAGTAGCTACGGTTGGGGGTAGCAGCTACAACTATGTTCAGATAAGCGTTTATTTCTCGCAAACACCAACTTTAAGCATAAGGAAAGACATCGGTTGACATGGCGGCCTCTAAAATCAAGTCAACTCTGGACTCAAATAGACCACATTGCTATCAGCTACTGTTGGAAAGGCTCGATAGAAGACTGTCACTCGTTTTGGAGCACATGTTTAGACTCAGATTATGCCTTAGTGCGACCGCGTATTAGTCTGCGTCTCACTGGACGTAAAAGATCCACGACAAGGATCCCCCTCAGAGTTCACCTTCATGATGAAAAAGTCAAGAATATATTTCAGGAACAACTAAAAAACCAATTAATCAACTGTGTAAGCGACACTCACCCCGAGTCAGCTTAGGATGATATCCGAAAAGCTATTCAAACAGCAACAATATCTATTAGTTAACCCGGCCGTTGCTGCTACCTTGACGTGGTGGTCGGGCTTGCCTATCGTGATGAACCAATCGAGCTACACTGGCTGGAACAATAGTTCCTCAAGGTCCTACCATGCCAGGCAGGTCGGTTGAAGAGCGGTAAGACTAAAAGCAGCAGATCCAAGGTCTGAGGGCGAAGTCGTACTGCCGACTGTACAGAGGTGTGACGGCAGTAAGGTGTTTCCCTCGGACAACCAGCATAACAGCGATGCTGCCTTCTCACAAGGAGGGGTGGGGTTAGAAAAGGTTGACCCTAAAAATGCACACCTCGCCTTATCCTACAGATTTCCGTCTCCGGCGATAAGGTCTTCAACAAGTACGGAGCTAACACTAAAACCACTCACCAAAAGGTCGTGTGTGACCGGCCTCAAGCAGTTGTCCCTTGGGCACTGCAGTCACGCTCTAATCCAATTTCCTTTTTAGGTACCTCCAGAAGAACCCTTCCACGGTGTGGGCAACTGGGAAGTGATAACTGCCCTCATACCTCTGACAGCACTCAAGACCACCGTATTCAAAATCATTAACTCTCTTCAATCCCTATCATTGCTCCTACCTTGACTATCAACTCTGAACTTCCTCTTCTAACTTCCTCTTCAAGTGTCACCACGTCCGACGATTCTAGTACTCGAAGTAATGTCCCAGGTCTACTGAAACCCCGCTCCAAACTACACATTGGAGCTTTCAACGTACGCACCCTATGTCAAATCGGTCAGCAGGCCTCCTTAGCTAAAACCCTGGAATCTCGTATGATTGATGTGTGCTGTGTCTCCGAAACACGCATACAAGATCCTAGCGTGGTCATTCACTTGACCTCACCTCGCCAAAACGGCGAGGCGACAAAATACACTCTCCGTTTATCTGGCGACTCGATAGCCAGCTCTCGTGGACTGGCGGGTGTGGGCATAGCGCTAAGCATGAGAGCAGAACAAGCACTATTAGAATGGATCCCTGTCAATAGTCGCCTATGTGCTGTTCGACTAAACGGCTCTGTAAGGACTCGGAGGAATAGGGACACTCGTCGTTGTCTTTTCGTCGTTTCCGCCTACGCTCCCACTGACTGCAGCCCAGACGAACTGAAGGATGAATTTTACAGAAACCTTTGTGAACTTCTTCAAAAAGCCAAGCACTCAGACATAGTAGTCGTCACAGGTGACTTTAATGCCCAAGTAGGTAGTTTAGACCAAACAGAAATACATTTAGGCGGGTATTTTAGTGTTCCAGCTCAGAGAACAGATAATGGTGACCGTCTGCTGCAACTTTGCTCAGACAATCGTCTATTCTTAGCGAATACTAATTTTAGGCATAAGGAGAGACATCGCCTAACGTGGCGACCCCCTTCACCAAGACAACGATGGACCCAAATAGACCATATTGCCATCAGCCATCGTTGGAGAGGCTCGATAGAAGATTGCCGCTCGTTCTGGAGTACATGTTTAGACTCTGATCATGCTCTAGTACGAGCACGCATTTGCTTGCACCTCACTGGACGTAGAAAGGCCACATTAGGAAAACCCATTAGAATTGATCTGAGCGACGAGAAGGTCAAAAGTAAATTTCAAGAACAGTTAGGGTCACAATTAGGTAACTCTGGAAACCAGGCTGATCCTGATGTTGCCTGGAATGATATAAAAACAGCTGTAGAAACAGCAGCGTCATCTGCTAGTAATTTGAACAGAAGGAGCACGAAAAACCAGTGGATTTCTGCGACATCTATGGCACTGATGAGCTCTCGCCAACTAATCCCGTCAGGCTCTGAACACGATGAAGAGCGAAAACAAATCAAGTCTAAATTAAGTAGAAGTTTACGAAACGATCGTGAGCAGTGGTGGGCAACGAAAGCAAAAGAGATGGAAAAGGCAGCGGCTTTAGGCAACACTAGGCAGCTTTATAGACTAATCAGGGAAACCGGAATTAAGAAGTCAAGGATAAGTGAAACTATCTCCGAGAAAGATGATACTGTAATCTGCTCTCAACCCAGACGTTTAGAACGATGGGTCGAACACTTCAAGGAACAGTTTAGCTGGCCTTCAGCTACTCTACAATTACCCAGCATTTCCACTCAAGCTAAATGGAACATTGAAGTAGGCCCTCCGACACTAGCTGAAGTTCAAAAAGCTATATCTAACCTGAAACGAGGAAGAGCAGCTGGTCCAGATGGGCTAACCTCAGAGGTTTTCAAAGATGGTGGTTCAGTCTTGGCGATTAGGTTGACTAGTATTTTAGCTAAAGTCTGGGAACTAGATAAAATTCCATCCGACTGGTCTAAATCACTAATAGTCCCAATATATAAGAAAGGACCAAAATCATCTTGTGATAACCATAGAGGGATTAGTCTGACCAATATAGCATCTAAAATACTAGCCTCAATAATTATCGGGCGTTTAACAAAGACTCGTGAACTACAAACACGAGAAAACCAGGCTGGCTTCAGACCTGGTCGTGGCTGCATCGACCACATATTCACCATTCGTCAGGTTTTAGAACACAGGCACGCCTACCGGCGTCCTACAATGGTGGTTTTCCTCGACTTAAAGGCAGCATTCGACTCAGTTGACCGTGAGGTTCTGTGGCAGTGTCTGTGATTAAAAGGTGTACCTCAGAAGTACATAAACCTTGTGAAGGCTCTTTACTCGAACACTACCAGTCGAGTCAGAGCTTATAGCGAACTGTCATCTGACTTTGCGACCTCAAGTGGTGTCCGTCAAGGCTGCCCACTATCTCCGTTTTTGTTTAATTTTATCATAGACATGCTACTGGAAGTAACGCTTTCTTCGGCTGAATTTTCTGGGATTGATCTCCTTCCAGGAGGTCCACTCATCGACTTAGAATACGCAGACGACATAGTCCTGTTTGGTGAAGACACTGATAAGATGCAGAGTCTTCTGGTCGCACTGAGCAACAATGCCAGGATGTTTGGGATGCGTTTCTCCCCCTCTAAGTGTAAATTGTTACTTCAGGACTGGCCTGCGTCAACCCCCGAACTAAGGATAGGGAGTGAAGTAGTTGAATGCGTTGATAACTTCACTTATCTTGGAAGTCTGATCAGCCCTAATGGGTTGGTGTCTAACGAAATTTTTGCACGAATTCGAAAGGCTCGTTTGGCTTTTGCCAACTTACGTCATCTATGGCGTAGGCGTGATATCCGTCTATCAACTAAAGGACGAGTATATTGCACAGCAGTTCGTCCTGTTCTACTTTACGGCTGTGAAACATGGCCATTAAGGGTAGAAGACACTCGTAGGTTACTAGCATTTGATCACAGATGTCTTAGAAATATATCTCGTACCTGCTGGGATCTCCGGGTAACTAATAATGAGGTTAGACGAAGGGTATTAGGGAATAATGGTAAATCTGTTGATGAGGTTATGAAACTTCATCGACTGAGATGGTTGGGGCATGTGTTACGTATGTCCGAACACCGGTTACCACGTCGCTCAATGATGACTAGTATTGGGGTGGGTTGGAAAAGGGTTAGGGGCGGCCAAACCAAAACGTGGCATCAGTCGTTGAAGTCACTAACTTCTGGTCTGAGCCACATTGGTAGATGTCGACTACCTGGTTGGGGTCCGCGTGACTGCCGTACCCAGTGGTTGGAGACTCTTGGTGACATGGCTCAGAATCGATCACAATGGCGTAGGTGTATACATTCTTTGTCTTCACGTACACCTTGAGACTAAAATTACTCTACCTTTCTTCATACAAACTAATTTTTTTTCTTTTTTTTTCTCTACATATTATATCCTTATATGCAATCTTCCTTTTATATATTACTACCATTAAAGTAACTGATTCTATGAATTTGTTGATCATCTTGCTATGCTGTTGAGGTGTGGCAACTTGGACCGATGCACTTATGTGCCTGGTCCTACGTTGTATCTGTCTGTCTGTCTGTAACTAAACTAAAAGGTTAAGAAAACTCAGTGGATTTCAGCTGCATCTGCTGAACTGATAGATGCTCAGCAACACATCCCGTCTGGTTCTGAACATGATGAGGAACGAAGACAACTTAGACACAAGCTGATTACAAGCTTACGCTATGGTCGTGAGCAGTGGTGGGTGGCGAAAGCTAAAGAGATAGAAAAGGCAGCGGCAATAAATAACAGTAGGCAACTGTTGAGACTTATCAAGGAAATAGGTATCAGAAACCCAACTGTAAGTGAAATTATCTGCGGAAAAGATGGTTCCACTATTCACTGTCAATCCAGAAGATTAGACCGATGGGCAGAACACTTTAGGGAACAGTTCAACTGGCCCTCGGCGTCATCTCTGTTGCCCACCATCCCCAAACAATCTGAATGGCAAATTAATATTGGTCCCCTTTAAGTCTCAGTGAGATTGAAAAGGCTATAGGGAACTTAAAGCGAGGGAGAGCAGCAGGACCTGATGGATTAACTGTTATGACGCAAGAAATTGGGTGATTGGATGGCCGAGTGCCAATCGCTAGTGCCTAGTTGATTATTGTGCGCGCCTGCCCTGTGCCCACTTAGTCCCAAGCCAAAATAAGAAGAATTCGAGCCAATAGGTCAGCCAGACAGAATCATATTATATTTCAAGCATTCTTTTATATATACATAAAATCAGACCACACAACAAACCAATTAGAAAATTAACATGATTACAGAACGAGGGAAATAGTGGTAGTGAATAGGAACAACTTGTACACAACTAATAACTATAGTCCATAATAAGAGACAATATAATAACAGTAATTATGCTAACCGGGAGGATAGGGCAAGCGGAGCGTAACAATAATAGAAACAAAATGTTTACATTACAGATAGTTCGAATAAATGAAATAGTGTTCGGAAACACAGTTCTGAAAGTTTATTACACTTCTTTGTAGTCCGACCTAACATTAACCCCTAAGATATTTAAGGAAGAGGGTCCAGCCTTATCGGCGAGATTAATTGAGATCTTGGCTAGAATTTGAGAGCTGGACGTAATCTTATCTGACTGATCTCGAACACTAACCATTCCGGTCTATAAAGAAGGACAGAAGTCGAAGTGTGACAGTTACCGAGGAATCAGGTTAACGAACATAGTGTCTAAAATATTAGCTTCAATAATACTTCGACGTCGAACTAAAGCTCGTGAAGAGCAAACTCGAGAAAACCAAGGTGGTTTTAGACCAGAACGTGGTTGTATAGACCAAATATTCACACTACGGCAGGTTCTGGAACATAGGCACACTTTCAGACGCCCAACAATAACTGTATTCCTTGACCTTAAGGCGGCATTTGATTCTATTGATCGTAAGGTTATGTGGCAATGTCTGTCATTGAACGGCGTACCGGAGAAGTACATTAACCTTATACAAGCTCTCTTCTCGAACACCACATATCGTGTTAGAACTTGTGGCAGTTTGTCGTCGGGATTGATCTAGTGGTGTCCGTCAAGGTTGTCCGCTTTCCCCATTTTTATTTAATTTTATCATTGACATACTTTTAGAGTTAACATTGTCATCGTCTGATTTCTCTGGGGTTGACCTCCTTCTAGGAGATAGACTTACTGACTCAGAGTATGCAGATGATATATTTCTATTGGGTGAAGATGCTGACAAAATGCAGAATTCTCTGACAACCTTAAACATGGACGTAAGCATGTTTGGAATGCGATTCTCCCGATCCAAATGCAAAATGCTGCTTTAGGGCTGGCTTAATTCGACACCAAAGTTAGTGATAGGGAGCGAAGCAATTGAATGTGTTAACCGCTTTACTTATCTTGGGAGCCTCATTAGTCTTGATGTCTGATGAAATATCGGCTCGTTTACATAAGGCCCGATTGGCTTTTGCCGATTTGCATCACTTGTGGCGTAGGCGAGACATTCGTTTACTGACGAAAGGACGCGTTTACTGCTCAGCAGTTCAATATGTTTTACTTCATATATGTGAAACATGACCATTATGGTTAGAGGATATTCGTAGGCTTCTAGTACTTGATCAGGGATGTCTTCGAAGCACTGCTTGTGTTTGCTGGGACCACCGAGTAAGCAATGCGTGGGTTAAGAATAGAGTACTAGGTAAATACGGTAAGTCTATTGATGAAGTAGTGAATCTTCACCAGCTGAGGTGGTTAGGACATGTGTCACGTATGTCTGACCGTCGTCTACCTCGACGAGCAATGTTGTCTGTTGTGGGAGTAGGCTGGAAGAAAGCTAGAGGGGGCCAAACGAAGACATGGCACCAGTCCATGAAGTCATTGACAATCGGGCTTAGCCATGTTAATAGATGCAGACTACCTGGTTGGGGCTCACACGATGATCGTAGCAAATGATTAGAGACTAGGTGATATGGCTCAAAATCGATTGCAATGGCGCAGGTGCATCCAATCGTTGTCTTCCTCCAAATTCTAGTTTTCGAGCTACTCATAATTTTCTCTTTACTGAATCACTATTTATTTTAAATCTCATCTCTGATCGCTATGCCTGTCTAGTAGTGCTTACCCTGTTACTACCTCCACTACTCTGGGATTTGGTCCAACAATTTAATCTCAATCTGCTAATTGAGACATGGCAACTTGAACTGATGTGTGGATGTACCAGGTTCTACGTTGTGACTGATCGCATTCTCTGGAAGCTTCAATGGAAAGTTATGTAAACCGTTAATCATACAGTTGATGAATGATAAGCCAGACGGCCCAGCAATACAAAATAACATTTATTTAACCGGATGCATTTTTACTTCATTAGTTTAGTTATTAGTCGAATTAAATTATCAACTGAAATGACTTTTACAATAATTAACATGAATTATTGTTCTACAGAATTGAGTAGAACATTTTATTAACACAATTAGATGTCATAGTATCAGACTCTCGGGTATAACTTTCGTCTGATTTAATGTAATGAAGGTTTGCAAATCAAGCATACAAAAATCAATACAAGTCAATCACTTGCATAACTGCCCTCTTGTGTATTTTGAATCCCCATCACTAGTTCGATTTTATCGCCTTAGGTGACCTTCAGCCACACCACATCACAAACTTATTTCGAATGGTCTACTAGAAAATGATTTTAACATCCTCGCAGGTAGCCTAAATAAGACCAAAGGATATTTCGGTGGATGTCTGTGTGTTCCGGCTCAGGGAACCGCTAATGATGACTGTCTACTCCAACTAAGAACGGCTGTCCATCATATTTCCATATATTGATGTGAAATGTGACCTGTAAGAGTACATAACATCTGTAGGCTATTGGTATTCGATCATACATATCTTTGTAACATCGTTCGCGTTTGCTTGGGATCTCCGGACAAATAATAATAAGGTTAATCGCAGGGTATTGGGGAAAGATGTTAGGTCAGTTAATGAGGTTTTGAATGTTCATCGACTAAGGTGGTTGGGACATGTATTACGTATGCACGACCACCGCTTACACCGATGCCCAATTCTTATTGATATTGGAGTAGGATGGAAGAAAGGTAAGCGGCGAACCAAAATATGGCACCAGTCCACGAAGTCGCTGACTACTGGTTCGGGCGATGTTGTTAGATGCAAACTATGCTATTGTGGTAATCAATGGTTGTAGAATCAGAAAGAGTCACAGTGGTGCAGATGCACTCACTATTTGCCTTTTCATAGATCTTGAGCTTAAAATCATTTGATACTTTTCTATCCATGAACTAATTCTTCCTCTCTGTATCGTATTCTATATGTCCGCACCTCTTTTTACTACCATTGATGTAACTCCTACTTCTATTAATTTGGTTTTCATCTTGCTGTGTTGTTGAGACATGGTAATTTAAACCATGTTGAGTCTTGTTATTAGGGACTCATAATTTGTATGCCTTGTTTACGCATATGTTGTTGTTTCAAATCTGTCGTACGATGGGATATTGTTATGTTTGTCGCTGATAACGACCCAACTTCTCCTATTGCTTAGTATTCTTAGACACTGGACACTCGACAAGACCCCAAATCAAATCACGTTTGGATAGAAACGAATTGTATTCCAAAATAACAAGGATAGATAGTAGTAAGAATTCACAAATAGAGAAACGTTAATATATTTATAGTATTTACATGAGAAGCTTCTAGAGTCTTCTCCAATAATCCGCTAGAGCTGATTGGTTTAGAGATAGCTAATCAGCGTGAGCCATCACAATCATGCACAGAACTTGCTTTAGTCCAGTCTGTCCCACTAACAGATATTTTATATAGCTTACTAGTGGATTATTTTATTTCGTCTGTTTCATGTAGTGGAATCAGTAGGCTATTGTTCTTCATCTTACAGTAAGTCATTTACAAAGTATAGGTTTATGTAAACGACTTTAGCCTGTTGATGCTACCCATCTACTCAAACTAAGGTTCGTAATGAAAGATTCGACTCTACGGACTGGTTGTGTTTGCCTTATCTACTAATTTATATATTTGTTTGCATTTCAAATCTGTTACGTGTAGTAGTCGATGTTTCTTTGATGATTATCATTCTAAACATTTAATTTATATTTCTCTAGTCCTTTTCGTTTCTCCTTTGATTTGCTTTAGAAGGTGTGTTAGTGCTGGACATTCTTTAATTTTCATTTCCAAACAATTAATTGCGTCTCTTGTTTCTATACACAATATAGGTTTGTTACAGTTGTGTGATTTCATAGAAGATTGTGAACACGTTAAACTAACTCAGCGTATACTCCACCTGCTAGGACGAGAAGGACCTTATCTCAAACGACCTCGTCAGTTTACGCGTTACATTTACAACAGAATTATGCTCGAGTCAGCTCCTATTAAATGCACAGCTACAACAGCCCTTGCAAGGTTTGCTGCGCATAATGAAGAATTACTTCCAAGTATTCTTGTACTTCTTAAACGGTATACACAATTTTCTGTTGCCAATTGTTTATGTAAATTTTTATGATATCTTTTAGATTATGTAACAACTTATTGAATGTGGACGTTTGCTATTACTGTTAAGTGGGATTTAATTTAGACTTTATAAGGTTGTGCACATGTTCTAATTTTGATAGACATTTTTATTATCGGCACAATTTCCTGTAAATATATTTAGCACATAACAGTTCTAGAATATTTTTTAAAAGCTTAATTCTTTAGTTTTGCTTACTACAACATTTCGGAGTTTAACATTCATAGCTGCACGTATTGTGTATATTATTCGCGTCTTCATTTACAGCAATCTGTTTGTTTTTCATTTCACTCATTTTTATTGTCGACTTAGATTTAATTCAGGATCAGCAGTTATCCTTGGTAAAAGTATTTTGAAACATACTACTAGATTGACGCAGACGTAGTTAAGTCATTTACTGTGATGTCTTTAGGTAATCTGAACACTAAATTATATTTTCTTTATTTTCTGATTGAGCACATTAATAGGGATGCTTTAAACTTATTCCAGTAGTTATTCATTTGAGGTATCCTAGTATCCATAGGAGTGATAGGTTACAAGCTTTCTATAAACGCAAATAAATTAGTTTATAGACAATAGCGCTTAGTTTGAATTAATCAAACACCAATTATCGCTGCCTTTGAACTTTAGAAAGCAGACAACGGAGAGGTTTAAGCAGACGACATATCGATCATATCTGTTCTGTTCACAACAATATTCCATACGTAAATGTGGAAAACAAACACGTTAAGAAATGTCCACTTATAATAGTCCAACAAAGCGCTAGTTACGTCTTGTTATACATTTTTTTAATGGAAACTTGTCAACATGTGTTTTCGCCTCCCCATTTTTGTTACTACTTTCTCTGAGGTAGACAGTTCACTTACAAAGCTTTCATTGTCATTCTTGACAAAACCATTATTATCCACGTAATCAGGTATCCACCTTGGGTCCATATCTCCACTACACAAATCATATTTGCTTACTGATTTCTTGGTATTTTTACTTTTGGTATTTTTATCAAATACAGACACAAGCACAAACACCTCACCACCCTATTCATTCTTCCCCTTTGTTTTGCTTCACAAACGTCTTATTTTTGTTCTCGTCACTGCTAGAATTATGATCGATGAAGACGATGAAGTTCGCGACCGCGCTGCTTTCTACCATTACATTCTATCAAATAACCAAGCAGCATTAAAATCTGCCTACCTTTTGAGTGAAGAAATGCATCTAAGTCCATCTGGTCTAGAGCGTGCTTTGTTAGATTATGTACACAATGCCCACTCAGTTTCAGCTAGCGCTTTCTCTTTAGCGACAGTTCCAATAGCTGATATCAGTGTTCAGTCAAATGTTGATGCTCTAAACTCTGGTGTAGAGTCAGACAACATCAAGATTAAAAGTAAGTAAATTTGTTTTAGTGATGGCGTTTGGTGAACTGTATCTTGAAATTAAAAGTTTAGTGACTCGGCTGAAAATATTTTTACTTGCCTAAAAAAAGCTGATATCCCTTTATGTGAACTACTTTTAATTATTTTCTGTGTTAGTTTGTGTTTGAGCCGATCATCTCTTGTACCTCATCCGTTCTGTGATCATATCGAAATGTCCAAATCATACCAACAAATTTTTTGTAAGCAGATAAAAAATGACAGTTTCTGCCAGGGTTTTTGTTATAGGAATTTTACACATCAGTGTAAATACTCGACAGTTAGTATACTCCCTGTTGAACGGCGATATTGTTGAAATTGTTTTAAACGAGTTCTTAATATGTTTCTGCCAAAGCTAGTCTAGTATGTATAACCGTACTACTGCAATATCATAATTAATTGGGACAGATAAATTATTCTATTTTCCCTTCTCTTCAAATCATACTTTTCATGTTTAACACTTTTTTATGGCTACTGATGTTACTACTACCTTAACATTCGTCGCGCTAATTGATTATGGCAACCTAGACAGATACATATATGTGCCGGGTCCTACGTTTCTCATGACTGACTGAAGTATGATTAAATCAAGATATAGCGCTATCTCTCTAAGAGATTGAAAGGTGGTTTGTATATATATATATATATATATATATATATATATATATATATATATATATATATATATATAATCTTTTAACGACTTGTGCTGAAAAATACATTGATTCATATATCGCTGAGTTATTATCTAGTAATCATAAACATCCCCATACAACAAAAAAATAAATATCATTAAATTAAGCTATTGTTTTTGACGAATTTTTCATTAGGCTCGACTTTTATTATTCTATGTTTATACTGTTGTCCTTTAGTTAATCGGTAGCTAATGAGCACTTAACCTCGGTGGGTAACCAAATAATATTAGGCCTTCGAATAACGACCAGATATTCTTAACTTATTCTTAGTTTGCCTGGTACTTATCCCAAAGCTGAAGAAGGAAGAAGGTAAGAACTAGCGAAACAGTCCAGTAATAAGGATTAAGGATCATGATCGAGGATCATTTATTTTATACCACCGTTATATATAAACATGGAAAATCGGATCTCATTGTAGACCAGTCACAACGTAGTCTCCTGAACACCATGGGCAACAATGCAAACATATTCAGGATGCGTTTCCATCTAAGTGCGAAATGTTACTTCAGGACTGGTCTGCATCATCGCCTAGATTAATCTTAAATAGTTGATTACGTCGACCACTTCACTTATGTCATAAGTCTCATCACTCCTGGTGAGTCGGTGTTTAACGAAATCTCGGCCCAGATTTGGGTAGCTCATTTAGTTTTTACCAACCTACGTCGCTTGTGGCGTAGGTTGGATATCCGGCTTTCAAAGAAAGGTTAAGTGTACTGCGCATCAATCCGCTCTGTTTTAACATATAGGTGTGAAACATGGGTCATGCAAATAAAAGATATACATAGGCTCCAGGTCTTTGATAATATAAATCTTTGTAATATACCCCGTATATCACAGAATAATTGAATAAGTAATATTGATGTTAGAGTACTAGCAAAATATGACAAATCAGTCGAAGAGGTCATAAACCTTCATCGACTGAGTTGCTTAGCACATTTGTTACATATGCTTGACCACCATCTGCCTAATCGCGCTATGCTATCTGAGGTAGGAGTAGGGTGCAAGAATGGTAGAGGCTACTAAACTAAAACGTGACATCAGTCGATGAAGTTTTTGACTGCCTGTCTGAGCCATGTTAATAGATACAAGCTACTTAGTTGGGATCCGCGTGACAGTTGTGATCATCGGTTAGAGATATTGAATTGACATGGCTCGAAATCGGTTACCGTGTCGTAAATGTATTTACTCTCTATGTTCTGCTAGATCTATTATTCTTTCGTTTGTTTCAGTCCCTCCTGTTGAATTATACTGTGAATATAATCTCGTCGTGAAACTTAGACTCATGCGCATATGCGCCGGGTTCTACGATGTACATGAATGGATGAATCATATTGATAACATCAGTACCGAACAAAGACACTAATAATAAAAAGGGAAGTAATATCTTTACAATTAATTGGTTATAGTTAATGAATGAAGAATGATACAATAGTAATCACTACATCAAATAGGAGCTTAAGACGTGGATAATGTGAAAATATTAAAATGAATTCTCTAGTACATATACAACTAAAATATACGGAATAATATTTTGAAAAATAGTTCTTCAAGTTTAGTTATTTTTCTTGACTCATCGGGTGCAGCATATATGTACATGCATATCATGTCACAGTAGATAAAATTACAGCACATTTATTTATGATTGGGTTAGTGTTGCAACACTAAAGGACTTAATCAACAGTTTAACCTGGAACCCTCCAAGGGTTGCTGCCGGTTCCAAACCCGGATAAAGGAGGAGGGTTAGGCATAGGGTTAGCAACCCTATTTCGTAAAAACAATAACTCCGCTATAAAAAAAGAGCAAATCAGAAAAAAAAAACATTTAAATCCTTTAAGTTCCACCCTCTGAGTTGGAAGGTCTTCACTTCGAAGAGTTACGACGCCTCATGATGAAAGCCGGACTTCTTCGGAAATCATGAGGCCGATGCCCCTCCTGACAACTGGAGCAGCAACTAATATTGACCGACCTCGAATAGCTGTCCCCTGGGCACTGCGGTCACACTCTCGGGTCATCGAAACCTCCCCTAATCCACTTTCTTTTACAGGTACCTCAAGAAGAACCCTTCCATGATGTGGGCAACTGGGAAGTGATAATCGCTCTCATACCTCTAACAGCACTCGAGATCACATTGTTTGCTATCGAACACGTTCTTCTTCTCTGGCTTCTACGACTTGCATTTCTCTCAATACATCTATGCGTGCCACTCGTACTGGTTGCTCGAGTTCCTGAAATGCCACACCAGGTCTCCTGAACCACTCTCTAAACTTCATATTGGAGCTAATAATGTACATACGTTGTGTCAAATTGGTCAACAAGCTGATTTAGCTAAAACACTGGAATCTCTTGCAATTGATGTATGCTGTGTCTCCGAAACACGCATACAGGAAGGACCCTAGTATGGTCATCCGTTTGACCTCACCTAATCAATTCGGCGGAACAGCACAATTCACTCTTCGTTTTTCTGGAGACCCTACAGCAGGTTCACGTGGCCTTGCTGGTGTAGGCATAGCACTAAGCCTACGGGAAGAACAGACACTTCTCGAGTGGATTCCTGTAGACAGTTGATTATGTGCTGTCCGTCTAAATGGCACAGTACAAACTCGGAAAGATAGGGATACACGCTGATGCCTTTTTGTCGTCTCTGCTTATGCCCCCTCTGACTGTAGTACAGATGGAGTGAAAGACGAGTTCTGTATGAAGTTCTCTGTCCTCCTTCAGAAAGCTAAGCACTCAGACTTAGTAATTATAGCAGGGGATTTTAATGCCCAAGTCGGTAGGCTAAATCAGACTGAAAAACACTTAGGTGGGTCACTTGGCTTCCCAGTCCAGCGAACGGATAACGGAGATCGTCTGACACAACTATGTTCAGACCACCGTTTATCTTTAGCTAACACAAACTTTAAGCATGAAGAGAGACATTGTTTAACCTGGTGACCTCCATCATCTACACAACAATGGACGCAAATCGACCACATCGGCATCAGCTACCGTTAAAGAGGCTGTATAGAGGGCTGCCGCTCTTTCTGAGGCATGTGTTTAGATTTTGACCACACCCTAGTAAGAGCACGTATTTCTATGCGTTTTACTGGTTGCAGAAAGGTCACATCAGGCAAACCTCTTAGATATCTATTCGAGACTGAAAATGCCAAGATTGCATTTAGAAATGGTTGTCTAAACACTTGGATGCCCACAACCAGCACATTCACCCTAAAACGGCTTGGATCGATTTTGAAGCAGGTGTAAACGCAGCAGCGTTATCTGCATCTAACTTCAATCCAAAGGTTATAAAAGACCATTGAATCTCTGGAACTTCTAGTGAACCGATGGAGGCTCGAAAATTCATTCCAGCAAGCTCGGAGAATGATAAAGTGCGACGACAATTGAAACATAGACTGACAAAGAGTCTGCGTAAGGATCGTAAACAATGGCGGGCATCAAAAGCAAAGGCGATGGAAGCATCGGCGGCGGCGGGCAATAGTAGACAGCTGTTTCAACTTGTCAAGGACACCGGTATTAAGAAATCGACGGTTAGTGAAATTATCTCGGAAAAAGATGGATCTATGATTCACTATCAGTCTAGAAGATTAAAATGATGGGCGGAACACTTTCAGGAACAGTTCAAGTGGCCTCCAGCTACTCTTAGCTTACCTAATATCCCCACACTACCTGAATAGAAAACTGACACAGATCCCCCAACTCTTAGTGAGGTTGAAAAGGCTATCAGTAACTTGAAGTGAGAGAAAGCAGCAGGACCTGACAGGTTGTCTACCGATATCTTTAAGGATAATAGTCCAGTCTTAGCTGGTAGGTTGACTTATATTTTAGCCGACGTCTGGGAACTGAACATCACCCCATCTGATTGGTCTCCCTCACTGATCGTTCCAATTTACAAAAAAGGAAAGAAGTCCTCTTGTGATAATCACAGAGGAATCAGTTTGACTCATATAGTATCTAAAATATTATCTTCTATAATTATTCGGCGTTTATCCAACACTAGAGAATAGCAGACTCGGGAAAACCAAGCTGGTTTCAGACCTGAACGTGGCTGCATTGATCAAATATTCACTCTGCAGCCAGATGCTCGAACACAGACATATGTACCAACGTCCGACTATAGTTGTATTCCTTGACTTGAAAGCAGCTTTGACTCAGTAGACCGTGAAGTCTTGTGGCTATGTTTGTCATTAAAAGGTGTACCTCAAAAGTACATAAACCTTATAAAGGCCTTCTACTCGGTCACCACCAGTCGAGTCAGAGCCTATGGTGACTTGTCACGAGAAATTTCATCCTCAAGCAGGATTCGTCAGGGTTGCCACTTATCCTTCTTTTTTATATTTCGTCATAGATATACTCTTCGTAGTCTCACTCACTTCTTCTAACACCTCAGGAATTAATCTTACAGGTCCTGTCATCGACTTAGAATACGCAGATGATATAGTCCTATTTGGTGAAGACACTCCTGAGCTTCTTAAGTAACAGTGCAAGCATATTCGAGATGGGCTTCATCCCTTCTAACTGCAAAGTGTTACTGCAGAACTGGTTATAGAGAGTTATGTAATTGATTGCGTTGATCGCTTCAATTATCTCGGGAGTTTCATCACCCCTGGTGGGTCGGTGTCTGACGAAATCTCAGCACAGATCCGAAAAGCCCAATTGGTATTCGGCAATTTACGCCACTTGTGGCGCAGGCGAGATATCCGTCTCTCACCGGAAGGCCAGGTGTACTGTGCAGCAGTCCGCGCTGTCCTGACATATGACTGCGAAACTTGGGCCATGGAAACCCCAAGATATGCGTCGACTTAAGGTGTTTGACCATAGAAATCTTTGTACCGTCTCTCGTATATCATGGAACAGTAGAATAAGTAATATGGAGGTTAGACAAAAGGTTCTTGGGAAATATGGTAAATCAGTCGAGTAGGTCATTAACCTTCATAGATTGAGATGGCTAGGAGATGTGTTGCGCATGGCAGACCACCGCCTGCCTCATCGCGCGATGTTGGCTAGGGTTGAAAGAGGTTGGAAGAAGGGTAGGGGCGGCCAAACCAAAACATGTCATCAGTCCATGGAGTCTTTGACTGTTGGTTTGAGCCATGTTGGTAAATGCAGATTACCTGGTTAGAGTCCGCATGATAGTTGCAATAAATGGCTTGAGACACTTGGCGACATGACTTAGAATCGGTCACAGTGGTGCAAATGTATTCACTCTTTAACTTCATCTAAATCTTGAATCCTATTATTAGTTCCTACACACCTCTAATTCACTCTCCCCTCTTGCATTCTATTATTATGTTACCTCTGTAATCTCGTAGTGTTAATGTGGTATGGTAACTCGAACCGATGGGCGTATTTTCCCGGTTCTATGTTGTTGATGATGATGAAGCAATTGTTCTGTCTAACACTTCATTTTTAAACACTATTACTTTATCTTTACTTCTGTATTTTACTGTTTTTCCTGACTTGTCGGTATTTTTTCACAATGCATTCCGAAATATTTATCCTATTTTTAGTGAAACCAACTGCAGAAACTGGTGAAGGTCGCTAATACATTATTTTCTTGCCAAATGCCAGGAAAACGTATCCAAGATTCGTATGCTGAACAACTGGCATCTATATCCGAGTTTTCTAGTCTTGGTCCCATATTTAAATCCTCCCCATCAATAGAATTAACTGAATCTGACACAGAATACGTAGTAACATGCATGAAACATGTTTTCTTAAAACACTTGGTTCTACAGGTAAGTCTGGTTTCAAAAGTTCATCAGTAAACTCAAATAATTTCTTACACACAAGCACATATGGTCCTAACCAATAAGTTCTGTACATCAATTTGTAATTAGTTTTCGTCAAGGAGATACCTTTTTTAGATATGGAATACTAAGGCCACTTCTTAAAAGCAGTAAAGATAAGACTGTTTCACAATTATGTCTTGTTTTGTTAATAGTTCACTGTTAAAACTTTGTAGATAATGACACTAGTCTTAACTGGTCTGTCTAAATTTCTAAGTGTGAACCATAACCATTTAACAAATCAACATTCGTTTTACACATTTTTTATGCTACATTTAAAAGTAGGACATTTCGTCAAAATAGCCAACCGGTGTGGAAGTGAGTGTTTTTTACTTATTCGTTTTAGTTCGACTGCACCAATACCATGGCAGACCAAATCTTGGAGAATGTTTATGTTTCTTGCGAGCCGGATGACTCTATGTTCAATATTATTTGTACAATACCGTGCAAAAGTTTGAAATATAACTCTTCTGGTGTAACGTATGTTCTAATTGAGCTACCGGAAAATATCGAATGTCACTCTGCTACATTTATGAACACACTGAGATTTACTGTCAAAGATGTTGACTCTGACCCATCGGATCCTGGATTACTAGACGAATATCAAGTAAGTTATTCAATATCGTGTCACGAAATTTGGTTGTGTAAATATTATCTATCAAACACTGAGTTTTTCTAGAAAATTAGTCAAGAGAAAACAATGATTCGACATGTTAAGTATTATTAATCTCATGGAGCGTTCCGAAGCGTCTTGGGGGATAGCGAATTAGAATACACTCGATTGTTTTTTGATTTGGTTATGCCTTAATTCTGCTTAGCATTTTGCAAACATTTCAAGAAGCATACTTTCAACCTAAATTTGGTTTTGGATGGCTACATTATCATTACAGTATCCAGTAATTGGTCGAAATTCGAATCACAGTAATACTTTGCTAAATATACGTAAAAGTGTCTGTAGTATTCTTATTAGCATTGGATTCGAACTAATAATCGTACATAAACATCGACAACAATCATAAAGGAATTAACACAATATGAAGTGTATATGCAATGCTTAATTTATATTTAGTATAATAATAATCCTAACACTCAGGCAGACGTCCTAGAAATATAGTGCATTAAATTAGGATATGGAGAGCGAATTAAACCAAGTATATGCTAAGTGTGGGAACGTCCAGAATACATATACAATTTCTGAAATATGGTATGTAGGTATATATAGAAGGTATATGTAAGTAAATTCAAATTAGTCATGCTGCTAAACATAAGATAACTGATAGAATTGATACGGTACGCGTGACTGACGGATTGTTACTCAGAGTGAATGGGGACCAACATGTTGATTTCTCACGGTAACTATCAAAAAATCTCTTATTCAATACAGTGAGAACCTCTTTACATGTCCATCAAACCTATTCATTACCTTTTAACCAATAATGCCAAACAAACGTATCGAATAAAATATCCGGTAGTGTACACAAAATCCAGTCGATATGCCAGTCTTTAAGTTTAAATTGTATAGTTAGTTCAGTAGTGTCATTGAGTTAACTAATAGCAACAAGTTGATTTCTTTTGTGTGCCAGTTAGCAAGCTGTAATTATAGGTTAGTGAACCGAAATAAGTTGTACTTAGTATTGCTAAAAATATCAAATATGAAAAACTTGAAAATTAACAAGATCAACTAGGCTTATCTTAGAAAATGATACGGTACTATACAAAATATCACCTGTTCACTTTTTATTATCTCTTAGTTTTTAACACTTTTAAAATTTTATTACAGTTGGAAGATCTGGTCCTAGGTATTTCCGATCACGTGCAACGCGTTTCAAAACAGAACTTTACAGCAGCTTGGCAGGAGCTCAGTCCTGAGACTGAAGTGGAGGAGACATATATACTACATATGCACAAAACTATTAAAGGTATGCATCACTTTTGGATTGTCGCATTGCGTTGCATAGCTACAACCTGTCACGTCGAGCTGAATGACCGATGGGTTGTGTAAGGTAATATAATAATTACTAAAAACTGTGTATAGTGAAATGAAGTCACATATCTTATTATTTTCAATTAATATTATTTAAGTGTCGAAACAAAAGTGCGGGGTCAATGAGCAAGCTGATGAAGTAGGATATGGTTCTAAAAAGAATACATCACTGATTATTCGGATGAAATCTGATGCAGATCTATTTCGCGTTTATGTCCTGTTAAAATTTTCAAAATGGCAATTTCTAATATTTTAGAATCACGTATAATCTTATAGATTTTGCATTTCTCTTGTTTCAATCGTACAATCTATGGGGTTCAGTATTACTTAGCTAAACAGTGAATATCTCAACTAAGACATCTGTGGTACAGGCAATATATTCGTGTGCCAACTAAAGGACGAGTATATCATGATGCAGTCCCTTCTATTTCTCTATATGGATGTGAAATGTGACCTGTAAGAGTACATAACATCTGTAGGCTATTGGTATTCGATCATACATATCTTTGTAACATCGTTCGCGTTTGCTTGGGATCTCCGGACAAATAATAATAAGGTTAATCGCAGGGTATTGGGGAAAGATGTTAGGTCAGTTAATGAGGTTTTGAATGTTCATCGACTAAGGTGGTTGGGACATGTATTACGTATGCACGACCACCGCTTACACCGATGCCCAATTCTTATTGATATTGGAGTAGGATGGAAGAAAGGTAAGCGGCGAACCAAAATATGGCACCAGTCCACGAAGTCGCTGACTACTGGTTCGGGCGATGTTGTTAGATGCAAACTATGCTATTGTGGTAATCAATGGTTGTAGAATCAGAAAGAGTCACAGTGGTGCAGATGCACTCACTATTTGCCTTTTCATAGATCTTGAGCTTAAAATCATTTGATACTTTTCTATCCATGAACTAATTCTTCCTCTCTGTATCGTATTCTATATGTCCGCACCTCTTTTTACTACCATTGATGTAACTCCTACTTCTATTAATTTGGTTTTCATCTTACTGTGTTGTTAAAGTGTGTTATCTTAGATCTGTGCACTTGTTTAGTTCTATGCTGTACATTACTGAGTGACTGAGACGACAGTCAACCGACGCTTGATACATTATTCCACTTGTTTGAGCTCTTCTGGAGTGAATCTGTTGTCTACTTTATAAATCGTATAGAAGCATAGGAAGAGATAGTGCACATTTTAGTGAGTGGGTAAAGTTTTCTTGTCTTTACCCTTGACGGCTTGTAATGCAAAGCGGTTAAGCATTCACCATGAACTGTTAATCGAAAAGCACTGAATTTGAGGACTACATCTAATCTAGATTTTCGCACTATTTCTCACGTAAATTCATCTAGAATTTTTTAAACTTTAGAAACGATGCATCAGATCATCCAACATCTTGGACTTCAGCCTTGTGATCAGACTGATCATATGCCCCATGAAGGAAAGTCATCTCATCAGCTACTCCTATCTGGGGTATTTCGTGGTGGGTTTCAAGTCTTGGCCTTATGTAAACTTGCTAAATTATTGTCTGACGTATCTTCTCATTCAAATGAACAGGGTGTAACCTTCCAAATCACAGTGCGTTCATCTGATCCCGTTGTTAGCCGAATAATAGCTGATGCTATTGCTTGATAGTTATAACACTGAAAAACGTATCATTACATAACTTTTAGTCTAAATATGTATTGTATTAATTTTTTTGTTTTTACATTGGACTATTGGTAATTAATTTGTTTACAAATTTAACCAAAGGTTGTTGTTTACATTGAATAACTGTGATCTTGTTAATACATATGGACATAATATTTTTAATCTTAAACAACTTTGCCACGATTAAAAGTGAAAGTCTGTAATCTTTATTTTCACAATATACAATTTCAAAATTTGCTCATCTTTTAATTTCTGAAATATGTTCGCACTGTTGTTTTACATTGTTTACAAGTAAAGCCAGAGTAGTTGGATTCACACCGTTTTCAATTAGCTTGATGCACATTAGCAATTCCTCATTATCTAAACCTAAAATGCAGATGTTACGTTTTATATGAAATGTTAATCAATTTAACGTATATTTAGTAAAACAATGAGGGAAAATATTACTTGCAGCAGGTTATCTATAATGAAATTCGATAAAATGGCGGTAATGCTCTACTGTTCCAAACACCAATTAGAGCGATAAGTACACCGTGGGCTTCTGTCAGACCGTAAATGTCCGAGTATAGGCAACTAACAGGCGTGTATACTTATGAAACGTCTTTCAATGATAAACTACTGCATGGCCCTACAATAGAATAATTGTAGTTGAAGGTCACCGAATGTACTGCAGCGGTTTTTAGTCTTTTACTGGGTAACATTTTAAAAGTGCCTGAAACATTAGTCCCGTACTCATCCAGATAAGAAACATTCTAACACTCATTTTAGTAACATGTCTCTTCTCTTATAACAGGTTGGGCAGTGTGCAGTAGAGTTACCTAGAGTAAACTACTTTGTCGAGATATCAAGTTCCGGAAAGTCGATAGTGCTATAAAAATTTGATATCCTGAGCATCTAAAATCAGGTTTCATCAGAGAAATGCCGAAGCTGACAGACTCGCGACCCTCTGACTCAATAAATCACATCATTATACCTCAACAATTTGACAAACTCTAATGTGTTTATGTGGTATCGTTTTAGAGGGCAAGACGATTGTCCAGTCTCTAAACGTAGTTATGCCTTAAGTAATCGTTCGAGGCGTATAACTATCTTTTGCTGACGTACACAGAACAAGCATTTTAGGCCCCAGCCGTGATCACTACGATGAGACATTAGTAACCATGTGATATGAGTAATTTTGTGAGTTGATGTATATGAGACAAACATTACGAATATAAACTCTGTCTTGAACATGTTGCTATCTCTCTCACTTCATTACCTTGTTTTTAGGTTATCGTAGTTTTGAAAAGCAATTCAAAACGAATGCGATTATATCAGATTTTGCACCGAGATTCTTAATGTGATTACTTTTAGTATCAAGATTTATGTCAACTGAAAGTTTTAATCAAACTTTTAGTATGTTTACCTGTATTTAGGAGACTTGATATTTCAGCTAGTACACCGAAAGTAGCCGCCGCATTTGATTCTTCTACCGATGGGTTTGTATTGGTTGTTGACTTGCTATCTTTTTCCTCTCTAGGAAAACCCATAAGATTTATTGTCTGTAATATATGAGAGTTAGTTAAAAATGTAAAAGATCAGCCAAGGATATGCTAGAATGAATTACTTTGTTATTGAAATAAGTCCATAAAAATACTGATTATTACTGTTAAGCTGATTTCAGAATTCAGTTTGGAAAAAAGCAAAATTCTTTATAAAATAATTTATTAAAATGTATACATGAGTCTTCACATAACAATTTCCTCTCCACAATACATCAAAACTCTAAAATGAGGATCAATCTTCTTTCCATCTGCCGTATAAAGTAACAGTCGGATGCACACATCACATATTGGACACGGATCAACAGGTAAGATGGTCCTGCACTCTGTAACAATCCAGCGGCAAGCAAGACGTCTGCAAGCAAAACAGTGCAATATCCGTGCGCTGCATCGACCAGTGAGCATTGGGAATGAGGACTCAGATTGACATGAATCGCGATCTACGAGACTGAAACGTTTAAACAAATGAACATCATTAAAATAACATGAGACTTGTTATATTTTACTGGTAAATGTCAAGTTACATTCGTGCGAGCTTGTCTCGAAATGATGAACTATTCGCAAGTCGTGAGGTCATTTATATTTTCCTATCGTACAGTGTGCTCTCATGCCGCTTCATTTAAAAGAAACTATACTGAATAAAAAAGCACAGGCGGGAAATAGTACAAAAATAGGTATGCTGTGGACGATTAGCTACCTAATACAACAGTCAGATCACACTAACTTCAACATTCTACACTGGCTAGTGGCCACTGATCTTGCTGTGTTTAAGATATTTTTTTAAATCAATGATAGAATAGTGACCAATTGTACCGGCACACTTCAAAGTGTTCGGTATTTCAGAATAATGTGGCCTAGTATTAAGGCTGGAAATTTTACTCCCGCAGTTTTTTTGATTGAACAGTAACATGAAAGTAATGAATATTTATCTAGACATATGCGCATTTTTATTTTGCTGTCTATGGATCCTATTTTCGTTTGTTTTCTCAAAATGCCTTGAAGTCGATGGTGGGAGGAGTTCGCGCTTCGTCTCGAAGAGTTCTATAGCCTCTTGATGAGAAGTCCTACTCAGTGTTTTTACGCGACCCCGACCGTAGCTGCTACCTTGACGTGGTGGTCGGGCTTGCCTATCGTAATGACCCAACCGAGCTATACTGGCTGGAACACATGTTCCTGTAGGTTCTAACATGCCAGGCAGGTCGATTGGAGAACGATGAGACTAAAAGCAGCTACTCAAGGTCTGAGGGCGAAGTCGTACTGCTGACTGCAGAGGGGTGCGACAGCAGTAAGGTGTTTCCCTCGGACAATCAGCATCTGCAGCGATACTTCCTTCTCACAAGGAAGGAGGGGTTAGAAAAGGTCGGCCCTAAAAATGTCACACCTCACCTTACCTCACGGATTTCTGTCTCCGGCGGTAAGGGTGCCCACTTAGGGCTTTTAAGTGCGGAACTAATACTCAGAAAACCCTTCATAAAAAGGCCGTGCGTGACAGGCCTCAAGCAGTTGTCCCTTGGGCTCTGCGGTCACGCTCTCAGGTCTCTAAGACCGACACTAATCTGCCTTCTTTTTCAGGTTCCTCAAGAAACACCCTTCCACGGTGTGGGCGGCCGGGAAGTGACAACTGCCCTCATACCCGCAAAAGCACGAGAGTTCAAATTGGTCAAAATCAAATCCTTTCTACACTCCATAATATCTCTCTTATCTCTACGACCAACTCTACTCATTCCTTCACCTCAATGCACCGCTAATGCAAACGATGCGAGCTCACCAAAAGTCATTCCTGGTCTCTTGAAACCCCGTTCTAGGACTATATGTTGGAGCTTTTAATGTACGGACATTGAGTCAAATAGGGCAACAGGCTTCCTTAGCTAGGACTTTAGAATCTCGCTCAATCGATGTATGCTGCGTCTCGGAAACGCGCATACAGGATCCTAGTAAAATCATTAACCTGATTTCACCGTATCAAAACAAAGAAGCAGCTCAATTTACTCCTCGTGTATCCGGTAGCCCGGATGCTGCTTCCCGGGGTCTCGCTGGTGTAGGTATAGCATTGAGTCGTAGGGAAGAACTAGCTCTCCTAGACTGAATCCCTGTAGATAGTCGCTTGTGCGCTGTCCGACTGAACGGGACAGTTACGACTCGGAAAGATAGGGACACTCGTCGTTGCCTCTTCGTTGTATCTGCCTATGCCCCAACTGACTGCAGTTCAGACGAGGTGCTAAGCGCTCTGATATTGTTATAATGGTTGGTGACTTTAATGCTCAAGTAGGTAGACTAAGTGAAAGTGAGAGACACTTGGGTGGATGTTATGGTGTCGCGGCTCAAAGAACAGATAATGGCGATCGTCTGTTGCAACTATGCTCAGATAACCGCCTGTTTCTAGCGAATACTAACTTTAGGCATAAGGAAAAACATCTTTTGACCTGGCGACCCCCAAAATCATCCCAACGTTGGACCCAACTAGATCACATCGCCATCAGCCACCGATGGAAAAGTTCGATAGAGGACTGTCGCTCGTTTTGGGGCACATGTTTAGATTCAGATCATGCTTTAGTGCGAGCGCGTATTTGTTTGAGGCTTACTGGACATAGGAAAGACATTGCAATGAAGCCTCTTAGGGTTTTACTTAATGATAATAAAGCTAAGAATATATTTAAGGAACAACTAGAAAAACAGTTAGGCGACCGTGTAGGCGATTCTTATCTGGAAGCAGGTTGGAATGATATCAAAAAGGCTGTGGAAACAGCAATGATATCTGCTAGTAAGGTAAATCATAAGGCTAGGATGAAGCCGTGGATTTCAGTAGCATCCACCGAACTGATGGATGCTCGTAAACTCATCCCACCTGGCTCTGAACATGATGAAGAGCGAAGTGAGCTTAAGCGCAGGCTGATAAAAAGCCTACGCAATGACCGTGAACAGTGGTGGGTGGCGAAAGCAAAAATGATGGAAAAGACAACGGCGGAAGGCAACAGTAGGCAACTCTTTCGACTTATCAAGGAAACTGATACTAAGGAATCGAATGTCAGTGAGACTATCTCGGAAAAGGATGGGATTATAATTCGTTCTCAGTCCAGGAGATTGGACCAATGGACAAAACACTTTAGGGATCAGTTCAACTGGCCTTCAACCACACTTCGGTTGCCCACGATCCCCAGCCATCCTGAATGGCAAATCGACTTAACTCCTCCTAGTCTGTATGAAGTTGAGAAGGCTATAGGAAATCTGAAGCGAGGTAGAGCAGCAGGTCCTGCATAGGCTTACCCCTGAAATGTTTAAGGATGGTGGTCCAGTTTTAGCAGCTAGATTGACTGAAATCTTAGGCAGAATCTGGGAACTGGGCGTAATACCATCTGATTGGTCTCAATCCCTGATTGTCCCAATTTATAAGAAAGGACAAAAGTCTTCTTGTGACAATCACGGGGGAATCAGTCTGACTAATATAGTTTCTAAATTATTAGCCTTGATTATACTTAGACGCCTAACTAGAGCACGTGAAGAGCAGACTAGAGTAAACCAGGCTGGATTTAGACCTGGACGTGGCTGTATAGACCACATCTTCACACTGCGACAGGTCCTGGAACACAGACACACATTTAGGCGTCCTACAATAATTGTCTTCCTGGACCTAAAGGCGGCATTCGACTCTGTTGATCGTCAGGTTCTGTTGTAGTGTCTGTCATTGAAAGGTGTACCAAAGAAGTACATTAACCTTGTACAAGCTCTCTACTCTAAAACTACAGGTCGAGTGAGAGCTTATGGCGAACTGTCATCGGAATTCCTCACTCCAAGTGGTGTCCGTCAGGGATATCCACTTTCCCCATTCTTGTTTAATTTTGTCATAGACATGCTCCTAGATATAACCTTATCTTCGTCTGACTTTTCAGGAGTTGACTTTCTACCAGGAGCCTCGCTTACTGACTTAGAGTATGCTGATGACATAGTCCTATTTGGTGAAGACGCTGACAAAATGCAGAGTCTTCTGACTACCCTGAGCAACAATGCAAGCATGTTCGGGATGCGGTTTTCCCCCTCGAAATGCAAAATGTTGCTTCAGGATTGGGTTGCATCGGCACCTGAACTAGTGATAGAAGTGAAGTAGTCGAGCGTGTAGACCGCTTCACGTATCTGGGGAGTCTCATCAGTGCTGATGGCCTGGTGACTGACGAAATCTCAGCACGGATACAGAAAGCTCGATTGGCTTTTTGCAAGTTGCGTCACTTATGGCGTCGGCGAGATATCCGCTCGCTAACCAAAGGACGAGTGTACCGTGCAGTAGTTCGCTCTGTCCTACTATACGGTAGCGAAACATGGCCGTTAAGAGTAGAGGACATTCGTAGGTTACTGGTCTTCGACCATAGGTGTCTCCGAAGCATTGCTTGAGTATCGTGGGACAACCGAGTGAGCAATGCTGTCGTTAGGAAACGGGTTCTAGGAAAGGAGGGCAAATCAATAGATGAGGTATTGAAACTTCATCAGTTGAGGTGGCTGGGACATGTGTTACGCATGTCTAACTACCGTCTGCCTCGACGAGCTATGTTTTGCGGTGTAGGAATAGGTTGGAAGAAAGCTAGGGACGGCCAAACCAAAACATGGCAGAAATCGATGAAGTCACTGACAAGTGGAATAAGTCATGTTGGTAGATGTAGGCTGCGTGGTTGGGGTCCGCGAGACGAAAGTCACCAATGGTTAGAGACCTTGAACGACATGGCTCAGAATCATTCGCAACGGCGCAGGTGCATCCACTCTTTGTGTTCTCTCAAAATCTAACCTTCTGAATTCTCTATCTTTCTCCTTTCAAATTTATCTCACTGAATTATACTTTTCGAATCATATCTTCGCTCCCTAATTTTCTGCATTACTGCTAATACTTCTACTATCGCTATCACTCTTGGATTTGAACTGACAGTTGCGTCTCTGTGCTGATGTGGTATGGCAACCTGAACTGATGTACGTACGTACGAAGTTCTGCGTTGTATCTGTCTGTTTTTTACGCGGCAGGGGAATTTGTTTACATAAGTGAGAGGACAACCTACGTTTAGTGCTTAAACGGGCTTAGTGGATACAATAAGTTTATCTTCAGTGGTTGATAAACTTTGATTCCAAAACGGTGGTGTACATGAGCTCTAGAGCTCCGAGGACGAATGGTATGTAGAGTCTTTTCCTAATTTCTTCATCAGCTTGAAGTTGGTTTGGTCTCTACCACATTAGGTTGCTGCTGATGGTGTCTGTTTAACGGATCCGAAGTATTTTACGCAAACATCTGTTTACAAATACTTGTATCTCTTAAAGGATGTTTCTTGTAGTTTTCCAAGTTTCAGCAACTATACAACAGAACTGTCTTCACATTTGTTATGAAAATTTTGACTCGAATGTTGACTGACAGTTGGTTTGAATTCTTGATGTTTTTTAGTTGTAGAAATGCTTCCTTTGTATTGCAAATCCACATCACATCTGCATCAGGTCCTCTTTGTTTGTTGATGATACTGCCCAGGTATATGAAAGTTTCCACATCTAGAGTTTTCCCGTCAAGTGCGATTTGGTTGGTGCTTGTCGTTTTGTATTCAAGGATCTTACTTTTCCGTTTGTGAACATGGAAGCCTATTGATGGCTGTGGAGGCTGCTGCCGCACTGTCCGTCTTCGCCTGCATTTATTGTTGTACGTTGTATAGAAGATCTAAGTCATCTGCAAAGTTCAAGTCATTTAGTTGCATTCATGTTGTCCATCAAATTCCGTTCTTGCCTTGAGATGTTACAGTTTTCATAATCCAGTTAATCACCAGCATAAAGAAGAAGGGTGAGAGTAAGTAGCCTTGTCTGACACCGATCTTCACTTCAAGTGAATCTGTGAGCTGCTCTCCACGCATGATTTTGCAATGTAGTTTGTCGTAAGAATTCCGTATGATATTGATCATCTTCTAGTATTCACCATATTGTTGAAAGAAGCTTCCTGTCCACATTGTCAAATGCCTTCTTATATTCAAGGAAATTGATGAGAAGAGGTAAGTTAGACTTAATCGATCGTTCAACATTGGACCGTAGAGTCGCGATTTTGTTGAAACACGATCACTCCTTACAGAATCTCGAAGTTGGGTGTCGACTGGATCTTCTATTTGGTTCCATAACACTCTGTTGAAGACTTTTCCTGCTACTGAAAATAGAGTGATACCTCTGTAGTCCTCAAACTTGTTGAGATCTCCTTTATTTGTATCTTGATGAGATATCATTCTTTCCAATTTGTTGGCACTTGTCCTTTTCCCAAATTTTCCTCAAGAAAATGTGAAGTATCTTTGCAGTTGCTTTGGTAATCTAACTTCAGTGCTCTCGCTGATATGGAATTATTAAAACAGAACATGAAAACTAACAGTGCGGTTTGAAACCTACCGGATATCAGAGAATATAATCATATGTTCACAATTCCCTTGATGAACGAAGAAGTATGGTTTCCCAATACAAACAGCAAGATTTTCAAGAGTTATCGATTCCATGGGCGATGATGTAAAGGGCCCACAAGATACTAGTTCTCGTTTACTTTTGGCCCATTGAATAACCTCCCTACGTATGAAAAAAACCGCAAAATAACTTACTGTCCAAGACTCTTACTGTTTGCATTCCGTAGATCGTCATAAAACTTTCCCTCAATAAAAAAGTATGACGAGGTATAAAGTTTGTCTGCTGAAACATGAAGTTCTGGAACATCGAGGGCCTCACTACAATCTCCTAGCCAAACCTAGAAATATTTAAATTGGAAGAATATTTACCTTATCTTGAGGACATTTTATGGCATCCCTTAAAACTGTGAGATTTTGTTTGGACAACAGCACCAACCTTTGAGTGATAACTAGTTGTCGAGACTTACAGAGTCATGAAAATTGTCAGTAATACCTGTATACAGGGATCCATGTTAGGAAGGACAGAATGGCCTGTAAACAAGAACAGTCACAAATATATCCTGATTGACTTCTGTAGCCTCCGTAGATTCCTCCACAGAATTTCGATAAGACATATCAATAAACGGTCGGGGGATTCTCTGTGTTGCTGTGAGGATAGATGTTCTAGAACTTAGACCTTCTGTCTCTTTTAATAAGTGAGTTAGCGTCTTCAGCTCCCTTTCATCTCCTTTCCTTGACGGTATTATTTTTAAGATTCCTTCTAGGGTCGCGAACTCACCATCGAAGTATAAATTCTCCAAACTAAACAATAATTTCAAATTGCTAAGGAATTTACCTGCAATCATTCTCAAGCTGTTCGAATATTTCAGGATCAGTTATAATATTTTTTAACTCAGAGGCAAAAAAATTATTGGCCTCGTTTTCCTTCAAGATATTATACTCGTTTGGTAAACAAGAGGAAAACTTTGTTATGAGATCCCCTATTCGGAACTTTGGAGAATGGATGCTGCTGATTTCCATCAATTAGTCATCTGTGAATAAATCCGAAGACTTAATGCATAAAGAACAATAATTACATATATGTTACAACAGAAGAAAATGTCGATGATATCAAACAATCCGAGAAAGTGCCGTAAAGTCCGAAGTATATGACCTTCAAAACGTATGTGTTGCCATTTATTTTCTTACACAATACAAGCAAACTTGTGACGCAATAGCTGTCACCATTCTGTTATGTGAAACTTATTAAAAAACCTATCCACCATAGGTAGAATTTAGTTATAACAATTAGTGTTTATCATTACTGGCAGTCCTAACAATTTTAAACAAAGATATACCTATATTTGTAATTTAGTGATAAATTCATAACAAAAGTGATCTACTCAAGTTTTAGATTTCATGATGTATTAACAACTTCGAATTATTTACACATGAATGCAGCTTCTTGACATGTTCATAAGTATATTCAAAGCATAAGTAGCGTTTTTAAATACATTTACTGCAAATTGGAGTTCCTCCCAAAATCATCCATCTAATAAAGTACACAAAACACTTCGATGCGTTGAGGATATTTTTCATCTATGATGGATACTGGGTATATGTTTTCCTTAATTTTCATCACCGCAACCTGTCCAATTAGTTACTTAAATACTGATACAATATTAGAGCACTTTAAAAAGGTAACTATTAATTAAAATGGTAGTGAAATGTTCAAAACGAAAATCATATGGCTTACTTATTTATTTAAGTTCAAAATTTAGTACAAATCAGCACCAGAAACAATATGTGCCATATAAGTACGAAATTAATATTGCTAAGAAAATAGGAACAGAAGGCAACTACAGAAAAATAAAGCAAAACTTGATAAGGCTATAAGAAATTAAAAGGTAGGAGATACAGTGCAGACAGAAATGAAAACAAGGAAATTTCTTTCCCACTAAGAACCAGTACACATAAAGGTTTGTTTCGAAACCAAAAAACTGCTATGGTAAGTTTGTGCGACTAGTTAGTGGATATGATTTTGTGCGCACGAGGTTACACTAACAAACGCGAATGATTGCCTAGCTGGTCCCTGTATGTGTAAACGACCTCCACTAAATCCCAGGCCAGAATAGAAAGAGCACATGCCGATGAGTCAACCAGTCGAAATCATATTGTATTCTAGGCACTTCTTTATACATACACAAAACCAGACCACACAATTAGGAATTTAACATTAATACAAAACAAAGGAAGTATTAGTAGTGAACAGAGGTAACTTGTGCACAACTGATTGACTGTGGTTCCTAATTAGGAGATAATATACCAACAGAAGACATACCAAACGTAAATACAGTAAGAAGAACGTAACAATGATAGGGATAACGGAGCCAAGTCAAAACAAGTTACCTCCTACTAATTGTAGCGCACAACCTGATAAGTGCGCCAAGCTAACAGTAGCCCAGATTCAATACGTCTGTATCAAGCTGTCATCAATTACCAAGTTTTCAGCTTATACCTCACTGTTAAAGTGGGTCTAATGACGGATGTTTGAGAGTGTATTCGTGCTCCGGTCTAGTTTTTTTGATACTTAGTACAGGGTAAAAGAATCCTAAAAATAATTTAAAATATCAAAATTCGTGATTTGTTAGACATAAGGCTAGAAGCATGTATTAGCTCTCTCCTAATTATTATATGTAGTAATTTAGACACAAGTTCTTCCACTAGTAGGTTCATGGAGTTGAATAGTCGTTGAAAACACTATATGCCATTGAAATTTTATTTGTTCTTAGCTTCTGAACTTGATTACTATGTCGTCAGAGACGTCTGGATCTTTTTTGGAAGATGAAGAAATAGTAGGTTAAGATCTAAGTCACTTTCCAGTATTTCGTGTATCATAATGAAATCACCTCCTAATCTGCAGTGGGCATTTTGTAGATGTTTTCCTGCTCAAATATCATGTCTTACGGTAAATCACGCAAATCTGTACCCTTTCTTAGGGATAAGAGTTGCTTTTTTGTATTGGCCTAGCGACTGTATACAATGTTCTAGTCTAGACCCAACTAAAGCTACGTAAACCGGAGTGGACACATTGATCTAAGATAATAATATATTCTTTATAAAACCCATACGGTTTTGAGTCAATTGGCTGCAATGAGAAGACAGTGGGCCATAGTCTTAAAGTCATGACTTATTATGACCTCACGACCACTGTGTAGCATAGCTCGCAAAAGGTGAACATTCCTTAATGCAACAGTTTTATGCGCTTTCTTGCCTAACGTTGTTAATCATGCATTGTACTGCGACGGTGAGCACTAGACACAACGTAGACCTAAGTACCGGAGCACTAAGGTCATCCTGAGGTATTTTATTGTACTATTAATAGCTTACATTCATTACATTGAAAGCATTGTCTATCTCTGTTTCTCTAGGTTCGAAGTAATGTCATTATACTTCCACAACCTCAGTTTAACTTTTTATTTACTAATTTGCAAATGATATACTACGTTTTTATCACCATTGTCGACACACTGTTTCGAGGTTGCCGCCATAATGATAATAACTTGTCACACAGCATTCCTTTGATGAGTGTTCAGGGATGCTAGATCAACCGGAACTACAGACAGCCTTATTCGAATATGCAACATTAAGGATATAAAGAGTGAGATCACGAGGAATCGGCAAAGTGCTTTCATAGGATATCAAATCTTAATTTCGACGAAATTCGTTTATTAAATCTATGAAGTCAAAGGAGTTTGCATAGAGGGCAAGACATTTTTATTAAAATCTGTGAAAGGTGATGACTGTCAGATAAAAACCCAATTTACAAAAGCCATGCCATTATTTGGCACTTTGTAAGTATACAAAGACACCATTTAAATATAACGAATGTGTTGAAGTCAGTGGGATTACTGAAGACTGTAGCTAAACCTATGATCATGAAGCTTAAGGAAATGTGAGTATAGTCATGTACGTCTTAAAAAAATAAAAATGTAGGGTTAGGGGTATTCAAATTTATTAGAATTAACTGAGTGTAACATGAATAGGTTAATAGGACAGGTTTGCTTGGATGGATTGTACATTAGACCAAAATATAACTTAAGCTAGAGAGAAAACGCTTGTGACAATAAGTAATAATTCTATAATACGTGAAACCCTGTTTCTACTTTGTCAGTAAAAATATTGTTAAAATAATGAAATAGATTTTTGAACTTAAGTCTAAACGATAAATGAAATTTTTGAGGGAGAATGGATCATGATCTGCCTATTTGATATGGCTACATGGGACCGGCTCATAAACCAAGTAAAATTAGCCAGATTCACACACTATTACAAACCTTCCATATTGAAAATAAGACTAGGGACGAATAAACTTAAGTACAATCAGGTATGATTTATACTTAACGCTTAAAAACTCTGTTTCGGCTTATTTCGAGGATTTACCTACAGCTTTTTTAAAGAGTGATGAAGACGAATTCGGTAGTCCTAAAGAATAGTGTGGTGGACTAAAACAATTCAAGACCAACGAGCATCCATGGCAAAATTAGTTAGCTAGTGTAATGGTAACATCGCCATCACATAATTGACAACCTAGGATGAGACGCTACAAGTGCACCCTGTATACGACTTAATTAAGTTTGTCGTCTAACCAGAGTAGTCTCTGACGAATAAGTCTACATGTGCAAAGAAGAAGAAATCAGAAGGCAAGTAATGGATTGGTGAAGAAAATGTATATTCGATCATGGGTAGATTGTAAACGGAATATGGACGTCTATACTGTCAGACCATATGTGGAGTTGCTTCTCATGTGGCGTTGTGTTATTATCTAGTGGTAATGTTTGATAAAGTGCAATCAGCTAGTCGCGTCTACCAAAGTGAACTTGATCGAAATCAATGACAAAATAATGTGCAACTATTTACTTAAGTAATTATTAACCGCTACAGCTCACTTCTCCTCTGATGGGTTGTTGAGGACTTTAAGACGTGTCATCCAAAAGTTAAACCTCGGTGAGTTAGGCATTTGCATACATTCCTATGATAGCTTGTAACCTTGTGCGGCCTTTTGGGGTTTGTGCTTTCCCTATGGTGTATGTCATAAGACTATGTCCAAAATAAATTTCTCCGCTCCGTAGTTCTTATATCCATCTCCAGAAGACCTGGAAAATAGAAAAGAAATGTTTTGAAATATGCATACTTTTTTACTAAAAAAATGAATAATGTGGCTCAATGTGGCTAGAAAAACGTGCTAAATGTCGATAAAGCACATATGAGCTAAACGTTGATTTTAATTTTTCATCATACGAAAGGGGTGAAAATGCACACAGAAAATAGAAGCGATTCTCTGTCGATTTTCTTCACTAAGTCTTCGCAGTATATTGAGATTGAAAATCGGAAGAAAAATTAATAAGTATGATATTCGTGTCCTAGGGACCACACCATTCTACTAAAACGTAGGCGCCATAGAGCTACTAAGAGTTTCTTCATGCATATTGGCTGTTGATTGAAGCATGGTGACTTTCTAAATGCCAAGTTTCGAGGGTGTTTTAGTGATTTCAAATTTGGAAGTTTTGCCTCCTTTAATAAGCTTCTTTGAGGCGATGGATGCCGATATTCCCTTTGTAACCATTTTTGTCGATAGTATAGTATTTTGATTTTCAAATCAAATAATGTATGGCTCTTAGTAGGTTACGTTGAGAGGTCGGCACAGAGCACTCTGGAGTCGAAAAGCCGTGTGTACTACATTCTAAGGCTGGTCGGACAAGGAACATCAGTTGATTATTGTCGAGTTCGAACTGGCCAGACTTAACATAAAGCACTTGTAGGTTGGCCATGTAAGAGTTGAGTTCCAAGTTTGTTGAGGTAGGAGCGTTTTCCACCTGGAAGTCAGAGTATCGTTCCGTGGACCGAATCTACAACACTGCACCCAACACCTTTTTTACAGTGCTGAGAATTCCTGGTAATATTGGTGGTAAGGCGTCGGTCGACTAAAGGATGTTCGTGGCTGAAGGTGATACATTTAGCTGTTGATGAAATCCTTCTACCAAACCGTTGAATTGTGGGTGGTGGGCTGTTGTCCTAAAATGCGTTGTTTCAAGGAGTTTGGTCTGACAGTGGAACAATCCAGATTCAAACTGACCTGGTCTGTCGTTATTTTAGATGGACAACCATAGTTTGTTGTCCATGGTTCAACGAAAGCGCGAATAATCTTTTCTCTAGTTATATGTTTCAATGAAACTGCATCTGACCAGCGTGTGAATTGTTCGACGCATGTCAGAAGATAAGAAAATCTGTTTGATTACGACAAAATTTCTGCCAGATCAAGGTAGACGTGATAGAATCGAGGTTCAAGGATTGGAAAAGTGTTACGTTTGCATTTATTATGCTTGATTACCTTGTTCTATTGGCAGACAACACAGGAGTTTACCCATACTTAAATGTCTTTTTTCAGTCTTTGGCCAACAAAATCAATAGGTAATCAAAATAGTAGTAACTCGAACTCCAGAGTGAGAGAGGTTGTGTACTGTGTTTAGGATGTGGTAGTGTAACCTTGACAAGGTGTTATAGACTAGATTGTTAGTTCCAGATACATGTTGTATGTTTGTAGTATGCTTTGAAATGTTGCCTAGATGTCGGGACTCGAGAAGAGTACTAATTTATTGAAGAGTTTATAAAAAACGTCAATCACTTGTGATCTGTAAATATAGTGAATTATTGTCCTTTGATGGAGTGTTGGAAATGTCGTAAAATACAGTACATCACCGAAAGTCCACGTCTGAAAGTGCTGGGCCTTTATTCCGTATGTTACTACTGTTTCGAGAATGTCAAGGTTTGTAATAGTTTGTCATTCAATTGTTATAAATGTATGTCGATGGCTGAGTCGAAATCGTCTACTAAAATGTTGACGAGTGATATAGAATTGTGGTATGCTAGCATGGTCACTTTGACTATTACTTCTTTAGTCGTGATGAAGGCCTTCATTGTTTCTGTATCCATTGTGACCATCTCCTAGTTCCTATGAAGTCCATTTGTCAGGGATTTAATGAGAAATGCACGGTTGGGTGTAAATCCTGTCTAAGCGTACCAATCTTCTGAAAGCTTGCAGGTGCCTTTTGGTGGTTGATTTCAGGTATTCCAGAATAGTCGTTATTTTTTTTGCAGTTAGCATCAATAATATACCCCAGTGAGTTCAAAAAGGTTGTTCTGATTCGGCATTTCTGTATATTTATTACCGAAAGTCTTCCAAAAGCTGTACCAAGATGTTTCATGTGTTTTCTGAACTGAACATGCTATCAAGGATTCATCAATTCATTCATGAACAATGTTAAATCCTCAGGACATATCTATGAAGCGCTAAAATGTCTGTGCTGCATTTCTCAATCAGAAAGGAATTCAAAAAACTCACATAGGACAAGTGTTGATATGATAGCTGTTTTGGAAATGTAGTTTTCTGCCAACGGTATTTGGTTGCAGGCTAGAACTAGGTCGATTATTGAAAATACAATAATACTCTTTAAGGTGGCTGTTAGGTAATGGATGTGTGGTAAAAGGTAAAATTTTGGCATAGTTTAGGGACTGAGCTGCTGGCAATCATCAGTGGGACGCTTACCACTTCTACACTTTATGGAGAATATGTGTAACAGAAAGTAGCACGGGCTGCTGGAAGGACGGTTTATCCCACAACGTACCAAATTTAATTCCGGCAATCCTAAATTTTTCAGGTACAAGTTGGAGTGCTTTTGAGAAAAATTGACCAGTAGTTGTGATAAGATATGTGATATGACAGTTTCATCGTTACCGTATTCAGATGAAGATACTTGTCAGATGTTGGTTGAAAATAAACGTTAATTAATTCCTTTAAAACGAAGAGGACATAGACTACAACCTGGAGCAGTGTTTACGGTGGCTCAGTAAATTGATGCCCAGGATAAATGTTTTCACATCGGTAATGGGTAAAATCCAGTGTATGAGTTTTCCTAAACTCATACTCAAACAAACATATCTTCTGCCATACGCGGTTATATCTTCCTCACCATCTGCCTGTAGGTCGGATGCAGATTCGTGTTAGCGATCGGATAAAGTTTCAGTTAGGACGCTGACTTTTTGCCATTTTTGATGTAGAGAACCTTCGTTATTACATTGCGATGAATAATAGGCTTTTGTTTCCACCGGCTATAGTTGAATACTAAGGCAATTTAGGAATATTAGTTTAGCAAGTCATATTTCTACTAAAATTCAGACTTCATAAATGGGGTCTGTTTATTTTCCTTCCGAAGAATTAGGTGTTGACAATTCGAAATATAAGTTGTTTTCTTTACGACTATTTTTATTAAACAATCATGTAAAAATTATTATTCATACTAGTTTCATTTATAGTATCAACGAGAATTAAACAGATGTTTAACATTAATTTAACGAAACAATTCTTTTTAATTATTACTTATCATGTATATCATTTCACTAACATTCAGATTGTCAAGAAAAAGTTAAAAGACAAAACGTTTACTGAGAACAATAGGAGTAAACTGTGCAAAATGCTACAAAGGAAAATTTTACAAAGAAATTGACATGAATTAAACACAGACAAATGTGAAGTCTATTAAATTATTGTTATTATTTGAACAGAGAAAGGAACCACTTCTGGGAAGACAAAAATAAATCAACAGAGATTAAAAAAAACATAAAGATCATATAATGACATTATTGGACGAACAACATTTAAGTTGCGTGTATTAGAAATAAACAAAAACTAAGGGGTATTTACGAGCGTTCATAATAGTGTTTTATTGCACAAATTCAACAGAAACAGTATTAACATGAATCTATTGAATTTTATTAATCCTACTGTTAACATAAAACTCATGTAATAGCAAAGTAGTAACATCACACCATTATTATCAGACGGAAACAGATTACCATGTATTATGAATAATAAGGGATAATATGAAAGGTAAAAGTAAGTAATAAGCTATACAAGGTGAAATAGTGAAATTCAAAACCATGCATAAAACGTTAAAATATATTATTACATTACTTCATACAACGATTAGTAATTAGGATAGGGTGGATTAGGAAGGTCAGTAGGATAAGGTGGAGCATTAGGTAATTTATCTGGATGGTACATTTCGCAACTTGAATTGATAAATTCTGATTTATGCTTTTCCACTTTGTAATCATTACTATTTTGTGTATTCAGTGGTTTGATTCCTTGCATTCGCATATAAGATACTAGCTGATCTGGGATTTCTGAAAGAACAGCTTTAGTTAAACGTCTTTTACTCTCTTGAACATTATTCAGTTGGTGGAAATTTCGAAACGGAACAAACTAAAATAAGGTAAAAGTGAGATGACATTATAAATTGAAGTGTAGTATTTATTGAATTTATAAAAAGCAAACACATTGAGGCAAACAATTGATCAATCTGTTACTCAAGTACCTTCAAACAGCTTGTCGAAGAAAAAAATGCAATAGACAGATTCTCTAAAGCGTTACTCAAAGTGCATTGATTCATTTAAGAAAGCAATAATTACTAGAGTACTGTTGATTGAACAGCTCTAAGAAATTTGTTGGTAATCTGAAGACACCGACATACTCAAATAGTCCTTATAGAGCAAATGTTGTATGTGTTAGTGATCTTACAGGCGACTAGGTCAAAACTATTCAGTGTCACGGGACACTAGCAAGAATTTACAACCGTGAAAGTAAAGATCTGATCAACTTAAATCCTTCATAACGTGAATGATATGCATTTAAACTTTGATTAATGTCGAAGAGTTATTTACACAAATATATCAATACTTTTTAATGCACTAGAAACAACAGGTGATTGGTACATATATATATATATATATATATATATATATATATATATATATATATATATATAATGAATGGCCCTGAGTTCCTGGATATAATAACAGAAAGGAAAATTTCATCGCGCAGTTTAGTGTAGCTGTTAGGGTCAATTTATGTGATAGTACTGAAAAAATGAATATGATTTACAAGCTGGAATGAATGCAGCCTCATTTTTCCAAAGAAAATTAATTAGTCCAAAATCGAAAGTGTATCAAACTGTGTGATTAAAATATAAACTGGTCCAGAAAAGTTTCAGTTTGGGAAACCATATAAATTTAAATTCAATAAAAATATGATTAGTTACTTCTAACAGAGTTCTTGTTTAAGTCACCAATTAACATCTATGTACTCACTAGCGACATGCATTACGTTGATGTTAGTAAAAAAGTGTGATAACTATGTCATTTGATATCTGAATAAATATATAAATAGAAATGGGTCATATTGATTGGATATAATTTTAATTAGAAGTAACAAAATAACATCACCTAATAAACAGGATATTTCCAAAATGACATAATGAAACAAATGAAAAATAGGCATAAATCATAGACATACTTGAACAATATCACGAATAGCAGTTTTTCCACGAGAACTTAACCGCACTTCGTCACCGTCAAGTTCTTCCATCTCATCAAAATTAGCGGGACCAACCCCAACAATAATAATACTTAGAGGTAAACTAGATGCCTTCAGCAGAGGAAATAAAATAATGGTGAAAATGATGTACTGCTGTTAAAAAGAACGATATTTCTACTAAAAAATTATAAATAATTATTTTTTAGCTTTACGTAGTCTATTTGAATACGTAGAGTTTTAAATGTATTGACAAAAAGTTTCAGCTGTAAATAATTAACATTTTTAACTGAATCATGTGGCTCTATGGAGATAAATATGATGTATTAAGAACTCTAGGTTCGAATTCCTGGCAAAAATAGAAAGTACACACCATCAAGGAGTCCCATACTAGGATGAAACAGTTATACACTACTTCCTGGTTCTCAGTGATACCCAATCAACATCAATCTGTGATGAATACAATCAACTAGCTTTGTTATTGATAGAAAATTCTAGTTATAGTATCGAAGTGAAGAACTTAACAAAGCTTTGATATTTGATCCTAACGGATTATGAATAATTTTAATTTAAAGATACGTAAGAATCGATAAGAATAACTAATTATTCATAAAAAATAATCGATTTGATCGAGTTTACGACCCAAATAAGAATAAAGAAATTTTTCTTTCATTTCAAAAGGAAAATAGCCCTAATTTGTTTATGAAGGTCATCAAGCGTAACTTGAAGTCTTGTCCTAGATTTATATATATATATATATATATATATATATATATATATATATATTGAGAGAGAGAGAGAGGAAGAATGAGCTCACATAACTGGATTTTAGGTCACATTACGTTACATAAATGATAGATGATGCTTGAAATAAAAAAGCCAAATTCATCACTAAAGTTATCAAAACAGTATACATATACTAAGAGCTAAACAGGAAATTTCCACTAAAATATTAAGTAAAACTGTACACAAAGGTTGGAAATAAAAATGAGCTAATATTGTGCAAATTTTATTTTGAATTTAGTGTTGTACAAAAAATCAATTTTTCAAAGTAATCAAGTACTGGTTATATTGACGAAGGCCACTACTAGTGCTTTGAAGTTCGTCCAAAATAAAGAAAATCTTATGAAATGACTTGCAGAAAGAAAACAACTAAGGACATAAAGGGAAAGCTTTGAATATGTTGTTTGTATCCGTTACAAATTGGTCTCAGTTAGAGACAACTGAAAACGAAAGAGCCTAGACAGCGTTCCTATTCTAGCATAATAGTCCTCAGAAGTATATACCTATGATACCCTTCCTCACCACCGCAGATCAAATCCATTACATTCAGACCTTAGAACGAAAGCTTAAATATGAACACCTCTAGGTCAGCATTTAATGGTAGGATTTCTATTTAAAACAATTTGTGCTATAGCATGATGATAACTTAATGCCGCTGAGATGACTGTTTTATTCCCGATATATCTAAACTACAGCAACTGTAGACTCTGAAGGAAGTACGCATCGATGATGGTGTGGTGCTACATGAAAAATATCGTATGCTAGTCCTAGACACCTTTGGCATTACTGTGATGTGTCTGACTTTAAGTGGTCAACTTTATATCGCTTCGTATGGATAATTCTGTTTTATCAGTGTGAAACTTGGTCTCATCAAGCAAAGGATGTTTGGTGTCGTTACCTCCGAAGGATAGTTCTATAGCCCTTAAATATAGTAGATTATTTTGAAACGTATTACTCTCATTTTTTATTTGTCAAGTAAACAACTAATTTTGGTATCAGCTTTCTATATTTTATTTTCATTTATTATATACTACCCAATGATTATTACGCAATTAATATGCGATAAATATTTTTTTCGATCAAATTTAAATAGATTCAGTAGTGATACGACGATTTTGTATTATATTACAGATAATTGTGTAAATAAATACAGCAAAGACGTCAATTTGAACTAAAGAGAGATGTGACCAGTAGAGTTTAACCATGTGGAGTTTTGGGTCTCCACTCACCATTCATATTAGATGAAGTTGCACAATATACCATAGTTTACGATTCAGTGGTCCAGTTCTTAAATGTCTATCATGAAGCTTGAAAGTTGTGGGCTTAATCCTAGGTGGGGATGTTGGTAGTGTTTAATGGTGAATAGGATGAAAAAGATGTCCGGTTACCTGATTAACGTCAGTCCGTGATATGAAATTCAAACTCTAAATACAACCGTGAAATTGTAATAAATGAAGTCGCAGAAAGGGTTTTCTTAGCTAAGCATTTTAATTTGTTTAATTACATTATCAAGAGAAATCTCTAAACTAACTATCTGTTTCGATATATATATATATATATATATATATATATATATATATATATATATATATAGTGTAGGTATAATACTGCAGGACTGGAAAGAGAGACCTTGATGTACTAGTTCTTCACTAATTTTAATACCTTGGACATACCATTAGCCCAAACATTAGTTTGTTTGACTTCAGTTCAATATTCAAATCGTTTTACAATCTGTTTATACTTGTATACTTCCTCTCATCGTATTGGTGTGTGATAATGCAATTCGGAATAATAATATTCGAATTCATTATTGTGTATCTAATTAGGGGGATATTAGTCGAAACTAACACATAAATGGATACAGATATACTGAAGTTCTTCTAACTGCATAATAGACAAGCAACGTTCAGTCTTTTCGAAACCGCTGAAGTTATCGTTATCAACGGCTTAAAACAGAATTTATGTATTCAAAAAGATACAGTTGTCACTCGTTCTTTACCCTGGTAACTTATCTTCGATTTCATCACAATGATTACAATAATTGATTACATCACCCATTTCTAAAATATTTTGACTGATTTATTACATCATTTCTCTTATTCATCAAAATTCAATTTATTTCGCTGCATCATCACATCACTCATAGCATATCAACTTGCTTTCCATTTATTTATTAAGTAATCGCTTAATTACGGTTTTGTAATCTCTTGCTACTATATTAATTCAGTTTTCTAGAACTTTATTTCGCATCTTATGTGCTGGAAATAATCTCTGATACTTTGGCACTACACAGATAAAATGTTTTTCCGCATCCATATTAAAAGACTCTCCGTCTAAATTCCAACCAGAATTATTTACATAAGTATGTCACATTTTTTTAAATGTTGATTTCACAATATAATGGGTTATATGCAGCTGACAAAAACGAAACGAAATAAAATGAATTCATCTTATTCTGCGTAAAAATTTGTACTTGCTCTTTTCTGCATTGTCATGAACTTGAAGATAAAGGGCAAATGAAAAAAATGAATCAAGTATACAAAAACTTTCTTTTGTAAAATGTTGCATTATCTCATTGACTTTTAGGACAATAAATGATCAGTTTTCATTGTTAAATGTGTATTCTGGGAGAATTCCTTTTAAATTTCTAGTAAGTTATGAGTGTTACAGCTGGATGATGGTAATCAAAGGAATCACGAATGCAAGTTTCGCCATTTGGAAGACTTATGATAAGGATGCTGTTTAACACCAATATTGCTTATTGGTTCGTTTCTTGAGCGGCGCGGTACACTCATGCTGTCGTTGAGTGAAGAATATCTCGCCTTCACCATAAATAATACAAGTTGATAAAAGCCAAGTAAGCTTCCGAATTTCGATCGAGATCTCGTCAGGTACCAACCCACCACAGCTAATAAGACTTCCGAGGTAAGTTGTTAACATTCTCGACTACTTCGCTTCCGATGATCAATCTAAGCGATGATACAGACCAGTCGTGAAGTAATATTTTGCGTTTGGAGGGAGAGGAAGACAGATAACCATGATAAATTAAGACCTATTTTCTGGAAACATCTATCATTTAGATATGTACAAATTAATCAAAATCGAACTATAATTATACTAAGTGCTGCAATTATTCATAGAATAAAATATATTTTGACGAATCTAGGTTCAATACGGAGATAAGTGATTATATAGTACGGATTTATGCTTAGTGTGAGGAAAACAAATATAGTAAGTTTATATTATTTAGGAAATTTATCTAAAATACATTTTATGCACTTACATTTACTATAGCAGCCTTTGTCTGCGGTAAGTCCGATATGATCCCATCCGTAAGAATCAATAAAATGGAATATTGAGAACCATCGACAGATTGACGTGCAATACTTTTTTAAAACAAAAATAACAACCATACAAACATAGTGGAAGGTGAAATTTTAAAGATTTTCAAAATTAACATGCTTATGTAAAATAAAACTACAAGCATAATTGTAAACGAACTGTTAATAAAAAGAACTGTTAAAAATAGCAGTCATATTTAATTTGCTTAGTGATTTTTTGCTTTTCTTCAAAGCACAATACAAATTAACCAATTTTCATAAATAAAAAAAATATTATTTATGATATTTCCTGCGTAAATTATTTATGTAAAATTATTAAATTTGAAGAAGAAACAATAAATTTTATTATACTCTGATTTCAGTGATAACCACCTATAGAGACAAGCCAATTAATAAGAATAAAATGGAAAATTATATTCTATGTATGACATTTAGCTTTTACGGAAAGCGGTTATATCTAAAATGGATTTCAATATTGTAATATGAGTTTTAGTTATTATGCTAAGAAAATAAACCTATTTTACTAAGGTTACCTTTCGTAGTTATTCTTAACAGAGTTTACACGTAAAATAATGCTACATTTGGAGCACTTAAAACAAGCTTTTGGAAAATTTGTTTTCGAAATTGTCATAATTTGGGCACTTACTAACTAACTGTAAGATCGTAATAATAAATAATTATGTAGCATACAGAACAATAAAAATACATTTTCGTAAAGAGACAGAACTACTGCTTAATTTTTAATAAGGATGCGGTTGAAAGTAGTGATGTGTGAAGTCAGTCATATAAAGTGTGAGAAATTAATTCACATATGATACTTAATAATATTCTCGGTTCATGACAAGATGAAGAGTTCAACATTGGATTCCAATTCAGTGACTTAATATTTTCATGCTTGACAAAAGGTACTACTAATAAGTTTCACAATAAGACAAGTCTCCCACCTACTCCTTTGTAATATTCATTATACTATGACTAACGTCAATTGTAATAAATCAATTAAGATTCGGATAGATTTAGTAGTTCTGTTGAATGTTTTTAATAAAGCAGCATTTCGTTTGTTCTATGAAAGTCGTTTATTTTTCTGAAAGTAATTAATATCCCTTAAACTAGTGAAGATTAATGGTAAGAATAATGATCTACAAAGAGAACTGTATGTTCAATGAATAACATTTACTAGGGAACATTTATCTAGTTATGAGAAAAAAACAATTTAAATCAAACAACAACATTTTGAATGAAAATCAAACAGGTTAAAAGAAAACAAAAATATTTTGATCGATTTTTTTAATTCAATAATTTTTAGCAAAACATTAAAAAAATAAAATGAATTCTGCTTCACAAGTATGCTTTAACTGATTGTAAACAAAAAAACGCAAATATAATTATTGACGGCAGTAACAAGTCACAAACTTTAACTGAAACCAACATACAGAATACTTATCAACGAATCACAGAAGTGAAAGTTACGAAAAAGTGAAATTATAACAAAATCATGTGTTTGTAGGAGAATGGCGCCCGTAATGAAGTGAGATTAGATTGAGAATCACTGAAGGCCAAGGAGTACTAGATAGTGATTTTGTTTTAGTTAAACACTCCTTAGAAGCTAACACATATGACTACACGGCGATTTACTATGTTTTAAATTTATTCGTTCAATTACTGTAGTGACCTTGTCTGAAGTAATAAAATGACTAAGATAAAGAGAACTGATGAATCGATGGACTTTGCCACTAACAGTTTCAATGCAGGACAGAAAGAACTCAAGACAACTGATCTAACCAGCCAGTGTCTACTAATATTTTAGACATTCCTTTATAGAAATTTAAGACCTGACCATACTAACCAACCAATTAGCAAAACAATATTAATACAGAACAAGTACAAAAATGATAAGGAATTAGGGTAACGCGTACACAACTAAGTAACTGTAGTTCATTGATTCGAAAATGACCCAACAACAGTTATTAGGTCAGACAGGAGATTAGGACGAGGAGTATATACAAATAATTAAAAATAAGGCGTTCAGTGTAAATACAGCCAAAATATATGAAATAATCTTCTAGGAAACAGACCTGCAAGTCAGTCATTCATCCTGATTCGCCAACTTAACACGACTGAGTCGTGAAACTATATGAAAATATTGGTATAAAATGGCTTATATTTCTAACTTCGGTCAATCTGTATAACTGCGTAATCAACACTCAATATCGTTAGCAGGCAACTGCAACAAAGGTCATGCCAGGTAAGGATTATTATTATTATTATTATTATTATTATTATTATTATTATTATTATTATTATTATTATTATAGGAGGCTTAAAGAGGTAGCTGAATTTTGTAGCCTATACCAGAGAAAGCCTGTAGCCAGATAACCAGTGTAAAATAGGAAGCAGATGTTTCTTCCTAATATGGGACTAACTAGCAGTGCAGTTTTAAGATACTACAGCAAACTGAACACAAGTTTTGTGGTACACAGTACCCCACAGGGAAAATCAGAATTCAATTATTAGTATTTCAAACTATAGTCATAAAATGATATGGTTAAACTATATCACTATAACAACACTGACATAGGTTTCACTAGAAAAATTAGCAGAACATCAGTCCGTCATAAAAAATAACTTTAAAATTAACAATCCCTAGAAAACTCCTGATTTGTGATATTTGATTGTACATAACTAGATAGGGAGTTCTAATGACAGTCAGAGAATGATCAGGATGAAGAAGAGGATTAACGGAAAAACTATTATTATTATTATGAAATGGCTAAATAAAAGAAATAGAGAAAATTAATAGGTGAATTGACCTCTGTTAATCTGAATTGATAAATTAATAAAAATAAAAATATAATTATGTGATGATAATGAAATAGTGATGACAAGCCAGTGTTCGTAATTGATTGTTTCTGTACTCACTAATTAGATTGTAAGAATTTGTTTCTGTATGTTGTTTTGTGACTGTAAACAATAAAATAGAAACTTGAAAAATGTCTGTGGAATTCTATGCATACAGTTAAGGGTTACACACATACACTAAGGATATAAAACCGAGGTTACGTTTGACGACTGTGTAAATCATTGAATTGTTTCCACTTACTGAAATATTTGTGTTCTAACGAAATCAACACTAAAATAGTCAACAGCATTCTGTGCCATGAAATCAAATATGTTGCATGAAGTCATCTATTCAAACTTGATTACTACTGGATCGCTAAAAAGATTAGTAACGTCGACTTAAGCCAAAAAAATATTTTTAATAATTACATTAGTTGTTCACAACATATCACAACAACTTTATCTGGTATTGGTCAAAATGGAAAATAAAAATAGCACGTACTGTGACGTTTAGCTTAGTAAAGACATCAGACAGAAAATATCACACTTTTAACAAGTAAATAAAACGCAATAAACAGAAAATAAGAAAACAAACAGATAAGTATGCGCAACTACAGAACGAGAAACTTTATCAACTATGCAAAGATAGAGAAAATATGTTATCCTAACTGAACAAAATATACAGATTGCAATAATGTAATTTCAGTAAAATTTCCTGATCACATGCTAGAAAATAGAATCACTAATCAGCTATTTGAATTTTACATCACGGATCGGCCTAAATTAGACAACTTTTCGAAAATCGGGAAATATCGGATAAATGGAAAACCTCAACAATGAGCACCCATGTTTACATCGGGTAGGACAGTCGGGACCTTAAGGCCTGGCAGGAAGAGCTTAGCTCTTAAAACACTGGGTTGATAGTTAATGGGTAATGCTTTTAGCACGAAACCATTCATGATACCACACGACCCCGTCCACCACTACTGAGTCCCTTGCTAAAGAAAACCAGCTGTACAGTGCTTTTTAGCTATTATTCAATAACGTAGCATTTAAACCAAATTATCTATTCAAAAACAAATATTAATTAATTATTTATTCAACAGAAGGGAATATCTCAATTATTAATGTAACATTATAGCTGTGCATAAATATTTCAGTCAATATTTAAGTAAATAAAAAAATCGCAAGTATAGCTTGTACTGTGATGATTAGTTACAACTTTCTTTATTTTTATTATCCAATTTTAAGTTGAAAAAGCAAGTTTATTAATCTAATAAAACACTTAATATCACCTTGGTAATAAAATAACTGACTAATATAACAAAATCTAGTGAGGTGAAGACAATCTAAAGAAGTGGTAAGAATATAGAGTATAGTGTTAAAGTAATTGATAAGAGAAAATGAATTTTAAATTTAAGAAAATGTTGGTGTATACATTATATAAGTAAATGTTATATATAACGCGGAATTTTCTTACAAACAAAAGAGTTACTCAGTGAAATGTTCGATCTAATTAATTCGAAACTTCAGATTAAAAGGTTAAAATTTTACAGAAACTTACAAATATTCATTCATTTCAATTATATACCTTAGAAAAGTAATGACATAAAATATCTGGAATCATATTGAATGAATCATGAGAAAGTACGGAGGTTCAGATAATTCCTAAATATTATCAGGTAGTATTTTACTTCCATGAAATGAAGTCATTATGAAGATATATAGTCAAGTATCAAATAGTTCATTAGGATTTCTTTACACCTACGCTGAATTTATTCACAATGTTCAATGTGTTGCATAAAACACTTTCTGCCTTACTTTCCATTCACTTAAAAAGTCGTGAGAAATACTATTTTTAATTAATCATTCCATTTCAAGTGTCCAACGTTGTTTGCAAGTGTCTACTACGGACATATCATTGTAGCGCATTCTACAATATGATGTATCGAGTACACAAGTACAGAGACATTTAAAGCCTGAAATTAAACTTTAACTTCAATATGTAGTAATCAATAGCTAAATGAATAAGGAGGTGATTAAAGATTTTAAATGTTTAATAAAAACTTTATAATCACTCCGGTCAATTCTCATTATAACAGAATAATTCTGCTTACCTAGCTACTGTATTGATGATTGGAGCAAAATTTGTTGGTCCATGAAACTTCACTGTTCTCAATGAATGAGCATAAGCAGCCATTGCACCTTGAATACCTTTACAGTAAGGATTATCCATATGCCCGTTCTGTGGATTAAATAACAATATGTTCAAAGTTTTTATAAAAAGTGTAGTTAGAAAAGTATGGTTTTTTTTCACTGTAAATGATAAGCAAATGGATAGTCATGTTTTATCTTAATTTTATATCACGAATTGGCCTGAGTTAAACAACAACTGGAAACCAGGAAACACTTAACAGCAGTCTTGTCAAGTGTGAGACTCATCGGCAGTGCGTATCCACAGCAATTACCGACCGATGGCGACAGATGATGTCGCGCAAATATATCGCGAATTGACTGAAGTGAGGAATATTGATCATCCGGAAATGGCTCAGGAGTCCATTGGTTAGGTGTTCAAAGAGGTCTGAAGGTATTGGGTTCGATCACTTGTGGATATGTACTGCTGGAGTCTCATAACAAGATGAAACAGATGTCCAGTGCTTATTGGTTGTCAATGGTTGTTTAAATTAAACCGATTCGTGATATCAAATTAACATTCACCAGCCAAAATAACATTCAATTACATCTGATTTTCTTATCGATAGTCAAAAATAAAATAAAAGTAGTTCTTCTAAAGAAAAGTACGTCGTTGATTGGTGTATACAAAAGAATATTTGAAAAGCAACGGTCAAATTTATTAAGCAAATAACATACAGACAGTTGCTTCCCAGAACCTTATAAAAAGAATTGAAAATGATTGTTCATTTACTGGGTGTATATTATTGTAAATGGCTTCAAATCACACTCTATGACAGTTAGTGATATTATCCGATTGCCGAACCTTAAGTAGGTGGAACGCTGTTGCAGCACGAAGCTTACTTTTGGAAAGTTAAGAATCTTAGCCCCTGAGGAATCTCTTTGTTTAAAAATGATGCATAAAATGTGTAGTATGTGAAATTTCATGATTATATCATTAAAGTGTTTCAATTAGACTTTAATCAGTAATTAAATTCACTTACAAAATTAGTTTGAAATTTGCTAAAAGGTAATTTTTTAGAAGAAAATATGTGGGAAACATACCAAGATAACAGAAACTCACAGTTCATGGTGAAATTATAACTTACGACAAAGGGACAGTTCAAATAACATAAAAATCAATATGCCCAGTAGTTAAGAGAAAATTTGTAGTGTGATTCAAGACTGAGCTTTTTTGAAAAAAGAAACTCATACCTGCATTATTATTCTAGATCATCAAGGAAAACAGAAGTCAGAAGAAAAAAACATTTCTACGAATTAAGATTTTATTATCAAAAATAAACTTTATTAACTCTGATTCATAGAACAGTCATAGACAGTCATTTATTTACCGATTTCAAATAAAAGAAAGTATTAAAAAAGGAAACTTGATTGATTAGAATGTTTTTAGTCATTCAACAACTGACAGTTAAGTTTCCTTTTTTAAGTTCTGAGAAACTGTACGTAGAAAAATAGAAATTAACTAGTATACCTGATAGGAGAAATTTTTCAAAAAGACAAAAATCACTTAACTTAAAGAAGCGGATTGACACATGAAATTTAGAAGACAAATTTATACGTATGAACAACCTCTATTATTTTAATTATATGTTAAAAATCATCAATAAGTTAAGTAATAAGAGTAGAAAATGATGACAGTTAAAAAAAAATAATTAAAACGTTTGTCAAAAGTATTAGTATCGAGGTAGGAAACTTTGATAAAAAACAGTGGTGTATCATAATGTCATAAGGTTCAACTTAAGGTAATTACAAATATATAACTTGATGCATTCTTAAAGGTGATACAGTTCGACTTGAAATATTTATCTAGTTTGTATCTTAATACATTTTTTACTAGATAATTGTATTAATAAGGATCATTAAAATTCCATCCTTTATTCTCATAATCTAGGAATAACTAAAAAACAAGATAATATTAATTCAGTCTATTTACTTTATGGTTATGGAAGTGATCCTATCTCCTACATCGCATTCTTAACATGGTCTTTCAATATGAACAATGAAAATGTTGGATTAAAGGACTGATGAATAGATACATTGGTGAAAACAGTTTTGTATTTATAGTAACTTCAAATCTATTCAATATACACATTTGAAATGAATTAAGATAGTATAAAGTACACTTTTATTAGACTACTAATATTCTTTAGCATGCCTTTTTAATGAAACAACTAGTAAGTATATTTCTTTATAAACACTTTTACACCTGTGTCAAGAGACAGTATACATAATAATATAAAAACCATGATATTTTCAGAGGTTCAGAGGTAGTTAAAAAGGCATTTCAAGTTTTGCATGGAAAACTTATTTAGTGTACTATATATTCACTAGTGTAGCATGCAGACAATTACATACTCAGAACAATTTAATTAAGTTAAGCTTAGTGATAGCACTCAATTTTGAGATGGTGGAAAAGAAACAAAATTAAAACGGAAAAATTAGATTCAAGTGTATTAGAAACAACTCCATGTAGATTAGATTCTCAATTAGAGTAGCAGCAATTCAAAAGCTCAAAAAATCAACGGTGTACAAAACTCTATTCTAAAAAGTATAAATGCGCTGTAGCGCACCTACCATAGGGCGAAACGAAAACAATAACCTAGTGGCAGTTTTCCAAAAGAGCAGCTATGCAAGCAGTTTAATAAATGTCCTTGAAGATCTCTAAAAAACACAAAATCCAACTTCGAAATCAATAAAAGATTATTCTAAAATATATGAAAGATTGATAAGAAATTACAGCCAGATCGTTAAGGCCATTGGGAGCACGGGTGGCTCACAAGCCAATAAAGTCACTTCAATCAATTCTATCCAAACCAAAGAACAAAATAACAAAAAGAGACAAGTCGAACATTAACTATAAAATAAACTCCTGGAACTAAGAAAAACATAACATCGGACAATGTGGATGACCTCTTCATCTACGTTTATATGAAAATCAATAAGCTGTCAAATGCAGCGACCTCTTTTCTTACATCAATACATGCAAACAATTATGGACAAACGTTTAACCGGGAAAAATTGTGACTTTGGACAGAGGAAATATAACGAAAATCAAAGACATTTTAAAAGTTCAGTACTTAGACTAGTCAGTAATCAAACGCTGAATAAAGAAGAAAATAAACCAAGAATATATTACTTAAATAAAGATAAACCGTTGAGTATTTATTTATACATGAAGTAATAAATATACCTTAGAGATAAGAATTTCTTAAAATGATGAAATGGATTTCTTTCGATGATTAACAATTCATTACTGTCTTGTAAAAATGAATTTTAATAAATTTGCACGATTTAATACATTTTTAAATTCAATCCATAACTAATCACTTCGCTTGTTTACCATATTTAAATAAATGAAATTTAAAAGACTCAGTCAGTAGTCTACTGACAACACAGAACTTGGCATATATGTGCATCGATTCAAGCTGACACACCCGATTAGCACAACAAGATGAACACTATAACAGATGTAACAGGATCAATGGTAGTAAGAAAAGGAGCAGATATAAAGAATATGATTCTGAAAAAATTAATTCATGGGAAGAAAGGTAAATAATATTTGAAAATCAGGATTCAAGGGAAGACAAAGAATAAATATACCAGAACTACTGCGAATAGATACAGTCCTACTTAAAAAGCATGACTACATATATTTACTAAATCCTCTCTAAGATTATAAAATATTATTAACAATGCAATCACATATTGTTATTAAGAATAAAACATTTGTCTATTAGTCAACTGTACTTTCACTGTCTGTAAATACTCTGGCGCAATATTAGAATTTTAGTAAGGTACATTTTTCGATTAGTTACAGTCGTCATCCATCGAAGCATTTAAGTGCGCAAATTAACATATAGGATAAATATCCACCAGAAGGACATCAGAATCATTAAAATTTGAAAATGACAGGTAAGTTTATCGACGTTGAAGTTTTATAAGATTCTGAATGGCTCTTCTAACATTCCAAGCTGACAACAAGCTTGCACAAAGAGAGATAGAAATGATCGATAATCAGTGATTATTTAATTGATCCGATGATAACATTATGTAATTTCAGGTCAAATCAAAGAAGAACAAATGAATAAGGATGTCAAAAACATATGTACCAAATTAATTTTTTTCACTGTTGGTTACCTTGAACGTTACTCATTCAGTTGACAGTTCTGTTTTATGTTTAAGTGGGATAATTTGTTATTCAAAGTCTCAGAAGCATATAGGATAATTCCTTACTTCTGAAGAGGAAGTATGCTTCGATTTTCCTCAAATCAACATGATAATTATCGCAAAGAAGAGAGGAGAAAATAAATTTTAAAATAGATCATGATTTTAAGGTCAAAAACTGGATAATGAAAAAGCATAAAAAATATTCAAAAGTTCATATCACGTGACTAAAATCGCATTATTGTTATGAATGGAAATTACTTGTTATAGAAAGCATTAATAAGTGAGTATGAAGCAAAACATGATAGGAGTAAACATATTTTTCATTAATATATATTTACTTATCTATGTACATATAAATAAGAGTTGAATATCAAAACTATTCAAAGCGAAACAACAAAACTGAAACGCCGAAAGAAAGGATAGGACAAAACTAATTACGATAGTTAACAATACTAATACTGATAACAACTGGAGCAGTAATGACAGTCAATGCTAATTAATTGGAAGTTCGTGAAATTACATTATTTAAACAAGTTATAACGGAAATAAATAAAGTGCATGCAAACGTTTATGCAGGTATATATATATATATATATATATATATATATATATATATATATATATATATATATACGTGATGCTTGAATTCAAACCATAATACTGAGGCAGAGGTCGACAAAGTGGTTTTCTGCTACTTAGTTGTGAGATGATATAACAGGGCAAGAATTAAACCTGATAGTCAGGTCTCAATTTTACTAGCAAGCTGAAAGTATGATTATTGTTCCAGCAAGTTTTAAAAAATCAAACACACCAAAATGTAATTGCTTAAAACAAGTATCAAGACAATAAAGCAAACTAATACGATGATAGAGATGTAATAAAAAGATTACCTACTAAAGTAAATGCTAATGACTACTGCTAGATAAGGTATGTTGCGAAAGCTAAGGAGATGCAAAAGGCAGAGGCAATAGGTAACAGTAGACAACTGTTAAACCATATCAAGGGAACGGGTATCAGAAATCCAACTGCAAGTGAAACTGTGTCAGAAAAAGATGAGACCAATATTCACTGTGAATCTAGAAGGTTGGACAGATGGGCAGAACACTTTAGAGAACAGTTCAATGGGCCCTCGGCCTCATCCCAGTTCCCCACCATCCCCAAACAATCTGAATGGCAAATTAATATTGGTCCCCCAAGTCTTAGTGATGTTGAGAAGGCTATAGGAGACTTAAAGCGAAGGAGAACAGCACATCTGATGGATTAACTCCTGAGATATTTAAGGACGGTGGTCCAATCTTAGCAACTAGATTAACCGGGATCTTGGCTAGAATCTGGAAACTAGGCGTAATCCCATCTGAATGGTCTTGAACACTAATCATCCCAATCTATAAGAAAGGACAGAAGTCACCTTGTGACAATTACCGAGGAATCAACTTAACGAATATAGTGTCGAAAATATTGGCTACAATAATACTGATACTCGGACGCTTAACTAAAGCTCGTGAAGAGCAAACTCGAGAAAACCAAGGTGGTTTCAGACGTGGATGTGGTTATATAGACCAAATATTTACACTTTGGCAGGTTCTGGAATATACGTACACTTCTAGAAGCCCAACAATAGCTGTATTTCTTGACCTTAAGGCGGCGTTTGACTCTATCGATCGTTAGGTTATGTGGTGATGTCTGTCATTGAAAGTAGTACCAGTGAAGTACATTAACCTTATACAAGCTCTCAACCCGAACACTACATGTCGAGTCAAAGCTTATGGAGGACTGTCGTCGGAATTCATTACTTCAAGTGATCGCCGAGGTTGTCCGCTTTCCCCATTTTTATTTAATTTTATAGTCGACATGCTTTTAGAGTTAGCATTTTCATCGTTTGACCTCGCTAGGGTTTACCTCCTTTTAGGAGATAAACTTGTTAATTTAGAATATGAAGATGATATAGCTCTATTCGATGAAGACGCTGATAAAATACAGAATCTTTTGACTACCTTAAACATAAATGTAAACATGTTTTGGATGCGATTCTCCCCATCCAAATGCTAAATGTTGCACAAGGATTCGCTTGCTTCGGCACCGAAATTAGTGATAGGGAGCGAAGCTACTGAATATGTTATCCGCTTTACTGAACTTGGGAGTCTCATCAGTCCTTATGGTCTAGTGTCTGATGAAATCTTGGCTTGTATACAGAAGGCTCGATCGGCTTTTGCCAAGTTGTGTCATTTGTAGCGTCGGCGTGACATCCGTCTTCCGACCAAAGAACGCATTTACTTCGCAGCAGTTAGATTCGTTTTACTTTATGGATGTGAAACGTGGCCATTAAGGATAGAGGATATTCGTAGGCTTCTAGTATTCGATCATAGATGTCTTCGAAGCATTGCTAGTGTTTACTGGGATCACCGATTAGGCAATATGTCACTTAGGAATAGAGTACTAGGTAAGTATGATAAATCTATTGTTGAAGAGCTGAATATTCATCAACTGAAGTGCTTAGGACACGTGTTACGTATATCCTACCATCAGCTACCTCGACGAACAATGCTAACTGATGTAGGTGTAGGTTAGAAGAAAGTTGGGGTGGTTAAACCAGAACATGGCACCAGTCCATGAAGTCATTGATAATTGGACTGAACCATGTTAATGGATGCAGACTACCTTGTTCGAGTTTGCGTGATGATCGTGAAAATGGTTAGAGATTTTGGGTGACACGGCTCAAAATCATTCGCTATGGCGCAGGTGCATCCACTCATTGTCTTCCTCCACATTCTGAGTTTCTGAATTTATCATAATTTTCTTCATTACTGAATTGTGTTTCCTCAAATCCTATCTTCGATCTCTAATCATTACAATTAATACTGACTGTTACTACCTCCACTACTCTGGGATTTGGTCCAACAATTTAATCTCAATCTGCTAATTGAGACATGGCAACTTGAACTGATGTGTAGATGTACCAGGTTCTACGTTGTGACTGATTGCATTCTCTGGAAGCTTCAATGGAAAGTTATGTAAACCGTTAATCAAACAGTTGATGAATAGAACCATAGAATATTTGTAACATTATAATAATATTAAGCTATATTGTAATATACCAGGTTTTTCTTCTGTATAAGTTAAACGTGTATACACTTGAAAGTGTTAGGATAAAAAATAACAGAAATATGTAAACAAACAGTACATAACCATGTTAGGAGCTAGTAATGCATATCCATATCTAAAATACGATTTACTATCAACAGAAACTTGAAATCGATAAGTAACAGACAGACAGTAAGTCATAAACAATTATACACTAAGTTGCAGCAACAACTCCAAGTAATGACGAAAATGAATAAATAATAAAAACGATTAATGATTAATGAATGAAACAAACATCACTTCTCAAATGTAGAAAAATTGACTAACCAAAGGGAAACAATGTGATACATTATTATCAGGTGGGATACAAGCACCAAATCCAAATGAAGGAAATAAATTATCACTGGAAAGAAAAACAATTTACAACAAAAAATATTATTTGGCAGTTTATATTTTTTTAATCTATTGAATATATAATAATAATTATTATTATAGCTATTATCATTATCGAGTTTCCCTAAAATGAATCAATTTTCAGGATAATTTATGAACTTATGCTATTTACAGAGAAAAGAAATGAAGGAAATCAAACTTATTGTGTGCATGCATATGTGCAACTCTCTATAATGTGAGGCATAATATCCATAAGGTGTTAAAGCAAAAGCCATGAGAACAATTACAACAATATCTACCTAACCACTGTAAATAAAAGGATGGAAAGCAGTCGAACATAAGGTGAAAGAAAACAGTGTTTTCTCGAATAAGATACTATTTACCTATCTTCAAAAATGAGTTCCTCAAATTTACAATAATTTGCAATGTTTAGAGCATAACCATTCGTTTTTTAAAGTAGTGCTAAATCAGATAGGATTGTGAAATGGGAGATGATTTGGCATGTGCAAAACATATCCAAGCTTATTATTAAATACACGTAATTATCTTATGGAGTCTACTAACAACCTATCATAAATAAAAAAAATTTATTCAACAAGCAACAAACGCATCTTGAACATCATTACAATTTGTTTTCTTTATGTAAAAGACTATTCATGTTTATAGTGATTTTATTTGATAGGCATCGGTTGTGTCTACTCTTAGTCGACTGAATTAATTATGAAAGAGGCTGATTACTCAAAAGTAGAATAAACAGCAAATTATTTCTGTTAGTGTATCTTTGAAAAAACCCCTTGAAGCCAATACTACTAGTACTCACTAGATGAAACAAAAGGATGTATAAAGGTTTAAATGACTGCCAAATGCATACCTAAATATTATGAAGAAAAAATGAAATATTTTACCTACTACTGGTTGTATAGCATGTTGACTAGAAACTAATTAGTAAATTTGCTTTAAGCCAATGGATTCATACAGAAACAATGAAAGATTATGGTAAATATCCACCTACTTCTTTAGCATGAAAACAACCCAGCGAAAATCTATAGTAGGTAAAATGAAGTCATTCTTTGATTTCAATAGGGGTTTGAAGAATTAGAACTGACACTGTCCACTGTTCACAGATAACCAACAAGTTAATGCGTAAGATTAGTGTTTCATGTACGATATACACAATTTAATTTAATTCCAATATCGTACATATTAAAATGTTGTAACAAATTTCAGTCAACATACTGTTGTCATGTTTTTTAATCACAAAACAAACGTTGGAGCACTGGATAGCTGTGTCATTCTAGTGTGGGACTCGGCAGCACGCATTCCAGATTCCGCCCCAGGGGCTTCAAGTTGATGAACACCTCACCCTCTACACCACTGAATCGATATCCAATGGCAGACTTCCTACTTCCATCGATTTGTGCTCCCTGGCTTTCAATGGTACCCTGCCAACATTAATCTGTGATATATTCGATCAATTGAAAATAACAATCTCCAAAATATTTTTATCTCAATTCAACCACAAAAATAAGCATCAAAAGAAAGTTAAATACGCAAATTTAGTTGGGAAAGACGATACTAATTTAAAAAATGCACAAAATGCAAAATTTGATTGTTCAATTTAATTAGGTTCGCTGAGCCAAATAGAGTAACAATCAAGTTAATATGTAGACATATAAAGAAACTCACCTATCATAATCACTGATTATTTCTCCTACAGCCTGTAAAGCTACTGCATATTGTGATGGTTGACTAATTGTACTGTAATGTAATGTACCGGGAACTTGTGGACTGCCATTACTTGCAGTAAAATCTATTGCAATACAGCAGCTTAGTTCAGTACTGCATATTTGTAAAGAAAGAGAAGACGTTTTAATGAGTATATGTATCTAGACAAAAACTTTCAGTAAATTCTAAGCATCGTTACGCTTATGTAATGTTTCTATTTCATGGAGTTACGTTCAATTAACATAAAATGATCTAAGCCATTTTAAAATAATAAATTACTACTTAAAGATCATTGCATCATAACATATTAGACGAACGGATCGTCTCATCAACAATTTTGAACATATTTATTATAGTTGACTTTAAATGTCTACAACAAATACCATGCAGTTCATTCTAGTTTCTGAATATATTATTCATAAACTTAAATTATGTGGAGGCTGTCTTACAAATTCCTGTAGCACATTGTGAAGTATTCTACTTGCTTACTTAAATTATGTATCTTCATACATAAACAATGGACTATGTGGACGAAACGGATTGATGATAAAATGGTTTATGTTTTCAATTCAATACGGAATGGCTGCTTTTAAGTAGCCTAGATAGTCATAATCCTCTCACTATATATATATATATATATATATATATATATATATATATATATATATATATATATATATATATTCAACGATGCTGAAATTCCTACCTCGCACCCTAATCTATTTCCCTTTGGACTAAATTTTACATGAAAACAAAAACGATATTAATAATTGAATCAATACATTTTAAGTAGGAAAAAAGGAAATAGTTTCTCTTTAGTAGAACTTAAAAACGTTTCTTTGAAAATAAATGCTGAACAAAAAAAATAGCAATTAAAGAAAACGCTATAATTATGTAATCTAAGAAAATTGTGTAAGATGTTAAATTGTTAAAACTATAGACATTATAACTAACAGGGTTCATTAAGAAGTGATATTTTAAACGACGGCACTACTTACCAATAACTAGACTTTATACTACAAACAGAATCCAACAATTAAAAAAAAATCAAGCAGTAGAATTTAGAAGTAAATAATTCAAATACACATACCCTCCTTGAACATATTCCAGAAAGCTGTACACTTTTTCAATCCTAACCAGATTCAAATGTAGCTGTTAAATAACAACATGGGAAGCAAAACAGAAAAAGAATTTGCACGAAGTTAGTAAAATGCTCGAAGTTATGATGCAAGTTCTTTGTAACCCAGCTACGTAATCAAGACTAGCACAATGTATTAAATACTATCAGTCGACTCTAAAGAAAGAACTTGCAAAATATAAACACTAAATATGCAATGCACGGAATAGAGATGGAGATCTGTAGCTCAAGCGGATGGTTGTGGTTATTTTGCATTCTCAGAGTTGAGCGGTCTAACTATATGGCTTTCATTGTTATTCTGGGCAACTTCAGCGACGTAAACTGCTTATAGAAGCCAACAATGTAGTTGACTAAGCTCCTAAGTATACAAAAAGTAGCTTAGTGTCCTTGAAGCTACGCATTACTATTGTAAACTTTTACTTTTGAAATTATTATCGATAATCAATTACTCATTAATCAAATACAGATTCGATAACAAATTAATACGGTCGTTGTTAATTAGTTTGTATTGTCTGTCGAGATTGCAAATGACCGTTAAAAAAGCTAGTAAACACTGAATTACGTAAGTGGTAGTTATTTTAATATTACACAATACCATCATGTTGATTGTTCAGTACTTTAATATCAAAACGTAGCAAGTTAGACATGGATATGATCGCTATTAAATTTAAAAACATGCATAGAGTTATTTCATCAGTATAAAGACAATTTCAGGTTCTACCTCTAACTAGGTCTAAATTATTTAACCTATCTGTTATCGCAGTTAGGCTTAATTGCTTCAAAAATAGTCAAAATATTTGCTTCAGTATCAACGTTCTTCCTACAACCATCAAATCGTGTTAACAATCTTAACTGAACAAAACCTGGTGTTCTAAGTAGTTTCTAGCACGATAAGTTCAACTGTGAGCCTAAAATGTAAAAACATGTAAGCTAGCAGCTTCGGAACTTAACTAAACAATAAAAATAGTCAACACAGACTGAAGTCTGTGGAGTCAATTTCAAACAGAAAACTAGGAAAGTGATAACTGAAATGAATGCTTTAGTAAGTGTGAGAAAGTTGTCCTAACAGTCAAGTATTTTACTTAAAAAATCGATTACACTCCAGTCATTCGATATATAGTCATGGTACTAATAGTACAGAAACAAGTTGTTATATTTAGAAAAGTGATGGGCTAAAATATAGTTCCATAAGAAGTAAATTACAAATTCTGAGATACCATAATGACTTCATAGTTATGTATTCAGCACTCAGCTCAAAATGGTTATGCGACCTTGTAGTTATTTCGTGTAAACGACTGATTCACGCTGGAGAAAATGTAACGAATTTTAATGCACATATGGCTTAAAATACATTTCCACACCTATGATTACCTCTCACAAACGACTAGCTATACTTAACAGAAGACGATTGCTTTGCATGAAAAATTGACTTTCAATAATAGTTGAAGGATCCGATAACACGGATAGGTTCATAAGTTAAGAATTCAACCAATCGCAAAACACTTTTAATACGCCTTATACATTCGTATTTCTGACCGTGACTACGTAGTTATCGATCATTACAACACTGGTAGATAATACAAAGTTCCCTACATAAGTGTAGTCTCATAGTCTAATGTATTAAGTTAACACTATTCAATATGAAATCTTAGTTTGAGGGATGTTAATTTAAAAGTGTAAACATGAATTTCGTTTTTTAAAAACAATTTAAAACACAAAGTTACGATTTTGACTGTAGCGTCTGTTCAAACTGCGGCTTAAGTGAGATAACTGTAGTTGGACAAAGATCTATAATCAAATCGCATATCACCCAAAAATGTATGTCACGCTGAGTACAGCTCTATTAATTTGTAATGTCAAAGTTCGAGTTCATTACTCTTCACAACGCAAATTAGCGAACCGGTAGTTTTGTATATCATCAAAATAATTTTTATGTGAAGTGATCATTAGTAATTCTCCACAACCTAATAACGAAGTGCAAATTCATGAAGCAAACTGTGAACCATATATTTTTGCGTGAAGCTTAGTGATAATCGCGTACCAAAACCAAAGTATATGGAGTAAGTTCATGAGTCAAAACTAGTAGTTCAAAACAGGGTTTTTCGATATTTTACCCAGCTGTTCAGTGCTGTTAAATCTTCTGAATAAAATTTGAATATAGTTTGGGGCTGTGGAGATTTCTGGATTCGATATCACAAATTAACCTAGATTATACTAAAAACTAGGGTTGTTTAACATAGGTCAATTCGTGATAACATTCTAAGTGTATTTCCTAAACATAACGTGCCACTGAGTATGACAAATTACGAATGTTTAAAAATACATAGGAGACTACAATATCATTATGCATTGGAATGATCAATGGTATCATACAAGAAATCATTATCAATATAATGTGCTTATTCATGCAAATCAAGAAAAGGTTATTAAAATAATAAAATTCTCTTTTCTACAGTAAGTAAAAGTATACAAAACTCACGGTTCCAGAATTTTGGTAATGTTTATGTCTTTTTGCTTTATGAGGATTAATAAGCTAAGGAATAAATATAAAAAATAAGAGAAATATATCACAAATTCGATTGAGAACAAACATTGTAACCAATATGGTAACAAATATATTTAACATGGGCTAGGGAACAGATTCAAAGTGATTTAAAAAGCTTCTTTCAATAAAGAAATCAAGATGAATTCCTTAACCCGTCTATACAGAGGCATAAAAAAATAATATGAAATTGTCCTGAAGTATTTCCCCCGAATATTAATACACTTTTGATAATATAATTAACACATGGTTAGATGTGGTCTTTAGAAAGACCTTGGTTGTTTTGTAGGAGCCAACGAATAAACTCAATGATTTTTATTCTAATCATGACTTGTATTCCAATATTTTCGTGACCTCATGAATAACTAACTGTCATTTGAAGTAAGAAAAGATAGAACTGAATTGAAGTAAGAAATGTAATATGATGAAGACCCATTTGTTTAAAAATAATCCGGATTCTCTCGTTATATAAAAAGGGATAAAGGATTTTATTTGCAAATATGACTCAGATTTGCTTAAAAATTATGACTAACTTTTGGTACGTAAGTACAACAAAGAGAACTTATTTCATAAAAGTATTAACTCCTTTTCACCATACACCCTTTTTAAACTAATGTGCAATGAATAATATCATAATGTCGACTTGATTTTTATAGCAATAACGGTGGGTTGGGTCAAACACGAATTAATTACCTACATGTTTATCTGATATTTTCCGTCAGAATTCAAACACTGTTGTATAAACTAACCATTAGCTAGTCCTCCCCCTCAAGTAAAAGTTCTACTTCACGGACATCCATATTTTAACATGTGCATACTCTTTAGCATTTCTTTATTTAACTATACCAAACAATTCAGCTAAACTAATACAAATATCAACAGATTTTTAAAAACGTGTATTTGAATAGATGACCTTGTAGAAAGATGGTAAGTGGTTTCAAGACTTCAGTCAATCAGGCACAGACAGATTAGAGCTTACCATATTTGTAAGTTAACTAAAAATGTCGTACCACATCTAAGTTTATCTTGGAGTGTTGAAAGTAATAATTTGTAATGCTACTTCTGTGATCAAAGAAACCTCAAGAGTAAAATTAATACTCCTATTCACTAAGTGACAGTATCTTTATTGTTCACATGCTGCGATTTCTCACTGAATTGTAACAACAAATTAATAAGGAATTTTCATTAATTAGGTAGTTACTTACATCAAGAGAGTATATTCCATTATTGAACATAGTTAATAATTCATTAGCAGACGTAGTAATTTCCCCAATCAAACTTTCTCTATAATGAATAAAATTTATGTTACTTTAAGATATACATATAAAAAAGCTAAAGACAATAAAAGTAATGTTAGTGCATTACTTAAAGTATCATTTATATAATGCGTATAAAACCTAATGACTTGTAAACACATTGAGACTGAAAAAAAGACATATTGAATGTTTTCAACTAGTAATCAAACTACGTTTCTTACACGCGACTATTATTGCTACCATCAGCTTATTTTTTAAATTTAACATACAATTAAACTCTAATTAATAGAATAGCTTACCTTCCACTTCTGTTCCAATCAATACAAGCAATGACCAATGGCCTGAAAAATGAAAGGAAAATCTAACTAGGCAAAAGTTGACATTTAAAGACTGATATAAAATATAATAGGTGTAATCAAGCAATTTTTATCTACGTTCGTTGTCTGTTTGAAACTTAACAGAATTTTAGATTAAGATATTTGTACCTTGCTTTAAACCAAACTTCGCTGATCACTGATTACTAGTATTACCCTGTCTTCGACCAGAAATGTTGAACCTACTGACAAGATTCAGACCAACATTCGACGACCACATAGATTGTCTGCTCAGATTTGTCCACCGGAAGCTCTTTCTAGACCCGCTTCTACAACATCTAGCATTGTGCATGAAGGTAGGTGGCAATGTAACATGTCCTAATCGCTTCAATCAACATTTATAGCCTTATCAAACGACCTTTTGTTTTTATCCAAAATGATACGCATAGTCTGTGTAAACTACACGGTAATTTCACTATATGCAAACATTATAGGCAACCTAATGTGAATAAAAAATTCACTCCTACGTTTACAAACACTATTTTCTGTTCAAACTAGTACAGTAAAAATTTAAAACTGTTTTATTGGGGAAGCCGCCATTATATAATGCACATTACGATATAGTGACCCATCCAGTGTAGATTTTCGTAATCAATTATAATAATTTATGTAGTGACACATGAATTAAATTGAGTTACACTTACCTATCGTGATCTCCATTGCATAAAACTCTTAATGGTATAATCATCTGCTCCCAATTTGGGTTCAGAGTGTTTCTTATCTCCTTGGTCCGATAAACGACCGTTCGACTTTTCAGCAGACAATAAACAAAATAAAAAGCAGAATAAATAGTTAGAGATAATAAAAGCCAGTTGTTACTGGCAAATAGAGACAGTAGAGTTCCACCAGCATATCATACAATGAAGAATGACACCCATCATCTGTTCGATTTAAATTAACACGAATAACTAATATCTCAGCTATGATCGTCAATAAAACGGACTGAAATATGCAAAAATATGGTCTGGGATAAAAGAGAATGAGTTCATAATACATAAGCAAACATTTTGAAAATCATAAAATGATCGAGCCAAGATGTAAAACTAGTTCAGGAGAGGAAAGGTTATTAGTCTTAGAAATTAGATAGCTACAAGCTTCCAAAATAGAATGTCAAGCGTCATAAGATTTTACTGTTAGAGATTACAGGTGAAACGATTCTGAATCACTGAGATATATTATCTCATTTATATACTCATAAATGCTGAACATCTAGTGGCGAATAATTGAAAAGCGAGAAATCACAACAATGTATACGACAAGAGTAAGAATCATGGTTCAAGTATGAAGATATCGCGGTGATCGATAAAGTTTGCAAACCACTATAACTACAGTAATTTGCCAAAAGCTGAGAAGTCCTATAAAAAAACAAGTTTTAGCGATCGATTCAACAAGTGATGTTAAGTTTTTCTGTCTGTTTATCCATTACTTACCTTCCGTCCTCATTAACTCTATAAAATGCAAGGAAAGGATCCGAAGATCCAAATATATCCTTTTTATCCAACATTCTCCCAGAAATGTCGAGTGTCAGCTCGTCCTTTAGAAAGAAATAAGATAAGTGATGACTCACTTTACAAGAAGACACCTCTTCAGCAGAAACTGAAAAAATATATCTTTGATGAGAACAAATAAAGTACTTACTAATAATTGACCCACAGTTACTCGAAGGGCCATTCCTTAGCAAACAATAGCATGAAAATGTGTACCTACTTTAAAGGTTTGATTATCCTTCCAGACGATGCGATTTCACCAAGAGTTGTCTCACAATTACCCAAGAAGTCCTGTAATAATAACAAAATGAGACTTTGCTTACATGTTTGTCTAACTTGTCGGATTTGCAGTCTACATCATATCTAAAGACATAAAATGAGGATTTTATAACTCACACAGCGAAGTTCAAACGCTGCTGCTCTTCAAAGTGATACTCCATGACAACTTTCTTTGCGAAATCAGGATTCAAATTATTTTGAATAATTTCTGTCCTGTCTAATTCAACCCATTGATTATCTGGAAACGACTTTTCAAACACAACCACGACTAAAACACTTATTAATCGAAATGTATAAAACGCACGTGGGTCAGACTTCGACAAAACATCAGTATCACACAAATTTCTGAAATTTTTTTGTAGTTCCATATCATTTGACCTACCTGCAAGCTATCGAAAGTTCGACGGTAGTTGAATATGATATATCTTGATCCATCTTATTTCGAAGATTGCAATGGTTACCATAGCTCACACTAACCCATCACTTAATTACCTAACTTTGGTCCAAGCGCCTTCAAAGGTTATTCAATGTTCCAACATTATATATTTTTGCGCGCGCGTTTTGATATTATGATATGATTCAAGGTCTCTAGTGGTGTTACATACGGAGAGTTTTATCACTCGCCTTTTCTTGCCATAAGTTAGGTTGATTTGATCTAAGAATCTATGAATGAAGTCATCTGTTCCAGAATCCATCACATTACCGGGGACACCGTTACTTCATTTAAAGACATAAAAGATGAAATTTTTATTAAAAAGGATGAAGATAGCTAAAGCGATCATTTGGCTGAGGTTTAAAACGAAATTCAAGTAAGACTAGTTACTGAAAAGGACGGAGATAGATTTATTATGAGAGAGTGCTGTTAGTGTGAATGATTTGTAGTATAAACAGCCCTAACAAAATGCAGTTAGCTGCTACTCCTGTAGAAAACGGAACTCTGTGAGTGCACAAACAGTCGTCAAGCCCTCTTCTGAAAGCATTCTGTAAAGTGGCGAAGGTTTTTAAGATAAGTATAACGTGGCAAATTGAGTGAGTTACTGAAGTTTGATCTTACCCGAATGTTTGTTATTCGGTGTGTAATCTCACTTCTTTTTGATAGGTGGTAGATCTTCTGACCAAGGTAAGTAAATAGCTAAGGATTTTATTCTCAGTTATCTTGTCTCCTTCTGTTCTTTTGTAACCAAGCAAAGAATGACCAAGAATAAGTAATCTGTCTACGACTTTGATCAAAGCCCTCTGACTTCGTAAACAGACTATGCACTCTTTACATGGCGTGTATTCTGTTGCACTGAGGGGTGTTGTGTATTTTTAGATAGAGCTGAACGCAGGTTATAAGGAGTACGGTGGATTAGGTATTCCTATAAAATAGTGAGGAGTAGCACAGTTTTGGGGGCATTTCACAGGTAGTGTCTTTTGTATTAAATGTTCCGCTTAAAGTGAGATCTGAAGAGCACCCTACTAAGTCGTCAAATATAGTCATTCTTTTTTCGATCATATGGAGTGTAAAACATAATATGACCTTTATGGATGATAAACAGCAATCCAGAAACCTATGTTTAATGCTCAAATTTTAACAGGTCTCAAAATTCCCGGGTGTCGCATGTACAACTATAAGTCTGAAGAGTTCCAAATCGTTCACTTGGGACGAAACTATTAGGGGAGTCATTGATGAGGAATAGGATAAGTGAAGGAAGCATGACGGCTTTATGTGAAGCAACTGCATATTTGAGTCGATTGTTTGACTGTACTCTTTTTACGGTAGTTAAGTATTCTTGGTTTAGTAAGCAGTTCTAGAACCATGAGCTCAGTGGTCCATATAAGCCTTTTGTGTTTTTCGTAAGTAGGAGTTTGATTCAAACTTCTTGACGATGTCAGGGATGTTGTGTCTTGTGAAGTTTAATGTTTCTTCAACCACCCGACTCTTAGAAAGCCTATATAAAATAGAATCCACCTTTCCTGAGACGTTTGTCGTATACAGCAACTACGCTCCTAACAAAATATCCAAACTAATTTTAATAATCTCAGATAAAATAACGTAATACACCGTCAAGTGAGGTTCAACTGTTGGAAGAGACAGATCAACGAAGCACACGGTTACTGATCAATGTATATGAAGGAAGTTTTATTATTATTATATTCTAAAATTTATTACGGAATTCTCGCTTGTTTACAGGCACTGTCAAAATGATACAGTTAGGCTGACTCATAAGCATGATACTAGGAAAATCTAAATACTAGATGATTGTTTGAAATAGTCAGTTGTGGCGTAAAGAATGAACATGACCTTGTGTAAACTGATTAACGACTAGCAAGACGTACGCAAGCGCTAATTTAGATTTTGAACGCGAGTGTTTTTAGATGATCTTACTGGGCTTCTGCTCATGCAAGTTTTGTTCCCCTTTCTTCCCTGTAGACTGTTCACCTCTGGATATAAGATCACTTCCTTCAATCGCTGACTAAATACGTGTGAATAACACCAGTCTAACCCAGCTTACATAGCATTTCGTAAGAAAACGACGGAGATCGGAAGAATCAGATTAGGATATAATGACTAAACAACAAAGACGCGCTTCTCTTGTCAGCGTAAATGCAAGGATGATAATTTCAACATGACATGACAGTTGAGATAAAGAAAAAGAACAAGCAACTAAGCGAGAGGACAAATTGACCAGTTAAGTACAGCTGTTTGCAGTGCCACCTAATGTGTACATATGGCATTAAATAGAGCTTGTTTGTTTTATCTTTTTTACCAGAAAATCGTCGACTAATACTACGAATAATTATGATAGGTATCAGATCTACTCTAGGATAATGAGCTCAGGCGAGTATAATTGTAAATAAAGTACAAACTTTATAACCTCTAAGGAATATGTGGTTATTACTGTTTTCATAGCGCTATCTGCTAGAAGGGAAATCATTTTATTGCCTGTAGGTGAATAGTTAAAAACCTCTTAAGACCTGCAGAATTCTGTAGGAAATTTCTTTTAAAAGTGCTATTAAAAAGACTAAATGCCAGAAGGTCCATTGGCAAATACACCTCATTCTACATAAGTTGCATTACGTAAGTAGAAGATACCGACATTGTCTAAGTAGAGGTTTATTGCGTATCTAAACTATGACAAGGAGCTATATTGTCGTGTGCTTCCTGATAACCATTTCTAGAGGTTGGCATAGCGGGCAACAAAGAAGGAAGATTTTAATTTACTAATGGCTCTCGGTACTCTTACCAGAGAATTTTGATTCCACAAGTCATACGTTTTCGAGCATACGCAAAAGCAAAACAATCTGTTATAGTTTCTTTATGAAGAATTTTATAGAGCATCGTAAGATTGTTTGATTCTTCTGACCCATGAAGGGCCTAATTCCTAGCACAGAATCTATCGTTATAGGGCTGGACAGGGGTTAGTAGTCTAGTAAGAAATTGTTGAACCTTCTCTATTTTCTATTGATCGAATTAATGCAATCAAATACATATCATGAGGCACTACTCAAACAAAGGACTAAAACAGGTGTTATAAAAATTGACGGTGGACATAACTTTTACGGCTGAACCTATGAGGAACGAAGGAAACGTTTCAAGTCAATGGCGGACACCTGAAAGCTTCATGTTGATGGTAAAGCGTGTTCTAGATCTTTTCAGTGATAAAAATTTCGTTACTTGCTTGCAAACTATGGAATTGCTAAGAAAAGCACTAAATTGTCATTGTGGAAAGGAGACGATAATTTTCGAAACTAAGGAACGCGAGTTAGCTTTTGTTTTGTGTACTGAGTGCCGGTGTAAAAAGTTCATCCTATGGGTCCTTTCCATGCTCTTTTCAGGTTAGAATTGAAACAAATCATCGTTTTAACTGTCGAATGGGTGATTGGGATTAAAGCAACGACAGCCGCTTTACTTGCTGATGTTTCTGAAAAGGCGACAATCCAGTGGTATGAATATTGTCGTGAAATATGTTTCGGAATATTAATATCCTTACAAAATCACTATGGAGGACGAGAAAAAATAGTCAAAACCAACGAAGTCTTGATTCGTGAATGAAAGTATAATAAGGAACGCCAAGTCAAAGGAAATTGGGTTAGTGGCTCGCTTTTCTAACGTTTGTAGCTCTTCGGTATATGGAACAGAGCATTAAACAAAGGACATTGTAAGAGAAGTTATGATAGATCGGTAACTACACTCCTTGGGCTGGTAGAAAAATGAATCTTATCTATGACAATAATACATAGTGAAAATTGGAAACCCTGTGAGTTACTTTCAAGCATGAGTCATGTACACAGAGTTGTAGTGCATAAGAAACACTTCATTGGTCCATCAACTGGAGTTCATACCAACAATATCAGATGAATATAAGGCCGAGTTAGATGTCCCTTACGATCGAATAATGGTTGGCGAGGAAGGATGCTATGGGGTTACCTAGTTGAATATTTATATAAAGCGCATCGTAACAGTGAGTCTGAAAAATTGGATTTCAAATGTAAATAATTCATTGAAAATTGCTAATTTAGGAAAAAGAAACCATATATTACACAATTCACTTAGATTATTGATCTCTGTCTGCATAATTCTGTTAAAATTTCGACCTTCATCTTCGTAGAATGTATAAACAACTTTGAGGTCGTTCGCAAACATAAAGATTTTGCCCTTTTAAAAGCAGTATAATATGTCCTTAACATACATAATAAATGATAACGGTCCTATGACTGAACCCTGGGGGACGCCACTAGTGATATTTTGAGGACGTGAAACACGATGTCCTAGTTTTACTAAATCAGTCCAATCATTCAAAAACGAAGCTATTCAGTCGTGCAATTCGCCCGTTGTTCCGAAGGCTTTTAATTTATATAGGATAGATAAAGAATGTACTTTATCAAATGCCTTAGGGAAGTCGAAGTATAGTGTAACATTTAGATTTCTTTAATCTTTATTGTTTACTATATAGTCAAAGTATTTTAAATGGCAACCTATGCAGGATTTCTCAGACATTAAGCCTTATAGGGAGATATGATTAGTTTGTGCTTAACTAAGTGAGTGTAAATCCCCTCTTTTATAACTTTCTACATGGCTCTAGATAAAACAGGAGAGTGATTAGTAGGATGAATTTGTACTATTCCCATTGATTTGTTATAGACTGAAGCTGGTCAGTCACTGTTTCCTATATGTGCATCCTGAGCGGGTTTCCTCGATATAGCGATTATTCACAAGTATTATTTAATTTGTATTGTGACTGGCAAGTGGAATCCAGGACGCGCGTTTCGTCACATCCAGCCGATGAGTCCCAAATAGGACGAAACGCGCGTCCTGGATTCCACTTGCCAGTCACAATACAAATTAAATAGGAGAGTGATTAATTGGACGGTGGTTCACGAAACAAGGCCTAGAGCCTTTCTTAAAGTGAGGAATTATATATGTGGTTTTCCACGATCCAGGGAAAGTTTTATCATCTAAGATGAGATTAAATATTTTGTGGAGCTTTACTGGGAAGGCTGAGCTACCATATTTGATTCGATTCACCGGTATTCCATTCTTTCCACTACTAAATGGAGGTTTTAGTTATTTTATAGCACCTCTAACATTACTGATTGTAGATTTCAAGCCAGTTAATTTATTCTAGTTGAAATCGCTAATCGTTCTTATACATGGACTGTTTCTGGTAAAAGAGTACGCAAGGGATTTGCTGAATGCTTCACAGATCTCCATTAGGTTACTAGTCATTTTATTTTTGATATCTAGAATAGCAGGAAGACTGGACTGGACACAAAGTTTCTTTCTGAGAGTGACTGCTAAATTGGCTATCTTATCAGGTAATTTTAGGTGTATTTTCTGGCTTCTAATTCTCTCGTTTTCCTTTAGTCTGCTATATCTATGAACACTGAATGGATACTAAAAATAACAGAGAAGTCATGCTGAACGAATAATCTCATTCATAACTTTCTTAGTTTGCTTATACGTTTAACGTGTATGTAGTTGCTATTTGGGATGTGGTTTGATTGCCTTAAAAAGCGTAACATAGTCAAGATATAAATTTTTGTCACGGTAAAAAGTATTTTTGTTGTTTGGTGATCAAAAGTTTGAGTACATTTAGTTGGATCTCGAAGAGTATACGGACTGCACTTATTTAGTCACATGTGGTCTGTCCTGACGAGTCTTTAAGGTGTAGGGAGTTCGTCCTGCCCTACTGAAGCTACCTAACTTAGACCTACCGCGATTATCTTTGATATTACTCCCACTACTCAGGTGGTTTGTTTGCTATGAAATACGTCTCCTCACTATTTGATGCCATATGCACGGAGTCTACTTTCTTAAGCTACCTCTACTACTTTGTTGTTAGCTTAGATTCGCAGGTATCTTCAAAGAGCTCTGGTTGGTTCAAAGTGAAATATTATTTGCAAAAATGTTACGGTATCCTGAAACTTTGGAAAAGTCTTGCTTTTTCTCTGCCTTGGTGTTATGGGCAAAGTCTGGATACTTTCATGGGCTTTGGTTTTCGAGTGTCTTGATACTTAAGATAGCGTTGAGATATACAGTCAGGTTCCTCTAGCTCACTGTACGTAGTCGTTTGTTGGCTGGTTAATATTTGACTATCTCCTGATAGTTGTTTACTATCTATTAGATTTAGAGAAAGATTCTCAGAATAAGAACACCCTTCATGATTCTATATTTGTTTGTACCAGTGGGAATAGAAGTTTGCGGAAATATCTTTTAACGCCTGGGTTGTTGACATGTCCACATAGCCATATTTATAGTTCCAAGGTTTCGTTGCCTTTTTGTAAGGTAGAGAGTAATTATCCAGATGAGTGCAACTGACAATAAGACACTGCGAAGGGTGTAGTATTGTTAGATAAGATCAAGCGCATAGGTCGTGTATTAGTTTAATCTGAATTACGTCATAGAAAGTAGTGTGATTAGCCTTTTTTTCATTGTAAATTCATTTTGCTTTTAACTGTCTTTATATGTTTGAGCCCAGTAACAGATCTAATGTTGCCTACCTGGTCGATAAAACACTTAGCACCAAGAGTGAACGTGAAGTGGAACAAAAGTAGACAACTCTTTGCCAGTCTGTTTTCCTCATTCTTCTACAATCGCACGAGACATGTGATATATTACAGGCTTTCAAAATGATCGACTTTGCTTTACGTAGAGGTAAATTATCAGGTATATTATAAACAATAGTTTTACGGTGAAAGTTTAGCATATTTACAACTAAACCAACTATAAAGTTAATAATGGCTACCACCTGCTTACGTTTTTCAACGTCTAGGTCATTTTTCTACGTAGTAGATAGGATACAGGTTCTAGGTTTAATAAAATACTGTTGTATCAACTGAGAGTATACTTCTGTTCTTATAGATTGGTCATATAATTTATGTCGTTATTTAAGTTTTTTATGATGTCCGCAGCTCTAGCAAGTGGTGATAACCGATGTGTCACCAAAAAATCAAGAAGAAAGTCACTAACAGAGAACATATCACTTGGTTTTGGTGAACTCCTATTAAGTTTATAGTACTTAGCCCTATTCTATACCGTTTAAGTATCAGAACATATGATGAAATAATTATCAAAGGAGGGCTATAGTGCGACAGATACAGATATGGACAGAATTCAATTAAATATAAAAATAATAGGCTACGTGAAAAAAAACAACCTCCAAAATTTGCGCGAGTTAGTAAACGAGTCTTTAAAAAATGAATAATAGGCTAATCAGAATAAGCGTTCACTTAAAAGAGTTTCATGGCTAATAATAACGTAACTATATGCATATAATATGGACAGGGGAAGGAAAGTAATTGCATATTCACTGAATATTTCACTCTAAATGGGCTTCTTGGAGTATACTTGAACTGTTTCAGCCAGTAGATGGTGCCAGGATTCTATTAATTTAGAAAAAAGTGTTCTTACATTGACCATGGTAACGTTTTCCCACGTGGTTTGTTTATTTTGTATCTTTTGTGATACCTCTCATGTTTTGCACTATACAAAACCCTTAGTATGTCACCCTGTTTGGCGCCTAATATTTATTAAAACGTGGGTGATATGCTAAGGGAATCTACACCAAAAACCTGATAACGATAAGCTACTAAAAGTAAGAACATATTGAAACAGATGACCATACAAAAGTTCCGTTTGCTTTATCTTCATTGTGCCTCACGGTTATTCAAGTAGAAATTAGAGCTGAGTAACTGCATCCATTCTTTATCAAACACATTGTAAAATCTATTTTTGCTTGTATAAAAATCCCTCCATGTTTCTTTTGTATTGAACAATTCCTTAACTTGAATTTATCTCTTTGTTGTGCTCTGTCTCCGTAACAGTTCATGTTCCTATCTGTTTGCTCTTTATTTTTTATAACAGTTATGGAATTTTACCCACAATTAGGTTATTACATGTCCTTTTGGTAGTATATATTACATCCCGTTGACCTTCAGTTTGTTTTGTTGGGGTTCAAGGTTTTGTTGTTCGCTATATTGGCTTAATGTTTCCTGTCTGTCTGAGTGAATTGGCTCAGTTGGTTGATTTCCCACGTTTGGTTCCTTTATTTGTTAGGAACACTTTCTTTGGACAAGTAACTAATTTACTGTCTCTTCACTATCTATTTGTTATATTATAGGTTAATTGTACAATTGCTTGAATCCTTTGGGCTGTATAGGGAAAGGGAACTGTTGAGGTTTGTATATTAAATTTTGTTTATTGTTAAATATAGTACCACGTTTTGCACCAATAAATTGTGTTATTGGCCTTCTTATCGCGGATTCGTGCGTTATTCAACTACCGACAACCCCTATACAGAACGACGTTAATCTTCAACGTTATCAGTAGCTTGGTCTATACACACATTTTCGAGGTACCGATTCTAAAGCATAAGCAGTTTTCCTGTATGTATCGGCTTCTATTATTCTCCATACATAGCATTACTTATATTCATAATCTATCACTGTATATTTAAGAAGCACAGCACATCGGGTTTGAACGTAATTTATAGATTGCTGCCATACTAATCACAGATATAACTTTCAACGCAGCAAATGTTATTAGAGTTACGGCTATACTAAGACATGTGTGCACTGAGCACCTTATGGTGTACCAGCCAACCCGCCCAGAAGTATTAACACGACCTTCATTTCATCATTTTTTAAATGATCTACAAAAACCATTTTCTGATATACGTTGCCCTGTTGCCTGGAAAACTACAATTATCGCTTTGAAGATTGAATCAGGACTTATGAAAGACATAAAAAGACGCTGTTTTGTGGATGAAACCTTCATTGCGGACGACATTACTACATAATACAATTTTAAGCCTAGTGATTTTGGCGGAAAATTGTCTATTGATCAAAATAATTTTAATAGCCTATGCACCCGAAGTCAGAAGTGACAACTACTACACACTCATGCCAGATATGGAGCATGGTACATTGTCAACCATAACCTTGAACACGCATTCACTTTAAACGAGTTCGAAGTTTTGGTTACCCGATCTATAGGCTGGTCGCTCACGTAACTTATGATTCCGTGAACGCTTTTTATATAATGTCAAAAACTTAACAACTAAAAGGATTCCTTCTTGAAGACTTATAGGTAAAAGAGGTCAAACTTGCTGTGTTTAGAAAAGATATACAGTTTACATCAGAATACTATCTATTTATCGTTCCAAGTATAAATGCCATGGACAAAATGAAAGTAAAATATGTAGTTGTCATTCGAATTTTACGACCAGGTGTTAATTACTTTCCTGTGAACATTTTTGGTTTCGTCTACTCCAATGTGATATTCATCTGTATAGTAATAGATAATAGTTCCCTTTCAGCTCTCTTTCACATAGTACCCTATACGTTGATGAAGTTTTCACGAATATGCATCACTGTGCATCGAGTGAATTTTTCCCCGTGTTCTGTGGCGACTGTTGGAACAAATCATTACTAAATACCCATACTAGGGATTTTATCCTAAATTTGCACCACTAATTACGGCTGTCACGTCTGATTAAACTAATGCAAACGCGGTACGTTCAACTTTTGTGGTAACTAGTTGAGTGTTTCGTAAAAAAGCTATTAATTGTCACACTTGTCTGTTTGGATCGACGCTAATACCTTTGCTAGCTTACATTTACTACAATTAATAACTTATGGGTCGTCTCTCTAAAAAAAGAGCTCGTCAAAGCCCTCAGTGCTCAGTTAATGACAACTCTATAGCAGAACAAACTTCTAATCTAGTGACTCCGGGTTTGACAGACCCAGTAATGCTCGATTTCACACCAGTGATTCAACTGCCGAAAATATTTGATAGGGATCACACTTCTATGCCACAAAACAGTAGCATCGAGAAGGTTAATTGTGAGTTGCAGCATCTAACTCAGCAGCTAGCAGAAATGCGTTCCCAAATGGAGTCATTCTCAATCATGGTGAGTGACGTCAAACAAGAACTTAACGCACTATCGCCCCTTAAATTGCTACTGACAAAGGATACAGGTTCACCTGTACTGGAAGACGTTACGAAAATAGAAACCGTAATCGACTTCATTGCTACAGAAGTAACTAAGCGTATGATATCCCGTCAGAACGTAATTGTCTACAATATACCGGATAAGGCACCACTAAGGACCGTTAGGTATTCTTTACTAAAGGCAGCTAATCTTTTAGACTGTTCTTGTCAATGCCTCCGTCTTACTAAGAAACATCAGAAGTATTCATGCCCTATTCTCTTCCGATTTGATTCTCAATCGGCAGCACTTCAGTTAAAACAAGCTGAACAATTAATAAGTTCATCTACTAAGTATAAGAAGGTCCGTATAGTGGAGGATAAGACAGCAATCCAAAGACATAGGAGACTAGAAGATTCACACTTAGGTAAAGTAGAGCAGGATACTAATGTAAAGTGCCTAAATACACCACCTGGTACTGCTACAGAATCCTATGATGGTACTATTAATCAACAAGCGGGCGTTATGCTACGAGACACACCAATAACAGGACAAGCCTCTGACAACTTCCCAAGTGATGTAGACTTAGACCACACAACCTCCAATGCCAAGCCTTCTAGTTCTTCATTGGGTGAAAAGATGCGAACTCCCAAAGCTCAGGTAAAAGCCATCGTTAGCCCATTAAACAACTTAGGTATAATGAAAAGGGAGACAAAAAGACCGTCGGAACTAAAAGTAAGCTCCAAACAAGGTTTTGTGACCTCATCTACACAACGAGGGCAGAATACCACTGTGCCTGCCACATCATTATATAGCAAGGCTGGTTACAAGACCTCATTTTCTAAAGGTAATCGACTCGATAGTAATCAAGGTCGTAAGCACTCGCAGGCGGTACGTAACCAGTCAAAACATAGCTCATTTAATTACCAGCGTAAGCCAAGTGGTGAACAAGTACACAACACATTTTACCACTCTGACGCAAATAACTTTGCAAGAAATTTTAGGTCGCCGAATACACAGCAGTATGCTCTAAGCCCTGGTAATCCTACACCATACACGACTTACTCAGATCGTATAAGTGGTTTAACTTTCCCTCCTCACTTTCATAATTATACTCCTGATGGGCTACTAGGATATCCTCCGTCTTTTGCTTATAGCCAACGTGCTGCCATGTCACCTAACTTAAGCTACTCAGGACATCCTATCTCTGACAACTTTAATAATTTTTTAGGGATCAGGCAGTCACTAGTCCCGTTAGCAATACAGCTTGCTCAGACATTAGCTCAAGCAGTCAGACTGCCGTATTAAACCACCATTTAGTTACGTTAAACACGAACGATTCAGACAAAGATCTTATTCGATTCTTCACAATTCACTCTTCATTTCTAAACTTTTTAGTAATTAACGCCCGCTCACTTCTTAATAAAATATCAACTCTAAAAACTATTGCCTTATTAACTAAACCTTCATTAATATTTGTCACAGAAACATGGTGTTCCTCCTCAGTAACTGACTCAGACTTAGCCATTCAGGACTATATGTTATATCGCGGCAATAGAGAATATAGACGGGGTGGCGGCTGTCTAATATACGTAAGTGTTTGTTTTTCGTCTAGAAGAATCAATGACGAAATACTAGATAAGGTACCAGAGTCGGTCTGGATATCAGTTAATACTCAGGACTACAGTTTACTTTTCGGATGCATATATAGAACCCCCAACATATCGACTACTGTAGATGACACCATTAATAATGCTTTTGTACATACCTCTGCCCTAAATTATAATGCGAAAGTCATCGCAGGGGACTTTAATCTTCCTAGGATAGACTGGAATGTTGGTAGAGGACTGTCATATGATGAAGAAAATCTTCTTAGTACATTAGAAATGCACTGTTGGACACAATGTGTACACAGTCCCACGAGATATAATAACATTCTTGACTTAGTTTTCTGTCATGATGTCACTCCTCTGTCACTTGAAGTTAGTAAAGAGCTCGAAACTAGTGACCACAAAATGATTCTATGTGCTCTTCCTTTTAATATTAATCTTAGTCACCCCAATAATCGTAAATTACGTAAAACTAGACTATATCGAGACTATAAAAATGTGGATTGGAATCTTCTACACGCCCTTCTAAGTTGCTCTGACTGGGACAATTTTTTCTTAACTAATAATCTTACAGAAGCACTAGATATATTTTATCAAATTAATGACTCGTGTTTAGATTCGATTGCACCTATTAGGATAAGCAATATAATTAAGTCAAATGATTTGTACATACCACTTCATTACCGTAAAAAGCTTAGACGCTTACAGAAGTGTTATTTTAAGTCAAATGACTTTTCTGCAGTCGTAGAAATTACCATGACCTATAATCAAATAAAAGAAGTCCACAGGTTAAATGCGATTAAAGAGGAGGTGTCAGCAATGGACAGTGGCTCCAAGATACAAAACTTGGTGCGACTGTTCAATAAACGCCTCAAACCTTCTTGGAATAGTGATATTCCCTGCATTTTACGAGATGGAATACTGATTAATGACCATAATATTATAGTGAACCTGTTCAGCGATTTCTTTGCTAACAGAGGTAAGCCGCTGGATGATATTGAGGTAGAAATGATCAATTCGGCTACTAACTATTTAGAGTCCGTTACTTTCACTTATGATAATATTTGTAAATCCATCAAATCACTTAGAGCGTCAAGTAGTTGTGGAGTGGATGGGTTGGCATCTATTTATTTCAAACTCGGGGGACCTAATATGCCATTAATCCTATTAAGACTGTTCGACCTATCATTGACAGCAGGTACATACCCTAGCAGATGGAAAACCTCTTACATCTGCCCTCGCTTCAAATCAGGTGACAGAACAAACTTGCATAACTATAGGCCCATAAATATCACCCCAGTTATCTCTAGGATAATGGAAAAAATAGTATGTGACAAAATATCTGATCATTTACTCTATGAGAAACTTATCTCTAATTTCCAACATGGTTTCCTCAAAACTAGGTCTTGTATGACTTGTCACTTTGAATTCTTTAATTTAATTTTTACTGAACGAAGCCTTGGGCACTTGGTGTTAGTATTGTACTTAGACATATCTAAAGCTTTTGACATGGTTAACCACAGGCTTCTTATGGGCAAACTTTCCTCTTATGGGATTAAAAATCCATAACTTGCATGGTTGAACTCTTTCCTCAGTCATAGGCACCAAATTGTCAAAATTAACTCCACTCTGTCCAAGGCAGAACCAGTTGCAAGTGGCGTTATACAAGGAAGTGTCTTAGGCCCACTGCTCTTTATAGCTTATGTAAATGACATATGCAAATGCTTCAGCATGGGAAAACCCTTTCTATACGCAGATGATCTAAAAATAGTATACTCATTCCCTCTCCATGAATTCGCACGAACATTCTGTAGCGTCACTGCTGAACTCAACAAGATCGCAGTATGGTGCTCAAAATGGAAGTTAGACCTCAATGCTTCTAAGTGTGGTTGGATATGTTTTGGAGATAAGCGCCTCAATTTCGATCTCTTCATAAACGGTAGTAAGTTGTCTAGGCTACAGTCAGTAGTTGACTTAGGACTAAGATACTCTTATGATCTATCTTTTACAGAACAGGTCAATATGCAGACATCTAAGTCACATCGACTACTGGGTTGCATAATACGTAACTTTCATAGCAATGACTCTCGTATCCTACTATACAAGGCTTGTGTCAGACCCTTACTTGAATACTGCACTTTTATTCTCAGTAATGTTTCCATTAAGAATAAACTCAAACTGGAGTCGGTACAACGTCGCTTTACTCTTCGTATTTTTAGGACTGATTGTACTCTGGACTATAAAACTAGGTGCATTAAATTAGGACTAGAAACTTTATGGAGGCGCCGACTCAAGTTAAACTTAATCTTCTTTTATAAGATATTGAACAATTTGGCGTTTTCATCATCTAGCACAATTAAGTTCGAGGAACCTTCTTGCTATAACCTACGCAATTCAGCTTCGAAAGTAAAAATTTCACATTCCAAATCTACTCTTTATATGAATTATTTTACAAATAAATTCTCGAGAATATGGAACAATTTGCCTTAAGCCATTCGAGAAACAGATTCACTTCCTTTATTTGTGCAACAGGTTGGTCATCTCATCGATTCTGATAGCTCATTAAAAATGTTCACCCCAACTATTGTTTCTTATTCCACTAGCGAAATAATAGGGACTCTAAATGTGTGAGCACCAGTTACCTGTCATAGTCATAGGCTAGTGTTCTTCATCTTTAATCCAAGTATAAACTCAAGTATTAATACTAATTCTGCCCGTTCGTTCAGTTAACGTAAGTGGCATGTCACGTCCTTCAATGCCTGTATACACATTGATTGTCTCAGAATACCAGTGCTTTTGTTTTGTGTTTTCTCTGTCTTCGTCTTTCCTATATTTGTAGATTAATATGTATATGGCTATTATGGAACCTACTGGCACAAAACTATTGACTTCTCTTCTACGCCCAAGTTCCAAGTACTCTTGATCTTATCCTGCATCTGAACACGCTCAATACTCCACTCTGCAAACTCTTAACCGTTTTTTGGAATTGTAACGCAGTGGTCAAGGAGCGCGCGGTTCTTATTCATATTAGCACCAGGATACAATATAAATATTTGATGTCCTAATAGTTAAAACTTTGTGGCAGTTGATTTGATTCTCAATTCAAATCTGTATATGTTATGAATGTCCTGACATTGACAATTTGTAATAATATTTGTATGTATGTAAACTTATCATTGTGACCATGCCTGTAAACTGGCATGCTCTCATGTGCAAAATGAGGATAAAACTATTATTATTATTATTATTATAGTTCCCTTTCAGCTCTCTTTCACATAGTACCCTATACGTTGATGAAGTTTTCACGAATATGCATCACTGTGCATCGAGTGAATTTTTCCCCGTGTTCTGTGGCGACTGTTGGAACAAATCATTACTAAATACCCATACTAGGGATTTTATCCTAAATTTGCACCACTAATTACGGCTGTCACGTCTGATTAAACTAATGCTCATTGGCCAGATCTCTGGAGATATAATATTATGCAGCCACCGGCCTTTGAGTGATTATGCAAGATTTGATTATCTGGAGGTGTTTTATCTAGATAATTTACGCAACGATTGTGCCAGTAAAAATAACTCAATTATCGTATAACAATTACAAACACCAAAAGTCTTCCGGTTAGTAACTAAATTTAGAGATATTAACAAATTACAAGATATTCTTGATGACATTTCTTATAGATTTGTCGCACAAAACCGTCAGTATTAGGTATTTGGCTATTGCAACCAAAAGCGCTGAATCAAGCTGAACGGTACAAATGGTTAATGGAGTCTATTCTTAACCAATATTATTGACTTCGTTTTCTGTAACCAAAATATCTGAGCCAAGTCTTACCTGATTCATCAACGTATAACAACCAACGAGCGTGTCAAAGTAGTTGATACCGCTGAATGTTATTTGATTCGATGGAATTTGATTGTTAGAAGCCATCGGTTCTGGAGTAATTGAACAAACTTTAGTGTTACTGCTAGAGTGATAATAATTATTCCTTACTATTTTGTACATTTATTTTATTACTGTAAACCATATTTGTATGTTCCTACGACAAGAAGTTGAAGCGATTAATCGTTTTCTGACTGCCTATTGTTGTTCCACCTGGGTTGTAAGGATAATAGTCAAGGTAGATACTTGATTAACTAAAAACACTTGGTTGCTAAAAATTCGCGATATTATTCTAAACTTTAATAACCGCTCAGCTGTAGTAAGTCAGTTTGCTGATTTGCCAGAGTGTAAAGTTATTGGAAGGGCAGGTAAATACATAATTAGAACTTCAGGTAGGCTTCTTGAGGCCAAGCGAATATCCAAACACTCCAATGCAGTTCGAAACTACTGAAATCAAGTATCCCATTACGACCGATTATCCCACCTTCAGGAATGCCAGACTGCCACTTACGAGGGACTTTACATTTAGTGGCTTCATATGATCGTTATGCTAATTCTTCTCGAATAAAATAAAAAACAGTCAAATCAAAAGTGATAAACTGATAGCATTCTTAAACGTGACAGCATTGTTTACGTAGTTTGAACCAAAAATTACCGAAAAGCACAATATCCCATTTCCTCACCGATCGTCTAATTCCCCCTACAAACTTCAATTTCAAAGTCTCTCAGAACTTATTAGTACATCCTTAACATGATAATAATAGTTTATTCTCATGTAACACTTTGTACATAAAAGCATACCAGTTTACAGACATGATCAAAATGATATGGCTTGCTTTCAAAACGGTTTTGATAGAAAGTCACGGTCATCGAAATCACACTAATCGAAAATAGTAATTAATTACAAAGCTAACGGTAACGAGGTTTAGAGTTTACAGTACTAGGGTACTAGAGATATGTTACGTGTTGCAGAGCACTTCCAAAAAACAACCGCGCCTTCTTCATCTGATGAGTCGCAATTCCAGGAAACGGCTGTCAGTAAGCAGAATGGACCAAATACAGGATAGGACTAAGAGTATTTAAAATTTAGCTAAGAAAGCCACTCTGTGTGAGTTGATTTTGAGCGGTGAGTTATCAATGCATTAATTACTTTGCTAACTAGCGTTGGGAGTAAGTTACTTAAATAAAACTGATTCTTTACGACAGCAGCCCATAAACCCAGGATGACCGTGATATAGAAGAATATATGAAACAGAAAAAATTAATAATTGCTGGTAACAAAGTAATCAGTTTTAAACTAGAATTTCCCTTTATCCGTTTATTTACTACAACGTACATATTTATAATGTTTACAGTTTTAGAACCATAATAAGCCATTGATGACTAATTCGAAGTCAAATGGTAACTCACCGAAGATTTGGTAAAAATCATTAGATTCTAGATGTGGGGTAATCAATAGTTCGAGTCTTAGGATAGAATTAGTAGTGCGAATATATTGTGGCAATTTATTCTAGAGATTTCTGTAGAATACGACAAAGAACTTACGGCGATATTGCGTTTGGTACTTATTGATAAGTAATGTTTCCTCGTAATCCTGGAGATCGCGTCTAGGCGTTTGTTTCCAAGAGGAAGAGAAGGTCGAGAATGATACTGCGTTTATTGTTTTGTAGGAGAAAATTAAGTTATGTTGTAGTTGGCTATGACACAGGGGTTCTAAAGAAAGTGTTTTACATTTAGTCGTGTACTTCGTGTTACTGTTACTTCTCAGGATTCGATATGTCAAAATTCTTTGCACACTTTCTACACGTATCCTATCTGCACTATTCATGCTTGAGAAGATAAATAAGCAGTACTAAAGTGTAGGTCTTACACATATCTTAAACAAAGTAAGTTTAACCTCCGTTGTATGGAAGCTTTTTGGAAGAAAGCCTGTTAATCTTCTAGTCTTGGAGATTATTAAGGAGGCGTGTTCTGTGGACTCTAAGTTACCAGAATATTAAACACCCGAGTTGCTTGCTGATCGGAGTATTTGGACCTTGGACCCATTTAGATAAAACGTGAAGTGGGGGTTATAAGTGCCTATGTGCATGATTTCTCATTTATCGCAGATAAGTGGTAGTTGCCGTTTTCGGCTCTAGGCAGTTAGGCTATCGAGGTCCTTTTGAATTGGAGTCATCCCTTTCTATAAAGCATCCAGTTCAAAGCTATTTACTACCTTGAGATAGTCAGCATATAAATACGGTCGTCCATGTTTTATAACATTATTAACGTTGTTAATGTAAATAATGAACAATAGAGGACCCAGTACACTTTCTTGTATAACGCAGCTGGTAATTGGTTTAGGTGATGATAGACCTTACTATTTGCTGTCTTCTTACCAGGAAAGATGCAAATTATGGGTAAAGTGGGTTTTCAACTCCTTATGGCTTTAGTTTAATGGGCAGTCGCTTATGTGGGACTTTGTCAAAAGCCTTTTTGAAGTCGAGAAATAGACTGGACAGTAGGAGCCCTTTGTCTCGTTATGTAGTCATATCATCTAAGCAATCTAATAAGCAAATATTATATGGCCTAGTCCATGAGAATCTATGCTGGGAAGGGGAGAGTAGTTTCTTCTCAAGTAAGTATTGGAGTAATTTCAACTAGTCAGTGAAATGTGAAAGCAAACAAAACTAGCGATGTCACCGTAGGTGTATCAAAATGACACAGCCCTACTATTTGTATCTATATAACTCCTACAAAGATATCCTTAGGGTTGCTGCCATTTCCAAGCCTGGATAAGGGAGAAGGGTTGGGCGTGGAACGGCAGCCTCCTTGTAAAAAACAACCTTGCTAAAAAATATTAACCAGAAAAAAACCTTTTTTGGCGAGCCTTCATTCTGAAGAGTTATGACGCTTCATGGTGAAAACCGAATTTCTTCGGGGGTCACAAGGCTGATGCTCCTCTTGACAATCGGAGTAATATTTAATATAAGTTCATGAAATGTTCATACGATGTAAGAAATAGGAAAAAGCATCTAAATAGCTGGAAAAGTGAGGAGATATAACTTGATGATACTTGAAATAAACAAAACCGATTGGTTACAAGCTGGTCAGCAAGGACTAGCCTGAGGAGAATTACTTTTATACTCCAGTCACAAATTAGAAAATGCCTCATACACGCACTTAAGGAGTAACATTAACGCTGGCCCAAGAAGCACCGGAAGTGCTTATAAGATTGTAACCTCATGGACATAAGATTATCAAAGCATCCTTCAAGACTTGTAACAGACAAAGGCTTCTTAATAATCGCACTCTATTATGACTTCAGAAAAGCATTTTACAATGTTCCTCACAACCTTCTTTTCTCGAAATAACACTCTCATGGCAAACGGGACCGACCACTAAGATGGTTTAAATAATTTTTAACAGGGCGATGCCAAGTTTTAAGGTTCGGCTTGAGCCACTCAATGTCGATAAATGTAGTTCACGGTAATGTACATGAGAGTGTAATTGGACCATTACTCTTTCTTCTATTCATCAATGATGTATACCAGCAATTCATGCAAGGCAAAACCTTCGTTTTTGCTGACGACTTAAGGGTGTCCTATTCATCCCCACTCTCCACAAACAAAAACACAATCATCATGACATTTCAAGGATAAATCGACAAGTTATTAGAGTGGACTACAATATGGAATCTTTCCCTAGACGTAGACAAAAGTGGATATATCTCCATCAGTCGCGACTGGAATCTAAATCTTTACCTGTGCAAAACATAAATAAAGCCTCTAGGCGTTGTTCTATATTTGGGAGGAGTTCGATATAGCGATAGCGTAAACGTCTCAGAGCATGTAACATTTCACGCTTTTGAGGCAAGAAAGTTATCTGTATTTATAAAATAAAAATTTACATCACTTGAACTCAAAAATTTTACTATACAAAAGTTGTGTCGTTTCAATATTAGAATATGGTTGTCTATTTTACAGTAACTGCAGACACACAAACTTAGTGAAAATTGAGAGTTCAAAGAACATTCACTAAAAACCTACTAGGCGACTAAACCACAAAAAAATTATTGCCGACGATGTGACTAATTAAAACTAGAGCCTCTCTGGTTCCAACGCCTAAAATTAAACCTTACTTTTATATGTCGCCTTATAAGTGGTACCACTTACTCTTCAACATCATTGCCGACTCCCTACATCTCCCCACAAAACCTGCTTAACAAGAAAAATACTATCATTATCCCGCCACGTCATACACGGTTACGTTGAAACTTCTTTACAGTGAGATATCCAACATTATGGAACAAACTCCTAGAAAATATTCGCTGCATCAATTCATTAACCGAATTCAAAACACTACTCAGTAAATACCTGTTGGTTAAAGGTATATTTAATCACTTTAACTATCATGAAATAATTGATAATATATATAAACAAGAATCTAGCTCAGTATAAAGTTTAAACTGTATCAAATGAGTTAATAATTTTCCATATATCTGTTTAATTTCTGTTTATTTTCACATATCTCATAGTGCATATATCCATTTTGTTCCAGTCTATTTTTGTCCATTTTCTATCATCACTCACACAACAATTCACAATTTCGATGATACTTTCACCTTTTAACTATTTCAGGTTTGAAAGTTGTCTAATAAACCTATTCACACTGAATTTAAGATACAACTACTTATTGGACTCTTTTGAACTTCGCTTGTAATTTCTTTTCTTAGCATCAAACATGTATATACTTCTTCACATTAGCGTGTTATTCTGAATATTTTTTCGCCATGTAAACCAATTTAATTATTGTATATTTATCTTTATTCGAGAAAACCCAACACAGTTTCTTCACAACGCTTATTGTAAATAAGTCGTGTGTGATTAAAATAAAATGAAATAAAAAAACAAAGAAGAAAGGGACTAAAGTGAATGTTATCCGGTACTATGCATCCCCGAATGACGGCAACCAGGACGACAAAGAACAGTTTAGTGCAAGGCTGCAGTTGATCATCGAAAAATGCTCGACCAAGGATCTGACCATTCTGATATCGGACCTAAACGCCAAGATTGGAGTGGACAACACTGGGTATGAAGTCATCATAGCACAAAATGGACTGGGAGAAAGGAACGAAAACGGTGAGAGGTTTGCAAACTTGTGTGCCCTTAAAAAAATGATTGTAGGTGGCACCACATTTTCCCACAAATGCTATATGGGTTTCATAGGGCCAAATCACAGAAAACCAAAGCGACTACGTCTGCACTGACAGAATATTCAGACAGACCATAGAAGACGTAAGAGCAAAAAGAGAAGCTGATATACCTTAAGATCACCATCTAGTGGCGATCAAAATGAATCTGAAGGTAACAAGTACTGAACAACTGATGCAGTAGAATTACAAAGTTTAATACAACCCATTTTCGTGATCCGTAAAAGCTCAACAAATTCAACTTCCAACAATAATTTCCAGGCATTTCACGGAAAAACGCGGAAAAACATGGTTAACAATAGGTGAGTTGGTAGACATGACTTTCACAGCCGAACTTGAGCGACTATAAAATGACTTTAGAATCCTAAATTGTAATAAGGCAATCATGGTCCTCTACATCCGAACCAACGATTTTCCCCCGAATCCTTGGGATTTATTAGAAAATTCTAAACTGAGACTGACTGCAATATGCCTCCCCCACACGGAAATACTTGGTAAACGACAAAATACTCATCTTTTCAAAATATATACAGATTGCATTAAGGCTTAACCATTACCCGAAATGCAATAAGAAATTAGCAACTTTCGGTAAATTATTTATAATTAAAATCGAATTCTCCAAACTCAATGTTACTATGCATTTTATATAAATATCCAACTAGATAACTTGATAGCATCCTTCCTTTCGATCCAAAGTACAGTCGCGAGTGACATCAAACTCGGCTTTACACTTATTTGATATTGTTGGTGTGAACTCCTGTTGACGGATCAACAAAGTGTTTAATAATAATAATAATAATAATTCATTTCCTGATATCAGGAGCGAGCCATTTTTACGGACAATATCAACAAAACATATCGGGCGGTAAAAGGGTTCACTTGTTGAGTAAACTTATTATACTGTGATACACAGAGGTTGTGCAATGATAAACTTTGTCTTAAATTGTCATTTATATACATCCATCACAAACATGACCTTGGAACGACCTTGTGATAGGAAAGAATGACAAGATGTATATATGCCGCCATCTTGTGGGGTTACATTATGACGGGAAATGTAGACGTTTAACTTTTTTGCGTAGTACAAAGCTATCTCGAAATGTAGGATCTGGCTACTGATGCACCTTAGAGTAAGATACTTGGTTCGGCAGACATCCATCACGAGGTATTGAAGTCTGTAAAGTTGATATTCGGGTAAACTTCTGAAAAAAACAGAGAAAAATGTTTGGCTGTGTAGCGTGCAAGTTGAAAGGTGGTCTAAAGTATGATTCAATTGACTATAGGTCATGTTGTTTCTGGTAGGTGAGTTATATATATGAAAGTTAAATGGTCAATCGAGATATTTTATTCAAAAATTTCGTCGCGTTGTATGTCTTTGATGCCCAATCAATTTCAGATATTAAGAGAACCTATTATTTCAAGTTTTTCCTAACAAGTGGCTTCATCAGACAGGGGATTAATATCTTTGAGAGCTATATTAAGTAGCTTGCAAAATACTGGGGGTGTGTCTGCCATGCGTACTTCTGCTGGCAGCTTATTCCATATTTGACCATACCTAATCAAAATTTTGCGCGAGTTTTTGTTATATATTTTTCGGTTTTAACTCAAAAGACTTTGCTTCTTAGATAATAGTCTTGAGTGTAGGTAACTTATGCAGTATTAGTTAAGGTGTGGGTCATATCATGCAGCAGTTTATAATAGAAGATTAAGTTTGCTCTCAGTCTTCTTTTCTATAGAGGTTCAAGTTGTAACATTTGACATCTACTTTGTAGTCTATTTTAGAACTGTCTTTAATCATCTGCCGTGTTAAGTAGGGTTGCACACTCTCTACTCTCATCCTGTCACTTGTTCGCAGATCGCTAAATAGTAAGGGACAATACTCAAGTATAGGTCTTACACATATAATGTGTAGTGTAAGTCTAGACTCAATTTGACGAAAGTTTCGCAGAATGAAACCTAGGAGTCGTCGTGATTTTGACAGTTTGACAGAAATGTACTCAGAGAAGTTAATGTTGTGAGAATACTACTTTTGTTATCTGATATCAGTTTGTGAGAAATGATTTGAACCACTCTAGGAAAAGATTAGTGGTTCCTATGGACTGCAGCTTGCAGATTAGATCATATGGTTCCCTGTCTAAAGCTTTCTTTATGTCAAAGTATAGTATTATTACTAACTTCTGCTGATCATGATTTCTAGTAATCTCATCAAAGAGGTCATTGAGACATGTAACACATGACCTTCTTTCGATAAAGCTTGCTGGGAGAAACTTATTAAGCCTCCAACTGGTAGGTAGTCAGATGCTTGATCTTTGATTATCTTCTCCATTACTCGTGAGATCACTGGCGTGATATTAATTTGTCAATTGTTTGGACCACGTTCCTTGCACCTGTTTTATGTTAAAGGGTTATGTAGGTCTATTTCCGAATTTCAAGATAATTTTCAACTTCTTGTAATAGATTGAACATTTTAAGTAGGAGGACAATTGTATCGGGTCGAGATTGCTTGTAGAAGATTGATGCGGTATTATTGGTTTCTTAGCTTTTATTTGGCTTAGGCGTCCTTATAGCTTCATCAATATTTTTTGGAGCTAAATGATACAGTACTTAGGATTGTTCTGTATATACTGTCTAAACTGACGTCCGGCGTTTGAACTGTGTTTTCGTTAGTTGCGAACATTTCACTAAAAAGTTCGCATATAACTCGTGGGTAATCGTATGTTACTCCATTTTGCAATATTAAATGAATACTATAATTTTAATTTTTATTTAAGCGTTTTTCTAATAGATGGCATACGTTTAGAGACTTAGATACACCATTGAGTACTTTACATTCCTCATCTTCCAGGCAAGTTTTATGTTGACATCTTACTTGTTCTAGTATACAATGTATTTGATTCAAAGTAGTGAAGTCATTTAAGATGAAGTACCGTTTTCTTAGTTTACGCAGCTTGGCCTTAGCTTGATGTAAGGGGATATTGCTCTGCAGCCAGTCTTTGTTGGCACTATAGTGTCTATTGAGGGCTTTATTATACTGTAGAATATTTCTAATGTTTCAGCAATGCTACCACTAGCAAAGAAACAGGCCCATTCCAGCCTTGTATATTGATATGCTTAATTATACGTTCATAAAATGTCGGGCCAGAGAATACGCGCTAATCGACTCCTAGGAGATCAAAGTCTCCAAAGATTATTTTGTAGTCGAGGCTGCAGGTAGCAGCACATTCAAATGTTGCGAATAATGAGGAGTCTACTAATTTAGGAGTATTTAGTAGCCCTATATATGCAACCTAGTAGTAAATGGTAGCTGTGTAAATGTACATTTAGTCATGTGGAATCAGGTACTGCGTTAAGAACATCCTTATCGAGGTTTTTCAACTTCATAATCTTTGATTCGTATACCAGACAACCCCTATCTCTTTTTGTGTTTCTATCGCAACGGAATACAGCGTAGTTAACTATGACAAGGTATGAGTTAGGAACAATAGATGTCAGTAAACTTTCCGTTATTAGGGCAAGTGTAGGGTTGAATAGAAGGACCAGGGTCCTCAGAGAAGTCATTTCATTTATTATAGATTGGTCAATAATTAGCATCAATGACAGATGAGGCGAATTCATGACCTTGTATGAGCTATTAGTGACTCTATTTAGCAGCGTTCTTACTGTGCGTTGATCTGTTATGTTCACAGTAACAGTTATCGTAACATTTGCTTGTGGTGTAAGCATTCATGCTGTGGAAAGAAAGAATGGTATTACCGTTTGCTTTTAGTAGTAGTGACGGATGAGATCCAGCACTAATCAAGAGGATTAGTTTAGTTAGGGCTGAGGAGAGAGTAAAGGAATTGAGATTATAATTAGGAATATAACTCGAACAAGATGTTAAAGGATTCTGGCATTGACTTGTCTGAGATATCATTGAGGATATACTTAGTGATTACTCCATGAAGTCCGTGTACTGAACGTCACTAATATCTCCGTGGTAGTCACCTACGGCACTTGTTAACCGGGTATGAGATGGTAGCACTACGACTCTGTATGCATACCCCATGTTTGAAAGTAACTCACAGGGTTTCCAATTTTCACTATGTATTATTGTCATAGATAAGATTCATTTTTCTACCAGCCCAAGGAGTGTAGTTACCGATCTATCATAACTTCTCTTACAATGTCCTTTGTTTAATGCTCTGTTCCATATACCGAAGAGCTACAAACGTTAGAAAAGCGAGCCACTAACCCATTCTTCTTTGACTTGGCGTTCCTTATTATACTTTCATTCACGAATCAAGACTTCGTTGGTTTTGACTATTTTTTCTCGTCCTCCATAGTGATTTTGTAAGGATAATAATATTCCGAAACATATTTCACGACAATATTCATACCACTGGATTGTCGCCTTTTCAGAAACATCAGCAAGTAAAGCGGCTGTCGTTGCTTTAATCCCAATCACCCATTCGACAGTTAAAACGATGATTTGTTTCAATTCTAACCTGAAAAGAGCATGGAAAGGACCCATAGGATGAACTTTTTACACCGGCACTCAGTACACAAAACAAAAGCTAACTCGCGTTCCTCAGTTTCGAAAATTATCGTCTCCTTTCCACAATGACAATTTAGTGCTTTTCTTAGCAATTCCATAGTTTGCAAGCAAGTAACGAAATTTTTATCACTGAAAAGATCTAGAACACGCTTTACCATCAACATGAAGCTTTCAGGTGTCCGCCATTGACTTGAAACGTTTCTTTCGCCACCCAGCGGTTTGTCAGTGAACGTTTTTTCCACTGTTGAGTACTTAGTTTTTACTAATATTTTCATTAAATACTAATAAAAAGGCATGAAGATTAGAGATGAGATTTGAAATAAAATAGTGATTCAGTAATAAGAAGATAATGAAAATTTCAAGAACTAGAATTTGAAGGGAAACAAAGAAAGGATGCACCTGCGCCATTGCCAACGATTTTCAGCCATATCACCTCAAGTCTCTAACCATTTGTTACGATCATAGCGTGGACCCCAACCAGGTAGTCTGCATCTATTAACATGACTAAGTCCGATTGTCAATGACTTCCTGGACTGGTGCCATGTTTTCGTCTAGCCACCTCTATCTTTGTTCCAGCCTACTCCCACATCAGACAACATTGCTCGTCAAGGTAGACGGTGGTTAGGCAAACGTAACGCATTTCCTAACCATCTCAGCTGGTGAAGATTCACTTCGTCAATAGACTTACCGTATTTACCTAGTACTTTATTCCTAACCCACGCATTGCTTACTCGGTGGTCCCAGCAAACACGAGCAATGTTTCGGAGATATCTATGATCAAATACTAGGAGCCTACGAATATCCTCTATCCTTAGTGGCCATGTTTCACATTCATAATGTAAAATATATCGAACTGCTGCGCAGTAAACGCGTCTTTTCGTCAGTAGATGGGTGTCTCGCCTACACCACAGGTGACGCAAACTGGTAAAGCTAATCTGGTCTTATTTATACGAGTCGAGATGTCATCAGACACCAGGCCGTTAGGACTAATGAGGCTTCCGAGATAAGTAAAGCGGTTAACACATTCAATAGCTTCGCTTCCTATCACTAACATCGGTGCCGAATTAAGCCAGTCCTGAAGCAGCATTTTGCATTTGGATGGAGAGAATCGCATTCCGAACATGCTTACGTCCATGTTTAAGTCAGTAAGTTTATCGCCTGGAAGGTGGTCAACCCCAGAGAAATCAGACGACGACAATATTAACTCTAAAAGTATGTCCATGATAAAATTGGATAAAAATGTGGAGCGGTTTAAACATTCAATAGCGGCAGTCTTCTATCGAGCCTCTCCAACAGTAGCTGATAGCATTGTGGTCTATTTGAGTCCAGTGTTGAGTTGATTTTGGAGGCCGCCATGTCAACTGATGTCTTTTCTTATGCTTAAAGCTGGTGTTTGCTAGAAATAAACGGTTATCTGAACATAGTTGTAGTAAACGGTCGCTATTATCTGTTCATTGAGCCTCAACGCCGTAGGATCCACCTAGGTGCCTTTCGGTTTCATCTAGTCTACTTACTTGGGTATTAGAATCACCAGCCACTATCACTACATCAGTGTGCTTAGCTTTACATAGAATTTCAGAAAGCTTTCTGGAATATTCATCTTTCACTTCATCTGAGCTGCGGTTAGTGCGAGCATAGGCAGAAACAACGGCGTGTGTCCCTATCTTTACGAGTTCTTACCATTCCATTTAGACGGACAGCGCACAACCGACTGTCTATCGGAATCCAGTCGAGGAGAGCCTGTTCAGCTTTTAAACTTAGTGCTATACCTACGCCAGCAAAGTCTCAAGTGGTAGCAGTGGGGCCCCCCGGAAACACTAAGGGCGAACCGAACCGGTTCCTTATTTTCACAAGGTGAGGTCAAGCGAATGACTGTGCTTGGATCCTGTATACGCGTTTCAGAGATGCAGGAGACATCGATGGAGCGGGATTCCAGAGTCATATCTATGAAGCCTGTTGTCCTATTTGACATAAGGTTCGAATGTCGAAAGCTCTGATATATAACTTAGTGCGCGGTTTTAGGAGACCAGGAATAACATTTCGTGAAGTCAAATCACTAGCATTAGAGGCATGAGGTGATAAAATTATGTCAGAAGGATTATGCATAGTGATAAGAGAATTATTAAGAGTTGATGGTGGGATTAGACCTCGAACAAGATGATCTCGTGTGCTGTTAGAGGTATGAGGGCGGTTTTCACTTCCTGGCTGCCCACATCATGGAAGAATATTGCTTCTTGAAGGTACCTGAAAAAGAAACTGGGTGAGTATTGGCCATAGTCCTTGGAGCGCGATCGCACAGCCCAAGAAACAACTGCTTGAGGCCGATCACGCACAGCCTTATTATGGGGAGTTTTTGAAGTGTTAGCTCTGTTCTTTAGAAGGCCTTACTGCTGGAGACGGAAATCCGTGGAGTAATGTTGACGTGTTACATTTTTAGGGTCGACCAGTTCTAACCCCTTCCGTCTGTTAAGAAGGCAGCATCGCTGCAGATGCTGGTTATTCGAGGGAAACACTTTGCTGCTGTCACACCTCGCTGCAGTCAGCAGTACGACTTCGCCCTCAGATCTTAGGTTGCTGCCTTTAATCTTATTGCTCCCTAACAGACCTGCTTGGCATGATAAGACCTAGAGGAACATGCATTTCAGACAGTAAAGCTAAGCTGGGTTATCACGATTGCCAAGCCCGACCACCACATCAAGGTAGCATCTAAGGTCGGGATGTGCATTAGGTATCAAAATGAAATCTCACGGGATTAATCAAATAAACGAACTGTGAGGTGAACTGCAATTTTCGCATGTTTAGGTCGAAATTCATGGATTGCAAATCTATGTTATGTGTCGGGCTGAATATTAATGAGTATATCATTCGTACGCACGACCATGCCTGAACGAAGTCTCTTACGAGGCGCGATCCATGGTTTAAACGTTAATCAGAAAAGGAAAAGGAGAATATTAATCCAATCCTCAGACAATCAATATCATCTGATGAAGTTATGGAATATATTAGGGATCTATATCACAAGGAGCTTATATCTGGTGACATAAGAAAGTTTCCATAGATGGTTGAGTAGTAATATAACTATAGCCCTCAGTTCAAGTGATCAGGTGTTAGATTATACCCATAAATAAGGACAGATACGTAAGTATTATCATGTTAAAGGAAGTATAAGACGATTAATTAGTGCGATCTTTGACGGAAGATCAAATTCGTTTCTATCGCTTATACCCAAAAGTGTTAAGTATTGATTGAACTATAACACTAATAAAATGAAGTAAGAAAGAAACCTGATTTATCACAAGTTGTAGATTTGCGACGTTTCAGTTGATAATAGCTGATAACATGCGACGCAGATATCCGGTAATGTTTGCCTGGACGAAAAAGAATTATCAGCTAACATCAAATGGATTTTAGATATATTCAAGGACATCATCCACGATACCTCTACAGAGACGTTTGCAATGGATTCATCACATGCAAAAATATCGGCCGTAAGCGCATCTTACATATACGCTAGAATACAACCTTGTTCATTCCATGTACGTCATGCTCTATGCAGAAAGGTAAATCAATGTTAGCTTACTTTATATTATTTTGATCAGACTCGGGATAGTCGCCCCGAAGCTTATCTATGCCACCTGGTTAGCACGAAAAGTAGAGGACGGTAACATCAACTATTAAAATATTTCTTAGATTTGACAACTATTTCAGAATAGCAACAGAATTGATACCTAACATCTTGGGATGCCTTCAGAGATATTGGATGTCTAAAAATCATAGGTGAGCCGCTACATTAGGGAACGATAAAAACAACAAAGTGTGGTATTAACACAAACAAGTGATGTAGGGTCTTCAAAAGAGAAATTATTTGCATGAATGCATTTTCAAAATTTATAAATTGAACTTAAAAGTATCACATTCAGGATGAAATTGCTGCCACCAGACGTTGTACCTAAAGTGTAACTTCTTGTTTTTTCGCATTTCCTGAGTCATCTGACGAAATTTGTTGCAAAATAAGTTCTATATAAACTTCAAAAAGTAAACAACATGTACGTTACTTTGGTAACTGAAAACAACATGTTCATAAACGATGGATCGTCATCGTACGAAGTACATCTGATTCTCGGTGAATGCAGTTGCCGAGCGTTTACAAGTGCCGTTGTCCTTGACGCCGCATTTTGCTAGCACACGTAAGGAACGGTACTTTTACTCGTAAGTGTTGACTTTGTTGCGATTTATTGAGTCGACAGTTGAGATCCTGCTAATACACTGTAGACGTTGAATGCACCGTTTTAATGTAAATGCCTCAGTGGACTGCGTTACTCAATTCTTTAAGTCTAAGCAATTACTGCAAAAATGATCAATACAAAAAGGACTGAAAAGCTGACTTTTTAAATGCCTCGTTCAAGCTTTACGATTCCGGTGTTTACAAAGATTGAAAATAAGTTACAAATATAAGTTTTCTTATTTTCTCTTAAGCTAGTGTATATTTTTGTCGTCTAAAAGTTCCCTAATCATCTTGTTCACTAAAGATTTCTGCTTATATCATCCACTATTAACGAATCGTCTATAATAAATGGTTTATACTCAATAATACCTTTTGTGTTTTCATATTTGCAGTAACACGAAATAGCATATATCAGGTTTCGTATTGTACAAGAAATGCATGTGTTATATCCCGGGAGCTTAAGTGCTACTATTTGATACTATGCTATAAAATGTTCTTATTATTCACCAACAAATATTCGCAGATTTAATGTCTAACGGAATGGCCAGCACTTATTTCAAAATGCGTGCAAAACGTGTTTCTGTGTAGCGAACCATATTCAAGATTATAAGGTATTAACTTTCTGTACTTTATTTACGTTTGTATATTTCTAGTGATTGGCTTAATGGCCTATACCAACAGCATACTCACCCTGAACTTTGAGCCTGAACCTTATTAAATTAATCGGTGATTGGTGTCATCTTATGTACAAGTTACACCAACTGTTTAAATTTATCGTCGCTGTTATTCAACGTCACATTATTATTATTACATATAAGTGTGTCAGCACCTTTTATTTAACGTGTCACATAAGTTGGTTTACTAGTTAGCTCTGTGAAGCATAGAAATCTTTCATTACGGAGATGCACAGTTTATTACATGTCGAGAAAGCTATTACTGAAGGGATCTTGTATTAAGGCGAAGATATATTCAAATAGGATGCTTCTCTCTAGTCCATAGGTAAAACTTTAAATAGCGTTCTAAAACGTAACCCTTCTCATGTGATATGCTACTATATACTGTTTCCAAAGAAAGGTTACATCATAATACATTTATCGTAAACATTATCAAGCGTTCACTATACAACTAATATTTACTTCCCCCTTTGTTTTAGCTGTTACAAGCTAGAACGAAAAGCTGTATTGAATTACGCACAGATAAGTATTTATCAATATGTACAAACATTAGTTGGGCAGAATCCTCAATAAAAATAGAGGGTCTGATGCAGATGTGAAGGTGCTGATTGGAAAGGCAAGAGTAACATTTCTGCAACTGATAAACATCTCGAACTCAAATCAATTGTCAGTCAACGTTAAAGTTAAGATTTTTAATACAAATGTGAAGAAAGTTCTGTTGTATCGAGCTAAAACTTAAGTGAAGAACTACGAAAAGCATCATTCGAAAGACACAAGTATTTATAAGCAACTGTCTGCGTAAGATACTTCGAATCTGTTGGTCAGATACCATCAGCAACAACCTCCTATGGCAGAGAACAAACTAACAAAAATCCGGCCGAGGAAGAAATTAGGAAACACGCTTGAATTGGATAAAACAGACATTTAGGAAATCACCAAATTGTGTCACAAGACAAGCCACGACATAGAATCCCGAAGGCCAAAGGAAAAAAACTCATTGCGTCGGGAATGGGAGACAGACATGAAGAGGATAAAGAGCACTTTGTAAGAGCTATGAAGAAAAGCTCAGGACAGATTCGGTTGGAGAAGGCTGGTTGGTGGCCTATGCTCCACATGAGATAACAGGCACCGAATGATTGATTGTAAAGTGATACATAAAATTTTGATGAGCCTCAAGTAACACACAGTGACACGATTGCTTTCACTTCTACTCAGTACAATTATTTGTCTCTAACTTCTGGACTTTTACATAACTGCATCCGCTGATTAATAAGAATATACCATTAAAGTTTAGATGCAACTGGACTCCGATAAATTTTTGTCATGTAAACCTAAGGTAGACATTAATCGGCAAACAGCTTTTTGATCTCATGTTATTGACGCAGCGTAAGTTATACAAACTTCATTTGCACATTTTCATTACCCGTTGGTAACTCTGTCAGGAACCATTGAAACCATTTCAAGAATGATTTAGTATAGTGGATGATAATCTTGCCATCCATAAGAATTCTTACCACAATCTCACTCATCCTCCTCCTATAAGTTTTGTGTTAGCTGATATTCAATATGTTTAAACACCTTGACTGAAATAAAATCAGGTCACCACAACAACATCTACGAATGCAGACTGAAAACGTAAACTGAAGGTTACACGACTATCGCATGCGCAATGTGAACATGCTACATCAATGGTTCATGGTTTGTTTGCTTCAAAGTAAAAGCAATATAATCTATTGAGAAAAATTCGCAATCGTGTAAACCTGGCTCAAATTACCGAAGTTGTTTTGGATGATGTAATTACACTGCAATTCGTTGTCAATGATAACAAAATGTAATCATTATCCTTTATAAAAGTTAAAGTGATATATTCCAGAACAAGAAAACCGTATGCAAATCATGTTTTCAACAGAAATAAGCCCTATGATTCTGTGGCAGCTACATGATTTAGTACAATCAGTAATCATGTAGAATAGTCTTAATGTTCATGTGCACCTAAAATATGAAGCTTAGATAATGCAAATTTTAACAATATCTGATTTCCGATGATTTCAGTAATAACACGATGACCGATTACGATATCATTGAAGCATCTTAGATTACGAATAATCAGTCTGCTGGAATCACAGAGCTATAGACAAAAAGTGAGCCACTGTCGGAAGCTCATTATAATGCAAAACATACCACTGGTACCCTAGTATTGTAAACTGTGAACCTGCTCATTATCGGCTCTGTAGTTAATTGATATCTTTATATAGTGTGAATTTAGTAACAGTGACTCTATCAAAATTCTTCTAAAAGCCTTATCATTCTGATCATGTCTGTAAACTGGTATGCTTTCATGTACAAAACGTTACTTGAAAATAAAGCTTTTATTATTAATATTTATAGAAGGCTTACCTGGGATTGTTAATGTATGACTAAGAGAATAATCAGGTGCACTCGGCTACACTGACAACCAATACAGCATACGTTTGTAGAAACAGTCAGGCCTCAACAGCCAAGCGGATTATTTAACCAACAGAAGAACTAAAAATAAACACAAACCTCAAACGTTCTACCTCTCAAACCAGGAAACGTTTATATACCGAAAATAGTGTAGGCCTCCAGTATTACTGGACAAAACTTATCAAGCAATTCGAACCTAATCACTTAAGTGATCGCCATCTTTAGCCCTAACCAGGTGAGGTCCCTGAATCACAAGTGTTCAATAATTCTAACGTATACTTCAATAAATAGTGGCCTCTAAGCGAGTCAAGCTTCATCATAAGCCCTTAAGAAGACTCCTAAGTCCCCAATTAATCGAGGATACAGTGGCTTACAAAGGAATAGGCATCACAGAAAAAAGTCCTAAGTGCCGCGAGAAGTGCCTTCGCAGGCCTAAACTTTCCAAGCGCTAGCCTCCTAGAAACTTTACAGTGTCCAGATATGAGGCACAAACTGAAAACATATCGGTAAACCCCATAAGTTCCTAGCTTTGCCTTCCCCTATCGACAATGACGATTTAAACCAGAAATCTAATATTATGTTTAGCATCAAGGTAAGTAATTCCTCTTTACTGCTGGAAAGGGATAGTTATGACTGCTCTTAATGACGGGCCATTTGTGAACTTTTAAAAGTTAATAATTATCCATGCTGCTATCAAAAGATTGGCTCCTAGGCATCTATCCTAGCCAAGGATCTCGCAGGCGACTTTCTGTATAACATTAAGTAGTCTGAGCAGGTACTACTCAGAGCCTTCTCACTGAAACCCATATATATATTTTCAAACGTTAGAATCATTGCCTATAGGCCTTGGTCAGTAAAACGGTTTATTTGAAAAAAGAAAGAAATCCAAACCGAGGAGGCAAAGTGCTTCATAATTATACGTTGTATCAAGGGGTCTAAAGAAAGGTTCCGAAGATTAAAAGTTAACCCATAGCAATGCATCAGTGGAATCACATATCGAATAGACTTAATGTTACAAATGTACCAAAGAATAAAGTTATGAGGCCACGAAACCCAGATCATTTAACTCTTTCGCCCCAGCCCAGGTCACTGGTCATAACCCTGAACATTTAAGAAGCCATAACAGTCAAGCTCCAGGCCTGGTATATAGAACTCATCCTTTTCCAGAAGAGGCCAGGATCGGTTAATGTGGGCCTAGATACTCAAGAATAGTGCACAGAGCGTCAAATGAGGCCTTCCTAGCCCCTCTACATGTGATTATTGCGACGATCAAAGACTCGATTTTCACTCTACAACATCAGGCAAACATCTGGACTTAAAGGTGCGCCACTACAAAGTAGAAGTTCCGAACAAATCATCCTTAAAACCTTGGTATTACCGAACTCCTAAGGGCTAGCTTTGACTTCTGGACACCTGTTCTTCTCGAAGTTCGCCGAACCTCACACCAATCACATGGTAACGCCACTCCTTTCATTTACTTTCACAGTAATGTAAAAGTGTTACGCTCAAAAATACACGAAATCAGGAAGATATCACACTTCAAACAACCTGGTGTGATGGCTCCTGTGAAACATTGACTAACATTGAAGTCACTGGTTCAGAGCTGCAAGGCGATGGCCCCTAGCTATTTCGCAATTACAGGATAGAGTGATTACGAGGTGGCGTAGCACCATGTGTTTTCTCTACCTTTAGTGCTTGTAAAATCATTAATTCCAGACTTACTCATCATGGTGTTCTGTGGTGCAGTGTCAAGGAAAATAACTATCAATGTTTGGTCGAATTTTGCGCGGACCCACCTGGAACTCCTTTTTCCGCGAACAGTTAGTTTTTCTAGGTTAGCCGTCTAGCTTTATATCTAAGTTTTGCCAACATACTGCTCATTAGTAACTTTAGTGTCATCCCCATCTCTCCTCGCCAGATCACAAATCCAGATTAATATCCGATTTCATTTGTCTTATCGTTAATCATGAGCGATGAGACAATGTAACTCAATGCACCTGCTGGGAGCTTAATGAAAACACATCTTGATTACTATGTGTCCTCGCCATTTATTATCATAATTATTGTTTTAGTAACACAAGTCACAGATTTGCTAATTTTTGAGTTCACTGGGTGATAGCAACTACACTCTCCTACTGTTAGAATTTCACCTCCTTACATCCTTTGAAACTTATAATATTTATGGACTGCCATAAAACAAACTACGACAGGATTAAGATAGACCTTGAAACATACTTTGGCCAGGCAAACACGACCCTGATGACATGATCAAAATACACTCTACTTCAGTCTACTAATCGGTATATCCCTATTTGCTGGCCTCATAATAAACCTAGATCCATCTCTTGACTAAGTTTCAGCACCGGTAAAATCATCAGGAGTAGGTGCGTGGCCTGAAACCTATAGCGACTCCAAATAACCCAGTGGATTAAATATCTTACAGGACCCTACGCCATAAATGCACCTTCAAAACCAAACAAGATAGGAAAACCGATCAGACCGCCTTTATGAAATCTATGAAGCACTATAATAAGCCTTTATTTGGCCTTGTAAGAAGAACTGATAGGCTAAACCTTAGTTTATTGGATAAGGAATGAACGATAGTACATAGAGCTCATCATCAGATTGCCCATCTGCTAGCCTAAGATATCCAGTTTAACTTCATCTCCAACCAATACGCCGACATCATTTATCAATCAACACCTCAACTCTTACGTCGGCCTATTTATTGTGAAGTTTGACCACTTTTTATCAAAGAGATTCTGGGGCGCATGAGTCCATACAAATCTCGTGGTTTAGTTTGGATCCGTTTCAAAGTTTTTGGAAAATGTGTAGATATACCCTGTTTCGACTCCCTTGATATCCTTTTCAACTGCCCACTATCAGCTACGAAGCTGTTATATGAGTGGAAGTGAGGTGTGATTATACCTGCATCTCAGGACGGCTTATCTTCAGGAGGGTTTCGTAACATCAACCTTCTGACTACATAAAATAACTAAAGTCTATCAGTAGAGTACAACTTTTCCATATATATCATCCTTTTAAACTTTTTAAAGGCTTCCGATGAAGTTTGAAAGACCAGTAATTTCTAGGCCACTTGAGTACCATTTTTATTGTGCTTATTTTTATCCCAGTTACCAACTTTGGTTAGTAAACAATTAAAGCTATGAGTAAAGACAATAGTAAGGGCTTAAATAACTAGAGAACCTTGATTTATTAACGAATTGCGTCAATGTGCAGTTTTAAAAAAATCTCTTCCTTCATATATATTATGTAAGGTCTGATACTTGGTATGATTATTCATTAACTGGGCTTAGGGAGTCAACCCTGCGTCGTACGAGTACACTAGGGTTTTACACGTGGCGGAGACCCATTTTGGTGACTGATGAACTACATAACAGTTTTCTTGCATTCATGCAATTTCTACTGTGGTTGGAAACATTGATTTCTTTACATTGGATTATTCCTCTGGGTTAAGCTAGTTTATACCCTAGGGTGTAATATTTATCACAGATGATATTTGCGTGGGTTGGTTTAGATGCTAAGTCTGACAAGCTAGTTCACGCATCAGATTTTTACTAACTTCAGTCCGATTTGATTACCCAGTTCTCCAAAAGTTTAAGGGCTATACTGATAATTCGTTTGTTTATTTAGGCTACTTATGAAGTTACCAATGATTTGGCAATATAAACCAACTAATTTATTGTCACTGAATAGAAATGAAAGCCAAATAGAAGCAGTAATGACAATAAATAATCCTCTCTACTGAGCTCACTAGGGCCTGTGCAACTTGACAGCTTTTGTTGTGTGAGTCTTACTTGATTGGGTTATGCAGCAAATGACTAAAATGAGTGTTCTGTGGATTTATCGATATAATACGTTTAGTTACTAAGTTAAATGAGGTCGACAAAGTATAGACAACAATCATTGTATATCGGAAGTTGAAAGTGAACAGCATATATATTATTCACTATAACAACAAAGGATTGTGACTCTGTAGTTCAGGCGATTGGAAATTAATGCTTTCTATATACACATAGACGACTAAATTATGTGTAATGTTCCAATATGAATTCATCCTTTATATAAGGAAAATAGTTAATATTGTAAATGTTATTGTTTCATTAAAAAAAAACACAATCCTTGATGCTGCAAGTTAGACAACTTTGAGCAGACAGTATCGGTGACCTGGAAACTAAGCAGAAACAAGATGCAATTAAAAAAAACCAGTTGGTTTTAAGCTAGCTCATCACATAGATAGAAGAAACAATACTAAACTCACTCAAGGTAAAAGGTAAACGGCGTAAGTGAAGATCGGTTACAAAGAAATGAAATACCACCCTCAGGTAGTATAGTTACGGCTGAGAATAAGGACGAAGGAGTGGAGTTTAAAATCATGAAACATTCTCCACAGGAAAGGCATGATGGTATGCTGGACTGGATACCTATAAGGAGACAACCCAAAAAGAAACAGCTTCAACAACGAATTTGGATAAAACAGCTTCGAATGACGTTAATACGAACTCCAAAGACATATGCTCTCCTAATGCTATGGTTATATGGGATCTAGAAGAATCAAAAAACCAAAAACCTGACGAACATCGTACTAATGACCTTCAGTTAGTTGAATCAAAGATCCGACTTATATTATGTGACATCATACAGAGAATTCACATTCCGGAAGTAACTGGATTCAGTAAGTGGATTCACGGGGAAGCACAAAGTAGACGAATTATGTAAACCATCTTGGGCAATGAGGATGAAAGAAATAATTTGTCAACAAATGCACACGAAATCTGTGAGCGGAACATGCGTATCCGTCAACATTGGCCGATAAACAATCGCATTAAGAAAAAAGCTCTCACCGAGCTGAAAACAAGGTTAAAGATTGGAGAGGGAAACATTAAAATTCAAGGCTTTTCGAGTGGTGAGGTCATGGAATCCAATGCTCCCAGAACCTGTGTGGGTAGAACTTGTATCAACTTAGGTACCCTGAATGTACTAACGCTAGGAGACTTTAAAACAAAATGTCTAAGTTAAGCATCTTGGTAAAAAAATTGGCCCTAGTATAGGCGCTCTCACAGAAACGTGGTTGTAACTAGTGCGGACCCCACATCAGTCATAATAGGGTATATCTGTATCAGATCTGATAGGGACAATAACCGTAAGGGCAGGAGAAATAAACTTATATCTATAGTATGTTGGTGGCGTATCAAAGTGGCACATGCGAGGTAGCCAGCAAACATTCCGGGAAGTAGAAACGGAGCCGCTTCAGCGGATTGGTTGGTTATCGAGAGCCACTCAGAGAAACATGTGGGAAGCTAAAAGAAACATTCCAAGAAGCTTCTACCCAATTCATTTCATGGGCAGTTTAGCATAAGTTATCAGATCATCATTCATGGATTGGCAAAAATAATTGAAAGCTACCACGACGAACAAAATATCTTTAAGATTTGTCCATTAATACGAGCTGTTATACCTCTAAGTAAGAGCACCGTTAAGTTAGTAACCTTAGTATATCAACTATTGATACATTTTGTACAATCCATGAAAGGTAGCTTGCTAAGTATAGCTTCACTTACCCTAAACGATTGTTCTCTAATACTAACAGTCAAAGCAAGAGAAATAATGGGATCCCATCACTACCGATACGTGATAACGAAACTGTGCTATTTAACTAAGATTTAGGCATAGCTGAAAAATTATCACAATATTTCAACGAAAATTTCTTTGTGGATGAAATGTCTATCCTTATCCACCAAAGACAATTTAAATGGTTACAACTGAATCAATCCTTTTTAATACGGAAACGATTTTCTATTAGCTTAGCCAACTAAGACCAGGTAAGTCACCAGGACCTGATAAGATGCACCCTAGAACCACTCTCAGAAATGTTGAAAACATTTTTTTCGTAAAAGCCACTTCCAGGAGATGCATTAATCAGCTCTGTTTTTAAGTATGGAAATAGACAACTGACGTCTAAATATCGGCCTATCAATTTGACTAACGAAATGGCTAAAGTCTTAGAAAAAATAATCCGTGATTATATATTAATTCACGTAGAGTCACAAAACTTGTTGATTCCATCGCAACATGGGTTACGTAGGTTCCTTTGCTGTCTTACTAACTTGTTAACTGCGAGAGAAGACGAAGCAGATACTATTGATAAAGGACTGTTGGTAATGTAATATTAATTGACTTTAGCAAAGCAACTGATAGTGTTCCATGTCGGTCTTAGATGGAAACAACCAAATTCTGGAATAATAGGGCCAATTTCAGAGTTGGATAAAGAATTTCCTATGCGAGCCGGGACAGAGAGTTCTAACTAAAAGATTACTTTCTGGATGGAAGTCTTTACTAAGTGAAGTCCCCCTCCAAAAAACTATATTGGGTCATATCTCTTTTTAAACAAATAAAAAAATTTAACAAAATTATTGTTTTTTCAATGTACGGTATGGATTTTATACACTTTCATATATTTCAAAAATTATTTAAAAACCTATTTTTATTCATATTGGTGTTATTAGTATTGTGCACGTTTTTGTAGCCGCATTGAGCTGCCAAATTCTTTTTTAATATATACAAATGCGCAGATCTAAAATTTTTCTGATTTTGGATCTCTAGGTCATCTGGGAAAAAAACAAAAGAATGTGGAAGGAAACTAATATATTATATACAAATGTTTTATACAACAACGCTTTAGTGCAAGTAGTGACGTCCAGAAGCTGCACAACATCGCAAGCTATCAAAGGAACGTTTACCAATGTCTAACGCATTGGGTTTTATCCTCTAGCTGGTAAGGTGTAGGGTCTTCATGAACCCATTAGGGGGGGGGGAATGAGCTGTATTGATAAATAATCCCTAAAATAAATAGTTACATAGGCCTTCGACACTTATGCTGACCATGTTTTTTTTAACGGACACAACTAGTTGAAGGCACTTGGTTACGCATCACCACCAGATCACGACACAACACGGCGTGCGTAACAACTCACTCTCTCTCGTTAGTAAGTTTAGACGTTGTTATACCATTAGCGCTACTACACTTACGATCAAATATAACTTCTCCATCATTCTTAATTACCTTCTGATTTATTCTCATTCGTACGAGTGGATTCAATCGTTAGAATTCGCTCTAGTTATACGACGAAAGTAACTTGGTCATATACCTGAAGCACTTTAACGTTGTCACGTCAGCTGAAAACACTGACACTTGTTTGCTGATGATGTGAAAATTCGAAAATCAGTATACAGAGATACTGACCATCTCTATTTTCAGTCTGAATTAAACGAAATGGTCCAAAGGTCTCAAATTTGAGGGTTAAAAATTAATTGCGGTAACCGTGCACTAGTGCACATCGGCTAATGTAACAGCCACCAATACACCTAAAATAATACGCCGATCCTACAGGTAGAAGGATTTAAAGAGTTGAGAGTAATTATAAGTTATGACTTGAAAACCATTCCATACTGCGATGCAGGAGCAGCTAAAGTGTTTCGATTGTTACTGTCACTTCGCAGAGCATTCAAATGTTTTGATGAAGATATTTTCCAGATTTCTTTCTCACGTACGTGAGACTTAATTTTGAATACCGTATCCAAGTAGCAAGTCCCTATCTTATCAAGGATGCAAAAATACTTAGGCAGGTCCAATAAATATGTACTAAGCTAATAAGAGGCCTTTCAATCTCCCTTACGATAAGCGTCTGAGTCGCCTGAATCTTTTTCCCTTATCGTTGAATACGAGGTGACCTTATATTTGGTATTCTGTTTCTTAAATAGTGACTAAAGTGTTAATTTGTTTCATACTTTTAATCTCTTTAGAACTGATCGTTTCAGAGGCCATCTTAAAATGGTGTGAAAACCGAGATCGAATAAACTCCGATTAAGAATCCGTTTCTCAAATCGAGTTTTCGATGACTTGAATCGCGCCACTTGAACCGGTGATATTAACTGTATTGGTGAACTTTTTCAAGGAGAATCTGGATCTACACTCGAAAAACCACTTCAAGGATTAATATAGGTCACCAGACCTCCAATCTTTATCATTGAAGACTGGATATTGGATTTCCCCGCGAAAAGGCAGGGCTTAATTGCTTGACTCTGATTGGTTGTACTTTGGACTTCTGGGTGACCGTAATTCGAAGGTTTGGCTAAATTTATTTTAATGTGGCTTGATACGTGCGTGTGTCTAATTATAGGAATAATTAATACACTCTTTTGTAACACTAGTATATCCCTACACACAACTATTTAAGGCAAAACTTAGTTTGCTTTTCCGTCAACCACTGTACAGTCGTTAAGGACAGAGTATCCTCTCTGTACATCTTACAGTTCCGGAATCTGTAGACAGATGAACCGGTATTTCTGTTTTGAGGAGTGTACCTAGTATATTTAAGATATTTTACTCATGTTGGCGTCATATATTTTAACCTCCATCTCTCAAGTGTCACCGTCAGCTTATTAGCTTTTATTTCATTTTTATAGCCAGTTATTCACAGTCTTGGCAAACTACACCTCTACTTAAAATACAGAAAGCCTTAGCTTATTCCCACGTAGGAACTCTACAGTGTTTAATATCAGGGATGCTATTCTTCCCAGTCTATATTAACTACTGCAATGCAATCGTATGCACTACGGATTTTAGAATGTCACTAACAAACCTCACGATCTCAGGGTTTCTTCGCCCTTTACGGTTTGACATCTTATTCTGTAACAAGTATGCATCTCGACCTAATTTGATGTTTAAAACTCTGAAAGGCTGACCTAGTAGTATTGATGTTCTCCGCATTTAGTAATTTAACAAAAATTAGTATTCAAGGGGTTGATATCTTACTTTATTGGGATTAATTTGTGTAGTGCATATAATTGGAAACATTTTCAACTAATTTTCATAGTGTTTTAAATTACAAGCCATTTATCTAAGTTAATATAAAGTTCAAAGCATAATATCGATATACATTTTCGGACGTTTTGCGTCTCCGTAAACGAACATACTGATGATTCATTAAAAACTTACAGTCATTTACATAGGTCGAGTTATAAAAGGAACTTAATTATGTTGTCCACTTAAGTTTGGTAAACTGCATTCCGACCTCATGGTCCTTAGAAAGCATCCGTCCATGTCACTGGAAATTGTAAGATGTTCTTTTTGAAATCACGTATCTTAGGAGTTTGTGCTGGACATAACTGAGTAGTCACTCAGTAGCTAAACTTCGACAGCAATTTCTCTATTTTTCTATTTATTCGTTTAGTTTGTCTAGGTATATATTATGGCTAACTCAAACTTTCAAAAAACTAATTATATGCTTTGCTCAACTTTTCCAGTGTTGTATTCTTTTAACCTTTTAGATTTCTTATTGATCACAAATCATTTGAACTTCTTTCTCTTATATAAGGTGTCCTCCAATAATACATTGTTGCTGATAATAGAATGGCATCATCCGTGTACCGAACACTTTGTAGTCTATTCAATAAATACTGTTTGTGCCTGGCTATCTATATGTGCGAGCCATGGGAAAAGGTTATATTGCGTATCCTTTTTCATTGTTGTAATAAAACTCATCCTAATTAGTAACGTGAAGAACATCAAGTACCTAAGTTATAGGAATTCCCTAACAAACGTATTAGCAGCAATTCGTTTCTCTTCGTACCTAGTCTCATACTATTCTCTTAGGTACGTATGTGGCATAGTCCTCTTCATTAAGACTGGTATGATGATATATTATTAGGCTTTTGAGCGATTATTAAAATATTTGCCATTCTCATAGTAGACTTCGTGAAATATATGCAGAATATTTTGGCGATTTGTTACGAGCTTGAGGAAATTATATTGGAAAAAGAGTAACAAGATGCAGTAACGTGGTAAATGATATGTCTGCCTCATGTATAATACACCAGCGCATTAATTGATTAGGAGGGTAGTGCTGACTAAAATGAAATGGCAGCGTAGAAAGGTTTCATAGCATGAATGCGTAAACAATATCAGGACATTCCAGATAGGTGTCATTTCATGTCTCAGAACAACTGAGAGTAAAATAATTATAAAAAAGACTAATCAGTGTAACCTTCTAAGATATCTTAGTTATCATCATTGTGGTATATTTTCGTCTTTAAATTGTATATTTGACTGATGAATTGTTGTTAAAAATGTTTTCACTTTTGCTTGTGTTCTTCTTGACTGTCACCAACAGACTGTATCACACTGATAATAATATGTGCTCTTACATACACTGCAGTTTTCATTGTCCCTCGTCAATTATCTACTTTTATTATGTTTGTATGGAAATGTCTCAACGGTGATAAATATGGTTATTCTATACCTTTTGAAAATGTTCTCCAGTAGTGCTTGCTTTTTTTAATTCTTAAACTAACTCGTGTGAAACGTTTCCTCAAGGGCTGTGATTTTCTTCCCTATCGTTAGCGTATTCTACTAATAATATTCTTTTAACAATATATATATATATTTATTAAATAAATAGTTTTCTGATATGTATCGGAAGCAATATAGTCAACTGCCTGTTTTTTTAACTTGTATTTGAAATTTAATCTAGATTTATTCGTTATTTCTGGTGGTAACCGTGTGCGTATGATCATACATACACTTTACTAGGCGGATTATGTAATCAGAATATGCTATAGTCGTCTAAGTCTTGGGAAAATTTCTTACCATCACTATTATGAAATGCCATAGAGGTTCATATATTAAAAGTGGGATAAAGACTGCTTCCCTTCCCTATCTTATGTTGATGCATAATATATTTCCTTGATCATTCGTTTTTGCGCCTCATTGTTAAGGTTAATGAGATGTTTGTTAAACCAATATGATTAAACAATCCGTTATAAGCTGGCTAATTCATATCTCGAATCATATAACAGGTAGAGATTCAGGAAGTTATACTTAACTGTTCAGAACTACGATGCAGCAAGACCACTACAAAACTTCACTGCAATACGTTGTATATGTAGACTACTTAGTTAAGTGATAAATACAATACAGGTGTGAAAATGCAGTAAATCAGCGTGATGTTTAGTCTGTTGTTGTAAATAGCGTGTAGAGTTGAGCTGTCGATTCATGTACATTAGCTGTATATTCTGCATATTCACAATAGACTAGTCACGTTAATGCTTATCAACATAAAGTGATAAATATACAGAAAACATCTACTCATCATTGTTAATTATTTTGTATTTAGTAATCGTATTTGGCTGTCTTATATATTGATGCTTCAGAAGATACTGGATTTAGTATTGGAAGAAGCAGATAACATGCAATACTGCATGCATCCTTATGAATAGGAACTAGGAGCAGCTGTTCAAAATATCTGTATACTTGTTAGTGAATTGGGTTACTTTCTTGGATTCCTCAAATGAATTGTACGCATTTCTGTTATATTCTTATTAAAAGACTATCTATGAGATCATGTTATAGACAAAGCATAGATTTCCTCTTAGTAATAAAACATATGGGAAACCTTAACTAATCTTATTTCACTACTTTATATTTCTTATGACTTCAGTAAGTCATGTGAATAAATGCGAACTCTTACATAATCTGCAAACACTTGTTATTTTTTGAGTTTGTAATCTTGCAAATGCATTGTAAACAGGAGTGAGCCATCTACTAACTTTGTTTAACAATCCTCATGCATGGAATTTCCTTCAAAGTGCCCCCTCACCCACTCGTAGTTAGTTGCTTGCATTTTGACAATAACAAGGGTTAGTTGTTTTCAGAAATGCAACTGACAAACTTCCCTATTACAGTGGCGCTCTTTATCATTTGGATGATTACTGGATATGGTATTTACAAGTAAAACAACTTATCACTTCTCATGTTCTGATTCTATCACATAGACAATATCGCATATTATAAATAATCACCATTAATATAATACTCTTTCCACTTAAACTCTTTCGGATTAGATTTTTATTAGTTCTGTTAGTAGTCTTACTTATAAATTATGATAATCATAACGTGGTTATTCAAAATTAGTTTAACATCACTCTCACAGCATATAACAACAAGAGTTGTGTTACACTTATTACGTACTCTGTTGTTGAAGACTTCCATTTTTTAACACCTACTTTACTAACTGATTGCGTTACTAAAAATAAGTTTGATTGATTTAAGTATTATAGTTGTCAGAAGTAATAGCTATTAATTTGTTTGGCTTAATTAAGAAACGGTTGTTTATTTTTATATCTCAAACCAACAAGCTTTTTTTTACTTAAAGAATATGATTTAAGTTAGTTTTGGATTTTCAACAGCCGTAATTGACTTTTCAGATATATACTTACATACTGAAAAGTCCAATGGATAATGTCTGGTAGCGTGCGGTGAAGGTAGTTAATCGAATTTTCTTAAAGCACATTTTACGAGACACAAATTATAATTTCCTTTTGAGATTCTGTACTAATTTGGTCAAGTCGTATAGAAAACTGACGGGAAACGTTTATGAAGCAAACAGATAACTGGGTTAAATGCTGCATACTAAAAGATAAGATCCTAGTTTTGTGATTCATCAACGCAAGCAGATGAGTCAAGTAATGTTAACAATATTAAAGAAAATTTAAGCATTGTCGTTGTGTAAACAGTTCACCTCGGATATTTTTAGTGTTACAATTTTCATGTTGAGAAAAGTTGGAATTTACACGCTAATTAAAACGTTGATCGTAAAGTCCTTATTAAGTCAGAGTTTTTTTAGATGTGCTGTTATTATTAGTTAGCATGCATGACTAAGTACAATATTTTTGTAAGCGTCAAACACCCACAATAACACCTACTAAAGCAGTAAGTTTTCCAACTCCGAGTTGAAAGTTTTATTTAATTCATCAGAACTCTACTAATTCACAAAATCATCTTTAGATTTGAAGCTTCGTTTGATTCCATTTTATATTAACTTAATATTCAAAACCATTACGGTAGGTGCACTCAAATTCTAGTTTAAATCATATTCTTTGTCGTTTACTTGGCAACATTTCCTGCCACAATCCACATACTCCCATTCTTCTTTGTGATCGTCTTTAAGTTGTAACTTACCCATCCACTCTATTTATAAGTTTGTTTATCACATTATATTAAAGAATTCGACAGGATTAATTGCTGATTATAATTAGTTTACAATGAATATTGCCGTCTTAGGTACACAAGTGTTCTTCACTCTGATTGTGTAGGCTTTTATTAAACGGTATAGAGTAAATGAAAACTGATAAAAAGTGACCAAGTTAGAATCCAACATACTGGGCTATTAACCGATTGACTGGGAAGTTTTCTTATCCGCACTTAGATTTACATTACGTTATTTAGTAAATTTACTGGGCAGTTTGTTTAGTTGTCAGTCGGTGTAAATCTTTTGTGGTCACACGATGGGTCCTGTTGATGTGTACCCCAGTATATGACCAAGTTACGCTTGTCGTACAACTAGAGCCACTTCTATCGATTGGACCCACTCTTACGAATGAGAAGAAATCAGAAGGCACTGAAGGATGGAAGAGAAATTATATTTGATCGCAAACAGAGCTTCGATGGGATAGCAACGTCTAGGCTGGCAAACTAGAGAGAGATGCTACCCACGGTGGTTTGAGTCATGACCTGGTGGTAATGCGTGACCGCGCGTCTTCAACTAATCGTGTCCGCTAAAACAAACATGGTCAGCATCAATGTCGACAGCCTATGCAACTGTTTATTTAGGGATTATTTATCGATACAGCTCACTCCCTCCCCCTAATCCGTTCGTGAGGACCCTAAGACGTACCAGCCAAAGGATAAAACCCAACCCGTTAAACATTAGTAAAAGTTTCTTTGATAGCTCGCGATGTTGTGCAGCTTCTGGACGTCAGTCCCTACGCTTTGGTGTCGTTGCACAAAATATTCTGTACATGATAAATTCTTGTTTTCCTTCCACATTCTTCTGTTCGTTTCCAGACAGCCTGAAGTCAAAAAGAAAAAAACTTGAATCTGTACATTGTGTATAAGAAAAATACTTGTTAGCTCAATGCGGCTACAAAACGTGTAGAATACCGACAATACTAAATAATCAAACGTTTTTTTATACGTACGAAAATTTATGAAAAAGCATACCGTAAATTTAAAAAAATCATAGTGGTTTTATCAATTTTTTTTTATTTTTTAAAAAAAACAAAAATTATAATACGTACGTAGGTAGTGAAGTCGGGTAAAAATTAGTAGACATAGTATTCGTTTAGGTGTTTTTGAGATTGTACATTTGTGCCACAACGCGTAGCTCTCAGTGTTATGGAGCTCTTCGATATTTTTACTTGACTGTTAGTCGTTCCTTGAGGCGTAGTGACTTCGTTCATGTCAAGTTTTGCGGGTGTTGTGGCGAATTTGACACTAAAAGGTTTACCTTCTGGGTACGCTGCTTTAAGGCAGTCAAGGCTGACGTTGTTCTGGTGACCATTCTCAACCGTATAGTAATTTGTTTCTCGTTTTAGTACCTTGTACGGCCCTTCGTAAGTTGCGTCGAGAGGTCTGTGTAGGCAATCACGACGTACTATACTTTAAGTCGGGTTGGATAAGTGTCTGTCTATTGTCGAGTTTAAACTGGCTTAACTGAACGCATAGCATTTATAAGCCGGTTCACGTAAGAATTGAGAACCACGTTTGTTGAGGTGGAAGCAGTTTCCACAAACTCACCTGGTAGTCGAAGAGTCGTTCTGTAGACTAACTTGGCAACACTGCATTCAACATCTTTTACCGTGCTGCGAATTCCGAGTAACATCAGTGGTAAAGAGTCGATCCACTGAGAGATGTTTGTGGCCGAAAGTGATGCTTTCAGTTGTCGATGGAATCATTTTACCAAACTGTTAGATTGTGGGTGTTAGGCGGTTGTTTTGGAAACGCGTAGTTTCAAGGAGTTTGGTCAGAGCGTGGAACAATCCAGACTCAAACCAACGTCCACGGTCTGTCGTTATTGTAGATGGACAACCAAAGTCGGCTACCCATTGTTCGACGAAAGCGCGAGCAATCGTTTCACTAGTGATGTCTTTGAGTGGCATCGCTCCTGACCAGCGTATGAATCGGTCTACGCATATCAGAAGATAAGAAAATCCATTTAATTCTGGTCAAGGTGAACGTGGTCGAATCGAGCGTCGGGGTTTGGGTAAGTGCCTAGAGGGCAATTATTATGCTGAATTACTTTGCTCTTCTGGCAGGCCATGAAAGTGCACGCCCATTCTTTGATATACTTATTCATCTTCGGCCGGTAGAATCTCTGAGTAATCAGCTTACTTGTAGTATGAACAACAGGATTATAGAGATTGTGCAATGTGCTGAAGATAATTCGACGATAACTCCTGGGGACGATTGGATGGACTGTACCTGTAGAAGAATCACACATTAAAGTGTTCTTACCTTTTCTAATCATTTTACTTTAGAGTTTCAGCGTTGTTGTGTATAACTCGTGAAGAAGATCACTGTCTTCATTTTGAAGTTGACTAGTGTAACAAGGTCGATCCCTTGGATACGATTCAAGGAATGTATTCTCGAGGAGGCGTCAGCAATCACATTCTTAGCTCCCGATATATGTTATATATCAGTAGAGAATTGGGAAATATAGTCTAGTGTTAAGGTCGGACGACAAAGAAGCGTAACAAACTTTCAGAACTGTGTTCGAGAACACTATTTCATTTATTCTAACTATATGTAATGTAAACATTTTGTTCCTATTATTGTTACGCTCCGCTTGCCCTATCCTCCCGTTTAGCATAATTACTGTTATTATATTGTCTGTTGTTATGGACTACAGTCAATTAGTTGTGTACAGGTTGTTTCTATTCACTACCACTATTTCCCTCGTTCTGTAATCATGTTAATTTTCTAATTGGTTTGTTGTGTGGTCTGATTTTATGTATATATGAAAGAATGCTTGAAATATAATATGATTCTGTCTGGCTGACCTATTGGCTCGCATTCTTCTTATTTCGGATTGGGACTAAGTGGGCACAGGGCAGGCGCGCACAATAATCAACTAGGCACTAGTGATTGGCACTCGGACAACCCCATCACCACCCAATTTGTTACGACATAACATCTAGATGATGCGACTCTCGTGGAGAGTAATTTTCTGAAGATGACTTCATCGAAAACGTCAGTGGTTTATGGTCAGTGAATATTGTAAATTCTCGGCGTTCGATGGAATGCTGAAAATGTCGTACAACACAGTACATGGCTAATAGTTCACATTCAAAGGTGCTGTATCTCGATTCAGTGTCGTTTAATCGTCTTGAGAAGAGTGTTAAAGGTCGCCAAGTTTGGTCAATCTATTGCTGTGGAATTGCGCCAATGGCCGAGTCAGAAGCGTCGACCGCAATGCTGACAGGAGCCTCTACATTGTGATGTGCCACCATAGTTATATTGGTTATTGCCTGTTTAGTTGCAATGAAGGCTTTCTTTGATTTTGTATCCATTGTGATCACCTTTTATTCCCACGAAGCTGATCCGTTAATGGTTACACAATAGATGCACAGTTGGGGATAAATCGTCTGTGGAAACTTACCAATCCGTTGAAAGCTCGCAACCGCTTAATAGTGGTTGGTTCCGAATATCCCAGAATAGCTGCCACCTTTTTTTAGGTTGTATACCATTAGCACCAATAGTATGCTTTAGGAAGTCTAACCAGGTTGTTCCGATTTGGCATTTCTGTATATTAATAATAACTCCGTATTGTCGCAGTCTTCTAAAAACTGTCTAGATGTTTCATATATGTTTACTCGTCTAGACTTGCTATCAAGCAGTCGTCGACATATGCATGGACAAAGTCAAGCCCACGGAACACGTTGTCGATGAAACGCTGAAATGTTTGTGCTACATTTCTCGAACCGAACGGCATTCGGAGGAATTCATAAAGGCCGAATGGGGTTACGATAGCCGTTTTGGGTCATTTTCGGCCATCAGTATTTGATTGTACGACTTTACTAGGTCAGTTTTTGAAAATACTGTCATTTCCTTCAAGGTGGTCGCTAGGTCGTGAATGTGTGGTAAGGAGTAACGATCAGACGTAGTATGGGCGTTAAGACGTCGGTAATCACCAGTGGGATGTCAATCATTGGTATCTTTCTTTATGACTGTTGTGACGCGTGGTTTGGATTCTTTATTCGACCGCGAAATCTCTGTCGTCAATTATTACCTCGTCAAAGTGGACCGCTTGATTCGACTCCTAAGCTTTGACTCTACCCCCAGGCTAAAACTACACTTCAACGTGAACACGAGAGAGAAGACAGGAAATACGGTAAAATAACACTTTACTGCAAGGTTTTCATTCTGTACAGAAACTAGGGTATTTATATTATCATAAATGTCCTTCAGGCTTCTAGAGATTTCTATATCCTACTAAACACAGTAGTAGTAAGATAACTGTCCAATCAGAGATGTATCACGGGATTTCTCATTGTCTAGAATTTTCTGGTAAAAACTATCTGTGTGCTGTTTGGATACAATTTTCTCTATTGATTTCTACGCCTTTCTGAACTTGTTTCAAGGGGTTTTTTCGGCTCTACCCAACAATGACCATACGTAATGTTGATGACTATGGGCTACTGGATAAATTGGTTATTCAAAGGTCAATCATATGATCGAATTCGCTTTTTGCAATCCTTAATTTTTTGGGTGCTAGTCGGTGTGCTTCGGAGAATATAGGTTGACCTGTAGTCGTGATGTGATGTGAAACATTGCTAGTTACACATGTTAACTTCGACGTTGCTTTATTCAGGTCTGGATACTTGTCAAGTATTGGCTGAAAATAAGGGTTAATTAAATGTTTAAAACGAAGAGGACATAAGCTACAACCTGTAGCAGTGGTTTCTTGAACGCATAGCTTTGTGTTGCCATCCACTAGCCTTTCTTGCTAGGGTCCACAAGCAGCTTGTGGTGGCTTAATAAATTTCTGCCTATGATAGATATTTTCACATCGGGGATGGTGAAAATCCAGTGTATGGGTTTGCGTAAACCCACGTTCAAGTAGACATATCTTTTACCATACGTAGCTATTTCTTTTCCATCGGCCACCCGGAGATCGAAAGCAGCTTCACGTTGGCGATCGAATGAAGCTGCAGGAAGGACGCTGACTTCTGCGCCACTATCGACGAGGTAGCAAACCTTCGTTACCACATCAATGATGAATAACAGGTGGCTGTTTCCACCAGCTTCGGTTCGCCGCTAACGCTTGGCGGCCGGATAGTTTTCCGTCGCATCAATAGTGGGTTTGTGGCTAGGGAAACAACAGGGCTCTCTACACTTCTTTGAGTCCTTGTCACAGGTATTGTGGTGCCAAGACCAATGTGGATTTCTTCCTTCGTCGAGGTCGAAATGAAGATCTTCTGCGTGACGCTTGACCGTAGCTGCTATCTTGACGTGGTGGTCGGGCTTGGCAATCGTGATAACCCAGCTTAGCTTTACTGTCTGAAATGCATGTTCCTCTAGGTCTTATCATGCCAAGCAGGTCTGTTAGGGAGCAATAAGATTAAAGGCAGCAACCTAAGATCTGAGGGCGAAGTCGTACTGCTGACTGCAGCGAGGTGTGACAGCAGTAAAGTGTTTCCCTCGAATAACCAGCATCTGCAGCGATGCTGCCTTCTTAACAGACGGAAGGGGTTAGAAATGGTCGACCCTAAAAATGTAACACGTTAACATTACTCCACGGATTTCCGTCTCCAGCAGTAAGGCCTTCTAAAGAACAGAGCTAACACTTCAAAAACTCCCCATAATAAGGCTGTGCGTGATCGGCCTCAAGCAGTTGTTTCTTGGGCTGTGCGATCGCGCTCCAAGGACTATGGCCAATACTCACCCAGTTTCTTTTTCAGGTACCTTCAAGAAGCAATATTCTTCCATGATGTGGGCAGCCAGGAAGTGAAAACCGCCCTCATACCTCTAACAGCACACGAGATCATCTTGTTCGAGGTCTAATCCCACCATCAACTCTTAATAATTCTCTTATCACTATGCATAATCCTTCTGACATAATTTTATCACCTCATGCCTCTAATGCTAGTGATTTGACTTCACGAAATGTTATTCCTGGTCTCCTAAAACCGCGCACTAAGTTATATATCAGAGCTTTCGACATTCGAACCTTATGTCAAATAGGACAACAGGCTTCATAGATATGACTCTGGAATCCCGCTCCATCGATGTCTCCTGCATCTCTGAAACGCGTATACAGGATCCAAGCACAGTCATTCGCTTGACCTCACCTTGTGAAAATAAGGAACCGGTTCGGTTCGCCCTTAGTGTTTCCGGGGGGCCCCACTGCTACCACTTGAGACTTTGCTGGCGTAGGTATAGCACTAAGTTTAAAAGCTGAACAGGCTCTCCTCGACTGGATTCCGATAGACAGTCGGTTGTGCGCTGTCCGTCTAAATGGAATGGTAAGAACTCGTAAAGATAGGGACACACGCCGTTGTTTCTGCCTATGCTCGCACTAACTGCAGCTCAGATGAAGTGAAAGATGAATATTCCAGAAAGCTTTCTGAAATTCTATGTAAAGCTAAGCACACTGATGTAGTGATAGTGGCTGGTGATTCTAATACCCAAGTAAGTAGACTAGATGAAACTGAAAGGCACCTAGGTGGATCCTGCGATGTTGAGGCTCAACGAAGAGATAATAGCGACCGTTTGCTACAACTATGTTCAAATAACCGTTTATTTCTAGCAAACACCAGCTTTAAGCATAAGCAAAGACATCGGTTGACATGGCGGCCTCCAAAATCAACTCAACACTGGACTCAAATAGACCACAATGCTATCAGCTACTGTTGGAGAGGCTCGATAGAAGACTGCCGCTATTGAATGTTTAAACCGCTCCACATTTTTATCCAATTTTATCATGGACATACTTTTAGAGTTAATATTGTCGTCGTCTGATTTCTCTGGGGTTGACCACCTTCCAGGTGATAAACTTACTGACTTAAACATGGACGTAAGCATGTTCGGGATGCGATTCTCTCCATCCAAATGCAAAATGCTGCTTCAGGACTGGCTTAATTCGGCACCGATGTTAGTGATAGGGAGCGAAGCTATTGAATGTGTTAACCGCTTTACTTATCTCGGAAGCCTCATTAGTCCTAACGGCCTGGTGTCTGATGACATCTCGACTCGTATAAATAAGACCAGATTAGCTTTACCAGTTTGCGTCACCTGTGGTGTAGGCGAGACACCCATCTACTGACGAAAAGACGCGTTTACTGCGCAGCAGTTCGATATATTTTACATTATGAATGTGAAACATGGCCACTAAGGATAGAGGATATTCGTAGGCTCCTAGTATTTGATCATAGATATCTCCGAAACATTGCTCGTGTTTGCTGGGACCACCGAGTAAGCAATGCGTGGGTTAGGAATAAAGTACTAGGTAAATACGGTAAGTCTATTGACGAAGTGGATCTTCACCAGCTGAGATGGTTAGGAAATGCGTTACGTTTGCCTAACCACCGTCTACCTTGACGAGCAATGTTGTCTGATGTGGGAGTAGGCTGGAATAAAGATAGAGGTAGCTAGGCAAAAACATGGCAACAGAGTATTTCATAATTCAGCTACTTCGTTTTCGGTCTCGTGAGGTTTTTCCGTAACGAAATAAACCTCATTATGGCGACTTCTGGTGATCTCCAGAATTCGATCATTTACTGGGTTGTTGTTTGATGTTATCAATACTGCTTGCACTTGTGTTAGCTTTTATAGTAAGAGGTGACGGAAGAAACCTTCATCAAAAGTGCGTTGTCCAGTTACCTCTTTCATACGCGACAACATTTGTCGCTGAACCGCTACCGAGTTCGATGGTGTAGAACAACTCATCAAAACGTTATCTCTCGGACAAGTCTCCACGTTTGAGAATTAGTCTTTTGATCTGGCTATAGGGTTCTAGGCAGTCGGCTGAAAAAAGCAGGAGTGGCGTTTCTCTTCAAATCACTCGGAAGTGACCTTACAACTGCCAGAAATTGAATTCTTGGATCTGTCACGCCGTGGTCTCAAAACTCGGCTTATGCGTTGCAAAACCAAGCCTTTACATTATCTGTGTATAAAGGGATGGGCTGAGAGCTTGGAGGCATGGGGTTGTTAATCTTAATGAGCTTAGGAGTCTGAGCGGATATCATGAAATATGTAATGTTTGCAAATACAAAGATTCTGTGAAAAATATGCTGAAAAAAATGAAACATAACAATTATGCTCTGCTAATAGCTATAAAAAGAAACGAACTCACAGTTATGATCGTGTCCAGATCACGTCGTGCTCATCAATGTTGTTTATTCCGGTATATGACCAAGTTACGCTTGTCATACAACTAGAGCCACTTCTATCGATTGGACCCACTCTTACGAATGAGAAGAAATCAGAAGGCACTGAAGGATGGAAGAGAAATTATATTTGATTGCAAACAGAGCTTCAATGGGATAGCAACGTCTAGGCTGGCAAACTAGAGAGAGATGCTACCCACGGTGGTTTGAGTCATGACCTGGTGGTAATGCGTGACCACGCGTCTTCAACTAATCGTGTCCGCTAAAACAAACATGGTCAGCATCAATGTCGACAGCCTATGCAACTGTTTATTCTAGGAATTATTCACCGCTACACTGTCTTCAGGTGTTCTTGCAACCCAATTATTGATCTGCATGTAATCAATACAGATCTTTTCTTCTGATCGTACTAATGCACTAGATTACGTATGAAATATGCTAGCAGAGAAATATTCAAATATTGTTCGGCTCAACCCAGTTATTGTTGTTAACAGCAGTATTCGATCGGTCCAATTTAGTGCGGTAGAAAGACTGGGAACTTTGACAGCTATGAGGGAACTAAAGGCTGGAAAGAGTTCACACTGTCGCAGGTAATTGTGTTTTACACAGCCCCGTGGCCATAACATTTTATGGAGTTAAATAATTTTGATCTAGCCCTAATGTTTTGTTTTATTAGATATTTTCAGTACAGAACTGGCTTCTACAATAGAGTATTCTGAATTCTGTAATGCTGACATGTATGTAACACGTATACAACGAAGCGTGTCGACTGCAACCGTATACATTAGCGTTTCTCAATTTCACATTTTTTTCACAACTGTAATGCACTATTATAGTTTACAAAGGTAATAGTATTTTGCTTTGTGTAGTAAAACGATTTTTGGTCACATTGTAGTTATTTGACTTCCAATCAAATATGTTACAGCCTTATTTAATGCAGTTTTTCCTTTAAGTGAAAACAGACTATTGATAACCTTACAATTATCATTCTTAATATCTCGGTATGAATTATCTACTGAATATATAACAATGAATAGATGTAGCATCAAACTTTAAGTCATTACTGGATGATTATTTATGCATTCAAGGGAATTAACGAAACTGATTTACTGACTACATTATTTTTTTAGACCGCTGATTATAACAAAATAATTGTGCATAGGTCCATCATAGGTAGCAGGTTGTGCATTAATAAAGTAGATCGAGCTGGATAAATATGTATTTACTGGACTAAGTTGTATTGGACTGCGCTGCAAGACTTGTCCCTATCTAGCGTGTGTCTAAGTGTGGGCTTGAAAACAAGCACAATAAGGCTTTTATGTAAGCCGTTTATATCTGAAGTGGAGTTTGGAAACATGTGAACAGACATTTTACCGGTTAACTGTGCCCAATATAGATGTAATTCGCAAAAGCGTTTTCTAAGTATTTAGATAAGTACTATAGTATTAAAGCAAAGATTCTCGAATGCAGAATGTGAGCTAACTAAAATTAATAATAACAGATGAGAAATAATAATGAAGATTTTAAATACTTATGTTCATTACTTGTCAACTGTAGCTACCTCTGTAAAATTAAAGTACTGTACTTTGTACATTCTACATGAAGAGTTCATGTCTCTCTCTTTAAGCTGCATCTAGTGCCATAAGCCGAAAGAGTAAAATACAAGTGCCTTCAATCCGTCATATAATTATATGACTACCAAAAGATAATTGAATACTTACTGAGTAGTTCATTGATACTAATTTATATACGGAAGCTGAATATGTTGCACATAACGATAGTGAAGTCGTTGGTAGTGGATGCACTAGAACTACTTGCTAAAAAATTGTCATGAGGCGTGAAAATTTTGGGGTTGGTTGGCCGAGTGCCAAATTAGGTGTGCCTTGTCGATAATTGCGCATCTGCCGTATATTCACTGAGTCCCAAGCCGGAATAAGAAGAACACAAGCAGACAGACAAACCAGACAGAATCGAATTATATTTTGTACATTCCTATATATATGCATAAAACCAGACTACACAGCGTACCAGTTAGGAAATTAAAATCGATACAGAACAAAGGAAAAAGTGAAACAGACTCACAAGGAGAGTTTATAAATATAACAACCAACAAAGGCGAATTCCAAAGTAAAACGGTTGTTAGTATTTATCAAAGTGTACAGTACATATAAAGAAATGCGATGATCAAACAACACCTAATATGCCAGTGTAAACATAATGCTCCTCAGCAAAAAATTGTTAATTTGATGACTTCCTCGTGAATATGTAATATATAAAGGTTACTGCTACAATAGCCTCTTTCGAAAATACGGTTACTATAAAATTGGCTGATTTTATTCGTATTTGAAACATGGATAAAAGAAATTAATATGTGTAATTTATGATCAAAGTGAAAATTTTAAAAATTTTATACATTAGTATTACGCTGAACTGATGTAACAAGAATGTATATAAGGTTACAAAATATATCAATTGTTTCTAAAAATAATTATGGGGGGAGGGTAAATAAGGGACGTGTGTACACCAAAATAATATGAATGACAACATGATGTTCAGGCTATCAGCAATGCATTATAAATTTCAAGACAAGAAATTTAGTTATCCATACAGGTCCAAAACAAACTAGAAATATTTTACGTATGATGCATTTGATTGGAAATGTGTGTGTGTACACATGAATTAAAAGTGAATAGATAAATGTCTAAATAAAATATGTTGATCTTTAGAAAGGGAAAATATATAAGAAAATAGGTATGGTAATTTATGTAGATAATGGTTCCAACATCAATACTACGTAACATTATGGCACACTGATATATTTGAAGAGTAAGTATCAAGATGTCGTAATAGTGATAACCCTAAGATACCTCATCTTAATTAACTAATAAGTTCAAATGGAATTTCTGTCAATGTAGGAGTCTATTGGCTTTTGTAGTTTGTGAGGTTGTTATATCAGATTTTTATGGTATTTCCAGCCGTTGCACAGGTAACGGATTGAGCTATGCATGCAGATGTGTTACCTGTGTTGTTATCATTGTCGTTGTCAAAAAATGTTGGCTTAACCTTACAAATTTCAGGAGCGTCTGACATCTCATGCTTGCCAATGGTTATAATTTCTTGTTTTCATACGACTTTTTGACCACTTTCATAGGTTGGTTGTAGGGTTTAATACATCCCATCCCTTCTAATAGAAACATGCGGGGTGTTAGGTAGGTGTTATGGCACACACCAGATTTTGTTGTCACCTGAGTATGCGTATTTTTGATTCGTCCATTTGTTGTTTGATTCAATGAAGATAGATCGCTTGGAACTTTATTTATTGCCATAAAGATTACTCCGAGTGTTCTCAATTTAGTTCTGTAAATAAACTCGGTTGTAAAACAATCACTATCTTACTTTTTGGTTGTTCGAATTCCTGGTGATGTAAGCGACCCATTATAAAAAGTACACATCAGGTTGTACAAATGTTCTTTATTCTTAAAAGTTTGGTTAGTTGCTCAAACAATGAACCCTCAAATGGAATGTTACTATCGGTTGCGATGACTGCTGGGATGCCAAAATAAAAAATCTTGCTTTCGACCAATGTTTTTGTATTAATTTCTGCAAAAATATCTTTCACTGAGACAACCACTGACCGACGGGTAAATCTATTAATACATCTGAAAGTATGGCTGAATCCATCACCGACTACGTCAGTGTAAATATGCACCAATCGAGAAGCAGGATGGTAAAAAAAACTCAGTATTAAACTAACGTGTCGTTGAGTTTTGACTGAATGACATGGATTACACTACTGGGTCCAGCTGCGCACATCACCATTCAGTTTTGGGCATATGAAACGCTTCCTGATCAAATTTGCTGTAGATTTAACTGCTGGGTGGAATACATTATATATGCTCTCCATAATGTTGCATCCTAGAAGATGCAGTGTATAAGGTTTTGTCTCCCCGTTAAAGTTATTTATTATTTTCTTTTCATCAATCAGTACTTCTTCGTGAACCAAGGAAGTTGTATGCGGGGACATATATATAATTAATCCATCGTCATCTTTTGCAAATGCCATGATCTTTTGAAACCTGTATTTCCAGGCCAAATACTATCGTCGGTACGCTGGAGAAAGCGTCTGCGAAATCATCCATCTTTCTTTGATGAATCGAATGTATGAGGTATTTGGCGGCAAAATACACGGAAAATTGCTCACGGCCGAAGGTACTGTAACATGCCCTTACATGACTTGAAAAATAGTGATCGCTCCACCTAATAATAATTACGATTCTGCGGTATTGCCATAAAGCGCACCCGGTATATGACCAAGTTACGTTCATCGTATAACCAAAGCGACTTCTAACGATTAAACCCACCCTCACGAATAAGAATAAATCAGAAGGCAGTGAGGGATGGAACAGAAGTTATATTTGATCGTAAGTAGAGTGTCAATGTCATAGTTACGTCTAGGTTAGCTAACTATAGAGAGACTCTTTCTACGTTGTGCCGTGAGGTGAATTGGTGATGATGCATGACAGAACGCCTTCAACTATTCGTGTCCACTAAAACAAAAATGGTCAACATCAACGTCGAGAGCCTATGTAATTATTTATTTTGGGGATTATTTACCGCTTCTGTCCTAATACATATGTTGGATGCACCAGTCATTATTGGAAATGGTGCTTGGCTACGTCGACGAAACTCTTAGAGTGCTTAAATTACTGGAATACTTCTAATGTAATTTCAGTCACGGTTGATGACTCAGTACCTCATCTTTGTTAATCAGTAAAATATTGTGTTAGGCAAGCACAAGTTTGTGTATATATCTGTAAAAGTGTACTATGTCGAGAAATTTATGAAGGTCAAGTGGCGTTGTAGCAGTAGTTTAACGTACATCGTTAGTAGCAACGTTACATTTTATTGGCACCACTTCGCTTATTGTGTCCCTGACCTTAGTAGTGTTCATTTTAAAACTGTTTCTGTCGTGTGTATTTGAGATAACGTAAGTCGTGTGATAGTAAGTTTTGAGAATTAGTATAAATAGGTTTTTTTTTGTAGTGTAACTACTAAGTTGTTTAGCATTTTTCTCACTGTCTTATAAAGTTGAGTACACTCACTGGCTTGAAATCTAATTGTTACGATTACTAAATAATTTTACTGATCAGTCTATAGTTCTCACTTTCCAACTTTCATATCGACTATCACTACAACGATATACGTTTAATTAATATGAAACTGCATTTATTAACCTGACTCTTACATCCATACTTGATTAAAGAAACAGGAATTTATTTATTTCCTTATAATATGTATGTTGGTTACTTGCTAAGATAATTTTAGAACTACGTCGTAACTAACTAATTGACGTACACTTGAACTCATCATCAAACTACTTAAACTGAAAGATATAACTAGGATAAATGTAAACGATCATGCAACGACAGCAAATACAGGCATTTTAAACAGACCAGGTACGTCTGTACAAATCCTCTTTGGAAAGTAGATACGAATAACCTGATATATTAGCTGTCAGGCTCGTCTCAAGCTTATGAAGCGTATTTCCTTACACGGCCTCCCAGTGAGCCAAAGTGGGTTATTAGGTTATTGCATCATTGTTATTCAACCGGCAAATGCGCTGTATGTATGTATACATGTATGTTCAACATAGAACCTGGGACATGTGTGCATCGGTTAAAGTTGCCATACCTCAAAATATAGCTAGATTAGCATCACGTTAGTAGAAGTAGAAGTTACTTCAATAATAATAGTAACGAAAATAAAAAAGAGTGAATGTATAGAATATGGTTTGAGGAAAAAGTTGGGCGTGGAAAGGAAGCTATGAAATAATTATAAGCTCATGATTTAAGGGATGATAAAGAGTGGATACACCTGCATCACTGACCAATTCTAAGCCGTATCACCCAAAGTTTCCAACTTCTGATTATGGCATTCGCACGGATCTTAACCAGGCTTTCTGCATCTACCGACACGACTCAAACCAGCTATCAATGACTTCATGGACTGGTACCATGTTTTGGTTTGGCCGCCTCTTACTCTATTCTATCCTACTCCTGTATCAGTCATTATTACGCGTCAAGCTAAATGATGGTTAGGCATATGTGGCACATGTCCCAACCACCTCAGTCGATGAGGATTTACACTCTAACTAACTGATTTACCACCTTTGCCTAATAGCCGTCGTCTAACCTCGTTATTGCTTATTCGGTGATCCTAGCTGATGCAGGTGATGTTTAGAAGACATTGATGGTCTACTGTTAATGGCCACGTTTCACATCCATACAGTAAGGTAGAGTGAACTGCTGCGCAGTATATTTTTTATTTTGTTGAGAGACAAATATCTCGCCTACGCTACATGTGACGTAAGTTGATGAATCCCAAGCTGGCTTTTTGAATTCGTACCGATATTTCATTAGAGATCAATCTATCAGGGCTAATCAGACTTCCAAGATAAGTGAAGTGGTCGACGTGCTCAACTACTTCACTTCCTATCCTTGGCTCAGGTGTTCACGAAGACTAGTTCTGAAGCAGTAGTTTGCATTTTGAGGGGTAGGGAGAAATCCATTCCGAACATGCTTACATTATTGCTTATTGCTATCAAGAGATTTTGCGTCTTATGAGCGTCTTCGCCAAACAAGACTATGTTCCCACCATATCCTAAGTCAATAAGTGGGTCTCCTGGTAGAAGATGAATTCGTGAAAAGTCAGACGATGAAAGTGTAGTTTCCAACAGTAAATGAATTATAAAATTAAATAAAAGTGTAGACAGTGAGCAGCGTTGATAGACACCACTTGAGGTGACGTGACTAATAGTGTTTGAGTAGGGAGCCTTAACAAGATTTATGTAGTTCAGAGTACGCCATAGATACTGCTATAGAGCTTCTTGTTCTACATAGTTAAACGCCGCTCTTAAATCAAGATGCTGACATCTCAGGGCTTTTGGTTGACCGGCATTCAAAAATTAATTCCGAAACTCAGGATCATGAGCTGGATTATATTTGTCTAGTTTTGGACCACCCAAAACGTTTCTTTATTAACTCATCTACTGTGGACAGGTTTGTGAACTTGGATTCGAGTTACTCTTTAAGCCTAAGGGCTAGTATTACTACTCTATTGCCATAGTCGAAGTCTTTGGATCTTATTTAAACGGTGATTTTGTGGCTGAATATCGAACACCTTGGCCACAATCGTCGCTCATTGACATTAATCTTTCATGACCATTTCTAAGACACTTAGCAACCTGAACACTGAGATTGCACGTTATGGTACATATTTCTAACATCAATCAATTCGTTATGTAGCGCGGCGATCGTACGATTCTACTTGTGACGACACTTTAATTATTGACGTGAATACTACAGGCCGTGATTTCCCGCTGGAACTTCAGAAACATCTCAAAGTGGCCAATACAGCATGTAAGTGTGTTCTGTGTCTTCAAAATATTTCTATTAGTATCTCCTGTATGCTTATATTTGTTTGGTATTCCGTTCAGTTTCGGACTATCACACAACTTACCCATTGAAGCCACAACCCATCGTCAAGAAAACTACCACTAGAAGAAGCTGGAAGGCTTACACTTTTTGGATATCTGACCAACTAACCCCAAATTTCACCATAACATGCACATTTTTTTTAAAGCTTTCCCGTTATTGAGCCTCAGCGCAGCATATTATAAACACACATTTTAGCATTCTAAGTATAATATTAATTAGTCTGAATCATTTTTGGATAAGGAAATGGTAGTTCATGCTCTGTGTATAGAAGTGCGGCAGTTAATTAGTAGTTACAGCACAGCTCTAAACCCGTAGATCTCATGGTTAAGCACTATTTTACATACTTTGATTTGAGTAGCTATATATTATCATTAGCTCCCGAATTTGATGTGACACAAATCGGAGTACTTAAAACTTTACGTGGCAAATAGGATACGTTGTTTTTTATTGTAAAGCAGGTCAGAAATAGCCTTTATAGTGCAGTAAAATGGTTAAAAGTGTGCACCAAGATTTGTTACAATCTTAGCCACAAAAATCTCGACCTGATTTGTACGGCACCTATTAGTAATTTTTATTGCTTTCTCCCCCACAAGTGATGTGGATAAATCTTCCTCCTTTCTACTTTTGTTCTTTTATTTTCACTGACTTGAGTCAACAGTTTTATTTCTCATATAATCATCTTAAAAAGTTATTGTGGCATCACATTGTTGATATCCATTTTACCTGCCTGTCAACACGAAGTGAAAAACATCTTCCTACTGCCTTATGTAAGATAATCAGTTTCTTAAATCATATGGTTGTTGGTTATTGTGTTGCTTACACGCCGGTCGGGATTTCAACTGTCTTTCAAAATCCATTTGATAACTGTGTCTCTCTTTTGACCTGTGAATCTTTCTGTTTATACGTATGATTGTAGATCGCTACTGTTACTGATACTCACTGAATCACTAACTTTACTCTGTATATGGAATTCTCATATATTTATGTATGAATTCATAATACTAGCAGCTCCATTTAAATAAAAATTTCAAAGTGTTTATAACGAAAAAAAAACGGATAAGAGCAGTTGTACAAAGTTTTGGTTGTATTCCGTGTTTTTTGTGTAGCTAATTATCTGTGTATTTTTCTGGTCTAATAAATGATTATGCTATTCTGTCTTCAAAAATTGAATAAATCATTCTAACTGTAATGAACGATCTGATATTTTTAAGAAACAATTACGTCGTTTCAGTTTTCCAAAATATTCGAAAACATGTTTATTGAATTATTTTTGTATCTGATTTAATTAATATTTCTGACTCTTGCTCTAAGTGGGAAAATGGTCACCCCTGAACCTACTATACAAAATATTTTGGACTCAGATACCTTACGTTGGATCTTTGTCGGTGGTAAGGGTGGCGTTGGGAAAACGACATGCAGTTGCAGTATTGCTGTTCAAATGGCTAAAGTGCGTGAACGTGTCCTTATTTTAAGCACTGATCCTGCTCATAACCTATCAGATGCGTTTGACCAAAAATTCTCAAAAAATCCTACCAAAGTTAAGGTAAGTATGAAACAAACTAGCCTCTTTTTTGAAACTACACACCTGTATTCCGTTTGTTTACCTTTTTTCTGGAGTTATGGATACTCTAGTATTTTAAGTGTTGAGGTGTCCAAATGAATGTAATTTATTTTATTGTTAACTCGGTACACTTACTAGGCGTAGAAAATAAATCGTGCGCGTTCGAGGTTCTGTTTATTAGTGTTGTTTATGCTCAGGAATATTCTTTGGAGACTGATTTCTTGATATTATTTGTAATACAGTCTTTCAAGTAAATTCACGAATTATTTTCTCTGTTGACTTATAAAACTAAATTTTCATGTCCTATTATTCATCTGGTTTTATTTAAACTATCAAGTGCATGGTCTAGGTGCATGACCATTCCATAGATACTTCAGTAAACTGAACAGACCAGAAAACTAAGGACTTAAAAATTCTACTTTTGAAATACCAGATCGTTTCCTTTTCATCTCGGTTGTGCTCTGACTATTTATCTAGACGAACATTGTATTTGATGATGGGAGAATTCAGACAAAAAATATTTTTAAGAAGTTATACTTTTCAATGTTAGAAAGCAGTCGGAAGGTAGTTTCGAATCTAACTATTTAGGTCTCGAAGTCTATCTGAATAACAATGTACATTCCTAAAGAAATATTTCTCTCCCTAAAGTTCACATATAGGTTTCAGCGTTCCAACGCAGTGGAGTTGCTAATGCTTTTCTGCAGAACCGAATATTGTGCTCGAAGTTGGGGATAGATGATAATTAGGAAAACTAGTCTCTACATTATTTTCAGTTCCTAATCAGCAAAACGGTCACTTATTATCACTTTGTTTTTAACACAAAATGTGCTTTTTAGCACTGGATATCGAGGTTTGAACTACACAAAAATAAAATGATAATTTTTAAGTAGATAGATAAGGGAATTATATATTTGATGCATCATTTGAAACCACTAAAAGATACATTAATAATAACACAACTTTGATAGCAAATTTAACTAGATGGAATATTTCAACATCATAGATACTTACATTAGCTAGAAAGTAACTTTTTCAATATGTTAAGATATTTTAGAGAGGTTATCCACCCATTAATTTCAAGAAATTTTACTCTGCCTGTCAGATGAAAAACAGAATTATCATTAAGACATGGATCTAAAGTGATTATCTAGTGATAGAAAGTGACATTCTACATTGTGTCTTTTATCTATGATAACGTTTTCCGCTTTTATCAAAACAATCAGTGTATGTTTCTTCGAATTTACGGGTTGGTACCTGTTATATCGGGAGATTCAAGAGGAGTAACTGTTTTTCAGAAGACTGTTTCATTTATTTTGAGTATATGTAAATCAATTATTTTATTTCTATTATTGTCATGTTCTCAACACCCTAACCTTCAAGTAGACTCATGAACTGTTGTCATATCATTTGCCGTTCAGGAACTATGATCAATTAATCATGTACTTATATCCTTGGTCCTTAGTCATTGTTGTTACCGTTTTGTATAAATGCTATTCTCCCTATTACTAGGGTACGTGATCAGGTTTTGTGTATATGTAAATGAATGAGTGAAGTATAATCGGAATGACTGACTAACTGTCTGGTGGTTGACCTAGTTGTCGTGTGTTCTTTATTTGCTGTTTGGGGACTGGTAGTCACGGGGCAGACGTGTTCGGGCACTGATTAGTAATTATCTAGGTCCCACTATATTTTTCGATACGTACTGATTGGGCCGATAATAAGCTAGGTATAACAGTAACCTTTCTGAAATATTTCTTCAACGTGCATGTTCCACCTTCGTTAATTCTATATGTTCAAGATAAACCTGTTTCTTGTTTTAGGGTTTTGACAACCTTTTTGCTATGGAGATTGATCCAAATTTGAACTTAGGAGAGTTTGAAGAAGATCTTGTTGGTTCAGAAGAGGCAGCAGTTTCAGCCGACATCCGTAAAACCATAGGTCATCTAATGACTTCCTTTCCGGGAGTGGATGAGTATATGTCTTACACAGAGGTGTTCAGATTAGTTCGTAACATGGATTATTCAGTCGTAATTTTTGACACAGCGCCTACTGGCCATACTCTACGACTATTAGCGTTTCCAGAAGCTATGGAAAAAAGCCTCAGCAAAGTAGTTTCGATGAAAAATCAGGTGAGTCATAATTGTGTTGCAGCTTAATTTAATTTGGCCAATGTTTTATAATATTATTTTGCTTTAGTAGTTTAAAGTTTCCTAACTTTTGGATAAGACATATGCAGTAACCACTCGTATGCGATTCTTATTACTGTTGATTTGTAGATGGATTCAAGACATTTTGTGGGGGTTAGACCAATTCGATAACCGAAGTTAACATATCTTCTTAAGCTAATTGATTCTTAACAAAGTATATATATATATATATATATATATATATATATATATATATATATATAACCTAGTTAACTATCAGGGAATCATAATTAGTTCGGTTCTACCAACATATTGCTTTACCTACGAAGTGTTTTAAAAGTATGTTATTATTCTCCTTTAGTGTACATATTGTCGTTGAATGTAAATAGTGTTGGGAAACTGAACGTATTAATGCAAAAATGTCGCTAAACCATACCTTGTAACAATACTGTCAAGACAGTCTTTAGGCTAGATGTAAAGATTTTACGAATAAGTTCATAAAATAGGTTGGTAAAACCATACTAACTGACAGCTAAGGAATTGTTTGTTTCGACTATGCATGCATTGTGAACAACAATCGTGCGTACTTATTTTATTGCTGCTCTTAAGATATTGTAACTGCCTCTTCGTTTTTCCTCCAATATTTCTTTTCTTTTTCTCAACTTTAATCAATTAAAACGTTTTGTAGTGTCCAATCTACGGGAGCTTGTATTTTAAGATATTAGCACTTGAATCCTGATGTCCTCTGTGACCAATTTTAAACTCTCACTTAAATGGCAGGGGATGATCCTTTTACAACCAGTCAGTTAGAAACAACGTAGAACTTGGTATTTGCGTACATCAGTTCAAGTTGCCATGCCTCAGTTAGCAGATTGAGATTAAATTGTTGGACCAAATCTCAGAGTAGTGGAGGTAGTAACAGTCAGTATTAATTGTAGTGATTAGAGATCGAAGATAGGATTTGAGGAAACATAATTCAGTAATGAAAAAAATTATGATCGATTCCGACGACAATCCACCATAAGCTTTAACTCGATAGATGGTATTCGGGTAGAGAGCTTGTATAAGGTTAATGTACTTCACTGGTACTACTTTCAATGACAGACATTACCACATAACCTAACGATTGATAGAGTCAAACGCCGTTTTAAAGGTTGGGTTTCTAAAAGTGTGCCTATGTTCCAGAACCTGCCTAAGTGTGAATATTTGGTCTATACAACCATGTCCAGGTATGAAGCCACCTTGATTTTCTCGAGTTTGCTCTTCACGAGCTTTAGTTAAGCGTCCGAGTATCAGTATTATTGTAGCCAATATTTTCGACACTATATTCGTTAAGTTGATTCCTCGGTAATTGTCACAAGGTGACTTCTGTCCTTTCTTATAGATTGGGATGATTAGTGTTCAAGACCATTCAGATAGGGATTACGCCTAGTTTCCAGATTCTAGCCAAGATCCCGGTTAATCTAGTTGCTAAGATTGGACCACCGTCCTTAAATATCTCAGGGGTTAATCCATCAGATGTGCTGCTCTCCTTCGCTTTAAGTTTCCTATAGCCTTCTCAACATCACTAAGACTTGGGGGACCAATATTAATTTGCCATTCAGATTGTTTGGGGATGGTGGGGAACTGGGATGAGGCCGAGGGCCAATTGAACTGTTCTCTAAAGTGTTCTGCCCATCGATCCAACCTTCTGGATCGATAGTGAATAATGGTCCCATTATTTTCTGACACAGTTTCACTTGCAGTTGGATTTCTGATACCCGTTATCTTGATAAGTCAGAAGATAATCTGATAAAACGGCAAACGTGATTGCCTAGTAGGCCTTGGTCTTTGTGAAATGAAGCTGCCATATCTATCTCCAAAATCAAATTACGTAACGCACATGATAATCGTTAGAGTGTGTCAACCACCATTTGCATTGAGCACATCGTCTACTATCAACGAATGAAGTATTGGAATAATATTTTACACATTTCAGTTAGTTATCTACCCCGAAGTAAAATTTTGGCTGAAATAAGTTGATATTGAGAAATAGCTACCAGTAGCTAAAATAAGACATGACACCAGTTAAAGAAGTTAGTGCTTGTTCCTCTGATCGAAGCCGGATTTCTGACTCCCGTTTCCTCGTTAAGTGTGAACAGTTGTCTACTGTTACCTATTGCCGCTGCCATTTCCCATCTCCTTAGCTCTCGCCACCCACCACTGCTCAAGATCATTGCGTAATCTTTGAACCAGCTTGTATTTAAGTTGCCTTCGCTCTTCATCGTGTTCAGAACCAGACGGGATGTGTTGCTGAACATCTGTCAGTTCAGTGGATGCAGTTGAAATCTACTGAGTTTTCATAACCTTTTGGTTTAGTTTACCAGTTGGTATCACTGCTGTTTCAACAGCTTTTTGCATGTCATTCTAAGCCGACTTGGGTTCGGTATCGCTTACACAGTTGACTAATTGGTTTTTCAGTTGTTATTGAGATCTATTCTTGGCATTTTCATCATTAAGTTGAGCTCTGAGGGGAATCTTTGTCGCGAATCTTTTGCGTTCAGTGAGATGCAGACTAATACGTGCTCGTACTAAAGCATGATCTGAGTCTAAACATGTACTCCAAAATGAGTGACAGTCTTCTATCGAGCCTCTCCAACAGTAGTTGATAGCATTGTGGTCTATTTGAGTTCAACGTTGAGTTGATTGTGGAGGTCACCATGTCAACTGATGTCTTTTCTTATGCTTAAAGCTGGTACTTGCTAGAAATAAACGGTTATCTGAACATAGTTGTAGCAAACGGTCGCTATTATCTGTTCATTGAGCCTCAACGCCGTAGGATCCACCTAGGTGCCTTTCGGTTTTGTTTAGTCTACTTACTTGGGTATTAAAAACACCAGCCACTATCACTACATCGGTGCGCTTAGCTTTACGAAGGAGGTCTGTAAAATTCATCTTTTACTTCATCTGAGCCGCGATCAGTGGGAGCATAGACAGAGACAACAAAAAGGCAACGACGTGTGTCCCTATCGTTCTGAGTTCTTACCGTTCGTTTCATTTAGACGGACGGCACACAAGCGACTATCTATTGGAATCCAGTCGAGGAGAGCTTGTTCAGTTTTTGAACTTAGTGCTATACCTACACCAACAAGGCCTCGAGTGGTAGCGGTGGTGTCTCCAGAAACACGAAGGGTGAATCGGACCGGTTCTTCATTTTGACAAGATGAAGTCAAGCGAATGATTGTACTTGGATCCTGTATACTCGTTTTATAGACGCAGCAAACATCTATGAAGAGGGGTTCCTGGAGTCATAACTAAGGAAGCTTTTTGTCCTAATGCGTAGTTTGAGGCGTGTTTTATTGAACATGGGATAGTATTACATGAACTGAAATCGTTGGCAGTGGTTGTACATGAAGGAGAAGGGAACAACAGAAGTTTGGGGCTTATAGTTGAGTTGGAAGAAATATTAGTATTTAAAGGAGCTTAACTGTGAACACGGGAATCATGACTGCTTTTAGATATATGGGGACGATGAGGTTGTCTGGTTATCCTGCTTTGCAAATGGGTTCTTCTTGAAATACTTGTAAAGGATACTAGGTTAATGGTGGTCTGGAAGAGCTGGTAGCTTGACAACATCGCCTAAGGAACAGCTACTTGAAGGAGGTTACACACGCCTGTTTTTGATATGCTAGCTTCTTACTTGCTAAGGACCTCTAGAGATAAAAATGCATTGACTGAGTTGTGCATTTTCAACGCTGACCTCTTCTAACACTGTCTTTCTCTTGTGGGCAGACGAAATCACTGTAATGTTTGTTGTCTAATGGGAAACACCTTACTACTGGCAATCCCATGCAATTATCAGTGCGACTTCTGTCTTGGACCTTAGGTTTAATACTTTCAGTCGTACTTCCCTTCACTCAACTTGCCTGGTACAGTAGGACTTAGAGAGATATTATTTGATTGGTTTATCACGATAGGCAACCCCATTCATCACGTCATGATAGCACCAATGGTTAAGTTCTACATCAAAAAGCACACTTGATCCCCGATATCCTCTCCTCTTTATAGACTACAAAGTTTCATTCATTCACGTCGAATTTGAGTGCAGTTGAGAGCAACTATAAATTTACTCAACAAAAGAAAACATGATTGGTTACAGTCTCCTCCACGAAAAGTGTGGAATCGTATCATACCAGTAGGGATGACACCTCATTGTATTGCATTTTTGTTGTTTCATACCCCACCTTTTTAATACTTCTTAGTTTACTGTTCTTATGAACAACATCGATGAAACGATGATTTCGTCTTGATTGTTTTCCAATAATAGTAACATTTTAGTATGGCGAATTAGCCGTTTTATTCTTTGGTGTCATTCTTGTTTTCCGCACATGTTTGTTTGAGTTTCCGACGGAGAATTTATGTGCGCTGATTTGGGCAGTTTTATGTTCCAGATTGGAGGCTGCATTAATTTTCTGTTGAATCCTGCAGTGTTACGGCATTGTGACGATTGTCTGTAGCAATGTAGGGATACTTGTTTTAGGTGAGAGCCTTGTTGACTCTTGGGGAGGGAGGCGGTAGACTTATTTGTTCCATTTCTCAGCACAGACATATTGCTAGGCTAGACGCCATATTTTTTTAAAATAATCTTTCAGTATGATGTAGCATAAGTTGGTCCAATATTAAGTTTATTTGGTCACCAGAGGTCGTTATATTGATTGGTGCCGGATAGAGTACTGTTATTGTCTTTTTTTATCCCATTATCGTCGCTACTGTTGCGACCCAACGGTTTTGCGGCCGAGTGCTGATTAATGGGTTATGAATACGAACCACATATATGATCATATACAATATACTGCTCAGTTGTTTCTAACGGTTCTTTACTGATATCTAGTACAGTCCTCCTTTATCATGGTATAAGTACTTTGCACTTCGTGGATGCGAAGCTTATTTTAAACTTGTAAACCTTATTCATTAACTGTTTAAGTGCGATTCGCTTAGTATGTACATATCAACGCACATTAAGAAAATATTATCCTAAGGCAGAAGTTCTTGAATAGAGAAGTTATGAGATTGACAGTTCTGCATCGCATCATCAAAATTCAACCATTTTATGAGTGTTAGGGAGTTACTTAGATTTTTTAAACATATCTGTATCTGTCTTCTGTTATGATCTACGAGTCTGATTGTGTGCATGAACCAGTAACGCTCCCTAAATTAGCGCACCACCCTCTATATAAATTATGTAGGCTGTTGAGACAAGAAGGAAACTTCATTGACAAATTACGTTTGGATATGTGCAAACGTCGTGTATCTGTATTTATACATTAGTTTGCCTCTCATTATTGATCAATTAAGCTGGGATCTTAAGTATGCTCAGTGACATCCATCGTGTTTTTCACCTTGCGGTAACACATGTCTAACAGACTGACCTATCATCAGCATCCGTGCTTTCTTTGGACAAACTTCAGTGCCTCTCATCTATTGCCATGAGCTGCATGGTCAGATTTAATTCACTAGTTGTTTAAGAAGGAAAGTCTATACACTAAAAAGATCTTAGTGTAGCTTTAAAAATAGTTCATTTCACATTATACTATATTTAGTATTATCTAGAGCCTTTTCTGCTATAATTTCTAAACTCGTTTAACTTATTTGAATAAACTAGATTGTTTGTTTTAAGCTGTTTTTCTCTAAACTGTAATCCACGGGAGCCTGTTTCGAGAAACATCAGGTAAAATATCTTCATCCCTCCAACAGTTGTTATTTTCATGACCTGCTGCTAAATCCTACTTAGGTCATTTAAGGCTTGTATTTTACTTGATTTAATGTGATATGTAGAAGTAACCATTAACTTGGGTTTCCCAATACGTGCTCGAGGCATATGGGTTCATATGAACTGGTTGCTGGTGTTATTCGATCTTTCATATCGTTGATCGAATACCCGTAACTTCATTATTACATTAAGCCATATCTCATCGCTGTGCAGTCGGACATAGTTCACTATTGTTTTGTGCACTCAATTTTTAACAGGTGTTCGAATACCTGTCTTGCCAGACTTGTTGTTATGGCTGGGGAATTCAAAATAAATCCTCATCTTTGATTCTACATAGTTCGTTAAAGTCACCAAAATAAATCATTTCACGTCACAGTTGTTAAACATAACAATTTCACTGATCTTCCATCATATTGAAACTGATTTTCGTAGCATACTGCTATATGTCGTTGTGCTTTGTATATAACCATAAAATGAATACATTTATTGTTTATTTTTTACCTTATATTTCTCTTAACTAACCTTGATTTATAAATGAAAAATTAAGTACATTCTTTACACTTTTTGTTCTTATATTTTTAATACATGACTAGTTTGCTCCAATTCTAAACCAATTGATGAGCCTAGTTGGAATGAACAGTACACATGGCGGTGATTTAACAAGTGCAATAGAAACACGTTTGCCTATCGTTAAAGAAATAACCAAGCAGTTCAAAGACTCCTCTCAGACTACATTTGTGTGTGTTTGTATACCCGAGTTCTTAAGTATGTACGAAACGGAACGCTTAGTTCAAGTAGGTCGTGTAATTTACTTCTGTGTAGTTTTATATTGAAATTTTTATATAATAGTTATTGCTTGCTATAACATATATATATATATATATATATATATATATATATATATATATATATATCAATGCCTGTTACTCCACGTGAAGCAGAGGCCTCTGATCAACATTCTTTAACCAACTACGTCCTGGGATTTCCTTTCCAGCTCTTCCCAAGTGCTGTTCATTCTTTTCATGTCTGCCTCCGATTCCTGGCGCAATGTGTTGTTTGGTCTTCCTTTTTTCCTTTGGACCTGAGGATTCCAAGTTAGTGCTTGTTTCGTAACAGTTTGGTAATTTCCTTAACGTGTGTACTATCCGCCTCCAGCGTCTTTTCCTGATTTCTTCCTTAGCTGGATTTTGGTTTGTTTGTTCCCTGCCACAGAAGGTTGTTGCTGATGGTGTCTAGCCAACGGATCCAAATTATCTTGAGCTAACAGCTGTTTATAAATACTTGTATCTCTCGAAGGTTGCTTTCGTAGTTTTCCAAGTTTCAGCTCCATACAATAGAACTGTCGTCACGTTTGTATTGAAAATGCTAACTTTAATGTTGACTGACAGTTGGTTTGAGTTCCTGATGTTTTTCAGTTATAGAAATTCTGCTTTCGCCTTACCAACTCGTGCTTTTACATTCGTATTACATCCTCTTTGTTTGCCGATGATACTGCCCAGGTATATGAAAGTTTCCACATCTAGAGTTTTCCCGTCAAGTGCAATTTGGTTGGTGCTTGTCATTTTGTATTTAAGGATCTTACTTTTCCGTTTGTGAACATGGAAGCCTATTGATGGCTGTGGAGTCTGCTGCCGCACTGTCCGTCTTCGCCTGCATTTATTGTTGTACGTTGTATAGAAGGTCTAAGTCATCTTCAAAGTTCAAGTCATTTAGTTGCATCCATGTTGTCCACCAAATCCCATTCTTGCCTTGAGATGTTACAGTTTTCATAATCCAGTTAACCACCAGCATAAAGAGGAAGGGTGAGAGTAAGCAGCCTTGTCTGACACAGATCTTCACTTCGAATGAATCTGTGAGCTGCTCTTCACGCATGATTTTGCAATGTAGTTTGTCGTAAGAATTCCGTATGATATTGATCATCTTCTAGTATTCACCATATTGTCGAAAGAAGCTTCCTGTCCACATTGTCAAATGCTTTCTTATATTCAAGGAAATTGATGTGAAGAGGTAAGTTCCATTTAATTGATTATTCAGCAATCATCCGTAGTGTCGCTATTTGGTCGGTATATGATTGATCCTTACGGAATTCGGCCTGTAGATCTCAAAGTTGGGTGTCGACTGGATTTTCTATTTGGTTCAATAACACTCTGTTAAAGACTTTTCCTGCTACTGAAAGTAGAGTGATACCTCTGTAGTCCTCGAACTTGCTAAGATCTCCTTTGTTTGTATCTTGATGAAATACCATTCTTTCTAGTCTGTCGGCACTTGTTCTTCCTCCCAAATATTCCTGAAGAGAATGTAGAGCATCGTTGCAGATACTTCTATATCTGACTTCAGTGCCTCGGCTGGTATGTTGTCTGGTCCTGCTGATTCGCCACTCTTAATTTGTTGGATGGCTATTTTGATTTTTTCGACTGTTGATAGGTCTGTGTTTATAGGGAGATCCGTAGGTGCTACTTCGATGACTGGTGGGTTTAGTGGTGCTGGTCTATTTAGAAGTTCGTCTAGGTGTTCTACCCACCTGTTTCATTGCTCTTTCGTCTCAATGATTGGTTTGTCATCCTTGTTTTTGATTGGTTTTTAATGTTTACTGTATTTTCCAGCTAGTTTTTTCGTTGTATCGTATAGGTGCCTCACATTTCCTTCTCTTGCAGCTTTTTTCGGCTGTCATTGCTAATTCCTCCACGTATTTCTGTTTATTCGCTATAATACTACTCTTCACTTGCTTGTTGATTTCGGTGTATTTGACCTGTGCCTTCGCATTTTAGCACGGTTGATTTTTACTGGATAAAGGGGAGTGGTTGCTTGAGACTTGCAGTAACCGTAGTGGGGATTTCAGGCTGAGTTTACATTTATTTATACTCTGTTTTCTGCTGTTTTTAAAGTTTGCTTCTCTTACAAATAATGAACAGTTTCGAGCCATTGAGTTTTGCAGATTAATTTCTACCTACCCCTCAATATGCTATTTTAATAAGATTGAAGCTAACGCCTCGGTACTTATTTTGGGCTTTATTAACTAGACTCTAGATTGTTGGCTTCAAGTCCACTTATCTAGCTGCATTGGTTTACTTGGTTTTCACACAACTTCGTGTATTGACCTATTTAGTTATTCAATGCAATATAATGAGGACTTCTTGTCCAACTTTGCACTCAGAAAAACAGTTGACTCATACTGACACTTCGTGTTAAGAGTATTTTACGCACACAAACGAAGATCATATATGGACCATAGTATTTTTTGGTTCCCGGAAAATCTTACGTAGCCCGTCAAAATGATCATCGTTTGACTACAGTCAATGAAAAATATCAAAATATAATGTTTACACTGAGCACGTTTTGATTATATTAAAGAACTTTCCAGAATCTGCTAAAAATAATGAAATTGGCTTCTATGTTCTTTCAAATATTTCTTCTTATTTCCTTAATAATATAATAATTTTCTAAACATTCATAAAGTAATCAGTTTTCGTGGTATTTTTGAGGAATGTCATACTGTTTTATGTCTGTTACACTTTGTCAACTGCCAAGAGTTTATGCAATTGTGATTTTTGACAAATGATTAATTATTTACATTATCAGTATACATTATCTCCCAGTATTTAGATATATATGCAGTGGCACGACAGGCATTCAGACTAATTTTAGTCCGTGTACAATTCAGACATGGTGTCTGACAACGTCTGGACTGATCATAGAGAGTGAAGTAGTTGAGTAAACCACCACATTTATCTTAAAATTTTCGTAAGCCATAGTGAGTCTGGATTTGAGGAGATCTCGTCGCAATCAGAAAACACTCATGACTTATCGACTTCTATCATCTATGATGTAGACGAGATCTCCGTTTATCTATCAATTAAGTAGTGTACTGCGTAGCAGTTTTGTTTTTATTAATCATTATTCTTACTCATTTTACTTATTCACTCTTAATCGAAACATCGTTATCTACTGGATAAAATGACTGATAGTGAAAAATACAGGTTTTGGATAGCCGCGCTTTTTTCATAACTAAGAGATCATGTAAATACAAACACTTGTTATTAGACAAGCTCCTAAATTTCAAGCTGTCAGTCAGAATTATGCGGAACTTGGTATGGTGAAAGAATGGTCGTTTTAGAAGTTAGTCAACGAGATCTTCAAAAAGATTCTGTAACATTGGAACATAAACATGATTGACTATTTCAAGATTATCTAGGTTAGACAACTGCACGTTCGTTTCAGGCTTTTGACTATGTAATTGAGCGATTACCCTTCGTAAGTTTCAGTTTATAATTATTCGGACAGAATATGACGTGAGTAGCTTGATGACAAAAAAGTGTCATTTTGTTGCCAATCGCATCTAGCAATATTGTTTTTAGGTCTAAACATACAACGCAAAAGAAGTAATAGCACATATATTGCATATTTTTACGGAAATTTTTACGGAAAAGTTTTTCCCACTTCTCTGATTTTCTAAGACGTCAAATAATTATTCAACATACAGTGAAAAGTGAATCAAATTTGACTTCATGATATTACCCGAAAGTGGTATTCTGCCCAACTTTATCGACAGATTTATCTACTAGCAGTAGATTCCTCTCTACGAGATTTAATTGAATTTTGATTAGTGGGTAGTTAATTTATTATATCTCTCATATCTAGTTAATGTAACTTCATTTTGCCAAACTTTTGCACCTCTGATTTGTCCTGACCCGCTGTTCCCATGATGTTTCACAGATGCCGAAAGTACTGGTCTCACTGGTCTATTTCGTTCACTCTGTTTCTTTATTAGTCTAAAATATTTATGATCACTGACTTATAGAATGATAGTATTGGCAATTTTTATTGAAACCTATCATCTAAATATCTGCTAAACCTTTATTTGTTAGGTAGGATATTTTCTGTTATTACTTTGTTGTATAGTATTTATCGCAATTCTTTTCATATAATTTATAGGAGCTCACTGCACATGATATCGATGTCCACAATGTCATTGTAAATCAACTTTTGTTTCCAAATTTGTTATCATCCGAAGGTTGTTCGAACGAACCTCCAACTTCTTGTCGAATGTGCTTATCACGTCATCGAATACAGTCAAAATATTTAGAACAAATATTAGAATTGTATGAAGACATGCATGTCATACAATTACCTCAGCTAGAAAATGAAGTAAGAGGAATAAAGTCTGTTAAGGACTTCTCAGAACTTCTTCTAAACCCTTATCGTAGGGAATAAAAACTTATACAATGGAAATGTTTATGTGAAGGTGGTATAGTTTGTACTTTTTTATGATCCTTTTTCGAAGAGAATATTAATTGTTTTTGTTTCAGTGAACTCACTTTCAACCAAATAAATTCACTACAAGTTGTTAATTTTTTCTTCTATAATGATAACATTATAGATGTTTTTCCATGTTAAGCTGGATTTTACTGTATCGTTGAATTAATTTAAAAGACGACAAATCATATAATACTTATCCAAATAGTTTGGTCCAATCGGTGGTACCATTGGGATATTTTCCTCATACGTAGCTTCGTGACAATAAAATTCCTATAGAGGTACATTTCTGTATCTGCAGTTTACGTTAGGTATTTACGAATTCATTTGGCAAGTACATTTTTACATAACATCATTACACATTTATTAATGTACCTTGCATTTGAAATGACTTATGACTCTTTCTCTAGCTTAGGGATATAGTATAAAAACCCTGTCTGCAATTAATTTCACTAAATTTGACTACATAGTATAATAGATTGGTGTGGTTTCATGGTCGTCAGATCTTTACGATCAGGATACAGATTGTACATTTTTCATCTCGGAGCAACCTGCGTTAGCTAGCAGCTTAGTGAAATGTTTACCTGTTGTCGTGATCTAGATATATGATCATTGGTAAATTTAAGCTGCATACGCATATGAAGACCGTATTACTAAACTGACGAAATCTATGAAGACATCATCTTCAGGTTGCGAAGATCATTATAAAAACATCAGTAGTTTAACAGATAAGATAACGAAGTGCAATGGACAGCAGACCAATATTACGTTTAAAAAGGCACCGTTGTTTGGCAAATAATATTAGGCATCAAATTCAAATTGTACAAATTATCTCTTGATATCTTTATTAAAAACTTAGATATATAATTGTATATGAAAAAAATTAGCAATTGAAATCTATGTGACTTCAACGTTTCCTTCTTCACGAAGTGAATTCATGATAGACAATGCTTCTAGCAGTTTTAAACTAAACTCTTATCCAATCATGTTTTGTTGTTAACATTTGATGTTAAATGTGTCCAGAAAGTGATATATAATTCTGTACATGTATCAGTTTATTGTTGTAAATTAAAATTGAGAGGACACATGATTCTTTAGGTTACATTCATAGTCAAAATAAACTTGCAAGCAGATATGCATAGCTAATTATTAATTTCAGTGAATATGTTCTGTTACTCCAATATAATGAATCGAACTTTTCGCCATTTTATCAGAATGATATGATTTCAGCATATAAATGGACGTTTTATTGAAATTATCGGTTTCGTTTGATCAGCAATATTCACCCTAATGAGTATTTACTTTGTTTAACACCGTAGTTTTCATGCATCCTTTTACAGCTACTTTACCTGCTCAAAGTCAAATTAAAAGGTGATTCAGATAACAAAGCAAAAATCAATTGATTATTTTTAGGTAATTAGGGCCTCACTGCACTTCACTTTATTCGCTGCAGAGTCAGTGCATGAATACTAGTTACTAAGTTCTTAGTAATCGTACATTTTGGAGTTCTTGTTTATTTGTCTCAGAGATAATTGTAAACCTTTTTTACAATTCCTTCAACTGTCGTACCTTACGTGCTTTTTTCAATTTCGATCTGCCTTTACCGACTAATTTATAAGGTGCTTCTTGTTATGTTGGACCACTCAAGAATAATAACTAACTTTCAGAACTATGTTTTAGAAGACTTTCAGTTACTTAATTTGTCTAAATCATACATTTTAATTCCTATTATTATTATGCCTCTCGCGGCCTATCCTCCCGTTGTGTACACTAGCTGTTACTATATTATTTCTCATAAATGACCTACGGTTAATTTATTGTGTATACGTGACCTCAATTTACTACCACTGTCTCCCTCATTTTGCATTAATGTAAATTCCCTAACTGGCTGTGTGCTTTAGTTTGTGTATATATAAAGGAATACTTGAAATATAATACGATTTGTCTGGTTGATTTATCAGCATGTGTTCTTTCCATTTCTCGCTTGGGACTGGGTGGGCATCAGGCAGACTTGCAGGGACCAGTTAGGCACAAATTGACGTTGTTATTATAACCTCGTGGGCACTAGAACATATCGACAAGTTGGTCATACGCATCACCGTAACAGCAGTTTGTCAACCTCATAATAATTCTGTTTAAAAGAATACTTTGAATGCTATTGTACTTAAGCATTGAATATAAATACGTCAACAGATGATTTACACGAATTCTAGCCCTAAAAGCAAGCCAACTGGGATTTTTTAGAACTTGCTGATTGATTACAAAAGTGTTTTCAGTCATACTAACATCTAAGTTATTTAGAAATAGGTATGTAATTAAAATATCTGTTAGAAGGGGGTATACTTGTTAACATCTGGACTAGCCATTTCTTCATCATCAAATATGGATAATCAGAAGCGCATTTGTGCTGGTATTCACCCTTTTTCAGAAACCCAAACATTTGCTCATAATATTGTTGGCTTATTGAAATAACACATCCCTCTTGTACCTATCTTAATCTCTAACATGATTAATGAGCATCACTGAAGGCAAGTTAAAGCTGGGAACGGATGAACAGTTAACCTGTACTATAGGATAGGCGAATTCAACTGTGCCTTCTTACTATGAACCTCATATTAATGTTCTCCCAAGAATGGTTCTATAATCTGTAAGTTATTCTTTTGCCACAAACCCTGATTGTCAATATTTTTCGACTGATAATTTACAAATTGCATATCAGCGGAATCACACTGTCTATATGACAAAGTGTAGCCGTTGGTGTGCAAATGAGTTGGGAGCCAAAGTTATAATTTGTAACTCTGGAGAACAGGTTCAGCCTACACACACCATGTTCAGATAAAGCTTACCACTCAGGCAGTCTGTGAAGTTTGTATCTTGGACGCTGTTAACTCTCGTAGGCCGTCAGAATTCTGATCAGACTACTTCAAAATATGGATTAATTGGTTTCCGGTTCCAGCAGCGTCGGCTTAATCTTTACCTGCTCGTTGATAGTTGATCATTTATCCAATCAAGCAATTAGAATGTTCGTAAGGAAACGCATGTGAAGTTTTGAAAGCTAATACACCCTGGCGAACTAATTTCATCGTTTTTAAATCTTTGATAATACCAAGGAGTTTGTTTAGGGATATCAACATTTCATATTAGTAACGCATAATTCGTACAAATCGAAAACAACATTTCAGGTAGGGAGCGGAAGTCAACGCGTTAAACGATTATTACAGAGATGACATTACATTTTTATACCTGATTTTAGTCAGCAATGAAGTTTTGCCAAACTTATCTGAGCTATGTTTTAATGCGATCGGAAGTTTGATGACGATTTTTAAATGTAAACTAGTCAACATTGACAAATAAACTTCCCGCTGTGCATGAATTATTCATAACTAGATAGTTTTTTTGTATTCGCCTAACCTAGTAATGAAATAAAATGTTTAACCACCTGATCAATATTCAGAATACATAGAATGAAGTCGACTATACAATGTATGCCATGAAATGCTTCGTTTTGTCTGAATTATCAAGTCAAAAAGTGTGAGTCAATATTACAAACATATCCAAAAATTCTCAAAATCCGAAGTTTATACAATATTTTGAAGCTAAATCTTCTTAATCACATTAAGTTCCTATAACTAACTTGCAGATGTTTAATACTAAGACACGAATATGAATTATTATTGATGAATTCATGGTGTGCAAATAATAATAACTTGATAGTTATAGCATTCAAAGAATCATTGACAGATACTGCATTGCTATAAACGTTGAACGTAAAGAATTTTCTGCAACTAATGAGGGGTTCTTTGATTTTGTTACAAAAACTCACACAACAACCTGTCTGAATTAAGTACGACGATAACTTAATAGCTGATTTATTTTGGGGGAATTTGTGTCCTTAATGCTAATTGTGCGATACCTTTAGGAAACCAGTATTCATTAATACAGAAATAAACGTCTGGTCGTTTTGAAACATGTAATTTAGTAAATGTCAAAATCTCGATGAAACGCATTAGTGTTATGATGCGAGAAATTTGGTGGTTGGTTGGCCGAGTGCCAATCACTAGTGCCTAGTCGGTAATTGTGCGTCTGCCCTGTGCCCACTTAGTCCCTAACCAGAATAATAAGAATATGACCCATCAGATCAACCGGACAGAATCCTATTATATTTCAAGCATTTCCTTATATATACATAAAGTCAAACCGCACAGCAAACCAATAAGGAAATTAACATGAATATAGAACGAGGGAAATAGTAGTAGTAAATAGGAACAACCTGTACACAACTAATTAACTGTAGTTCATAATAAGAGACAATGTAATAACAGTTATTATGCTAAACGGAAGGATAGGGTAAGAGGGACGTAATAATAACAGAAACAAAATGTTTACATTACACACAGTTAGAATAAATGAAATTGGGTTCTTAAAACACAGTTCTGAAAGCTTGTTACACTTCTTTGTGTTCCGGCATAACAATTAGGGAGGATTAGTGAGCCAAACATGGTGTCACGAACTCTACAGAATCTAGTTTCTGTTTGACTCATTGATGTTTAACCCAAAAGGTGTTTCTTAGATACGTTTGTGTTGCTACATATTAACTTTCCTGTTTGTTCTTAGCTTTGTTGTATTGTAGTAGTGATGTTTGTACGTTTTGTTTGCTTTGATAATCACTAGGTAAGATCGCATTTGAAATATTAGATATCATTTGCTAATTGCTTTTATATAAACATTGTACTTATTGATATTGTACTGGGACTTTTAATCTTGGACCTTCCGAAAACACGTACGCCAGTTGTAACATTGATAAACTCTGTTCATGCTTCTCACTGAATTTCAGTATGTGATTGATGATCGCGTTTTTACCAGTATTAGTTAAAATGATAACGAAACGTATAGTGGTATCATATATCAGTCTAAACATGCAGTTTACTCAAAACTTCAACACCTCTACGCCTACTCTTTGGTTAGTAAAAAACTTGATTTCAAGGCCATGTTGTAAGGCAGTTACTAGTTATTTCGACTGTCTTCGCTTAAACAAACAGGCTTGATCTGATTAGCTCTAAAGAAAATGTAGGTCGTTTATTTACTGAAAACATATATTTTCCTGACCAAATTACTATTTTTCCAGTTCTACCATTCACTTTGGTGTCAAGGGTCAAAAGTAAAATTTGTCTGGGTTACCTTCGACTTCATAGTGATCTGGTATTTTTTTAGGTTTGGATACTAAATTTGTGACTATATTGTGATAATGTTCTACAGTCCTGCCAATGAGTTGTTATCGTGTATCATATTTGTAGGTCTGTTCGTAGCTCATAAAATCTACCTCACAATAGGGAACGAACGCAATGTTCTGATAGAATTCAGCTATTTACTATCACTTTCTCACAGCCATCTACTAAAGAACTTTAAAACATTTATATTCGTCAATCTACACAAATGCATTAATTGCCTGGAAAATATTTCATTTCTCTGAGTTTGATTTGCTTTACTATCAAAATTTCGATAATAAGAGCAAGTAAGGGCTTTTTTACTGGTAATGTTGCATATTCTGTTGCAGAGAGAACAACAATGTCTCTACTATGATAATTTTCTTTACATTAATCAAAGCTTTGTTGTAGCTCACAATGATTGTACATTCCAAGGCTTGTTAGAAGTTGAATATGTGTAGTCTAGTAGCCTTATCCTTGAGGTCTATCAATTAGCGTGACGATAAAATACTTTAGATTGCAAATGACTTTATCATCAGTGGCATTTTTCCTAAGACAGATAATCATCACCTAAGCACATTGAATTGTGATCTCTGAATTGCACTTTGCAATTCATTATAGTCAACGGTTGGTTGTAATGAAAAACAATTTAGCTGGAGTCCGCATGCACGACATCAGATTTTTCTGAAATACTCGGAAGGTTTGTGTTATGTTGGGGGAGGAGAGAGCTAAATAAGAATGACTAACTCTTAGAACTATGTCCCAGAAGACAATACAATTCTGTGGGGTTGTTCATTTATCTTGTGTTTTTCCGTTTATGTCTTGAGATTGAGTAAATACCAAGCAAACGTTCAGGAAGCGACTCGACGCTCTCATTGGTTTTCGCTAGTGTTAATTCGTATGCGCACGGTTGTGTCAAATTATGAGTGGCTTTATAAGTCACTGCAGTTTTTGTTATTACAACAATTCAGTTGTCTACCATCTTTTTAATGCAGACAAAACAACTAGTTGGGAAACTATTGAACAGGATGTGTCTCTAGGATCTGTTTACTTTAAGTACTTATATACTGTAGAAGTAAAGAGGAGCGTGTCGATGATTATCATAATAATCACGAAGCTGCAGTAGATACAACAGTATTCATGGACACAAATTTTTGAAAAGTTTTAAAAATTAAAGGACTTTACGGCCCCTAACTTCGATAGTAATGCTCAGACCAGTGAGAGTCCAAGATCCCTGTTTTCGAAAGTCACCTCGTCGTTATAAATGGTGGCTATCAACATCTGAGCATTTCACGTAAAGTAGTTCAATTAAATAGGTCAGGTAACGGTTATCTTTTAAAAAAAGTGAAGCGATAAGATCTCGCCAAATCGCTGTCGATGAACCCGCAATACAAAACGATTCTTAGCCAGAGTTGATAACCAGACTGCTGGTGCTGTCTTGTGTAACAGTCAGGTGCTCGTAGGATTATATTTCTAAAGTGCACCCGGTATATGACCAATTTACATTCGTCGTATAACCAGAACAACTTTTAACGAATAAACCCTTTCGCACGAATAAGAATAAATCAGAAGGTAGTAAGAGATGGAACAGAATTTATGTTTGATTGTGAGTCGAGTGTCAAGGCGATAGCAACGTCTAGGCTGGCTAACTAGAGAGAGATGTTTCCCACGTTGTGTCGTATAGTAATCTGATGATGATGCATGACAGAGCGCCTCCAACTAATCATGCCCGCCAATACAACATCACCAGTATCAACGTCAAGAGCCTATGTAATTATTTATTTTGGGGATTACTTTTCGCTGCAAATCTATATCAGATCAGTACTCAGTTATGTTGCAAAGTCAGTGCTTGAGTCTTCACTGACAGAATGGTTTTCATCCCATTTAAATAGCGCTATCTTTTTGAATATCCTTTGGACTTTTTATGGCATAGCCATCTATTTTTCTTTTAATAATCACCAAACAATTATTAACTTTGTTACTCTGAAGCTCACTAAATAACTCCACTGGTTTTCTAGAACTTTAAGGTCTTAGTAACCAGAATGACCCTCATATCAACCTAAATCATTGACAGATACAAAAAGACAAGACTCAATAAGTTGAGTTGTTTATACTGGCTCATAATTATGATCGGATATTAATGTTCTTAATAACTCTCGATCCCATCAAGACCTCAATTTTCAAAATCTTTCACTGATATCTTCAAGTCAAAAAATAATATCTGCAGTAACTGAGGGCATTTACATCAATTATTTTTATTTTTAATTACTGAAGTCTGATTCATATCCTTTGTTTTTCCAAGTATAGTGTAATACCGCGATGTTAGAGTGTCGTAATTATGGCTGTTTGTGAAGAAATTGGTTTAAGTGTCCGATAATCTAGTAGAACTTTTATTCCTTGGAGTATATTATCTGGAATTATATCTTTCGAAATCCCGTAATTGATTACGAGATGGCTGACCTGGAAGCTGTGCTTGCGGATGTTAGCTATTTAATGGCAATGGAAATGAGTAAATCCACCCCAGCGGCTCGTGCAAGCAAACGAATAACCTTACCTGATCCTAGGTAATCTGTTTTTATTTCATAAAGTTTGTTAGTAGTCTCGGAGTTTTTACTCCTTTTTATATGTAAATATAATCTAGTTTCGCAATGTAGTTAATTATTGTGACACCATTCTTCTAAATAATATTTCGTGTGTGCAAAAACTGTATGTTATGCCTTTACCTTGGTTTTCTTTACTGAAACCGCACCTGTTTTCACTTGGGTGTCAACTCATTGCACATCTTAGGGCTTAGAAATATTTTTGATGATCTTCAATGTGGTCCCCACCTGCTTCCCTTGAATGCTTACTTGTAACTCGTGAAATATTTCGCGGACTACATGGCAATTATTAGCTTACACATCCTTAAAACTCCCCGGCGTAACGCAGTGAATATACCTGTTTCATAAGTACCTGAGTCCCGCACCCACACATTCCATTTTTGTGAATTAGCATCAGTCCCGCTATGTACACTGCGTTAAACCAAATAAGTGGAATTGCAAAATTTTTCATTATCAAAGTGGGTTACTGTATTATTTATGTTTAGATTTTTTGACCCCAACAAGATTGTTCGATATTAACAAAATGGAGAAGCATGTAGTTGGTTTTGGGTGATATCCAAAATAAATAACAATAAACTAGGCCAGTTGTAACTGTTTGAAGCCGCACGATTTGCATATGCGTAATCATGCCTTAGTTGTACTACGCATCAACCTATATCAAAGTAATTGGGACTTCAAAATTGAAAGTTTTTGTTTTTAATAAAAGCTGAAACCTTGTAAAACTACTACGTACAGATACATAGACTTGACCCTAAGCTAAACTCTTCACTACAGTTAACTACGTGACTTTGCATATGAGTATCAGCCTTGCCATTCATGTACATTGCAGAACCTAACACGTCCGTTTGTGCGGGTCTGCATTACTCACTGGCTGGACAAGAATGGATATCAGTCGTAGAAACGATAGTGAAACCAGAGTTAACAAGAAATTAGGCAGAAAAGCACGGACACATTTTTAAATTGAAAGCAAAGCTACCAAACAAACGTTCTAGCTCTAATGATTTATCAGTCAATGACTTATTGCAGTAATTTTTATTTAGCGCCGTGCTTTATGATCGGTCTTATTCATTTAAGTTAAGACTTGTAGGGATTTTCGATTGTTTGTTAAAGGTAGTCTCGAGTGCTGTTAAATGTATAAGGGTGGTTATCACCCTTCGGTTGCCCACGCCGTGAACGAGTTCTTCTTGATGTACCTGAAAGGTGAATTAATTTAGAGTTGATCTTAAAGACCTGGGAGCGTGGCCGCAGTGCCCGAGGAACAACTGCCTGCAGCTGGTCACACGCAGCATTTTCGACAGAGGTATTTGTTGTTATGGCTGCGTACTTGTTAAGGCCTTACTGCCGGAAACGGAAATCTGTGGAGTAGGGTAACGTGTACATTTTTAGGGTCGACATTTTTTCCAACCCTACTGCCCCATTGTGGGGAGGCAGCATCGCTGTCATGCATGTTGTCTGAAGGGAACGTCTTACTGTCATCACACCTCTGTACAACCACTCTCAGACATTAGCTTTTTTGCTTTTAGTCTCACCGCTCTTCAATCGACCTGCCTGGGATGGTAAGACCTTAAGAAACGAATGTTCCAACCAGTATAGCCTGATTTGGACCACTAGTAATTTACACATACAATTAGAACATTACGCTTAACGACTATTTAATAAACTATTAGTTATTTGAGTAGGTTAAGTTAATGCATTGATTTCATGGTTGCTTCATTTCATGCGTACCACGACACGTTGCAGAAAATATTTTATTAGTCGTGGAATTATCAGGGAATTTAGACTATCGACTTAGAATTTACGTTGTTTTTATGTTTTCTCAAATCCCTGTGTGGATTTTCTCGTATTAGTAGTAATGGATAACTTAGGTTACAGGTTTTATTTTCATAGGTTCAAGTTTTGAGTATAACAAGACTTAATTTTTGATGGTCGATTACAAGAGGTAGATGTTTACAGTCTGAAGATGTAGACTTTTGTGTTTCACTTTGATTTTAACGCGATAACCGTAAAAATAAGCTTCAAAGCGTCCTAAACTTCAGTGCTCGGTTTAATGCTCCTTCATTTTTTTTGACGTTTTTTGTCTCTTTTCTTTTTGTGCAGTTAATGAATTAAAGGACACAATGTATATATGAGATATCTGTGCTTTGCAAACATACGATAATTTATCACAGAAAACAATTAAAAGTGTACTAAAATTTAGAGGTTACTTGAAGTGTATTTTAAAGGATGTGGTTGTTACAAATAGATTTCATCTAGTAGGTTCGCTTACTAAAATCCAAATAGTCAAACGGTGTCAGTTAGTGATTACAAAATGTGTCGTATTTAGTATAGTCGAAAACTAAATTACTTCCATTATTGCTTTCTCTTGGTCTTCATACTACATACCTGAGTGGCCTTTATATAATATTTCTTTAATTAAACCTTAATTCAGCTTGCTATACATTTTCATCAAAACGGGTCGAATTTAAAAACCAAAAAATGAGATCAACAAGAATTACGGATACTTTAAGTTGCAATAGGTCGAGAATTGGTAATGGGTAATATTCATTTAATTATAATTAGGGCTTGAGAAAGCGTTACTGATCTATACTTTGAATGAATAGGCAATTGAAGCAAACCATTGAACCGATACATAGTTTAGAGTATTTATCAAGCAATCATCTTTAGCTATCTTACTTTTAAGATTAATAGCACATGCTTAGGACTGACCTGCTTATGAAAGTCATTGCATGTGATAAAAAGCACACTTCTGACATTTTGTAACTTTGCACTTAACTAGTTCTTAGCTTTTTGTACCACTCATAAGGCGTTTTTATCGGAAAATTAGCCATATGCAATTTAAAACCTAGCACACAGATCTAGGTTGTTATACCTTACATCAGCATAACTAAAGGAAATCGACGAGGTGAAGGCCAACGACCTGCAGATAATTTAATAGATTGTAGCAGGGTTTTGTTTATGCACTAATAAAATTTCGGCTGCTCCTGGCTTTCAACCTAATCCGGCGCATCCCAGAATCGCTCTTTGGCATAGGGAGTGGGTAAGCATGCTTAGGGTGTTTATTGACTGAAAATTGCAAAGTTTGTTTTTCTCGCTCGATTTTTGAGGTGTAAGGGAAAATTACACAGTTATAGATAGTGACAGCAAATGATAGGCCTATTACTGTGTATGGAATCTTTATCCATTATACACCATTTTATCTCGTGATAATGGAGCTAATGTCTTTATTAGACTGGAATATTGTAATTATGCTATAATTTTAAAGTAGTACTTATAAAACCGTGTATGTAACCTTCACAGTTCTTTATGGAATACTCACGTTTAATATCACTTACAGTCCAAAACAAACTTTCTGATAAGCAATTTCAAACGTGATTATATTTTACTTCAGTTCTTTTTATAAGTTATCTGCAGGCTGATAGTTTCCGGTTTATTTTTCTCCATCTTAAGCCTGTGGAGTTGAGGTTCAGTCAAATTTCTCTACACAATGTACTGTTTTTTGTTGAGGGGACGAAATGCTTCGTTTATACCCAACAGATTATGAGTGGCTGAAATGTCAATTACTTCTGTTTTTCTTCATTGTTACAGTGAATGAGTTTCACGATGTTTCACCAATGTATTAATTCTAGCTCATTGCAGCTAAAATGATATTAGCATGTTTGCAGTGGCTTTTACTGCCATATTCACTTGTTAGTTTTTTGGCATTATTACAAATGGTCTGAGCATCCTTCTTATAAGTAATATATGGACATACCTGTTACTGTCAGAGTAATAGAGGAAGATCAAAATGATTGAGTTTCAGTTAACTTTCTTAGATTCATCATTATCAAACTTTCTGGGTCATAGTTTTGTACACCTTAATGATAGTAATTAAATTTTGGTACATTAACGCTATGTTATTGTGCGTTATCTATTCTTATGATGTAGTTATTCCTTGTTGAATTTGTTAGTTTTTTGTAAGTCGTTTTACTTTGAGATTGTGACTTTCTTGTACGAGGTTGCTACTGTAAAAAGTTCCGATGTCAGGCTACTAAACATTGTTGATGCTAACGTCAAATTTTCTCCTAGTATTTATCGATATTCTACTTAACACTAGATTGGTTATTAATTAGCACAGTTCATTCAGAAAATATCAATGTTTCTGAACCTATATACACAGATTCTACTATTTTATCACATGACTATCTTCTATATTTTCAGTATCCGTGGTATCATGACCAAATACTTGGAAAAGAACAACCAAATGACCTTCGATAAAATTTTTAACGAGAAGTTAGGTAAGCACATCGACCAAAGCATATCTGATAACTTTGTTTAAAGGTTACCTGTTATTTCGAGATTTCGCTCTGAATGTTAGTGAAGAACCTGTCCCTCAGCTTACTTTTTATGAGAATGTAAGAAGAGTTTTGCGTACCTGTTCTTTATAATCTGTAGATTAAAAAGTTTGAAAAGTTGGACACCGATGAAGAGCGTATAAAGTTTGGCCGAGAAATATATGATCAACATGTTATGAAAGAGCTCTTATCTCATAATCACGTATGTTTGTCTGCTTAAGTAATTTTCTGTTTTGATAGAAATTCTCTAAATCAACCGTGGACCATGTTCATGAATTACTTACTCAGTCCCAGAAGACTAAAAAGCTACCATCAGATACATTTTCTGTATGATTTTACGTTTATATGATTTTTCGATTTTTTTTAGTTGTATGAAAATGAAATTCTCCAGTCTCTTCGCGGTGATGTATTTGAAAACTTTCTAAGAAGGTAGTTTAATAATATTTACTTATCTTTTGCTCTACCTTTGTTTACAGTCATAAGTTCACACGGTTTTGCCAGTGGAAGGATCTGGAGTTAAACATTAATGTATGCATATATTAACCAATTAATTTGATTTATATCTCTTACTAGTTAACTACTAACGACTTTAGCGTGCATCGTATTATTGGGCGTGGTGGTTTTGGTGAGGTTTATGGATGCCGAAAAGCAGACACTGGTAAAATGTAAGTGCATAATTATAATTTTTATTTCGTACATTTTCGTTGTCGGAAACAAAAGGGATTATACTGCTAGTGGTCTTTGTTTTCTAGTGAAATGAGTTTACAAACATTTTAAGATGTCACCATAAACTTTTATTAAATTGTACTAAATTTATATACTACCGAGACACATGCATTGTTTACTACCATAAAATCTGAAATTTGGTTGGAAATTTCCATGTAATGAACATGTAATGAACAAACATACCACAGGTGTATTTGTAGTTTATAAGCCTATTCTCTGTGCAGTGGCAGCTCAGATAGTCAGATATTCTTGTGGAATGTGGATTCTTAGCATTCATAAATAAATTACTCTCAGCTGTATTTGATTCACAAAGCGTTAAAAGAAATGTTATGTTAGTAACGGTGCTCATGAACTTTACTCGGTTTTCTGTATATACATTTCCTTTTTTAATTGATTAATTACATAATCAACGATAAACTAAACACTGATTTAGTTAAGTCTATGTTGAAATATAGTTGTATTTACTTCCATAAATACAGCAGTTACTGTCATTATAGTTCATACATTAGTAAAATAATAATGATATTACTTATTACTACAGTCGTAACTTATAAAGGCTTGTCTTATAAAGTTATAAGAGGAACATTGAAAAGCATGCTTAAACGTTTTTTTGTTTCTTTGTTATATTGTAGGCATAAAATAGTTTCTTAAAATATAATTCACCGAGTGCTAACGTACAAATAAACTGATATAAAGATACCATATATCACAAAACTCAAAATATGCCTCAGGAATATAATGAAATATTCTATATTTCATCATACTCATTTCCATTCTTCTGTAATGTTAACTTTATTTCTCAATCGCCAGTTCACCCTTTGCCGTATTCTTCACTAAAACAGTTTTCTTTATTGCTATTTTGCAAAAGCCTTTAGTTTGCTTCTAGGTTACCAATTCACAAAGAAATAGTAAATAAATAGATACAAAATATCTTCGTGTTTGTGTTTTATCCTTCGTGAGATTACTAAATCTTAATCAGCGACCTCTCTTTTGTTCCGAATCAACTGATGCTCAATGGTGTAGGAAAGTGAAGATATCTGTTGTTTATTGTCCATGGTATTCTGCGTTCGTCAAATGTCTACAATTGTTAATCAATACAGATTGACTGTATGCAACCAAGCAACTTCTTGCTATCCTTTTTGTATATTTAAGAATCTAGTATCTCTTATTAATTACCTTAAGATTTTGAGTTTAATTGAGTTGTAAGGAAGCTTTTCTAAAGTAATATTTGTTCTCATCTTAATTCCTTTAGTCCTAAATGTATTTTGAAACAGTAGTTGTTAGATTTCATCAAGCTTGTTAATGACTACATCGCCTAATGTATTTTCTGATATGTAGAGTTGGCCTAAGATTTTCCTTTTAAATTAAATTAATTGGTTGTCTACTATCGAACTATTTAACCACATCTAGATAGTTGTCAAGTCCGGTATTAAACATCATCATCATTATCATCATCGAAGATTCTCTACGTCAGTCATTTGAAGTGCATGAACTCATAACTAAGCGATGATCTTAGGTTATGGCTCACAAATCCGATAAAAATGCTAATTCCTAGTGTTAGTCTTTGATTATTGTATTATGAATAAAAGAATAATTTTTAAATGAGTTCTATAATTTCCAATTGTTTTGGTCGTTAGTCAATCGCATGAGTATTTCTGCCTGTAGGTATGCTATGAAATGTTTGGATAAAAAGCGGATTAAAATGAAAGGAGGAGAAACTTTGGCTCTCAACGAACGTGTTATGCTTTCACTTGTTAGTACAGGGGTAAGTATATATCCTTTTTTATTCGAGACTATGTCAGTATGATATGATACTCATGATTTTATGCTTCTGTTTGTGATTTATTGTCATAAGCAAAATGAAATTAATTAAATGATTAGAAAAAACATCGAGATAATAATATCACCAGTGACCGTAAGGAAAACCAAATGTTAGAGAATATAGTTCGAAATAAAGAATAGATTTCAAAGAATGTAAAGTACAAAATGCTACTGAAGTTGTAAACTTGAGGAAAGGTAAATCTTGAGTGGATCTATACCACTATGAGGTATTCTTAACTAAGTCACTAAACGTGTATGTATGTTAGTTTGGTCGCCCCTCGTTTTTCTGTAACATATCCCAGTGACAAAAATTTGTCTTTAATAACTATTAAAACTAAGACCTGTTAGGTTTACGTAGTAGACATCTATTCATGGAGACATTTTTTACTTATTCATAAAAAAGCAATCATAGATGAGAATCTTGACTTACTCTTGTGTTATCGCTCATTTCGAATCTTGAATCTTACATCGAAGGGCAAGAAACTCAGTATGTTTTTGATACTACGTTTCTTCATTTATCATCTAAAATCGTTAGCTTATAAGCTATGACTCTTATCCCTCGACGTCTTATACTTTTCACGGTAGGATTTCAGCATAAGTCGTTAAAGATTTCGTAATGTCTTTCCGATGCAGTGCAGACTGTTTTTCTGTGCTATGTCGTTTGTCATTGTTTAAACAATTTAATCTATTGTAGCTATCAGGTGACTTTGTGTTTGTTGAGAATAGGTACGCCTATTAATATATATGATAATTTAAATGAACTCATTAGTGTTTTGGTTTGATCGCAATTTCTGAGCTGAATGGTTTAATTGCGTAGCTTTCATCCTCATTCTAGACGACTTTATCGGCAAAAACTTATGATTGAGGTAGATGCAATTTATCAACCAGTCAAAAAAAATTTTAATCATCTACAACCCTATGGATCAGGTCAAGAGGGAAGAAAATCAAAATAAATGTGCAACAAAGTGACAAAGTAAGTTTTAATAATAATCACTTAAGTCCAAGGCCGACTGAGCAAGCTGCTAGTCACTTGTGGAGATAATTACATAGTTCTATCAGAGATTTGCGCCAACAAAGTCGTGCAGAATGACGATTGAATCTCCGCAATAGAACCATCCAGCTCAGTGATCGTGATCAAACCGAAACTATCCTCCCGAGTTATAAATCCTTTTTACCAACTCATTAGTGTATAATGCGTCAGTAATGTATGTGTATAAGGAATTTCAGTTTTACTTTAGCACTTCCACTTTCACAAATATCTTGAGTAGATTATTACTAAATATTGAGTTTTTCCTAACAAATATCTTACTGTAGTAAACAGATTGTATTGTATGAATGCAAATTATGTTTGACTAGGCTTTCCCCACTAAATTTCCAATATATATTCCTATTCAGTCAACCATTATATGAAATAACAGTGAAAATATTCAAAACAGTGTGTTAAACAAAATCTTGAATTTAGTATTCAAAAAATAACAGTTACAATATTAATAAATCAGTTAGAAGAAAATAAGCAATTACATATAGTATTAAAATAGTTGAATGTGATGGATGAATATGTATTGGAAAAATTAATTTAGAAAAATTTACATATTTCACGTTGTTCCAAATGAAGTCATGGATAAACTGTGCAGCTATTTTTTGAGTACATAAATTAAGGTCTTTCTATAGTCATAATCCATTTTAAAAGCAATCATTTTATGAAGGATAAAAAAATGATTTGGAGGTTAGAGTAGTATTAATTAAATAACTGTCATGAATTAGTTGCAGTAAAATGAATCTCTCCGAGTGAAGGGAAATGTTCAAGTCGCAATGACCACTCCTCTGACTGGTAAACTAGATTTTTCGACTTTTATATGAGTATATACATCAATCAGTATGCACAAAAGCTTTCACTTGTATATGAACTCTATTTAGATCATATAATCTCACTACTTTTCTCATCTGTGAATATTAACCTCATTGTTCTCACTTTTAATACTGAACGTAATAGCGACTTAACCTTAGTTTCTTAGCGTTATGTTTATTAGTGTTTCTTTTTCTTTTTTGGAAACAGGATGGTTGTCCGTTTATCGTTTGCATGACCTATGCCTTTCAGACTCCAGAAAAATTATGTTTTATACTTGATTTAATGAATGGTGGTGATTTGCACTATCACCTTACTCAGCATAATATTTTCTCTGAGTCAGAAGTACGTTTCTATGCTGCTGAAGTGATTTTGGGTTTGGAACATATGCATAACCGCTTCATCGTTTATCGGGATTTGAAGGTAAATATATCAGCTTTATATTTTAGGCTTTTATCATCTCATACCTACTTTTACTTTACTAGATCACATTAATTGTTATGATGTAAAGAACTGAATTTATCTTATCAAGACGGGATTGATCCGTCTAGATAAATTTCAAGTGGTAAATAATTTCAACCCTAAGAGCATGAGAACCACCATTATTTCACTCCTACTTGGTGAGTTCAATGGAAATTTCAAACTATGGAATCATTAAAGTTCCGTTACTACCTACTGATATATCCTATGTGAATAACCATAATAGCTGTCACTCAGTGTTACGACTTGTGATTGAAAGCTATTTTCTTTTACTTTTGAAATATTTGACAGATTTATTGCGCGTGAAGCATAAACGTTACCGGAATTGAGGTTGACGATTGGGCTTACGACAAATTTGGCACCAAAGTTTACACTTTCCATTTGCATTAAAGCAGTTCACATATTTTATTAATATGCAAGTTACTATGATTACGTTCAGTCATTTCATTCTAGCCAGGAAATCGATGAGACTATTACTTCAATCAAAGATAAATAATTCAACTATTTCTAGGTGATGGTAGAAATCTTATAGTTAGTGTTAGGTAGAATCGGGATCAAACTCAGTGCCATTGAACTGTTTTTTTATTAATAACACATTTGGTAAACATCCAGGCTTTTGAATTGTGACTTTCATTATGAAGCGTGGAAGGCTCATACTTCTAAGGTAACTTCCCTGCTTATATAATCTTAGTTTACTCAAAATGTACACCTACTTGTTTATTTTTTATTTTTAAAATAGCCTGCAAATATACTTCTAGACGAATATGGTCATGTTCGAATCAGTGACTTGGGGTTAGCCTGTGATTTTTCTCGTCGTAAACCTCATGCCAGCGTTGGGACTCACGGTTATATGGCTCCTGAAGTGTTATTGAAAGGCTGTCCATATGATTCTTCAGCTGATTGGTTTTCTCTTGGATGCATGCTTTATAAATTATTAAGAGGTCATAGTCCATTCAGACATCATAAGACGAAGGACAAACATGAAATCGACAGAATGACAATGACTATGGTTAGTTTTAACATTATGAAATGATTTTATACGACGATTCATCCATTTTTGAGTAAATTTAAAGTAGTTGCTTTCGACTAATACTTTTTGTACTATGGAGGTTCGAAAGTAAATGAACAGACGTATCATCGTCGAACTATGCGCACAACAGTATTGGTCCAAGTTGCTCGTAAGTAATGAAAAGTCAAAAATTCAGTGGTAAATAGAGATGCTAGAAGTGTCCTAGACTTAGAGCAACACTTTTCTGTGTCAGGGTTAGTTATACAACGTGGCTGCTCGTGTTGAGTTTAGTGGAGTACAGTTGAACTGTATGATAAATGCCGTCATAGAAGCGGGGACTATGCAATTCATGTATTGGATTATTGTTGTTCTCATATCATTGATAGCTTATGAAAGAACTAGGAAGTATACAACGTTTAGATTACATGCAAGATTCCAAACAGTTATTCAGTCACTAATGTAATTCTGAAGCTATTATTATTATAAAAACGATTAAAGCAATCGGAATAACCGAGCAAATATTCATTTATCATCGTTAGAATTATGTTTTAGTTAGTAAATCTATTTCATAAAAAGTTACATATTATTTTACACAAAATATTTATAATAAAGCTGTCTTATTGATTTACTTTTTTTTCAGAGTTTGGATATTCCTGACAGTATGTCTTGTGAAATGCGGACTCTTTTAGAAGGTTTGCTAGCACGTGACGTATGCAGTCGCCTTGGTTGTATGGGTCGTGGGTAAGACATTTATGAAATATTCGTTTTTTCTGTAACATTGTGGATACATCTATTTTTACAACCTCAGATAAGTTAACAAATATACATAATTTCGTCACTTCGAGTTACCAGCGTTTACCTGTAGTTTTTCATAGGCCAATTGATGATAAATGACCAAACGATTGTAAATATTTTTTCTAATTTCAGTTGATATCTATTTCTCTACTACTTCAATTAAATATTTTACTAATTATAAAATATTCAGTGGCACACATTATTGTGTTGTTGCAGTATCTGGGTTTAAACATTCTGTGACATTTTATTATCAACTATATTTTAAATGACAAGACTTTTCTATGTAGATCTATTCTAAACTCTATCCCTTTTTATTGAAAAGAAATATGTAGTTCAGCTGAATTTCATTTTAATTAGTTTGTAGACAATATTTTAATGACACCAGTCAGTCAGTCAGTTACAACGTAGAACTTGGTACATGCGTACGTCAGTTCAAGTTGCCATGCCTCAATTAGCAGATACAGATTAAACTCTCGGACCAAAACCCAGAGTACGGGAGGTAGTAACGGAGTAAGTACTAATGAAAAGGTATAGAGATTGGAGATAAGATTTGAGAAAATATGATTCAATAAAAATAAAATTATGATAAGCTCAAAAACTTGGAATGTGAAGAAGACACTGAGTGAATGCACCTATGCCATTACGATCGATTTTGAGCCATATCACCTAAAGTATCTAACCATTTATCACGACCAACACGTGAACCCCAACCATGTAGTCTGCATCTATTAACATGGCTAAGCCCGATTGTCAAAGACTTCATGGACTGGTGCCATGTTTTCGTTTGGCCACCTCTAGCTTTGTTCCAGCCTACTCCCACACCAGACAACATTGCTCGTCAAGGTAAACGGTGGTCAGACAAACGTAACATATGTCCTAACCACCTTGGCTGGTGAAAATTCACTATATCATCAATAGACTTACCGTATTTTCCTAGAACTCTATTCCTAACCCTTTCACTGCTTACTCAGGTGGTTCCAGCAAACACGAGCAGTGCTTTGAAGACATCCTTGATCAAATACTAGAAGCCTACGAATATTTTCTATCCTTAACTAGCCATATTTCACATCCACAAAGTAAAATAGATCGAACTGCTGCGCAGTAAACGCGTCCTTTCGTCAGTAGATGAATGTCTCGCCTACACTACAGGTGACGCAAACTGGAAAGGCTAATCGGGCCTTATTTATACGTGCCGAGATTTCAGCAGATAGTAGACAATCGGGACTGATGAGACTCCCAAGTTAAGTGAAGATGTTAACACATTCAACTGCTTCTCTTCCTATTACTAACTGCGGTGCCAGTCCTGAAGCAGCATTTTGCATTTGGATGGGGAGAATCGCATCCCAAACATGCTTACATTCATGTTTAACGTAGTCAAGAGATATTCACCCAATACAACTATATCATCTGCATATTTTAAGTCAACAAGTTTATCTCCTGGAAGAATTCCAACTCCGGAGAAATCAAACGATGTTAACTCTAAAAGTATATCATTGATAAAACTAAACAAAAATGAAGACAGCGGACAACCTCGACAAACACCACTTAAGGAGATCGATTCCGACGACAATCCACCATAAACTTTGACTCGATATATGGTGTTCGGGTAGAGAGCTTGTATAAGGTTAATGTACTTCACTGGTACTACTTTCAATGACAGACATTACCACATAACCTAACGATTGATAGAGTCAAACGCCGTTTTAAAGGTTGGGCTTCTAAAAGTGTGCCTATGTTCCAGAACTTACCGAAGTGTGAATATTTGGCCTATACAACCATGTCCAGGTATGAAGCCACCTTGATTTTCTCGAGTTTTCTCTTCACGAGCTTTAGTTAAGCGTCCGAGTATTCAGTATTATTGTAGCCAATATTTTCGACACTATATTCGTTAAGTTGATTCCTCGGTAATTGTCACAAGGTGACTTCTGTCCTTTCTTATAGATTGGGATGATTAGTGTTCAAGACCATTCAGATAAGATTACGCCTAGTTTCCAGATTCTAGCCAAGATCCCGGTTAATCTAGTTGCTAAGATTGGACCACCGTCCTTAAATATCTCAGGGGTTAATCCATCAGATGTGCTGCTCTCCTTCGCTTTAAGTTTCCTATAGCCTTCTCAACATCACTAAGACTTGGGGGACCAATATTAATTTGCCATTCAGATTGTTTGGGGATGGTGGGGAACTGGGATGAGGCCGAGGGCCAATTGAACTGTTCTCTAAAGTGTTCTGCCCATCGATCCAACCTTCTGGATCGATAGTGAATAATGGTCCCATTATTTTCTGACACAGTTTCACTTGCAGTTGGATTTCTGATACCCGTTATCTTGATAAGTCAGAAGATAATCTGATAAAACGGCAAACGTGATTGCCTAGTAGGCCTTGGTCTTTGTGAAATGAAGCTGCCATATCTGTCTCCAAAATCAAATTACGTAACGCACATGATAATCGTTAGAGTGTGTCAACCACCATTTGCATTGAGCACATCGTCTACTATCAACGAATGAAGTATTGGAATAATATTTTACACATTTCAGTTAGTTATCTACCCCGAAGTAAAATTTTGGCTGAAATAAGTTGATATTGAGAAATAGCTACCAGTAGCTAAAATAAGACATGACACCAGTTAAAGAAGTTAGTGCTTGTTCCTCTGATCGAAGCCGGATTTCTGACTCCTGTTTCCTCGTTAAGTGTGAACAGTTGTCTACTGTTACCTATTGCCGCTGCCATTTCCCATCTCCTTAGCTCTCGCCACCCACCACTGCTCAAGATCATTGCGTAATCTTTGAACCAGCTTGTATTTAAGTTGCCTTCGCTCTTCATCGTGTTCAGAACCAGACGGGATGTGTTGCTGAACATCTGTCAGTTCAGTGGATGCAGTTGAAATCTACTGAGTTTTCATAACCTTTTGGTTTAGTTTACCAGTTGGTATCACTGCTGTTTCAACAGCTTTTTGCATGTCATTCTAAGCCGACTTGGGTTCGGTATCGCTTACACAGTTGACTAATTGGTTTTTCAGTTGTTATTGAGATCTATTCTTGGCATTTTCATCATTAAGTTGAGCTCTGAGGGGAATCTTTGTCGCGAATCTTTTGCGTTCAGTGAGATGCAGACTAATACGTGCTCGTACTAAAGCATGATCTGAGTCTAAACATGTACTCCAAAATGAGTGACAGTCTTCTATCGAGCCTCTCCAACAGTAGTTGATAGCATTGTGGTCTATTTGAGTTCAACGTTGAGTTGATTGTGGAGGTCACCATGTCAACTGATGTCTTTTCTTATGCTTAAAGCTGGTACTTGCTAGAAATAAACGGTTATCTGAACATAGTTGTAGTAAACGGTCGCTATTATCTGTTCATTGAGCCTCAACGCCGACCCTGTTATGGGAAGTTTTTGAAGTGTTAGCTCTGTTCTTTAGAAGGCCTTACTGCCGGGGACGAAAATTCGTGGAGTAAGGTGAGGTGTGACATTTTTAGGGTTGACTTTTTCTAACTCCTTCCTTTCGTTAAGAAGGCAGCATCTCTACAGATGCTGGTTATCCGAGGGAAACACCTTATTGCTGTCACATTCCACTGCAGTCGACAGTACGACTTCTCCCTCAGACATTATGTTGCTGCTTTCAGTCTTGTCTCTCTTCGACAGACCTGCTTGGCCTGATAGGACCTAAGGGAACCTGCGTTCCAACCAATATAGCTCAGTCGGGTCACTTCGATAGACAAGTCCGACCACCACGTCAATGTAGCAGCTACTGTCGAAATTTCAATGACAGAGCTTCATTTAGTAAAGTTTTACCTTCAAGTATGTTTCGTAATCACATTGAATCTATTTAACTTTGGTAACCTTGTTGTGTTTTCAAATTTTTAAGTATCGAGATTCTTTTGATGTCGATTTTACACAAAAGTGCTTTGGTTGCTTAGAAAGAAATCTGGTCTTTGTAACTGTTGTTTTGTTGCTAATGTGGGAAACATTCATTTATTCATAATCAATGTAGATTCTAACATAAATGCCTGTTAGCTCAATTTACCATGCTACATTCTCGTAAAAGTAGAAAAACAAAGCAGTCAAAATAATGTAGTAGCGATAATAATGAGAATGTCTAGACATAGATAATGCGGTTCGAGAAGATAAAGGTTTGGACTTAATATGTTAAAAAACGTAAATGTCATTTGTATGATCTTTTGTCTATAAGTTTTTGATAGATATTTAGTAAAATATCATATAAAGGCATACTACATCATAAGACGTTCTTGTAAATATCTTTGTTTGCCATTGAATGCTCCTATTAACAATCTGATCGGATCTTCGGGAGTATAACTGTTTAAATGGTTCCGGTTCAAATGCATTATCATTTACGAAAAGAAATTTTCGTTATTTATATGTTCCGTCTTTGCACAACGACGCAATTGTAGACACTTGAGAAGTTTGCTGCATGTCCAGCACATGGAAAATCCATGTTTTGTTTCTGTGTTAAATTACAGCATGTTTTCTTATATTTGTTTAGGTCATTTTTTGTGTTAATTATTCGCTTTTAAATGCGTATTTCATTTCACGCTTGTTATTATATTACCGCTTTACATTTTCCACCTTAATCCATTTAAGATCTTTAGAAGTTCGTGAACATCCATTTTTCAAAGGAATTGATTGGCAACAGGTTTATTTACAAAAGTACCCACCTCCTTTAATTCCACCTCGTGGCGAAGTAAACGCCGCAGATGCCTTTGATATTGGTTCGTTTGATGAGGAAGATACCAAAGGTATCAAGGTAAGGATTCTTAAGTCAGTGAATGTTTAAATGGAAATTTATTTGTAACATCCCCTTGATTATTAATTTACAACCTATTCTAGTGTGCTTTGATAGATACGAATCTCATGAGCTGCTTATTCAAAACATAAGTGTAAATAACGTTAAAATATCTTTTCTGCGTAATCTATCACCACATGGTTTTAGCTTTATTGTTGAGGACAATTTTTGATCACTTATTTTGTAGTGTTAATTTGGTGATAGCATACAAAATACATCTTGATTGAGAATATCTTTTCTAAAATAGTTAGTCTCTTTTATAAATTTTTATGATGTTATGTGTGGACACACATACATAGAGAGGAGTAATCGGACATTACAATCAAGGGTAGCGGAACATGACTTCAAAATCAAATCACATCGAATGGATCTTTAGAAGCAAGGAAAACCATGCTTATCTATCACGAAACACAACTGATATTAATCATAAGTTTGACCTGGTAACAGCTTTCAAGTCTTTGTACATGAATCACCACAAGCATGTTCTCAAATTTCGCTGTCGTTGTGTGTACAAAAACAATTTGTCATAACCTTGAATCCGTTCTGTTAATTTTAATTGTTTTTGCTTATGTGATAATTTTTTCTCTTTTTTTATTGCTCAATTATCACATTGTTGTCACTGAACCTCTTATTTAATCTGACCTCTATTGGCTTCACATTTTTACATATAAATGCCTTGTCAAGTATTTGAGTGACCAGATTGTTGGGAGTGTTTAGCGCAGATACACCATTCATTTAAAGTTTATTTCCATCTTTCCGTTATATCTCTTTCATTCTAGTTATTACAAAACTAATTAGAACAGGAATTTACACTAATTGTTTCTTTGAAATGTATAGTTCATTTATCACCTCAATATCTACAAACATGTTGTATCGCTACGTATCTGACAGATTTCACTTACACTGTATTTTATTTGTAATAAAAGTTGTAACATTACTTTTTGTAAAGTAAGGTAGATAAGAATCATTGAGGAATGGACTTTTTTTTAAACGTCCTAGTACTAGTCTTAGATAATTAGGGTTTAAACACCCTTAACTTATTTGTTAGCAGGTGCCTGTTAACAACTCACACTTTCTGACAAAATTATTCCTTAAGAACGATAAGTAAATCAATATAGTGATAACAAAAAAATCGTTATTCTCAATAACAAACCAAAAACGTAATTGTTGACATACTTTGCTGTATTCATCAAATTGCCATAGAAGTTAAATAAATAAAAACAATTTCAGAGAGAAGCTGTTGCGCAATACGATAAAATAAAATTTTAAAATAAACTGCATATAGCAGCAAAAAATAAATTAAAGTCGATTTTGGTTAAAAGGTCATTAAGGAGAGGAGATATTAGTAACTTTTGCAAAAAGCTGGAATTTAAGGTCTAAGCGAAAGCAGGTGTTGATTCAGTACTTTTTTGAATTGATAGTTGTGTTTCCTGTGTATAGAAAAAGCTATAACACCGTTAAGTATCAAAACTTACTATCTTTGACAGATTTTTCTTTATTTTGTAAATGTTGAGCGACCGGTTTTCACAAGGGTTGAATAGTCGGGTTTCTTTTAGATCCACTGCTGTCTTTTCTCAACTATGCTGAATAATGTGTATGAATCCTCCTAGATAGAACATATCGAATTACCTATATAGCCAGCTCTACAAGATTAAGCGAATCGGAAATTACATGGAATTGGTCGGATGCAACAGCTTATCCTTTAGACTATTTTTAAACGTAGACCGACTAGTGAATATTAACCGTAAGCTTTTTTTAAAGCATTTTGAAAAACATTTCTTGAAGATGCTTACAGTTTTGTCATTATCGAAATCGATATTCGTGTAAAACATTTTCTTTGGTGCATAGGGTACTCATACTTTTGGATTTTCGGACTTCATATTCTTATCAACGACTGTCTGGGAATATTCACTTTTAATGGACAGTCTTCTCAAAACTCCTGATTGTCCGCCTCTGTTGTCGGGACCGTATTTCGTTTGGAATTTCGTTACAGGAGATATAATTGAATTTCTGTTTCCACTGAGAAGTATCAATCTGTAGAAGCTTAATAGGTGACCATTCTGTAGTTCCTTTTTTGTAAAATGGAGTTTCATTTGGTTTCGATCACTTATATTTCAAGGAAGTTAGTTATTTTATGTTATATCCTTGAAGTGAAAACACTATTGCAGGTCACCAGTTATGCATTCGCTTGTTTGCAATAATTAACAATTATTTAACTTCCATGGCATTTTAATGAAAACTTAGTTCCTTAAAGACTGTTTCTGTTAGATGTTTTTCAAAATGTTTACCAAACGTGTTTAGAATTGTATTTACATTTTAATTGATTTAGCGTTTTCTATCTATCTTGTGTTCTTTATCTTCTTAAAGCTCACAGAAGCTGATCAATCATTGTATCAAAACTTTTCACTTGTTGTATCTGAGCGTTGGCAATTAGAAATAGCTGAAACTGTGTTTGATTTTGTAAATCAGGAAGCAGATAAAATAGATAATAAAAAATCACGTGCTCGACAACGTTCTACACAGACAGCTGATGTTTCAAGTAGTGGGTTAATTGGGATTACTTCAAGTACCGGTAGCTTATCAAATGTTGGGAATATGGGTGTCTCGAATATTGGATCTGGAGGTAATCTTCCTGACACAATGACTGTTGATGGTGTAGCTTCAGATTGTATTGTTGAAGGGGATGTTTTGAAACTTGGTGGACCGTTTCTACAGACATGGCAACGCAAACATCTGCGATTATTTCCCAATCGCATTGAATTATACAACAAGTCTAGGGATGGTTTAGTTCTTAAAAAAGGCGTTGATGTAAGTGCAATTTATGCCTTGAAATTGATTATATTCTTTTTCATCCACATCAGTTTATTTTAAGGTATTTTGACTTCCTATTTGCTATTATATTCTTAACAGTCACAATCATTACAGATTTCATAAGAATTTCAAGTAAGTTTACCTTACCGTATTAGTGGCGAATAATCGCTTTTTTAATTTACATAAAAGATTCGTTAGTAAGTATCGAGCTTTTATTACGTTCAGGAATAGTTTCTAATGATGAATGTACTTGAATTGTATAAACTAGAATAAAGTCAAACCGTAATACCAGTTTAGGGATCATAAGTAGTTTGTTTTGCTAAGATTCATGGTGCGTAAGATGTTTGTATCGTGTTAGCCATAAAATGATTTAAAATCTATGCCCAGCACATGAAGACTAACAAGGTAATCAGTAATAATGCAAAAAATTAGTGAATTAGTTTCTTAAAACACGGCTTTTAACTAGTGGGTCACATGTGCAAACACCTCACTACTAACTTCGGTCTGGGTATTCGGGTTATGTCATCAACCTTCACACAAATATTATTGCTCAAGACTGAGCACATATGCATGCATTAGGTAAGTGAGCATTCGTTTGCCCCTGATTAATTGTTTATATTTGTATTGAAAGTTGATGATTTTAGAGAACAACCATAAAGTTATTTAATGTTTTTTGTGTGAATATATACCGGAGCCATGAATAATTGTTTGATTAATTTCTGGAAGGAATCTATAGACATTTTGAATTAATTCAATAATTGTTATATGTTTTGGTTTATCAGTAGCTTGATTGCCCAATATTAGGTTAAAAGAGTCTTCATTACTCATTAGGTGTTATAAGACTCACCTAGTTGTTACTTTGCCAACTACCACATTTGTGTATGTGTGATGGTGACTATCGTAGAAGTAGAAGTAGGAGTGAAGATAGTTGTGAGTGTCGAAACTGAAACGCGTGATCAATTCATGATGCTTCTGACAATCGGTGTTTTGGCATGCTTGTAGGTGTAGTGTACCTGATTGGTTGGTTGGTTGGTTGGTTGGAATAATGACTATCAATTATTTGATGTGTTGGGTGACATAGTTGTGAAATTGTTGTAATGGTGCATATGCATTCAGTGTTTGCATTCGCTTAATCCGTGAAGCATTGAAATTAGTGTAAATATTTTTTCAGATGAATTAATTGTTTTTTCTGGAATTATATTCAGGTTGTTCAATTTGTTTCTAACATCATTGATGTTACTATAATTTCTGCTACTCTGTTACTTTTCTTTATGAATAAATTTTGATAACCTGGATTTATGTGCATGTTTACCATGCTTTGCATTCTATATGATTGACGTTTTACCTAACTTATATCTTTTCGTTTTGGTAAATACGTATATCTTATTTTTACAAATTTTTGGTTTTAAGATTCTACAAAAGCTGAAGTTTTGTTTTTCCTTTGTAGGTTGCTTTGTCTAATCTAACGGTGGATAGATTTATCTGAAATGTTCTTTTTCAGTTAATTGTAATTTAATAGGTTTTACATAGTTTTCAGTTAGGCTAATTCCGTCCACTTATTCTTGTGATTCATTTCATTTACTAGCTTTTGTTGGTTGAGTTCTCAATGTTTCCACGATTTAGAACACCAGGGAAATAAATAAGACAAGTACGAAGAGCATGACATATTTACTTCTATCTTAGATTTTTTTTTAAATTTTGTTCGTTGTACAGCTTATATCAATGCTTGATATCAAAGAAATCTCTCCAGAATTTTCTCGTGTATGCAAAATGGATAACTGCATTTCAATCAAACTGAAAAATGATACGCGATTGTACATAACCTCAAATGTAAGTTTCAATATTCTGTATGTTTGCACGTTTAAGAAGGATCTTTCACTTGGTTTTTTTAGTATCAATTTTCTTATCAATCTTTTGTTACATGCAAATTTTGAACCAATCATTACGAATTAGCATGTGACCTGGCACAAATATCCGTTAGGTTGAATTATCACTTTACTTGAATATCAAACGAGTTGCAATTATAATAATGATAATATCTGCTACATTCCAAGAAAATAATCATAGAGAGAGCGCTATTTGGTACGAGATAGTGAATTCTTAACATATAAGTATGAAGTTATTTTATTATTCTGACGTATTACATTCTTATGTCTTATGAGGTCTTTTATTTTCATCTGTAAATTATTTCATAAGATTTTGCACAGAAAAATCTGTCCCAAGGTTTCTCAAGTCAAGAGTTTTAAAAGGCCTGAGGTTTGTATCTTAAATATATAATGTATAGTGATTTTTTTCTGCCTCTACACGTTAATCATTTTTGTTTACCGGAATATGCGTCTACATACGTTAATTAAAGGCTTTCTCTCATGACGTACGAATTTGTTTACAGAATACTTATGAACCTCACTGTTCATTTCGACATATTTGATACTTTTAGTTTTTATAATATAAATAATGTGGCTATCAGGAATTCTTTATTTAGACTTCTATGTACTATCAAAATAAGTCGCTACCTCCACTACTCTGGGATTTTATCCGACAATTTAATCTTTATCTGCTAATTGAGGCATGACAACTTGAACTGATGTACGCATGTACAAAGTTCTACGTTGTAACTGACTGACTGAGTCAGATATTCTTCTCATTGTTGTGTATTATCCAGTCATTTATTACACTACGTATACATATTTTTCAGCGTATCATATATTTAAAATTCAATCCTATATGTATTGTAATTACTATTATTACAAGCTTGTTGTTATTTCAGGACAAAATAATGATTACACAGTGGAAAGAGGAAATATTAGAAGGGTACCGAACTTCCTGTGAATTGATGGCACATATGAACAAAAAGGCTCATAAAATGTATGGCGTTCTTGATCCTTTATCAAACATTGACTCTCATCTCCCTCCGCCTACTGTCACAATGTCGTGTGTATCATCTGTCGCTACTAGCGGTTTTGTACAGACTCCCAATTCTACCAGTCGTATATCACAAAAGTCACACTCACCTCCACAAAACTCTTCACATCCGCGTCCACGCTTAAGTCATCAGACATCAATGCCTTCCTATTCACTTGCAAATCACAAAGGTCAAGGATCATCTTTTGATTCAATCACGGGTCCTAAGTCTGGGGATCAAGCTAATGAAGCAGATGTAAATCAAGATGTTAATGTAGTAGATAGCAGCGCTGGGATTGATTTCAGCAATAAATCCTCTTAATTTTTTATTTGTTACTTTAATTTGCCTTTATTATCCTTAGAGTATTGTTACTTATTCAAGCTACCAAACACATTACTTAGATTTTCACCACTAATTATCTATCTACAGTTCATCGTCAGAAAGATTTGGAGGATGGCAGCTTTTTACTTTAAAAAAATTGCATTCCATTTGAGCTTCAAGATGATCAATACACAGTCCCTAAGTGTTTGTAGTAATTGTATCAAACCATTATGTATGAGATAATTGTTTTATCTTCATTTCTGTTACACTATGCATCTTTCCTTCATACTTGCTTTTGTTCGGAAACATGAAGTCTGTTTTCTGGACTTGTGTTGAAGATTAAAAAAAACCTCGTTTTTCAGTGTATAAATTTATCTTTGCATTTGTATACTATTCTGCGTTATGTCTGCTTATCTCAATAACCTCTGTTTATATTATACTTCACTAGACTTCATTGATCTGTTTCTTCCCATATTATATGTGTGCAATATCTGTCTACTAGTTCATTTTCAATTTTCTTGGTTGTCTTTCTTCGTTTTATGTTGTTGCATTTTTTTGTCCGTTTTTTAATCTTATTTATTGACTGCACTAAAAGTTTATGTCTTCTCGTTCAAAAAGACTAAAGTGTTTTTCTCTTTGTTGTATACAATCGTATTTCCTTCCTTTTCTTGTTAATCAGCTTAATATGGATTTATTTAGTGAACCTTTGTTATCATCGAATGATGCGACAATAATGTTGTTCTGTTGTATCCGCTAACTAACATAGTTTTCTACTATGATACGAGACTATATAGGAACGATGGCTGATGACATTCATAGTTATCGTCGCACCTTAATTTTTGCAGTAAAATCACTACAATTCACTAATACTATTTCCTTTGTGAGTTATTTTTGGGATTGTTTTGTTAATAGTCTTGTGCACTTCTCATTCAATTCATACTTTTTAAATGTGTAATTTCTTTTACATAAAAAGGTAATAGATTGTGATTGTACTATAATATTGCAGTTTATCGCACCTTCAAGAATTAAAGAGGGAAACAGACTTGAATTTCATGTCTATTGCATTATACCTGGCTTTTTATCTTCATTTATCTTTGTTTTTTTTTACGTGGTTATATTTTCCGGCTTCTAAATTCTACTTATCAGTGTTTTTGTTAACATATTACTTAATAATGTTGATAAATGGTCACTCGTAGAACCATATGTTTGTATTACTGTTAATGGATAAAGTTTGTAATAAATGTAGACTAACTAGTAATAATGAGTGGCACAATAATAAAAATAGATATTTTTCTTTACAAATCGTGTATATAATAATTACTAATGTTATACATACCTATCTACCTACCCTGCATTCACACCCTAATTGCAATTACGTATATACACAAAAACGACTTTTTTTTGCCTGTTTAATTTTTTCATTTCTTAGTTATAATATGCATTTTGTAATTTGTTCACTTGATTAGTTCTGCATTTATTAATTTCAATCCTTTTATTTATTACGTTTGTGCATTACTGTTCTTTCATTGTCCAATTTTTGTTTTTCTGAAATATTGGGAATTGGCATATACATGTATGTTTTGTGTAGACTGCAATATTCAAAAGGAACTATACCTGTTTCTTTTTGAAGTTGCAAATATTTCTTACTACTATGAGTCTTATTGTTACTCATTATTATTTTTATTTTCACTTACTGTTTTGCTTATCTTTTCCTCGACTGTAATTTCCCACTCTTTGTGGTCTAAACAAAATACAGGTTGTTGTAATTACAAAAGATAATATCACATTAAGTAAATATTTGGTGGTGACACTCATGATCTAAAATTGATTTGATCAGATATATAGATGATCATTTCTATCATCATTATGTCAAGCGAGTGCATCGTTATTTTGTTTATTATTGGATTTTTTAGATGAATAGACGTGAATGTTAAACTCTTCGTGTTCATTGCTGTTGTTTTCGTCGTTGTTGATAATGTTCTGGTCCTCATTAGTTTATTTTTTAGTTCACTTCCTACTGTTTTGTTTTAATTATCTCTTTAATATTCTTTGATAGAATTTGTCGAAGAAATAAATAGTTGAATGAAGAAGAATAGTGTTCATGATTTTATTGTGAATTAGTTGTGTTTGATATGCATCATTTATTTTATTCCACCTACTCTGACATATTTCCTTCATTGTCTTTACTTTCAAATTATCATTATTAGAGTATTTTACGATGATGTTGATGATAATGTGAATTTATGAAATATAAAAAATATTCAGTTTGTGTCTGTTTATATACATCAACCTAATATCGTAATTAGTTTGTTGTCTACTCTGGTGTAAGTTATCAGTGTATCTTCGTGATAAGATAAATTCCGATTCAATATCGAATATGACGTTAATAGATTATAAAATAAATTTGTCAGTATTGAGAACCTTATCAATATATGTAGTTGTTAGGGTCCTTATACACTTTCATGTGTATTTGACATTAATATCATCAGTTGTTTTTCTTTGGGACTAACTTTCAATATCTTGGTTTCATTATATATCTGTGGTAGTTCTGTCTTCGGCAGATCACTACAAAAGATTGATCACTTCACAGCTTGTCTGTTGGTTGTTCTTAGTAGTAATTTCCACAAACTGTAATCGATGCTCTTGTTTCATGAAGAGTAAATTATTTCGTAAAGCCAGCATATGTAAGAATGATTACTTCCTCATTATTATTACAATCATTTTTGCGGAATTCTAGTAAAGCGTTTAGCAAAACACTTTCTACACATGCAAAATATATTAGCATACTATAAAAGTTGTCATATGTATACTTATAAATTTTTCGTACATAATACTTTTAAAAAATACAAGACTCTTCTTGAAAATCAAGTGAACAATATTTCTACAGCAGTTGAATAAACTGGGTTTTTCTTCTTGGAAATTTGTGAAAATGTAGTTAGAGGGTTTACGAAAAAAGTGTATAATTATTCCTAGATACAAATGGGTATCTTTGTGTGTTTACAAAGGTGGTTACATTCATTTTATAGAGATATTTTTTAAGTTCATGTGATTCAATATTTAATCAGTTAAGATTCGTGGATATCAATACTTATTTAACAGTAAAATATGGCATAAACTGGAAGATATAACAGTATAGCTGTTTATTTTTTATATACCCAAACTATTGCAAGATGTAATTGTCATAGTATGCTCGAATATTCTAGTTTAATTCGCTTATTTTGGTAAAGGATACAAGTTATCCATAACACCGACTAGAATTTTCAGTCAAACTTTCACATAAATCGGTGATTTTAAATTAGATTTTAGCTTACAATGGACTTCAGGATCTATATATCTTCATTTCCTGCCCGTAAGCTAGATATACTTTCAGTGTTGGGGTTCACACTACGATCGATCGCCTCAAACACTAGGTTTCGACGTCTGCTAAGTTGATCAGTCGGTATTTATTTCAAATTTAAAAACATCTATATTTAAGTTGCAATATTGATGAGATTTACTCTGGATTCATAGTATGCTAATAATTTCTGATCGATTTCAGTTCTTATTATTAGAAACAGGTCATCGTAAACTCTTACAAATGTTTCATATTTTAACATAAGTTCATCCTCAGTGTTCGGAATATTAATTGACAAGGGTTAGATTTTGAGTATTTTATCTTACTACATAGCTTCTTGGCTAAACCACCTGATTCTACTGAGGTTTCACAATATTGATACTACGTAAACAGTGCAGTAGAGTCTCGTTTTTTGCTTGTTTCATTATTTAATAAGCTTAAATTTATAACAAGAAGCAAATAAATAGCATTCGAAACGTATTTCTGTAGGTTACATAGAGTTTTTAATAAATAAATCGCTATGGAATGGAGTAGTTTCTTAATCCGAATAGTTTTAATTGTTAGTTTAAAAGACTGACTACACAGGCTTTTTTTCCTGTCAAAATCTATTACTGAATTTAATTGGTATGTGTATAGATACTAATAAATAAATAGATGTATGAAATCCTTGTTCTAAATTTATTTTTGGGCATTTAATAGTCAGTTTTGATTCTTAGTTCTGTCAAGTTTGTCTACGTCCATGTATGCATGTGAAAGCTATTCGATCAGCTACTACGTGTGTAAAGCTGTCAGAAATGTAACTGCTATTCAGCTATCTTCAAAATATTTGTACATGCCTAAGAAAAATTGAATTTACGTTTGTGTTATGCTTTTAGTTGTTTATGTTCGTAATTAATCTTTTCACTGCAAAACATACTAGAACTCGTAAATAAAAGAAATTATTTAGCATCCGCTAAGAAATCACAAATACCTACAGAAACATAAGATTTCAGTCCTGAATGGCAACAATGAGGAAACATAAGTCCCTTTGAATAATAAATATGCCAGTTGAACTCAGTTAATCGATACTTATCACAACAGATATTTCGTATTCCTAAATATTTCAAGCGTCATTAGATAGTGTAGGAGAATAATGGAATAAAGCTGTAGGCAGCCGAACAAAAATGTGCCATCAGTCCGTAATGTCGACTATTCGTCTGAGCTATACTGGTAGGTGCAGATTACCTGGTTGGGATCTGCCCGATCACTGATTAGAGACATTAGGTGACATGATTCTAAACCTATCGCAATAGGCAGGTACATTCAAACTTTATTATCTTTTAGATTCGAAGTTCATACGAAATTTTTCACTCCCTTATATTAGACCGGATTATAGTACTAATCTTGGTAATTTGATCTCGTAGTAATTTGGTAACTTGTGATAACCCAATCGACTTTAAATGAGGCATGACAATACAATTGTAAATAAATCTACTTTACGGTCCTCATATAGAACGAAATATGCTTCTTAGTTATCTATGCTAGTCGCGATCCAAATATGTTAAGCCGTTTGTAGTTGGAATAGAAACTACTCACTGCAAACTAGATTTGTACTTTTTTATTTTCGAATGCCTCCTTGAGGTATGCAGATATCATAATTCCATTTGTAATTTTGCACACCTCTCTGTCTTGAAAACATTTCTAATTCTGCTATTGTTTTCTGTTGTACATTTATAGAAAATAACATTTAACTGTATAGCAGTTTTATTTTTGCATGAATTTGTTAATATTTGTTGTTCTGATGAAATAAATTTAAACGGTAATATTCATTTATCTATTCACGTACAGAATCGGCTATGTTACGTCATAACATTTCCATGAATTATTTATCTTTGACATATAAAACATTTTGTCATTCGATTGCTGACAATTTATCACGTTTACAGATTATTTGCATAAATCTACTGCTCGTAAGTAGCACACTTTTATCCAGTCATATTTCTTAGTCAACATATTAATGTCGCACATGAGCTTACATTTTACATCGTAAACGTCATCAAAATATCTTTCTTAAAGCATAATGTTTGAAACATGAATGACATACACGAAAAAGTTTCTTCAAGGGCTACAATTGAAACTCGTAAAACTTAGTGATTTTAGCGCGAATACCCAGCCTTTAGCAAATACAACATTTTGATAAAGGATTACTGCATATGAATAAGGTGTTGTTTGTAAAATATGATTTTTAATTCTGGGATAATCAACAGCTAATGTTAATTTGCATAGACTGATGTCATGAATTTATCTTAACTAGGCAGTCATCGATCACCAGCAAGTACTGGACACCTGTTTTATTTCGGTATGGACCCTCCACTCTCGCTGCAAACGCTTTATCATTAGACCACTAAGTCGGCTCCCAGTGTTCGATATTTTTAATCCAATCAATTCGCGATACGCCTGCGTAACCTTATCCCACCTTGCACGGTTGAAGTCAACTGGTCGTGTTTGCTCACTAAGACTCCAGGAATTACTTCGAGAAGTTGGTCACTACTAAGCTTATTATATTAATAATCTGCACAATATCTAATTACAATTTGCATAAGTTTATACAACAACTGAGATTATTAGATTAACAAACAGCATATATATATAGTATTGTTTTCACTGATCTTGTGATTCGCATATTTACGTATTGTTCTTATTCTTTGTATCATTATTATTATTGTTAATTGTATAACCATATGGTGAATATAAATATTACCTACCCTTTTTTTCTAATTCTTACTTAACTTATATTGTTTTGTACATCGAAGTAAACTTATGATCTGACGATAATTCTTCTTATTATTGCTTAACTTACACAAATGTAATTTACATACTCACCCCCAGTTTATAAATTCTTGATAATTGATATTATTTTAAGTAGAATTCAGTCTTTCTCTAAACACTTAGTTTAATTGTAATTTCATCATCTCTAATATCTCTATGTCTTTATTAATAATTTTATCACTTCAGTTGTCGTATAAACTTATGCAAGTTTCACATGTCTATTTTGGTTTCATCACTGACATCGTAGTTTTCAAACAACTTCATATTTGTTTGTAGCAATCCTTTATCTAAACGTTGTTTCATTGGATAACATATTTTCTAAAATACTATTTCTTAATTTCTGTAAAAAGGAAATACATTTATTAGTATTCAGTAATTTTTATTAGATATTTAAGAATAAATAAATTCTCTCTATATGAAATTGTAATTAACACCCATAAGTAAAATGCGATTAAGATTCTTATTGTTACAGTATTGCCAATAGGTGATTATCTTAGTTAGTTAACTAAAAAAAGCAGTTATAAAATGTCTTCAGATAGTTTAAAATAATTTATGGTAAGAGTATTATTACCTTATTTTAGATAGTTTGTCATTAATATGATGATAATTTTATTTACAAATTTAATCAGCATACGTATACGACTGATTTTCAACTAAGGAGCGTTGAAGAGTTATATTCTTGATAAATTTTATATATTAGGTGTGCGAAGTGTGAAGTCGTTAGTACAAACAATTTTTATGCCATAGAACTCGACAAGACAATTGCTCTTTGCCCTATGACTTTTAGCACTCCGCTGGCTGACATCAGTTTATTGTGGATATTACTTTGAAAAAAGAGCATTCAGAAAGTTGATATCGTTTCAGATTGTTCTCGTTATAATCTGTAATTCAAATTTATTGAAAATTGATTCGATTAAGACCTTTGTTAGTTGTGATGTATAATACTCAGTCAATTTATTTTTAACTTAATTTTTACCTGAGTTTATGACTTCCTATAGAATATTGTCTACTAAATGAAAATACTGTTAATTTTTAACTTTTTATGCCAATTTATTTATGAGTTCTCTTTTTAAGATGTCGTCATCTCTTAACTTCAACTAATTAAAAAAAAATGAATAAAATGTCTAAACAATTTTGTAGTTAGGATTAAATGTTTTAGTGCTAACAAACTAAATAATCAGCAAAAATATGACCGTTCTTTAACTTTGTGAATAGAGATCCCACGTACTAGTTACTAAATTTAAAACGGATAGTTTATAAGGATAAACTTGTATCTTGTTGATTTGTTATGGACTTAAGCTGGTCAGTCTCTGTTGCTATACGTGCATCCTGAGTGGATTGCCTCGATATAGCGGTTATTCACAAGTATTATTTAAGTTGGACTGTGACTGGCAAGTGAAATCCAGGATGCGCGTTTCGTCCACTTGCCAGTCGCAATCCAACTTAAATAACAATTAATATATTGATTCGAGTTGCACAAAAACAATTTTGAATAGTACTTTATTAATAGAAGATAATGAAGGTTATCAAAAGTAAGGTGTACAGTTATTTAATTTTTAATTGAACAGTGTTTATGAACACTTTATGATGCATATGCATCTTCAATTACTATCCTAACTGAATTTTAATTTCCATCTTATTAGGTGAATTAGTAATGATATACTTCTACAAACAGATAATGTTTTATTTGAAAGGATATTTCTGAAAGCTTTTATTAGTTCTTCAAAGCTGTAATGAGTTAGTCATTGTTAGCGCTCCAAGTATATATCTAAAATATTGGTCATTGTTGATAATTTGTAATGGCTACATGAACTGATTCACAACGGGGGTAAATTGGAACTGATGTAACTAAACTGAATAACCAAATGTAATAAATTTGTAGGTGGTTGAAATATACTGCTTATTCAATAATAAATTTTGATAAATGCTATAGTTACTTTTATTGGTTAATAAAATGTTAGTATAGATGAAATGCGACCAAACACCAGAAGCTAAAAATGTTATGTATTGTGAGAATACACAGTGCCCTTGATGATTGCTAATCACTGCACGGACACGTCTGCCTCGCGACTACCAGTTCCCAAGCCGGAATAGGGGAAAAACAACGATTGATGAGCTAAACAGACAATTGAATCGCATTGTATTTCGATCATGCCTTCATATATACACAAAATCAAACTACACAGCGAACCAATTAAGAAACTACGATTAATACAGAACTAAGGAAATATTGGTAGTGAATAGGGACAACTTGTACACAACTAATTAAGTGTAGTCCATGATAAGAGGCGATGTAATAACAGCAAAGATGCTAAATGGAAGGATAGGGTAAAAGGAACGAAACAAGAACAGAAATGTGATGTTTAGACTACTCATGACCGAAATAAATGAATTAGTTCTCTAAAACACAGTTCATGGAGTTTCTCACTCTTCTTTATTGGTCCGACATAACAAAAATACATTCAGCGGCAATATTTTTTTGTGGCACCAATTATTTAATTAAATCTGATACGACGAGGTGAATTCTCTGATGATGAATGTATGAATAGTTAATGTGCCTTCTTTTTCACTGAACCACACAGTATCAAATGATAAAACTTTGTCACTAACTAGGAAGAGTAGTGCAGTTTCAGGAAGAATGCCAATTTGTGTGTATAGATTTTCTCAACATTGATTAGTTGTTATATTTAAATGATCATAACTTAAAATGAATTTCATGTTGAGTGATCAGTCACTGTCATAAATGTGCTTAATTAATCCTAATGCAGAATTCAATTTGTGTAAAATGTTATCAGCAATCACATTTCTATTGGTTTACTGATTTTCCAGTATCATTAGTGAATATTTTGTGTTCACAGCTAACATGTTAAACCTTATACATCATATATAACCTAATGTAGTAGGGCCTAGTTAGCAAACAAATTGACTTCTGACTAAATCAGTCAACTGTACTACGTATGTTAGATAAGGCGTACATTGAAAGTTATGATTTTCACATTCAGTAAATTCATAAATTTCAAAGTGATTATCGGTACAATGCTTGTTTAAATTGTTATATATAATCACTATGGCAATTAAATTTGTTTATAAATAAATAGTAAAAACAATCAACGTTAATAATTTTGTTTATAATATTATATAATTATAAAAAGTGTATTTTGTTTAATTCTACTGATTTAAAACGTGATACTTTTAATAAATAAATAAATAAATATAAAACGGATGAAAAAAGCTAATTGAATGTGTTAGTATTACTTATAATTTTAATGAGAATTAATTATTCCATGATAATATAATACAGATAATTTAGATGGATCAGCAATTCCTAAATTTAATTGACTGATGCAAGTGATCCATTTGAAAATTTATATTCCAATCGTATGACAATTTCGACTTATAATTTCATTTTCTCTTGCACCAAATGCTTAACTATATAAGAGTATCGTCTAAATGATCAGTCCCGAATTGAGGCGTAACGTCTTTAGGTATATATATATATATATATATATATATATATATATATATATATATATATATATATACTTAGAAGGCGAGGAAAATTATTAGTAATGAGCACGTAAACATTGTTCTCTAACCTAAGTGTTTAAACAGTGTTTTGCTTTATCATTGGATTAAACCAATATATCTTCATGAATCAATAACTGCTCTTATGTATGCCTTTAAAAATTATAGGATGATAAACTATGCAATTCGTAATGTATGCCAAAACATTTTTGTAATAGCGAGTAAACCATATTCAAAATATATCGCTTTATATTTTCTCTGAATGTTTAAGTATATCTGAATAATGTTGTGTCATGAATATTCAGCTATAACTTAATAAGACCCGTCATTTCTTTAAGAACTGAAAAACCATCTGAAAACACAAAATCCTTAATTATTGCCTTTCATTGCGAACACAAACAAAAATTAAGTGGCTTTTGAATTTTCGACTAGTTCAACTAATAATTATTATTTGTAAGTGGGTACTGTGGAGATAGTTGAATTATAATTCAATATCATGAATTGTTATGAGTTAAACAACCAACTTGAAACCATTGGATAGCTATTTCATTTTAATATATAACTGTTGAAAAGCACGCATCCATGATCTATCATGGAATCAAGCCCAGTAAATTCAAGCACGATACTGAATCATTTGGTATAAAGATCGAATAATTTCGACCAGCTTTAAGTGGTCGACAAATATGACGTTAGTTCCTGCCTACTAATCAATCAATGTATGTATCTAAGCCCTATAAGAGGTATTTGACGAATCAAGTAGCTTGATGGTGACAACTTCGATTTAACAAATAGGCTGGGATCTCACATGTAGCATCAGCTCCTTCAAAATTTTAGGTACATATTGCTGACGAATGCTAACTAATACGTGACTCAAGTAAAGTGTTTCATGTTAGCTGCCTCTCTAACTAAGACTTCACAGTTCATTTAGTTAAAATTATTACCACTGTAATTTCCGCTACAAATTAGTAGCTAAATTAATCTTAATTCATCAAAGAACCTGTGATATAATATGACAATTTTCATCACAAGACGTTTAAAAAGGTGTCTGTAGAAGACATAACTTGTCGATCAGTAAGATAAATCATATTGTATAATTGTTTACATAGTGTTCAGGATGCTGATAATAATGTCTTATTGTTTAAGAAACATCAGGTCATTTTCATATTAGCCAACAGAATTAGGGCTTAAACTTTAAACTAGTGATCCGGACATGAACTGTTTATAATTCTAAGTTCAACTAATTTACGATATATGATAAGATTTCACTAATTGCTACACTTTTAAAGTTCAGTAACCCAAGTTCATTCATGGTACCAAGTTCAACAATTTTCACAAAGTTAATTAGTAATCAACTATTTTTTACTTACTTCAGCCGTTAATTCTGGAGTCCTAGTGAGAGCTCGTGACCAGTTCAGTTCAGCTGTGTTATTTGCTCATCAGTTACAGTGAGTGAAGTTTGGCATTATATATATATATATATATATATATATATATATATATATATATATATATATATATATATGGATAATAGATGTTTCTACTAAGGTTCAAGTATAAAACCTTTGAGTTTTTCTCCGAAAATTTGATCAGCGAATCAGTAAACCGGTGTCTAACAATTCATTTCTCCAGCATCACTACCTCGAAAACTGGGTGACAAGGGCTGGAATCCTACTACGAACGTCAGCTTTTGTAAATGAAAACTAATGTCGAATTCATGTATTGTTTTAGTCAACTACTTTTCATACTGAGACTTTGCAGACTCGGAGGTCCTAGACTTGAATCTTAGTGGAAGCATCAGTTATCCACTGGTGACAACACTCTCACTAGTACAGAACATCTGTATAATGCTACTTTGTCTCTAATGACTTACTGACTCAACTCACTTCGTCATTCTACATAGAAGTTGAGATCATTTATAAAATCCATGCTGTGTAACAGGCATATAAGAAGAGAACTACTATGTAATCCTAGATTTTTATTATCCAAACTTACATTATTGAGAAACATATTGTTACATAATCAATTAACATTTGAGCATACGTTTCGGACGTGAGGGCTTACTTACTTGACAAATTTATTAACAAGCTGCCGTAAAATGTTGTTTGGACGTCCCACTTCTAGGTAACATTGAAAGGTCTGAATATTTATAACCTTTAACGGGTAAAATATTCACATTTTGATATCTTTAGGGAGATACTATCACAGAAGCAAACGTTGTTTTAGGTTTCATTCCCGTCCATGATTTAACTAAATAATAAAAGTATTTTATTGATACCATAAAAAATGTTTGAACAATGATGTTCTAGAAATAACTGCCACTGTGTTAACATTTAAAAGTCATTACACAACTTTTGGATCCTTATAACAGTTTCGACTACATTTTATCGGGTAGAATTTATGGCGAATAGTAATTCCTTTAATAATAAACTGTTCTCGAAGCCAAAAAAATTCGTTGTTCATATATGATATTTGCAGTAAGTGCGTATTATTCATGTGTTTATTAAAAAGGTGTTGAATAGTGATATCTTTTAAAGTATGAGGCAGTAACATGGATTAAGGCTAATTATTCTTAGATTGCCTACAATCTGAATCGATAATGTATTCACTCATCTACCTATCTTTCTGTTAGATAAAAATCAGTCTACAAGGAAAATTATCAACCCTAGATAGAAAAAAAGTCATTTACGTTAATGATAATTAACATAACCAATAGAATTTCTTACCAAGATTAGAATGGTTAAAATATAAAATATCAGACAAATTTTCAACAACCCAATAATATTAATTATTGACTGATTGAATAATTTATAATAAACTATGAAAATTTATACTTATTTTCATCTAGATTTTGTAAAGATCCAAATATAACATTTCTAATGATCTCATACTTTGTATTCTAGGTTACTTCTAGTTCATGAATTTATTTTCCTCAGTGGCATTTATTATTAATGATATTGTAACTGATTATATTAACTATAATGTAAGCTAAGTGAAGTGTTGATGTTTATAAATAAAAATTTTAAGTGGGAAACATAACAAAACCTTTTTTTTAATATTTGTAAGGACTAAGCTTCAGAGATGTTTATTTTTACAACGAGGATGTCAATTGAAGTTTTAGAGCTGACTGATTATATCAGTACGCTTTTGTTGTCTTTCAAGGCGACATCATCAGTACTTATTACAAAAATTTAAGCTACTAAAGTGATTCTTTTGACCTAAAATTTCATTGATTGCTTTCTGTAGTTGCTCTTCGATTGTTCTCATGCTTATTTTAATTGTGCTCGTATCTGACCTGATATAATCTTGGCGTTACTTATCCTTCATCTTGTTGAAAGATGAAATTAATCAGAGTACAAGGCTTGGAATTTCTTGATTTTCTTTGTGCTTTCTTCTTTCCAACTTTTGACATTTTCCTAGTCAAATGCACATCCACAGTTGTTCACGTGCATTGATATATGTATTATCGTCTTGTCCAACAACTAGTTGGTTTTAATGTAGACGGAGAGTGTGGACAATTTGTCCGTTGTAACGAGCCAAATAGGTGCTAATGTTTATCTTGTAAATAACACTTTCCTAACAAATATTTGATAATTATTTCCTAGTTTAATGAACGTATTGATCATTAATGAGTATTATGTAATGTGATTTTTTAATTACCACGACAGGCTTCACACAGTGCTAGACCACGTAATTTGACTGTGTTATTCGTAGTTTTAGTGTAACAGTACGTATATATAAATGAATTCAACCATTTAACAGATAACATCTGTTGTCATATATTAACGCTGAGTGAATTTTCTAGTTGAAGCTGAAGTTCCTCAGTATGATTTAATTCGGATTGTAAATAAAATCAGGGACATCCATTTCGTTCTATTTAGGGCTCGTCAGCTGGATGTGCCTACATACGAATATTGACGTTCAAAACGAGACTCGGACTTTCTTAGTTTCGTTTCATACGCCACTTGGCAGCCACAGTATGAATTAAATCGTACATGTGAACTTCAGCTTATCTAGGTAATCATCTCATGTTGCACATATGGCGGCTGAGACTGATCAATTTCAGTCCTTATCAAACAGATGGAAAGATATAAGCACATTCAAATTATATTTACACACTCATCACGTAGATGCGGCTGCGTGGACTCAGTAACTTAGTAGTGAACTTTGTGTGATATATTACGAAGTGAACTGAGTTCGAGTCTCTTTGTGAGTGCTAACATTGGGTTGTAAGCACTTCCAGCTGACAAGCCCGAAATATAACAAAACGAATGTTCTGGATTACAGTTGTCAGCTATATTTCATATTAAATCATACTTGATTGTTGTTCAAAATTATGCACAGTATCAGCTTGACATTTTTTTTCAATATATTTCTAATGCTTTTAACGAACGAATAAAGTTGAATAGAAGTTACTTACAGAATTTTAACTTTAAGAGAAAACGTACTTTGTTGTTTATGTGATGGTAGTTTTATAAGGTTCTCAAAATAATGCTATTCCAAGAAATTTTCAGATTTAATAGAAAGCATTTATTTTCCATATTTTCTATAAATGTGTAAATGAGATAAAGATAATTTGGGTGGGTACGACTTTCACTCTTACTTCAATTACTTACAATTCATTGTTTAGTAATACATTATTTTAATGAATTATGAAAAAGTTTTGTTTGGGCACATAAATTATCTGTAATATCAATTTCTTTAGGGAAGAATGATCTCAATCAAATAAGCAAAGTAGATTTTTTAGTACTCCTAAATTCATAGTCAAAATTATACAGAAATGACTAGTGTTCCAGTAAAACCGTAACAAAAAAAACTACCACAAACATACATGTTGTTTAAATCGAATTAGTAATTTAGAAATTTATAAAAACCACTATGAAATTAGTTACAATGAGTGAACGACTAAGTAAGCTGATCCACGCATTTTGCATTATCTACCTTCACAGTTAAGCAGGATAAAAGTCAGGGAAAAAATATCTTCATGTAGCCAACGCTTTTTAACGAAATAATATAAAAGTAACTTTGGTGTTATGTATCGAGTTCGATTGACGTTTCTAAACCTCACATTTGTAATCGACAAAAAAACCCTTATTGTTAATCTTTTCATCTGTCTAATCAGATGATCCATCTGTTCTGATCCCAGTCAACGTTCTGTTAAAGTGGATTCAGCGAATTTACGTATATTTGACAAAAAATGATCTATGTCTTAAAATGTTAGTTCTGAGCATTAATTCTCGGTTATAGTGCCCAGGTTTAAAAAGAGTAACTTTGTTTTGCTGTAATGAATCCAGTCATCAAAAACGTGAAATTACCTTATAGGTTTTTGAAGATGCATGCAATAAAAAAATGATTAGGTTTAGTTACAAATATAGATCATCAATTTATTGTAAACAGATATATAAAGAGATATTCCATAAGGCATAAAATGAGGAATTAATTTAATTTAAGTGAACGCATAACTTTTATACTGATTCATACGCTCATTGAAACTTGATGTTTAAGAATCTATTATTAATGTTATGGAAGACTGTCAATAACTTGGCGACAATAAGTTGGTATATGTATGTATACTAGATACCTAATACAATTTGTCAATTTTAATAAGCGCATAAATGTAAACATCTTTACACATTAACACTTACATTGTAGAATAATAATACAACATTCATAAATACTTTCGTAGATCATTAAGTGATACGTGACATATTCACATCAAAAATTGTAACTTTAGAAAAATATTTAGAGGAAACATTGTTAGCAGTAAGAATAGAAGTTGATTAAAAGACTTTGGAAAATATAAGTTTGAATGTATGATTTAATTTTTGTTAAATACAAAATAACAATGGCAAACTAGGCAGTTAAGCCTGTGATATAATTCATCAATGATTCTTAATATAAATTAAGTTTTAATGATTACTGATGTCATTTGAAGAAGCACTGTAAACCAGAAATAGTGAAGTATTAGGTTTATGATTTCTCAGTAGTGCGCTACACGGTTCAGAATACAAGTTAGGATATGTAGATCTGTTTATGAATATTGTATTATACAACGATTAAATTAGGATTCAAAATCTTACATCTGAAGTGACGTGGTTTTTAGAACGAGTAATATTTTCAGTTTTCAATTGTTCTGATGGTTTTCCTACCAAAGTTACTTTGTATCTTCATATAGCAAGCCGATTCCTTTTGTTTAATTCCTATTTCTTGTTTTATTTATATTTTGAAACAACTTTTTGAATAAAACTGATGTAGTGATAATGGACTTGCAATTATTTTTTATATTTGTATAATTTAATCTTATGAATCTCACTGTGAACATCAACATTGGGATGCAGGTACATCCAGCCGATGAGTCCCAAATAGGACGAAACGCGCGTCCTGGATTCCACTTGCCAGTCACAATACAGATTAATTAATATTACAAAGTTTAAGATTACTAATGTGTTTATGCGCAACTTCCCAATCAGTTAATGTAAATGCTGTTTATATAGATGATTATAGGACGCATCATGTCTTTACTGTTCTATAGTTTGTCTATGATAGCGTGTAAAATAATTTATTACTTTTACATAATTTAAAGATTTCTTATATTAACCGAGAATATCTAGCATGAATTGGTTTGTAAACCTTAGCTCTAACTACAACCAAAACGTCTGCTGAACTGTTATGTATTTTCTATTATACCAATGAATTACCATCTTTACTTTACATATGAGTACTCTGTGAATCGTGATGCTTATTAAGCCACTGAATGATGCATGCTGTCAGACATGTTTTATTAATATTGTTAGTACATTTTCATTGTCAGTCATTTCCTAAGTACGAGTAATTTGTTACTCAGTTATGCATCTGAAGTGTCAAGCATAAATTTCAAGTACGCTTCATGATGTTTTATTAAGAACTTCATACTTCTAGTACCTAAGTTTGATTACTCTCACAACAAGGTTAACTATGGTATGCAGCTTGTATTTACTCATTCCAAAAAGCTATTATATTAGGGGACTAAAGAAGAGTAACAAACTTTTAGAAATGTTTTTGAAAATAATATTTCAATTATTTCGATAGCGGATAGTGTAGACATTCCATTTATATCATTGTTACGTTCCTCTCACCCTATCCTTTCGTTTAGTATATTTGCTGTTAGTATATTGTCTCTTATCATGAACTACAATTAATTGGTTATGCACAAGTTACCTCTATTCACTGACACATTCTTCTTTGTTTTGTATTATTGTAAAATTCCGAATTGGTTCGCTGTGTGGTCTGATTCTATGCATATATATAAAGAAATGTCTGAAATATAACAGCATTTGGATTCTAATTTCTGTCTGGTTGGCTCATCCCTCTTTTGTTCTTCATCTCCTGCTTGGGGGCTGGTAGTTGCAGCGTAGACGAATACGGGCCTTGACTGGTAATTATCGAGGTCACACGCTATATTTGCCTTATGGTTGTAATTGGCTCTAATATAACAATTGGCAATCGAGCTGACAATATCAAAATCTAACAAAAACTATTTTGGAAATAGATTTTTTGAATAAATTATACTATATTAGTGTTGAATTCAAGAAATCTTTCCTATTTGTTAAAAAAGAATCTATTATGTTTCTCATCATAGTGTAAAATTTATGATATATCATTTCATTTTGTATAACATTGTTATTTCAACTGTATTATTATGAATCGAGTTTATTATACACTAATCATAGTATTGAGTTGCTATAATTGTTTATCTGATCTACCTGAAATGTTGTTTTACTTTGTATATAGTATATATTCTAGTGAATAAGTTTTCATTATGATGATTCTATTTATGAAAGTTGTACAAAGTTACTTATAATGATGACAGTATTGTTTGTTAGTATTCATGTGTAAAATTTGGAAAGTGCCTTAAATTGAATCTTCATCTCATTGATAATGATTATTTATTTGCATACTTTAAAAAATTCTGCTATAAGATCTCAATAGGTAGTTTGTTTACTAGTAACAATGTATCATTTCATCACTTATTTATAAGTTTATATGACATTTTGTTAACTGGATTAGTTTATGCAAAAATTCAGTTTCATCCCAATTTATGCTAATGAATAAACAAACTTCTTACAACATTAATAAGTTCATATCAATATAATTCAGTTTTAAAGAATGAAGTCTTTTGAATAAAACTTTATTGAAGTGCTTATTCAATATTTTGTACGAATTTTTAATCATATAGATCATATTAGGTTGATGAGAAAACAATAATCAGCTAGTGCAAAGTACCATCTTTTGATCAGAAAATTTCAACTACGAAGTTTACGTAGTTAATAAATTTAGGTGAGAAAAATACGTTTGCATCATCGTATCAGGTCTGTTAAATATATTTTAGGGGAACCAGATGTTTAATGGTTTTATTTTCGGAGGCAAATGTATGGTTTTGTCCATTTACTAAAGTTTATCAATATGAATTCACAAGTCAAACTAAAGAGCATATATTATTTTTGTTTGTTCATTCGTTTAGCGTGTTTTCTTTATCTGCTCAAAGAGTTAAATGAATTGTTGAATAGATTTTCTAACAGCCAGTTGACATAATTCAGGGTGGTAGGTGTAGACTATCTAGTTGAGGTCTGTAATCAATAGTTGAAGACCTTGGTAGACAAAGCTCAGAATAGGTTGTAATATTACATTTGTGCTCACAGTCTATTTTCTCTGAAATAGCGTGCTTAAGAATTATTTTGTACATTCTTCGAGTTAGTTCATTCTTCTTTTATCACATTGATGTTAATATTGCTTCAAACGCTTACTTACTCATCCTAATGTTGTGATGTGGTGGAGCAACTTATAGTGAAGTATATATATGCCAGGTTCCATTTTGTTAATAACTGACAGAATATGATTTTCTAAATATGTCGAGTATAATTATAGAATAACTTAAATACACATTTAATCAACCTTCACACAAATATTATTGCTCAAGACTGAGCACATATGCATGCATTAGGTAAGTGAGCATTCGTTTGCCCCTGATTAATTGTTTATATTTGTATTGAAAGTTGATGATTTTAGAGAACAACCATAAAGTTATTTAATGTTTTTTGTGTGAATATATACCGGAGCCATGAATAATTGTTTGATTAATTTCTGGAAGAAATCTATAGACATTTTGAATTAATTCAATAATTGTTATATGTTTTGGTTTATCAGTAGATTGATTGCCCAATATTAGGTTAAAAGAGTCTTCATTACTCATTAGGTGTTATAAGACTCACCTAGTTGTTACTTTGCCAACTACCACATTTGTGTATGTGTGATGGTGACTATCGTAGAAGTAGAAGTAGGAGTGAAGATAGTTGTGAGTGTCGAAACTGAAACGCGTGATCAATTCATGATGCTTCTGACAATCGGTGTTTTGGCATGTTTGTAGGTGTAGTGTACCTGATTGGTTGGTTGGTTGGTTGGAATAATGACTATCAATTATTTGATGTGTTGGGTGACATAGTTGTGAAATTGTTGTAATGGTGCATATGCATTCAGTGTTTGCATTCGCTTAATCAGTGAACATTGAAATTAGTGTAAATATTTTTTCAGATAAATTAATTGTTTTTTCTGGAATTATATTCAGGTTGTTTGATTTGTTTCTAACATCACTGATATTGCTACAACTTCTAATTTGTTTTCACATTTGCTTTCTAGTGTAATATACGTTCTGCCAAAAAGTCTGATTTTATTACAAAGTATTTAGGCGTCCTTTGTTAAGTGGGATAAGCATTTGTTCGTTACATTGACTGCTTAGAAAGAAAGGAATTATTGTGAAATAAACATGAGATCAAAGTGAATGCTTTATATCTTTCATCCTCATTAAGATTTGAGATAACTTTATTTCGACACTTTCTATTAATCCTTTTTTCCTAGAATTATTACTTATCTTATGGCTGGTCGTAGAACAGAATATAAAAGAAATGGCAAATTGTATAACTAAAGGAGATAGCCAAGGCAGTCAGCACTCGGATTATGAAAGATCTGTAAGATTGGTGTTTGTGAAAGTAAGCGAAACGCTTTATGAAAATCGGAACGCTATCTACTTATTTTTGTTGAACGTAAGTTGATACTTGTTAATGAGAGGATTTCCTTGACTGATTTATTGTATAAATATAAATGAAACTATCAACTTAATTAATAGGTTGTATTTAGAAGAATGTTTTTATGTATAAGGAAGCACGTACTATCTATAAGTTACTAGAATAAAGAATATTTTCTAGGTTTCATTAATGGCCAGCGTATAATTTATTCACAGTTTATATCAGATAAATGCTCATAACTCAATAGAACCAATTTAATTAAATATTCCTATGTATCACACATGAATGAAGTAAAACATTTTACTGTGTACTTAAATTTCACTTTACTTATAAAATGAAACACAATTTTATATTTTGTCCAAAATTATGTAATAATTTAATATCAATTGATTATCTATAGATTTATTATTTGTAAAATAAAGATAATTAAACTCTAAATGAAAAAAAAAAGTTTTTCGTTCTGAGTAAAATCAGATCTAGTACTTATCTATGTTGCTAATAAAATTTTTTTCTAATTAAATTATTTTACTTTTAATATTATTGGATATGAACTTGTAAATCGTTAAAAATTAAGTTGCAGTAAACAACTATTCCGTTCTAGTTTAAGACAAGCATTAGTTAAGCATTAAAATTATTAAAAAAAAATCTAGATCTTCTTTTTGTATAATATGAATAATAATAATAATAAAAATAATAATAATATTAATGATAATAATAATGATAGTAATAGTAATAATAATAAACTAATGGGTTAGGAAAAGAAATCAAAAGCTAATTGGTTTTCTGTAATATTATTGTGTTGTTACAAATTACTGTTCTTGTTTCACTTATGAAAATGGATTTTGTTTTAAAGATTTTACTAAACAATTAATTCTTCAAATTTAAGTTGAAAATAGAATGAATAAAGTTATAAAAAATAATACCAGAAACTTTACCATGAGAATGTTTTATGTATATATGTGATAGATAATTTTTAACTGTAGACTTTTTACACTTGATTATATCTATTATAAATGATCAAAGAAACTTATACTCCACAGTGTCTAGGTTGCTACAACTCACTTGCAAATAGTGCACGTGGAATATAGGAACAGATAAATTATGATGGATTTGTTTATCGAAGGATTATGATTAGAGAAGAGAAGTAAACAAGAAATTCAAGGTCACAGAATTTAGAAACCCAATTATCATTTTACTTCTCCTTAGGAGCTATCAATCCTTGAACTTGGGAACTGGTAGAAATTCTATTTTCAATTATCTCAGGATATTAAAATGAAATCAATTTCTAGTCATCATTATCAGTGACATAAATTGTGAAAGTGTAAACAGAACTAAAAATAGTTGACTAAACTTTATGGTTAGTTACCAGGTTCAATGAAAATTTGAAACATATGACTGACACAAATTAACAATAAAAGTTGATAATGATTACAAATTAGGTTGTAGAACTAAAGTGAGTTAAAATCAAATGAGTAAAGTCAAAAGGTTTTGATACAGTCTGCTGTTTGGTTTGGTTCGGGTTATAAGTTCGTTATCGTTTCAGTAAAGTGGTGGAAATCCAGATCTAGGGAATTCGAAAAAGGATCAGAAGACAATTATTGACAGCATAGTAAGCACGAATGATGAATTCATAATTAAAAACAAAAGAATTATTTAACAATTAATGGTACACAAGTATGAATTAGGTACTATATAATAAGTAAAACTGTAAATAGCATGAGAATTTTTGTGAATGTATAACAACCATATAATCAGAAAGATTATTGAAACGAAAGATAATGCAACTTAAATAGTAGGTACTTTTCCGACAATTTTAAAGACGCATCTAAAATGTTTTTCTCCAGAACAGATAAACACGTTTAAGCCATAACTATGATAAAGAGGCTAATTATTTCAATAAATCAATTATTCACACCATGATAAAGGAAGTATGTAGTTTTGGTAATTTCCCACCAGACTTAATAATTACATGCAGAAATGTTTATCTGGTACATTCAAACCTTTGTTTTTGATAAAACTCCGATACACATATATACAGTGATATATGATGTTGGTGGTAATTATTATAGCTAAATCATGCAAGTGTTATTACACCTTATCAGAAATATGTGAGAGCCTATGGAATAGAGTAATAACAAAATGAATAGATCAACAATCAACTAATAATTTGTAGAATGAGGTAAACAATAATTAAAATAAACTAATAACGATAAACCTAAAGGCAGCATCTAGCATTTTTTAAATTTGAATATTACAAAAATAAACCATTAATTTAAAGAAACGATAAGTGGCTACGGGAATAAGGAAGCAAACAAATGATTTGTATATGTTAATTTTATATCACGACTTTGTCTGAATTAGACAACCAAGTGAAAACAAAAACCACTGAAGAGCCACTTTGTCCTAGTGTCGAGTACTCTAAAAAAAGTGAACATCCACGACTCCACCGAGGATTTAGCTCTGGACCTTTGTGCTCTGAGTATAACTTGTAAAAATTAGATCACTGATTAATCTTTTAATTCAGTCAAAATGTAATATATTTGAGTGACCTCATCCAATCTCGTCGGTGTGTATCTGTATCACACGCGACACGGGCGAATTCTATCGGTAAGCATCTTTTTTTCTAAAAACTGATTTGTAAAATCTCGATGTGTATTGCCTCGCTTGTGTTTAACAAACAGAAGCGCACCATCTGATCTGAAACTTTTGTGACAACTGATGGGATCGTATCATTTTTACATTCTACCTTATAATCGGGATAAACTGCATACTTTAGTAAACCGTTCAAAGTTAGCAAATAAAAAACGACAATATCTCACGATTGTTGAGATTCTAACAACTAAATTAAACATGAATAAGAAACGAAACATTATTTACATTGATATTCAACGCCATATTCATAAATTACCGTTTACTGTAGATAAATAATAGACTTACGAGTTCATTTACGATAAATTTATCTACCTCATCTTCTAAAATTAGTATGGTCAAATATTTGGTTTTGAATATACATAAATTCTTGTTGGGTTTCCATCTAGTATTCATGAATTATGATAAAATCAACTGTAGTGACTATTTTTCAAGTTTTTCTGCATACACAATATAATGAAATGAATTGTTCTATGGTTGAATTTTTGATTTTAGTTTCTGTAAATTCATCAGTTACATTACTGTCTATATCTAGATAAATTATAGTTATCTAATCATATCACAATGATTTTGATTACCATTTAAAGAGACTTATAACCATGAACTTTAATTTATTCGTTAAATATTTAATTTATGAATAAAACATAATAAATATCTGTCAATCATAGCTAATGCCACTTAATGAAGTCAGGAATGGTGGAGAAATGTAACTGTATTGAAAGCATATTTTCTTTCTTTTTACCAAAGTCGTTTAAACTATACAAATCATAAAAAAATGTACTTTGCAATACAATATACATTTTCCAGAACAATCAATTTGATGAATAGTTAGTATATGAGAATATAAAATTCTCAAATTGTCTTACAGAAAATTTGAAGCATGTTCCTTCTCCGCTTGTAACCATTTGTAACATGACTATTTCCGTGTTGACGAATTCATATTTTTATTCCCAGTGCTTTGTTTCTTTAACGTTATTTTAATTTTATTTTCTATATCATCATCTTAAGCATAAATATTCTGCATATGGTTTAGCGAATTTGTGAAACTAATTTGTGTCAAACATTAAATGAAAAATCTTTTTTCGCCTAAGGAACTTTTATTTTGATAATTAATTTAGATGAAAAATATTACGACTAGTTATAAATAATGACCTTACTTGGACTAGTACAACGATTGATAAACAAAGACTTATTATCATTACACTTGTAAGTTTACACTGTCTAGCCCGAATCCAAAATTAGGAGAATACTGAATGAATGAACCAACCAGTCTAAATTTCATATAATAGGTAAAATACACTCGTGCCAATTTAGACCCCACATCTGTTCAATCGGAATAATAAAATCAATGCAAAGCAAACAGATGTATAAGCGATTCATTAGTTTTAGTTAGAAAACGATATGATAACAATTAACTAGTTGAATTAGAGATATGAACGTGAAGCAATGTAAAATTAATAAAAACTAAATTGTCACTATACAACTAATCAAAATATATAAGATAATCTAAAAAGTTGCCATTGAAGTTTAGTAATTTTCCACTCTTTCACTTTCTAATAGAAACGATCTTCATTTCAAAGTGATGTTACTTGGAGAACAAGCAAAACAATTGATAGGTTTTCTTGTAGATTCAGAATGAATTTATTATAATTGAGCTTACATAAGTGATCGAAACTGCGACACAAATCTTTTGTTACCAGCACACTGCTTTTAAATGACTTGAATAAAATCTACGAAGTTACATTTCTAAATTCAGTAAATTTGCAATACTGTTCTGCCACTGTTCAATGCCACCGGTCGATACCTGGCTGACTTTTGATATGGCTAGCTTCCAAAATCTCAGCTTTAAACGATATTTTCGGGATTTTTGAAACTGGTCTTGCATGATCATACAGTTGTAGCTATATTTATATATTGTTCATTCACATAAAACTTAGTTTCATCACAAAACGGCATTATTTAAGGAACTTATATTCAGGCTTTAGGATGAATGTCATACATCCATCATTTTTAATGATAGAGTTTGCTGAAATTTTGTGCAGATATACTCATTTATAATATTTATCTTTCTTAATATCCTTGATGATAGAAAATTTAAAAATTACTAACTAACGCATAATATAAGTATGAAACATCGGAAAATGAGCTACCATAGCCTTACTAAATCAATATCTCATCAAATAATAAACATCATCAAAAGATATCCACTACTATCTTGACCTAAATGAGAAAATAATAATCTTTGATTATAATGAACTTTTGATGAACAGCTGTTTGTGTTTTCCTTAAAGCGTTTGATTCTTTCCTGTTTACATTATTTTGTTTAGTTCATCTCATACTTTTGTTTATCTTGTACTTTTCTTTGAATCGATTTATCAAACAATACTGAAGTATGAGGTTATTAGGTAAATTTGAAAATTGTAGAGCAAGTAGCTTAGAAAGAAAAAAACACTTGACAAATTAGCCCCTTGATGGCATATTAAGAACAGCATAGTGGTGAGACTACTCATCAAACTCGTCATTTAAAGAAAGTTTCAGATTTGTATGAATTATTGTTAAGGTGAGAGTTCTCTGATTGGATGCTGGTCCAGTAATGTCAATGGTAAGGTGAGACTTGAAAGTCTCATATTTAAACCTTAATAAGGTTGTGGACTCTTATTGATGAATATGGCGAAATCGTTATTCACTGCTTCCACGTTTTGAACGATACCTAACTGTGATCAATATGTAACGAATAGATGGCAAGCGAAAATTATATTAATATAAAATTTCTAATCATTTTATTAACGTAAATAAATTTATTAGACAATTACGTTCAGATAAATTTTTAGTAAATCCAAATTACGATAGTATAAAGGAGTTACAGTTACTCAGTAACATTATTTATATAGCATTCAGGGTTAACCATAATGAATGTAATTTTCCACTGGATAGACAACAAACAGCAATTTACTTCGAATTTGGGCGTAACTAACTTAAATGCAGATATTAAATGCATCTAAATCATATTAATTTAATTAAGAAATCTCATCATCTCAAACTCACTTACATGAACTTTTCAGTTTAATTTTGATGCTTTTATTGTCTAACTGGATAGCAATTACCCATGATGATAGCAACAGTAATCAGAGTACTATAGATAAACTTTATAGCTAAAAACACGCACTTTTACTGATGAATCATCCTTACTCTTTTTTCAAAATATAACTCAGTTACCATTGGGGAGGGGTTGTGGAAACCTCTCTGTTCCTGATAGAATTTTCTAGATGTCCTACTGCTACGATAGTGTAATATAAAAATTAAATAACTTTTACATGAAAATAGAGCATTTTGTTTAGTATTCATTCTTGCTGTTTCTTTCTATCAACAAAAGTGTCATATTTATTTAGATTCTTTTTCTCTTTATAGTTTAAAATACGTATCATATGCTGTAGTGAATGACTTTTTCGAAAAAAATATCATCCATATTTTGTAATAATGATTGACCTATTCATTCATAATCACTTTACATTGAATTTAAAACCACATCATTTCGATATTACAAACCTAAAATAGCCGATCAAATACAAATTGTTATTTTCTACATGCTACACTGTACGAATTCTTCTGCATCACTAAGGTGAACACGAAAATATGTTACATTCGTTTACTTATTATTCCATTTTAAACATAGTAATCAAAAATATTTAACATATCTGGATATAATTTTTTCCATTGAATAAATCAATATACCCCCCCCCCATTATATAATACGCAATATTATTCGCATATCTGTGATATCTTATCCGTATATAGGTATATCACTTGGCTTAAATTAATTCATCGATATTGACCTAAGACTAGCAGATACACCACTATTATTTACTTAAGGGTCATTGTGGAAAAATAAGAAGTATAAAGAGTGAAAAAAGAAATACTATATCAAAGCTAACTAATAGCGAAGAAGGGGATCATACAACAATTTCTAAAGCGAAACAAATTCATTATTAGAATAAAAAAGAACAATTTCGTAGTTCATCAAAATATGAATGCAGTCTGATGAATTCAGCTATAAACAAATAACTTATACAGTAATCATAAAGAAAGCAACATATCAATTATGCAAAATTTACACTAAAGTAAAGCTATTTAGTCAGTAAGATATGATAACAAAAATTCTAGTAAATCAAAAGAACCAATTGTGTCATTGTATAAATAATCCAAAGTGATCAGATAAGAAAGTGTTCTTCTCACCAATGTCATTTGCATTAGCTGTACAATCGTGTATATGCAGAGAGATTACACACTTAATAGTATATACTAAAATAGAAGTACTGCACACAAAAAACAAGTTGTCAAAGTCACTTAAGAAGGAATCAAAGTGAATTCAAGTGTCGATTATGAGCTGCGTACTATTCATAGAAATTAGAAGGCAGAAATAGTTTACCTAATAGTCTGCATAACTGTTGAAAATCTCTTCGACAGACGGAATTGTAATAATTGTTTACTTGAGAAATATAAAGACGATAATAATTGAATGATGAAAAAACAAATAATTAATATTTAAGAGAGGATTGAAAATTAACTATAGTGAATAGGAAAAGATTAGAGCCAACAAAAATAAGCCTTTGTACTAGTTTCTTTTAAGTGCAAAGTGCTGGTTTGGATTGATGAATGACTAAGGCCTCCACTGTATCTAATTTTCTGATTTATACCCTTTTAAAACAGGTTTGTTTAACTTTGTGAATAATGTGGAAGGGTGATTCTAAAGAAGCAACATGACCAGAGGTTGCCATATGTTCGAGAAGAAACCTGTTGGTCGGCCTCCGTATTCGTTTAGAAAACCAAGCAGAGTAGTGTTTAGAGATCCGTTTTGACAGTGTACGCTTTATGGAACCGAAGTAACTTTACTGTAGCAATTAAACTTGTATGTATACTTCGATGTGCCTCAAAACGGTAGACTTGTCTTTTACATGATGGCGAACCGAAGTCCTACTGGAAATAACAATTAGTAGTTGGGCAGCATAGAACGTTTCGTGAACGGTTTTCAAAAGTTTATTCTTCGGAGTCTCTGCAGCAATTTCTCTTTGAAATACAATATTCATGAAACGGTATTTCTTTGGAACCATAAATATTCTGTTATGAGGCATTTTTTGTTTCAGGTTTCTTTCGATGAATTTTTTGGGGGTCAATGGTCGTTGCCAATAAGTATCCGTCTCAGGTTCTCCAAATCAGACTCAATCGTATCATTGGTGTAGATTGGTCTGATCAATAATGCTAGCGAATGAGTGATGTTTCTTTTTTGTTCAAAGGAACCCAACTATGGAATTTCAAATACTGTACATTACGGCATGGTTTTCGGTAAACTGATTCATGTAATGAGTCATTCCAACTTCTTTGTGGCAAAACATTCAAGAAACGGGATTCTGAAGTAGATTCTAATTTTAGTGTAACAACTGTTAGTCACATTCAGGATATTAATAAAATCCGTATTTTTGTCGCAAATTGTGAAAGTATCGTCTAAATATCTTTTATAAAAATAAAAGTTTCTAATTACGGGTCTAAGAATAACATTTCTCAGGTTTTCGGGAAAACAATCGGCTGAAAAAGGGCGAAGTGATAACCACATCGTTAAGCCGTTTTGTTTGTCTATAAAACTTATTTTAAATCTAAATTGCACACTTAAGACACATTATAGAAGTTGTTACTTAAAGTAATGTTTCAAAACACTCATGTTAAAGTTATTACTATCAATATAGTCGCATAGAAAGCGAATGCCTCAGTGAAAGGCATACTTGTAAAGAGAAAGACAACATTTAACGACATCGTTCTTCTTCAGTTTAAGTTAAGATCATATAATAAGTCAACAAAATTGAATGAATCTGTGGCGGTATTGTTGCTAAGCTTACTTTTAACTGGTTGTTAAATCTAAGCAAGCTATTTGGCAGCATCCAGGTACGGAGAATAGTTCTTATCTAACAGTGAGTGTAGTGGGACATCCTACTTATATACCTTAGAATGGCCCTATTATTGTGGAATAACAGATCCATATAACCTAATATGTTCAAAGAGGTCAAGCTTAATGACACAATCATTTTCCATTTTCTTGAGAACTTTTGAAAGTTCTTATTCGACTTATTCAGTGGTGTCTTTTTAAGAACTTTCTTTGGAAAATTTATCTACGTCCTATTTGATGAAAAATTTTTATGTCAATATAATCTTGATGATCGATCAGAACAACCTGAGCACTCATATCTGAACGACTTATCACTAAGCCCTTATTTCTAAGAACATCCATTGGTTAGAATTCATGCTTTTTCGACAACTACAGTCTAGCTGATGGCCTTGTGCGTATGTATTGATTGTAACAGTTTACTAGTGTCGTTTTGAAATGTTCAAAATTTTTTGAAGAGGTGAGACAAGTTCAGTTTTTTGTCGATTTAATTTCTCAATCTAAATTTTAGCTTTCAATTCATCGAATTTTGTTGAATTTTCACAGATATTAAGGCCTAATAATAAGGCTTTCATGTGTAGGGTAAATAATGTAATTTCTGACTAGTTAAATACTCATTTTTTGGGTGATTCAGTAAAATAAGTGTGAATTTTTGTAACCTTTACACTCTTCACAGACTTTGCGATAGTGTCAGTAGAGCGCTTTTCTGCAATTTGTTTGTATAATCCATGAATTTCTGCCGTTCCTCTTCGGTGAGTTCATTTAGAGAAAGTGTTTGCAGAGGAATATTTCGTTCCTTTTCCGATAACCTACTCTGAATCCTGTCAATATAATTCATTGTGAGTCGTTTTAGTGATACAAAGTAGAGATGATTGTGATTCAGTCGTTATGTTTCCCAAAACTGTCTTGGATATTCATGTTTGTTAGGTTTAACATGAGTGCTATTATCGATGAAATTCTGTAGAAAACCTTCAAGTTTACTTAGATTTATGGTGTTGGATGATTTTAATTGTTTACACCGTAAAATAAGACTGGTGTTTTTTTCAGAATTGATTTGTTATGTGGCCAAAATATTGATATTATTTCATGAGATGCAGACGTTATACTGATCTTCTAGATAAATGAACTAATATTCTTTCAGTTAAGTCTATGGAATTAATATATTTCGAACTATGTGAAAGGGTAGTTGCCATTGTGAAATTTATGTATTTTTCTATTTTTGTCAATCGCTAGTTAACTTAGTTATATTAATTGGGAGTAAATTCTTTAGTGATTTTAAAATCCGTGTAAATTATCCAATAGAACTTAATACTCATTGATATTTATGAAATCATATTTACTAAATACGCAAACAACAAAATACCTAAAATTCATATAGAAAACAATATAATGTAAATTGTTTCATATATAAATTTGAATAAATCACGAAAAACTCTCACAACAGAATAATATGAATTCAGTTATTTAATGGAACCTTTACGCTTGCTTCGATAATCTTTTAACAAAAGGTTGGTGCGTGTAATGTAAGTTCAAAATTACCTCCCATTCTCTTCATTGATCATATTCGCCTGTTAATAAACTAGGAATAATTGTATTATTCATTTAGAAATAAAACTATTACATTTAATTTATATCATAATGTATGAAAAGCTTTCATAAGTCAGAATTAATAGAAATAGAAATAAATGTAGAATGGTCATAGAAAATGTTCATTTAGTATGGTATTTCAATGTTAGACAATAATCTTGATGAACGCATTGAAATTAAAAGGCGACAAGTTACAGAGAAATCACTGTTAAATTTTACGAAATAGTAACTATGTAAATGAGTTTATTTTTCTATAAAAGTGTAATAAGCTCAAATATATTTACCAATTTACATTTGCATACCATAAACGGATTGAGGTGCAGATGGGTTACTGTATATATCCCCCACTACATTTGTATTAAAATGAAACTATCAAGTCAACACGTTTCCAGCACTACGATCGCCCATCATTTCTTTAATGGTAGCTTTGATTTTTATCTTGTAAAATCACTGAAAACTGTCTAAATGTAAATAACTTACGATTTATTAGGCTGCATAAATAACTTCAGTATCAAAAGACTCATGTTAAATTAATGCATTTTAGAATGACAATGTTGCCATAATAACACTTACTTGCGTCTCATTTTGTACTTTTATATAGCTTCATTGTCTTCATTCTTCTTAGTATTACTTTGGAGGTTTGCTCATTTCAACATTACGCTAAACTCATTTACATAGTTGCTATTTCGTAAATTTAACAGTGATTTCTCTGTAACTTGTCGCCTTTTAATTTCAATGCGTTCATCAAGATTATTGTCTAACATTGAAATACCATACTAAATGAACATTTTCTATGACCATTCTACATTTATTTCTATTTCTATTAATTCTGACTTATGAAAGCTTTTCATATATTATGATATAAATTAAATGTAATAGTTTTATTTCTAAATGAATAATACAATTATTCCTAGTTTATTAACAGGCGAATATGATCAATGAAGAGAATGGGAGGTAATTTTGAACTTACATTACACGCACCAACCTTTTGTTAAATCACCTTTGAAACATTGGATAGCTGTTTTATTCAACTATAAAACTTCTATTGTACATATTCGCATATGCTTTCTTTTAAATAGTCATTCATTTAAAAAAAAACGTTATTTCGAATTAAAATCCTATATTTAAGTATAAATGATTGATATATTTCTGATACTATTGGAATTGAATAGCCCATTTTCGTGTCCCTTTTGTTTATTTACTAAAGTACATAGTAAATCATTATTATTTCGTAAATGACATTTCCATTAAACTTATTTATATATTATTAAATTTAAATGTTTCTACAACTTTGGAACTTGAGTGTTTAGGCAATTTTCATTTTTATGTCTCTAGACATGTGATATTTCAAATATTAGGAATAGGAACAGAATATTCAGGTATTACTTTTATGATTGAAAGTTTTGTAATCAGTATATTCCAATTTGAATACAAACATATATCGATTATTCGAACTTCTACCTTAGTCAACTCATTTTCGTAATGATGTGTCGATACTCTTGGTGTAATAACTAGATTTATGCCTAAATTATGGACTGTGATTAAGTTTACTTATTATTTGGTTTTGGGGAAGCTTATAGTTTTGACGAATTTATTTACAAAAGCTGTACATCACTAAAGCATAGACAGCTTTATCTTGGAACATTCAGTGATCACCGATCATTCTATATCACCCGAGGTTTTGTCTAAAATTGCCTACAGAATTAAACAAACAGTGCAAAAGGAAATACAAATCAGCGACTTATGCACTTCAAAGGCGTTAGTTGTCCATACCTTTAAAAAGGATCTATATGTTCAGAAGAGACACGTATAGGCCCTTATTTTACTTTTTCCTAAGTCTAGTTGTTTCTCCCTCTTCTAATTCTTTTTTGACATACTCCAAGACCATTAATTACTTATCATCTTTTTAATAATTTTACAATCTCAATTTTCTCGGATTTTGTCCATTCCTTCAATTTCATAATACTATTACTATTGATCCTTTAATTCGTTACACAGTTCTTTTGTTTTGCACATCTAAACACTGCATGATACCATTGAGTTTCTATTTTCTCAGTAGTTTAATTTATCCAATGAATTTCTATAAATACGAATGTACAGCTTCTGTAAATGAATTTATCGAAAGGAAACTTTTCTATGCTGAAATGCCTCCTATCTTTATTAGTTGATACAATGATCTTCCTTCGTTATATAATTGAATCTATGAGCAGTATCAGGTAATGATATGTTTTTGATTGTAAATAATCAGTACGTATTACAAAGTATATTATACAGTTAAATAGTTAGTTATATCTGTTCAATGTCACTTTCTTGCGTCATAGCTAACAGTTTAAAATAATTATCAGATGTGAAATTTCGAAATTAGCACTAACTGTATTCAAGAATAACATTTATTAAATGATATAATTTTTCTGAGCTGATAACTTAGTGTCACGTTAAGAAAGCAGTAAGGGATCATATAAACAAAATAAGATATATTCATTTTATCTAGTTAATCTCCCATCAGTTGGATGCCGTCTTACTCATCATACTATAGAACTGATTGATGATCATAAAGTGAAATGAAACAAATTAACATTGTTAAGTATAGAATTTGAATTTAAGTAAAGTAGATTACATGTTGGTGAAATCGTTATGCAATATATGGAAAATTCAGTTGAATCTCTATGTCAACAATAAATTACATATGTAACTAAAATTTTACTGTTAATTTACTCTGAAGACAGTTTTCTCGATTAGCGTATACTATTGTGATATTTTCCTGCACCTATTTACCACAACTTTAAACAATCTCCCTTATTCATGTTTTTTATCATAGGCCTTTATCGAATGAACTCCGCCTGGAGTTTTACTGGGGTTGCTGCAGGTCCCAAACCTGGATAAAGTACGATAGGTTGGGCATGGGGTTAGCAGCCCCATTTCGTAAATCAATAACCTTGCTAAAAATGCTAGCTAGTAAGAACCTTTGATTGAATCATCAAATGACACATGAATATTTCTGTATTCACGTTCGACGGTAATTATTATTTAAATTCAAAATGAAAAAGAATCAAAAAATATTATTAATGACTTTTATTGGATAATTCATCATATCACGTGATAGTAAATCATTCACGGAAAAATTAGCATATTACCGATGACAACAAAGACATTGGAGATCGAAACAAACTGTTCAGAATTATACAAGAGACACTATTATTGATACTTGAAGTCAATGTATAGTAGTGAAGAAAACAGGGGAATTTTATATTTTACAAAATAACTTTATTTAACAATATTTTCCAAGACTTATTCCACTGATTAACTGGTTTTATTTATGAATAAATAGTATTCGAAAAATTATCAATTGTATATAATAGGAAGCACATATTGACAACACTAGACTAGGTTTTATTAAAGTTCGAACCTGGCCTACAAGTGGAATTCATTATTCACTTGTTCCACTTACTTGCTTTACTCGCAAAACTAACAAGTTCAAGTGGACACATTTATTCAGCAAGTATTTAATTAACATATAATGGTTTGTAACTTAAGGGTGCCAATAATAAAGACTGTAGTTCACCACTTAACGGCTCAATTCATAAGACATCTGAATTTAACAAGGTAAAACTAGATTATTGATTTATGGTTTGTAGTCACAAACCAGAGTAAATAATGTCTGTGACATAAAGTTATACCGAGAAAGTCTCCTTAAGATGCAGATATTCCAACAGTGATTTTAGCACCAACAGTCTGAAAATACAAAACCTTATAAATAATAGACCTACTTGATATTCTATGCTGTTTTCAGAGTAGTTTATATTAGAATGTATATTACTAAAAATACAATAATTAGGAGTAATCTGTCCTATTCGCTACTTCTTACCACTTGGAGGGTTTGTTCAAGTGATTCAAAATTTAGTCCGCTATATTATAATGTTATATCATGTTAAATCACGTAAACAACTGCTATCTACCACTACTCTCCTCCTCCACGGAATGTTGTGGGATCCTTGTGTAGTAACAGGAACAAGATTTCATTTTATTGAACATGCATGGTCTTTAAGCAGGTATTGATATAAATCGTTTGAATTGGGGAGTCACAAGTTTGATCACATCTGGAGCGTACTTCGACAACAGTGACAGTTCTACTAGGCCTAATGCATCTCTTTGCTGAACACTGTGGATTCTTGGGCTGAATAGACGGTCTGAGTACACTTCTCAAACTGACTTCCTGACTCGGACTGGTGGTTGTGCTGAGCACGCGTCTATTAGGAGAAGTAATTTGTAATCCCGTGGATAACGGTGAGATTACCGTCATCTCACTACCTAGACGTTTCATATTTGGACTGACCTGGGTAGATGTCTCCAGTACTTCATCTTGCTTCTCTGGCGTAGCGACACTGGGCACGTGGGAGATACTTCTACTGGACATTCTGTCTGAACTTGGGAGTCGATTTCGCACGTGAGCTTAAGTAGTGCTTCATCTACTGATGGTAGGCTGGTGCTGCTGATCTGGATACCTGTTTGTTCCAGCGCTAACTCAATTAATCGCTGGTTTGCAATTAGAAGCTGATGCAGCAACACGGTCGTACGCTCACTTAAAACCAACATACTGAAATATTGACTCAGGCCAGCCTGCAAATTGATGCAAGGCCAATAATAATAGCTTGAAATGCTGATTGCTCCTTGATGAAACGTATTTATGAACCGATGACCTTGAGAGCACCGAGTTTGTTGTGATTCGTTGATTTTCACCCAGTCGCCAACTGTTATGGTGCGCGAAAATCGTTGGTGGTTGGTGGTTGAGCGAATGCCGAATGATGGTGTGCCTTGTCGATAATTGCCAGTCTGCACTATGCCCACTGAGTCCCAAGCCGAAATAAAAAGAAACACAAGCCAATCAGTTAACACTAGTGAACTGAAGAATTTATTTACACAAATACATCGATTTTTATATCAATTAATTTACAGTGATTATTCATCAAGTGAAATTATCAACATTTAATTAATACAATGAAATTACTGTCAAACTGTACTCAGGAGTAGGACTCATATTGAAATCAAAGTAATGTGATGAAAGTTTACAAATAAACCTTACAAAAACTCAATACAACTTCTTTCGTTTAATTAAATCAATCATTGTATCTTTAGGGATTAGGAATCCTTAACAAAAATAGATGACGAAATAATTGTTGATAACATTCGTTCACTTGGGTATTTAAAGAAAATTAATCAGTTAAGATATACAATTATTGTGCAGATAGTTAAGAGGCAAAAATATTCTCTATTCGATTCTTTGGCGAGATTGAAAGTGTGTACTGCTTAGAAATTTCAAACTGGAAAGAAACATCAGTCCAGTGTTTTATTGTTTTCAGTAGTACCTAGTCTGGACTAATTTGTGACAGACAACAAAATTATTTTTGCCAATCTCTACAAAACCATCTTACCTTAACTATATGCAATAGGTTAATCAAATTCATGGCTGCTTAAAAGTATCAAAATACTTTATAAAAGTTACTGTACAACTATCCGAATGATTGCGTTAAATAAAATGGTCAAACCAAGGAAATTATTGACTTTGTTATAAATATATCTTATACAACTGAAGTTGTTAATAGACGCAAGAATCAAAACGTTTAATCGAAAAATAATGCACGTTAAGAACGAAAAATACTAGACTTTGGTTATGTAATATGTTGTCAAGTAATTCAAACTTAACGATAATTCACCTGGCCTGAAATTTACACACTCGTGGATTAATACTTTTAAATAGCTTAGAAACTTATGACCAAAACAAAATACTGTCATTATTTCCTACAATGATTTTATATAAATCCAGACAATCATATGACTTGAGTGTACCTCAATTTTTTTAACACTACTATGATGTGATATTATTCGTATATTTATTCATATGTATGATTTCTTTTTATAAGGTACTACGTTAATTCGATCTTCTCATTCCTTTATTATCGGTAGTCTATTTCATTTTCGCTTTTCAGCCTACTCTATTTATGAGAAATATGTCTGAACCCACAGTGAAATATTCCTGGCCTGCTTGTAAGATTGCATGGATTTTTATTGCTAATTAATTTTTCTACTATGTAGAGTGCTCTTATTGTGTTATTCCTGTTGTGATTATTGCGAGGATTAGTATTACAACTAACAGTAGGTATATGAAAAACACAAAAATATTTCTTTACCAAAACATTGAGAAAAAGGCTTATCCTGTTATGTTATTGGTCCAAACTTACTAGATGACTGGTAGAAAGACGTGTAAAATTATTTTCAGAATTAGAATTATGACAATGCTGATAAGTGATAACCTTAAGAAGAAAAAAGCACATTGATTGCCTCCAGTGAAGAAAATATACTTTCTAAGGTAAAATGCCAGTCAGACGATTGATTTGTTGCTTAGTTTTTTATGATGAAAAGAAAGCAACACGTAATGTAAAGTTAAAATGGCTATTTGACTGGTTGAACAGCTGTTAATTGAAAATGAAAAACAAAAAATCAATTATTAAACTTAAATTGTGGCTGACAGTTGGAATTCAAAACATACAATTCATCCTATATAGTATTAATCAGCTGGATTCACTTTTGTTTTATTGATAATGTTCATTTTGGGACTAACTTATTTCTTTCACTTAAGATACTATTATGTTATCCACTGTGCTACTAAGTAGAGTTGATCCACTGAAGATTCACATAAAACAACGATAAATATTCAGTTAAAATTTATAGCATTAAACGTTTATAAACTGGTTTGTTGAATTACATTTTGCATTCAGATAGTTTATTATATGATTATGAGTGATAGACTAATTGTTTTAATGAATTGAATTAATCTTTAGAAAATTTTTATTAAAATCAAGACATGGAAACAAAGCATGTTTTTTTACAATAAATTTTAACCATGTTACACACTTAAATGTCAGAATTTGTAATTCAAATGGATAGCCATATTCGAACAAGTGTATCGCATAAAATTATAGCATATAAATGTGTGATGGGCAATAAAATAAAATGATTGGGTGTTGTAAAAACTGCTGATTTCAAGAGTAAGTTTCATGGATTGAAAATAACTTGTCAATCATAAAATTGTCTTAAGCACTGGACGTATGTTCTGTTCTGATATGAAACTCCAAATTAGTAAATTTTTCTATGGATCGATAGGTTATTTTATCAGTCAGTAAAAGAAACTCATCTAATTGACTCTATAACATTCATTCTTTAAAGATTTTATTAAGACGTGAATATGTTTCTTCATATCCTTAGTGTGTTTATTGTTCGAATTCAGGGTTAACATTAGGGTTATAGATTTACTGCTGCGTATTGGGTTTTAGTCCAGGAATAATAATAATGCAATTTCCTTAGCACTACATTGTTCACACTGTGATATGAAAAATAATTTTTCATACTAATTTATGCTTTTTTTAGCAGTTCTTTTACTTTTTGATTCTTGGTGGATTTAGGCACTGTTTCGTAGATTTTTACTGAGCGTATATCACACCGTTATTTTCAGACACTAACAGATTACGATCACCCTTCTCTATATTATAAACATAAAATAATAATTTTATCAGATTAACGGTGAAATATTTTAGATACCCGTGCTTAAAATAAATGATGTTCCAGTTCTATAAGAGGCCATTATTATTTTGGTTTATAATAATAAGATTCTCCAATTGATAGTACTACATCTATACTAATGCATATGGTGATACTGGTTTCTTAGATGATAGGATTAAGTCTAATCCACCTTTATAAAAGATTCTACACGATGGAACTAGTTTTGTTTCAATAAAACACTTAATGGATATTTCCTTGTGGATAAAATATGCAGTCTGCCAACAGATAATTAACGCAATATAGGCCTATGCAAATTTAAAGTTAGATGTTGGGAAGTCAATAAAAAGATGCCTAATACTTTACATTATAGAATCTAAAACCACAATAATAATGTTGTTGTCTATTATACCATCAAACATTTTACTGGCATAGTTCATTTCAAGTGATAAAATGAATCTAAAATATAATACCACCTTACGGAAGCATCTGATTCCTTCGACATGGACTGAAAGTAGTAAATTTTTCCGAAAATGCTATTAAAATCCATAGAAAAGCTTAAGATTGCAGAGTGTGGACACAGATTACAAGCTTCCATTTCATTTGGTCTTTACAAAATATGTTTACAGCATCTGAGTTCCAGTGGTGTCTACACCAGACAATATAATTTAGTTATAGTGTAGTGAATACCTCTGAAAACTTTGCTTCTAAACATTTAATCTGTTAAAGACCACGGGAGGAAAGAGACAGTAAATCGGTGTATTATTTGTAGCATATGTCAAGGCGATAATCTAATAATTGTTGAAAAACTAATTTTAATGTTTGTCGAATATCTGAATTTTGTTAAGATATGCATTACAACAACTGAAGAGGTAGGATTAAACTAATAGTTCTATTTCTCTATGAGCTAGAAATGTGGTCACTAACTTCTGTTGTAATTCATCGTTCACTGCAGCTCCAAGTAATTTTTAAGTGCAATAAATAATCATATAATGACGGTGATATGCTTCAAATACTTAGATAATAAAAAAACACCTATCGATTACAGATTATTTTTACTAATTAATTATGCATGAAATATGTATTAGACTTAAAACCAGTTGGTGAGATAGGTACAGTAAAACACAGTTGTTACTAACCACAATGATTAGGGTACTCTCTTTTACGCCTATTCTTCAGTGATATTAAAATTTATGGATCAAATATTATGTAAGGAATAATGAAATATTATTGAAAGTTAGTACAAGTAACATATTTTAGCACTATCTATTTCTTACAATAACTACCAAAACTGTTATTAAATAAAGAGCTTATTATTACTTAAAAGGCTATTTATAACCATCAGATTCATATGTAGTTGGTTGGTGAATTTATTTCATTCCCTGTTTGACCGTATAACTTATCAATAGCTTAATTAACAAAAGGTATATAAATAAATAGAACAATCACTGAGTCATCAGGAAACTTTACAATTTCCTAGCTTTTTACATTAAATTAATAAGCAAGTTCATAAAATACAATATTACTTGTTCAATGAAATGAGATCTATTTGCCTAAAAAAAACTCTTGTCATAATTCAACCATCATTTTCAGAGAACCAAAATTAAAAATAGTCAATAGTTCTAAATGCCATACTTTTTTGTTGCTTTCTATTTAGCGATGAAACAGTGATACACAGTTTCAGTTATTCAGTGTATATGTTTTTTTCATAAAATCACTAAACTGTATACATACAACCTGTTGATACATTTATTTTTTCTGCAGAAATATATGATTATTAGATACATAATTTTCCAAATCGCATTTCTAAACAATTGTAAACTTGTTTTTATAAAAATGAATGAAATTATGCTTTTTAACAAAACGGTCCAAATCTTTTATCACTGAATGGTTTCGGCTTCGTAAATAGTAAAGTACTGAACGGCTGTATTATCATGATACGAACTCATAACAGTGTATATTTACCATCAGATTGAATTTTTTCTATTATTCCGTAATATCAGTACGTAATGTACAATTCAGAGTTAACGATATTTACGTGCTAAATGATACCGGTTTGCGCATCAAGACTTTTTATTTATGTTAAAAGATAACGATATTAGTCAACTACAGTAGTATTGCAGTAGTACAACGAGTATTTGTACGTTTAGTAACTATGATATGACGGATAAAGACAATACTCTTACTATTATAGTTTACTCTACTTTCATAAAGTTTGCTTCTAAATGTTATACTAATAAAAGTGCTTTAACCAGCAGTACAAATTTTAAGTTTACTTTCGGTAGAATTTAAAGTCTTTTATGCATTAAAGTCACTTTTTATAGATTATCCTTAATTAATTTTGCTAAATGAAAGGGGAATAATACACGAAAACTCTCATTAACTTAGTGAAGAAATAAGTAATTAGTTACCTTTGAAAATTTTAATTTAATTTTACATTAATGATTTTATAATTCTTCTTTCTATTTCTTTTCATTTTTATATAAAACAGATAGTAATTAATCATGAATTCTAGGCATAGTTCACCGTCTTATTCAGTGTTTTAATAGGATATTTTTAGTAAAAGTCTTTATCTAACCACTTATGTAAATGAACTTTTATTCAGATATGCTTCATTGTTTAATAATCAAAAAAGATTGCTAGAGAGTCTGTGGCCTTAAAAACAAAACATCCTATAGTTTTAACGTCCCATGTTCTGGTGTCTTGAGAAACCTTTGAAAAAAGCTTTCTGCCGGAAAGTTTGAGTAAATATCAGTTTTCAAATCCATAATAAATTTTATCAAAATTATCTTCAATTGATCTGAATTTACAAATAAATTTCTTATTGTATTTGACTGATTAATTTGAAAAGTGTTAAAGGCATTTTACTAAAGAAGTTAATTCACATTAATGTATAGTATTTAAAGACCTGATGGTCAAGCAATATTTCTTCTAGCATGGTTTTCGAAACTTCATTCCAACTTTTGCCCTCCGGCTTATTAATAAGATGTCATCATACTGTCAAATGATTATGATATACAGTTATGGTAACATTTTCTTGAAATTGTCATAATATCATTAATACTGTAAATGGACACGGTAGTATTCAAAGCAAATAGAAAGCTGGAACTGTTCAATAAACCATATAAACAGATTGCATTATAACCATTTATGGCAGACTAATCTGCATACTTCACACTAATCTTCTTGTATTCCCTAATGTAGCTATTGTGGCTTTTCAAAGAACATAATTTGCTGACAAAATAGTGTAGAACTTTAGGTGACCTTTATGCAAATTAACCACTGTATTCGACCTCTAAAACAGTTCGGAAATACAATTGGGCGTAGGAAAAACACGCAACTTATTGAAGTAGAAATTTAAACAGAGGGAGGAGAGTTAAATGTTTATCCAAGAAATTACAATTTTATTATTAATTAGCTTGATTGAATGCAAAACTAAAACTGAAAGAACAAGCTAAGCTCCAGATAAAATGAAAACGAAATGTATAGTAATTTATTTTATCAGTTTTCTAATTGCAAATTACTCAGTTAATTAAAACTTGTCACATATTCAATGAAATGCTCTGACCTCAAAACCAATGATGTTAAAATTATATGCAACTTCCTATCATGACAAGTGGTATGATTTTAATTAAGAATGATTTCTAAAGCTTTTGATAATTACAGGACAAAAACACAGACATGTTCTTTACTATTGAAATATAATTAAGTAGGATAAGTAGGATAGCAAAACAGCTATCCAGTCCTTTTGGCATTTATTGGTATTCCTTCCCATCCTCACTACGTGTTCACCACCTATTAAGTGAATATGATATGGTAAGGCTTACACAGGAAACAAAAATCAATGCCATATGGTAATGACTTTCTATTTCAACTAATACACGACAATGAGCTGTCTCAGTTTACTGAAAATAAAATTTCAAGTAACGAAGATTCATTTATCGCTTTATAGTTGGTCGATACTGATAGATTTTCATTTAATACAAATGAGAACCAAGTTATCACCGGATATTATCATTAACCTTCTTACCATCAAGAATTCTTTGACATAGTATTTGTGGTAAGTGTATTCATTAGCATTTTATAAAGAAATATTTTGAGCAAGTAATCCTTTAATTTAGAGCTCAAAGCTACTGCAGTAAATAACACAATAATCCATACCCAGTTTCCGTTGTTGGTTCACTTAAGTTAGTGGACAATTTCAAATTTACTTGACAGAATTACAGTAATAATAAGAACTAAACAGGCACACGAGTGAGTTATTTCTTACTAACCGCTTCATGTAAATATGCTTAAATAATTTCTAAAGTTTCATACGTCTTAATAAGTCATATGGTCAACGATTTTAAATAACCGATGTCTTTTATTTCTAAAACTGATTAAAACAACATTGTTTCTATCTAAACATCTGCAAACTGATTGGAATTATCAATAAAAATCTTTAAATGTGATAATTCTGACATGAATTTAAATGATAAACTATTAATAGTCAACAATAACTTTGTGATAACAATACCAGTTGGATTTAGCATACATATGTCCCAAATCCTTTTATAAAGATTGATAATTTAACCATATAGGAATTAATGTAATTTTTTTTTAGCAAAATTACATTTGTTCAAGACTCATTACTTATCTAAAAATATTTCTGATATTAAATAGAAGAATAATAGAAAACAATCCATCTGCTTGAAATGTTCATTATGTCTTTTACACATTTTTCTAGTTTTGATGTATAAAAATTGATTCAATTGAAGTATGAATTAACGACCGGAAATTGAATACATATTTGTTAATTTACATATTTTGGGACATTGAAATATTGAAAGAATGTCGGACTTCTCGTACTTTGAACTATCTTTTATATAACCTTGCATGTGTTTCAGCTGAACATCCAGTTTATTTGAACAATTATCAAAGTTAATTACGTATACTCCAGCGCCGTTTTAAAAAATGCGTTTAATTATTAGAACGCTAATTATTGGAGATTTCAAGTGAGGATCTTTTGGTTGTTAGAATATTCTCTACCCTTTAATATTTCTTTGAAAAGGCCAGATAGAAAGACTTTAAAATACATAGACCTCGCATTTCATAGATAAAAATAATTTTTATAAAAGCGGAACTGAAACAAAACGAATAGCGATTAAAAAAGGTAGATATTGACTTCAAAACAATTTAAACTGTTTTATAGATAATGACAACTGGACTACTGCGAGACAGAAATTTTGATTGCGTTGTGGAGATTATCGAATATAAACTTTATATCACGAAACGTAAGTCGAATACCAAGAAACACACACTAGAAAAATGCTGCGTTACAGTAACTGACTTCATAACAGTGCACATCCATGATTTCACTAGGAAACCTAGTACAAGACCTCTTGGTTTCCCACAAAATATCAACCACATATCCAGGCACTCAGGACTGTTCTCGGTATGAAATTCTAAGTTCAATGAAAATGTTTGCCATTTTGAAGTTTATAAAATGAAGTAAAGCTGTCTTCTAGAGAAATTAAATTTCAGAAACTACAGCTAAACAGAAATAATGCATAAGAATTTTCACCGATTTTCAAAAATTCAGCTGATATTATCCTTCCATTACAATATGCTGATTGTATTCATCTCAGATCGATATTAATTGGATACCACTGAGACCGATGATAACTTAAAAGCTGTCTAGTCCTAGTGTAGGACTTTACAACAGTCAGCATCCTTTATTCCACCAGGGAATTGTACCAAAACCTACAGATTTCACTGTAAACGTTTAAACATCTGTACTGCTGTACCGAAGTTCATTGGTAAAACTCTTAATTCCATCAGTTGATGATAAAGCGTCACAATCAACCAGTGCCACTAATGGTAACTGTCACACTTCCGACTAGTAGTGTCAAGACATGTCAGGAGTATAACAGTTATTATCAATAGTACTGACTTTTCATTGAGCTACAAATTAATGGAAGTAGAAAGTAAACCTTCAGTCTTTGGCTTAGTGGTGCAGACACCTGAGCGTCCACCATGTGACCTGAAGGTCGTAGGTTTTATTCCCTGGAGAAAATGAAGGTTCCTACTGCTGAGAAGTCTCGTACTAGGACATAACAGCAGTCCTGTTTTTTCTGGTTTTCGGTGATACCTACCTATAAAACGATCTATTCAAATTACAGTCAACCAAGCCTAATACCTCTGTTCACAAAACCACTTCATTTTATTAGATTATTCACCTAATATCAGTTATATTCACACGTAAATGCTGCCAGATTTAACTGCATTTGACAAAAGTGATTTTGCACTACATTTGGAAATAATCACATATGATAACTTCCGTAAGGTTTGTTCAACTGGTGATTTACTTTAATTCCTAACTACTGTAATTTACCTGATATATGAGTGAACTTAAATAAATGAACAATCATTGATTCTTATTACTGGCTGCTTGATGTCATTCTCTAGTCCTGCCAACATACCACCTCTTTACAAAGTTGTTAAATGGTTACTATTGTTATTATTATTATTGTTATCAAAATATATGAATACATAAATTTGTGAGATAAAGTTATGATATGAGATCATTCTGTATGAGAATAGCAGCTATTTAAATTGGGCAACAAAAAGGTGATTTTCTGAACTCTTCCAGAATTTCTTTACTTCACCTAAGTATTTCTGAAAATTAGACCAATTCAAGTGGTTAATGTGAGCTTACTTCAGAATGCAAACCACTGATTAACTGTATTCAACAAAACTATCATCTAGCGTTTAAAACATTAGTATTATTAAACCAGTGATATATTTTATCCAGTCATTGATGTTTGCTGTAAGAAGTCAAATCTGTGGAATAGGGTGAACAACACCTACAGAAAATTCTGTCGATTAGTTTGTACAGATTTACTGTGCCAGTTTATAAAATTTTCAACTAGGTGAGAAGTAGTAGATAAACTGTAGTCTTATACTTCATAATTTAGCAGTGATGTTCCATGTTTCTTTACGTTTAGATTGCAGGGACAAAAATACACTAATCATCTCAGCAGTTTCTTAATAACAGGACTTTAAAACATTTTTATCAGATTGATATTTTTCATTTACAGTTCATTCTCCTAAGTTTGATACCACAATAATAAACAATTATGTAATCAGGTTAGAACAAATACATACGGGTAAAACTGATGCCGGCAGTGTATTATGAAACTGATGCAAACTTCCATAAAACCAATTTCTTTCCTTCACAGTATGTATTTGTACTGACTGCTTGCTGTATTTAAATCACCTTTGTTGTTCTACAGCTCTAATAATAACTAACATTAGTTTTAACTACTGGGTAGCGTGGTTAGTTTGAAGATAGTCAACTTCATCAATCACCTATTTTTATTTAGACAAGAATGGTCTGAATATCAAATAACTAAATTTTTAATATGCAGCTGGTTTTAGTATGTTGTCATGGGTAAAACGAACTGCAATCATCACAAATTGTTTCACTTTTGATTACAACTATTAATTAAGTGCATCTGCCATTCATTTTTATTTCAGTAAACATTCAGAATATTAATGCATCAACATTTTAATTTTCAGTTTCAACTTTTGTTTTTAAAGCTGACAGTTGAATAATGTCTGGCACCACCTCGTCAAAGTAGTCATTACTTTTATGGAGGTCAAAGAAAACCAACAGAAGTAATTTTCATATGTAGACGTACACTGTAGAGTACAGAAAAAAACAAACTTAAAACGTTTAATAGTGTAAATTTGCTAATGTATTTTGGTTGACGCTCGTTCATGTGTTTGCGAACTTCGTGTCTTTTTTATGAAAGTATTAGATAGGCGAAGAAGTTACTAAAAAGTTTCTTTTATAATTAAAGTTAAATGAATATTACATCCTTAAGTTGTGTGAACACTTAAAATAAACCCGATTAAGAAAGCCAAAGAAACTTTATTTCTATAGATTTGTTTTTATAATTTCACTACACAGTATTTATAAACGTAGTTAGTTACATTAAGTTGTAACTATATTATGAACTTGTTGGAGGAGCCTTTTATCCTAACAACTCATTTATATCAGTGACTACAGACTTGCCTGTTGAAGTCATTAGTTAGTATTTATGATGTACCTCCATTTTCTACGTTTAAAATACTGATAGGAAAAATATTCTATATTTGTTATCAGACTATTTATCTTGTTCAAATTTCAAGTTTACTTGATCATAGCAATTGTTTTATATTCTTAAATGATGTTTAGTTCAGTGAGGTCGTTAAGGATAGTCACGAAAATGTAAAAATCTCAATCAATTATCATGTTTTCACTAAAATTTTACTTCATATTAATAAGAATTCAAGATTAAATTTGCTTTCAAAATGTGGATTTAAGTCCTCGAAAGGATATTTTTCGTATCTGATTGTTTACATTTAAGGAATGCAGTATATTCACCTGATAAACAATGGAGTAGTTAATTCAGGGAAGGGTTTATCTTTAACGAGTTTGTTATTTTGGTGAATTAGTAATCGTTGATTAAAGTTTAGTAAATTGTGACATGACATTTGACTAAAGAATAAATAAATAAGTAGCTAATGACAGAATGGATCTTATAATCATGGAAAATATAAAACTGTTAGAGTGAATAGAGTAACTATGATTGCGATTAAGTTGAAATGAACGGAATATTAATATAAATTTAAGAGTGAAATATGAAATAGATGGCCACATAAAAAGATCTAACAAACTGCTTTCTGTGCGAAAAAACTGGTCTTAGTATTTTGAAGCGTTAAAACTTCCTCAATGTAAATCGGACTTAGAAATTCAACTTTCGAAATCTTCGATTTAAATTTATAAACGATATCAAATGACTGATTCGAAGTTAAATGCTTTAAATCTACTGCAAATCTACTACAACAACATAGATGACTTAATTAACTTATGTTTATCTCCACGTCTATGTACAACTATGCACACTTGAAAAAAACTCCTGGTCAGAATACACTGACTCGAGTTGATAGTCATGTGTTTGCAATGGCTACGTACAATTCGCAAGCTGATGGAATTATTTTCATTGCACATCTTCAGTAAACTATGGTGTGAAAAGAATAACCATTCATTATAACATTTATAGTTTTTACAATTTTCTAAATCTCCTTCTCTATAATTACGTTCGACTGTATAAGATTCAGTGTTTATTATTTTCCCTATGCATTTTTAAATTTAATATTTTTCATATACTTTAGGTCTGATATCTGTCAAACTGTTCGTTCGAATTTTGACAAATATTCACAGAAAGAGCTGCAATCAGCTGATAGACGATTCAAAATCGGGGATGACTGATCAGTAGATTTGTCCAAGTTTGTTTTTTCGTTAGTGACTAATCTTGAATCCACACTGGATAGGACCAAATACCTCAAAGCACGACGATACTTATATTCCGTTCTACCGTTCAAATATTGAACAGACATTTATTTCGTTAATAACCGTAAGCCAGTCTGATGTCGTCTCCATAATGACTAATAATCACAGCGATATTTCTAGAATTTTATATAAAGACCCTAAATTCAGTTTTTAAATTGTTACTAATAACTGCTTAAATCTAAACGCTGCATCGGCACTTATATACAAAAATTTATATGTGTCTTATTTCTTCCAAAACAGTTCAGCTGATTCTGTTCAAAACACGGATACAGTTAATACTGATTTAAATTCTTAGGTGAGGTTCTACTGAAAGAAGTTGTATTTGATGTTCCACTTCGCTTGTAACTATTCATCTGGGACTCATATTAGGTATTTCAAGTTTAATGTTGGAAACCTAAGTGCATCCTATTGGCGTTTAATTGTATAATGATTATTTGAAGAGAATGGTATCCATTAGAAGCATTACTGGGACATGATAAAAGACATATTTATAATCAAACATCAGATAAACATAAATTTTAACGATGCATAAATAACTCTCTAGTAGCGAGTAAGTCATATAATTGCTGTTCACAGACGTAGGTATCTAATAACATCTAATAAACACTCCCAGGTAATCTTCTTCTTAATTCGGTATTACGGGCTTGGCTTGTTTCATACAACCGTTGAAAACTAGAAAGCAATGAACAGTTACTTTATTTAAGTGTAGGACTCCCTAACAATGACTGTTCACAACCACACTAGATAGTCTAGCCCGAAACCTTCAGGCTTTGTTGCGAACGTTTGACCATGAGACTGCTGTGTATAATTTTATGAAATATTTTAAATACAAATTAAGGCACAAATATTATTCTATATAAATATCGCTAATATCTAGTGACTATGATTACGATCACAGACCTGACATTCGGTGAACAATATTTTAATATGCATGTCACATCTCATGCAAAAAATGTATGAGGATAAATTAAGGTGCGATTGCTTTATGAAAAACGAGTAGCTCTTCACTAATATTGTCATTAGTAAAGTTTCATGACTTTTCTCATAAAAATAGGGAACGTAACATTTTTGAATTATGATTTTAGTGGTTAACTGTTAAAACACTATTAATTATTTGATTTGATAATCTAATAAGTACGTATTAGCTAGACACAGATCAATTTCAAGATGTGTTCATTGCAGATTATGAATTAAAATAATACATGGATTAAAAACATATTTTCAAATAACAACTTCACAATAATTGTATAATTGTTAATGTTGCTATAGGCTTATAATTTTATCACTCTGTTACTAGTGTTTTATATATCTTATTTAGTTGACTGGTAGGAACTTACACTGAAAAGTTGTCTATCACAGTTTACAACAAATAAATCAACCAATATTCAAGTAAATTATTCGTAAACATGCCACTAGATTAGATGATTTTATTTGCCACAAATTGATGTCAGTTGGGTAACAGTGAAAATCAGGATGCACAAGCAACTGTTTCATCGTAGTATGGGACTGCTCAGCAGTTAAAGTCCTCTATTTTGCCAAGGAATTGAACTCAGGGTTTGCAAGTTGTGAGTAGTCCTGTACTAGTACTAAAAAGCTGCTCAGTGCTCCAAATTTTCAGCAGTACCTATACCGAATCTGTGACAAATACAACCAACTAAATATAAGCTATTCACTTATTTTATAATTTATCGATAATTAATTATATTGATTAATACAGGTTTTATTTTTAATCTCATGAGAAGGTTTTCTCATTATATACTTCAACCTGAATTTCATTCCTGTTCAAAGAAACTGTTACTAATCGAAACTTTCATTTGTTACTGTCGTATTAGCATCGACGCATACAACCTCAGATCTATTCAATGTTTGTTATTTAGGGACAAATATTAATTATATGTTTACTAATTCCGAAGTCAAACCCAAAATAAAATTAGTCTTGTTCAAATCAGTAATTAAACTGAATGAGAAATCAATCTATTTTCAGATTAAAAAAGGTAAATGTCAAACCTACGCATAATTCTTATATTGTAAATACCTTTAGTAAAGTACAATTACTGAAGACAAATTATTCATTTTATAAGTTAAAAGCATATATTAACGTTTTATATATTACATACAATCATTTATATGATATAACCTACGCAGAATGAATAAGTGAATGCATGAATATTATACTGCCATTCAGATGTTACTATCCAAATCGTTTGAATGTATATTAACAATATTAACAAATGACCACGGACAAAAAAATGAAACTCCATTACCGTTTAGGAATATATAATGATAATCCAAATTGTACTTGCCTATAGTTAATTTATAATAAACTGTAATATAACAACAAAGATTGATTAACTTTAGTCCATAACAAATCAACGGAAAGATATAATTACCTTCAAATTATATTTGCGTACCTGTTTTACAAGTATGGCTGGCTAGATTCAATAGCCTAGTGGTGAACTCAGTGGTATATAATGCGAAACAAGCTAGGTATGAGTTCTAGTATGAACATTAATGCTATACTACAGGTATATTCAGTTGACGAGTCTCAAACAAGGCTAAACGCTTTCAGATTACGCTTTCTATCCACAATGCAACCTATCTCAAACCATTTGTGAATAACATTACATAGAAGTAATTAAGATCAGAAAATCTTAAGAGAGGTTATAATGTTATTGTAGTGTGGTAAAAGGTTACATTAGTTCAACTTATAAACACAACGATCCCGAGAGTAATAATCAAGTAGAGTATTCTTCATTACCTTATTATTTCGTCATGCCTGTAATGTGTATTTACATGATCATAATGTTACCTCTAATCTTACAATCCATAGAAAATGGAATACTTCTATCCCGAAGCAAGTATTTACTAGTTAACTTCTATAATCTATGTTGCAGTACCGTGTGATTGTTAAAAAAGCATTATTGGTTACTTTATGTGATATGTTTAGCGATATAGTTCCTATTATCTACTAAGATTACAGAATTCTGGCAACAGATAATTAGTAACTAGTGATTATCTGTACCACAAAGGGTTAAAATAACTCAGTATGATTTGATAAATTAAAACATTAGACAAGTTATTATTAGTTACCTGACTTATAATAGCAAATATTTGATTCTGATGGAATGGGTTCTGTGTCTGGACTGTCTTTACATAGATCAGTGATCAAATATTAAGAAGAGACGGTGATGAGTTCCATCCCTACGAACATATGTTTATGTTTTCACATGGAACTCAAGCATTATGGATCTCCAAGATGATTTTAAGACTTTTAGTGTATCTATTTTAGTTGAAGTTCTTCATGTTTTGAAACGAAACTACTATAGTGTTTATTGACATTCAATCTTTTGTAAATTAATATCATCAGCTAGAAAAATCATATTTGCATAAGCCGTTTGACTTGAGTAATTTGAATACAAAATCATGTAAGTATGTAGCTTAATATGCAAAACAATTAGTGGGTAGAAACTCCATATTTTTCAGCTTTAAAATAACTATAAATTTACTTAGACGAAATATTTTCAGCCACTATAAGTCACCATGCACATTTCTCACTCATACAACTTAAATCTATATAGCGGGGTCAGATAACTCACCATTTTATTTAATACAATCACTGAATCAAACAATATTTCCAGATATTGTATCACATATTAATCGAATAATCAGTTATCGGTGAAATGTTAATTGTTAATCTTAGTTATTTACTCTGTTTCAATCGAGAACAATACATTGACAGACGAAGATGCCATAAAGTCCCTTGCAGAAACAATAAAATGTACATTTCTGCATGCTGTACAGAATGACAAATGTATTTCTTATGTTATTTCTTTTTTACAATTTTATTTGTTTTAAACATCTAGAGATGATTTAACTTCTATTCAAAATTGGCTCCGTCCCTCTTGAAAAAATTTCCTTGCTTTTCACTTAAATTGGAAAAGGAAAAGTACTATACCATAAAATATTCTATAAAATTAATATTAATTATCATATTGTATAAATAGGGTAAACAATAGTTTAGCACTTGTTGTTTTATTACATAAGATTTTAATGATCTGAAACAAATAGGATTAACATTAATTATTAAAACTAAAGAAACATTATCAAAATTGTTCTTTTCCAACTTTATTGATTTTTTTCTGAAAAAATCAGGTATCTTCTTATAGCATGTAATCAATAAACTGTATAAGGATTACTGTTACAAAATGCATGGTTCTTCAAGATACTTGAATTATTCAAATGTCCTTGAGAAATAAATAAAAATATACATCATCAACTTAACAATTAAATAAGGAATAAATAAAATCGTTGTAAATATCCCACGACTCACCTGAAAAAAAGACAAATAAATCTTCAAAAGAAGGTATGTTCAATTAGTGTTTTTAATCTGAATTTCTTCTTCTGTATAGTTTGATGAATGAAAAGTAACTTTCGGAGATGAATTCATTTGGTGGATCCATTTCAGTTCGCATAGTTTATTTATATGATCCGTTTATTTTTTGGATAGTAACCGAATAGCAAAGCTTGGAGTATCACAAAAGAATTTCTAAAACAAACTATACAGGATTATATGCAATAGTAGATTTTCCAGTTTTCTTAAATATGTTTGATTATTCTGTCTAAAACATCAAAAATAACAAATCTGTTCTGATTCTTTGAGAATACTAAATATTTATGCTCTTTATCTAGCATCCGTCGTAGCACTTTTCAGTCATTAATTATAATTAGTTATTAATTACATCTGTTAATTAGAATCTAACACATACGAGCGTAAATATGTTTTTCAGTCAGGTTCGTCCTCATGCTTTACTCTAATATACAGGAATATTTAAATGGGAATATCAAAATTATTACATCAGTAAAGACAATTTGTGAGTCAGCGATAAAAGATGAAACAGGTGGATTATGTAACTAATCAAATTAAGTGAAAGATGTACATTAGTAGTAGGATGTATGTATGTACTAGTTGTAATGATAAGTAGATTAGTAACAACATGCAAACATATTTAAACATAAGATTAATATGAGCAATTATAACCTGAATAGATGTCAAGACGTATAAAATTAAGATTGTTGAAACAATAATAATCATAATAGTAGTCGTTCAAAACTATGTGGTCATATTGTGGACAATTAAGTAGAGCATGGAGAAGAGGTATGAAAGAATTGAAAAACAAATAAATAAACACTAATTAGTGTAAGGAACTGTGAAAATTGTTTATTGAATCTTACATGGCTATGAAGGGGATAGGTGAATGTCACATTGCTTTTAGACACACAGACTTGGGTTATTAACTCGAATCCATATGACTTTGGCGATAAGTAGGAGACGAGACTGAATCACATTTAGAAACTTTGCAGGTATGTGGTATACACCACTTAATGCTTTAGCTCAATCTTTTATATGCCCATTATCTATCAAGTGGGACAAAAGACAACTGTTTTTGAATATCACCAAGCCCTTTCTAAACCATGATGGTAGGCGCTCGTTAACCCGTTAGTTTAGTCGTCTGATAGTACTCCTGATATATCTGCTAACTAGATACCAGATCCGATTCTTATCTGCTTTGGATAATCTCAGACTTGATCTACACTTCAACTTGAACATAGGCAAAAGACTCAAATACATGATGAACGCTTTATTTCCAGTAAGATAGAGAGCGAGCTATATACAAAGTATTTGTTTATCTATAGTGACTGTTCGTCGAATTGAAATGATCATCATATTGTTAATACAATTAAATGTTGGCAAATATACTCTGGAGTATGACTTACATTGACTCATGTTAATACGATTACAGTTTATAAATCAAGCCTGCACAAAATCAATACTATTTTATTTCATTTAACTTAATGAGCAAATGTATTTTTCAGGATTTCCAATCCCAAACACCTTCAAATATATAACTTACTTTATAGTTGCAGCTGAATTCTTAAATAAACAAGTAACCGAGTATCTTGTTATTTAGTTAAGTAACTACCACTAGTCGACCAGTTTGTTGTAAAAAAATGTTTACGGCATTAAATGTTCTTTTAAAAAAATGTACGTTAGAGCTCAAAATGTAGTATCGAAATAAATAGAAAAATGACGAAACTATAAAAGAGACACAAAGTAGATCGATTACTTTTAAAAATCCATTAGTTCCTATGGAAAAGTTACAGTGGTAGATATATGAAAAACTTCAGTAATTGTCCGTGACATTAGACTAACTGAGTTAGGATTTGAATGAGCGATGAAAATAAAAGACAAAGAATGCCTATTAACTATGATTTTCAGTATCATAAGGCTTGGAATCTTAATCAAATAACTTATATCGGTTAACACTGTAACTCAAAATTCTAGCTGCCTACCTAAATAACTAAACATTCTACCCATCTAATCTGTTTTTATGCATCACTGATAACAAATTCTTAGGTATGGTAAACTAGAGTATCAATTTTGTTCCTGGGATAACTATTTCGGGCCTGTGTTAGTTTCACTGTGATGTATTTAGTAGTCTAATAACTAGCTGACCATAAGCTTGGCTTAATAATTTTTGTAATTAAACTAGTTTGGCAATAATGTAACACAGTTAACGAGTGAGGACATATATAATGATAACCATGCAGAAATAATAGTTTAAATTACACTTATCCAATTCTCTTAAATAAAGTCATCAAGTTTTTCAGCTGAGTTTACGTTTCGCTTATTGACTCTCACTCTCTTTAATAACTACTAAAGTCAACAAACTAGATGAAAGCGTCTTACAGACTGTTTGTGACATAATTTACATCATCACAGTCTATTTTTAATTTTTTAATTACGCTTGCTTGATACTACCAGAAAGTTAATCAGTTTTCTGAAATATCAACTACTACCAACATTAAAGCAGACAGCATCTTTGTTTTCCTCACTATACTTTAGCTAGCAGAAGAAACGACAAATAAAATGAGTATTTGATTTTTTAAAATGTACGTCTTTAAATTGTAGAAAATTTGTATAAATTTGTATAAAATTACAGGGTCTTTGGTGAAGCAGTGTCATTAAAAAAAATTAGACTATGAGATTGATTGAAATAATTGATTAAACGAGTAGCAAGTTTTAAAAGAACTTATAAATGTTAACATTATGTTTTGAAAACTGAAATGTTTGGATTCAAACCTTAGAATGGATCGTTGATTCGTAGTTAGATAGAATTTAAAACTAGTGAAAAAATCATTTGCTCTAATGCTAATTACTTGTCAAAATGTAATGTAAACCATTCAGATTTAACAGTTTTTGGGATAAAAAATGATGATAGTTTTTAGATTGTCAGTATAACATTAACATGTATTTCATTTGTAATCAATAATTAAAAAATGTTTTTTAATATCATTTACGACTAGATAACATCATTTGTGTAAACTCATTCATTTCATCTGTAAGTTCAATACAATTTCACTGGTAACATTTCATTTCCTCTAAATTAATTATATTCATTCTATGTAATGATAACTTTTAGTGTCTATATGTGTTATTAAAACAGAATGGATTGTAATTTTTCTTATACGCCAATTATATTCATTATTCTGGCCATGAATCTATACAGCTTTTTCCCAATGTAATAAAATCTATGCTAAACACAAAAATGTAAAACTATGTGAATAAATTACTAAAACATTTGTAAACAGAAAAAACAATTGATTTTATAAAGAATCTTCACTTTAGAATCATTAGTTATGAAGATCGGAATTTCTATAAATGAAAAATAACAAATAACAAGATTGCGATTAAAATGATTATCAGTAAGCTGATCACTAAGCATGTCTAAAACTAATTTACTGAATCTTAACATAATTTTATTGAGTTAACTAGTTATGTTATAAGTGAACTTGGTAGGATTGAATTTTTAACTTTTGAGCTCTTACTGAAATAAACTTAGCTTCTTACTACTAATAATAATACGATTAGTACAAATATTACTATTGAACAGTTTCATAAATATCATAAACTGGACTAAATTCAATTCATTGCTAGTTGTTTATGGTATAAAGTAAGTCAATCTTTATTTTAGATAGTCATCTCTACTGGTTATTACCTTGGAATTACCAACTATGAGTAGACGAATTTCATTAGTATTACAACAAATTTGTTGCAAAGTATGACCAACTGCTTCACATCTAAGAAAAATGAATTAGTATTGTAGAATACAAAACGATAAAACCAAGTAAACAGAAGAAGGATGGAATTAGTAATATATATATATATATATATATATATATATATATATATATATATAAGTAATCAAATATCATCAAACTTTTTTCGTTTCAGTGAACTAACATAAACTACAAAGCTCTAAATCAAACGTCAAAACTTTGGAATAAAAAATTCACTTTAAATGCCTATGGAATATATGCGAAAATCAGTTGGTATTTGTTATTCAACATCATAATGATTATCTCATAAGTATATGCCATATCTATGAGATTAAGGCTTACTGACTAACAGGTGGCACGTCCAAATTCCAGACATTCATAATAAATACTGATTCGGTGAAAAGGGTTTTAGCATTTTCTCCAGCTTATGTGAATTTATTATGAGGAGTCCTAGAAATTATTAAAGAAATTTTAGAACTGAATGCAACAAGTATGAAACACACTGCTTCCATGAAGATTTTCATACATATTTTTATCATATTCTGAACATAATATAAATTGATTTACTGACATCTTGTACTTGATATAGAGTTTCTGTTTAAAATTAAATTCTGATATTCAGCAGAAAATTTACTAGCTGAATTTATAATTAAATTTTGTATTCACCTGACTAGAACTAAAGACTATAATGTTATTGATACGTGATAGGTGAGATCTTAATGTTAATCAGTTTTCTGAGTTTAGTTTATCCACCAAATGTTAAATTATGTTATTGAGACAAAGAAGTATCATGCTTTTATATAGATTATTAACAGCTTCACTTGACAGCTACGTCAATCAACTTGTTACCCAGATAATTTTACTGTTACTAATCTTACTAAAAGTTGGGTAAGAATGTAATTTAACTGTCAGATGGTAAAAAGTCTTAGTAATGTGGCCAGTAAGTTTGATGAAAGCTATACAGAATATTGCATTCATTTTATGGTAGCTGTAAATAATTATGAAAGTTTAATATCGATTTCACTAGAATAATTTGACTCACATATTACGGAAAATAAATTTAACTTAAATACTCTGGAACATAAACTTACTTACTTACTTACTTACTTACGCCTGTTACCCCTCTCGGAGGAGCATAGGCCGCTCACCAATATTCTCCATTCAACTCTGTCCTGAGCTATCCTTTCCAGCTGTCTCCAGTTACTATTCATCCTCTCAATGTCTGCTTCCAGTTCTCGACGCAGGGTGTTCTTTAACCTTCCTCTTTTCCGTTTTCCAACAGGATTCCAAGTTAGTGCTTGTCTCGTGATACAGTCTGATGATTTCCGCAATGTATGACCTATCCATTTCCAACGCCGTTTTCTGATTTCCTCTTTAGCTGGAAGTTGGTTTGTTCTCTTCCAAAGTAGGCTGTTGCTGATGGTTTCCGGCCAACAGACATTCAATATTCTGCGCAGACACTTGTTGATAAATACCTGTACCCTCCTGAGGATGTTTGCAGTAGTTCTACACGTTTCAGCTCCATACAGAAGAACTGACTTGACGTTCGAGTTGAAGAGTCTAACTTTGAGATTGGTAGACAGTTGTTTGGAGTCCCACATATTTTTCAACTGTAGGAATGCTGCCCTTGCTTTGCCGATCCCCGTCCTTACATCTGCATCGGATCCTCCTTGTTCATCGATGATGCTCCCCAGGTATGTAAAGGTATCCACTTCTTCCAGGGTTTCACCATCAAGTTCAATTGGGTCGGTGCTCTCTGTGTTGAATTTGAGGATCTTGCTCTTTCCCTTATGTATGTTCAGGCCTATTGATGCTGAGGTTGCTGCTACGTTGGTTGTCTTCACTTGCATTTGCGTTGTGTATGAGATAGAAGTGCTAAATCATCCGCGAAGTCCAGATCATCGAGTTGCATTCTACTTGTCCATTGAATCCCGTGCTTCTCCCCAGATATAGAGGTTTTCATGATCCAATCGATCACTAGAAGGAAGAGGAAAGGCGAGAGCAGACAGCCTTGTCTGACACCGGTTCTTACTGAGAATGCATTTGTCAGCTGACCTCCATGCACAATTTTGCACTGTAGTCCGTCGTAAGAATTCTGAATGATGTTGACGAGTTTCTCTGGTATACCGTAGTGTCGAAGAGGTTTCCATAGTGATCTCCTGTCTACGCTGTCAAACGCCTTCTCATAGTCGATGAAGTTGATGTACAGTGACGAGTTCCATTCAATCGATTGTTCAACAATGATGCGTAGTGTTGCAATTTGGTCTGTGCATGGCCGATCCTTACGGAAACCAGCCTGTTGATCTCAAAATTGAGCATCCACTGAATCTTTCATTCTATTCAATAACACTCTGTTGAAGACTTTTCCTGGTACTGACAATAGTGTGATTCCTCTGTAGTTCTCGCATTTGCATAAATCCCCTTTCTTTGGTATCTTGATAAGGTATCCTTCTTTCCAGTCTGCCGGCACCTGTTCTTCCTTCCAGATCCTCTTGAATAAAACGTGGAGCATCCTCGCCGTTATGTCTATATCTGACTTGAGTGCTTCGACTGGTATATTGTCAGGTCCTGTTGCTTTCCCGCTTTTGATCTGTCTGATGGCTATCTTAATTTCTTCCATCGTTGGTGGATCGACATCAACGAGAGGTCTGTAGATGCTGCTTCGATGTCTGGTGGGTTCGGTGGAGCTGGTCTATTCAAGAGTTCCTCAAAATGTTCTATCCATCTGTTTCTTTGTACTTGAATCTCGGTGATTAGCTTCCCTTCTTTGTTCCTGACCGGTCGCTCTGGTTTACTATATTTACCTGCCAGTTTCTTCGTTGTGTCGTATAGCTGTTTCATATTTCCTTCTCTTGCAGCTTTTTCCGCTGTCGTTGCAAGGCCTTCGATGTACTTTAGTTTTTTGGCTCTAATGCTTTTTTTAATTGCTTATTTGCTTCCGTGTATTCAGTTTGTACTTTGATGTTCTCTTCTCTAGTTCGGCTGTCGTTGATTTCCGCCTTCTTATTCCTCCTTTGTTGAATTTTGTTCAGAGTCTCATTGGAAATCCATTCCTTATGATGGTAGTTCTTGCAGCCCAGAGTCTCTTGACAAGTTGAAGTTAGTGCCTCTTTGATTCCTTTCCAGTTGTCCTCCATAGTGGTGTCTTCCTCCTTCAGCAGATCTTGTAAGGCTTGAAATCTGTTGTTGAGAGTTATTTTGAATTCCTTGAGTTTGTCAGTATCCCGAAGAGAGGCTGTATTGAACCGTTTTAATGTTGTTGCTCCAGTTATTCATTGCTTCTATAGCTTCAGTTTCATTTTGGCAACCACTAGGTGGTGATCTGAAGCTACATCAGCTCCTCTCCTGGTTCTCACATCTTCCATTGATCTTCTGAATTTTTTATTGATGCATATATGATCAAATTGATTCTCCGTAGTATGATCCGGTGAGATCCATGTAGCCTTGTGTATGCGTTTGTGGGGGAATATTGTACCACCTATAACCATTTTGTTGAAAGCGCAAAGATTTGTAAATCTTTCACCATTTCCATTTATTTCCCCTAGTCCCTGTCGTCCCATGATGTCTTCGTAGCCGTTGTTGTCCATTCCGACTTTGGCATTTAGGTCCCCCATCAAGATTGTCAGATCCTTTCCTGGACACTTCGCTATAATTGACTGCAGCCTATCATAAAACTGATCTTTGTCCTCGTCGTTGCCGTCGTTGGTGGGTGCATAACACTGGATGATGCTCATTGTAATCCCCTTCTTCATTGTCTTGAAAGATGCTTTGATGATTCTGGGTCCATGTGGTTCCCATCCTACAAGTGCATTGCACGCTTTCTTAGACAGCATCAGAGCAACTCCTTGGGTGTGTGGGGCATTTTCCTCTTCGTGCCCGGAATATAGTATCACCTCTCCCGTAGCTAATGTTTTCTGTCCAGTTTGAGTCCAATGCGTTTCGCTGATCCCGAGCACAGTTAAATTGTATCTCTTCATTTCTGCTGCTATGTGGCTGATCTTCCCTGTCTCCCACATTGTCCGAACATTCCATGTACCCATAAAAATTTCGCTTTGGTCGTTAGATGGAGGGGGGCATCGGCCTCATGACTTCCAAAGAATCTTGGCTTTCATCATGAAGCGTCATATAGATTCCTTCAACTTCCAGGGCAGAGTTTAAGTGGTTAAGTTTGTTTAATCTGGTTAGCGTTTTTATAGCAAACTTGTGTTTTACGGGATAGGGGTGCTAGCTCTATGCCCAACCCTCCTCCTTTACCCGGGCTTGGGACCGGCAACAACCCTAGAAGAGCTGCGGGCGGAGTTGGAACATAAACTAAAGAATGAAAAATAATTTGCCGGGATTGTTTTTACATATCACAAATTATCCGCATCTGATTTTTATGATAAATTTACATCAACTATGAAAATAATTGTAACTATCAGAAGATAAACAGATATTTTGACTATTTGAAACTAGCTGCAAACGTGCGTAAATTAATTCCAAATTAATGATTCATCATTGCATTAAAACAAAACAGCTCATTTTTCAGTGTATTTCAATTATTAAGAGTTTAGTCATCAAAGTTCGTTCCGTGTGAACATCATCAGTGATCTAAGTTTTCGTATTTTTTGACCACCTCAAATATTATTGAATCATTATATAGTTAATGAGGTGTAGAGAAGTTAACATATTTATTGATTACTAATATTCCTGTAAATTTGTTTACTAATCTTATTTTCATAATTTTTATTAGTTTACTATGTCAATGTTAAGTGAACTCAAGTGAGCATAAATAAAGTAAATATTAACATACATTAAACATCCAATTAATTGATCCTGTTTTGCAAGTAAGGAGGCTGTTGTTTACTTACGAATTCGTGTTTTCATGTAAACCTTGTTATATCTATTTAGTCAGCTTAACCCATAATACAGTAAACAAGTATGTTGTTCTATTGAATAAACAGGGTTAAACAGGGCTTATCTCACTGAATATAGAAATTTTATAGTTGATTAAATTTCCCAACAGTGAAAACAAATAATTATAAATCACTTCATTAAATAAAAAAAATATTGTGCTGTTCCCTTTCTACAACAATGCACATATTTTGCATTGTTTACTCAATAAGTGAATGCTTCAAATATTGATAATTAGTAATTACTTTGAGCTAGAATATCAAATACAGATTTAATATAATAGAATAAATTGAATCGCTTTCGCAACTTTTATATATGATAACACAAATGTTGATGGTTGCGATACTTTCGACAACTGACCTGGTATAATAAACCAATGAGATTTTCTTCTAAACTCAAGTACTTGATATACCAATACTCACTGAATGATGTTAATTCAAATATTAAAAAGAACCAACCATCCAAATTATTATTCAAATATTACTGAAATCGCACAATGTACATTTACATTTCATGGCACGCCATAACACAAAATAGATAATAAAATCAAGGATATTCAAAACTAAGGCAATTAATGGTAAGATATAAACAAGGTTCTAAGTTCAAGATTAATGCAAATTAATTTGAGGACGACAACAAATAACAGCAGCTAATAGGTTGAATAAAAGCTGAAAATACTTTTGTTAAAAAAGTACATCTGGAAAATACATTTTCTGATATCAAACAATCTGGTTTCCATGGTTAGTTATTTGTGGCTTTCTAAAAAGAACAAAATATACAATGTTTTTTATTTAAGTGTCTCATGTTGATTATCATTAAATGAAGTCACATGAACCTGTAAACTTTACATCTAGAATAAGTGATCCTACGAAGGAATATTTCTTATCATTTAGTTCATAGTCAGGGCTCAGAACTAAAATGTAGTTTTACATTTGTATAATGATTAATTCTAATAAATTGTGAAGATTAAAGTAGTAATAATTGTAATTTAAATAACAATAGCCATTATTCGTTATTGAAAAATGGAATGCAAAGTTAGTTGACAATTAAAAGTGGCTACATAGTAATATAATTTTTTCTAGGAAAACTGAGGATCACATAGATCGTTGTCTCAGAACAATGAAATCTATTCTTCGTATGCCCGATGTAATTCGAACTGGCAAACAGACGATAAGCCAACGACAAATGGCATTTTATCTTAATTTCGTAGTTAGTTGAAGATAAGAAAAAATCAGTCATCTAGCATCAAATGCTACCACTGAATTGACATTAGGACCCGGATAGTGTATTGTAAGTAAGAGCTGTTAAAAACTGACTTATTTGTTTTATTATTAAATTCACCAATTTTACGAACTGTATTTTTTTATGAACGACTGGTACGTATTATGCTAAGCATCATCATTTTAAATGAAACATTAGTATAAACTATTTATTAATCACTTGAATAATAAAATTCATTACACTTTGGAGTTTTTATACAGTTCAAATGAATCAATGTATTTTAATGGGAATTTTATTAATTTAGATTGTTTTTAGGCTACATTCATAGTACAGAATACCAACAAAGTATAGAAAATGAAATGGTGATGATGTAACTATTTACTAAGTCCAGACTAGTTTACCTAGATTTATTAACTTATGTACAGAGAATAGTGTAACTTTTACTAGTTATTTCAAAATATTGCAATAAAATTTATTTTTACTTCTTGATGGACACTTTGATGTAATAAAATATTTTATTTAGTAATCAATGAATTCAAATGTTCAGGTACTGGTTCACTAAAGTGGAGTAATTTGTTCTTACTTCTATGAAGATCTATTCATAAGAAACCAGTTATAAACTTATTTCGGTTATCATATATATCATACATTTTCATAATACATGTTAAGAGACTTGTTATGACTCGAGCAATTTGGTTGGTTAACCAAATGCAAATTGTTTGTACCTAATCGATAGTTGCGCGTCAGGCCTATGCCTATTCGGTCCGAAGCCGGAATAAGAAGAACACAAGACGACAGACTAACCAGATAGGAATCAAATCATATTTCATACATTCCTTTATATATACATAAAACCTGACAGTACAGTCAACTAATCAGGAAACTAACATTAATATAAAATAGGAGTAATAATTAATGTGAATTGGAGTTCGTATGCACAATTGATTAACCATATTTCATCAATGAGAAATGACATAATAACAGTTAATATATCAAACGGAATAATAGGGCAGGGGGAGCTGAATGTTAATGAAAATAAACTGTTCACCTTGAATATAACCAAAAATACTGAAATAGTCTACAGATAAATTGCTCTCGAAGATACTCAATCTTCTTTCGCTACCCAGCATATTAAAACTCAGGAATTTTTCTATGATACTTATGAATCATGTTGCTTAAGTCAAGCTAATTTAGGAACAATTTGAATACTGTTAAAATGCCTACAAAAAAAACAAATGAACATCAATTTAATCAACTATCACCATTAAAAACTATTGCTTTTTCTTCCTACTATATTTACAATAGTCGCTTTAGAACATCATAATAATGTCAAGCTTATATTTTCAGTAAATCAAGACCATAATTATGCACATACATGAATAACGTTAAGTATTTTATTTGAAATAGTCAAACTATCAAATGTGACGTAATATATTCCCAAAAAATTTATTAAAAGTTACATAAAAATCAATTCAAATGCCGTAGTCGTTCACTGCTATCATACACTGTAGTGGACTTATTATATACCACTCGAAAGTTAAATCCTTTATTGTTTATTCTAATGAACTGAGAGAAAGATACCAACATCGTTTACTTAACACAAATTTGTTAAAACTACATTAAATAGTGATCTAATGTATACAGTTTAATGTATCCAACAGCATTCAAAATTCTACTTATTCTGTATTTTTAAACATATTTAACTGATTGAGTGAATATGTGTATTTCAAATGTGCATGCTATGAAAACAGACGATATATAGTGGACAAAAGTATTTTCTTGCTTGTGATACAGTCAGTGTATGTAATCTGTTCACAGACTAGCTATAATTAACGTCAATATGTAGTATCTTTACATCTTCAAGTTTAACTTAAAGCTTCTCACTATAAAGGTATTATTAAACAAACCTTAGACGATTATATTTCCGTATTATATTCATATTACAGTATGACATGAGACAATTTATAACAATTTCGATTTAAATACTAAAGGTACCTATGATAGAATAGATCAAACTTCTTTCGAATAAGTTGCCACTTGTAGACAGCATTTTAAACATAGATATCGTCTGTCTAGTTATGTTATTATTGAATACTGAACTAAAGAAATATAACAAACCTGGATGGGCAGATCTTATTTATTTTTCGGTGACAATAAAACAGAAGAAGGACATCACATTACTTCAAAAATCTAGGAGCTAATCAGAAGGAAGTTATTTGGATATTTCTTACAGTTTTCGTTCAATGTAGCTACAACCTACAAATATCAAGATTAATTAATCACAGTACTGTAAAACTTGATATGCTAAAACAGTTTTATACTTTTCAGTAAATACTATCATACCTACTTATTTACTTACTGACCAGTTTTCCTATTTTCAACAAATTAAAATTCAGTTTAAAATTTGTTTCACACTTTGAGAATTAAGTCAATGCTCCTATTAATTAATAACTAGATTCATAGTCACATTAACAATTTACTTTGAGAGGAATGGAATAGATTAGCAAAATAGTTACTGAATTGATTTTATATTAAAAAAATACTACTGGCTTATCAATTAAAGCAAAAAGCACCTGTTTAACTTAAAGGTTTCTATTACTTTGAATATGGGCTGTATACAAAGGATTTTGTAAACTTTTGGCTTGATGCTAATACAGTCACGAACGTCATCCGAAAATAGACTGTTACCTTATAAAACCCTCGTCTCTCATTTAAAATGATCTTTTATAAGAATATACAATGCTTTAAGTATTTAGTAGTTAACAGCATAAAGTGTCTTTCATTCAATAATTAATATATAAATTTTTGGCTTTCTCAAGGATATGATACTCAGCATCAGCGCCAGGTTCATATTTTTCTTATTATCTTGCTTTAAAATATATGGGTAAGTTTCCTTAAACATGATTTATACTAAATACTTTTTAGTAAAAGTTTTAAATATCATATGATTAACTCTGTTTCTTCTTGATGAAAGGCTAAAAAATAATTTCATACTATGAAATCAACAGTTAGTTGAATACGTGATCGTAAGTTTACTAAACTTTATATATTCAAATATTGCGTTGATTCTATAAAATAAACAAACATGAAATCAGCAACGTTTCAAAATTTCTGCTTTATTTTTATAGCAATATATTAACACTCACTTTCATATTCACAAAATGCTGAACTATAAATATAAACAAATCAAGATGTTCTAATTTCAGATGATGTTGTATGACATGGCTAAACGACTGTTCCTGTATTTATATGATACTATAGATTCTATTACGAACCATATCAATATAAATATTTAGCTATATACTTAAGGCACTAAAACAACAATTATATACGTTGAAGTAAAAATTACTATTAAAGACAAGTTATTTTAATTAGTGATAACAAGTTGTTATGAAACCGATTGAAAATGAAGTATTTAGAAAAGTGAATAACAAAATATTCATGTCATTCTAATTATACAGATTAGTATTATGATTAATATGCATGTAGATTTGATATAGCTGCATTTGGACTATGAATCTTGTAGTTTTGTATGCAACAGAAAATTATCCATCTATCACATGTATATTACAATATTCCATATACTTTCATTTGTTTTTCGAAAATCACTTCTTTGAGTAGTATGCTATTAGGAAAAACTTAAGTTAAGGTTTTTGAAAGTAGGTTTCGAGAATTCAGAATAGGACAAATCACTACTTGGAATCCGTTTTAACGATATAATGGTTCATGATTAAAAATAAATTAAATTATCACCTATATGATTTATAAATATGGCTAATCAATTTCACTTTTATAACCTTTATTCTGAGTAATTAATACATGAAATTAAGTCTAATAAACTGTTAATAGGAATTATAAATATTTATCAACCTAATTTATCAGTAAATACTGATGCATTACTCACTATTTATCAAAGATCTTAACAATAAACATTTTAAAATTTGTTTTACTATGATTGAAACATAATGAATTAATTTTACTTGTGAATGAATACATGAAAAAATAAAGAATGACATTATGTCTTTTTAATGTAAGGAAACTTCAAATGTCATTTGCGTGCATACAAACTTATAATTTATAAATAATTAAACTCAATTATCAGTAACTTATTTGACTGTTGTTGTTTTTGTTTTCAACTCCATCTAAAAATGAGGTCATATAAATAGATACACTGTGTTTTTTCCTTTTATTAGGACTCAATTGTTTATGCATAGATAATAAAGAAGATATTTAGTCACGTAGTTACAAATAAATTTCGTCGGACATACACTTACACATAGTAACATAACGGTGGGAGTTAAACAGAGAAAAAGAATTTTCAGCAATTTATGTGTTAATTAGTGTTTAGCTTATTGAGTAATTAGTTGTTCTCGTAACACTTTTCTCCTTATATATATATATATATATATATATATATATATATATATATTAAATATCTGTTACAATCATGATTATGATAAATGGGATTTTATTAACTGACTTTTAAAAAGACTATCCTTACCTGATGCTAGTAGTACGATTAATTAATGCGATAATTGAGCATAAGCAGCAAAGTTATTTTGTAATACATTACAGTAAAATATGGTTATCATTCTAATCGTCAGTACGAGAAGAATTTTTGTATCATTTGTTTGACGGTGTACCGTTAAATGAGAAGCACTGCATTACAAATCGTTCTAAAATGTCAGTAGTATAAAGTAAATATTTATTTTGGGCTTCTTTATGGACATAAATTCAACGATAAAACAATAAAGACAATAAAGAGATTAAACCACTAAATGGTAGAATTATTTCTAATTGACTATAAAACGTAATCATTTGGCTAAAGTCATTTAAACGAAGACCTATCTCTGATAAATTAATTAACTGAATGTGAAAGCTTAGATTAGTTTGTCTTTTGTAGTTTTCTGTATGCTGAACCCATAATACCATGTTTTTTGAATAATATTTCATTGTTGGTAAGTATAGTATTTTCTTGTTGTATCATCTTATTACTGTACAATTACATTCGTCATAACATTTGTCATGCAACGTATTTTGATTTGTGTGTCAAATAATCGTTCACGAATTTCATATCGACAGAAATTAGTTAGAAAAATTATATGAACATTGCACTATAGTCACTCAATATAAATATTTTCAATATTTAATTCGAGCTAAATTAATCTGTATCTGTGATCTACTTCACTTTAAGTTGAGTAGTATTGTCGTTTATTTGACTACTGGTTGTAGACTTTCGTGCGAATTATATACAGCTAATATGATGCTATTAATTTTTACACGCAGATTTTAAAAAATTTTATGACTATTGATTTATAATAAAAAGGAATGATTATACAAAAGAGAATGTATTTTAAATAATAATATTACTATGTCGGGAGATTCAAGAAGAGCAATTAACTTTCTGGACTGTTATTCACAAGATGTTCACGAGCACTGATCAGTAACTACCAAGCCCACACGTATATTCACCAAACGAGTAATTAGCTCGAATATATTTTAATATAACAAATGGCGACAGGTCAGACCACATATCGAAACATAACAAATATAAAGTAAATAACTTTGTAAGTATGTTTAGAACAAAGTTGTTTAGTGAAATTTTATTTTGTTTTACTCTAGGTTCAATGGTCATATGAAAAGTTTGATTAATGAACATAGAATACAATGGTGAAATGTTTGTGAAAACAATTTAAAAATATTGTAAGAAACAAGAAAATATCAAGTACTTTTAGCATGTGAACTAATATTATTCATTCATGCAGTTAAATATGACAAATACATTATTACAATGGTGTGGTTAGATGAAATATACCAATTCAAGTCACGTAATGTGATATTGGGCCTTTTATGATTGATTTCAGTATTTTAAGTTTTGTTATTAATACCACTTATATTTTTTCACAATTCGAAATGAACTACTTTGTTTTTATTCACAATGATTTTGATAATCAACAATATGCAGTGTAAAACATCATACACCTTGGCTATAACATGGCAGCTACTAAACTATAGAAAGTTTTATTTATATATACACAGTAAAAACATATTGTAAACTACAATTTAACCGAACCTATATTCTTGGGGTATTTAAGCTTATCAACACTGAAGTAATTTTTTTAGATAAATCAATAAAGCATGTATTGAAAATCCCTCTATCCCAATTTGCATTACTCAGTGACATTTATTCTACATCACCTGATCAACATGTTGATTACAATCATTATATTAAAGCTCTTTATTCATTTACATTATTATTGACTGAAATAAGTTCTTGCATTATTTATTAGATTTATAGATTACGATGTAGAATATATGTGTAGATATATTTGTCGAATAATTTTTTATAACATTTTACTAAAATATTAGTTTTGTTTTCAATTGATAAACTGAAAATTTTTAGAATATTCGAAAAAAGGGAATATGTTATAGATTCATAATTTCAGTTCATTATTGACATCTTGTGCACTGGTTTGTAGACGATATACAACTTTTCTTGGATTCATGCATATACACTAAAAATACATAAATAAGTGAAGACGTTGATAGAAAATATCACTTTTCTTTTTTAAAAACAAAACACTTTTTCAATAAACTACAAAAATGAAGTGACAAAAGTGTTTTTTTTTTCTCACACAATAATTACAGTTAAAACGTGTCTGTATTATAGGATCGAGATAGTAGAGAAGAATAGTAAATAAGGAAGATTGTTCTGGTTATATTATGCCTACTAAGTTGAATGATTCATTTGTTAAGCTTTATCATCATTCTGGACGTTCATGAACTGAATACATTTCATTGCATATGTTTTCATTGCTACTATAATGAATAAGCAGATTAGCTTAAAACTTAAGAGTTCTATTACTCAAACAAGTAAAAGGTAGATAAACTTATTATCTAGTTGAATATATTTTATTATTTAACTCATGTCTAACAGTTTAAGACTGCTTATAAATGTATAAAGTGATTCGTTAGAGACATTTCTTCTTTTTGAAATACTCAATGTGCGCTAAATTTAACTTGTCCATTACTAAAAGTAAGTTCATTACGTTAGCGAAAACTGAAAATCTTGTTTAGTCTTCTGCATAGAATCTGCTAAAATATAGTTCGTATTCATAGATCTGCAAATATTTCGATACTTGTTATCTTCCTTTTGTGAGTAAACGAAGTAACTGTTAATTTTTATGAAACAGATACAATTCTAAAAAGTTATATTAATGAACATAGTACAACAAAACATAAGTTACTAACAATATTCAATCAAAACTAACATCACCATTCAATGTCACTGTTTTAAAAGTCGACCTTTTGTTTACTAATATATGCTTCGACAAGTATATGAAAATTAATAATTAGATTTAACCAACACTCATGAGTGTACAATGATTTAGTAGAAGGTATGTGAAATAACGACATACGAAATGAATAATCAAGAGTTAGAAATTCTTTCAAGAGTAAATAGTGCTAAACAGTTCTGATCAACAGTAATCCTGTAATAAAGACTGATACGTTAACTGCTTTGTTGAGTTAAATGAGTAAGGAAAACACAGAAATCCGAAACGAGTTAGAATAACGTTATCTAGTTGATTAATCATAAAGTCAAATAATGATACAACCAAAGTGATGCAGAATCTACTAAAGTACTAGAAATTTAAGATCACAAATACCATACACTTTATCGAAAATGTAATTATTAGTCTTCAAGTATCAATAATTTTTTGGTAAATGGATAAAATGTATTTTCTTTGATTTAAAGTATTATGTCTAACATGTAATAACAGATGTAATTTGCAAATATTCACGATACAATTTGTTTACTACTTCAATAAGTGTCTCTTTTTCAAACATGAGTATACTACTTTTTGGTTGTTTATGACAAACAATTCATTCTAAAAATGTGGATAGTCCATATACATTTTTAGAACAAGACAAACTGAATGAGGCATATACCGAAAACCTGAAGTATTAGACCTATTGGCGATGTTATCAGCATTATGTGAGCAGTTAACTAACATGAAATTTTGTTAACTTGTTGCAGAAAACAATCTTATTCGAGGGCAAAATTAAATGATCTAGAAACCTGTGCAATATAATCAAGCAAAAATTAAAAATTCTCCTTTTTAAATACATTTAAATGCATATATCAATACATGTACGTCCCAAAACACATACATTATAAGAACTGAGAGAAGGGCACGTATTCGTATATATTAGCATGTTTCAAAAAAAAATTTGAGACTAACAAGTGCCATAGCTATCGACAGTAAAATTTCTAGTTATCTAATTGATAGCGGTCACATTATCGACATTCTTCAGTTCCTTAAAATAATCATCAGACAAAGTAACCTAAATTACTATGATACGCTGAAGTAGTATCAATCGAAAAATGCAAGCCAAATCTATGTATTCGAAAAGACAGTTGTCAATTTACCACCAACGTGGTAACTCTTACTAAATCCTATTGTTGAACTCTCCGGTGGCATTGAGTACCCCTCGATTCCGCACAAAGAGTCCCTTGTTAGCGAACACCTAACACTCTGCACCACTGAGTCTGCACCCATTGATAGGACTCATACTTTCATCACTTTGTGATATATAGCGCGACGATCACCCATTGTCTTTGGTGATAGCTGTCCTGCTCCCGACAAGTGTGAATCCCACTAGTCACGACTTTACACTAGAGCTTCAGGAACATCTTGAAGTTAATAACTAGTGAGCTGATTATTTTAATTAAATTGAGTGGTATGTGAAAATCGGTATTAAGATAAGTTGATTGAATTTGTTACAGAACGATGTTTGTAGGACACTACTGAATACCAGGGAGCTTTGGACAGCTGTTTTGTCATCTTATGGGACTCTAGAAGGTTCACCACTCTAAGTCCCATTTTAGGAATGATACAGCTGTCTAATGCCCTACGGATTTCAATAGTACCCTGTTGACATCAATCTGTAACAAATTCAATCAACTAAACTTGTTATCAGTCCCCACAAACATCAATTCAAATCCTACAATTATCACTATTACATCAGTTATTGTCACTCATTTTAGTTGTTTAGCTGTTCGCATTACATCATGCAGTATATGCTTATTGTTTTTCACTCATTTTATGATCATCTATAATTTTAGTTCACCCAATTCTCCAAAATTTTTGTGACCCTTAATAAAATCTACTATGGATATTATGCACTTCATCCCATCGATTTACGAACTCTAATTAATCACATTTTTACTACCGTTTCACCTGTTGAATGAATTTGTGCATACATTTATGCTTACATATATGCACACAGGGGACGGATATCCCATGTTACTTCAATTCCATTGCCGATGTTTGTGACTGCGTATAATTCAATAAGAAATTGCGGTTGTAATGCAGCAGATGAAAATCACCGAAATAAAGAAAATAAATTCATATTATTCTGCTTCAATCTTTGTTCTTGCTCTATTTAAATTCATGAAGAGAACTGATTGCATGAAATTATATAACATAATGGGATTTTCTAATTAGGATAATTTCATTTGTTATTTGAAACTGATAGATGTAATGTTTGTTAATTATTTAATTCAGTGGTAGAAGAAAATCTATTCAGGTTTTTATTTTCTGATAATGAATAAGTTTTTGGATGAATACTTTTCAGTTGCTAAATAAAGCATACTGTGTTAAATGAACTAAGACATTAGGATACTAATAACACTTTTTTCAATGTACCTAACACTTAAGTCTATCGATTTAATATAAACGTTAATGTAGAAAGAAGAGAGGTTAGAATTCACGTTCTTGTAATTGATAAGGCTATATATTATATAATTTTAAGATTGACGAATGATTATATTTTTAAATGTTCATAACATGTTTGACATTGGACAAATTTGATTGGTTGCTGCTGACAAACTCGAATTTTTATGTACTTGGAAGAAAACGATATTTTTGAAATTTAATAATTATTTTCTTTTGTCTTAAAAGATACTTTGGTAACTACACATTATCCTACTTTGTTTAAAATATGACACAACTACCATAATATTTAGCAAATGAACAATCTAGTAACTTCTGTTCTTACAATAAAATAAACGATGACATAAACTTTGACCCTATCGAGCCTGTATCAACCGTTTTAAATAACTTGAATCCTCTTAAAATGTTCCTCCGAACATTCCTATTGTACTGACATGTGAAGTAGTCGCAATATATTTTACTTTGCTGTAAATGCCATTTGCTACAAAGGTGTATATAGTGCGTTGTTTGATATTTCTTTCATGTATATAAGTTAAGTCCGACGTTTACAGATTTCGGTTATCATATCTACTGATACAAAAAGTGAAGTAAACGTGAACAATACCCTTAATGAATGAATCAAAAGACAGAGTGACCACCATTTATGATGAATTCGAACAGACTTTCGTATAATAATCAAGCATTTAACTAGTGTTAACTTTATGGATTCTGTTTAAGTTTTTATTACGTAGGAACAGGCAATTATTGTTAAATTCTAGCATACATACTGATAAACAACACAAAGAAACAAAATTGATTAATACGATATCATTCAGTTATATATTTCTTAATATATATATATATACCTAACAAAATTTTCATTTTTCCTTTGTTAGCAGGCTTATCCCCCTTTTATTTTCGTGGTGAATCGATTAGTCTACTAATGAACGAATAACAAAACTTTTAGTATGGCAATTTATAAACGTTATTATCAGTTTCGACGTTATATGTGTATACAAAAACACGGGAATACACTCGAGACCTTCATTAGACTAAAGAAAGATGTTAAGTTGCTGATTCAATAAGAAACTAATGTTATTAGTTGGAAGAAGACAGCTTTTGTCAAATAAGACTGAAAAATGTCACCTGATTTCAATTATAATAATGAAATGTTATATAATGAATAACCACACTAAGTCATATCATTCATAATTATATATTACATAGTATAAATAATCGTATATTTAAATGAATTAGTTTTATTAATCGCCTCTATTACTATGATTACGCCTATTGATTGTGATTCACCTTAGTAAAAAATAGTGTTTTATATTTAGACAAAAATCACTTTCCAACAATTTTGTGTTAACTATCCTGTTAATAAATTCCTTTTGCACAAATTATAAGTGAAATCGGTTCACATCACTGCCTAAGATAATCATATGTCGTTGGTTTACTTTTCCCTTGTATTTTTAAGAGCACTGATGCCATCGAATGTAACAAATTATTTCTAACTGACTAAATTATCATGCTTTTTCAGTTTTGTTGTTGATGAAGAATTGGTTTTTGCGTACAGGATTGTAAATACTAACTTTTATTTCACAACACATTGATTTTTTTCAGTATTTTTAAGCAAAACTTAAAAACAAACTTGTCGAATTAATTGACAAGAACATACATGATAATTTTTCCACTATCATTTTCCTATCTTTATGATTTAATTCAATATGCCGAAAATTAAGAGAATTGTCATGAGGGCAACTAATAATAATCTTTGGAACATACAGATTATTGAAATGAAACAAGAAAATATACAACGTATAAATTAATAAATCAACTCATCAAAATCACGTGAATTTACAATTCTTGAAATAAGATTTCCCATGGGAAACATTTAAAAAAGAAATCTATCGTTTTTATAAATTTATAATTAGTAAACATTTACAGAGATCTATTTCAATTTAAGTCAATACTCACTTCAAGTATAAAAACCCATAGCAAATTAACATGAACTGTCGGAATGTGAAACAGAAAGATTGACTTAATTGTTTTAAAAAAATCCAATACCACCAATTAGTTGAGATTATGGAAAATTGTGCCAGGTAACAAGCTCTATCAATTGTTTTAATTATATCAGTCAAATTAATTTGACTACTAGTAATATTATTAGTGTTCTTGGTAAGACTAGCAGTAAAAGTAACACTACGAGGGCTATAAGTAATGTTACTAGTATTTTCGTTAATTACATTATGAATATTAGGAAAAATACTAGAACAGTTAAAAACGGAATTATCCTCTAGGATTAACAATTGTGGATTAAAAAACTTCATGATTAATAAACAAAATTCATTTGTAATCAGAGTGATTAAAAATTTTACGAAAATTGATGATTTAGTACATTGTTGTAAAAAACATTGTATCATGATGTATGGTATGCATATTACCTCAATACTATTTTCCACTATTTCTATCCAAAGTGTCAACACGATGAAATATTTTAGAAATAATCCGTGTTGAGAAACATGTTGGTATTTGTTTGTTTTGTGATGTATTTGAGTAGCATGATTTAGAACAGAATTATGTAAAATGGATGCATTCAATGAGTAAGAATGGTTATCAAAATATTTAGGGTATTTGTTCGCAAAGTTTAATAAGAGCTCAATTATTTGCATTAAATTAAAACACATTGAACCAGTTAGCTGAAATAACAGAGGGAAATAAAGCAGATTTGATTTCAGCCAATTAACATTTTTTGAAAATTTGTGGGAAAAATTTAAATCTAGATTTGATTGACTGTCGCGAAATAAAAAACAAACTAATAAGATGATTTGGGCAATTGTAAATACTAAAATTGAAAAATAACTAAAATAACACAGAAATATATGTGAATTTTCATGAAGTTTATTAGAAAACAAATGTATACTGCAAACAATTAATGATGAAAGACTGAGTAACCAGCACGCATGATATTTCTTTCCATAATAACAGTACACACTGTTACCAAAGTTTGACACTGATCGTGAAAAATGAGTTATTATCAATGAATCTGACTGATAAATGGGAGATGATGATGAGTTTTCTTTCTCCCAATGGACAAAACGATTTTTCTTTTGTAAGTTTTCAGAATCTTGCACTTTTTTGATCAATTTTCGAGTGTTCCAAATAATCCAAATGAAAACTTTTGAATGAATTAAATAAAGGTAAAAATGATGTTATTTTTGTTGCGAAAAAACAACAAACACTGTCCTTAGTACTAGCAATATATTTGTCCACATACAAAATTTTTAAAAGGTTACTGTTATATTGGGTGATTCAAGAAGAGTACTAACTTTCTGAACTCTCTATCATAAGACTGTGTATGTAAATCGAACATTTATTTCTATTATTGCCATCCCCTTAAAAGCCAAATGGACCCATAAACTGTTATTATATCACTTATTATTCAAAAACTATAATTAATTAATTATATATATGCATCCTCAGTCCCTAGTTATTGTTTCCGTCTTGTATAAATGTTATTCTGTCTGTTGGTACGTTGGGTGGTAAACACATACGAGTATTGTGGAAACTGATTTTTTAGTTGCCGGTTGTTATATTCGAAGATTACTCAACTCACCAAATTATGAGTATTCATATGTATTCACAAAACCATAGACGCAAACCTTAGCCAAATTCGAACTCAGAAGATGACAGTTAAATGCAATCACATAGTCACATTTACCCGTTAAAAAATGAGGTCCACTCAGAGACAACTGATAAATCCTAAATGACTACATTATTCAAACTGTTCTGAAACACTACAAAATTTTACTTTTTCTAACTTACTCTTCAGTCTACAACAGTCCCTTAGAATATTGCCAACAAATTAACTATACGAAGCAACTAATTTTTGTTTCAGTTAAATATAACAAACATAATTATTCCATCAGTAATTGCCTTAAATATTCTTCACTGTGCGAAAATTCATGAAAATATGAAGTCTATTGAAGAGTGATCTGGGAATAATTGAACTTACCTACGACAGAAAAATGTGAGTAAGCGACACCGTTTACATGATAGGATGCTAGACTGTGAATAGGTGACGATCCATTAAAGTTTCCTAAAAGGTAAAAACGTCGAATCTTACGTACCTAATAATGACATTGATATACAGACAGTTTTATAATCCATTCTGTGTCGTTAAAATTGCTAGATTAAAAATTGAACTACTTACATTCAATTAGTAAGCAAATTCCCAAAGAATATTTTCGAAGTTTGGTTGTGCTTTTTAAATGAATAAATACCTGATTGTGATTTGTGTAATTATTAATATTTTTAATACAAATCAAAGTTAAAGATTATTCCAAAAATATTATTTTCACTTACATTGTGCTCATGCATGCTACACATGGATAACTATCAATTTCGGATTCACAGAACCTGATAAGTATTAATCTGAAAGAATATTCTTCTTTCGAACATCTTTGCTTTGATAAATATGGATGATTATTCGAAAATTCTGTCACTACTACGTCGAATTCACCATCCACACTTTTATGAGTAGTCCAAATAAACCAATGATAGGTGATTACGTGCATTCGTTTTTAAATGTTCCGGAAATATTTAGAAATTTATTCAAGGCCGACAGAAACAGACACACTCTATTTCGCCATTATATGACGTGATAAAATGAGTGGTGTAAGTTTTAGTGATGGTTCATAATGCGTTTACATAAAAATTATCACATATGGTGTCCAAAGTTTTGTACTACTAAGCAAGTTAAAATGTCGTTATACGTATTTTACTAGTATTATTTATCAAAAATTGAAGCGTCACAAGATACGAATTGTCAATTAATCTTCCATGAAATATTGTGGCCTATAATTTCCAATGCAGTTATCGCAAAACTCTTTGTAATAATTTTAAAGATGGCGTTTACATCCAGATGGTTAAAACATTCAAGTACTTACACTGCTTTGTAGTGAGCAAGAAAAATCAATGATTTTGTGAAATTATTTTGGTGATATTTGACCTACTTTTTCAGTGGCAAAACATAATGTGTACAAGCTGATAGAAATTTAGCTTAGCTCCCGTTCCTCTGATAACACAGATGAATGCATAAGTATGTTAGTCATATCACTTACGTCTAATATTATTGTTATATAGGACCACTAAAGAAAAGTGAAAAACTCCAAGAACAGTGTTTTAGAGAACTAATTCATTTATTTTGGTCGTAAGTGGTGTAAACATTACATTTCTATTATCGTTACTTTCCTATTACCCTATCCTCCCGTTTAGCATATTTACTGTTATTATATTGTCTCTTATAATGAACTGCAGTTAACTAGTTGTGTACAAGTTGTTCCTATTCACTACCACTGTTTCCTTAGTTCTGTATTAATCTTAGTTTCCTAATTGGTTCGCTGTGTAGTTTGATTTTGTGTGAAGGCATGATCGAAATACAATGCGATTCAATTGTCTGTTTGACTCATCAGTCGTTGTATTTCCTCTATTTTAGCTTGAGGACTAGTAATCGCGGAGCAGTTGTGTCCGTACACCGACTGGCAATTATCAAGGGCACTGTGTATTTTTCAAAATACATAATAACTGTCTTTTCTAATATCAATGAGTATAATTCATTTTTCTTGTAGGTAGATAAATCTGAATACGTACATTTTATGTTATAATTTATGATTATTGTCATCATTATATTCCATCAATTCAAAAATTTATTAAAGAATAAAACATAATTGTACTTCAGATATTCTTCGTAAAATACGTCTTAATTTATTTCGATAATTAATAATCTGATGAAACAATGTACATTTAGGTTGCATTTTTGAGCTTCTCAAAAAAGGAGCGAAAGAAGTTACAAAGAATGGAGCCTATTTTGCCTGGTAACAACTGCTTCAATCACAATATGAGTGTCTGATACTGATGGAATTGCTAAGCGAGATTATCATTACATTGGCAATTAATTCGAATACAGTACCGTATCAATTTTGTTTTGCATTGAATCAATCAATCATTGCCTGTTACCCCATGTGGAGCATAGGCCGTCGACCAGAATTCTCCAACCAATTCTGTCCTGACCTTTCCTTTCCAGTCCTTCCTAAGTGCTCTTCAGTCTCTTCATTTATGTCTCCACTTACCGACGCAGTGTATCCTTGGGTCTCCCCCTTTTCCATTGACCTTCAGGGTTCTGTGTTACTCCTTGTCTTGTTATACAATTTGGTGGTTTCCCCAGTGTGTCCCATTCACCTCCAGCGTCTTTCCTAATTTTTTACTACTGGAAGTTGATTTATCCTCTGCCAAAGTAGGTTGTTGTTCATGGTTTACGGCCAACGAACCCGAAGTATCCTATGCAGACAATTGTTTATAAATACTTGTATCTTATGAAGGTTGCTTTCCGTAGTTCTTCAAGTTTCAGCTCCATACAGCAGAACTGTCTTCACATTTGTATTGAAAACTATAACTTTAATGTTGGCTGACAGTTGGTTTGAGTTCCAGATGTTTTTCAGTTGTAGAAATGCTGCTCTTGCCTTTCCGATCCGCGCCTTCACATCTGCATTAGGTCCTCCTTGTTTATCGATGATGCTGCTGCCCAAGTATGTAAGGGATTCTACATCTTCCAGAATTTCCCTGTCAGTCAAGTAAATTGGGTTAGTGTTGGTTGTTTTGTACGTAAGGATCTTGCTTTTCCCTCTGTGTATGTTGAAGCCTACTGCTGCCGAGGCTGCTGCTACCTTGTCCATTTTCATCTGCATTTGTTACTGTGTGTGTGGGATAGGTGAGCTAGATCATCTACGAAGTTCAAGTCGTTTAGTTGCATCCCTGTTGTCCACTGTATTCCAAGATTGCCTTGAGATGATGCGATCTTCATGATCCAGTCAACCACCGTCAGAATGAGAGGTGGAAGCGTGACAGTAAGCAGCCCTGTCTAACACCGGTCTTTACTTCGAATGAATTCGTGAGTTGACCTCCATGCTGGATTGTACAATGTAGTCCGTCATAGGAGTTCCGTATGATGTTGACTATCTTCTCGGGTACGCCATAACGTCGTAGAAGGCTCCATAATACTCTCCTATCCACACTGTTGAATGCTTTTTCGTATTCGAGGAAGTTAATGTAATGGGGTGAATTCCATTTAATCGGCTGCTCAACAATGAATAGTAGGGTAGCAATTTGGTTAATACACGATCTGTGTTTACGGAATCAGGCCTGTTGGTCTTGAAGTTGAGCGTCGACCAGGTTTTTCATGTGGTTCAGTAACACTCCATTAAATACTTTTTTAGTATCAAAAGAAGAGTGATGCCTCTGTAGTTTTTGCAACTGCTGAGATCTCCTCTCTTTGGTATCTTGATGAGGTATCCTTCTTTCCAGTCTGCTGCCACTTGTTCTTCCTCCCAAATCTTTCTGAAGAGATTGTGGAGTATCTTTGTTGTTGCTTCTATATTTACCTTCAGTGCTCTGCTCAGCTGGTATGTTGTCTGACCCTGCTGACTTGCCAGTTTTCGATTTGTCGGTTGGCTATTTTGATTTCTTCGACTGTTGGTGGGTCGTTGTTTATGGGAAGATCCGTGGCTGCTGCTTCGATGACTGGTGGGTTCAGTGGTGCTGGTCTATTCAAGAGCACTTCGAAGTGTTCTACCCACCTGTTTCGTTGTTCATTAACTTAAGTGATTATTTGCCAGTCTTGTTCTTGATTGGCTGTTATGATTTACTGAATTTTCCAGCTAAATTCTTCGTTGTATCGTATGAGTGCCTCATGTTTCCTTCTCTTGCAGCTTTTCCAGCCATTATTGCTAGGTCCTCAACATATTTCCGTTCATGTGATCTAATGCTCCTCTTCACTTGCTTATTGACTTCTGCGTACTCGGTCTGTGCTTTGGTTTTTTCTGTTCTTGTATGGCTATTGTTAACTGCTAATTTTTCGCTCCTCCTTTCTCGGATGTTGTCCAGAATACCGACAGGAATCCACTATTTACGGTGTTGTTTCATGCAACCCAAAATCTCCTAAAATGTTGAAGTTATTGTTTCTTTAATCTCTTTCTAATTATCCTCCATATTAGTTCCACCTTTCTCTAGTAGATCATGAAATGCTTGGATCTTTTTGTTAAGAGTTACTTTGAATGCGTTGCGTTTGTTAGTATCCCGGAGAAGGGCTGTATTAAACTTGTGTAATACTGCTGCTCCAGTTGTCCAGTGCTTCTTCAGCTTCAGTTTCATTTTGGCCACCACCAGATGGTGATCTGATGCTATGTCAGCTTCTCTCCTTGCTCTTACGTCTTCCATGGTCCTTCTGAACTTCTTATTGATGCAGATGTGGTCGATTTGGTTCTCCGTAATGTGGTCTGGTGAAACCCATGTAGTTTTGCGTATGTGTTGAGGCATCAGACTATTTCTGTTATTTTTCTCGAAATACATTTTTGGAATTGAGATGCTTAGATCAGATTAGTGAGAATAAAGACTAGTTGGTGGCATTGTGATAAAACCATCATGTCATTCAGTGATTGCAAGATGGGGTCATTTAACATGTCTTAACCTCAAAAATGCGAGTTAGACAAACCAACTAATTCTTCAAGTGACATAAATTTACGTACTAGAATATAAAAACAGAACAGTCATGTTTAAGCTGACTTTAATGATGTTAAAACATCATGCTAAGATTTTTCGATCTTCTCATTAGTGATACTATGTTTGATGCAGTGATCAATAAAATAAACTTGACATCCAAGTTTTAATTTCATAGGATCATTAATGACCTACGGTATCAATATCTAACAATATCTAGTGATTCTGTAAATGAATTTCGATCATGTTAATTTCCATAAAAAGCATTGTATATAAGAATGTTATTTTACCAGATAAAATAATTCATACTTGGTGACTATATATTGTCATATGATATTCGTTTACCTGGTGGCGTTCACAATAAATAAACCAGATATGTAATCGATTGTTAGTCAGCTACAACTCAGCTGTAGCAAGATATTATTCAATTATCCATGCATATTAATGAAAAAGTTGTGGAACTGGGCTGGGGCATTTTGTTCGAGTTCAAAGCATTACAGTTATATGTTGAGTTTGGCTGAAATGAAGTTTAATTTTCAATACGACAGACCGTTGTCATAACGTGTAAATACAGCGTTAATCACATTTCCAATCTTATGATCAGTTTGTTTAAGAAAGGTAATTTTAGGTAAACTACTAACATTATTATGAGGAGATAATAATTATTAAACTTAATGAATTTTATGTTTAATTTACTGTTGCGAACTAGTTACATACTATAAAGCATTTCAAAATATTAACAACTTTGGTTTACAACTCTAGAAAGATATCCAAATATAATTCAAACAACAATGTGATAGTTTGACGAGTGCTAATATCATGCTTAAAAATTAAAAAGAAGCACCCGGAGGTGGAGTGCATTGTAAAGTTACCTGACGAGCCGTTAATTTCTAATGTATTGTTTGACGTGTATTTACGATAAAACTTGAAGTAATTTTCGGTTCCTATGTATGCCATATGAAACCAACTAGTTAGGTTAGCGGCAATAACATGTACAAATAACACCTGAATGTGCAGATTCGAAATGCATAGGCAAAACTACAATTAAATAAAAACGAAACAGAATAAAACGGAAAATCTAATACCCAAATGCAATGAAAAGAATTAAAACCGGTATTTAGCGTTTGTAGAATAAACAACTTATACCGTGTTAAGCAAAACAACCGCAAGAAAGGAGCATGAGGTAGTAATTACTAAAATGAATAAACACCTAGTTTAAACTGCATTTTTTTGATGTAATCGTACATAAATGTTAAAGTGTATGCAAACTGATTTAATGCATGTGGTGTATTCGCATTTGTAGTTTGTTATCAGTATCTTAATAAGAACCTCATTGTTACACTGCAAAAGTATTCTTTGGTAAACAGTTCTATTTTCCATGACCATTAGAACAAGAAAATTAATAGACTTTATCAAAACTACATTCGTTCATTTCAAGACTTCAGCTGACTAAGACAGAATTATATTTAGAATGATCCTATAAATTTCATTTATAAGGTAATAGGTGTAAGACTGCAGGACAATCCCTTGATATTCTAACTATCCAGTTTTATCTGAATAAAATATGTAAAGTTTTTGGGAGACATTTAGTTTTAATGGAACATTTGGTAGGTTCTGAAATGTCTAAATAAGTTGGGTATTGTTCCTACCATAAATCTAAAGCTATTTTGTGACCACGAACGGATATTTTTTAATTGTGTATAAAATCACTAGAAAACTCTTACTGACAACAAAATGAAATAATTTAGATCCTAGGGAAAGTATCTGCAATGTCTGGTTCATTAGATAGTAATTTTCACACTACTGATAATTTTATTTATTATAACTGTATAACTTACCTTTCTTAGTCTAATCATAACTGGTATTTGCATGACAGTTAATAAAATCCATAATGCATTATTAATTAACAGTAAATAGTTTGTGTAAGTAATCTGCATAAAATCAACCACTTTGGACAAATTATAACTTGTTATATTTGTCTGATTATTGGGTATTGTATAATCAAAGATGGTGCTGTAACTGCTAGATTGATTTATGATGTGTGGAATGTTTGTGGATATTATTGGAGCACTAGTCATCAGGGTATGTTGATAAGAGATATTGTATTCTTTAGAAATGGAATTATCTCTTTCTAAAGAATATTTATTCTCATGTCCTAAAAGATTATCAGTATTCATTGAACTTTTTACAGTTAATTGACTTGTGTTGCTTTTGTTAAAATGTATATGATCTAGTGAGTACCATATATCCGAACTATTACTATGTGTAAATGATTTAATAAAGTTGTCTCCATAATACATGATAATTATTAAGCTTCCGACTAAAGTGAATCAAATATAAAATAAAATTATTCGAGAACAATGAAAGTTAATGAAACAAATGTTAGTTGAATTAAATGTATTACGTAAATCAGAAATATTCATTGAGTATATTGGTTACGTATTAGCTATATAATTTCGAGTGAGAAGCTAATTATACGTTGGACAAAAGTGAAAGTTTAAGTGATTGCCTACGTTTCTAAGTGATTTTTATTCCAACTCATGATTCACAATATGGTGAATCGAATTATTGATCATATGCAGATGCAAATATGTCATCCTGAAACCCATATAACAGATTGTTAAGTAACAACCATTTTTTCTAAATATCAGCCTGCACGATTCGTCTTAAACACATTTCTTGCAACACTTTAGAGTAAATAACAAATTGAATGCTTCAGATCAACGTTGAGTACTTTGTTACATTTTCAACGACTTTTACGTGAAATCGAGGGCCAAAAGCCATATTTCCTGTCTGCATTAAATGACTTATTTGCTTTCCAAACTAATTATCATAGACGATAACGACTATAGACAACGGCCATTCAATCATTTGTTAAAGTAAACATTCTTATTCAGGCATTTAGTAAAAAGAGAGACAGAGAGAAAAAATATTACCGTTGATTAGTTTTTCATCAGGACTTTACAATATTATATACATGTTCTACAATAAGAAAGGAATATCAAGCGTGTAATAGAGCTTCTATTATGTAGCACTTACCATATGTTGGATATTATTTTCTTATCGTAGATTACATATATACATATAATAGTGTAGAGTCCTGATGAAAAAACTATTCGAGAGTAATATGTTTTCGTTCTATCTCACTGCAATCCCTTGTGCCTCTTGCTTTATTGAAGTAATTGTGTAATAATATATGGATCGTTTATGAATAAAGTGTCTTTCAATTGCTTAATTGTAGTTTTGTTTGTGAATAGAGTAGTCGAATTCAGTTGTGTAAGAAATATATGTCAAGGACTTTACTGATCAATAGGATATTACCAACAGAACAAAAACAAACGACGAAGAAGTGATATAAATTATTCGGAAAATCTGTTTCATTCTACTTGTATTTTGTTGCTTATGTTTCATTTTCAATTATTCCATTGAAGCAATAATGTTTCTATCAAAATTTTGTTTTGTTTTAGCACTATTTCTTTACATACTGATTGATAATCTAAACGAATAAACAGTATTACGCTTAAACTTATTTTTTGAAGTTATTATGTTCTTCTACACCTTTCAAATAATAAACTGTTAGCATATTTAAAGCCTAAACATATTACTTTATTTGTTTGGCAGTCATTTAGTCCATAGTAATTGTCAGCAAATATAAATCTTAGCTTCACAAAATAGTAAGCAAACTTCAAATAATTATTCCGAATTATTCAATGATTTTGTCAGTGTTTTGTAAATTAACAGCAGAATGATAAAGATGTTTGTCAACGATGCTTTTGCCTATTTCCTAGAATCCATAGAATTTCGCTCCAGTAATCATCATGTAACACTGAAATCGAAAAATGAAGTAAAAACTATTGAATCCAAGATAGAATTTAAGTACGGTGAATGTAATTTAAGATGAAAAAAAAATGGATTTGCCACAAATATTTATAAAATGAAACAAATTACAACTACTACCTAGTTGATGTTAGTCAGAATAAGATGACTAATATGATTTTAAGAACTATGAGTGCTTCCTGTGATCGCGTACAAGAAGTAGATATGCAGAAATTCCTAATGATATTGGTTTAACATTTTGTTTCGGCTTTGAAGAGCAGCTAAGTTTGAAAGACCGTAGTTGACGAAGTGTCTTTTAATAAGAATATAGTTTCAGTGAATCTGTATATTCCTTTACTAAAGCACTTTCAATGATTAACAAATGATAGAAATCATATATGTTACAGTTTTTCATTTATGGTTTGAAAAGTAGTCAAGTAGAACAGTGTTGCTAATGACGAAGTAGCAGATGTTTACTAATGAACCTATGAAGATAACTGCCGGTTGATTAAACTTTGAAAATGTGGTTCAGAAATCATGATATTTGTTTGTTTAAACTTTAAGTAACAGCACAAATTTTGATGGATAGTCATGGAAAAGTAGTGTATTGTATAAACCAGAAAATTTGAATGTATCTGAGATTTAGGCATGAAATTGTAGATCACCAACTTAATACAGGATTTAAAAATTCATGATCTCCACATTTGCTGTTTTTGATAATAATTTGCTCTTATTATTTTTGCAAGTGATCCATACTTTAAAAATGTACTCGATTATGTATGTGGTATGTCGACTGTTTTAGTTTAATAAAATTCTATTCAGAGTGTAATAAGTTGCTGCTTTTCAGCCACAATCTACAGAATGTTTTTAAAATATATAATAATATGTAGTTTATGGTTAATAAAATTAGAGGACTTATGACCACTCTGTTAATTATATCATTGAAGTAAAGATTGTTTTTTGATGACAAACCCGGGCAGACATATAAGGTACTTATGACTTCATAAAATTATGTATACCTGTGTACTTTATAATTAATTTAATTAAATTGCTCTAAAAGGGTTTATTACAGTCAGCGTTGTGACAAATATAACACTACCTATAGTCTCAATGTTACATTTAGATGAAGGTTTTGCAGATCAGTAATGATTAAATACTACAGGCAAAGTGATTAAGCACACATCCAACATTTATAATAATATTATTTTGAGCGGCATATTTCCCTATAAAATGCCAGAATAATGCTTGGTTTTCAGAATGCGAGTTACTCTTTACATTGAAAACATTTTAAAATTCCTAATCGATCTGCTGATTTTGTACTGTATTATAATATTTAGCTGTTAACATTTATGAAAATGACATATAAATAGTAATGAAACAGAATTACTGTTAATAAAAACGGTTGATAATGATAATACTAAAAATGATTTTAAGGCAAAATGCTGTTATTTAACAATATTTTTGTCAGAAATATTCATTATGTTAAATATTACTACTGGATATCATCCAATTAAATACATAAGTATGGTTTAGTAAACATAAATGTAATTATAATTCAAACAAATAGAAAACTGGTTATTTGTATTGATCGTTGTCTAAAGGATTATCTTCCTGCATTTTAGTTTATTGATTCCAAAATAAATCATTGCTGTGTCACCTATCATTAAATCACTCATAATTATGGAAAAGATTATTGTTGTAGAATGAAGTCAAAAGCTAGATATAAATAGTCTGTACTATATAAATTCAATACAGTTATAGTATTGGTTATTAATTCAAGTAAATAAATAGTTATTTCAATGGTATCCTGTTAAAACTCCACGTAAATCCCTCGCTGCAACCACTAATAATTTGCATGATAGCTAAGAGCTACAAGTAAGAAATCAAGCTAAAAATTATGAATGTAGATTTATTATTAAAAAATCTTTGTAGGAAATCAAACAAAGTTTTTGAAAGATCTAATATTGTTTTACTGTGCTGTTTAGAACCATAGATCCTGTATAAAAATATGCTAAAAATTTAGGTATAAAAACCAACTTGATAAAAATATTGTTATGATTTCAAACTAGTCAGAGTAACTTACCACAAAAAAATGCTTGAATAATGTATTCACATTTTGAAAGTATCCTGTAACAATCTTCGTGTGTAAAATCTGTAGTTATTCTCTTCATCTGATTTCTGTTTTGAAGCTGCGACTTCAAACTCACTGAATTACTAATTGTCACAAGTTGATGATACTGTAGCTTATCAGATTGGGAAATCAAATATTCGTCCCTAACTGGCATTAGACCCCCGTGTTGATGTTTTATATTTAACTGTCTATTTTCAAAGTGTATAGTTGGATTTATTCTCTTTCGGTACTTTTCTGCATGATTCCATTTATGACTGAAGAGATAATCAGTTGTATTACTTTTATGATGGGGAAAATAATGCAAGTGCTGCAGGTTACAACTAAGGTTATTATCCACCAAACAGCAATTACAATAGGAACAGCAAATTTTGCAAAACGTCATAGCGTAGAAGCTCAAAAAGTGAAAAAACTGGGCAATTAACAGGAAGTTGAGAAAAACCTGAATCATGGCAAAAATCAAACGAAAAGAAAAAGCGGATTATCTTAAACTAGAATCACTTCAAAACGTTACAAACTCTTTAGAACATTTATTTTTATCAGAAATGAATGGTCTAACTAAATCCTTCATCAATGTATAAATTTACTAACATTTCTTTCAAAAATAAAACCTACTATTCGACAAAAGATGGTCACTTGTTTGTACAGTCACATAGGAAATTTAACCTAATATAATCGGGATAATGCAGTGTATTTGGCAAGCAAACTTTATTGGAAAGAAAAACCATGAAAGTCTATTGAAACGAACTGAATTCTTAAGAAACACTTTCGCCCAGGGAAAAAATATGCGTTGCTTGAACAAAAGTAACGATCCATGCATTTTACATCACGAACTGACAACCACCAAAAACTAGAATGCACAGAGCAGTTGTTTTGGTCTAGTATAAGGTCACACAGCATGACTATCCGTGACTTCATAAAGGATCCAAATCAGGTCTTGAGATTAGATTCCAGCTTTCGGATCATTTATTAAAGATCTGTTAGCTTATATTACTAACCTAAGTTTATTTGAGACGTACAACTACCATCAACTGGAATAGGTGAATATTCTATTTGCAAGCTTTGTTACTAAAGTAATGCGAATTATCTTTCAAAATATTTCACAAGTGAGTACATTACGATTACCGGTGCAAAACCGATTCAGCCAATGAGTACTAAATGTTCAAAAATTCATATTTTTTGAGTCTTATTTCGTAACAGAATAGCATTAATGTGGAGAGATGTATTTTAATAAAATTACAGTCAACTTAGTAAATTTATATTTGAATACTTTTCTTTCAAATCAGCTGATAACTAAGATAACTTAGAGTAAAATCAGACTAAGATAAATTTCCGCAAGAAAACTAAAGCATGAAAACCACACAAGGGGCTTAAATAATCTTCTTCATAGTAAGCAGTAGAATAGCTAAATAGGCAACAGACTTGGCGCAAAGTTGAAATGAATGAATGTCGAAATTTCAAGGTTCAATGAATCGGTTTTTGCTCTTAGAACTGTAGGATGGTCATTAAATAATGCGAAGGTGTAGTTAACATTCTCTGTTGAGAATATTGTTGCGTCATAACTTGATAACCGTATCATATTCAGTTTCGACAATAATGACATCTTTCTGCTACTGTAAATGACGTATGGAAAAGAGAGATGATTCCTCGAACCGCGAAATTGTCATCTCTAGAGCAGAACTAGTTTTAAAGTTGTAAACCTTTATTCTATCGTTTCAACTGGTGAAAAATGGCGTTTTATCCTGTGATTTAGAGGGTTATTACTTTAAAATGTGAAGGTGGCTAAAATATAGGGTTATATCAGTTGTTGATATACTTCGATGCATATAGTTTGATTGGTTCTCTAAAATGAAAAATGTTTTTTTAGAAAAAGCTAGCTTTGTCTTCCTTAGGAACGAAGGAGAAAGTGTGACAATGAAGGCAGTCTAACATCATGACTTCTTGGGGACGTACAGCAATAGTTTAACCAATGAAAACGAAAATAAAATAGATGTGGTGTTATAATTATGGAGTCCTTCGAAAAGAAGGTGATTGATTTGCCTAGAATTTCGTACAAAAGGCTAACTTATACTTTTATGGCTTCATAGGACATTTGGTACAAATTTTACAACATTACTGTAAGAATAGATAATATTCTGTGATCAGAAAGATTTGACAAGGCTTTGTAAACTTCTAGTTACTGCTGATAGGTACACCTGACTGTGTTTACCTCAACGAGGAACGTATAATTATGATTCACTGGACTATGTGGTTAGCGACTGGTTAATAAGAGCTACAACTGCGATATAACTATCGCATTTGAGTAGACGGTTCATTATCATACTCTTTATTTTGTTTACCTTTTGTATATGTGTAACTTTCCATTCATAACTGGTCGTGAGTCTTAATATAGTGTATACGTGTCGTGTCATGCTCATCTGACTCCTGATCTTTCAGGTGGATTATTGTGCGTCTCAGTAATACTGTTCAGAAGACATTGCAGTTAGTCGTTAGCTGACGATTGTCGTGAACAGGTAGCCCTTACGGGCAATCATCCCTTTTTTTCATCTTTAACAAGTTCTACATAAAAGCCATCTTATTAACAGAACAAATAAAGTCTGATTGCTTTCATAGTACAAAATTATCTACCTGACATGATATTCTTAAGTCGAAGAATAAACAAACTTATTAATCTATGCAATTTCATTTAATCCGATTAAAATTTCATTGTATTTGGTTACAGCTGTAAAAAAACAGCTACGCTAAACGTTAAGAGTTTATCAAATGAAGTAGTGTGAATGGAATTTAAAGCCAAAGTGTCAGTGCAATCCTAGCTTACGTACACACAAATTTAAAATAAAAATAATAACCTTATTAAGCTATATTTTGTAGAACAACAAATATTCTTCAAGCTCCATTGAAATAAATAACCTGTTTCGAAAAAATTAACCTGTTGGTTTGCACTATTGTCGATTGCCAAAGGTATTTGATACAGCAAAAAATTTTCGTATTTTGTAACGTGCTAATTATATAGGAATAATGACGTTAACTATCCATCTCGGGTATATTTCGTAAATAGAGTATTAAACAAATTTGTAGTTTTGTTATTCTAATTTCCTATTTTTATAGACCAGATTTCGCTAAACTGATGAAGTAGGTAGACGAACCTAGAGATACTGTACCTTATCTCTGCTGTAGTAAAAGACCGAAGAATTCGAGTATATTTTTGAGTTTATTTTGATAAATTGAGTACAAACACTACAACCACTTTTACTCGTAATTATATGAAAAAGTAATTGCAATTAATATAACTTACTTCAAACACAAATGATTCTGTCTTCTTTCTAGTGACCTGTATACATACAAGCAGGAAGCCCACTGTGGTCAATAAAATCCCGTATATTATCTTTATAAGACTGTTTGCATATTTACTAAGTGTAACAACAAAAATAAATAAACCATTAGCATATTGATTTGAATATTTTATGAGGATAATATGTCTTATAAATTAAAATACTTTATTATAAACAACACAAAACTAGATGATGGGTTGATAAAGTAGGAATTTCTGATTTTAGCGCTTTCATTTGCACATGTATGTAAAACGTTTAAAGCCAAAGTAATGTTATCTGGGCAAAATAAAATTATATTCTTTGAAAAAAGTCTAAAAGACAGTTTTAGTGGGTAGATTTTAACTTTTGTAGAAACAAATCAAGTAATCTATTTGGCCTTTCTAATTATAATTATAATCATAGATCGTATTAGTAAATTTGCCTAGAAATCCTTTTTTTAAAAAAATTATTATCCAACGCGTTTCGTTTATACTATAACAGGCTTGCACTACCTTACATAATCATTAGTCTTATAAAATAATTTAATTACATTTATGCAGAACAAGAGGTTTTTCGAAGAATAATGAATATAAGTATAAAAGTTTTCATCCGCAAGAGATCCATCAAAAACCTAAGGGTACTACTTAATATAGCTCGGTAACATCAGCTAACTTGAGATGTAAACCAATACATTTTTATTACAATGTTTAAAGTATTTTTCAAGCTTAGAAACTTGAATATCTTGGATGCAATACAGTTTACGGTTTAGAGTTTCTACTAGAGAAAAGTTCGATGACAGAAAGAAGCTCAGGTCTTTATAATTCTTGTTGCTAGCCGTCTAATGTCACTTTATGACAAAAGCTATTTATAAATATAAGAAAAGTATTTTATTAAATAAAATTTAATCACTGAGTGATTTTAAATGCAAAATCGATTAAAACACCTTGATCCACCGCGTTAGCTAAAAGCAGGAAAATGACGGAAACTAAGATTCCGCATTGTTTGAGTGCGTAAATTATCCGTAGATATAATTATGTAAGAGTTCTTCTAGTGGTAGCTAAAGTATACTTGTGTCGAAAACTCTTTGAAGTTTATGGAAAATTAAGGAGATAGTTTTTGTTATCCTTCCTTTGAGTCAAATACTTTATTTCAAAATAGTGACAGTTTAGTTGTAGCATCAAAAACGAACAAACAGTCTGTACATTATTTAAATTAATCTCCAGTCAAAAGTTACTTTTATTGCCTAGTGAAAATAACAACAGCGATATATTTATTTTTTTTCCACTCTAAGGTGAACAACAAACAAAGATTTCAAATAAACTCTGTGACTAAGCAGAAATTCAAGAATATAGTTAGCAAGTAAACTCAAAAGAGTAAATTTCTGGACGACGTACCCTTCGCCCTTGAGAAAATAATAGGCATGAAAGCTTATGAAAAACAATGTATCATTTGAATAAAGCAATTACTTTACTCCGGTAATTACTTTCATTGCCTTCAACGATAAACAGTTATTTTCGCAGGAGATGATAAGTTTATACTATTAATTTAAAAACGTCTTATGAAACATATGATACGTTGTATAAAATCATTTTGTTCACATATAAATATGATTATGGTGCATTAATACTAACAAATATAAGACTATATACTTTTACAGCGGGTACATTTTAAACATTCTAAAAGGATTTACTCCAAACCTAGTCATTATTACTTGAAACCACACATTTAAGTGATATTATCTGGAAAGTTATTTTAAAGCATCTAAGCACTTATTAGGAAAAGTTATATGACAAATTTAGGAAGATAATTTTTCTTAAGATACTATTGTCTGTCTGTTGCCTCTTTAAGTTTATTTTTTCAAAATGAATTTATAAATCAATCGGTTGACCTCCAATTGATGAAGGATATCTAAGTGGTATTTTTTCTACTTTGCTCATTCTGTATATGTTGTAATAAAGTTAATTCTTCTACAATACTGGGTTACCGTTATCAAGTTGCACTTAACATACTTTTTGAAAATTGACAGGTTTGATAATATTGTTTACCACCCATAGAAAATTTTTATGAGATAAGCACGAAATATGGTTGACAGGTAATCATAAACTACTGAAATCTGACCACATTAGGACTGAGTGTTTTTCTGAGGCCTATTTTGTGAAACTGATGGATTGCACGTTACCGTATACAAATACTTATATGTGAACAATATTTTTCGTATAAAAGTTTAAAGTTTACCCTATTGAAGTCAAGTTATTCAAGAAAGTTATCGACAAAATGTACCCATATCACATTTCAATGTTTTCATCGAATTACTGCTTACTTAAAGACTTCTTTGTTTTTAACTATGCATTTCATTCTACAGGCAAATTGCTTATTTAAAATCAAATTATATAACAGATTGATCGTACTATAAAAAAAAATACAAAGTCATTCAGAAAATCCCAGTTTAAACGGTCACCATATCACTCGCATGTGACGCTATGAATTAACAAAAGCCAAAGTAAGTAGTTACTTGAATATTATTTAGCTAATAATGCTCAGGATACAATGCAAATCATAACTGTGAACATTTACTGTTTAAATTGACCATGCTAGATAATCAATGTAGTAAATAGCTTGAAATCCCTAAACTCTGAAAGTTCATTTGAAGGAACTTCTTACTCTTGAACCTTTTAGTAGTAAATCTCAAATGCAGTTAGGTTTGGTATATTGATGACTGAAGTTTATTATCTTCAGACTCGTCGTAATTCACTATTGGGACCTAAAAGTTTCATCGCTAATTCATCCTGCACCTAAAAGTATACAAATTTGCTTCTAAAAGTAAAACTTCCAGAAAGAATGGAGACGAATTTTAATTATTTTCAGTATACCTAGTTTGTGTATTTAAAGTATTAAGGTAAATTACTTCTATTCTCAAATTTTAAACGTCACCCAGCCGCACAGAAGCGCCGATGATGTTGATACATATAAATAACAAATAAATAACTTTGATTGTGAATTCAAAACATTTTAAAACACACAGCTTATATTACCATTGTCGCTAATTCTGATATCAATTACTTAGATATCATTATCGACAACGGATGAATGACTTAAGTTTAGCGCTTATACTCGACTTTAAGTAAAGAGCTTTTGGTTTCAATTTAGTTAATCACATACTATTAATTTACTTGATAGAATTTCTCGGTAACAAATTTTTTTATCCTTTTGCTGACTACAAATTAGCAACACCGGCAGGTAGCTTTTAATGATCCATCATGTCTTGTGATTATAGATAGGGTAAAACTTAGCAAGCTATTTAAGTCACGAAAATAAAAACAAGTATTGTACCACAGCACGTTACTCGTATATCTTTGTTAAAGGATTCCTATTATTATTTTAGCAAATAACCTATAATAAAATGGCAATAACCGATTTTATTACACGTTTCTAGATAGTGAATATAACATATTATTGTTTAGGTGTGTTTTTTCTTTACGTACCGGTTTTATTTAAATTTATTAAGAATACACTGATAAAATGAATGATACTGAATGCTTTATAGGTCACTTTTGGCCATTTTAGAAAAATAACAAATAGAGTTATTCTTTCTTACAAAAGATACACATATTATCAAAATACTCAACATAGTAAAAACGACAAATGCCGTTTTAGATATAAATTATTGTAGATACCAACTAACATATGAAATTAATAATTGACTACAAAAATTATTCTGTACTATTTATGTCAGTAATTCAAACTATACTGTATATCCTGGTTAACAGCCTAGTATTACCAATACTATTTTTGTCAATATTTGCAACAAAATTTGCCAAACACAACAATAGCAGTAATAATGTTGAAATAATATCTAATATTCTACTCAGCTACGCAAAACGATTTTGAGACTAAGGTTTGTCTTTTGAATAGTAAACTCACTTATTATAATAGACATTATAAAAATATTAATGTCTACTGTCTATCATCAATCATTTTATTCTTTTGTGTGTGCGTTGATTAAATGACACAAAAAGAGAAAGCAACTCATCCAACTCAATCGACTTGGAGATAAATACTCAAACCATCAAAAAGTATCAGCCATTTAATCAATCAATCAACGAATTAATCAGTCAGTCAACTAACCAATCATTTATTATCCCATCATGTTCCTTTTTGTTGGCTTTTCAGAAATTGGTAAGCTAAAAAATAAGATTAGAAAACGGTGGCAAACATTTTTAACTTTCTGTTTTAGAAAACCTAATTTTATTGTAAGGACAAGTTTTGTATTGTCTACTTTGATTTACCAAATTTTGTTGTGTATATCTCATTAAATAAAATAACAAAATCCGTTTCTTTTCAGTTATTAGAATGGCTTAAAAATGACCCAAAAGATTTTCAATTTGATAATGATTATTCAACATGTAATTAACCTAAAACAGCAGGTAATGGTTTTTTGTGGTGGGAAATATATTTATGTATTAAAAGCTACTGTTCATTCAATTGAGTAAATATTGCGATCACATAAACTCAATAGAACTAGTATACACGATTATCCTAAATAAATATTTGAGTTTTGTTTGTAATTACGGAAAAAGTAAAAAATCCAAAAAATGTAGGTAAATATTATGTTGAAAATAGAGAGAGCTGGAGATATCTAAAAAATCATATTTGTCGATTCGATTTTCATCTGACTCCAAAAAACGTTGAATTGAATTACATGGTTAGCATTAAACACATATTACGTTGTCTGTAAAATAGTCTAACAATAAAAAATATATAACAGTGAAGCTGTTTATAATATGACAGAATTCATATCTTCCTGTTGCTGATGTTATTGACTCAAACTAATCAGCAGTAGTTCACGAGTGTGATTAAAATTGGAGTGTGCGAGAAAAATCGTATTCAGAATGCAGTTACATTCAGCTGACAAGTCTTCAGTGAAACAAAACATATATCCTAAAATCCATTTGCAAATACAATCCAACTTGATTAGGCTGCATACTTATAACATTCAGAAACGTGAATGAGTGCTTAAAAGACACAAGAACAATATTGTATCAGATACTTTGGGCCTAATAGTTGATTTTTTTTCACTTCATAACGTGTTGGAAAATAACCAATATTTTCATATCACTAAATGTTTAATAAAGAACTTGAAGTGGTCGACGGTTCAAAAATCAAGTGATGACTTCAAGTGAAATCATTATTATTTAAACAGCACAGTTTAAAGATGTGATGAAACAATGTTATAGTTGTTAAGCGACTTAACATCGTTGTTTGAGCATGATCTCTACTTCTTAAAGTACATGTAATACCTTTGCATATTAAATAAAAATTATCTTCTATGATTATTTAGTAACGTTGATTGCATTACAATTTCGGAAGAAGGATGACATTTTAATATAGAGATAGACATAGGATGTTTTCACTTGTTTGTCATCATTTTCAATGATGTTTACATATCGTTAACTACCAACATGGAAAAACAATTAATTTTAAACATTAGCTAATCCAGTTCTATGAGTAACACAAAATGTTATCATCAGATGAGTCAGTTTACTCAAATCAGTGACACTTTTAACATCATCAGTAGTCAATATGTGACAAAGCCATGACGTGAATAATTGTGCCTTTAACGAAATGCAAATTCATGAATTTTTTAATATTTATGCTCACAATACAACATCTGCTTACATTTCATCATAATCATTGTATTCTCCATCGGAATATATTTAGTAGTTTAAATGTAAGGAATGACATATCGCTTTATAAAGTAACTAAACTTATTACTTACATGTTTTACTCATAAAATTTGGAAGAAGTAGAACAAGACAAATTTATTTGTAGATGAGGCTAGGGCAATTTCGCCAAATTTATATAGATAAAGTACGAAGAGAGACTTATAAAATGTAAATCAAAATGTTTGATTCTTGACTACAGAACATTATATTTTATTTTATGTTATTTTCTTGGATAATAAAGATATCAGTGACAGCTAAAATGATATAATGTATAATAACACCACTTAATTGTAATAAATTGTTGCAAATCTATGCATAGCAAAGTAAAACTTTATAATAATCAACAAAATTATTTTAAAGAATAAACTAACATAGAATGAAGCAAAATCTAGTGACAAAATTACCCAAAACTATGAAAACGATAAGAAATGCGCGTGTTAATTGCAGACTTTATGCTAAACTATCAAATAGGTTTTCATATTTTAAAAGTGTATTAAAATAAAGCAGGTTAATTCGTCAACAAAATTGGTTTTGAGATGTAAAACTTAGAGTCATTGACAGATAGTTTATATTGTCGTTTTAGCCTTACTTGTTAAGTCAGTAACAATACTTGAATTCATAAATAAAATATCTAACCAACTCAAAAACATTTAGCTTTTATGAAACAAGCAGACTAAATGCAGTTTAGAAATGTATATGTTCATGATTTATTTATTCTTCTGTTCGCATTAACTTGTTACAAATGTGTTGTAATGAAGAGGAAATGCGCTTTGATTAAATGTATTTACATTTCATTTACACGGATCAAATAAAATGAAACTGCTTTTTAAAAAGCATTTACATTACTAAAACTCAACTATCAGTGATGGTGTTTTACTTAATGGAAACACAGATTCACATGAAATGTTGCCACTACTTAATAAACGATTTATCAAACAATATAGAATAGACATACAATAACATTTTGATTATTTACACCAATAATGCAAGAAAATGATTGCACGTTTAATGAACGATGTAACTGATGAGTCCGCCCTTTTTACAAATACCAAGTTATCAGTAAACATGAACTAACGAACCTACAATATGTGATTTCAGTGGTGAATTTGAAAATGCTTCTTAGTATATCATAAGTTTCTTATAACAACTTAACGATTTTTACCTTTGTAAAATCAGAAAATCACTTGCTTTTAAGGCGTATTCGCCCTGCATAATAATTATAAATTTAAATTATGGCGAATATCTTCTCCATGGAAAAAATCAGAAACATTGCTTCTATTCGCTATAGATAGACAATTTACGCGTAACACGAATGACAATATTCTAATGAGTAAAATGCTTTTTCTTTGAAATTCAGAATTTCCAAACAACTGTAAAATGATATGAATCAAAATTAATCACAAGAATCATGACTTAATCACTTAACGACATATTTGACCTTAAATGTCAATACAGTATACATCGTACCTCCAGAGTTTCTCGAAAAATAACAAGGAATTGTGATATAATCTTTAGTTTCAATATTACAGAAACTAATCAAATTAATAGCAATGCCATTTAGGTTGTTGTTATGTTTGCCCTTCTTATAATATTGTATATATATATATATATATATATATATATATATATATATATATATATATATATATATATATATATAATTATATATTATATTATATATATATATATATATATTATATATTATTGTAGTTGATGCATAACTTGCCAAATAAATAAAAAAACAGAAAGTATTCGAGTCTAAATTGTATAGAAAATAATAACTCTTTCAACAAGACATGAATGTATAAATTTGTTTTACTTGGGTAGATATCTATAATTAGCAGGTGGTAGTAATGATAGTCATGATGATTAAATAATTTTGATGACAGATAATTTACTTGAAAACAACTAAGTTCTCTTAATTTATTTCGAGCACTTTGTTCCTTGTATTTCGACAATATAACAATCTTTTGTTACATTTTAACTGTAATAGTTATCATGCTTACTAGTCCGTTTTTGATTATTGATTACAGTTTTATTTCTTGAGAGTAAATTAATACTACTATTTCTTACTAGTTTTCTTACGAAAGATGGAATAAAAATTTTACTCATCAGAAAATAATTAGATATGCAGCATTATTTTTTTATGAAATGTCAGTAAATGTAATTGTAACGACATAAAATAATGCTAACCATGTAACACAAAGAAGTGAATTGATAACCAGTGCAAATCCATATTTGTTTATGGGGTAGTGAGCACTCTTTCACAGAATTATGATAAATTAGTACTCAGTATTAAAAAGCCTTATTTTATGTATGTTGCTTACAGATAATTAAAAACTATTGAAGAAGCTGAAATGATTTTAAATAATTAAATCTTAAAAGTAATTCTATAACACTCAAAACAAATAACACAAATTTACATTCTCTTACCTAATTAATGACATAGTAATTGGTTATATTCTTAGATAATTTAAAAAATTTATCACTCGCCTTTAAAGTATAGATGCCAATCATTAAGAAGATTTCTATATTATTTAATCCAATCAGTTCTGACTTTATTTTCTCTTCCTTTGTGTAACGCATTTATAATATATAGCTAAACTTATGCAAACTCAAAAGAAATAGCTCTTAAAAACTGTAAAATAAAGGTAGATATTTAATGAAGATCATATACATCCTATTTTATGTAGAGTTAAAGTGAAATAATAAACAATTATCAGAGAGTAAAATAAGAATCCCATTCTACAAATACTCAGTTATTTCATGGTAACATTTTCTTTTAATCTACTTCATACCATATAGCAATGGAGATTGTCTGAATCATGGCAAAGTATTTAAGTTTATAGGGAAATCCATTACGTACACTTTATTTTATGAAAAACTTGAAGAATTACAACAATTTGAGATAAAAATCTAAATTTAATAAATAACATTTAGTTTTTTCCTTTTCTTCTTATTTGGTTTATTACAGATATTTTTGTAGTATAAATATTTAAGTGACATAGTTTTCCGGTGTATATTGTAACCATATATAACTCCTAACTCCTAAAGTCACCATGAAAAACTAAAATGCTTGATGCTTTGATGCTATCGTCCTATATTAGTTCATTTTACTACCTGGACTTATAGAGGTCTATCTGGTTATTGATTTTCAGGGTTCTTACTGATTGATCGGTTTACTTCGCTGTCATCGGTGAAATGAACATTTTTCTGTACTTTGCACAATGAGAGATCGATTATTAATGGGTATTTATGTTAGGTTGTATATTAATACTTTACAAATATAAAGACTGGAAAAATAGAAAAGCGCAACTCTAGACACTTTTAAACGCCATCAACTTGAAAGCAATTGGAATTAAATTGTGTGCAACATCAGTTATAGAAGGTACTATGAGGCTTTATATATGATATGGTTTTTATTTGGCGTTGTATAGAAAAATGCTGATGTAAACGTTTTTCAAAATCGTTAAGAAGAAACGTATGAACTAAGATTACATGCTTGCAGACATTAGATGAGTAAAAACGAACGACAGTTAAATTATGTTTACACTCATTCACTATAACTATGCTTTACTGAAATAAACAGGGCTAATAAGCTTGATAAAATACTACCCAGATTACTGTAAGCATTAAGAGGGATGGAACATAAGTAAGTCATTAAAAGTAAAGAAAACAGCTTATCTGTCATTATTTAAATGTGTTTGAGAGGCTAGCTTTTAAACACAGAAAAAAGAAAAAAAGGCATGATCTATAAAAAAATAAGTATTTATAAGGTAGCTTTTACTATGCTAAAATGTAGTTAAATCTCTAACTACTTAGTCAAGTTTGATTAAGTTTGTAGACTGATGATGTGATGACTGTAGATACGGTTATCATTAGGAATTTAATAATGGCAGTATCTTATTGATTTAATTCATTAGTTTATGCTATTTTGTTAAAATAGTTAAATAAGGCACCATGAACTAGTAAATTGAGACATATTAGTGGATTTCATCCGATCAAAAGGATTTATTGAAAGCGAACTTAAAACAAATACTTTTTTTATTTATTGGAGGTCGTTTTGTAAATTAACCGATCTTTACTGGTTTGATTTAACCAAATAAGGTTAATAACAAATCCTTATTTGGTAAGTCCAAGAGAATAAAGCATATGAATATACTTATTTGTTTTTGAGACTGTTACTTATATTTAAACAATAGTAAATAATCTGAAGCATAAAAGTTCACTTTATATTCAGACTTTGAATCCTTCATGACATTACAAGTTGGTTTCAAACATTACATCATAATAGGAATCTAGCTCTCAGTATTAATAGTAATGACACCAAAGATGACATCAAAAACAATGAAGTAAATATAATTAGCTATCTTCATCAGTTTTATATTGAAATGAAGGTAGAGTATTCCATGGACATAAATAGAAAGACTCATATAATCTTTCTAAGTCATTGCGTTTACCCAAAAGTATTTGATCATTTAAAAAAACGATTAAATGTTTAGACTTCTTAAAAAATTACAGTAATTTAAGGAATATAATCCTAATGATCATTATGTACTGGCCAATATCCTGTGATCCAAACTAGTCACTTTAATGAACGAATGTTTATGTATTTATCTACAATCCTGTTATTATGTTGCACTGTATTACCGAAGTCGTTATTGTTTATAATTAATTTAATCTTCTCAAGTTTTCACTCACTGCCTGCAATTGGTATCACTGAATCCCAAGTCATTCGATACGGTAACTGATTGATTTGAAACATAACATACAACTTGAGACTTTAATGCATTGCTAAATTTTAAAAAACAATGTACAAAAACCAAGAAATGAAACAAATGTCAAAAATTTAAAATGATTATTGGATGGGAGGAAAATATAGCGATTAATTCGTTGTTGAACAACAAAATCTATCATATTTAATAAAGAACTATATAGTATGCAGACAAATTAGGTGCTTTTCTCACTAGCCGACCACATACAATATCTGTTAATTCTTCTCTATAGCAATTGTAAATCATTTCATTAAATGTCTGGTGCTTATTACAAAATCTAATTTTAAATAATTTAAAATTACGGGGGTTTAAAACGTAGACAGTAATAAGCTATCGAAGTTGACCTTTAACTGATAACTTCGATGAACATTCTGTAGTTTATAAACAAAGTAACTTACCAGAAAAAGATTTTCATCTGCTTTGTACAAGGTTTATTTTATTGAAATATAAACAGAACTATATTAGTAAACAATTTTTTTCAAATATAGCGTTATCAACATTAATTATTTATGATATACCAAGTCTAAATATATTTACAATCAAATTTTGAGGGCGCTTACAAGCATACTCTTCTACTTAACAACACTGAATAAACTATAAGATTTGTACAGTATAGCTTTAAATAAAGATCTGGAGGTAATAATTGTACTATTTTCTTATCCAAGCTGTGATTAAAGTAACTTACTATACTAATCATTATACAAACTAAGTGTATATGATATGAAAATAAATTAAGACTAACTCCATATCAATAAAATCGTAACATCTAACAGTTTTGATTTTATACAAGTGCATGAGTAGACGAATTGTTAAATACTGTTTTAAGTGGCGACAAAACATTTAGCCACATGAGAGATGAATACTATACAATAAGAAAAAAATACTTTATTTAACGTGAACTGTTAGAACAGACGCTTATTATATAAATATTCTAGACATGAAGACATTTTTGATACCAGCTGGATAACTAAGCATAAACATACAACAATAGATAGTCACTTCGAACTATTTTGACTAATTGATCATGGTTCAGAATGTTTGCATTTCTCAAATCAGATAGTAACACCGAGTTATTGGTGACCAGTCCTGTAGTTATTTTTCCACTTACTTCATTCATAATAAAAACTGGTTTCAAATTAAAAGTATTTTCACAAATTGCTAAATTTTTGTTTGTAATTAAGTTACAGGTTTACATTAAACGAGAAATTCCAACCTTAGTAAGACTAAAAGCCGTGGATATTAAGAACATATCTGTGAAGGTTTCTTACTTCATAGTAATTCCTTTAATCAGATTGGACTATACACAGAAGCCTAAACTGACGTTTTAATTATATGCCGTATTACTATATTACTAAAATAGAAAAGCCAGGGAAGATCGAAATTTTCTGGTATCCACGTTTGACTTCTAACGAAATCACATTTCTGTACTCTTGTAAAATGCTTGTTTCAATAATACTATTTTAATAATCAAGCGGAATAACAGTTGTCCACAGTCTAAAGTTCATCAAACTTAGTTTACGTGATCAACGTGATAATACTTGATTAAATCAAAAACATTTAAGTAGCTTTGCGTAATTTTCCAAATTATAGCTTTATCTGTATTCAGTGCCTCTTCCACTTATGAATCAGTGTTAATCAACATTCATACTCTTTTTGAACATAATTTAACCAACTGAGACTTGTATCAATTCTTTTTGAGTTCTGATAAAATATTCCAAATGAACTATCTGTTGCGGTCAAAGTAAAGCTTCCACATATTTTTGTAAAACGACCCTCTGCTGGAGACTCAAAATCTCCTAAAATTCAATCATTTATTAAATAAAGCAAAAGGTAATGTAAGATCAATTCGCAAACCTTCATCAATTAATTGAATATCAAATGTGTGATATATAAACGTTGTTTGCTAGTCTCGTCTCGTATTTTCGCTCCACAATATAATCTTCCTACAAGTCTAGTTTTTTTGGAGTAGCTGTGGATTGGGAAAGAAAAACAAATCGTGGTATCCGATTGAAGTACAATTATCGGAGATAACGACTCGCATTAATCGTACAGACTATCGAGGGAATCAGACATAGAAACCGGTTACCCTAGATAATTTAGCCATATCTTATCTCAGACCGTACTAAAGCAATAAGAACCGACGCGTTTGCCTCGTCTGCATAAACATATCATCTTCATATGAACATTTTCGTAAAAACCAGACTATATTCAAATGATTGATAACAGTGAAATAAAATAAACTAGTTGAATTGTATATATTTTTTGAGCGATCTCTCTAAATAAACCAAACATCTGAAGTTTTCGAATAATGATTTCGTGTTCATTTGTCTTAATTAAGGGATTACTCCTATTTCTTTTTTCTTTTCTAAAATGTTATTCACAAAAATATAGTATTTGACTTATTGATCGATTGTAGTACACATTGTTTTCAAGCGTATTTTAAATTTAGTGCTACTATATCACTTCACATATTCACTCATTTTAAATATTGTATGAATTTTACTGGGAAAAAGTTCCTCCCGAAATTTGAAAGAATATGCACCAAACGAAAAGTCTTTCAGGAATGCCTATTTATGGTAACAATAATGTTTAAAACTTAAAGCCACGCTTCTCTTAAAGCATATCTCATCATTACCTAAAAAAAATAAATTTGAAGTTGTTAACAGCATGTTCCCAACCAATTTCTGATTTTTATTCAAACTAATTGTTGCACAAACAGAGAAAAACGTTGATGGAACACCAACAATACAATTAATTCATGAGACGAGATTATTAAATGAAATTTTAAAGTTAGAAATTATTCATGAGACTTTTTTTCCGCAAACACGTCCATTAACATTAACATGTTTGACAATAAAGGACAGGATTCGATTTTTTAGCTGATTATTTCTTATTCTTCTCAATTGTAAAGTTTCATAAAAATGTTTCTTGGTACTAATTACAATGTAAACGAACCGAGTTGAAGGATAGCATAAATTACGAATTTGTATTTAGAAAATGAAACACCACCTTACCAAACCTGAGTAAAAGACTTTCTTTCATGGTTTCACCGTTCCATCTTAGTGTTTTTGTTTGAATATCAAATGTTATCATATCTCTCTATAAATGTGCAGAATTAGTTTATTTTAAATAATATGAAGTGTAATTAAGGTGAGCAGAAAATACTAGTTTTTTAAATAATATTCTTCTCAACAGCAATGAAGTGCATGACCGACAATTAGTAACAAAAACGTCACGTAATATTTTGTCTGTAGATTTAAAGGAACCATTGCTGTAGAATGCCTTGGGGCTGTTTGCTATTTTGATGGAGAAGGATGTCGTGTTAATTAATTATCATTAACTGTATAGTATTGGCTCTATGTAGAACAAAGTCGACCTTGCGTAGAAATATTTCGTTGGTATGCTTTCAGTAACAACACCATACTTTCAATTAAAGATCCGAATGCACCAATACATTTAATTTAGAATGTTTGAAAGTAGTTAAACATGAGAAATTTTATATTTTTAATAAGAATCAAAATTAAATTCTACTCAAGAATTTTTAAACATATGTATACCATTGCTTCCTTACACTTTATACATACAATTTTTAATTAATGAAGCCTTTTGAGATAAAATACTTCAAAAGCTTACGTGTGTTGAGTTTGACAGAATATATTGTCACTAGCACTGTCTTCTTTACATGAACATTTTCGTTTACTAACCAAGGAAAGACTGCTAACAACAGATTGTTTATTTTTAATTCTTCTTTCATGTACTGTATCTTGTTGATCAACTGTACTATCATCACCAGATAAGTTATTTCTAAGCTTCCTATTTAATGTGGCAGGAAATAACTCGCTTTCGGAAGAATTACTTGGTGTTGATGATGATGATGACCTTGATGATGATGTTGACGACAGCAACGACAGATTTTTGGCCGGTGAAGGCGCAGAAGATGAAGGTGATGTTGATAATGAAAATGTTGATGTAATGTCATGGAATTTAAACAAATTATTTTCAAACATCTGCTTTATATCATGAGGACCTTCATTATAAGTTTGTTTAATTTTACTGTAATTGGTAGAAATATTTGATATGTATGGATTTCTTTCCACCTTATATCCAGGAGTGCATAAGTGCTGATTATGAATTGAGTACAGTTCAATGTTATGTATTGATTTATCATCCCTATTATCATTTTTAGGAGAATCAGGGTATGATGAAAGATTACTTCGAATAGTTTGTGAGATAACATTGAATTTTCGTTGTTCTTGATATTCGTTACAACTTTCAACAGTATCAAATGGATACGGAGATGCTGAAGCAACCAGACCAGGCTCTGAAAGACTATAAGTATCTGGGCTTGTATTACTTATACCTGTATTAAAAAATCAAAATTAATACTCTTTTATTTTGTTAGGCCTTTACATAGATAAATAAAAATTTTATTATTGTTATGGCAATTGCTTAAAAAATAGCACGTGCTTCAAAGGATTAATGTAAAAATCTTTTGGTTATGACCATTTAAATATGTGCAATTATCAGGTTCTGAAAAACCTATCCGTTGTTTATTTGAAAGCTAATGTATCAAAATCAGAAAACTGAAATGTGGAGTAAAATTTATGAAGCTAATACTGTTTGAAAGGTAGATCGAAAAGATTGTCTTTTAAAATTGGATGCGTAAGTTGTATAGCATAACCAACATCCATATTATTAGCAGTATTAAGTTTGATTTGATGTGTTTAGTTAACCATGACATAGCTTGATTTCGTACGTTCAATTAAAAAAAATTGTTGATTTATTTTCAAATTTTTCTCTAACATTTAATTTTAAATTTTATTTGTCATTAAAGCAATTATTATTAATAACTGACAATTATAGAAAATGTTCAGTTGTTCAAACATCTCATCTTCACAGAAAAAAAGCTTTGATATCAACAGAGAGGGATTAAGGAACAAAAACTAGGAGATATGAATCACGAACTATATATATATATATATATATATATATATATATATATATATATATGGATTCAGCCATGCTTTTCTAATGCCTATAACATAAGAAAATATAAAATATACACTAATTGGGCCTGCAGTTATTCGTGTTATTAATATTTTTTTGGGGTTTCATTGTATTTTACTTTTTCGTTGTTCCAGATGTTACATTATAACTGTTGTAAATGGTTGGTAACTATGCCCATGTCTCTTTCGCGCTTATAATTAAAATTGCGGAACAAGTTTGCAATGAATTCATCATACGTAAATATTATCCATTCAAACAGGACATACTATTTTTAAAGCAAGAGAGCTGTAACCCATGAAACAATAATCGAAGTATCCATGTTTCATAAAACTAAACAATCTAAACATATCACATAATATACTAACCCCATAACGTTCATTATATTATGAATTTATCATATCAACACGAGAAGAGCGGTTCGCACGATCACCACAATAATTAGAAGTTACATTTCCTCAGATTCTTTAAAACTCTAAAAACATTTTTATAGCGACTCGAAAAAATCGACTTTATTTCAAAAACGCTTTAAGTCGTTTCTGAGTTCCAGAGCAGCATTTCTGTTACATTCAATAAACGATATAACTAACTAATACTTCCTCGATGCACAAACCACAAACAACTCATAGCAAAAGTCCATATGAGATAACAGCCTGCAGCAAGTGATTTGTAATATCTTAAATTATAGTTAGGGATATCTGTGTTGCCGTGTCTGATAAGAACAAATTTATTGGCCGGTGATTAAACTGTAACTTGTAGCCATTTAAAACAAGTACGTATTCTTCAAGTGTGCTTGAATGTAATGCTTGTAATTATAAACCATCTAAAAGCCGCCTGCATTACATTACACATGACCACTTTGACCTAGTTATGAACATCAGTAAAATGTACAGCTAACCCATACCCGAGACGAATGTGCAGTGCTTTATCAAGTTACTTCATTTATTAATATTTAGTCTTAGAAAAATGAATGAAATCAACAATTGTGTCATTAAAATATTATTTAAAAACCCATTAAACTAAGACTTAACTCATTTCAACACGAATCAAGTGATACTCTTTAATCAACTTAAAACTCATGATTTTAAAGAGGTATCAATTCAAACAATCCAACAGTTTTATCGGTGTGTTAAGGCAAGTACATTCACTTAAACTCCTAGTTACGTAATTGCTGTGCCGAACAACAAATAATTAGTGATTTTTAGTGTCTTTTGCGTTGCTTATCAAAATATACTAACCTGATATGCCGAATAAAATATATATAGGCAGTTAGTACTAAACAATAAATTATAAATATATTTAAATAAATGTTTTGGGATATTTCGATAAATTTGATATAAATGTCACTATCGGATTAATCAAATTATGACAAATCAGTCGAATTCATTATAATGACTTTACGTATAATTCATTATTCAAAGGTAACTTAATCAGATTTTTAGTTCAGAAATGTTACTTGTGCAGTTAACAAATTCTTGATTGAAGGTAGATGCTAACTGATGATAATGGATAAAGACTGAAATATATACTAAGCTGACTAAAGGTGATGTGTTCTAATTACTAAATGATAGCCTACTGGAAAAATGATGTACAAGCAATAAAATTCAGAATAAATTCAATTTGATCTGATAAAGAGTCAGGGATTTTTATTCTGTTAAAATGGTATATATGTACACACTCTAAAAAACACTTTTAGGACTTTATTTTAGTACTGATGTAGTACAAACAAATTAAACATATAGCGATATATATAATTCATTTTGCACAATAGGAATTTAGTAACTAAGGAAAAGCCAATATGATATTGGTCACTAATCAGAGACCAACTAAGAGCTTAGTGGTATCATTTAAATGTATAAGATCTCTTTCCGAGACTCCATAATCCATATACATATATATATCAGGCATTTTGTCTCATATATTTAAAACTAACACAATGTTAATATGAGATATACATTATGCATATACCATATTTAATTAAAAGTAGCATTAATATTGGGTAGTGAATATATTCCAGTTGGCTATTTTTCAAAGTGTAAATAAATTTTAATTAGAAAACTTAAATATTCGGTCTAACAAAGTATTCATAAGCTGAATAATAGAATTAAGGTTATACATGACTGATTAGATGTTATCAGCAAAAATAATTTCTTAATGTATTTTCAGATAATTTTTTTATTTCTACATAATTGCTTTTTGAAACTGAAATGGAAAAAAATTTTTTAATGGCTAATTATCTTGTATCGATCTAAACAGACTTGTTTCGGAAAGTCACATAGAAAAAGCTGTGAGACAAAGTTTCATCTGGAAACTAACTATTACCAGACTACAGGACTTTACAATATAATTGACTTCCCAGTTAGACATTTTAGTTTAATTTAAGTGAAAACAAAATGCTTATTTAACTTTAAACAGTTTACTTGCCCGATTTTGTAACTTACGTAACAGCTGATCAATAATATACTTCTTCAAAGATATTTGATTTTCGTTTCGAAAATTTAAACATTAGATGCGACTAAAAGTTGCAAATTTTAATTACGATTCCTCTTACTTCAAGTCACTTAATGATGACACTCAACTGTTGTAGAACACATTAAAGCCTATTTTGAATAGATGTAATCATTTTTTGGGCTGTTTTCGATCATGATGTAATTTGTTTTTGATTTTTCTGGTTTTCAAGAAGTAATATAAAAAGTTACTATCAATGATGCAAACAGCATGACCATAGATTATTGCAAACGGTGGCATAATTGTAGCACCTAGCAGATGCACAATTAGAAATTCATCTGTTTAATTATTATTACGGACTAATCAATCGCCCTGATTAGTTTAATATTCTCATATGTACATTTGAATATTGCAATTTATAAGTGCGTAATAATGATTAAACAGATGAACTTTATAAAGAATCATAAAAGTCAAAAATAAAAGTTACATATTAGTGTATATTCTTAATGACAAGTTCGATAACAACTTGAATAAATGCCTTAAGCATAAGACAATAAGAGTAGTGATAACTTGAATAAGCATTCAGATCAAGAAAGTAGGCCAACACCTTAAAAACTGATTTTACTTGAACAGTAATAATAAAACCATTACTATTATACTGTACTAAGTGTATGAATAGTCATTTCAAAAACAGAGATGAAGAAGTAATATGGAAGGGTTAAAGGAATAATAAGCAACGAGGAATGTAAAGAGTTAGTCAAATTGTTTGCTAAGTCTTTTACGGCTACGGATGGGACAAGGGCATTACACATATCTTTAGAGCACTTAGACTAGGGTTGTTAGATCGTATCCATATAGCGTCTGCGTTTAAAAGATGAGGCTAAATCCCAGCCAGAAAAGTTGATGACACACAATACTGGAATTAGAATGTCCAAGTTTATGTGTTACGTATGTAATATCGACCAAGTGTGGTAAAATAAAACTAAAGATGAATTTAGTTAGATTTTTTCAAAACCATGAAAAGAGTGTGCTTTTTATTTAACTCAATGGTTAAGTCGTCTGATTTAAGGCCTTCTCTGAAGGAACAGCTGAATTAAAAAGTATACATGGTGGCAAAACTGATCTTTGAGTTAAAAAATCATCAGTTGTTAAATAGAAAGTGACAACCGAAGACTAGCAGCATAATATGCTATTAAACAACTCTAGTAAGCGCAATATATATTATACAACTAGTTATATCTACAGTCGATTAGAGTTAAAGGAAAATTGGTTTTGATATAATGGTCGAAATTTCATACCTAGGGTTCCTTGTTGGCATGTTTCTTATAAACCTAGTCCATTACTCATTTCCTCAAAAATATCAAGTATGATATCTAGTTCTTGCTTTACGGTATTATCGAAAAATATCCTTCTAGATCGACATGTTAGGAACCTATAAGCAAATTAGGTAAAATTCATCGAAAACATTTAGAAAAAGGAGTGATTGAACAAATGAATGTGAATAATGGAAAAATGATCTGAATTTGAAGTGAGACAACGTAGTCTAGTCTTCACCACAGTGACCAGCTTATACAACATTATTCAAGGCTATAGACCAATGATTCATAGTAAACGTATGTAATCATACTACCTGAAACTCACTTATATCCTGAACCTTTTCTGACTGTGTTTCAAAACAACCATAAAAACAGCTTAAGGAAACAAACACAAAAACAATATCAAATTTTTTATCATAAAATATGAACGTAGTCTTTCATAAAATCATAGTATGAAAACCAATAAATTAAACTGAAGTAATATGTTGCTTTAAGTTTTATTTGATCTGATTTCATTATGTATTCGAATCATTTATTTGAGTTTTGCAATCCAAATATTTTTGTGGCTGAAAATGCTTTCAGTTTACAATTACCGATAACCACCACTGAACCTTTTACTACGATTCATGACAATTGAACAAAAGATAGAAATAGGAAGTATGGAATATGAACATGCGAAATTGGCTGTTAATTGTCATTGCCATTCACCTTGCATGACTATATATAATATAAACACTGCTTCCTGTAGATGAAACCGAAAAAGAAGTTATTGTAAACTTAAAACTTGCTTTAAACATAATAAAAAATTTTTAATTAATTAGCAACTTGTTAACGTATATTATCATGAATTCATCAAATTATATATACTCTCTTCATTTGCGCTGATCACCTGCATTATTTCTATTTATGAATACTATTAACGTGTTCCCAATGAACTGATATCTGAATGCTAACAGTAATATCAGTATATTAATGTAGCACTATAGTGAAAAGCTGAGTGATGAATTATGTAGTTATTCACACAGTCAGAACGTAACAACACATTTTTATTGCTGACAGCAGTAGTAAATCGAAATCTTATCATGTTATCTCTAGGGAAATAATATAGTATTTATAGAGAACTTTAACCAGATAAAGGTTATATTGACAGGAAATGAGTTTCACTAATGTCATGTTCATAAGTAAACATTTTTATGATGGGAGAGTTTCAGTGAGAATGAGTAACAAATAGAGTTCAACCGTACTAGACATGAAGCTGTTATTCACAAATGACAATGGATGAGGTAGTGTAATTACATCGTGAATTAAAAACACAAACCGCTAGATGCCGGCTCAGTCATCTAACAGTCAGGCATTTTCAAGTGCAGTCTAAAGGTTTTGGACTCTGATGTAACCGTGAATACGTATTCATGAGTCCCATATTAGAACGAAATAGCTGGTCAGTTCTTTTTGGTTTTCAGTGGTTGTTTTGCTGCGTCAGTTAGTGATATTAAGCTTCGATTCAACAATCTCCACAAAACTCAATCAAAGCAAAACGGTTTTGTCGAATAAAACCTAATGTGGGATACACCTGAGGTATATAACTTAATTTCATTTGACTTAACATTTATCTAGGTTGCCCTGTGATAAAACTAAACACTACAGAGTCATAAATGTTTGTACTTTAACTGAGGATACGTCTTAGGAAAAGAATCAACACACTAGAGAAAAAAAGACAATTAATACTAATTATCAGCATGTATAAAATTAACCACTAGTCTGATAATAATATACGTGTTAGATTAAAAGAAAATACCCACTATTAGTGTTTTACGTACATACCATAAACAAGAATTATTTGACCAAATCAGAGATTAGTTTGATTCCAGCACTGATATAATTGTCCAACTATTGTCTGAGTGCATCAATAATTGTGATCTTTCAAAATTTTAAGTCTTTACCAAAGACTTTATATATTCAACTTTCAGCAGAATTTCAAATCAAATAAAAATAATGCATACCGCAACATTATATCAGTGAGGAATGTATATATTCCTTTTATCTTACGTGACAAAAAAACTATAATCACCCATTTTCAATTAACTTCAGAGAAAAAGTTGGTATCCTAAATAGCTATTCGATAACATTAACTTTTTTGAAGCAGCCATTTTTTAATTTTTATACTTAATTTGTTAATTTACTCTATTGTTTATCTTCTCTAACTACTGGGTAAATAAACATTTATTAGTTTAAAAGAAATGATAAATCTGGTATTGTATTAAAAATTATTTTGGTTAGTAAACTGTGATAATAATAACATTTCAGAATAAATGGACAAATTATAATAATCTGAAATAGCACGATTTCTTTCTAAAATATAACTATTTAATGAATTTTAGAGTCGTAATATTTATTTAATTTAAAATGACTAGCTTCAGAACAGAACGAATGAAGTACAGATTAGCACTGAAGTTATTTATCTATATTTCCTCCCTCCTCAACAAAACATTTGGCCTGATAGATCACTTTCAACATTACACTCGATCATATAGTAAGAACTTACGTAATGGGTATTAACCTATTAATGTGTGAGAGAGAGCTGGTGATACTGCAGATACTGAGTTCAAACTTATAGTAATTTGGTTAAAAGTGTTTCAACCACTAAGCCAACACTAATGCAATTTTGATGTTGTAGACCACCGTAAATTTAGATTATTTCTCTGAATAATCATTAAAGAATGAACGCAACTGAAAATGAGGGCTTTTGGTATCATATAGGTAACATCTATAAATACATACATCAAGCGAAAAACTAATTTAATAATAAGCAATAGTAACTGCCATATTGTTTCATCAAAAATCGAATATTAACTTTGGCCATGGGCTTTGTGTAATATTATTTCAAAATAAGGTGAAGGGCATTTTAAAACTAAGTACCGGCAATCATTTTTTAATCATGCTGAAGTACATACAAAACATGTAGAATAGTTGCAAAATTTCTAAATATTATACTTTTCAAGGTAAAAATGAATGTGCCGATTCCGATCTGATCTGCTCTAAAATCAGCTCAACGTAGCGATCAATCGAACTAATTAAATTAATTCTATTATCAAAATCAATACTAACATCTGTTCCTCAGTTACATTATTACAAAGCTAAACTTGAAGAAACTCGAATATCTCGCTTTCATAAATGCTTGGCCGAAAATAAACATAAACTTTATATCGTGCATCTAATTAATCATTATTTAACATTTATCTGCAGAATTTTAGCCTCTTTAGCGATATTCAGCTTAAAATAACCCAATAGTAAAGAAACGCATATCTAGGTAGTCACAAAGGAATACAATTCAGTAGTTAAATTACACAGGATTGCGAGCCGTACACAATTTAATACCAATGTCTTCTTGCATTCTAAACTCATGCTACTAAAACGTTAATTAAACCAATTAGAAATGAAGCTGTTTATCATATCATGGTCAGTTTTTTCAACGTTATTTTGCTTAACATTTGCTCATTAGGTGTATGAAGGCAGTCAAACTCCACAAGCTGATAATTTTGAGTATACAATTCAACTAAAGTAATACTTTAGATAATAATCACGAAGTGCTAAATATGAAGGTATCATCATATGATATGATTTATATGATATAAAACATTTTGATAACCTTTAAAATCACTTCTATTCCAATCATGCATAATTGAGTATTTTAATTATCGAATGATGAAATAATCAAAAACTTTATATGTATGTATGTATGTAACGTGTGCATTAACTGCTTTTGAATTACGTGTGCAAACCAATATAATGGATCAACAATGTTACTCTTAAGTAATTAAATATTTAGATGGAAAACTGACTATATAATTATCAAAATAAAGTTGCGTGATTGTATACTGTTTTGACTTCAAGAATACTTCACATCTAGGATTATTGGTCTGTAGTCCTGCTTTGAAAGTTAGTGCAAAATGAAATAGTATTTTTCATTGAAAAAACAGACGTATTTTAGGCAAAAATAAACCACTCCAGTATAAGCTTAAAGTGAATTATCACTATATTTTACAATTAGATGCTTCACTGTACATCATAATTTGTGATAAAAAAATGGATTCAGTCAGCAGATATATATAAAAACGTTGATGATCGTTTAATCAATCGGGAGTTGCTATTACCCTGCTGATTTTATTTTTATCGATATTTTAAAGTAGAATCCAAAAAATAAATGATACGTGGACGACTTACCTTCATAAACGATGAGCAAAGATATTACTTTAAAAAAATTACTCTGCGTTTCTATTAAAATGAACACTGATATATCAAGCTATTCACTTTATTTCACTAATATTTGAATGGTCTACTACTAAAAAGATTAGGAAGTTAGTTTACTTTAGTGTATTTATTTTCCGGATTTTAAAAATATGCACTTTTGAAAGTGTGCTCGGTATTCAATAAGAGCACATACATAGATAGAAAGCTGCAATTTTTAAGCTTTGCTCGAATTGAATATGCTTAGTTAAAATTATTTCTAAATTAAACCAGACTTCTGAAACAGTACTGAAGTCTCAAAGTCAAGTGGTAAAAAAACTTCGCTGAAGTATCTGTGAATTCTGATTTCAAATCAACTTTATTCACGCAAAGCAAATAACTATAACAACTCAGAAGTTATTACAACAAACAGTGTTCCGTTAAAGGTGTAAGCAAATAATTTTGATTATAATTATTTGCCTTTTTATGTTAGTCAGCCTATATAAAAAAAAAAATGACTAACTCGAGCGAAGGATGTGCTCAGAGATTACAAATAACAATAAAACAAAAAATTATTCGTTTTATTTTGCAAAATATTGAAAGAAAAAAAAAAACAAGTTTTATAAATGATACAGATAGAAAATTACTGCACCTGTCATAATATATGTGTGTATTTACATAATTACTGATGAATATGCCTGAAAAAAAAAATTCATTCATCCATTATCGTATCTGTCTATTTGTTCTTTATTTTTATTTATCTATCAATCAAGTGTGTATATGTCATAATACTCATTAAAATAAACATTTCTTCATTGATTCAAAATGGTTGGAAAAGAGAAGGGAATAGAGAATATTGGTAAAATTAGTTAATAGCATACTTATTTGATGTGAAAATAAAAGTTTATCGATAGAATAATATTACTAATAGATTATTTGCTCATTAAATTCATTTGACTTAATCTTTCCCAGCATTGTATATCTACATTTAAAACTATGGGAGAAAGAATAAGGGAACTATTACTATCAAATCGGATAATACAATGCTCGTCAATACAGTTATACTTTTAAAAAAATCTAAAAATATCTTAAATGCTACTTCCTGAGTGATAAAGTGAACTAGTTGATAAGTTTAAAAATGTGCTCCCATTGAATTAGTTAGACTTTGATAGCAAAATGCGTAACTTTTTACGAATTCAATTATAATTTAATAACAAGAAAGGTAAATTGAACTACGAAACAAATGGAACCTCTATGTGAGAGAGAGAGAGAGAGAATAACATCACTACATTGGATTAAGAAGTTTTACTGAAATACGAACTTAACAAACAATAATTTTATTTGTCACTGGATTAATAACCCTAATGAAGAGACATCTGTAGTGATATTATTTGACACCGCTTAAATCGGCAGAAGTATTAGAGAGCGAAACATGATATACCCTTTGATACACGGACTATTATTTTACCTTCACCACGGATAGTTAGAGTTATTAAAACTTAAATGAATACGATTGGAGATCTCAAACGTTAATATACCCCGCTAAGGTTGAATGTGTATGCATGTGTTTATGTTTAACATTAGACCTGACATATTCGTGCACTAGTCCAAGTTGCCACGCCACAACAAAACAGCATGATTAACACTAAATCAGTAGAAATAAAATTTACTTTAATGATAATAAAAAAGAAAACAAATATATGGACAAGTGGATTATGGTTCAGGAAGAAAGAACTGGTTAGCAGACAGAAAGCTATGAAATAATTTTAAGCTCACGATTTAACGGAGGTCAAAGAGTGGATAAACCTGTACCACTGTGATCGATTCCGAACCATGTTACCTAAAGTATCCAACAACTGGTTACGGCGTTCGTGTAGACCCCAACCAGGTAGTCTGTATCTACTGACATGGCTTAATCCAGCAATCAGTGACTTCACGGACTGATGCCACGTTTTGGCTTGGCCGCCCCACTAGTTTTCTTCCATCCAGCCTTAGTATCAGCAAGCATCGTGCAACATGATAGGCAGGGGTTAAGCATACGTAATATATATCCCAATCATCCTTGTCGGTGAAGATTCACAACCAAATCTATTGACTTACCAATTTTTCCTAATACTCTGCGACTAACCATATTATTACTCGCTCGGTGATCTCACTTAGCGCGAGCGGTGTTTCGAAAATATCATAGATAAAATATCAATGACCCACGAGTGTCGTCTTATCTTAATGGCCACGTTTCATATCCATACAGCAAGACAGAACTGGTTGATACGCAGTAAATTCGCGCTTCAGTTAATAGACGGATATTTCACCCACCTCATAGGCGACGAAATCGACAAAAGCCAATTGAGGTTTTTGAGTCAGTGTAGAGGTTTTGTAGGACACCAACCCATTAGGGCTTGACCAGAATACCAAAAAAGTTAAGCGGTCAACGCGATCAACTTATCCGTTTCTTATCTTTAGTTCTGGTGTTGACTCAGAATAATCGCAAAGTAATAGTTTGCATTTAGAAGGGGGAAAAACGTATCTTGAACATATTTGCATTGTTGCTCATAGTCATCAAGAGACTGTATTTTACCAGCATCTTCATCAAACAGGACAATATAATCTACATATTTTTGGTCAGTTAATGGACTTCTTGATAGAAAATCGATTCCTGAAAATCTGAGGATTAGAGAGTTATATCCAGCAATAAATCTATTATGGAATTAGACATAATTGTGGGGACAATGAATAGGTTTGATGGACACCAGTTGAGATTACCAGTTCAGATGATGATTCACCATAAACTCTGACTTTGCCAGTAGTGCTTGAGTAAACAGTCTTAACAAGGATTATGTACTTTTGGTGTATGCCTTTCAAAGACAAACAGTGCCATAGAATTCCTTGATTTACGGAGTCAATAGTGCATTCAAGTCAAGAAAAATCACTACTGCACGATGCCGAGTATTATATCTGTGTTCTAAAATTTGGTGAATAGTGAATAACTGGTCGATACAACCACGACTAGGTCTGAAAGTAGCCTGGTTTCCCCGATCTTGCAATTAATGTGTTATAATTAAGCTACTTATGATTACTGAAGACAGCATGTTAGACATGATATAAGTCATGCTAATTCCTCTGTGCTTATCATGAGTTGACTTTAGGTCTTTCTAATATACTGAAACGACCATCTATCAACACAAGTCAGATGGGAGCCTTAGCTAAAATATTGGTCTGCCTAATTGCTTAAACTAAACCTCCATTCTTGAACGCCTTAGATGTTAGCTCATCCGAACTTGCTGCTCTTCTTCGTTTAGACTTGCAGTAGACTTTTTAATTTCAGCAAAAGTCAGGGTAGACTAGGCTAGTTTGCACTCAGTCTGTTTAGAAATAGTGGGTAGTTGTGGATTAGCTGAAGGGCACAGAAACTTCTCTTCGGAGTGCTCCGCCCACCGCTCTTAACGTTAAGGCTTGGGGCAGAGAGATTTTTCATATTTTATGAAGATTGTCTTGCTGACACTTAATTTTTAGAGTCTGCTTTTTTCTCTTGGTCTGAAGAATTATCTAAAGCTGCCTTCCGCCTCTGCCCTTTTCTTCGCTTTTGTTCTCGTTTCTTATTACTGCTCACATTCATTCTTTAAACTTTTTACCAATTTAGACATCTTGACAATTAACATTTAGATGATTCTCGACTTTATCATTGCCTAGATGGTTTTCCAGTTGTTCCTGGGACTTGCTCCTTTTTTTCATCGTTTAACTGAACTTAAATGGGTCTTTCTGTTGTGGTTTGTCGGCGTCTAGTAGCAAATTTGTGCTTACACTAGAGTATGGTTAGAGTTCAAAAAGTGAGACAGTCTTCTATCGCTCCTGTCTAACTGTAAGTGACAGAGAGATAGTCTACTTAAGTCCATCGTTGGGTTGGAACAGAAAGATTCCCATGGTAAACAATGTCTTTCCTTAAACCTGAGGTTAGTGCTTGCTAAAAATAAATGATTGCCTTAGCATAGTTACAACAGACAGTCACCATTATTTATTCTCTAAGCTGGGATACTGAAAAACCTACCTAATTGACTTTTAGTTTAATTTCATCTAACTACTTAAGTGTTTAAGTCCTCTGCTGTACAAACCTTATCTGATTCTTTAACCTTCTGAAAAAGTTCAGAAAGCCTTCTATAAAATCCATCTTTCGCTTCATATAGACTTTAGTCAGTGCAAGCAGAGGCAGAAATAATGAAAGACAAAGATGCGTGCTCCATCTCTCCGAGTCCTTACCGAAACAATTGATAGAACAGCACATAGGCAGCTATCAACAGGGACCCATTCAAGAAGTGCTTGTTCTGCTTTTAAACTGAGTGCCATAACTACACCGACCGGCCTTTGAGAAGTTGCTGTCGAGTTACCAGAAAAACGAAGAATATATGGCAAAGCCTGTTCGTATTGGTTAGGTATGGTCAAGTGAGTGACCACAACGGGATTCTGTATGCTTGCTTCAGAAATACAGTTTATATCTACAGCACGAAGTTCCAACATCTTAGTCACAGAGACCTGCCGCCCGATTTCGTTTAGTTTGGAATACGGTTTCAGTAGAGCAACTACAATATTCCTGAGTAAAATAGGATAGTTTGCAGTGATGGTACATGAAGAGGAAGTTAAAGAGAAAGATTAAGGGTTGATAGTAGAGGCGGAAGAAATATTAGAAGCCGAAGAAGGAACTAACTTAACGAAATCGTGATCTTGAGTACTGTTAAGGGTGTTATGGTGGTTATCAGTTCCCAAGTGCCCACAGTAAAAAAATTTTCTTTTTCTTAAGGTACTTAATTAAAGAGATGGGCTAAAAGTGATCTTCACAACCCGAGTGTGGCTGTAGTGCTCATGGAACAACTTCAGGGTAGTAACAAGTGGTCGATTTGTGAGAGCTTCTTAGTGCGTTGGCTTTGCACTTATTAAGGCCTTACTACTGGAGACGGAAATTCAGGAGGTTGGGTAATGTGTCCATTTATAAGGCCTACCTTTTTCAATAACACTTCCGTCACGAAAAGATGAAGTCATTGTCCTGCTGGTCATCTGAGGAAAGTGCCATACTGTCGTCACACTTCTGTACCGTTTGATTTCAGACCATAGGTTTTCTGCTCTAAGTCCTAAGGTTCATTAATCTACTTATCTAGCACGGAAGGACCTTTAGGAATGAATGTTCCAGTCAGTATGGCTCGATTGCTTCATTACGATAAGCAAGCTCAGCCATTAAATCAGCATTAGAAATAGTCGAAAAATCTCATCACAATAACGTAATTTACTTCCATTTATTTCCTTTCATTAAAAAAAGAAAAGAAAGTAAATCACAATGTTACGAATGGTCCAATGCTTCACTTTAGAATAAAAACTGTTAAATGTGTTCGCTTGGATTTTATTTATCTAACCATTTATAGTCTGCTTCTTTTTGTCGCAAGTGTTTGAAATAAGAATGCTTTCATTTCAAAAGGTTTTCTTTAGTTAACAGTTCATGAACTCTTTCAGAGTAATCAGTTACAATAGTTTTATTCAAATGCTCTGTTTGAGTCGTCAAGTAGTATAGTAATCAAAATATCATTGTATAAAGACGAGATTCACGTACTTAACTGCAAATAGTAAACGTGAATTTTAACCCTACCTTTCATCTGAATATGGATTTCAGCTTCGAAGTAACTAATCATAACCCTAACATACGTATTATTAAACGAAATATTAATAACTTTTCACACTTACATTAGTTTCAAGAACATAAATGTAAGCCAACACTATTAAAAATAAGAATATAAAACTATCCTACTGATATTGACACTCCCTCACGTTCATTACCTAATTACGTGAAAGCTGATCCCCTTACACCAACTAAACATTAAGTGTCACTTGGCCTGTTACCAATGAATCTCTATTACATGTCCGAAAATAGCAAAAATATGTTATGTTTCTGGTATTCTGCACTCAGCATACCACATGGATAAGTAACATACGGATACGAAATTCTCCACTACATTCATACATTTAACTTAAGAATCAGTTACTAAATTAAAATAAACTTTGGTCAACAGTTATCTTCTTGTGAAATAACTAATTTGTATCATCTTTTAGCGTTTGGTTGAAAATACCCGAAATCTAGTCGAAGAATTTTAGTACTCATTTCTTATCAATGTTAATTTGATAAGATATCGACTTAGTACTTTCAGTTAAGCAGTAATATAACAATAGCCACAAGGATAGGACAGTGGTGAAAAGTATCTATTATTAACAATCTTCTACATGCTCCTATATTTAACACTATGTTTTTCTTAGTATATTCAGTGAAACTTGAATCGAAATTGGATATCTAATGTATATTTAATCCAGAGACACTGGAACTTTATTTTGTGATGTAAAGTGTTTTTATACGTATTTTAAAGATAAAATGAGTAAAGCTAAGCGAAATAAATTATCGGCTTTAGGTGGCGTTAAAATCTCTTGACATAAACATATTTGTGTCATGCTCGTACGATCCATAAACATTTTTATGAATAGTGTAATCAGATTTCTAGAGATATTCACGTTCCAAAACACAAAGATATTTATTAATTATATAAATATATATATATATATATATATATATATATATATATCGCTTTGTCAACTGTATTTACTTAAAATGATCACACCTGTAGAGTACGGTGCAAGGTAACTTATGAAAGATGTTGCAACTATTTATTATATTCTACAGAACATCCTATACTTTCATTAGAATTTTTAGAAAATACTTCATATTTTAGAAAATTGTTCAATAACCGAACGCTGCACGTGGATGCACGTATAAAAGTATTCAGCAACTTAATAGGATTTTGAAATGAAACATGACTGTAAAATAAAAAGAATCTTTTTCAGTGCTCGAAAATTTTGTAAAGGACACAACTAAAATGATACCAAATTATTTTAGTTTAAAAAACTCACGTTGTCGCAGCTTAAATGAACCACTAATCGAAATGAGATACATCGAAAGTATAAAATATTTTAAAGAGATTAAAAGGTGTTTTGCAAAAGGTAGAGAGATACACAAAAGCATTAGTCTTGAAGTATCATAGAAAGTAAATACATTGCTTTGACTGCTATCGGTTTTGATTCATCATGCAAAACGTTTTTATTAATATAGTGACATCAGACTACAATAACCTAAGCATATCAAAACAAAAACTGATGAAACCATGCCTTCACCTCTTTCATTAAGGAATACATATTTATACCATTCGGTACTTTTAATAAAATGAATACTACTTAATAGTCATTATCGTTCCCCCGCGATATATGATTTTATTCTTAAATAGGACCAAATAATAGCAAAAGCACCAAGATTTAATTAATGTAAGTAGTTGAATATGTGAAATACGACTGAAGTTGAAAGTTTAAAAGTCAATTACTTCACTTATAATATGTATTTTTTACTCATCTATCAAATTAATGTGATATATTGATAAATTATTAGAAATTTCCCTTATAATAATATGGGTATATATCTAATTAGTTATACAAATAATCAGTCGATACTTTAATTGCTGATCTTGTTGTTATTAGTCTTGTATGTTTTTCCCACTTCTTTATTCCTCTTTCTATTTTTCTATCTTCATCTGTTATACACCCAAATCTGTTGTCTGTGAGCACACATATTTATAAACAATGAAATACACTTCACTCCAACTTACAAAACATTTCTTTTAAATTTATATTCGTGCATTCGTTTTGATGATTTTGAGAAATATAGGTATTCGCTTATAGACACAAGTAGTCTAAGCATCATTCTTCATATAAAAAATAGAAAAGATTGGTAAAATACTATGGAAAAAACATGGGTGAGAGCATAAGTCAGAGTTTTTGTACTACGAATAAACTGTAGAGTTTATGATAGTATTTCAGGAAATCCGTAGATAGACGTCACGTACACAGCATGACTAAAAACATTGAAAAGGTAATTTGATACAATTTCATGATTTATACGACACTAATTTTAAACAATGTTCATGATTATTTCTGTTTAGATTGTAAAGTAGCTGAAGAGAAACCTCGAAATGAATGAATTCATCTTATTCTGCTACATTAGTTATTCTTTGTTTATTAAAGTTTATGAGTGGGAAAATTGTAGGAAGTAACTGTCTAAGCTGAAACACATACAAAAGGAATAAAGAGGTAAAACAAATAGGCTTAAAAAATAAACCACCTTTTACATATGCAAGTATGTTGTATGCAATATCAACTGTAAATAAAAGAAAGTAATTCTTGTTAACTTTAAATCCTTTAAATCACTAACTCATAATGTCATGATCGCGATCAGTACAATAAGTCATCAACTTATTATGCTTCGATTTTTCTGACTAAAAGCTGTTTGAAAAAGAAAGAAATCTAATGAATGTATCAGGCCTTACCATTGTTCAAAGAAAATAATTTGAATGAAGATTTCACTGGAATACGAGGAAAAGGATACAGAAGCATAGATTACGGGATGGCTATAAAAATAATTTATTGTAGAATGCATTAAACAAATGATAATAAAACAAAGGCCACACTTTACGTTTCTGTTACTAAATCTTTTTGACATTCAGTACTAGAAAGTGCTGCTTCTTGTTATAAAATGAACAACACGCCAAAGTAGGTACGTAATTTCTCTGGTCCGCACATGATTCTAATGTTATGCAGCAGAAAGTACTTAACGATAAAAACTGAAATTGTGTTTTTTGCATCCTATTTTCCTTAAAATAGGACTATCACAATAAAGATAAAATTGATATATTTTTTATCACATAAAAATATAACAGTGAAGAATTACTGCATACTTGCTTTTACCGTCAGTTTATCAACTTTCTAGACTCAAATATATACCTTTACTCTGAATTTCAGCTCAAACATAGTGGAAACACAAGTTAATAAACCTTTACAAAATAGAACATTACTATTATATATAACAAACTTTTTTTATCAGTATCATGATACTTAAAACTGTACCAATAAATATTTTTCAATGTAACTTAGCTTTTGTTAAAGTTTATTATTTCCACTGAGCAACATTTGTACAAATTGGGGCCAACAATCAACACTTTATTTGCTGTAGAATGAATATAGATTCTTTAGAAAGTTATCCGAAAATGGTTTGTAATGGTGACAGATTCTCCAGTATTTATAATTTTAAGTCGTGGTATATAATGATATGCTGTTTATTAGGCTATCAATAATTAATTAAAATAATATATTCATTTAGGATCCAATGAAAGTTATTGGATATTGTTTATACTGCATATTAATTGACTGAATAGTGTCTAAGATATTAAGGTTAGAATAATCAATGTTTTTTACTCTAAAGGTTTTAAACTGTGAACAGCAAACACAACTTTTCGAGAAATTCGCGTGAAAGCAAATTAGAACGAAATTATTCATGGCATAAAATAACTACAAATGTTTTGCTGTGTTACAAAGTTACCTAGTGAAACGAAATAGACCTTACGAAATTTTAACTAAATATAACAATACTTCTGTTAATAATGCTTCTTATAAAGATGTTATGTTCTTGAATAAACGTGAGATCAAAATTTTTGTTCATGCGGTTGATATAAGTATTTGGAGGCAACGTCAAGCCAATTTAATTATTAGTTAAAAAAAGTTGTAACCAAGATTAGTAATTAGTTATTTTTACTTAATACTGAATATTCAGTATTTAACTTAGCTAGTTTATTAACAATCAAGCCTATCAAATTTCAGATTTTAATAATTGTTTAAAATAAATTTTGACATCTACCACTCAGACTGGACTCAACCTTCATTCGAATAATAAACATTTATTCGATAAAGAAAGGAAGTAATCATAATTTTTTAGATAACGAAGAGCATCATTCTCTAGTACTCTGTTAATTCGACACCAGTTGGTCATTCTTATTTACCAGGAAGTTACTGACTAAGAAATAACCTTGAAATCAAACTTTGGAATACTTATTGGCAACGAAATCCACAAACACATAGCACTTTAATGCGAACCAGATAAAAGCATTTTTCTCTCTCTAATTACACTAAATTTTTTATCTAAATCTAAGCTATAATTTGATTATGATATTATTTTGTATTGTTAGGTACAATAAACGCTCAATAAAATATCAGAGCGAAACTATCTTGGATACTTTAGACATGACATATATATATTATTTAGTCTGCTAATATGATCTTAGTAATCTTCGTAATCCCTATGTGATTTTCTACAAAATTAAATCTGCTGATAATCAGCTGTATTTTTTTCAAGCAGAAACATTTTAACGAACGGGATATTACGATAGAATGCATTTCATGTGTTTTTCAGAAAAATGACCACGTATCTATTAAAAATCTACGTTCCTGGATTACGCTACCTTACTCTAGTTGATCGAGTGTATTAACACAGATAATTACAGACTTTTTCGAATGATGTAGAGGGACTAATAACCACCACCGTGTTTGTTGACCTTATTCATCTTGTCCCACCAAATTTCTTTAATCGTTTTCATTTCATTTGGATGTCTTTTCCTACACTATTACTCTAATGCTAACAAGAACACTGACAAGTAGCATAATAGCTAAAGAAGCATAACTATTTTAAGTAATTAACAGAAGAAGTGAAATTCTCTTCTCATCAAGAAAACTATTTAGACATATCCAGTGAAAAAATAACGACAGCCTTAATAAATTAGTCAATAGGTCGATCAAATGATTCTATTGATGTTAGATATATGAAAACAGGGAAAATGATAATTGACGAAATACTCGTTACATTTATACAAATACACATCCACCTGTATTGTTTTTATTAGTACAGTCAGCGAAACAGCACAATACTCATAAATGGTAGCGGTGTGGCATTCTATAAACTTCAAAGTTTAATAGTGTATGGATAAAAGAAAAAATATTGGGATAAAGTCAACTGATCTTAACACCACAAAAAGCTAGTGAAACACTAGAAGAACAAAAAGGCTAGGTGGTTTCCTCATAATAAAAAGAGAAAATTTGCATTTCGATAGAATGAAAAGCAGCAATATTTAAAAATAGTCAATAAAACAAAAAAATGTTTAAAAAATATTTATATAACGTCAAATGATCATTGTGTTTAGAGTTAATAAATTATCAAACTTTGAACTAAACACACAAATTTGAACACTTTAATTGTAACTACAGATGAATTTTAAGGTGGAATTTACGCTTTGAAAAAAAGCATAACAAACTTTCATGAGATGTTCAGAAAACAGTTTGAAAACAAATGTATAATACCAAAAACCGTTCATTACATTAGTATTCATTGATGATGACTATTTTGGTAGCTTAAATTGTCTGTTTATTTTATCACTTTCAGTTTAAAGTTTTACTTTATACATAGATCCCTCTGTAATTGTGTTCAAAATCTACTGAACAATAACTCCAATTTCGATTTTTTGGGTTTCTTAAACCGTATTCAAAATACAACATAATTTCTAAAGTATAGCAAAAAAGACTGATGTATTAGTTGGAAAAGAGAAATAATTAACCGTTACATTAGTCAACATTTGAGTTTGCGTTACAAATGAATTGATATCTGATAGCGACTATAATATATTCTTGTTAGATAAACTTAACAATAACAATGTAAGTTTTGTAAATTTTAGTTTACTCGGACGCTTGATGTTAATTTTGTTAAATGTTACATATAAATACAGTGGTAACTTTCACTGACTATCTTTTACTACTAAAATATAATATACTGTTGAGTTATTCTCGCCAAATATGTATCTTAACTCGGAAACACTCAACTGGAAACTATATATCTGTTTAACTTTGAAAGATCCTGATTTGTACATAAAATTTAGGTACGATTTAATCTGGATTGTGGCTATCAAGTGGAATCCAAGACACAAGTTTCGTCCCATTTAGAACTCGTCAGCTGAATGCATCGGAACAAATCAGTGAGGAGATTCAAACACATTCAAAATTTAATTATGTTTTAACCCGTAAACCGAGAAAATGATAATGCCACAAAACTGGACACTAAACAAGGTTAAACATTTAGTGGCAAAATATGATGAAAAAGAATAGATATCAGTGATTCCGTGTGACATGAAATAATAACGGAATAGAGGAAGTGAACTCAAAATTCCAAATCAGAACCCAGTTGATAATTGGTTTGAAACTGCGTGATAGTAAACTACTTGGCCAACTGCATAAGTATTAAAGAATGCCGTTTTTTAGTAAGGATTTAAATGCTTAAGACATTTATAATAATTTCTAAATCAGTCCTATTGTGTGCTGTTATACTGAAAGCCTAGTTACCTCCATTTTATCCTAAAAATCTCCCTTTCATCATGTGGATAGAAATCGTCACACAGTCTGGTTTAAAAATGTGTGATAAAGAACATAAATATTTCCAACGAATAATCATTTCGATTGTTTATTTCTGTATTCATAACATAATTAATAGAGATCATATTCAAAATGTATCCCTAGTATTAGGGAAAATTCATGGACCAAATCTCAAATTTAACTAGCAAACAGGACTTCAATCAGGAAAGGTCTGTATTTGATTAGTTCAAAGAAAGTCAAAGAATCCGAAAATTAAAAGTCCATGGTGAATAGCTCTTTTCCAAGTGAATTTATTGACACTTGTACCATGAAATATATAACAATTTTAAATGCTACAGCATTTTGGCTAGAGTATTTATTTAGTGTCTCTCAACGTCATTCTTAATTTAAAAACTGCTTTGTTGTCTATCTGTATACCATATCCTCAAAGTAATAAGCTGGTAATTTATATAAATTATCAATATTACAATTGATATCTACTGAGACGAAGTTCAATTATGCTTTCAGGTTATATTCATAGTAATGATCGAAAAGAAATAATAACATTAAATTAGTTCAAATATAGACCAGAAACCAAAGTTATCTTGCATGAAGCAAATACACTCATGAGTACACTATCAATTATATCCTCACTTGTTAGTTTGACAATAGTAAACACAGTTATCAAAATGATAGAATCTTTTAAAGTATTTAATTGCAGTACATACATCATAGTATACTGTATCAAGACTTGAGTCACTAAACCATAGGTATACTGTAGTGAAATGTTGGCATAGAAATTTCAAAATAAAAATCTTCACAATGAGTAGCGTTATATTTTTAAAGCTGGTAGTGACTATAAGCTATACAATGTATACACTTTATTTGAACTACTATTTAGGTGTCAGTATTATAAATTTGTGGGAAATTCATTAAACTTATTTTGTTTCAAGTTTACAAACAAATATATTGTGCTAATCATAGTCCGAATATAAGTGACCTCCTAAATAAATGAATAATGCTATGTTAGATCATATTAATGACCTTTAGTGGTCTACTGCTAATATTAATAATAGGTAGTGTTCACTTATAATAAAAACTTTTTTTAACTTCATGCTATAAATGAAATATTTTAACAACCTGCTGACAGAGTTAATGAATTTCTGAAAATATTCAGCTTTATGTCATCCATTTCTTCATGCAGTAAATAATACATGTTAGTTAGCACGAATGAAACAAAAAGTGAACATTTGTAAAAACGATAATTATTTGTTCAGCAAATACATAAATATCTGATTCACGGTCATTCTTGTTTTTATGTGCGTGGGTGGGCATTACCAAATATAGGATAATACTCACACCTATATTTCCAGCATAGTTATAGTTGAATGACATTTACTTTTCAGGTAGGTGATATAGGTTGGCCGAATAGTAAAAATACCGTCTTGTTAAATGAAGTAGGTTTCAACATTATATGGGAGTTACTACTATCTTTTCTTGAAGCTGGAAATGAATTTTTCGGTCATTTGAATTTTTGTAATATTGATTAATATTTACTCAATGTGAAATGCACATTGCGAGTTTAAGTTTTTAATCACTGTTCAAACGAACTTTCGGATAAGTGAAACGTTCCTAATAATAAATACAACTTTCACGAATGGGTGATATAATATAATCCAATTTGTGGAATGACAGCTACTATTGGCGTGGAGTTTCGTATTTTATCTAAAGTATTGTGAAGCATGTTTTATTGTGTAGACAGCTTCATATTTGTATTGTCTATAGATTGTCTAAACCTCTTGTGTTGTGCATCAATGAAAACTTTGGAATACACTACCAATTCATAAAATATTTGCTGATTTCTCATCTGGTGATAAACTGCTGTTTTAAAATATTTGGGATATTATTCATTGAGTCATCATTTAAATGCAGGACACTTACCAAATATCATCTCATAAATAATTATGAAATTCTTAACAGCTTCATCATTTGGTCTATTTTCAGAAAAAAATGTAAACAATGCGTTATTTATTCATTCTTTTAAAATGAGTACTACCTTGATAAACTGTTGCGAATTCATAAGTTTATGATCTACTATACTAATATTTGTAATTGGTTTTATGAACGTGTATTTGCTTGCAAATAATCTACGATTCACTTATTGTAATTTTAAATGCAACCAATTAAAGACAGATTTCACAGGTTTTCAGTTCAATATTATACTATCAGCAAGTTACTCAACAAAATTTACTGATTTATTAATAAAGTTAAACTTTGATAGATAAAATGAAAGTATACAAGCTTAAGTTTGCCGAGTTATTTAAAGGCCTTTATTCTCAACCTTCCTAACACCGAATAGAAAACAAGAAATTATTCTCCCACCTTATGTTAAAATAAGTGAAAAATGAATAGGTTAGTTGTGTAGGTATTTTTGTTATAATATTATCCTCTTGAATAGTTCTAACTTGTACGGTGCAAAACGTCTGCTGGAAAAGGCATCATCCTCATATTTGCAGGTATGAACTACTTAGTCTAGATGATGCTTTCGAAGTTATAAGCTTTTTGATTAGTGTAAACCCACTCTGAAAAAGTAACAAACAAATAAGCCTTAGGGATATTTCACATTTTTCATCTCACTGGACTTATGATGAATGCTTAAAGTAAATAATCCCCAAAAATATAAATAAACTCTCGGTTCTACAACTAGTAAGTTTTCTAAACCTCTTACTTTTTATTTATTTACCAGTGTATTAGGTTTATTGCTCTAAATAATTATTTCGCGACAAAATTCTAGGTTCTTATAATTCAAAAATTCTACTTTAATTTATAAGCAGAATTAGAATTCTATATGTTTTCATAAATATATGTTAACTTTGAAACTTACTTGAAATCACTGATTCCTAACATTCCATATAAATTTCATTTACATAAACCAGAAAGACTAGAGTGAAAATGATGTTTTTCATTTATTCATTTTATACCTTAAAAACTAGTCATTTATGAGATAACCTGCTTGTAAACTACGTACAATAGGCATAATGTTTTTTCTAGCTCTTACTTAGGTATGATCCATAGCATCGAAAGATTCTGTGTAAAATGATTTCTTAGTGTAATTAAAAAAACTGAACACTTCAAACATGTGTTAGTTTTCAATGTTCACATTTATTATAATAATTTTATCCCAAGGGATTTTAAAATTTTACCACAGTTGAGACTATTTCAAAACTAACACATAGTAAAAACTTAAATTTAGTCTCATAAAATACCTAAGATTTAAAGTAAGAGATTTCGTAATAATAACCGGTTAGTTAAAATTAACTTATGACGATATTTTCAAAGTATTATGTATACTTCATTTATTAGACAAAAAATACTATTGTAACATAGTATTTAGTCATACTATGTTGTCTGTTTTTTGTTATTCATAAGATCCGTAGATATGACATAATGCATGGTCAGTTTAAAGATTTGTTAAGTTCATCAAGGAACTTAGTTCCAAAGTGGTGAGTTGAAGTGACATCAACAAAACGGAAAGAATAAGACTCTTATATAAATACTAGATTGTAAATAACGTTTCAATCATTTATTTATGACAATCAATAGCCGCAATTCTGAATTCACTAACGCTGTTATACTTTGAACTAATGAACATGTACGCGGCTGGTTCCAGAAAGTCACCAGGTAAGTATTAGTCATACTAGTTTATCAATATTTGTACAGCCAAAGCCACCTTGGCAAATATTATCAGTATTTATACAAAATTATATTTAGATGATTAGGGAAAAGTCATATAACTGGAGTAGATTCAGCTTCTATAAATAAGGCACAGTGTACATTTTCTTTATTGAGAAAATGAAAATTGTGGATCCATCTTATTGTGTATTATTATCATCAAGTATCAAACTAAATTATTTACGTATTTAAAGTATCCAGCCTCTAATTTCGTGATTTTCTTCATACTTGTATTCATATGCTACTAGGTTATTTTTATAGCTTAATTTAATAGCAAGCATTTATCTTTAAGATTTGAAAAATTATATTTACTTTGATATACAGAATCTGCTGGAATTTTTTACGTACATTTACAAATCGTCTTATGTTGTCTTTGGTCAGAATTGGAATTGACTAAAGAACCTTTTGAAACCAGTAAGGCTGAGCTATTTCGTTTTAGCTTGGGATCGACGAGTATTAATATGGAACAGAACCAAAACCTTCATGTCTTCCTAATGTCAGTCCATTAAAAGTGTCTTTAACATATAATAATATTGACAAAACACTTGTATGAACATTTTAATTAACAGGTAAATAAACTACATTGTTTAACTACGAAATACACTTCAGTGATCTGTATTGCACACAACTGGCGGATAAGTATAATAAACAGAATACAAATACTGATGAACCTAATCAACTGATAGTGTTATGTCCGTCAGTGGTATGAAGAATGAAAAGTGTGCGTATTTCATACTATGATAATAAAACGTTAATCGAGATACATAAATTTTTTTATCATGATTACTTTTCTATTCTGTAAGTTATCCACCATTAAAAGGCTTAGACACATAACTTTTAAATTAGACTCAAATTTTTATATACATTTCCGCCAGTGAATTCAAAACTTATGGAACCTATACGGCTTAATTCCTTCCAGTTGTTTCTTAGACTAGGTTTGGTCTGCATTATTATGTATGAAACCTCACAGACGAAAGAGATAACCCGTGCAGCATCTTCTAAAGAACCACATGAATATGATAAGCACATGACAGAACTCGTCTACAGGAAATAATGGGGGTGGGTAATTTATTTATGATGTAGCCATCATTCATAATAGGGACGTAACTAGTCAATTAATATAGTATTAAGTCAACAAAAACCTAGCACTTTGAGTACTCACTAGAAACTATGCGTCAATAATATAACAGCAAAACAACAACAATTTGCGGAACTTACCTGAATCACCACCAGGATGGGAGAATTTAGAAGCTGTTGGTTCTGAGTTATTTATACTTCGACATGTGAGCCCAGATGACCGTTCACTAGAATATTTGTTGTAATCATAAATCTGCTGGTTATACGTAGAATAATCAGTTAACATTAGTCTCATGGAACTCCTGTCGTATGAATGTGCTAAGGAATTATCATGCTTATTTATCGTGTTGAATACTTGATTTTCCAATGACGTATTAATCACTGAAGACGACGATACCAGTGAAGTAGTTCCTGACGACAATGATTTTGATGAAGGCAATAATGTTGTTGATGCTGGTGATGACACCTGGAGAACTATATTTTCTTGTTGTTTTTTTAATGTGAGGTTTAAAACTGAAAATGTTGAACTTAAATCCTCTGATATAATTCCTAATTTATGAGCAGGTAATGGTCTGTATTGTGGAATATGCAAATTTGTGATAACATTAGTAGAGAACACAGTTGATGGATTTGTAATGATATTTAGTTGAACAGATGATGTTTGACTGGAAACAAAACTCTCTCTTAACTTAGATGGTGTTTGAATACTTCTTGATTGTTTACTAAAAATGTCAAAGTAAAAACTACAATCAATTATTTCAATTAAAATGGATATACATATGATAATACATAAGCGAAATAAAAGTATTCAATATCATAAAATAATTTCCTGACTTGATTTTTCATATCTTTTGAAAAACAGGTTGCAAATCATAAATTATGCGGTCTAGTTTTATTCTAGAAATCGCATTCATCAGGAAATTTTGCATTTTAGCAAAAATTGATTTTGCAGTTGCAAGAATTGTTTTTGTTACATAAAACCGTTATTATTCATTTAGTAAGAGGAATACTAAAAATTCTGAGAAATAAAAAATACTCAGACATGTCTCAACCTATTTAAAAATGTAACCGTTTGTTCATAAAACATTTTGACTATATTTCCAAGAAGACATATCTAGTAGGGTAAACACCTTAATCAAAATAAAAGATTATATTAAGGATAATAATTCTAGCTGGTAAGTACAAAGTACTAGCCATGCTCTACATAAAACTGACGTGGTAATATTCAGTTATTTGTTTAAACTCAATCAATCAATGCCTGTTACTCCATGTGGAGCATAGGCCGTCGACCAGAATTCTCCAACCAATTTTGTCCTGACCTTTCCTTTCCAGTCCTTCCTAAGTGCTCTTCAGTCTCTTCATTTATGTCTTCACTTACCGACGCAGTGTATCCTTGGGTCTCCCCCTTTTCCATTGACCTTCAGGGTTCCGTGTTACTCCTTGTCTTGTTATACAATTTGGTGGTTTCCCCAGTGTGTCCCATTCACCTCCAGCGTCTTTTCCTAATTTTTTACTACTGGAAGTTGATTTATCCTCTGCCAAAGTAGGTTGTTGTTCATAGTGTACGGCCAACGAACCCAAAGTATCCTATGCAGACAATTGTTTATAAATACTTGTATCTTATGAAGGTTGCTTTCCGTAGTTCTTCAAGTTTCAGCTCCATACAACAGAACTGTCTTCACATTTGTATTGAAAATTATAACTGTAATGTTGGCTGACAGTTGGTTTGAGTTCCAGATGTTTTTCAGTTGTAGAAATGATGCTCTTGCCTTTCCGATCCGCGCCTTCACATCTGCATTAGGTCCTCCTTGTTTATCGATGATGCTGCTGCCCAAGTATGTAAGGGATTCTACATCTTCCAGAATTTCCCTGTCAGTCAAGTAAATTGGGTTAGTGTTGGTTGTTTTGTATGTAAGGATCTTGCTTTTCCCTCTGTGTATGTTGAGGCCTACTGCTGCTGAGGCTGCTGCTACCTTGTCCATTTTCATTTGCATTTGTTACTGTGTGTGTGGGATAGGTGAGCTAGATCATCTACGAAGTTTAAGTCGTCTAGTTGCATCCCTGTTGTCCACTGTATTCCAAGATTGCCTTGAGATGATGCGATCTTCATGATTTAGTCAACCACCGTCAGAATGAGAGGTGGAAGCGTGACAGTAAGCAGCCCTGTCTAACACCGGTCTTTACTTCGAATGAATTCGTGAGTTGACCTCCATGCTGGATTGTACAATTTAGTCTGTCATAGGAGTTCCGTATGATGTTGACTATCTTCTCGGGTACGCCATAACGTCGTAGAAGGCTCCATAATACTCTCCTATCCACACTGTTGAATGCTTTTTCGTATTCGAGGAAGTTAATGTAATGGGGTGAATTCCATTTAATCGGCTGCTCAACAATGAATAGTAGGGTAGCAATTTGGTCAATACACGATCGGTGTTTACAAAATCCGGCCTGTTGGTGTAGAAGTTGAGCGTCGACTGGTTTTTTCATTTGGTTCAATTAAACTCTGTTGAATACTGTTTTTGGTATCGAAAGAAGAGTGATGCCTCTGTAGTTTTTGTAGTTGCTGCGAAAACTCAGAAATAAAAATTTTTAAGTTCAAAAGTGTTTATTTATAATTCACCAAAAACACTTGATGTACTTTATTCAAAAAAGTTAAGCGCAAATTATTCTGATAAATATAAAATTGAACTAAATCGAACTTTACAGTAAACCCTGTCTTCAAGTAGTGCTTCGGTTTATACCGTATTGTAAAAACTGTTTTTTCACTTGGACCATAAAGGTGTTTTAATTAGACAAACTACTTGAGTAGACAACAGTGAACAAATAATAAGTGTGGCTTAGTTATTGTTTGGCTTTCTGCTGCAGTACCAACGTGACCAAAGTAAAACCTTTCAGCTATGTCTACAGTTATTTAGAGCAAAGATTTAGTAGCCATCTACCCAGTTATTGTTACCGTGCAGTTGACAATTCTAAAACACATATCTACAAAACGAAAAAGCACCGCTTAATAATTATGTGATAAGCCTGATTATAGGGTTTATAAATAACCTAGATAATCAGAAACGCATTAACGAAGCTCTGTTTATGTACATTTTGTGTAAAAAATATGTTAAATGTAAGTTTTTAATGGTAAATTATTAGTATTATGTTAACTATCTATTCTACTAACTGATGTTTGTTCACCGAAACACTTAATAATTATTACAAGGCTGTATTGTTTGTATCAACGTAAGCAATCAGCTTCTTAGTCACAAATCAATGCAGTTGTTTTTCCTCATAACAGATGATCAATCGATTTATTTTAACATTCTACCTAGTAGTGGTTGGTTCATCAACGACTTAATATATTTGAAAAAACACATTTTAAATGTCAGTTCATTGTGTTTAAAATACACTATTCAAACACGCTAGTTAAAGCATCATATATATAAAATGTTAAACATCAGATAAACTAAACATAACAAACCTAAGTTAACATAAATAGCAAGAGAAACAACGAAAATATAACTTTGAATCTTTAATTACGATAATAAAACTAAAATAAAAATAATCAGAATATCTTTTACAACATGGTATTTACACATTAATGGAATGAAAAACCAAGATTTTGATGTAGTTACATTTTTTAAGCCTACTTATAAATAAAAATATTTTTCAACAAGGTTGGACAAAGGCCATGTCAGGCAAACTAGGTGCAGATCAATAATGCTTTCATTTACTTGATTAAAGAAGCACAGTGTCCTTTACCGTTTCTAAATTGTTGTACGTACACCATGTTTAACCTATATGGGTAATAATATATACATATGCTGGACTATACTTTAAGGTATCGCCAAGAACTATGGAAACGTTTTAAAGCTGCCTTGCATAAACCATATGCATTATTTTAAGTTTTTTAATTTCTAACGGAACTTTTTGAAAGTGAAATGTTTTACAGATCTTGCTTCAGATATATTCGTTTAAAAATTCAATCATTTTAATTGTTTAATTGCACATAAAATATCTTTAAGTCCCAAAAAAGTAACGTATCTAAATTAAAATGATTTGGAGGCTTTTGTGCATATTTTAAAATTGATTAAACTTTTTCATGAAAACGCAGTGTCAGAAAATCTTATCTACTAACTTTTCATAGCTTCCAAGTGTTTTACTCACTTACACAATCAAAATAATTTAACATATTAAGAAAAAAAGAAGTCGGCTCTTTGCTTTTGTCAACATCTATCAAAATGTGACTTTTTGTTATATGATATTGTCTCAAAATTGCTAATTTTGCTCAATTCTTGATTTTTTACTTAGTAGGTATTACAATGCAAAATTTGTCCTATTTAAATCCATCATAATAGATAATCCTTCAATTTAAAACAAACCATTTTAAAGTTCTTACTTCTATCAGGTTTAAAGCAGAGGTTTTACAAAAGTATTTCTACATATCAGCTTATTATAAAACTCAGCTGATAATATCGTAGGTAATTTTTAATATAATGTTTCCAGACGGAAAATAAAATAGTAAATATTCGTTCACTTAGGTTTTTTTGTTTTAAATTAAAGTTAATTACTTAAAAATATGAAGCTACTTTTTATATGACCAACACATTACCAATAAATATAAACCTAACCTATTAAAAACTGTGTTTAAAATGCCCTAATTCACATTAAAAACGTTTACGTTGGCATTATTCGAGTTGTCTAATCGAACTTCCTATGAGAGTAGTTTGCTTGTAAATTCATTGTTCATAAATGTGATTGGTAACCTGTGCAGATGTGTGCCTTTATTTTATTTTGACATCTAGATTAGGGAAATTTACATTTTTCTTATTGTTATAGTTTGATCTTTGTTTTCATAGAAATATAATAACCAGTTAAAACGTGATTATGCTGTTTAAAATACAGTTCTGTTATAATTCGTTTAGTTACCGTATACTTTACCTTTCACTGCGTCATAATGAACCCCTATAACCTAAAGTTAATTTGATTTACTCAGATAAATGTCTAAATAATGTGCATATTACACAATTTCAAAAACAAAAATGAATAGCTGATGTGATCCAGGGCTCAGTACTAGTGAAAAATGTTTCCAGTACAGTGATTAAACTTTAATCAAAGGTAGGATCTAATAAATACATATTACTTAACGTTTACAGGCTACTTAGAACAAAAATTATGTTTTAATTTTGTGTTATTAAAATCAGTTTATGTGACAAATTAAGTTTACTCAAAAAATTTTTAGCACTGGTAAATTATTTTGCTTTGGTTTCATCAGCTATTACATTTTGTGTCTTGAAAGCTCCAAACATGTTGACTGTTACAGCAATTTTGGCAGCTGAATATAGTATTGTTGCTAAAATAGTTAGAAGCTAACGAAAGCTACGACTAAACTAAGCTGTTATAGTTACAAGAGTCGTCATAATCTAGAGTTTTTACTGTTATAGATGTCGTGAAATATCATTTACTTTAAAAGTCAAGCGCAATTTAAAATTTTATAAAATTGGAAATGGTCTCATTATATCTAAACAGTTTGATGTACTGTCTATAAGACGACCAAAATAATCAACCTTGTTTTTGTTTATTATTAATGTATTCATATTCACTGCACTATAGTAGCAGCTTTTGAATCCAATATTCATAAAAGCTTTATCGTATGGCTCAAACAAAAGGACACTACAAATGAACTTGAATATACATTCTAACTTTTTATATGTGTGTACCAATTAGCATAATATACGAGTACTTGCGTGGTCATAAAACATATAGTAACTGAGGTTAAACGTAGTTGTGATATAATACAACAATCGACAAGTTAATAGCACTTTATCACTATATGTATCAATCGGTGGGCTTTTCGAAATTTAAGAACGATGAAACTCTGAGATTAAAAACGTGAGACAAATGCTTTATATAGTAAATACACCAACAGTTTTACCAAGTAGTCAGACTTGTACCGCTTATAAGGAAATTGTATTATCCATTAATGTATAACTAAGCTACAATAATTAATAAACAAGCAGAATTTTATAAAACTGCTAGTCGTCAGAACATTACTTTAAAAAACCGAGGGCGATAAAAATTACTAAAGTTTAGATGAACAATGTTTTCTGTTCTTACTTGCGATCAACGTATCTGTGGTAATATGGAATCAAATGTTGAGAGCAAGTCAAGTTTGAATTTTTTGGACTGTAACTTTGAGAGAAAGAATCATTTATAAACGGTAATAGTTCTAACTCATCAGTGCTTTGGGCAAAATGTTTCCTTAAAGTAAAGGTATCATTCAAACTATGGCTGGACGATGAAATCAAACTATGCACATCGTTAGTCACATGAGAAGTTGTCACCGCACTTTTGTAAGGTTGCTCAAATAAGTTAATTACTGATGCAAGGCTGTTCTGTTCGAGTGAAGATTCTGAATCGCTAGTTTCCATATTGATGTAAAATTAGTGCGCGAAAAGGCATCCAATATACATAAATACCGCTACGTATAAAGCATTTCAAAAGATTGGCTATTTAGCATAACAAATAACAAAATTGTTGTTTACAATTTACTTATGTGCATCTTGATGATGCTAAAAGTGCGGAAATTTAAACTATTATCCTATGCTAATTACTTTCAGAAAGCGTTGTAGTAGTAGTGTAGTAAATTTTTTATGACGGTACACACATTTTGTTAGAGATTACAATAAAATGTATTCTAAAGTATGAAGTATACATCTTTCACTTGTGTGATATCTTTTTAGCTATGTAGTTGATAAAACGACTTATCAGGACTATTAGGACAAAATTTATGCTCCATAAATTTCGCGACCCTGTTTAGCCTGTAACCTTCCCAGAATACAGACGTGAGTGAGAAGAAGAATATATTTAATTGTTGCATCGTATTAAGACTTACTGAAGATGTGTAGTTGGGTATCATCAGCTAGCGGCGTTCACTTAAACAACGATAATCCACATCAGTGGCGAATGACTACAAAACTATTTATTTTAAGAAATCATTTACTGTTACAGTCTATTCCCTTCCCATTTGCTTAGTAAAGAACCTAAGAGGTACCACCCAAAAAAATGCAATCGAATGTGTTTGGTATTTGTAAGGGTGCTCTCGAAAGCCTGTGAATTAGTCCAGTTTCCAGATGTCTGTTTGTAACTTCTTGTTGTGTACATGTATCGACGTTGTTATGCAATGGCTGCAATCGATATACATGTATTATCGTATTTTTTATTGACACGTAAATATGTGACAAATCACCCACTCTTAATTATAACCAATGTGGTTCAAAAATGTACATAGATGCCTAACTCATGGAAAGATGGTGTGGCTTTTTGCATGAATATATCCTCCCGATTACCATTGGTTAATTGGTATAAACACATTTCATACAATGTATTCTAGATAACTGTCACCGTATACTTTCAGACTTATACGTCAACGACTTGTGCTTGAATTCGATTTATTGCATCACGTACCGTTACAGTATTCAGAAAGAGGAGGGGTACTCAATGTGTGGACAATGATAAATAGCTTTTATTTTCAAGTATCGTTTTGTACATGAAAGCATACCAGTTTACAGGTATGATCAGAATGATTTGGGTTTAATTACATACAAATAATTCAACGAAGTGTCACTGTCGGGACATTCGTAACATGTAAAGAAATGAATTTAAAACCAACCAACGGTATTAAAGTTTCTAATACTAGGATATCAAATATATGTATTGTTTCACGGTGCATATGACTAAGAACCGCGCGCTTCTTGGCCAGGGTGTCACGATTCCAAATAAACACCTGGGAGTGAGCACAATGGATCACTGACCATGTCCAGATGAGGGATAAAACCGACAGTACTTGGAACTTAAGCGTAAAAGAGAAGCCAATAATATTGTTCCAGCAGGTTCCATACTTACCCTATAGAATTTCATCCACAACTAGAGAGGAAACGAAAGCTAAGAGAACATAAAACAGCAGTACTGGTATCCTGAAACGAATGGGTAAAAATTAGTGTAGAGATCGAAATTGAGGCGCTTATCACCAAACTGCATCCAATCACATTTAGAAGCACTAAGATCTGACTTCCATTTTGAGCATCATATAGCAACCTTGTCGAATTCAGCAGTGACGCCACTGAGTGCATGTACATTCGTTAGGAGGGAATGAGTACACTATTTTAGGATTATCCGCGTATATAAAAGGTCTACTCATGCTGAAGCATTTGTATATATCATTTATGTAGTCTATAAAGAACAGTGGGCCTGAAACATTTACTTTTATAACGCCACTTGTAACTACCCCGGCCTTCAGAAGAGTAGAGTTAATTTTGATAATTTGAAGTTGATGACTGAGGAAGGAGTTTAACCATGCAAATAATGGATTCCTAATCCCATAAGAAGAGAGTCTGTCTATAAGAAACCTGTGATTGACCATGTTAAAAGATTTAGATATGTCTAGGTACAATACTAATACCAAGTGCCAAAGGCTTCGTTTATTAAAGACTAGATTAAAGATATGGTGAAAGTTCTTGGGCAGGAGCGGACTAGTTGAAGAGTTGCATAGTGTAGCGTTCCCACTTGTCCCAATCACCTTTGTTGTTTATGTATATTTATAAGATGCTCGTTGTGGAAAATGTTGACTTTCTTTAGGACTAGATTTAGTTGTAGGTCAGTTACTAAGCCTTGTCTAATGAGTACGTAGACATCATCTGCAATAGAGGCTAATCATTCTAAGTCGGGTTGATCGGAACCCTTGAGCCAGAATACTATGTTGCCGCCAGCCACTGTGTAATTACACACGATCCAATTGTCTAAAATCGGTACAAATTGATAATCCATGCAAACCCTGTGCAATTAGAAAAAATAATATCGTGTATTTGTACAAAAATTATGAATATCAACAGCTTGCTAATTAACTACAAAGTTTTTTTCGTAATCTGTCATACGGGGCTGGTAGTAACATCTACTATGGTTGCTACAACAAAATTGAATCAAGTCAAACGGCAAAGGTGAGTAATAGTGCTAATAGGCGACAGAAATTGACACTATATTTCATCAATAACAGCCAATGTTTTGTGCGCTTTAAAATAAACAGCTTAGCCGTAACTGGTAGAACAATTCAGTGACACCCAGACGATCTTTGTAGATACTACTCACTTAACGCCTGAGTTGAGACAGAGTTTATTCACCTAATTGAACGTGTGCAAAAAGTTGATCTGTGGCCAACTGATTAGATATGAGGTGGATTCGGTAAACTTTGTTAAACTTCAGTCTTCGTAATTCGTTTTACCTAGCAATTATCAGTGATAGAAACAAACTGCCGAAATGGGATACCAGCTCTATATTTTTCAACCCACGGACAATAACCAGATGAGCGCTGTCTTTTTCTAAGTCTAACAAGACAAAACAGTTTTCATTATCCAATTTCACTGAGTAGAAAGTTTATTGCTTACAGAGGATAAGTAAGTAAGGAACTCTGAACTTTCCTCTTGGGCATTTTCTTCCTAGATGTAAGCTGTATAACCTTCTAAGAAGCATCACACAGGTTCTTAGGATCTGAGTTCAAAACGAATTTAACTAATTTATCTGGGATGTCGTCTGGCAGAATTCGTTTGGAATGAGTCAACTTAACACTAACTATTAACTCTACAAGCTTCAAAAATTTTTTAATTTTAGGATCTACAGCAACGAATCTTTGGCCTAAAAAGATGGGATGAAAGAGATACTGGTGCCAACCGTACTGACTAAAGAAGATTGTGTTAAGAGGAACTCGAGACATTTCGCAACAAAAGTAATGTATAAAGAAGATATAAACGAAAAATAGTAAGCTCACCAAAAGTATTTAGCAGATCATTAGTCAACAATTTATGATAATGTAGTTCCAATAGACGAAATATGCAGTGAGATTTATAAATAAATTCCATAGATTAGGATTATGCAATGTCAATATGTATAGAGTTATATATTGACTATACAGTTATAATAAACACCCTCTTGAAATGAGCTATTAAGCAGTGAATAGCTTGCATATTTTGTCTGTGATACAATAAGTGTGGTATGCAACCTCAATTTCGTCGATAACAGCTTATTAAGGTCCAAAACCTTCAAACACTGCAAGCATGGACGTTGTAGTAGGAAAAATAACAAAAAAAAGAAGATTCTGGTCTGAAGCAATATGTTTTTACAACTACTATCTAACTTCTTTTACCATTTTGTATATTCTATATCAACTCCTTTCCGAGCTTATGGACTGCTCTCATAAGAAATGGGTCTCCATACAGCAACTAACTCCTAACGCTGGTTAACAAAGTACTTAATGTATCAATAACTCACCGTTTAAAATCAACTCACATCGATTCCACCAGATCGGAAGAATACTCATCCCTCCCACCAAATATTTTCTCAGTTGGAGCCCTTATCCAAGTTCCAAATATTGTCAGCCATATCCTGTATCTGGATATACTTTATAACCCACTCTGTTTGCTTCCAGCAGGCTCTTGTAATCGTAGTACCGGGAACAAAATACGCGGTTGTTTGTCAGAAGTGCATGTACTACAAAACGTAACTCTGGGACTCTAGTACTGTAAACTTATATGTCATTGGCCTTGCTTTAAATTAATATCTTCATATTGTGTGAATCCCCTGTCAATAACTATCAAAATCCTTGTACGTAAATAGACCTACATCTTGCTGATCATGCCTGTAAACTGGTATGCTTTCATGTACATGAAGTTAATTGAGAATAAACCTATTATTACTATATGTTTAAAAAACCCAACATCTACGCAGTTTGTTAATGATCTATTTTAATCGAGCATTATTCACATTTGTTAAATAACATCTCCTCACAAAGTATGTATTAATGTGCAGTAAAGGTAATATGATAATAACGACTGCGATATATTTCAGTTACATAGACGTGTTATCGCCCTCCATGCACCAAATTATTATGGGCATGGTGTGGTGAAGTATTAACGAACCAATTGTGTAAATGCGATTCTGGTATTAATCTGACCTAGAAACAAAATTCTATTTATTTCTCTACACCATTCTCTATGAACTTCAAGATGCCCAAACTGGTGATTGTTAGTGATTGATTCACTGTTCAACCTAAATGACTCTTTACGTCCTACCCCCACCCTCCATCAAACATACCATCTCCACCTATCATTGCTTCCTGATTCGCTTTTGTTTGCACGCGTGGGTTCGCTCGTCAGAGGCAACACGGGATATACGACCAACGTAACTTAGGTCACACACATGGTGTACTTCACAAGTGAGAACGAGGTGATCTTGACACTAAACGTGAGTTCCTTCCTTTTCATAGCCTTTATAGAGCATTTTTGTGTGTGCATATTTTTTTCAACCTTTTTGTGCCATACTTCTGTTTTTGCATGCATTCGCACTTTTATAGTAAGCGGCTAAACGTCTAAGCTTACTAGAATTAAAACACCAACGCCCACCCGACAAACTTTCAGCCTATCCTCTTGTGGTCGAACAACACGAAGGCTTAGTTATGCTATTTAAAAGCTGAGTCTCGGAACCACAGAGTGACAGATCCATGAGATCAACTCCTTGATGTCAAAAAGTCACTTCCCTGAAAATTAAATAGGTACGTCGCACATTTCTTTTTGGCCCTGACTGTTCGTAACTACATAATCAGCTCGAAAATTCTACTCTCCAACGCAGTGACTTGTCGGACAGAAAAAGTCTAGACGAATTGTTTCACAGCACTAAGCTTGGTAGCACTTCGGCAACACTAGATGTTATCAAGCATGTTGAAAGTGCTAGGTCAACGTACTTTGACGAATGTTCTCTCATCCGGCTTTTTCTTCCGATGCTGTAACAGAATGTGCAAGAAGTTTTAACAAAATTTCACAATAACTCAGTAAACAAACTAGCTTCATCTGCCGGCCGGATTCTACAGATCACTTGAATACGCCTTAATGAGGTTTGTTCTGTCACAGAAAAACACTATGCAACAAAGAACAGAATAATTAAACTATACGACAGTCTCTCTCGTTTTCTCAACCTACGGAAACAAAGCAGACCAAGCAATTCACGACAATGAAGTTTTTCTACAGGGATCTTCATATCAACCTGGACGAAAAGAAAACTGACGTCATAGTTGGTACCACAACACCTGTGGAAAATCTTTGAATAAATGTAAGAAGCCTTGCTGTTTCCCCAGCCGTAAAACTGCTGTTGGTGCATAGAAAACCATTCCTCTGAAACGCACTGTCGACAACCGGATCCAGTGGAACCAGACGCCTGTTACTTATCACCGGTGTAGGAACAATGGTTTCTGATTCGTCGGCATTAACTTAAAAGTCAGCAACCTGCCTGAAATTTCATCCAATCGTCAACGTGAAGCTGCATCAAACTTACAGGCTGCCTGCGAGAAAGAAATAACGACGTATGGCGGAAGATATATCTAATTGAACGTAGGTGTACAAAAATCTAGGAATTTCATCATCGACGACTCAAAAACGCCTATCATTGGTATTGACGTAGTGAGCGATCACAATTACTGCTTCAGGTAATAGCTTGTACCATCTTTGTTTTAAATACTTAATTAACCTTGATTTTCAGTCAATACTAGATAAATTTGCCGATCTGAATAAGGCGACGTCAAAATTATCTCGTGTAGCTAGCAATGTTGCACATTACGTCACGACTACTGGTCAGCCTGTACTCTCGAGAGCACACTGACGTGTTCATACAAAATTGTGGATTGCGAAAAATGAATTTGATCACATGATAGACCTGGGAATAATCCGCCCATCCAGAAACCTCTATCCATTACATTCGATCACATAAAAGATATCAATGACTGACGTCCCAATTATGGTTGCTAGCAGCCTAATGTCTAGACTATAGCTAACTTTACATTTTACTGAAAATCTATGACCACACGGCCACCTTGAAGGATATTGCCGTATTTTCGAAAACCGACGCAACACAATGGATGGAGAGACGAAGAAAGCCTTCACTAAACAAAAGAAGCAATAGCCAATACGACAATGTTGGCACATAAGAATACTGCTGCTACCGTCAGCATCATGATTGACGCATTCCACTCAGCAACTGGCGTAGTTCTGTAACAATGGATCTACCGAATTCGTCAACCTTTGACACTTTTTAAAACGGTTGCACGAAACTAAATCGGGATGCAGCACTTTCATATGTGGATTATTAGGTATCTAAAGAGTTGTGCGACATTTTAATTCTTTCATTGCGGCGAAAATTTCACTACATTCAACGATCGTAAACCTCTTACGTCTTCTATGGAGCTGTAGTGGCAAATAATCCTCAAAATAAATAGCTGCATAGGCTTTCGTCATTGATCCTGACTATGTTTGTTTTAATGGGCACGACTAGTTGAAAGCGCTAGGTCATACATCACCAGATCACGACATGAATACAAAACCTAAACACTGAGCTCCATATGTGATCTGGGTATATGCTACAGCAAGAGCCTAAAGTTTACTGAGCATAAGGTCGTTAATCATATCCAAGTCAAGACCACAAATGGGCTTTATTCTTCAATATGTTTACATTAGGGAAGTAGAGCTTGCAGTATACAGGATATGTGTACGTCCTACCGAACAATATTGCGAACTTGTCTTCTCTAGTATGAAGTAGGCAGAAACAATACAGAGTGAAAATCATTCAGAGAACTTTCATCCGACGATTACTGGAGTATAACTGTAACATAACTTACACAGAAAGATGTAGGGTGCTCTCTCTAGAACCCGTGTGTAGAAGCCGCCTAAAAACCAACCATTAAGTGTCTACATAAAATAATTCCCGATCTAACTTTCCCAACCTCTTCTCCTTTTTAGAAGACTACAACCCAATATAACCTAAGAAATCTAGCTCGAACACTTTATGCCAAAAGATGGGAACACCAGTAACGAAACAATTTTTTATAAGACTCCAAAATCCACTATGGAATAGGTTACTTCTTTCCATCCGCTTCTGTGATAATTTGCTCAAATTTAAACTTTAATCCTCAATAGCAATGGGACCCTACAACTTTATTCTGAGCTATCTGGAAATCCAGACGTGATAAATCATGGAACCCGTCATATGTAGCGCATAAGTTCACTGCCCACATTACATGCCTGTATGTTATCAACAACTTACGCTGCCTTTCTGCCCTTTATATAGACAAATCATCTGCCGTATCTTACTTTAATAAGGACAATACATCACCCTGTGATCCATAAAATACAATTTCTGGTCAAAACAAACATTCATCACTCGATGCTACATTTGTTGTTTGCTCGGTGACATAGCTCCTAATAAAAAAATAACTGCTTGGTTATTCGATTATTCGGATTACCATGGTGAATCCATCCTAATTCTCAAATAATCTCGAATCCAATCTGTGTTGTTTTGTTACCCATCTTTTCTTTTCCACCCTTTCTCTTTTGGTGCCTTAAATATATAACTGGTAAATGGACTAAATAGAAAAATTACTTCATAAGGGGAAGTAAAGAAGGCTTATCCCACTCTCCTGAAACTCTGGACAAGATCGATTTTGTAATATTCGCGTCCGTTAACCAATATTAAATCACCTTTAAACAATTTATTTTTACCACCCATTATGTCCTTTTTTCACTTCCGTATGTATGATTTTATTGCTCCTTGCAGTTTAAAATTCCTTATCGTTTCGAATCCATACCCACATTTATATAAACCTTTCCATCTCTCGTCACTATGCTCACGACTTAATGTCTCACTACGTTACTAAACACCTTGATGTCGGATGTTTATTTGTCGTAGAAAAAATTTGTTTATGAAATCATGCAACCCAGTTATGGTTTAATATAATTTTGCTGATCCTGCCTGCGAAAATGGCTTGATCCTGATACAAGGAAATAAATTAACGTTATTATTATTACTATTAATAAATGCCCCATTAGCACATTACCAAACCCTGAAGCTCGATTCGACCATATCCATCTTGATTTGGTAGGAGCTTTAACATGCATGGACTGATTTTACACGCTGGCCAGAAGCAGTTCTACTGAAAGACATAGCTAGTGAAACGAATCCTCACGCTGTCGTCGAACGATGAATAGCAAGCTTTGATTCCCCATTTTCACTAACGACAGACCGTAGGTGTCAGTTTGAATCCGGATTGTTTCACACTCTGAAGAAACTCCTCGAAACTACGCGTCTACCACTCACAATCTAACGGCTTAGTGGAAAGACTTCATCGACAGCAACACTTTTAATCATGAACACCCCTCAATAGACCAAAGCTCTACTATTCCTCTTACACTGACAAATCTAGGTCTCAAATAGTACGTGAACCTGCTTTCAAATGCTATGCGTTCAGCTAAACTAGTCTAACCTCGACAAAAATCGACAGATGTGTTTATCTACGTCATTGTACGTGACGGTGTTCTACACCTACCTCTTCGACGCAATATACGAAAAGCCACACAAGGTTTTGAAACAAGATTTAAGTGCTATACTGTGAACGAAAATGGCAACGAAAAGAATGGCATCGACCACCTCAAAGCAGCTTGTCTAGAAGACAGGCATGACAAAGTCGAATTCATTACATCATCGTCCCTCTTCCTCAAAACTTGGCATCTAGAAAGTCACTATGCCTCAGTTAACGACTAACAAGCAAGAAGAAACTTAAAAGTGTTCCATGACGCCAAAACATACGCCATCCATGTTTTTGGTGTAGAACTTATTGTATGAACTTATAGTTCGGACATATGCAAAGTACCAAATAAAATATAAATGATCATGATTATTTCGAATAGTTCCTCTATGACTCTTGCGTACACCTAAACGTGGTGGTACTTTTCCGCATAGACCACCTGCCAAGTAAGCAATTCGGATAGGCCTGATTGATCGCAGTTGTAAGCCTTCAGAATACTAGTTATTCTTATACCAGAAGCCAAATTAACAGCAATAACACGAGTGATAGTATGCGTATGTTATCCAATCTACCCAAATACTTGATAATACAGCGATTATAGCAGCAGTGCAAGTTCTTTGGCTTTGATAAGATATAAAGAAGTTTCTGAACATATATTAGCTACCACTTTATTCCACGAATGTCACTGCCGATTCTACGCAAGAAGTATGGAGGTCCAACAACAGACAACAATTCGGCCAATATTCAGTAATGTCAGTGTATTAGCTCCCTTGAAACTACCTAAGACATGCATGCGTAGATTCTTACACTCTTGACCAATGTACCGACATTGTCTAAAGACAACTAACACATTCAACTAACTATATTACTTAATATTACACTTTTGCTCCAATTCTATACACCACCTTCGGCTATACCCCTCCAAATCCCCTCATTAGCCACGGTGTATTTTCCCATTAATCTTTGTTGTTTATCCGGTAGTCTTGAACGATGGTAAAGCTCCTGGCAAAAAAGTTGGAGGCTTGGTTATTTAAATATTTGACATACTATGGCGAATCGCTCCTAATGCTTATTATTTAATCCCCTATTTGCTGTGCTGCTCATCTTTTTCACACCCTCTCTTTTTTACTATCCCTAAATAATTAACTATCAACTGAAATAAATACAGACCCATATTCCACAAGGAATAGTACTAAAAATTAACCTCATTCTCCAAAATCCACTTCCTTAACATCTCAGAAAAGGTAGATTTTATAGAAAAACCACGTTCGACACCCAGTGTTCGCTCACTTTTAAACAGTCTAACTTGATCATCACTTGCATCCATTTTTAGAAATACTGCACTCCGTGTGTACAATTTTATTGGTCATTACAGTTTGGATTTTCAAAATGCTAGACGTTCAACTACTATAATAGATTGTATATAAACTTTTCCATATCTCAACATTATCCAAATACCCGGATATCTCATTACATTATTATACCACTCTAACGCCTGACGTTTACCCATCGCAGTCTAATTTATTTATGTAACAACACAATCCTCCACTATAGTATGATATTATATGAGCTCGTCTGTGGGAATGGCTTGCTTTTTACATTAGGAATTAAACTGTCATTGTTATTATTACGCATCGATTACTGTGACGATCTTCAAAGATACAAACTGAATGAGGTGTCGTCACAGTAAGTCAAAGATTATAAGAATTTGGGAGTCATGATCAGCAGCGACCTTGTAACTACAATTTACTGCAATATGGCTGCTGTGCAAAAGTTTTAGATTTCATGGGCTGTTCGCATAGCATTTCTGGACTTGAATGAGACTACAAATGGTATGTGGGATTCAAACAGCGAATATTCGTCCTTAAATATGAAAATGATCTACTACGAACCTGCTCAACGCAGAGGGTTTCAAATTACGTAAGATCTTTCCAATGTCACTGTGGTTCGGGTCGTGATCTAGTGGTGATGAGTGATCGTGCGCCTTCAACTAGTTGTGTGCGCTAAAACAAACATGGTTAGCATCAATATAGAAAGCCCATGCAGCTATTTATTTTGGTGATTATTTACCGCTACACTATGAACACTAAACAACTTAATTTTTCTTAGTTTATCGTTGCAATAAGTGTAAGCTGAAGAACGGCTGTAACACGAGGCAATAATAGGAAGAGCATTCTGAAATTTCTGTATATAATGAAGATGGAGGTCTTTATTTGTAGCAAATTTACTTTTCATGTGTTTTGTGGAACTAAACCTTAACCCTAATGTCTGTTCATTCGCCCGCCAAACACGTCCATCTGAACCAACTAGATTGTCATTATGGTTTCTGCATTAGTATAAACGTTCTCTTTGTCAGTCTTTCAATTTATCATTAAGGTGTGTCAATAAAAGGTTAAAGTTTGGCTGACGTCAGCCTGGAGTGCTTCCACTTTCTCAACGAATGAGAACTCGATGCCTAAATCTCTCAGAACAACTGTTTTCAAAGACCCTGAGCTGTCAAAATATTTCAATCATGAGGATCCAACGACTGTATTCACTGACTTCCGGCAAATTGGTTGCGGAAGTTTTGGGGCAGTCTATTATGTATGTACATTTCCTACCCATTTATTTATTACAGGCACGGAGTCGTACTACAAGTGAAGTAGTGGCCATTAAGGAGCTAAAGGTTGATACGAAACGTAAGAAGTCTGAAGAAGAATGGAATGATATTGTTAGGGAAATAAAATTCCTTTCCCACCTTTCACACAGGAACTGTGTTTTACCTAAAGGGTGTTTCATGAAAGATCAAACTCCATGGGTATGCATGGTTGATATTACTACATTGTTCTTTTAAAGTTAGTTATGGAATACTGCATTGGATCAGTTGCGGATGTATTAGAAGGTAAGCTGTTATTCCAAATCAAGAATTATTGTTAGTACATAAAAAACCTCTTCGTGAGGACGAAATCGCCTGTATCGTTCAGGAAGTATTAACTGGTCTTGATTATTTGCACTCTGAAAAAAGGATTCACCGAGACATCAAAGCAGCTAATATTTTGCTAACTGACTCTGGTGGCGTAAAAATAGGTGATTTCGGGTCAGCCAGTTTTGTGAGTCCAGCCAACAGTTTCGTGGGGACACCGTTTTGGATTGCACCCGAAGTTATCTTAGCTATGGAACAAGGCATATATGATGTACGAGTAGATGTCTGGTCTTTGGGAATCACGTGTATTGAAATGGGTTAGTTATTAATACTAGTCATAAATGTACATTCGTCCCCTGTTTTCCCTTAAATTGTTAACTTAAACTTATTCTATGCTTTCCTTTCTGTCCGTTAAGTCCCTGATTATCAACCTGAGTTGTGTTGCTGGGTATGCACTGCTTGATGTGGTCATTACGACTCAGCCAGTGATGGAAGACGGTCGACATGGGTTCAAACTGTTACCAGTTGTGTAGATGGATGCATTGCCAAACTTATCACTAAATAAGGGTAACCTGATTTGGGATATGAACACTGATCAAAAACGAAATACTTTATAGTTAACATGCAAAATAATGGCGATAAATCTTGTAATATTCTTCAAGTGCACACTCGTTCAGAATTATTCTGTGAATTCAAAATAAGGTACTGGATTAGTCTTGATATTCTCTGCAGCGGTTGTTAAGTGGCATCTGCTTGATACTTATCACATGTCCGTTTTTGTGACAACTTATATTTGATTTATTATTGGCCAAGTACCTTTTGAGACTGTGTCCTTCGCCAACATATGTGCTATTTTTAAGACTGACCCTTTTTTCTGCGTTTATGATTAACTAACCTCCAACTTTTGGTAGGCATCGTCACTAAAAATGTCGGTCGCCCTCAAAAAAGTATTCTGTCATTACACCTGTGTTCAATCGGTATCACTGATCCACTTAGACTTCAAACATAATTCCGTTGATCTTACTATTCCACTACTGACATTGATTATATAGTATGATCTCGTGTTCCATAAAATGTGGCTCTGTTGAATATCCACCATTAAAGTCCTTTACGATTAAACTGAAATGGCAGTTGTGGTCAAGTTCCTCGGCTGAATAATGCTACGCTATTACTACACACTTGTGTCCTGTTTTACCATTCGTTTTGAGTGCCTTTATCATGGTCTGTTCTACCTATTATCGTTTGTTGCCATTCTAGTTACCCAATAATAATCTGGTTATTTATACCTTAAGTATAAGCTCCATATTTTAGCTTTGATCCATCAAAGTATAGGTGGTTCATTTTCGTAGTCTTGTTTATTTGTACAACTTGTAGTTGGTGACACAATCTATCTGGGTTTCTACTGTTTAAGCAATCACTATTTTCTAACTTGTAACACCAACTTATTCTCTAGAGTCAAATGCATATTACTCAATGAAGATGGAGTTAACATGACCTACTTGCTTTTACCTTAAAGGTGTGTATATATTGCGCTAACAATATCGCCTGTATAAACAATCAAGTTTATTGGGTAACATAAAAAACTTCTGGATAAATATTTTATTCAGTTTTTCTGGCTTTGAATATTTGTTGGTAATTGTGTACAAAATGTACAGTGGTTTAAGTATTACGATTTCACCCACTAACCATGAGTATGCTGTATGCATATCAAGACTCAATATCACAAATTAAAGTAGGTATTGTACAGATCGAAGTCCTAATTCTGTATAACGATCAGTCTTAACTATTAGAGATTTCCACTATCCAGTTGCTTAATTATAGTTTGTAAATAACCTTTACTATAAGAAATGTAAGCTCCTGTGACGTTACTATAAACACAAGCTTTTCTTTAACGTTGAGCACCGTGTCTGTTCCTTTGCTGAATTTGTTCAGCCAATTACATTTTATGTACATTGTACTTACATATAAACACTAAATTATGGGAATTCAACAAAATACGCTTCATTTTACTTAGTAGGTTGTTATATCTGTTAAATATCAGTTAATGCGATCATATAGCTTCAACAAATGCTTCGTCATTGAAATGCCTTTATTTTTCTGATGATGCATTAGACTTCTTTGGTCATAATATGAGGATTAATCGTACGTAAAAGAAATGACTCACCCATCATTTCGCTCCTAGTTTACTACTGAGTTCATTCAGAATACTAGTAACAAGCTAATTTACAGTCATCACAGCGCCAAAGATATATTTAACTTTCAAATATTTTCTAACGTTTAACATCAATAATTTTATCTTGATAGCTGAGTTGGAACCTCCTTACTTCAGCGCTACCAACCCAATGGCTGCACTTTATCAAATTGCTTCAAATGATGCCCCACGATTAGTTGGAGGTAACTGGTCTGATGAGTTTCGGGATTTTGTGAGATTTGTTCTCCAAAAAGACGTAGGTTCTCTGTTGCTAACTTACTCTTGTATTTATATCGTTGTATGTATCAGGTTTTTTGTCTGCGTTCATTATTGACCAGAATCATACTTTAAACTTTCATGCCTAATACCCAATATCTTGAATGTATTCCAATCCAGTTCTTGAAGCTTACATCAGCTTCCCATCACTGTTATTTTAACATAAAATATCACATTAGCCTAATTTTGTTTCACATTTGAGTGTAAACATTATTTTCCCTGTGCACCATTATATTGAAGACGTCTTCAAAGCATAAGGTCCATGTAACATATTGATCTTAGTAATTGATTCTGTAAATAAGTATTTTCAACAATCTGTTAGTCTGTTTATTTAAGCATAAAATTTGGTATAAATCGGCATCAAAATTTTATGCACGACACATAATTTTGTGAAAAAATGAAACGAAAGGCGATCATAATCAAAAGGTAAGGTTTGATAGGACAACAAAAGGAAATACAAGATAGGAGATACATTTTGAATAAAAATACAGTCAAGAAGTACTTCATTCATTTAGGAAAATGTCATCACATTTTTTTATGAGTTTGATAAAAAACTGCAGCAGGATCACCGTCGGCTTCTATTCTGAGCCATATCTAAGTAGGTCTCAAACCAGATTCGGATCGCCTTTAGGACCCTAACCAGGAAGTCACAGTGGGTCGATAGAAGCCAGTCCTATCCATCTTATACTTTCCATCTTCAAGTCATAAAATAATCACTGCATTTCCATCGAGCTTCAGCGTCAGCAAATGATACACGACATGGAGGCCGCTAGGGTGTCATTCGTAAAGCATGACCAAACCACGTAAGCCAATGTTCTGAGTTGGGGATGCTAATTGGGTTGTCATCACTGCACCTAACCTCAGCTTTACTAACATAATGTTGCCATCGAATATCAGCAATCCTTCAGAGGCAACGATAGTTTGACATAGATGGGCTCCGAACATCTTCAGCTCAGAGAGAGCTGGTTTCGCAATCATAGAACAGAACTGGCATCATCGAAGCGTTGTAACCCCGACCTTTTGTAGTCAGATTCACATTACGAGAGCATCAACATTGGCTCAGATTGGCATAGGTCGATTTGGCTTCCATTATGCATAGATTGATCCCTTCTCTTACGTCACCAACATTTACACAGCTACCCAGATACATGGACTTTTCAACTATTTCCAAGGGCTTCCCACAAAGAGTGAGAACAGGTATGGACTACTGCTTGTCGTGATAATAACGGTCAGTAACGCACTTGTTGACGGCTCAGAATCGGTTACAGTGACAGGTATATTTACTTTTTGTCCTCTTGTTGATCTTCATCATCATCATCAACGTAGAACCGGACAAACACGCCCATAGGTTCAAGTTGCCATATCACATTAGCACTACGGGATAACAAAGCTAACGTGACAACAGAATACAAGTGGGGAGAGTGAAGTAAAGGTGTGCAGAAACTAATGATAGGATTCAAGATTTAGATTAAGTTACTGAATGAATACACTTGTGCCAGTGACCGATCCTGAGCCATGTCATCAAGTGTCTCCAGCCATTTATTGCGACTTGTTGATCTTAAGTCTCATTATTCTTTCACACATCGCTTTATTCTTCTCTGTCGTATCCTTTTGTCGTGTTACTGTCATAAATTTGATCTGGTTGTGCTAAAGTGGTATGATAACTTTGACGTATACGCATGTGTTAAATTCCACATTGTTCATTACTGACTAATCTGTCTGTCATGCAGAAGTACTTTGGATTCGGATAATGCGAAGTACATGCCATACCTATGAACACCACTTGTCTACTGATGAAACACGATTTGGATGGATTTTATGTCATCTCATAGTAAAATAATATCATCTGAATACTCTGTGTTGAAAAGTTTCTGTAGAAAGTAGATCAACATATCTGTCACATACTTCAGGTAAATTGACGCCAAACAAATGCAAAGATAACCTAATAACGAAACACAGTTGTGATTATGGGTACTGTAAAACTAGTTGTGATTGAAAGATTGCTATGAAGCATATTCACTGTTACGACTTTCAGAAATTTAAGTAGGATTTTCTATCGCTTTTGCCTTTGTCACTCACCGCTGCTCACTATCCTTGCGTAAAATATTTGTTAGTCTATGTCTAAGTTGTCACTCTCCGTTCTCCGAGCCCGCCGCAATATGTTTTCAAGCTTCTATCATGTTCAATAGATGTGTTGAAAATCTATTAGCCTTTCCAATCCTTCATATTTAGGTTGTATGCAGAAATCACTGATACATTTACAGTCGCTCTGAAATCGTTCCAAGTTTTTCTCAGAATGGACCTGAATATGATAGACTAAGTGCTTAGCTAACTCTTCCCTAAATTTATTCCTGCCTTTTTTGTCCACGAACTTGGGTCTTCTAGTAGTGATTTTTCTGCATCCAGTGAAACGCATAGAGATGAAAGTTCCCACTGGGGTCTGACCAGAGTCCGAAATAGGTGACAGTCCTCGACGAAGCTTCTTTACCGATCGTTCATGCTGTTATGATCTGTTTGTGTCCATCGTTGTGTTACTATTGGTCACTAGGTTACACACTATCTCTCCATATGCTTGAAATCTGTGCTTGTTAAGAATAAGTGGTAATCTAAATATAGTCGTCAAAGACGGTCTCCAATGTCCTTTCATCAGACCGGTATGCTAAAAACACTAAAGCATTTCGCAGCTTAATTTAGCCCACCAGCTTGGGCCTTAAAATCTTCTGTTATGTTTACCGTATCTGAGTATTTAATTTTCTCAAATAGGTTAAAGAACTTTCTGTCAAATTCTTCATCCGAATTGCAGTGTGGGTATAAACCGAAATGACAAAAGGCATCTCTATGTGTCCTTATTTTTCCGAGTTTATACTGTTCCACTTAGATGGACAGCTCATAGTCATACACGAGTATTATGAGTATATCATTTTGCTCGGAATTATTAATCATTATAATTGTGTGTCAACTGAGGTACTTCATGAGTGCCCAAAGCCGAGGTAGGTTTACCTTCATCATACTTCCAAACTATTTACCGTCTATTGTTCAAATTCGTCAGAAATTGATCCTAGTTGTGTGCCATTCAGTAGTCATTCAACCGTGTAAAACGTAGCTTGATCAAAGTTGTCACATCCCGTTTGCACAGCTAGATGGGCATCACAGTAGTAAAATAATAACACTAATAATGATAAAAAGTGGATAGAAAATATTATTCAAGAAAAAATGAGTTAATTCGTGAAAAGAAAGGCATAAAATAATTTTTAGCTCTGGATTTAAATGAGAATAAAGCGTGAATATGCTTACGACGATTTCTATTCATGTTACCAATCTCTAACCATTGGTTACGCTAGTCGTGCAGACCATAACCGAGTTGTCTACGCTTAATAATATGGTTCATACTAACAGTCAAAGACTTCATGAAATAGTGCCACAACTTGGTCTCCTCGATCCTAACTTAATTACATCCATGTTCAACGTCAACCAACATCCCTCTTCGAGGTAGCCGGTGGTTAGGCATACATGATACATGTTCCAATCCCCTCGATGAAGTCTTACAACCTCACCAACTGAAGTTGCAGTCGTTTATTATTACTATTGCATCTGACGTCGTCATTACTAACATGGTGATTCCAATAAATTGAGTGATGTTTCGAAAATCGGTGATCAGTATCTTACGATAGTCATCTACTCATAATGACCACCGTTTCACATCTATACAGTAAGACGAAACGGATTGCTACTCAGTACACTCGACCTTTTGTTGAATAGTGTATATTTCGCCTTCTCTACAGATTTCACAAGTAGGCCATAGCCTAGCGTGGTTTCTAAATCTGCGCTAAGACTTTGTCAAACACTGACCCATCAGAAATAATGAAGCTTCCGAGATAAGTAAAATTATTTACGTACTCAATTACTTCACTACCTATCAGGCGTTGACCGATGTCAATTCGCGACTGTTATCCGCAAATACGAAGTCAATAAGTGAGCTTCTTCGTGTGTAATCAATTCCTGAGTGCCATTGAAAAATAAGGAACTCTGGATAATCTTTTCATTTTGGTATTCAACTCAACAGTGAGCATTCCTAACTTCACCAGATAAACAAACCCACAGCCTTCGGACCCCGTATCGAAAGCCTAATTATCAGCACCACAGTGTCCGATGGCAAAATTTCCACTTTTATCAGTTCGTGATGTGGCGCAACGAGTAGTCAATATCATTCATGATAGCTGTCTTATAGAGTGCAACTAATCTCTGCCAAACCGCTTCAGCTCAATTAATTTCAAGTTTATTTGTTTCGACTCTTTCACCATTTCTTTTTTAGGGTGGTTTTTCTTTCGTTTGTGTTTTGTAAACGAACTCTTCCATATTTATTGGGAATCATGTAGTCATTGTAGTTAATTTTGTTGTAGCGTAGTATTGAAGCACCTCCGAAATCATAGTGTGGACAATATTGAGATCTAAATATCAACACAGTTGCTTGACACAATGTGGTTTAATGTCTAGTTTCCCGCAGATATTAAACCAGTTGATTAGTTTGTGAATTTTCGTCGACTGAGATGATTGGAACGTGTTATGTGTGACCAATTACTGCTTACCTCAAGGCTCGACTCTGTCTGATACTGGAGTGGAACGTAAAATATACAGGGGCTGGTAAAACATAACATGGCATTAGTTAATGAAGTCATTGACTCCTTGTTTATGCCGTGTTGGTAGATGAAGCCTAGCTTGATGGGGTTCGCGCGAATTCCGTAGCCAATATTTGGAGATCGGGTGACATGATTTAGAATCGATCATAATAGCGCAAGTGTATTCACTGTTTGTCCTCTCTTAAATCCCAAGCTTAAAATTATTTTGTACTTTTCCATGGACTAATTCTTTCTCCCAATACTATATTATATATATCCACACTTCTTACTGCTACTATTATTGTAACTATTTCTACTTATTTGGTGTTCATGTTGCTGTGTTGTTGACGTGTGGCAATTCGAAGCGATGCTCATACACACCAGATTTTGTGTTGTGCATACATACATACATTCAGTTCGCACAAACAGGTTTTGTTTAGTTCCGTTCTCATGATGGCCATAATTTTATCTTGAGAAAGTAATTATTTTATTCATGAAGTCATAAGTCCCAAGTTGCTTATGACTAACTTTATTTATGCAGATCTAAGTTACGATGAAAAATTATTAATAATAAATAACTATTGTCATCGTATGTTTAATATCTGGTTAACTATGGTGTGTTGTTTTGTTTTGTAGATGAATGAAAGACCATTTTGTTCCCAAGCTATGACACACCCCTTCCTGGCTAGTGTGTTTCGTTTTTCCCATATTCTTCCAGAGTTGATTCAGAGAACTAAAGCAGCTGTTGCTGCCCAAGAAAATCAGATTAGTCAAAAATGGAAGAAAATTCTCTACGAAAGTGATTTAAATCATTCTTCATCTTCAGTCGTAGCCAACAGTGGTGAAGAGAGCCCGACGTCGAAAATAACTGGGTTTACGTATGATGATTCTAACGCAGATGTAGAGGTTTCTGTTAGAAATTCCCACAAGCCGCGTCTCGTCTCTGGAATAATTAGACAGTCTTATGAAGGGCCAAATATAGGTGGTTCTGAGCGTAGTTTACGGCGACACGATTTACGGAAGCCATTTAATCAGATTCATCACCGTGATTCTGATAGATGTATTGATGAGGACGTCAGTCATGATAGTAGCTCAATAAATGATGACGTTGAGTATCTTGCAGTAAGTTGAATTTGTTTCAGTTTTGTTTAAAGTATACCTGTGTAACCCAGTTTAACCTGCGAAGTTTTCGAAAACTATTGTTTATTTCATCAAAATCAAGTAAGATATCTCCAGTCACTTTCAAAAGTAGTAATTAAAGATGAGCGCTCAAAATGTATTATTGTCGTTTCACAAATCCCTTGTCAAATGTCCATTTTGTTTCACACACCTAGTATTACCTTCAAGATGTTCCCGTCGAACGTGAGCAATTCTGTAGAAACCCCAATAATCGGACATTCTCAGCTTGGATATATTTAAAAGTGTGCAATAGGATTACTTATAGTGTTATATATTCATTAGAGCTTTGAGTGACATGAACCAGTTTGACATTCTCTCTATGAATATCGATCTAGCCCTTCACCTTACTATCAACACTTACTCATCCACGTAAGCGGGCTTCTCGATTAATGAATGTTTGCGAGGCTCATGGCAGTTTTGTAAATGTGATCTTTGTTTTTGTGATAATTTAGGTAAAATATTTTATCAGATAACTAAGGTACACCGCCATTGCACACTTCTTCCACAGTGTTATTCGATGGAAAAATTAAAAATGAGTGCACTTAACGGTTATGAGTTTTATTTTATTGACTTATGAACTTTCAGTCATAGACTCCTAGATGAATTAAAGAGTACTGTAGAGTATTCACTTACATGTTTTATTTTTGTCTAGGGTGATAGTTGCTCCAACAGCGTGGGTAGTGCAAGCAGTGATCTGTCAGATAGCGGCAATAGTCCTGGTCAAAGACACGTGTATATACCTCCCAAACACTCTGTATCTGGAATTTCAAATGATAACTCGCCGGTATGTCTTTTTTTTTATTCACATATTTTGGGACTAGATTTTGTTAAAACTACCGAGTCTTTAACTCGGTAATTTATAAAAATAAAACTTTGCCTCATTAATTTCGTAAAACAATCACACACAGATCCCGGCACGTGTGCATCAGTTCAATTTACCACACCTCATCGGTACAACAAGATTAATACCAAATAGGTAAAGTAGTAGTTAATTCAATGATAAAAATAAAAAAGGGTGGATATACAGAATATAGTCTGAAAAGAATGAATTAGTTCGTTGGAAGAAAGTTATAAAACATATTAAAGCTCGCAATTTAGCGGAGAACAAAGAGTGAATGCATCTGCACAATTGTAACTGATTCTGAACCATGTCACCTAAAGTTTCCAACGATTGGTTACAACATTCGCATGGACTCCAATCAGACAGTCTCCATCTACCGACACGACGCAAATCAGTAGTCATTGACTTTGAAGATTGATGCCACGTTTTGGTTTGGCCGCAACCTAGCTCTATTTCATCCTACCCTTATATCAGTCATCATCACAGGTCGAGACAGACGGTGATTTGGCATACGCAACTGATAAAAGATGACCAACGATATGGTTGATGAATTCGTTGAATGACATGATATTCTACAAGTTTGTATATCATTATGTCATTATAACTCAAGTTAGAAAGTGGTTAATAATCCACAACTCCATAAAATGTACATACTGAAAAAATGTCAGAAATCACTGCATCCTCTACAATCTATGTTATCAGATGCGTATTTACCAAACCTACACAGACTAATTTGAATCAATTTGAATGCTCCTACATTTGAACTTATGAAATCTGTGTTCCGATAGCATGCCTTAGCCAAGAGTTTAAACTAGCTGTCGATTACGATGTATGCATATCATAAACAGTAATGTTTAACACCTCAGCTTTAAGAGATACTTGCAAGGGGATATATGAACATTTAATGAACATGAAAATACAATGGAAAGATTTTAATACCAGGTTTATATGATGCTAATGATATCAATACTACGTTGTGTAGTTTTTACTGGCTGCAGTATTAGGAAAATACAATGCTACTAAAAAACTGCATTTTACCAGCGTTTTCACCAAAGAGGACTATCATCATCGTACTCTAAGTAATTCAGTGGACCTTCTGTTAGGAAATAGATTCCTGAAAATGCAAACGATGACAAGTTATTCCCAACAATAAATCTATTGCTGATTTAAATAAAGATAGAGGGGATAGTGGCAGTTTTGATAGATACAACTTGAGGCTACGAGTTCGAATGACGGTTCGCTGTACGCTCTAATTCGACTCATGGTGTTCGAGCTAAGAGCCTTCACCATGTTTGTGTACTTCTGGTGTAGGCCTTTCAGTGATGGACACTGCAATAGAACCTCTCAGTCTACTGAGTAAAATGCTACTTTCAAGTCAAGATAAACCATTGTCGAACACCGGAAAGTATGTTCTAAAAAGATCAGCGTACTTTTAACGAATTATTTGTAGCTTCCCAACACTTACAGCATAGCACTTCAGTGACAAATATTGCTTACTAACACAGGTTCGGTTATTAAATTACGTATATACTATTATCAGATATTTGGAAAAATTAAAGCACGTATGACAGCCCAGATTTGTAGTATCAGTGATTGTATACCTTAAATGGGTTATAACCTCTGTATATATATTTACAAAGGATTTGTGAACCGGGATTTCGACTTTCATTTTTCTTGTTTGAACCCCATTCTGACTAACTCGGTTTGGACAACTAAACATTAACACTAGCCTTCCTATAACTCGCAACTAAGTACTCAAATTTGTATCTGGTAAGCGGGTCAACGTTCTCTTCATGTTTTAAATTAGGTATCGTGAGCCGTTGATTTGAAATAAACACCACTGTTATATATACATATGTGTGCGTACGTAAAACACAGAACCTCGCATATATATACATCAGTCTTAGTTACCACACTTCATTATTACATCAATATGGAACACCAAATAAGTAGAAACAGTATTTACATTAATGATAGTAAAAGTAGAAACATGTAGAATACGATACAGGGAGAAAAAATTAGTGTGTAGAAAGAAAGGTATAAAATAGTTTTAAGATCACACAGTCGTATCCAGTATCTATTATCTTCTATACAGTTTTAGTAGCTGTGGTATTAAATATGAAATATTTGGAATCGTAGTTTTTTTCCAATATCCTCTACTTGTTCTGCCCCTATAGATAACCAACTTGAGTGTCGCGTAAACTGATAACATAGGATATATCTTAAAAGTGAGTAATATGGTACTGAAAACTCTAAAACGATCCGAAATTTAGATACCAAACTTACAATCCTAACTAGAGAATGTATGGTTTATGTTTACATCTAATTTTAGCATGTGATTTTTTTTTAGCAATCTCGTACATTTGATCCGGACAGCGGGCACGGTGGTTCATTCGATTTTAACGGAACACAACCTTCACCTCTACCTAATCGAACTAGCGCACATAGACTGAGTGGAGGGGATTCCAGCATAATACAGCACCCTCCAAATTCTCGTCCTACCCATATCAATAGTCATTTATACGCAAATACGGATCCCAGTAATAATAATCATGTGTATCATCCACTTGTGGTTGATTCTAGCAATGAATTGGAACATCGTGGTGAGTTAAATGGAGTTATAAGTTTTTGCAGTTGTCGTTTAAAAAGGTTAATTACTTAAAGTTCACCGTTTGTTTACAATGAAATAAGTGTCTGTTTTATACAGTCAAGGTGTGATGATCAAAATACTTAGTATTTGGGGTTCTACTATTCTTGGCACGTTAGTCGAATAGTCTTAAGGTTCAAGACTGTCAACTTAATGTCTTTGGAGCGGAGGGGGTGGGGCGTAGTGCTTTCTGACGGTCATGGCGGTCGACTTCGGAGGACCTTAGAAATCACGGGCCAGGAGTATTAGTAAAATTGACAGTTCATCTAGAGTTTGGAAACTGAATATAATCTCATCTGACTAACCTCAATCACTAATTCTCCTAGTTTGTAAAAATGGAGTAAAAATCTTGCGATAATCTTTGATCTGTTTGGTTGATACTGTCTGAAGTTTCCGGATTCATAATTGTCCAATAATTGAGGCACGGAGAATTAGATTGGTACCAAAGTTATCTATAATCATATCAATCGAACGTTACATCTTTAGTCAGGTTTTAGGACAGTTATATGCGTCAATATTCGACTAAGTCATTTCTTGACCTGAAGTTTCTGTGGGTTGTGAGCTCTGGTAGTAGCTCTCACCGTTGAAAGGCCTGTCATTGAAGACTATTATAACACTTGATTGTTACAAAACATGAAGAATTGTCCTCTCAATCGGCAGTATCACGTAGTGAGTATCAAAGCTGCCGAATTTCCTCATTTTGATCTAATTTCATCATTAACTTGCAGACAGACAGATACAACGCAGAACTTCGTACGTACGTACATCAGTTCAGGTTGCCATACCACATCAGCACAGAGACGCAACTGTCAGTTCAAATCCAAGAGTGATAGCGATAGTAGAAGTATTAGCAGTAATGCAGAAAATTAGGGAGCGAAGATATGATTCGAAAAGTATAATTCAGTGAGATAAATTTGAAAGGAGAAAGATAGAGAATTCAGAAGGTTAGATTTTGAGAGAACACAAAGAGTGGATGCACCTGCGCCATTGCAAACGATTCTGAGCCATGTCGTTCAAGGTCTCTAACCATTGATGACTTTCGTCTCGCGGACCCCAACCACGCAGCCTACATCTACCAACATGACTCAGTCCATTTGTCAGTGACTTCATCGATTTCTGCCATGTTTTCGTTTGGCCGCACCTAGCTTTCTTCCAACCTATTCCTACGCCGCAAAACATAGCCCGTCGAGGCAGTCGGTAGTTAAACATGCGTAACACATGTCCCAACCACCTCAACTGATGAAGTTTCAATACCTCATCTATTGATTTGCCATCCTTTCTAGAACCCGTTTCCTAACGACAGCATTGCTCATTCGGTTGTCCCACGATACACGAGCAATGCTTCGGAGACACCTATGATCGAAGACCAGTAACCTACGAATGTCCTCTACTCTTAACGGCCATGTTTCGCTCCCGTATAGTAGGACAGAGCAAACTGCTGCACGGTACACTCGTCCTTTGGTTAGCAAGCGGATATCTCGCCTGCGCCATAAGTGACGTAACTTGGCAAAAGCCAATCGAGCTTTTTGTATCCTTGCTGAGATTTCGTCAGTCACCAGGCCATCAGCACTGATGAGACTCCCCAGATACGTGAAGTGGTCTACGTGCTCGACTACTTCACTCCCTATCACTAGTTCAGGTGCCGATGCAACCCAATCCTGAAGCAACATTTTGCATTACGAGGGGGCAAACCGCATCCCGAACATGCTTGCATTGTCGCTCAGGGTAGTCAGAAGACTGCATTTTGTCAGCGTCTTCACCAAATAGGACTATCTCATCAGCATACTCTAAGTCAGTAAGCGAGGTTCCTGGTAGAAAGTCAACTCCTGAAAAGTCAGACGAAGATAAGATTATATCTAGGAGCATGTCTATGACAAAATTAAACAAGAATGGGGAAAGTGGACATCCCTGACGGACACCACTTGAAGTGAGGAATTCCGATGATAGTTCGCCATAAGCTCTCACTCGACCTGTAGTTTTAGGTTAATGTACTTCTTTGGTACACCTTTCAATGACAGACACTACCACAGAACCTTACGATCAACAGAGTCGAATGCCGCCTTTAGGTCCAGGAAGACAATTATTGTAGGACGCCTAAATGTGTGTCTGTGTTCCAGGACCTGTCGCAGTGTGAAGATGTGGTCTATACAGCCACGTCCAGGTCTGAATCCAGCCTGATTTTCTCTAGTCTGTCCTTCACGAGCTCTAGTTAGGCGTCTAAGTATAATCGAGGCTAACAATTTAGAAACTATATTAGTCAGACTGATTCCCCTGTGATTGTCACATAAGACTTTTGTCCTTTCTTATAAACTTGCTGTTAGATATAACCTTTTGTTTGACTTTTCAACCATCAGCTTGCCTTAAATTCTCCAAAACTGTTCCGATGGTTTCCATTTAAAGGGAATGGAAACTTCTTACAATGTAATTTCTGGATATCTCAGTAACATGCGGTGCCTGATCAATGCCCAAACCATCTATGACGATTTGTTAGCACGATGCAGTCCTAATTAAGGCATGCTCAAAACGTGATTGCGAAGCTATACGATGATAAGTCCATTTTCAGCCAATCAACACTGTTTTTTTTATTTCCGAATGTTCTTTGCTATTTGCTCGAGTCTTGTTTTGATTTGGGATCAGTTCCATAAAGTATCATAGAATTCGAGACAGGTATAGTACGCAGTAGCTTTCTAAAAGTCGTCGAAGCTATTTTAGGTGAACATTTAAGACCTGATTTATGCATAAAAAAAGAAAACAATCACTAATCTTTCTTTAATTTGACGATTTCGCTCATATTTCACTACACCGCTCTTTCCTTTCATTTGATTTATAATCATACCATTCTTTTCTAGTTCACTGTCCTGTTTTTAACTAATTAACGCTAATGTGTGTCATTCTACTACTTTACTACGTGATCAACTAGTTCCACCTGTATGGTATTTTGTACTATTTTACTATCCAGTATATATATATATATATATATATATATATATATATATATATATCTGTTACACTTTCTGGCCTTGTTTAGATCTTCACCACATCATGCTGATTTGTCCTGAAGCGTTTTAGGTTGTGATCAAATGGTGAAAACCTGATGAATTCTGGTGATGGCTTACTACTAACTCATTTAAAATTAGACTAACTTGTGTTTCTCTAACTATTTTGGAGTTTTCGTCCTCCATCCATCATGTCAGGATAAACTTGCTGTCTTCGTAATTCTCTTTCCGTTCCTTCATATAATTGAACAGATGAAGATATATCTCATCATATTTTATAATATAGTTTATAAGAAAAAAACATCTTATTAATATTCCTTGGTTTTAAAAATTGGTTTTTCCTTTTATATTATATATAGTCTCTATCTCTGAAGCTGTTGGTCCTTCTGTTACCCCAACAAAAACACATATTATTAAAGGAGGGACTGAAAACTTCAGTCGACTTTCGATTACTTCTCGTAATGATTCTGGTATGATCAATGAAACCTCCCGTTTTGCTTCCGTTGAAATAAACTCTTCACCAGACACTTCATCAGTTGGTCATTTTGCAACATTAAAAACTAGTCAGATGATGAGAGGCCTCTCTTTAGAACCAGATGCTTCAAATTCTGCTGCTGCCGTCGCTCTTGGCTTCACACAACAGGGTTATGGCAGGGGAATGGCTAACTGGCGTGACCAAATGAATGAACTTAAACGACTTCGAAATCAACATAATAAACACCTGAAACAGGTTGAAGATAAAAACAAGGTTTGTTCTTAGTTTGTGTGATTATGTTACTAATTTTTCCTCCTTTGTATTAGACTTTTCAGTCTGTGGGTTTTACGTTGGTTTGAACGTTTATAATTAATTTCACTTCTATTGAATTTTCTAGCTGTCCCATTTTTTATAAGAAGTAGAACAAGTGTCTTATAATTTCGGTTACTTTTATTATTATTTTAAAGATTACCTTTTTGTATTATTCAATGATAAATTTATGTGGTCATACTTAGATATATTCAGCAAACTGCTTATTCTTATGGTCGCTAATATTTCTAATTGAAGACTATATTGATCTGTCAACCTGCCTTTCACGGTTGTTTGAATTACTTGAATTATTTATTTGAATCCGGCAATTTTGTCTTAGTCTTGTATATCTTCGATTATCATCATTATAATTTTCATGCATTAGTTTGGTTCTGAGCCTTCGAAAACAGTTATAGAATAAAATGATTATGACTAATAAACGATATCACGCATTTTTGAAATGCGTACAAATATCTTGGGACTTTTCCTTTTTCCAGGTCGAGGAGGAATCACTCAAATCACGACTGAACCGTGATTATGAAGCAACGAAATTAACAATGAGAAAAGAGTTCATGAGACTGGAAGAAATTCATGCTGCTGAAATAGAAAAAGAGCGCAAAAGAGCAATGTCAGTTGAATCAAAGTTGGCACGTCAACTTGAAACTGAAACGAAAAGTGAATTAAAGTCAGCCAAAAAATCTTCATTTGGATCTTTTAGTTCACAAGATTCAAATTCCGCTGGACATTCCAACCCATTAGAAGCGATTCGAAAACGAAGACAGGATGTGTCCACATTGGAAACGCGTAAGACGAAGCGTCTCCTCCTAACACAGTTGCAAGACATTGAAGTAAGATAATAATGATGGTTATATTTATTTATTCACTTATTTTTAGTACCAACTTTGGTCACAGAGACACCTTGACCTTGCAGTCATACAAGTTTTGCTTTAAAATAATCTTGCGTGAACCAGTGGCTCAGCGGTTAAAGCAGTTGGTTTGCAATCAGTTGGTCGCATGTTCGAATCTTACTCCACTTTAGTTTGAACAGTTAGATAACACTTAGAAACAGTGTGGCTCTAAGCTGAGCTTATAAACCTGTAGGTGAATTACCTTGATCCTCTGTAATAGTCAGTCAGTTACAACGTAGAACTTGGTACATGCGTACATCAGTTCAAGTTACCATGCCTCAATTAGCAGATAGCTATTAAATTGTCGGACCAAATCCCAGAGTAGGGGAAGGTAGTAACAGAGTAAGTACTAATGGAAAGGTATGTAGATCGGAGATAGGATTTGAAACAAAAAAAAAAGTGATTCAGTAAAGAGATAATTATGAAACGCCTAAAAACTAAAATTTGGAAGAAGACAAGAAGTGGATGCACCTGCGCCATTCCGAACGATTTTGAGCCATGTAACCTAAAGTCTCTAACCATTTGTTACGATCATCGCGTGGGCCCCAACCAGGTAGTCTGCATCTATTAACATGGCTCAGCCCAATTGTCAATGACTTCATGGATTGGTGCCACGTTTCCGTTTAACTGCCTCTAGCTTTCTTCTAGCCTACTCCCACACCAGACAACATTGCTCGTCGAGGTAGACGGTGGTCAGGCATACGTAACACATGTCCTAACCATCTCAGCCGGTGAAGATTCACTAATTCATCAATAGACTTACCGTATTTACCTGGTACTTTATTCCTAACCCACGCATTCCTAACTCGGTGGTCCCAACAAACACGAGTAATGTTTCGGAGACATGTATGATCAAATACTAGGGGTTTACGAATATCCTCTAACCTTAATAACCATGTTTCACATCCACAAAGTAAAGCACGTGCTTTCGTCAGTAAACAAATGTTACGCCTACGTCACAAGTGAACCAGATTGGCCAAAGCCAATCGGGCCTAATGTAAACGAGCCGAGATTTCATTAGACACCAGACCGTGTGGACTAATGTGACTCCCGAGGTAAGTAAAGTGGTTAACACATTCAATAGCTTCGCTCCCTATCACTAACATCGGTGCCGAATTAAGCCAGTCCTGAAGTAACATTTTACATTTGGATGGGGAGAATCTCATCCCAAACATGCTTACGTTCATGTTTAAGGTTGTCAGAAAATTCTGCATTTTATCAGCATCTTCACTCAATAGAACTATATCATCTGCATATTCTAAGTCAGTAAGTTTATCTCCTGGAAGGAGGTCAACCCCAGAGAAATCAGACGATGACAATATTAACTCTAAAAGTATGTCCATGATAAATTTAAATAAAAATGAAGAAAGCGGACAAACTTGACTGACACCACTAGAAGTGATCAATTCCGACGACAATCCACCATAAGCTTTGACTCGACATATGGTGTTCGGGTAAAGAGCTTGTATAAGGTTAATATACTTCTCCGGTACGCCTTTCAGTGATAAACAGTGCCACGTAACCTTACGATTGATAGAGTCAAACGCCGCCTTAATGTCAAGGAATACAGCTATTGTTGGGCGTCTGAAAGTGTGCCTTTGTTCCAGAACCTGCCGAAGTGTGATTATTTGGTCTATACAACCACGTTCTGGTCTGAAACCACCTTGGTTTTCTCGAGTTTGCTCTTCATGAGCTTTAGTTAGATGTCGAAGTATTATTGAAGCTAATATTTTAGACACTCTATTCGTTAAACTGATTCCTCGGTAATTGTCACAAGGTAATTTCTGTCCTTTCTTATAGATTGGGGCGACTAGTGTTCGAGACCATTCAGATGGGATTACGCCTAGTTTCCAGATTCCAGCCAAGATCCAAGTTAATCTAGTTGCTAAGATTGGCCCACCGTCCTTAAATATCTCAGGGATTAATCCATCAGGTCCTACTGCTCTCCCTCGCTTTGGATTCCCTATAGCCTTCTTAACTTCGCTAAGACTTGCTGAACCGATATCAATTTTACATTCAAGTTGCTTAGGGATGGTGGGAAACTGGGATGAGGCCGAAGGTCAGTTGAACTGTTCCCCAGTGTTCTGTACATCGGTCTAACCTTCTGGATTGACAGTGAATAATGGTCTCATCTTTTTGCGAGTTACTTTCACTTACAGTTGGATTTTTGATACTCGTTTCCTTGATAAGTCTAAACAGTTGTCTACTGTTACCTATTGCCGCCTTTCTATGCAACGCATTCATTTGCTCAACTTTTGGCTACATTTTTTTTGTCAAAGCTAGCAATACTACTACTGCTAATTGTGATTTATAATTGGATACTACCGTTGCTCAAAATCAATTCATATATTAGATAGATTCCTTGTCAATTTCGCTAATTACCTTTAACATCTCATCGTGTATTTTGACTTCTCTTTCCTAACTTTCTGTTACTGTAGATATTGTAATTATTGTTTCCACCTCTCTGGACGTTTACGCTTCTAAATTGAACTGCTAAACACTTGTGTTTAGTTTTAACCTATTTATACACGTCTATTAACTCACTTTACTTTGTGTTTCTCAAGTGCTTTTTCAGATAAGATTTTTATATCACTTTATTCATACTAGATGGAACAATTACGGCAGTATATACGACTGCAACAAAAAGCAGCTGATGAGATCACTTCACTTTTACTTAGACAGCATACGGAACTCGAAAATCTAGAGATTAACCAGTTGAAGCGAATCCAAGACCTACGTATTAATCAGCTACAAAGTCAACATGAAGCCGAAATGGAAAATTTGCATCAATATTTTAAACGGATTGAGGTAGGATTGCAGAAAAGACATTGTGAAGAGACAAAAAATCTTCCAAAATATCTCAAGGTTTGTTTCTATGTTTATGATGTTTTTATGTTGAGTTTTCTGAATTATAGGCTTCCCATTTTACTTGCCTATTGAAGAAACCCTTTCTACTAAAGACGGCATCATTAAATTAATAAGATAAACGTTTTTAAATACATTGTTTCATAGTGCTGTATTAAATTAAGTAGGAGTATTTTTAAAAATACCAAGTTCGAGGCATGAGTCATGTCAATAGATGATTATTGGTTTAAGCTAATTATTTATACTGTATTATTAGAAATATTCATAACTTAAGTTGTTTGTCTTCTTGACTTGCCATCTATGCTAATGTGGGTTTAATGATTTATATCAATAAATCACTAAATACCACCTATTTGCATATTTTATACACTTTTATCGGAAATTTCTATGTAGTTGTTTTCGTAGTTCTTCTAGGAATAATGACAAAATGCTTTAATTATTTATGATCCATTATGTTTTGTCGTGTGTAAGCTATATTGAGCGCTTTTTTTAGCAAAAAGAATTACAAATTCGTAAACAGTTCCGTGATGCTGCTCGAATTCAAAAGAAACAATTCAAACTTCTACGTGAAGAGCGTTTAAAAGCTGCACGTCGAACTTCAGAGTTGGGATCACCTTTTTCGGGAGCGTCAGAATCCTGCGTTTCCTCTGGGTTAATGTCATCAAATTCTAATAATTGTTCAGATTCTGTTGATCAACTTGTAATTCATCTCCAAGATGAACGTCAGATTTTAGAAAATCTTAAATTAGAGGAAAAACGTAAACAAGCGGATTTGGAAGCCCAATACAGTAAAAGCATTAGTGAACTGCATGAACGTCAAAATGTACGTTACTCTTCTATTTCTAGATTTATGCTATTTCATTACTGTAAATCAGTTATCAAAGCTATCCGTATGCCTTGCGTCCATTAATCTAAGAATTTTTTTTTTTGGTACGTCAATCCGTTAGTACATTTATGTGAAAAAAACAGTACAAACACTGAAATCTAGCTTTAAATTCCCTTCGTATTACACAGCTTAGGGCTATTTCTTACTCTGCTTTCTACTACTAAACGTAACTCTCCTTTTTCAACAATCTAGGTAAAGCAGGCTGATATTTCTCCCCAAACAACAGGAATGGTTGTCTTCAGTATGCATTCTCAATTCGAATCTGCGGCAACATTGAAACCAATAGAACATCTCTGGTTGATTCTTTCGGAAATTTTACGTGATCGTCTAAGTACCGCTTTTGCCCGTTACTACAATATACTTTATTCCCATTCGTTTATTTTTATTATAAAACACTACTAAAATCTAGGTCATCTGTCATGAACAGCAATGCTGTCTTAGTCTCCACATTTTGAAGTGAAATGGTGAAGGACAAAAAAGTTTAAAAAGTTGGCTTAATTTATAAATTATAGTTCGGCAAAAAAAAGTTATGGTGAAAAATAGGAAAAAATCATCACTTTTATTTTGCTGTCTTAAGTAGTAGCGCTAAGGTGATATTTTTATTCGCTATATCTGTAAGTGATTTATCTGATCACCTATTTATTTGTCTCCTTAGGGCAAAGTTGAATCATCACATGCTCGTGAAAATAAAGAATTTAAAGAAAGCCGTTTAGAAGGTGTCAAGATTCTCTCTAATTTTCAAGAGAAACAAAGGCGTGATATGCTCAAGCAGCATCAGCGCCAAAGGGAGGATTTGGAAAATAGAATCCGTGCTCGTAAAGAATCACTGGAAGCTGCAGTACGTTGTCGAGTTTTCATTGCATACGCATTTAGTTGTTGCAAAGTACTACGCTACCTACATGCTTTTTTATCGTTGAGGTTTACCGATTACTCCTATAATTTTATGCAATTCTTTGATACACCATTACATCAAAAAAGTCTTCTCTTTTTATAGAAACAACTAAATAAGTGAAACATGCTGACCAGAATTTACCTACAAAGTTCTGAGTAAATGCTATTGTGTAATAAATGGCGTATACAGAGAAATCAAGGTTTGAAACCAAATGTCTGTCACGACTCTACAGTCATACATACCATTGTAAGAATAGTTATATAGTCGGTTCTCAGAAGTGAACACATCCTTTACTAAATGAACGACATGGCTGTACTCAATGATGACCATTTTGGTTCTAAAATCCTATGTAATTTTGTTACAAAAGCCAACCTCAGTTCCAGACCTTGCTTTTGTTTCGTGTTGATTAGGATAATTTGCTGTTAAATCCAGAGTAAGGTTGAGTACATCAACCTTTCATAGGTTATAGCATTCCATTTTGTCCATCCAAACATTTCAGTGCCCCGCATATTGAACAAGTGTTGCGAAGATCCTTGACTTGTGGAATGAAATGCTATCAAACATCATTGTGTATGTCTTGTAACTGTTGTTATATTTCATCAAGTAGTGATAATTTTGTATGCTACAGAATGAACTGAAGTACGTAGAATTTATTATATTTTTTGATGTGTAAATAATAACTGCAGTGTATTCGACTTTTAAATCATGCTTTAACTGATGATGCATAGTAATGAATCAAATAAGAAAAACGATATAACGGTATCTGTATACCAATACCCCCATGACCACATCTTATCTCGAATTGTTAAAGACGCACATTAAGAGATTTAACACTGGGAGTAAATTTCTGTCCGCTTTTTCAGCGGATGTCAGTTCATGATAAATAAGCATAAGAATATTAATTCACTGACTGCTGTTGGTAGATGCTGACTGCCGAATTGGGAGTTCGTTCGAACGTCGTAACCAATAGTTATAGACTCTAGGTCACATAGCTCAGAATCAGTTATTATTGTGCAGATGTATTCATTCTTTGGTCTCCTTTAAGTCGTAAGCTTAAAATTACTTTTTTAACTTTCTACGGACTAATTCTTTCTTCCTGGACTGTCCTCACTTAACTTTTATTATTACCAATGAAGTAACCTACAACTTCTAATTTGGTGTCAATCTTGTTATGCTTTTAAGACATGGCAACTTTGACCAATGCGCACATGTGGCAGGTTGTACATTGTGCATACAACATGATGATTACAGTCGTTATATAAAGTCCGCAAATTAAAGACTAATACACTCCAAGCAGTTTTCGAGTGTCGATGCTCCTCATCAATAATTTTTTGTATACACTTGAGTCATTTTCAGGCATTTCTAAGTGGTTCTGTTACAGGAGATTGTGTGAGCATATGGTATTTTGAACAATTGACACTATGATGCAGTCTTCCTGTACTTTAGATGAAAAAGAATGCTGAGTCAACGAAAGAAGAGTCTCGAAAAAAGACAAGACGTTTGATGGAACGGCATGCCGAGGCTTTGCGCGCCTTCGACATTGAAACTGCTAACCTTGGAATCGATAATGCTGCTGTTGTTGCTGCGTCCGCAAGAGTTTTAGCGCCAACGGGAATCGCAAGTGGGTCTTCAGGTGCATCGTTCTCCAGTTCCAGCGGACAGCGTCCTTCGAACTGGCGGCACAGTCGTGCAGAGTTTCTCCCATCCTAACGTAAAATTCTTTTGGTCCTCGGTAAGTATTCGTACATGGCATTTTTTTTACAATAAACTTAATATTCAATTGAGATGGTTATTTTTGTGAATATTGGTATATTTATATTCAATAAGTCACAAATTGATGTTGGCAGGGTACCATTGAAAACCAAGAAGCACAAAAATAACCATCTTAATTGAACTATAGTAATGAGCTCACTAGTGACTAATGTCAGTATGTTCCTGAAGCTCTAGAGAAAAGTCGTGACTGGTGGAGTTCAAACTTATCAGAAGTGCGACAGTTATCACCAATGACAATGGATGAATGTCGCGCCATATATAAGTCACAAATTGATGAAAGTAAGAATTCTACCATTTGATGCTGATCCAGTGGTGCAGAGGGTTAGGCGCTCGCCGTCAACCTGAAGCCCCTGATGTGGAATCTGGGGTGCGCACTGCTGATGAGTTCCACACTAGAACGAAACAGCTGCCCAGTGCTCCCTGATTTTCAATAGTTCATTGTCAACATCAATCTGTGACATTTAATCAATTAAAAAATAATAATAATGTGATGTACTTATTAAGTAAAACATAATCGAACTCTCTCAACTATTCACTAGAACTCTCATTCATACGTAACCCTTTGGATTATTTTTGAACCTTTTTCGTATTACTTAAATAAACTCTAGAATATTCATCTAATCTATTTATAAATACTCTAAATTCAACCTCTTTACAGTTTCACTACTTAGATAATCTAATGTTATCTAATAAACAATTCGATTGACAAAATCAACATGTGCATCAATAATTTGAGCTATCTAAAATTAATAGCATGTATGTAGCTGATAAAAACGCATTGAAATACATTGAATTCAGAGTACTCTACAAATGTTGTCGTCCTTGCATTATTAAAATTTTTGAAGGGAACAAATTGTATGATAAAACAAAAGCTTGTGGAAAAAAGTCTTGTCAACATAGAATTGTTTTACTGCAAATGGAGAAGTGTAAATATGAATTATAGGTAAATAAGAGAACATGATAGAAAGCAAATAAGCGGTTATCTTCCAGAAAGCATGGAGATTTGATTTTTAAGTTCAGAAGATTTCTGGTTCTTTGTAGGAAGTTACTGGAAGAATATATTAACATTCATTCATTGTGTTGTCTAATGTTCCTGTTTGCACGAAAAATGAATGCTCAAGGTTTAAATATGCAGTTTAGCGAAATACCCTACTGTTTGTGACCACTCTTACATATTCACTTCAAATATTTTTGACTTCTAATATTGACAGTACCTACATCAAAAATGCGTACGTTAATCACTTCATTTTTGTGTTATCGATATTCATCGTGAGGATCCTACACCATTAAATTACAATTATGCTGTTTTTTTCTGTCGGTCTGCAAATTTTATAAATCTTCTTATACTTGATTCTTAAGCCGGTTTATCATATCTTGTTTTGTTTAGACATTATAGCCTCATCGCTTTAGATGCATTTACACTTTCTTTTCCTTCATAGCACTTGTATACAAGGAAGCTCGTTCAACCCCCCCCCCCTCCTGAAGCTGCCATATCAGTATATGCATTTGACAGTTTCATCATACGTTCATCTCAGGCTTGATCTGCAGATCAGAAGTTCATACTGTGTATTTTTCTATACATGTAATTATATAAGCAATTACATCAACTTGTCAAAAGGACCTTGTATATGTTAATAGGTCAACCAACTATCTAATTTTAAAAAAGAATCACAACTCGTCTTTCCAATTATTATCGAAATTCATTTCTGCAGTATATGGCTTATTCAAGTGTACAGATCAGATGTAACTGATAAATCACTTTCACATACAAAATATACGAAAGCTAACAGTTTCATTTTTGTATCATCGGCTTTTAATTTTGTATCATGACCTTGAATATGCAAACAATGTTTAGTGTATGTAAAATGAAAAGATCAACTTGATCTCATAACTATTAGGATTGCTCATGTTTTACCATTGAACGTATTCAAATTTTTAGCAAAGTTTGTTCAGGCAGTTTATAATTTCTTCCCTTCCTTCTACCCTGACAACCTAAGTACAGTGACTATACTCATAAACGCTTACTATTAATTACTTTCATTCTTGTAAAATGTTTCATTGGCTGTAGCGTATAAGTAGAATTTTAAAATCAGAATGAAAACAAAACTAAATAATATACTTACAATGCACATCGATAATTTATTTTAACTGTTTACATTTGAGATGAGCAAAAGTAAAGCTATATGAGGAGGCATACATACATATGTTAGTTAATGCAGATGTCCGTGTAGGACATCGTTCTGTACAAAAAGGCAGGAGTATGGTGAATTAGAATTAATTATCAGCAATTTTGTCTCAAGCATAATTAAACTTTGTAAGATATATATTGTGCTTCTCAATTAGTCCTCGTTAATCGGAATTACTGGCAGTTGCAGAATTACAGACTTCATAAAAGACGCTGCTGCAAGCGCGGCATAAGGTTGCCATTGGTTCCCTTGCCTTCCTTCCACGTAGTCAGCTATCCCACGAATAAGAATGAAGGAATCAAGACCATTTCCCATAACGGACTCCAGAACCTAAGACGAGATGTTGGGATAGCATTTTAATTCAATTTTAGAAAAAGTAACATAATTATGCAATTAAGAAGATGGGGAACTGTAGAATGCTTACTTGATCGTACTCAGCATCGTAACATAGTAAGTGGTGCTCTTTGGCAAAATCACTCCTTAATGCCTCATTATCTGTGACTGGCCTGCCGGATCCCATGCAGCCAAGTCGTACAGCCGGTACGCCATGTGGATAGAGGCGCGCCAATTCTTCGGGCACATCTGGATGTTTGATATCGAACGTTACACCTTCGTTGATCTATATAAAATGTGAGCAGAAAACTTTCATATTAATTCCTATTGATTAATTATTATTATTATTAGGTACAATACAGTATTTTATTCTACTGTTGATGCCTTAATTTAGTAATAATCATGTGTGTGACGCATGGTGACATGATCGGCAATGAGATTACACAAGTGAAGTATCGAAATATAGATGTTCAATATTCATGTGAGTGATCACATTACTCAAGTTAATCAACAAAAATGGCGGTAGTCTAATCTGTTATCTTCAACAAAAATGTGGATAGATGTCAAATTCGAAAATTGTCACTTGTTCACATAGTTTTGTTGTGTTGATTTAATTATTTCTGATTAACTTGATTTCATCGAAACCAACTATTATTTTTCATTTGAGTAATCTTGGAGCACTAATACAACTGTAAACGGTAGCGATCAAGACAACACCAGTACTTGTTGTTTGTCAATACATAGACTTTCGGGACTTACTTTAAGTTTCAGTTTATCTGTATCGGATGGTGGTCGTTCAAAATTAATGGGATCATCCTCCCCACCTAATGCAGTTAAAGCAGATTTTAAAATCTGGCTCCATTCACATTTTTCCGGAGCTGCCTCGAAGCGATCCAGAACTTTCTCGACACAGTTTACTAAAGTCGGATCTCGAGCAGCGTATTTTCTCAACACAAATCTTGGTGTTTTCATATCGACTGCGTCTTCTGGAGGTTCGATTAATCGATCACAATAAATGTAAATAGAATCTCCAACACCGTTTGACAATGAATGACTTTCGTGGTTGTTTGCAGCTGATGAATGCAATCCACTTGAGCGTGCCATAGCACTCACTACAATATCACCCAGGCGAGAATGTTTCTCGAATTCATATACGTGAGGTACACTACCACCAACTCCTACTAGAAATACATGTTGCACAGCTTGAAATGCTCCTGAAATGAAGAAAAAAATATGTGTATTTGACGAGATGCATTCTTTGTATGAACTGAAAACAAAATATTAATAAATACAACAACTTTGATTTCTAATAAACCACACAGCATGGTGTCTAAAATTTACCATACAAAAATATACCGAGACAAATGAGTACGAATAACAATGTAGTAGTTGGATATATAAGCTAATGAAGCGTAAAATAATCAGTAAGGCGAAATGCTCATGTGCGATCACTTTCCTCTACCCTTAGAGTATTGTAATAGATATTTGTGCTAATTGATTACTAAGAAAATCATTATTTAGCAAGACTTTTTGTTTTGCAAAAATTTTAATTTTTAGAATGAGATCATCAATGTAATAATTCAAATGAGAATAAACGACATGTTTATTCTAACACTTGAATGTTGAAGAGGAATCGAATAAAAAATGCATACGCATATATTCAATGACAAACAAAATTTGGTGTGCATAACCCATAATTTATTTACTTACTCCCCAGTGGATTATAATGAATAAATACCAGATACATAAGTTAAAATAGAAAATAATTCCGAAATATATAAATGTAGCTAACAGTACCAATATCCCTACCGTATTTCGCAACAAGATGTCAGCATAGTGTTTTTGGCATCAATGTATGAACTGGATTTACGTCTGGAGTGGTGGCTTAGTGGTTAAAATAGTTCTAATGCCTGGTCCTCCTACTTCGATTTAGGGAATGGGAGAGTATTACTAGCCTTCATATTTAGAACTTAAATATAGCCACAATACAGTACCCGGTAAATACTTTAATAGTCAAATGAATGACGGCGTTTTACATTTCTACTATTAATATAGATTTTATGTTATCAGGTTTTCGGATTTCTCACTATTTTCTACCTATGCTATAAATATGCATATCAGTCGAATTCCTAAAGCTAAAAAAATGTAATTACACAGGCAGTATTTGTTACTTATCGGCTGCAGTGTGGAATGTATGGCAACAATGAAGGTCATTTATTCTAATGCTTAATTACGATTTTTAATTGTTCGTTTTGAACTGATTGCAGGCACTAACAGGGAATGTTATTATTATTATTATATACATAATCAGTTAATGCCTGTTACATCATGTGGAGCACAGGTCACCCACCAGCATTATACAACCAGCTCTGTATATCATAATATGAAGAACGATTACTGCAGGAAATTGGCTAACATATTAAAAATAATGGTTAAAAGTTGGGCACAAATATTTGATTCGACTTTGTTTTTGCAAACGAATACCTAGTAATAAGTTCAAATGCATTAAATTGTTGGCCATGTTAAGTGAATGTTAATGAGGCAATAAACCAATAATTTATACACTAACCAAGTAATCGAGTTGTAATACTTCCAGAGGAAATTTTCGCCTGAAGCTCACGTCCAACCATAGGGAGTTTTGTAGATATGACCCTATGTGGTCCTATGTTCCCGATAGTATAGACATGCGACTCACCTATGAAATAATCGAAAACAGGAAGCCCATCATGATAAATACATATATATAATGGCCAACATAGAACGTGGCACATGTGTGCATCAGTTCAAGTTGGCTAACCTCAAAAACAACAAGATTAACACTAGATTAGTAGAAATTACTTCAATGATAGTAATAAAGAATATAAAAAAGAGTGAAAGACAGTGTATCGCGAAAGTTCTTCACTCTGACTAGGTAAGGCTAAGTGAATGATCACACTAGGATACTGTATGCGCGTTTCGGAGACACTACATACATTAATGGCAAGGGATTCTAATGTCTTAGCTAGGGAGGCTTGCTTCCCTATTCGACACAGGCTTCGTACATTCAATGCACCAATCTGAAGTTTGGAGCGTCGTCTTAATATATTCAGGACATTATTTCATAGGCCAGAATCGTTGGCACCGATGACAGAGGAAGAAGTTGAAGATAGGGATTTAGGCTTGGAGGTAGGGGCAGGATAAATATTAGGAATATAAGAAGGAGTTGGATTAAAATGACGGTGATCTTATGTGTTGTCAGAGGTATGACGGTAGTTATGTCTTCCCAGTCGCCCACACTGTGGAAGGGTTCTTCTTGATGTACCTGAAAAGCAAATTGGGTTAGGGTTGGTCATAAAGACCTGGGGCGTGACCGCAGTGCCCAAGGAACAACTACCTAAGGCCGGTCACACACGGCCTTTCTGAGGGAGGTTTTCGCTATAGCTCCGTAATCGTTGGGGCCTTACTGCCGGAGTCGGGAATCCGTGGAGTAAGATGAAGTGTGCGTTTTTAGGGTCGACCTTTTCTAACCCTTTAAGATAGCATCGCTGTTATGCTGGTTATCTGAAGGAAACACCTTACTGTCGTCATACCTCTATACAGCCAGCAGTACGGCTTCGTTATCGGACCTTATATTTGCTGCTTTTGGTCTCGCCACTCTTCAACCGACCTGCCTAGCATGATAGGACCTTGAGGAACGATTATTCTACCCAGTATAGCCCGACCACTACTTTAAAGTAGCAGCATGTTCGAGTAATCGAATCCTATCAATTAAGCTACAATGCGATTAGTTGTCCAAGTGATTCGACCTTGCATACACTGTTTCGATGTCGGGTTGTTGATAGCGGTAACCAGAAAACTATAAAATGTGAAACTAATTAACTTTGATTCGAATCTCGTAGGATGCATCAGTCTCATCAGGGTTGCAAGCACGCCCTGGCGATGAGTAACAGAGAGTTCGAAGCTTAGGTTCTAGGTTTCATCCTAATTACCTCCAACAACTTAGTATATATGTGTATATGTACAACATATGTGAAATACATTTACCTTCTGATTTATAACGGACGAATGTTGTTTTCTGTTCCATCATTGCGTCTACAGCTAACTTTTCACACAGTAAATTAGTGATAATTGCAATTGTAGGCTTTTCAGAAGTAGATACTTGTTGCATATGATTTGCTCCTTTCATTTCTCTCACAACTGAAAGAGTAATTGAAAAGTCTTTCATAATAATTAAATTAACTGTATGCATCACATTTATGCAACTTTTAAAGAAAATAGTAGATAGGCGATTGAAGAATTGATTGGCACATCCCAAAGACGCTTCACTTATATGACTTTAAGTAATTGGATACTACCTCATAAGGCCTATGTTGGTGAATGAATAGTAAGACAGCTTTTAACGACAATATATACAACTAGTTCTTTTGCGAAAGAAAATGAAGTAGCCAATTTAAAAGGGCTTTTCATACAAGATGTTCCTTTGATGAACTCTTGTAAAGTTAAAACAATTGTGGGATGAAGCGAATTTACTTCATTTCGAGTGTTCTAATTCTCCTACATACACACGAAGTCATATAAATACATAAAATATTTTACAAGTGTAATGCTGAATGTAGCATACATGTAATAGTTACTTAATTTCAGTAGTGAATAACGGTCATAATGGCAACTTCAATTTGTTTGCAGTCGTTACAGATTGATTTTAGTTGCTTCACAATTATATTATTTACCAAAGGAGCATAAAAATGCTACAAATGAGTCGTTTAAAAACAATGAAGTAGTTTTTTATAGGACTTGGCAAAAGGTTCGAGGTAGTGATTTTAAACAAACAAGGAAATCTACCAAAAATTCATAAATTATTGGATACTAACAAACATTTCATTATATACAAACAACACAAAGGCATGATACATAGAGCTGAGACAAAATTAATCAACCTATGAATCAACTATAGAAAAAGAAAAATAATATATGACACAACTGGTGAATGTTTGAAGCCTAGGGGCATGCAATTATCAAGAGTGTATGGCCTACCAAAGATTCACAAGACGGGTGATCCTATACGGTCAGTCAAAGCAATGAGTAAATCACCGTATTATAATCTCACTCGATAGCTAGCTCAATTAGCTGAGCCCATAAGAAAAGAATTAATGTTACACAGCTTAAAAGACAATTTTGACTTTGCGTAAAGAATAGGTAGTCTAAACTTAAACGAAAAATACATCGTCTCTCTTGATGTAGAATTACTATTTACTAATATCCTGCCAGAAGAAACCATTGATATTATATGTAGCTATGCTGATATGACCAACTTGCAGATATGACTAAAATATTGTTGGCATACGCAAAAAATGTCCAGTTTAAATTTAATGGCAAATACTACCGACAAAAAAAGGTCTAGCCATGAGAAGTCCACTAGGACTGATAATCGCTGACATTCTTCCAGAACACCCAGAAAATGCTAAGCTCAAAGATGTGATAAAGAAGGTAACAAGATATTTGACGAAAGTTGATGACATATTTATCAATATGACAACAAAGATCATGCTTTTTAATTGCATAATTGTTTCAATTCAGCTCATCCAAACATAAAATATACATTGGACTATGAATTACAAAATAGTATAAATTTCTTGGACTAAAGGATAACAAGGGATAAAGATGGTTAGGCTTTACGATCTATTTTACTACAAAACTTCCTGGACAAGTCAATACTTGCATATTAATCGTTACTATCCAATCTCTCACAAAAATATCTAGTGCAGATGTTATTCGTGAGAGCAACCAAACTACATTCTGAGGATTCATTAAAAAATGAAGTGGAAATGACTAGTAGGAATTTAGTCGAGAATGGTTACTCTGTAACTACATACAGAAGCATTTCAAATTAAAAAATATGGTTCCACAATAAATCAGTGTGTCCTTGTCTCACTTATCTCATTCATCTATAAATTGAATCCCATTATGATTGTTATTCACTATTGAAACCAAGTAACTATTACATGCATGTTACATTTGATATTACACTTGCGAAATATTTTACGCAATTATACGATTTGAGTGTGTGCAGAAGAATTAGGGCACACGAAATAAATTCACTTCACCCAAAGTATTAATTGTTCTCGCTATTTAAAGTAATGAAATGAACCTACATAAGAACACTGAAATAAAAAGATTAAAATATTTAAAAAGTTAGGAAATCGGCGTCTGAACTATTAGAATATATTTCAGGTTACACCATTCTAAAATTTTATGCACTCGATGTATTGAATGTTTCAGTTACCTGATAAAATATGAGTTCGACACCAGTCCAAAATAGCGGCTATCACAAATGTGTATAACCCAAATCAACATACAAACTGACGAAAAACCAATCACGGGAGAATTATTCGACTTTAGCCCATTTACTATCTAACAAGTGGGAATGTGGTGCTGTCTCATCTTTAAAAGAATCTGTCACATTTCTCTACTACACAAAAAAAAATTAACTCTTAGACATTAAGCATATCATTCTATTCAGCTGCGAAAATTTCCTAAGTGAGCAGATTAAGAATATCCCCTTAGACTATTACTACCACCATTATCATAGGTAGACCTAACTAAATAAACATGTATGCATTAAAAGAATCTAAACATCCAAAAATGAGTTGTATTGTAAGATCAATAACTACTTAAATAGCAATTAACATGTGACTGATCTGAATAATTAATTAATTAGTGAACATATTAGAACACATGATATCTGGTAACTATTGATTTGAAGGTAACAAATAATAGGAGTGACATTATTTAGACACCAGTACAATGATTCATGTATTTTCCTTTACAAACAATCGAATAATAATATCAATTTAAAAGAAAGGTAAAAAAATACCAACGTAACTCTCTTAGTGTATAAAGTTGTGATGAACTAAATTCCGTAGTAAGCAAAGATACAAAAAGTGGACATTAGAAACGAGATACTTAAAATCTCTACAGAAGTGTTAATAATCAAACTATTCCTTCACACAAAAATCTAATGACATTTTAGTTTCAGGTATAAGGTATGTTGTCGAGCTATTAGGCTGAACAGTGTCAGGAGTGTCTGAACTCCAGTTCAAATTAACTCTAATCACATGTAAATTACTCAACAAGTCGGATATCTATTTTCTTTAATGGTGATGTAAGTTGGACAACATTTCGATAAGCTAAGAAAAAAGGGGTCATAGTGAGTAGAAACCAGTTAATCGCCAAGTAAAGAATAATTCTAGTTACGTAATGTTCATCGCCTGTCTAGTATTTTGGTAACTTATGATTCAAACGCAACTATGAATTCAGTGGATCACTAAATTTAAAAACAAAACACAAGAGAATAAACAATTATTTGAAATATCTAGTTTCTAAAATGATTATTGGAATTTTACGATTTCATAGCAAAAAATGTTTGAGTGAGTATTAACTAGTTCTGATTTAAACAGTACATCTTTAAAAATATGTTTAGTTTAGTAACTGTTGAAAAATTTGGTTTGAGTCATAAGCTTTCCAGATTTAGGAGGTTAATTTCTGTTTTGTGGTCATTAGAAAAATCATATCAAACTTCTTTTAAAATCCTATCAATATGTATGGAATTTTTTATTATTAAAAAATCGATGTATGCACTACAAAACTATCAAACAATGGATTTAAATGTTGCTAGGTTGAATGTAAGTATCGTTACTGTGAATAAGATGAATTTTAGGTAGATGAGTGTGTTGCTAAAGTTAATAACTACAACCAAACATAGACCTGACAACGCTTCAAAGGTAAACAGGAATAACTCCATCTGGATAAGCCGATACAGATGAAGCTAGTTACACAAATATACACTAGTGATAACTGTAAATATTCTGATAAGTATGGCTTTTTAAAAAAAATCACGTATGTACTAGTTATGTGGTACGTTTGATTATGACGACTTAGGTCACCTGTGGTGTTGGCGAGATGTCCATCTCCAAATCAAAAGAGGAACATACTGCGCAGCGGTTCGCTCTGTTTTACTACATATATGCAAAATATAGATCATTAAGAATACATAACATCCGTAAGTCACAAATATTTAATCATGAGGTCTTCGAAAAATTGATTGCAGGATACTAGAGCAAGATAACAGCTAAGTTTGATTAGGTTGTGGGTATTCAATAGCTGAGATGATCAGCATATGTGTTACATATGTCTAACTACAACCTACTCCAATGAGTGATAGTGGCTGGTGTAGGAGTAGGATGGAAGAAACCTAGGGGCGACCAAACCAAAACGTGGCATCAGTTCATGAATTAGTTGATTGTTGACCTGAGCCCCGTTGGTAGATGTAAACTACTTTGGTTAGAGTTCGTACGATTGTTAAAACTAGTGGTTGGAAACGTTGGGTGATGTGGCTACGAATCTCAAGCAAAGGTGCAGGCACATTCACTCTTTGCTTCTCCCCTTAGACCCTGAGCTCTAAAATGATTCGCCCCTCAACGAATTAATTCTTTCTTCTCGAATCATACCAACAATACAACTCCCATTGCTTTAGTACTCATCTTGCTGTGTTAAAGTGATTTGGAAACTTGTAACGATGCAAATATGTGCTACGTTTTACATTGTATATAACTGACAGATAAATGAGCATGTTTCGTACTTTAGGAGAACACTTGGAGTACAATTAGTTGAAACCATAGTTATGTGATGATATAAGTAAGTAAACAAAACCAAAAAAGGTTTTTTTTACTTTAGTATGCGATAAACATGTGATACAAACAATAAGATTGTATCTATTACATGCGAGCAACTTCCTATTAAATATATAATTTTAATGTAAGAAATATTTCATTCTAACCAAATTTAAATAAAATGTAGATATAGTATATAAATAAACAGTCAGAATGAATGTTATGTTAATTAATTCGCTATTGTATGGGAAAAGTATACCACAACAAAGCACGTTACACAATGATAATTCACAAGAAATTATTCCTGAGACTATTTGACAGTAAGTACTTTATCAAACTGAATCGTTTGAAGGACCTAAGTTGACGACAAGTGAAATTGTACTAAGTTACACCATTTATCAATAATGATTACTTAAACAAAAACGCTTAAAAGTATGAACTTGTAGAAAATTAGACATTTATAATGCATACAATAGGAATACATATCTATGGAAAATACATAAAAAGTATGTTTTTATTCAGAAGTTTGTTATGGATAAGTAATTTCCTCTTCGATTACATTATATCACTCACAGTTATTTATATTAGCCACAATGAAAGGATTCATGTATTATCATTTAAGGGTAACTATGAGAGTATATTACCATAAGCTTTCTTTATAATCGTTGTTAGTTTGAAATTAATTATTTTGAACAAGTAGTTTTTTAGGTGATCTATACTATATTTCGAAAGTTTAAGCCTAATATGAATAATGTAAAATCAAGTCCGCTTCATTAAACACTTTAAATACAACGTCATGACGATTGATAACAATTCCTGATATTCATGCGAACCCATTACGTCAGTCAGTTCAGAACAAAGAACTTATATATGTGCACAGATCCAAGTTGCTGCAACATATTACTGTAGAAGTAGAATTGGTGTCGGTGGTTGGAAAAAGAGAAACAGAGGATATGAACTAGCTAGATCATCGTAAGAAAAGTACAGAGTAGTTTTAGCACTCAGAAAGTAAAGAAATACAAAAAGTAAATGTACCTGCGCTACTGTGACCCATTATAAGTCAGATTACTTTACGTCTTCAACTACTGGCTATGATAATCGGTCTTGATCACACAGTCTACACTTACCAATAGACATCAGAGCTATAGACAATGACTTCATGGACTGATGCCACAAATTGGTTTAATCGCTCATACCTTTCATCTTAACTACTCCTACATCAGCCAAAAATATGCATCGAGGTAAGAAATGGTTGAGTTTAAGTAAGTATTCCAACAACATCAGTTATTACAGATCCGGAACTCTATCAACAGAGTTTACATCTGCTAGTACTCTGTCTAGGTTATATTTACCAAATAGATAATTAACACAAAATAAATGACTATAATATATGTATCCATAAATATACTGACCATGGTTTTGTAAGTGAATTTTTCTTCGAAAACCAAATTGACCCACATGTTTGCCTTCCAATGGTACTAACTGTATAAGATCTCGATCAGCTAATTCATTCAATTGGATTTGTAATAAAGCACGATTATCACATTCTAAAATACTATGAGGGGAAAAAATAAACAAAGAGAAAAAAAAGTGTGATATTAAATTTATGAGATCCCGTTGATGAGATAGATATCAAGCCCGAATTCGAAAAGCGATTAGCATAAAATCTACTTTGCAAGAGAAACTGGAAACAGGAGAGATCCATTCAACAGAAAAGGACAAGTCGATTCCGGTTAAAAGAAATCCTCTGTAATTAACTTATCCAAGTTATTTATTTGTTCGTAACCCCATGTTGAAGTAGCAAAAAAAGTGACCAGCTAAGGATGAACTTTTATTTAAGAAAAAAGATGAAAATGTACAGGTAGAAAGTGTAAAATGATTAAGACGTCGCTTTCAATTTATGTAAAACTGAGGAGTGTATAAATGTATACGGTCAAACTTGTCTGACTATAATACAATGTATTTTAATAACGACAGATAATTTTAAAGGAAAACAAAATAAGGAATAATATGAGATATAGAAATTGTCGCTAGTTTATATTTCCCCAACTCCATAAATACAAAGTCACATATTTTTGAAGAAACTCGGTAATTGTCAACAATGTTTCCCTTACTCATATGGGGTAGTACTTGAGCTCTAAAATAAATTGCTTGTCAAACTTTGTAAGAAAATGATTCAAAGGTTTAAACCATCTAGTCACTTTACATCAGTATTGACTTATATTAACTGACAGTGACGTTCTAATAATCATTTTTTTGATTTAAACTAATTGTACAGTGACTAGTGACTTACATCCTAATTCCGAATCACGTTTCCAAAGAGACGACAAAGATTATCAATTAAACTTGACATTGCATCTAGTTAAATGAATGACTAAAATTGGTAAAAAATCATTCGTCTATTACTGTAGTAAATAATGTGGACAAGAATATAAGGTTGGTTAACTAGTATCCACAAGATGTAATCGATCAAGTGAATAAGGAAGTTAGAGTAAATTCAAAAGGTTGAGAATATATACTTGATATTGTGGTGTGGGTTATACACGTCTACAGAATACCACTTAATTTTGAGTTGACATCGAAACTAGGGTCGGGAATTAAAACAGTGCACGAATGAACTATAATATCTAAGAAAATATAACATCAATGATAAAAACTGGGTGAGAAAAAATAAACAATATGAATTATACTACTAGTAAGTAGTCGTAATCAGTGAATATATAAAATACTTCAAAATGGCTCATAGAATAACTTCATCAAAATACTAAGATGTATCTTTAATTTAAGAAAGTTTGTCGGAACATGATCGCTAATTCAGTTATGGTGTTACACTAGTTTGTGATACACGAAGCTAATCAAAAGAGTAATAAAAACACTATCTTTCGTGAAGAGAATATGGGTATTATTCGGGTAGAACTTCGCAATCGATCATTCATTTTTCCATTTATCTTATTGGGAAAAGTTTAGAGTCATAATGATTTGAGTTTTGATGTTCCAAATAAAGTTTGCACTAACCAGCTGGTTTACATTATGGGTTTCAAACTAAGTTTTAGGCCCTCGCAATCTAATTTATCTGATACACTGCAGCGTATGTCAACATTACAGAAATTTTCTTATGATTTCAGTTCACATAAAGTCATTACTAACTGAGTAGTTAGCTGCGTGGTCTTTCACTAAACTATTTTTCGTGTGCTGTAATATCAGTTAAATTTATAGCTTTAGTTCCAACAGTTCATGTGGATGAAATCAATGAGAATTATTTCGAACTGAATGAGATATGTGAATGGTACCTGAAAAGTAATACATGTATGCTAATCAAGGCTACTAAGGTGTCAAGTTTTCTTTTCCAAATGAATCAAAATTTAGATAAGCTCCTCTTAAGAAAAACTAAAAATTCCCAATGCCCATAGCTGAAAATGTTTAGTTACGGACAGATTTCTTTCTTATTGGACATCTAATCCATCAACAATTATTCACACAAAGTAGTAAAGAAAAATATAAAAGGTTAACATGTGTGAACATTGAACACAGTATCCATAAACGCATAAAATCACAGGTTGACCAAGAGAATTGATAAGTAAACGTTATGAACTAAGCAATATTTGAATAAGCATATACAAACAAATATGGAAGTATCATATATGCTTTTATATATAAACAAAGAGGCAGCTGATGAATACAGGGTATATTTTTTTCTTTATCGGATAGGAAGGAGAACAATGAACTGAGATCAGGTAAACAGAAGACTTTAATAAATATTATTGTTATTATTATTTAGCAAATTAATGGGGAGAAAACAGATAAAAGAGTAGACACTTGGATCAGAACGATTAACCGTAATAGTAGCTTACTTAAAATAAACACAGAATCATAGAAAAATTCTGTGTACGTGATTATTGTGTAATGTAATCCAGTAAACAAGGTGATTAAACATAAATGTAAGTGGAACAGGAATTTAATCAGCAACTTAGTTAATACAAACCTAGTGTACAAAGCCATTAGTAGACGCCTTATTATTCATAATTTTAAATATTACCTGGAAGAGGGTAATTTTAGATTGTACTTCAGGAAGACAAGATACCATTCAGTATATTTACAATCTGAACAGTATAGTTCAACATTATAGTATGACCAAATACAAGTCAAGATACCAGATGTATCAGCAAATTAAGAGCTAAAAAACGTGACGAATCGATTACAAATGAATGATTCCTTAGTGTAAATACATGAAATTCGATAAGTGCTTATTTCAACAGTGTACAGACAAAACGCATTGACAAAGAACATTTAATAGTGCGACTGAAAATTATTTGTAGCAAGGACGTTTAACATGTGTTGTTTGCATTGTTTCACAACTCATACTTTATTCATGCTTCATACTAAAGAATCAAGAATATGACCACTTCAAATAAGAATAACTAGACACTAAATTTTACATAGTGGAAAGTATCAATCACTTTTCACCAATTTAGATATTTAACAATCTGGCTGTCTCAAAAAATTAAGGTAGTGGGTAACGAAATTTTGAAAAAGTGCAACACTACTTGGAACATAACACAATCTAACAAAATGATTACATTGATTTGTTAGTTGTACGCAATGCAGTGAAATAGGTTAGAGAGAGGGATACAAAAGTTACAAAACAGAATTAAATAATTTTGTTGATGAACTTATAGATATTCGTGACGCAGTTATGTACCAAAAAAAACTAGTAAGGGGACTTCTATTTGGTGAAAACAACAAAGCTACGAAAGATCAAAACAAAAACTTCGTTTGCATACACGTTTATACGGAAAAAACAGCTACTGAACGAGAAGGAATTCAATAACAATTCAGAGTCATAACAAAAATAAGTGACTGAAACGATAAAATTATTAATTATATGTTAATGAAATACAATGAAAAATGAACTAGAATGAATTGAAAAGACGGTATATCCAAAAGTGATGCAGATAATGCTACTTTCAAAGAAAGATAAAACTATCCTTGTTCATGCAGCTAGCTTTTTTTCGTGTTTGCTAAGCCTGGTGAAATTTTTCAAACATGACATACATGTCTAGTACAAAACAGATAAGTTAACAAACTTTTAGTGTACGCAATGTTCGAAAATCAGATGTTTCAATCAATAAATGATATTTCGACATGTAGTTTAAGCAACCTGATGTGCACAAAATATACTGCTGAAACAAACATTTTGTACAAACGTATGCAACATAAAAATGAACAAGGATAAGAATCATCACTAAACTGTTGACTTTAGTTTAGCATCCTTTTAATGCAAATCGTAAGAGAAGTATGAGCTGCTATGAGGTTGCTAGCAATTCCAAATATCAAAAGTTGGTGTGAAATGATTTTGATTGATAGCTTTCAATCACTTTTATACTATAGACATTCTCATCACTAAATTAAACTGTTATCAAAAAAAACTTGAATAATTATATTAGATGTGTTGGACAAACACGAATAAATGATAGTAATGATTAAAAATTCATAAAAATAATTGAAATTTTGTGGAGATTGCTTTTAATTTATTGTTTATATTTATTATTGATCTTGGTTAGGTACCTTCGAAAAACAGAGAGCATTGGATAACTCTCTGTCCTAGTATGGAAGTCAGTAATCCGCACTAACAACTTAATTAGAGATCAAACTGAGAACCTTCAAATCTCGCACCGAAAGTTTGACCAACAGTACGACTAGGTTGGAAACATTAAATGATTTTCTCTTCTAGAACGAAGCAGCTGATTTGTGCTTCAAATTATCAATAAAAATAAGCTCACTAGTGACCTACTTCAAAGCTAACAAAGATATAGCTTGAAGTACTGACAGGCAGAGTTCAAACAGGTTAAGTGAGACACTTATTACAAATGGTTTTGCTTGTTCACTGCGTTATATCACAAATTGACTTTGTACATTAACTAATCGCTCAGTCATAACTCAGTAACATATGTAGTGAAATATAAGGTAATGCGAAGAACACGTAACATTTTTGTTGAGTAATGTAATTCATTCATCATTATGACAATGATTCACCACTCGATTGTTTCGCAAATATTAACAGCAGTGAAAGAGTTAAACCTACCGAACAAGATCTTCCATAGATAAAACATTAGGATAGGCTTCTTCTAATCTCATTTGTAAAGACTCGCGTATAACTTGTTCAGTTGGTCTATTATCCCTTTCTGAATAAAACAAATGAATGAAAATAAATAAATAGAATTTGAATGGTAATAATAATAAGACTTAAGATTGATAAAACAAATTTGCTTTCCTTAAAATTAAATACATGCAAAAAAAAATGTATTCATGAAAGAAATTGTAATTTAATGCAAATGTACATAAGCAATGAGATGAGTGCATTCATAATAGATAAACTTTATTTATACGTAAGTTTATCATAAACTATACAAGGTTGACTACAGAACGCTTACATTATTAGTGAAATAAAAACGCAAAAATACTGAAAACTTCTTAAAACTTACAGCGGAAGTGGGAATCATGTCTTAGGAAAGTAGTAAAAAGTGAATAGAGCAAGAATTTGCTTAGTTAAAGCATTCTAAGTTTGATATTTTAATGAGGAACTGCATAGAAAAATAAATAAAGTATGAATATTACTATTACAACCTACATAAACAAAAAACGAATTTCAAATATTTCATTGGAAAAAAATTTATCAGTAATAAACAACTTTAATAACACATATTCTAACAAACAAATTAAAGTAAAATTGTTGAAAAATGTTTACATTTACACTAAAACAATCTATGGTGGTAGAATTAGAATGATGCCGAGTTTATATGCATTGAAACAACTAATTTGTACACTTTCCATCAGCATGTAGAGATACAATTACAACTATGAATCATCATTAGTGCAGTAATATTAAATTTGAAGGACTCTGTTGTTATCTTAGGTATGTAATACTTCCAAAATAAATCCAGCAATATGATACTAATTTACCAAAACTAATTGATTGAATAAACTGAGTTTAAGGTGAAGCTCATCTATCTCAAAGTGATTGCACATAGAATGTTTACCGATAAACTTCAAGAACATGAATAATGTCTACAATAAAAATATTTCATCAAAAAATATATACAAAAAGCTGATAAGTAGCTAAAATAAAAGTGAATTAATAATTGTAATAATGAAAATGATCAAATTTGGAAAAAAAACACGTTGACTACTAAATAGCATCTTTATGTGGTTAAACAACAAATAAAAAAGCTGCTACGCACTGATAATCAAAGAATTCGACCATCCAATGTTTAATAAGGAAGATATACACAGTTCATGTCGAATTAACTAACAGTAACGATTGCTAGAATATTGAATGCCACTTATTGAATGAAGACACTAACCACCAAGACATAAACAATGGACTAAAGGTAGCAACTAAATATATGAAACATTTTAAATACACACAATTAACATAAACTGAAGGAACCAATAAACCGTTGTTTACACATAAAATGACTTAGCAACGCAATATGGTCTGTGTACAATATCTGATAGACAGGTCACATAGACAAAGTATATAATTATAGTTTCTATGAAAATAAGACTAACAGCATTAAGTGTTTTCACACATGATTCACAAAAAATAATTGATAAAATATGTCATACTTACTGATAATTTCAGTTAAACTAAAAATCTTAACAACATAATGTAAGAATATGAAATTTGATTCGGCTGGGTGTTTACGGAAAACCGTCAAACAACTTCATTGAAAGCTAACACTAGAACAAAAAAGTACCTGAAATTTTGTCTGGATTGAAATTCAAGCCTCAACTAAATATAGATCTTTGCACTGTGACGTACGTAATAAGGGTCCAGAATAACAGCACTACAATTATTTACTAATCCCGACCCATAAAGAGATTAACACTTTGAACTGCTGACAACTACTATTAATTATATTCTTTAAAATGTTACAGGAATGACTAAATTAGATAACCAGAAACTTAAAACCTGGAAATGTGCATCGGTCTAGATGAACATGAAAGGTGTACTAGCGGCATTGGTAACAAGTGAAAAGGGCATGATTTGAAGAAACGGGATTTTCGGGGTAAGGGTAAAATGTATGTTGTAAAAAATGAAAAGAGGAGAATGATCAAGCTTGAACAGAGATAGAATACTTAATATATTTTGATTCCATATGTGATGAACATCTTATTTAACTATTTTCATACCTTCCTTGTCCGAATCACTCATCAGACCTAATAATTGTTACTCCACCATTCTCCGATCATGAGCTAGATCTAATTAACTGTGTACCTGTTAACATAGTTTTCCATCACGTATCATTGTTTCGTAATGATGTTACTACTGTTATATCTCATGGTTGATAGTTTGACTAACCGCAGACAACTTTAGCACTCGAACCCCTTAAACCCTCCTAGTCGTAAATTCAGAAAACAAGAGACGAGTAGATAGGGAACTTTATCCCAGTAAAACAGATAGCGAGTTCTGTACAAAATAATCGTATATTAATAGTTTTCTGAAACACCAAAATCAGTATTATAATCCATCCAATCCGAACAAAGAAGTTCCAACTATTACCCAATTAGAATGCGCCATGTCGAGATTCAGGAAGGTTCTATCGATTAGTGATATAATGGAATGTCTCCGGCTCTTTCAAGGGTTTCGGAGGCTTCGTTAAGGTTTCTGGAAGCCTTTCCAATGACTACTGAACTGAGGTGGTTTTGCGGAGACAGAAGAGTATCAAATTTAGTTAGTTGTATTCATATAAATATGTAAACAATTTTATTAAATAACTGAATAAACATCACTATTGGATAGATTGGTCTACTTTAAGTTTTTTCTTTTACGAATAGAGGCTAAAGAGGGACTGGGAATGTTGACAATTAATTACGAGTACCTCGCTATCGCTAAAGGTTGTGTACAATTCAGTCACCTACAAAGATTGTGCGTCTATTGATCAGATGATATTCAATAATCTCCAATTATCTAACTCTAGGACTTATCAATCCAATTTCGGGACTCAGAATCTAAGAGAAATACAAAAAGTTAGTGTATGTGTCACTGCGATAGATTTCGGGCCACATCGCCTAACATTTTCAATCACTAGTCGAGGTAACTGAGACAGCCCAAATCATGTAATCTGTATCTATCAATATGACTTAGACCAACAGTTAATAACTTCAGTGGTTCTCAACCATTCAATAACAAACGGTATCGCATTATTGTCGCAGATATATTGACCACAAAAATGAAGCGTTCGGTTCATCTAATCATCTAGAGCAAGCAATTCTAACCATTGCTCCCTAGTTTTCAATGGTACCTTGTCAACATTAATCTGTGACGAATTCAACCAATAAAACTTAGTGCCGATCTCTAAAAAATCCCTTGATTTCAACAAGGACATTTGTTTATATTGTAAGTGTTTTGTTTATCTATTAATATTTCAACTCAGAGAAAATTTAGTTTGCTATTAATTATATTTTACAGATATGCTTCTATAGAATGTCTCCAACTAACAGAAGTACATATTATAAATAACATGGAGTTAGGATATAATAAAAATTAATTTCAGTAGTATTATATCAGGTAAAAACATATAAAACATTTTACACTCATTTCTATTAAAAATTATCTAAATCAGTGCGAATAAAGAAAAGTCTTCGGTTAGCATTATTGTATAATAGTTTAGAATTTACACACTGAGACTGAAATTGTAGTATAGTAAAACATGCCATGTAGAATGTACCTAGATTTCTATAAAATGTTTAGGATGTAAATCCAACAGACACAAGAATGGTTTTTTTTTAATATAACACCACTCACAATTAATATTCTGCTTACACAAGCGGTGAGAAAATGGTAAATACCACAAACGGTATGTGGTAGATAATAGCAGCTCTACATAAAAGTCGAATGGACAAATAGATAAATTTAAAATGAACTTGATTATCCGCCATATAGGCGATACCTATTTAACAATAGTGAAAAAAATTTTCCTTTACGTTAGACGTTCATTTATTATTCTAATAGTGCTTTATCTAAATACCTAAAAGTCTTAGTACAAATGCACAACAAAAAATGTATGCGCCATACAATTAAATGCATGATATTGCAAAGAAATAACAGAGGAAACGCGATCGAAATGAAAAAAGTGAAAGTCTAACAAAAGAGCAAGAAAATTATGAAAGAGATATATTTCAATAAAAATATGAACTAGAACTTCGCCCAGTCATTCTATGGGGATGGTAGACGAAAACCACATCAGCATCATCACTGAGTTGTACTACCAATGGAACCTCAAGGGACCGATATACACCTGTCTTAAACAGTTTTCCTTTGTACTACAAAAACATACGATAAACTGACCATCTCCCCGCCTTTTTCATCTAGTCTCGGAGTCGTCAAATAATGTACGGTATGGAAGTTACTGGAATATCATCAGTGAAACTACCCAGATACATGAACTTTCGACTACTAAAGCATTTTATAAACGTAATTATTATCCCAAACATTCAAACGAAACACTTTATTGTCATTAATGATACATTTGGTATAACCAGTGTGCATTCATAAACAAATCAACAGTGATCTCCACAGTCAAGTGATAGACATATTATCGAAAACCTAAGTGAATCATAGGATAAAAACAAATGGGAAGAAATCTAAAAGGTCATTCTCACATATGTAACCGTCAATTAACAAAGCATATTAAATATAGAGAAAATTCATTAGCTTTATGAGACCCTTTGTAGCAAAATGCCAAATTATATATATTATTATAAACTTTAATTTGCCAATTAATCAGAAATTACTGCATATAAAGAAGAAAAATACAATATATATAACATAACACATTTCATTTTAATGGCAAAAGGTATACACAGTGTGCCACAGCTAAGTTTGTCTAGACGCCAAAAGGAGAATTAGGTAGATCAAAATTTGTAATTTTTATAGTAATTAATCTGCGATAATTTCGAAGTTACCTTGTAAGCGTGCAACTATTACACATACGATTAATCACGTAAGACATGTAGTATACAAACCGAACACATTTTGTGCGACAAGTAACATTTAGAACTCTGTATTCCGTTGAAAAAGTATGCAGAACAAACACATACATTTATGTTTTACACAAAAGGTGATGTCGATGTATATCATAAGAAAGAGAGATAAAGAGATAATAAAAATGTAAATTCACACATTAGAACACAACAGAAAAGAATATGAAGAATTAAATCACATTAAACAAACACAAATTAAATGAAATACAAAACTTTTAATTGATCAAAGTGGATCATCAATGTAGTTTATTATACTGGCCAAATAAACAAATAATTAAACAAACATACACAAATGGATATTTAAAACAAAGACTTGAACACACAGAATTACAGAAACGCCACAAATACACAAAACAATTATTCACCAGGTTAAACACAATTAGTCAGTCGATATACATAATTACTATTTTTACTAATGATTTTAAAACATACTTCAGATTACACAATAATGAAACAGAAATCCTGAAATAAATCGTTTACTTAGAGTACGACTAGGACATTAGCTTCTAGGCATACTGCATATGTGGTCGCTAGTAATTAAAATCAGAATAGATGGAGAAGCGTTCGAATGCGCGATAAACTTGAAAACCAAATAGTTTACTGAATAACACTAAGTTTAATCAGATATCGTTTCAATTCACCATTGTTTTGTATCAGTCAGTCATGACGTAGGACTTAGTACAGGCATACATCATTTCAGGTTGACACGCTTCAATTGGCAGATACAGATGAAATTGTTGGACCACATAACATACTAGTGGAGGCAGTAACAGAGAGTCGGAGATCGAAGAGAAGATTTAAGAAAACATAATTCCATAATAAGAAAATTATGATGAATTCAGAAACTTAGGATTTGGAGTAGGATAAGGAAATGGATGCACCTATGCCATTGTGAACGATTCTCAGCCATGTAACCCATAGTCTCTAACCACTGGTTACCATCATCATGCGGACCCCAATCAGATAATCTGCACCTACTAACATGGCTCAGCCCAATTGTCAATGACTTCATGGACTTGTGTCATGTTTTAGTTTCGCTGCCCCTAGCTTTTCTCCAGCTTACTTCTACACAAAAAGCATTGCTCGTCGAGATAGGCGGTAGTTGAGCATACGTAACACATATCCTAACCACTTCAGTCGATGAAGACTCAGCACTTCATCAATTAATTTACCATATTTACTTAGTACTATATTTCTAACCTACGTATTACCTACTCAGTAGTCACAAAAAAACATGAACAATCCTTCGAAGACATTCATGATCGGATATAAGAGGCCTACGAATATCCTCTATTCTTAATGGTCATGTTTTATATCCATAAAATAGAACGAATCGGATTACTACGCCGCGAACGCGTCTTTGGTCGGAAGACGGATGTATCGCCTACGCCACAAGTGACGAATTGGCAAAGGCTAATCGAGCCTTCTGTATAATAGCCGAGACCTCATCAGACACTAAATTATCAGGACTGGTGAGACCCTTAAAAGAAGTAAAGCAGTCAACATGTCCGAATACTTTGCTTCTTATCACTAATTTCGGTACCGAAGCAAGCCAATCCTGAGGCAACATTTTACATTTGGATGGGGAGAATTTCATCCTAAACATGCTTACACTCATGTTTAAGGTACTCAAAAGATTCTGCATTTAATCTTCACCCAATAGAACTATATCATCAGTATATTCGACGTCAACAAATGTATCTCCTGGAAAGCCAGGCGACGAAAGTATCAAGTCTAAAAGTATGTCAATGATAACATTAAATAAGAATCGGGAAGGCAGATAACCCTGACGAACACCCTTTGAGGTAATCAATTCCGAGGACGGTGACCACTGATTTACGTCCTTTCAGTAGATGGAGACTGTCTGATTGGAGTCCACACGAATGTTGTAACCAATCGTTGGAAACTTTAGATGACATGGTTCAGAATCGGTCACAGTGACACAGGAGCATTCACTCTTGATCCTCCCTTAAATCACGAGCCTACAATGCTTTCATAACTCTTTCCATGAAATAATTCTTTCTTCATGGACCATATTCTATATGTACACTCTATTTTTAGTATTATCAATCAAATAACTACTTCTACTAGTTTCGGTGTAAATCTTATTGTGCTGTTGAGGTGTAGCAACTTAGACCGGTGCACATGTATACCAGGTTCTATGTTGTACATATACACAGGCTTTGCGAAGAATCCTCAACCTTTGGAACACTGGACCGTTATCCAATGGTTGTTAATCAACGATTTGAGTGTAAGGCGACTGTTATGAAGTCTGAGGGTTTCGAGCTCAATTTTTAATAGGCCATGAGTGCACAATCCCTGTTCTTCCTAATACTTAATGTCTGTTTAACCCAGACCAATTAGTGGCATTGAAATTCTACAATCTCCACAACATCTAATCATATATCTTTTCCGTTCAGATGATCTAAAAATAGTATCGGATGTATTGAAAAGCCTAGCGTATGAAATAGGGTTCAGGATAATAGGTAAAATTGCGGAGATGAAAAATATAGTACAACACTAAAGCTGAAAAAATGTGGAGGTTAGTGGAACAATTAGTGCATGAATGCTTTTACGACTGCTCCTTAACTATGTTAACATGGATCTCCATAAAAAAGATTAGGATTAGCTCATGAACTACAATCTGCAAGCGTGAAATTCAAAACGATTCATTTCAGACAGCTAGTGATCTCATCAAATTTTATGTGAAACAATGTTATCTTATTTTGTCAGTTTCTAAGTGCTTTCGAAGAGAGAATCATTTGAGATTTCTAAAATAGAGTGTTGATTATTGAGTTCCTGACATAAATCACATCTCTAGGTAGACCAAATATATTTATCGCTTAAGTTATTTAACTGCCTAAATATAAATAAAGTGGAGTGTATAACCAAAACACTACAGTTGAATGCAGAGTTCTTACTAAAATACAGTATAACTTCTGTAGACAAAAAGAATCATAATGAGTAAGATATTCGAAACCAATAATCTTATAAATTTCGAACAGTACGATCTCGTTATAGATTTTGGTAAAGTAAAAACAATAAGCAAACAGTTGCGTTAATAACTTTTAATTCTTGCACAGTAATTGCATTCTTATTGATCGCCATGATCTACTGTGTCAATTTCAAATTTATCCTAATATTTTTCCTGATGTAAAGTATATATACCCTATAATTAATTCCAGGATGCATGAAGCTGATGAGAAACTGTGAAATAAAGTGAATTCATATTATTCTGCAATAAGTGTTGTTCATGCCTTACTAATAATTCATAAGTATTTATTCTTACTCTAAAATTTTGAATAATTAATTTGAGATGAATTTATGTTCAGAATCAATAGATTTCAACTGCTTTTGCCCAACGAAACTGTATTTTAATTACCTTAAACGGTGTACGCCCAACTGTAATCTCAAATTAGAATTAAAATTTCACTAACTTTACTCTTTATATGATACTAAGACTGGAAAACTTTTATCTAGAAAGAAAAACTATCTACGGCAATTCGTTTACTGCTTGCAAATATCTTGAACAATTCTTGTGACGGTTAAAGACACTGCACAGCTGCCCAAACTAAGTGTTGAGGTAAAAGTTAGACTCCAGCAGGTTGATATTATGCCGCTTGTAAGCATCAAAATTTCGTACATCGGATGTTAGAAAAAACAATCCCATCCCATAAATATCTACAAGTTTACACTAATAAATAAGACTAGGCATGGACACAGTTGACAAGAACATAGAAATAACCTAGTTTTTCATTAAACCATTTAAATTAAATTTGCTCATACGACTCTAGTTGTAAATCAGACTGTCTGAAAATTTAATTAGAAAAAGGAGTATTTTTCATAAACTGTGTCTAAAAAAATTCAAGATAGTTGTGCATTAAAGAATTCCCGAATGCGCTCATGGTACGCATTCTAATCAAACCTGACATTAGAAAGAACTCCAAATGACTCATTTCTTGCTAACTGAACCAAAGGAGTGGTGAAAATCGATAAATAAATGGGAAGACTATTAACACGTAAAAAGTAGATAAGACCTAAGCTATGGATATCTGGCGTATTGCCAAGTTATTTGATAATAATAGAATGCATTTGAACTAGAATTCAGACATGATTGATTCAATGTATTAGAATGTTTTAACAACACATCGGATATTCAAAGCCTAGATTCTGTAATAAATTTTTGATAACATGTGTACTGTCAACTCATTGAAATATAATTAGAATCGACTTAAATCAAAAAGCAGACTAACTTGCCATATTACATTCTAATGGCTTCAAAGCATCCCAAATGAGCGAATACGTAGTCAGTGCTATCAAAATAAGTTCTCTTAACGTGTTGAAGAACTATTCATCAAAGCAACTTATGCCATGTTTAGTTTCAACTCTATTTCTTTGCTAAAAAGTGGGAGTCAAAGTGAAAAAGGTTTTTCACACAGTATAAACAATAATGACAATATAATGAAATGTAAAGTAATATTTGAATTATAGTCGAATCCAAACAGACGATTTCTCACTCAATAATTTGTTACATAAATTATTATTATTCGCGTTAAAAAATTAGGGATTAAAAAAAATAAATACCATCTACACCACTTTGAGATCGAAATTAGATGATTAGCTCACGAAGTTTAAGATTTAATGTGCTCAGTCGTCCATTAAATGAATAGAAGTATGCCCAACAATTCTGAGTGAAACATATTTAGTGAGCGAGTAATGGATAATCTTAAATATATCTTTTTAAACTTCTTGAACTAACCACCTAATTTTATTCTACAAGTAATGTTGTGGATAGTCCTGACAAATTTCATTTAGTACACTTCGATATAAAGTCTAATATTACACAAAAACTTACCAGTTATATTAACAAAAATACACAATACATAAAAATTTAGTTTTTAATAACGAGAAATGCATACTTTGATCAAAAAATGGTGGTAACCCTGAAAAAATCGCAGCAACAATAACAACTTTCCACTCGCCTGTAATATGAAAATTAACTTTAAGCAGAGCCAGGAATAATTATAAATAAAAGAGGAAAATGGACGAGAATTAATAAAAGAATCTCATGAATTAGCAAATAGGAAGTAAGCCAAAGAACAAACATACTACTTAGAATAGATCAAGTTGGAAATAAAAGTCACTTGGACAACAGTTTCACGAGTTGTGTAAGTAGCTATGTATGTATGTACATATATGCATCAACAACATAGAACCTGGTATACATGTGCACCGGTCTAAGTTGCTACACCTCAACAGCACAATAAGATTACACCGAAACTAGTAGAAGTAGTTATTTGATTGATAATACTAAAAATAGAGTGTACATATAGAATATGGTCCACGAAGAAAGAATTATTTCATGGAAAGAGTTATGAAAGCATTGTAAGCTCGTGATTTAAGGGAGGATCAAGAGTGAATGCTCCTGTGTCACTGTGACCGATTCTGAACCATGTCATCTAAAGTCTCCAACGATTGGTTACGACATTCGTGTGGACTCCAATCAGACAGTCTCCATCTACCGACAAGACGTAAATTAGTGGTCACTGACGTTGAGTATTGATGCCACGTTTTGGTTTGGCCGCAACCTAGCTCTATTACATCCTACCCTTATATCAGTCATCATCACAGGTCGAGACAGACGGTGATTTGGCATACGCAACTGATAAAAGATGACCAACGATATGGTTGATGAATTCGTTGAATGACATGATATTCTACAAGTTTGTATATCATTATGTCATTATAACTCAAATTAGTGTTATGCCGGAATAGAAAGAATCGTGACAAACTTTCAGAATTGTCTTTGCGAACATTATCTCATTTATTTGAACTTTCTATAATGTAAACATTTTGTTTCTATTATTGTTACGCTCCGCTTGCCCTGTCCTCCCGTTTAGCATAATCGCTGTTATTAAACTGTTTCTTATTATGGACTACAGATAATTAGTTGTGTACATGTTGTGCCTATCCACTACCACTATTCCCCTCGTTTTGTATTAATGTTAATTTTCTAATTGGTTTGTTGTGTGGTCTGAATTTGTCTATATATAAAAGGATGCTTGAAATATAGTACGATTCTGTCTGGCTGACTTATTCGCTCGCATTCTTCGTATTTCGGATTAGGACTGAGAGGGCACAGGGCAGGCGCGCAATAGTCAACTAGGCACAAGTACATTTGCACTCGGCCATCCAATCATCACCCCCCATCTTTCTCTCGTCATAACAATTAGAAAGAAGTTAATAATCCACAACTCCATAAAATATACATACAGAAAAAGTGTCATAAATCACTGCACCCTCTACAATTTATGTTATCAAATGCGTATTTACCAAACCTACACAGATTAATTTGAATCAATTTGAATGCTCTTACATTTGAACTTATGAAATCTGTGTTCCGATAGCATGCCTTAGCCAAGAGTTTAAACTAGCTGTCGATTACGATGTATGCATATCATAAACAGTGATGTTTAACACCTCAGCTTCAAGAGATACTTGCAAGGGGATATATGAACATTTAATGAACATGAAAATACAATGGAAAGATTTTAATACCAGGTTTGTATGGTGCAAATGATAAAAATTCACAGTTGTACTGCAGTATGAGGAAATGTAAGAGTATATCATGTAACCAGATTTTTCTGTGTTCGACTCATGTCGAAAAGTTCTTCAAACTAAGGTAACAAAACGGTGCCAAAAATTGACAACAATATCGATTAAATACTAAAACTAATTTTCGAAAACTAAGGTTTAGTAAGCTGCCTACTAATAAGTATATGTTATGTCTGCATACAAGATAAAAATATACTAGTATGTCCCACAGAAATTTATTGATTAATACAGAAGTGGACTTATGATTTAAACAATTGTGTATTGAACATTGTTGGGAATTTGTATTGAACTGTCTGCATTAAGCTCCAAAGTCAAGTAGTATAAGTGAGTACAGTAAATTACATATGTTTGAATACAATTATGAAAAGCACCTAATTTCTGTTTCATGTAATTCCTTCAATTAAAAAAATATATTTAATCGAACCTAACTAACTAAACTGTGTGTATGAAATTTAAAACAAATACTTGGTTACAAACCTAAAAATATCATGGATTATTTGAAGGGCTATTAAATATCATTATCAAATTTGATCATTTCGCAAATGAACAAAATTTCTAAACAAAATTAAGGAAATTCATGGTTTATTGTACAGAATAAAAATTATACTTTTAGAATAGCCTAAACGATTAAAAATTAAATCTTGGATTTAGAAACTTATCATACATAAACTGACATGTAATACAACATTTAGCAAAAATGTGCATACGATCATGTTACTTAATTTTAAATCAACATGGAAAATAGAGATGAATAAAATTGTAAAAAGTGGAATAGTAACCAAAACATAAGTAATCACAAACGACTTTAAAGATTGCATGACCGAGAAACGATAAATCTTTCTTTAAAAGTATGTAATTTTTCGTGAATTTGTTGGCAAAATTAGGTTTATCCTTATTACAACACAATCGTTGGCACTGAAATCCCATCAGGTCGATAGCTGCATTATAAACAGATGTGAAGAAAACAATTTCCACGATAACAGTAAACCGTACAAAACATCAAATTGCTCCAAACAGACATAGAAAAAGGAATTTGGAAATTTCAGTGACTCAGTACTAGTCTTACTGCAGCAAAATTGTAAGCATCAAAGTCCTGATGTAGTTTCCAGAACTAGCACAAAAATAAGCATCATGCATAAAACATATAGATATGAAAACGTTCACTTGACTACTTATGTATTACATAAACTCAAAAAGAATAAACGGATAGCATTCTAACAATGTAAATCATGCAGTAAGCAATCCTTCATATATGCCTTTAAAATTCCTTCCTCAATACGGGAAATTATTTACCATAAATCAACAATCAAAACAAAGCTATATATACAAAACAATATAAACACGTGATGCAATATGAATGCTCCGTATATTATGATTCTTTTCAATTCTTTTTGGAATAAGCAGGCCAAAACAATTCAATAAGTAAATGTTGGAATTTCCCAAAAACTGCATTTCTCAATAATTTAAGAATAATGCTTCTTACAGCTTTCGAAAAATAATCGACTTTTGTTTTATTATACAAATTCAGATTATTTGCTGCCTCAGCTATAAACATTTATGTTAAAACAACATATTCGAAATTTTCCAAACACAAGTGACGAGAAACAGGAAGAACTAAAATAAGTAATCTAAACTAACATGCTACTTTTTAACGATTATTACTAAAATTAATCTAAAATTCCTAGAAACTGAATGAAAAGGTTGAAATATAAATTAAATTCAACTTAAATGCTAAGTGCAATTTTGTGTAACAGGCCACGAGAAGAACACTAGATGAGGAAGGTTTATTGTACTGATTATCAAAGCCTAGACAGATGCAATAGATTTCGTAACCATAGCTTTCTAAATGGTTTACAGAATCATATAACAAGATATTCAATGAGCCAATTGTATGTAACATTCTTTACAACGAACAAATTCTTATATTTTATAATTGAAAATATAATTTGAATTTGCTATATGATAAAGATCTATTCATAATATAAAACCATACTAGTTAATATCCACCAGTCAGTGAAACAGATTTACGATGTATTCGGTCTATACCACTCCGAATACGTGAAACAAAATATTAAAATAGAAGGATACTGACGTTTAATTACGCTTACCTTCTAAGCTGATAAGATATGAAAAAATGACTTAAATAAGAAAATCTCTTCTACAAAATAGCTAATCTTATCTCTTAAATTAAACCACGAGGAAATGAATGGTGGTCTTACGAAAGATAAGACCAAAAAGCACTTTGTTTATCAACAAATTTCACAAACTATAGAGACATTTGGCATTACCAAATAAATGTCAGTTAATCCAAAATAATGACCTATAGCAACTACGTAAACTGCAACATGGGAAATGTATCTAAATGAATCAAAATTCACTTATTTACATGAATAGTATCAAAAAAACTTTTGTTGCAAACAGATAACAATTTGATAATTACAAACACAATTTGGGAAAGATAACTTTCGGGATAATGCTATAAGACATTAAGCTATAAACACTAAATAATAATAAAAGATTATTCACACAATTAGGTTGGATATTACATGGAATGTAAACAAGTCTACTTTTACTCCACACAATTCAGGCTGACACCTATAAACAGTATATTACAATGTAAAGCATAACGTATACATATAAATGGGTTATACGTTGAATACACTGTATCTAAGACTTATTAATATATATACTTAATCACCAATTGTAGAGATAATTCTTCGGAGACAAACATAATCGAACAAAGAGAGATGCAAAAAATTCTCAGCTTGGAAATATCACGTTTCAAAAGGATAGAGTAGAACTGCTGTTACCAAAGCGTTGTAAAGCCGACCTTTTACAAACTCTCCCCGACAGTGCCAAAGATAACCCAAATTGGCATAAACCCGTCTAGTTTTCACTAAGTGTAGATTGATCTATCACACCATCGCTAGCACTTACATAACTACCAAGATATAGGGACTGTTTGATTATTTCTAACGGTTCACCATAGAGTGGGCAGGAACAGGCTTTTGTCAGTTTTGCTGAAGTACTTTGCTGGTATTTCAGAACGATACTTCATTGATTTCTAATAAATTCACAATACGGATGTATGACAAACCGAGATCAATTGGAAAATAATAAATATAAAGATAGGTTATTAGACGAATACGTCACTAGCCACAAATTGTTATGTTAGACGACTAAAAAAGAGTAACGAACTTTCAGAACTGAGTTTTACAAGACCATTTCATTCATCTTAGTTTTGAGTAAGGCAAACATTTCAATGCTATCACTGTTACGTTCCTCTTACCCTATTCTCCCGTTCAGTATATTTACTATTAGTATATTGTCTCTTATTATGAACTACAATTAATTAGCTTTGTACAAGTTACTCCAATTCACTGCCACTATCTCCTTTGTTTGTATTAATCTTGAATTCTTAATTGGTTTGATATGTGGTCTGATTTTGTTTATATATAAAGGAACACCTGAAGTACAATATAATCTTGTCTGGTTGATTCGTTAACTGGTGTTCTTCCTATTTTGCCCTGGGATCGAGTGGGTAGCGGGAAGACGTACAAGAACTAGCTGGGCATTCGTTGGCGTTGTCATTGTGATCACGTGCGCACGAAGTCATATCGATCAGTTTGGTCCCATACATCAACCAAGGCATAGTGTCTTTTTTTATGTCATAACACAAATACTCATAGCCAACCATTTCGGAGATGAAATGTATTTGTTATGTAGGGAACCATAAGGGATAAGAAAACAGTTTACAATTTTATAATAAATAAATGTTAGGAGTGTGTAATACCATGAAGTGTACAGAATATAAGCAGGAAAACCCTTATAGCACTCATGCTCATGCCAGGCAATAAGACTGAACGGATAACTAACACTAATAAAATTAGTGTTTGAAGAACAGAACGCGTTTTGAAAATTTTAGACGAATTCATAAAGTAAATATTTAAATGACAATAATAATAAAAGTATTAGACCCTATTCGCGGTTACTTTATCACTTTCACTTTACCATAAAAATTAAGTAGAAATATATTCTGAATAGAGTCATTGTACTGAAACAATTTATTCAACCTATATTTTAACAGCACTAAGGTCTATTAGTTAGCTAAACAATTATAAAGTGGAAAATAGCAAAGATATAATTAAATTATGGAGACGTTATGCTTTGTAGTCGATAAACTATGAATTGATATATGCAACAATTAGAATTAGTTCCACTTCGTTAACCAATTAAAGTTTTGGTTTCATAAGCGATTGTTAATACTTATTCACACAAGTGAGTAAGCAAGTACAAACAGTGATAGTACTTAGAAGCCGAAACAGAAATATGTGAGGGAGTTCGAAATTGAAAATCAGTAGTTTCAAGCCACTAGCACGGAAGACTGAAAAAATGATAATTAACTGGACAGTAGAAGCGTTTATTATGAAAAGTACAACTATATATAATGTCATTTATTTCTGAAACCAATATTCGAACGAAAAAGACTACCAGTGATACTCAAACTTCTGAGGAATGGGGTGGAGTGTAGGAGAAAAAAAATCAAAATGCAACAAAATGCACAAGAACATGTAGTACTATTTTAATGATAATGCAATGTGTTGGCAATATTTGAATAATTATGTCAAAAAAATCAAAACAAATAAAACAACTTACCTTTGTAAATTGTGTCTAAATTGTAATATAGTAGTATAATGAATAATGCATATATACGGCACCAAATATTTGAAGTGTTCATAATGTAGTACACATTACACAATATGAGAAACAATTATTTGATATGAAAATAAAAGAGGCGCAAATTTAGGATTCGAAAACTTGCATCTCAAGACAATGATATGTCAAATTGACTAAACTGAGGTTTTAAAGGCTAAGTGTGTGATGAGATTGTAGCTACTAAGATTAATTTAAAAACCAGTACAGCAAAAGAAAAATAAATCATTCATAGGTTGTTACCTAATGAGTTGGTAACAGTATGGAGTAGAATGTTGAAAAATATGTACATTGCATAACATAGTGCATAGAGCTTATTAACAGCACTACGTCAAGTATTTCCATTTTCGTCCTAGACAAGACTAATGTAAATGTTTTTTTAAGGGTGTGAATTTCAAAAATTATGTTGATATAAGAGTAAGCCTATTGATAAATAATCATAAGAACGAAAATCAGGTAACACCTAATTTGTTATCAATTGTATATATATATATATATATATATATATATATATATATATATATATGCAAATGAATGAGTAATGGCTAAAAAGTAAAATACAAGTTGAATTTAGCTAGTTAGTTTTTGACAAATACGACTTGTGAAAAGTTAATCGTAAACAAATGAACTACCTAATTTATGACAAATTTTTATAATAATCACAGCATGGTTAAAAACACAATTCGATGAAGCGGAACAAATTTCATTGTAATTAAAAAAACTGAAATTGGCAACCATTTGTCTGTGTCCTTTAAAAACAGGGGAAATTTGTACGTTGCTAATATCTGATCATAAGTGTCTTCGACACAACTAGTGAATACAGAGACTACCAAATAGGTAATATTAAGGTTTGCTGCAGGGTACTAAGAAAAGATAGCAAGTCGGTTGACGATGTAACGGATTTTCACTAACTGTAGTGGTTAGGAAGTATTTTACTCATGTCTAACCACAGTCTATCTTGAAATGCAATGTTCGCTCTTGTACGAATAGAGCAGGCTGTAACACACATGTGCTACAAGTTAATCAATCGACGATTGATTACCAATATATTTTGAAGTGATAAATACTTTTGCAACCACCATTTTAAAACGTCTTCAAATGTATACCGATTGTAAGCTAATTAGCAAATAATGTCATGTTTCCTAGTTTTTAGTGTAAATTGTATTCTATAGATCAAGTTCAGATGTGCTAACTAGCCTAAGTGATTCAACATCGTGCGTATCATGTTTTCATGAAAGACGTTAGCTGGAGGTATTTAGCAGGAATTTATCGCTAACTAGGAATGTATGTGCCTTTATGAAAGTAGATACACCACTCAGTAGTCATCGTGAATATCTCAGCCTTACAAAAGATAAATCGGGAACCGAATAATCAAGTAGCAATATCCATGATTTTGAAACTTATTACGGCATCAGTTTTCTATCACAATTTTAGAGATGCTTGCTGACAAATATTAACGCGGAAGAAAGTAGTCGTATATAAGGATTTATAATTAATTTCGAAAGTAAAGATTTTCAATGTTTCACTGAACTAAACCGTTGTCTGCAAGATTGCGGATTGATAACTTCTGCTCTTTATTTCAATAAATTAGCACCCCGCTCTAATTACTACGACATACATAATCTCACAGTATAATTAACACACATACATCAAATATAATCTATATACTGACGAAAAGAACTACACAGCACTACAAATTTACATTATGTGTATGAAAAAGCATTATAGTAAAATGCAACGCATGATCACAGGAAGGTGCAGGTACACTGAAAAATTGACAACTTCATGTATCATGCCTAATAGTACTTTCTTTAAAATTATATTACTAGATAAACCCAGATGAGTAAACAAGATTAAATTACAGTCAATGTGTAAACAATAACTTCAAAATAATTATATTAAGTAAACTACATAACAAAAGTTTTTTTTAAATCGACAACTAAAGTTCTGTTTTTCATCCAAATCGGTTATGTAATCAATAAAGTGAGACTTTCACACAAAAACTATGTGCATTAAACCGATAAAGTTTAAACGATAGCAAACTGATAATTAACATTATTATGAATAACAGACTTGATCACTTTGTTTGTTAAAAATGCTGGTGATCTGACATTATATTGCATACATCCTAAATTAATACATTTCATTGGCCGAATAAGTGGTGCGTATACAAACCAACAAAATGTACATTATGAATGAATACATATCATTAATAGATATGTCAAAGTAGATAATGATCAACCTAGGTTTACATTGACTTAGATGAGCTAAAGTTAAACATTCAGATATGTTACCAATTGACTGAAACGCATACACTCACAAAATCAAATCACCTGTTGTCATTGTAAGCTATTCAGAAAAACAACTTGTTTATCATAAAGGTAAACAGCCACAAACTGAGAACTACTGTCAGTATTTCCATTTTTAAACACATGTTACTGATGCTACTGAATGTTACAACAGCAAGCAAGATATTTTACTACTAGCAGTTAGGAACACTAAGTGATGTTAACAAGCGTGAAACGTTACAAAAGCATCACCTATGGAAGATAAGTTACTAGTGTGCTCACCTACTTACATGCTATTTAAGTGGTTACTGTAAAACGATTTAAATACTATGCAAGAGAATAACATCACAAAACAAACATCGATAACGAAACTATAGATGATTTTCTAACTTCGTAGGACTTAAATATCAGTCAATGAATAAACATGTATCAAAATTCTTGACGATGAATACATTTTATTACCTAGAGCCCCAGGGGAAAAAGTGAATATTTTAAAGAATTAGATGGTTTAAAATAATAAATTCTGTGTCTGTTAATCAATAAAATGTTTATACAAGCTTGATGAAACTGGTATTCATTGACAGATGAAGCAAGATATGGCATTACTATTGTTCACTAATCTAATAATACACTTGAAACTACATTAGCTTGCCTGGTTTCTAACGATAAATGGCAAGATAATAGATGATTGCTTACCAGGGACTAAGGACTCCTGTTCCAGTTTATCTAGAGGTATAATATCCAAATCTACACGACGAAGACGTAAATAACGACTTCCATGCATCAGCTTTAGCACCTTCTTGAGAAAACCAACATAATCTGATAAATTAAGTAACAATAAGATGTTAAGAACAATTATGGAAAGCAGAAAATATCTGTTACGTAAGGTGATGATAGCAAAACTCGAGTGAATTTTACAAAACACGACCACTAGGGACAAAAAATTCATTAGCCTAGAGAATTGTTAGTGTTAAACGTACAACTTCCTCGTTTATAATATGACGGGTTATATGATTAGTAAGAGGTTTACCTGTAAAATGGCTCAGTCCAGTAAGGCGAAGCCACAGAAATCATTAAACTCAAAGGTTTGAGACATCAGTAGACAAGATTCAAAGTTGAAACAAATGTCAATACCGTTGCAATTTACTTGTTTTCTGCATTTAGGCTATGTTCGCATTCTAACCATTTCTTGCGATATGTTTGCTTTTATTATAATTAGTAACAAATGATTTACTATTATTTATTTTCACACAACAGTATTACATACTTCTACATAGCGAACTAATGGCTGCTCAATTGATGTAAGCTTTGTGTAAATAAATAATTAGCATAATTTTAGAGGACGATGTTGCTGAATTTTAGCTTCACTATGAAAGTCAACAGAACAGAGAAGGCGACAGGTAAAATGACAAGTGATTAATATTGTAATAGTTACTCTCATGTATTAATAACATGGATCGTTTCAACTAACCCCTTGGAAATGAATCAGGATCAATGAGCTCCCTAAAAAAGTCGTATGACTCGTCCAAGCGATCAAATTGTTGTGCACTTTTGGTGAACCAGAATTTTAAACAACGATTTTCCTGAAAGCAGTCAAAAGATTGTATACATAAAGATTATATCATTCAAAAAGAAAATTAAAGCGCCTAATAGTAATCTGAAAAGTAACATATATGTGATTTATGACCGACCTATCAACATTCCACTGTTAATAACGAGAAATAAAAATGATGTTAATAAATAAATTCGTAATTAATAGTATATCTATTTATTGGCTATCGATATTATTATTCGAACTCATGTTTTGTTGTACTGATGTAAAATCTGACAAATCGCATCAATGCACATTAAGGACAAGTATTATTGTATTTATAAATGGCTGACTGATTTATGAAGTGCACAAAATAACATGTCTTAGTCGTTTGTGTTAATGGCATGTCTTAACTAACAGGCGAATTTATCGACATATAACTAGTTGACGAGAGCTAATTACTTAGTGGCAAAAGAAAAAAAATTCAAAATGTAATCAAATAACAAACCTGGTAACCAAATACACGCTTCGTTTACATGAGACCGACTATACCAAAATGAGGGTGTTTGGTAAAAGAAACATAAAGAATGCAATATCCAAAAGGATGAAAATGCAATTAATATACGAGATTTTTAGTATTGCTTAATCCGTGATTATAAAGTGGCAAGTAGACTGAATCCATAGACAAAATTATACAAAGAAATCATACATTCAAAATCTGAAATATTAAATGTACGTAAGAATTTAACGTTCAACACGTGGATATCAGCCCTCAAGCGGGATTGTACGGTCAGTATCATAATGCCTCACAGTTACACTATAAACCTGAATGCAGCCTTGATAGAAGATTCTTATGAGAAACACTATACGAAAGAAAACCAAAGAGAAATAAAGAAATAAGTAGTTCCAGAAGTGTGTGTATGCATGATTAACAAAGAACCTGAAATATGAGTATATGGAACCAAGTTGCCATAGCTGTATAGCACCGCAAGATTAAAACCACATTAATAGAAGTTACTTCAATAACAATCATAATAGTAACAAGGGGTGTGAACATATAGAATATGGTTAAGGAAGTGTGGAGAGAAAGTTATGGAATAATTTTAAGCTCACGATCTAAGGGAGGACAATGTGTAGATACATCTGTGCCATTGTAACCGATTCTGGGCCATGTCACCCATTGCTTCCAGCCACTGGTTACGGTATTCGCGAGGACCCCAACCAGGTAGTCTACAGCTACCGATACAACTCAAACTAGCAGTCAGTGACTTCACGGACTGATGCCATGTTTTAGTTTAGCCACTCCTAACTCTCTTCCATCCTGCTCCTATATCAGCCAACATCGAAGCAGACGGTGGTTGGGCATCAGTCACACATGTCCCAACCATTTCGGTTGATGGAGATTCACAGCCTCGTCGATTTATTTACTACCTTTGCCTAACACCTGTTGTCTAACCATGTTATTATTTACTCAGTGATCCTAGATATCGCCAGCGGTGTTTCGAAGATGTCGATGGTCAAGACCTAATAACCTTCGGTTATCGTCTATCCTTAATGTCCACGTCCCACACCCATACAGTAAGACAGAGCGAACTGTTGTGGAGTACACTCTTCCCTTTGTTGAAAGATGAATATCCCGTCTACGCCATAGGTGACGTAAGTTGGCAAAAGCCAGACGAGCCTTTTGAATTTGTACTGAAATTTCGTCAGAGACCAACCCATCAAGGCTAATCAGACTTCCAATATAAGTGAAGTGGTTGACGTGCTCAACTGCCTCACTCCCTATCTTTAGCTCAGGTGTTGACAAAGACCAATCCTGGAGCAATAGTTTGCATTTAGAGGGGGACATGCTTGCATTGGTGCTTATTGCTGTTAAAAGATTCTGCATCTTATTGGCGTCTTCGCCAAACAGAACTATATCATCAGCATATCCTAAGTCAATAAGTGGATATCCTAGTAGGAGATGAATTCCTGTAAAGTTAGAGTGTAATTTCCAACGGCAAATCGACTATGAAATTAAATAAGAATACAGACAGTGGTCAGCCTTGACGGACACCACTTGAGGTTACAAGTTCGGATGACAGTTCGCCATAAGCTCTGACACGACTAACAGTGTTTGAATAGAGAGCCTTAGCCTTAAAAAGATCAATTTACTTTTGGGGTACGCTCTTCAATGAAAGACGCTTCCATAGAACTTCTCGGTATACAAAGTCAAATGCCGCTTTTATGTCAAGAAAAACCACCATTGTTGGGCGCTGAAAAGTATGTCTGTGTTCTAAATCCTGACGAATGGTGAATACCTCGGTCTATACAACCACGACCAGATCTGAAACCAACCTGGTTTTCTCGTATTTGTAGATCACGAGTTGCAGTTCAACGTCTGATAATTATAGAAGCTAGTATTTTAGATACTATATTGGTCAAACTAATACCCCTATGGTTATCGCAGGACGACTTTGACCCTTTCTTATGTTCTGGGACGATTAACAATCGACACCAGTCAGACGGAATTATGTCAAGTTCCCAAAATTTAGTCAAAATATCAATCAGCCATCATAATCCACTGGTTTTTCTTGATATGTTGATTTAAGTCCTTGATAGATGTGGCTGTAGATGCCACAGCTGTTTGGACATCTTGCCAAGCAGTATCTAGTTGAGGCACATCTTTATAATTGCCTAAGTGATTCTCTAGTTGTTCCTGGAATTTAATCATGGCTGTTTCGTTGCTGAACTGAATTTCAATTAGTTTTTCTGCAGTGGTTTTTATTCGCCCAGTAAGATGTAAGCAGATGTGTGCTCGTACTAGAGCATGATCAGAACCTAAACATGTACTCCAGAAAGATCGACAATCTTCTATCGAGCCTATCCAACGGTGACTGATGGCGATATGGTACATTTGAGTCCACCGTCGAGTAGGGCCAGCAGGTCGCCAAGTCAACTGATGTTTCTCCTTATGTTTAAAGTTCGTGTTTGCTAGAAATAAACGATTGCCTTAGCACAGTTGCAGCAGAGAGTCACCGTTTTCTGATCTAGAACACCGAAGTATCCGCCGAGATGTCTTTCAGACTGATTCAAGCTACCTATTTGGGCGTTAAAATCACCAGCCATGAGTGTTAAATCTGAGTGCTTGGCCCTATGAAGAAGTTCAGAAAGTTTTCTGTAAAATTCATCCTTCACTTTATTCGGGCTGCATCAGAGGGATATTAGGTAGAAACAACGAAAAGACAACGGCCTGTGTCCTTATCTCTCAAAGTTCTTACTGAACCATTTAGTAGGACGGCACATAGGCGACTGTCGGCAGGAATCCATTCGAGAAGTCACTGTTCTGCTCTCATATTTAACGCAATACCTACACCGGCTTGCCCGCGAGAAATCGCTGTCGAGTCGCCAGATAAACGAAGACAGTGTATCGAGAAAATTCTTCACTCTGACTAGGTAAGGCTAAGTGAATGATCACACTAGGATACTGTATGCGCGTTTCGGAGACACTACATACATTAATGGCAAGGGATTCTAATGTCTTAGCTAGGGAGGCTTGCTGCCCTATTTGACACAGGCTTCGTACATTTAATGCACCAATCTGAAGTTTGGAGCGTCGTCTTAATATATTCAGGACATTATTTCATAGGCCAGAATCGTTGGCACCGACGACAGAGGAAGAAGTTGAAGATAGGGATTTAGGCTTGAAGGTAGGGGCAGGATAAATATTAGGAATATAAGAAGGAGTTGGATTAAAATGACGGTGATCTTGTGTGTTGTCAGAGGTATGACGGTAGTTATGTCTTCCCAGTCGCCCACACTGTGGAAGGGTTCTTCTTGATGTACCTGAAAAGCAAATTGGGTTAGGGTTGGTCATAAAGACCTGGGGCGTGACCGCAGTGCCCAAGGAACAACTACCTAAGGCCGGTCACACACGGCCTTTCTGAGGGAGGTTTTCGCTATAGCTCCGTAATCGTTGGGGCCTTACTGCCGGAGTCGGGAATCCGTGGAGTAAGATGAAGTGTGCGTTTTTAGGGTCGACCTTTTTTAACCCTGCCCTTCATTTTTAAGAAGATAGCATCGCTGTTATGCTGCTTATCTAAAGAAAACACCTTACTGTCGTCATACCTCTATACAGCCAGCAGTACGGCTTCGTCATCAGACCTTATATTTGCTGCTTTTGGTCTCACCGCTCTTCAACCGACCTGCCTGGCGTGATAGGACTTTGAGGAACGATTGTCCCAGCCAGTATAGCCCAATTGAGTCATCACGATAGGCAAGCCCGACCACCACGTCAAGGTAGCAGCACGGTCGGGATTTTCAGAAGTGACAAAATGCTAGTATCATCTTACCATGTGTTCAAATTAGAATCGCTAGTACAAATATCTCAATAGTAGATTTAACTTGTAAGGACAAAATCCATATTTCAAGAACATGCTACAATTTAATCAACAACTAAGTGGAAACAAGTCTGGAAAATAAGCTAACAGTTCAAGAATTACAATCACAATTTCTGGTGACACAAATGTAGGGGAGGTCTTAATAATTCCTTCTGTCATATGAAGTTAAACATTATACAACCAAAAAGATTATTTTAACTTCTTCGCATTAGGTATCTCTCATCAAAAGTTATTCGGAACTGAACTAAGCCGTAGCAACAGCATCCGCCTATAAAAGTTAAGAAACAGTGATGTTTCGAGTCATAACTTCTACTAATTATTAGGGTAAATTTTGGATCAGAACGTGAAAGACAGTAAATACCTAATATGATTTCGTCTCCAGGTTTAAAAAATTCTACGTACAAATAATAAAGATTAAAACCATCAGCAAAAACATTGACCCCCTCATCAACCGTGTTTATGTTTGTAAAACACATGAACGTAAAACTTAGTGCAACACTGTCTTCCAAACCTTGGTAAATACCAATCTTAAGAAAAAAAGAAAACAATCAGTATTAGTTACTGCATGTGTCTCAGAAGTCCTGTTGTTGAACATAATACACGTAAATTGTAACTGCATCTCTGGTACGTCCATAGGTTCCATTTTTAACTTGCATTCTTTATTTACTATTATACCAGAATGTTGCCCACCAGCGACGTGATGAACCAGACTTTCATCTAGGTTATGTGTACGTTCGAAGCGAATAATTTTCATATTCTCCAAAGTAAATGGGGTCATCACAACATAAGACTGAGTCATATTGTGGTAGATATGTCAAATTAGTCCTACAACTGGAAAGAATAAAAACTGGTACTAGAAAAAGATATATCAACCTTCGCTTGGACTTTAGATAATCGGCTACAAATAAAGGTTAGGATTAAAGTGGAACAAATTTCAGATTTCAACATGTCACGTGTAAACAAAAACAGTTTGTAGCACTCAAAAAGTCTTATCAGATAAAGAATATAAAAAAGCCCGCCACTTTCTTTTAAACAGTGTTAACTCGTCTCGAACTACAAACAGTCAACAGCATTCTGTCGACCAACAGAAGTAAGGTACTGCCATAGAGAAACACCAACTAAACACAAGCAAGAACAGAGAAGTATTAGTGTAGAATCAACTACAAATTCAGAGCGACAGCAAAAAATGACAAGAAGTAGATAACTTACATCTTCATTTGGTAGGGAATGAGCGACAGACTGAAAAACCATTAGGAATATCCTAGATCACGTTGGTGTCCATAAGTGTGGTATATACTTCGCAGTATAGAGGTAGTTAAGTTTTATCATACAATAAGCAAGAGATCGCACCTAAACTAACAAACGGTGAAAGTTTCGATGACAATACCAACTATCTGCGTATTTGAGTCGTTTTGTATACGTGGTGGTTTTCAGCGTACTAAGTTACGTTTGAGTGTTCGATTATTTATCTTTCAAGGAATACCTGCACTTACGGCAGCTTCGCGTAACGCTGGGGTTCATTAGCCAGTTTACACACGATGATGAATCAGTACATGGTTTTCAAAACACTGGCTTTTATGTCACTGCGGAATACGAAGATCTTTGACGATGTGTAGCTCATAACGACGATTGGTAAACTTTAAAAGTTTTTATTACATTTTTATCCAGTCCACAATTCAATTTATGCTAATGAAGTACCATATGTTTATGCACTCTGCTTTTTATAAAATATTTACATGTAAAGGCTAGTAATATAGCCCACCTACTCAGACTGAACTTGTAACTAACAGTTGAAGATCGAATTCTTTAATCTCTAAGTCAATACTTTTTCTCATCAGCATAGTGCATAACTATTAGCCTTTCTTTCTTACTATTTTAACAGCTTGTTTCGATGTATGAAAATTAAAAAACGGATAATTCCAGGTCAGCTTACGCATCAACAACTAAGTGCTTGTAAAGACTGCATGGAAATATTCATTTTCTACTGAAAGTTTATAAACATGTATTTATCAACTGCTATCAACATATTTGCCCATATTGGTACTACCAACCTCGTTTAATTGTAATAATGATTTGTACAACATTACTGTACTCTGGTACATTTGTTTATCTGGTGATTTTTTAAATATAAGGCTTCTCAAATTATGCGGCCTCAATTTCAACTGCTGTTGTCTATGTCGGGGACTAATAACTATTACTATTTACAGTCACTCGAAGGGGTCGCATTGGATCTTGTGTTTCGTGCTCTGTCGTGTCATATACTTTTGACTATAACGCACATGGTTCTGAAACTAGTTTGCATACCAGACTTGTGTCAACTTAACGGAACATACCCTTCTGATAATCATTCCTGGTGTTTCAAGAAAACTAATTTGATACAAATCCTTGATGCACGTATTAATAACAATTATTGACATATATATCTACATATATCTAGCTGCTAACTACTTATATTCTCCCTTCATTTATTGTATTCCAAGGGCATCATATACTTAACAACTGTGATCAAGTTGAAGAAACAGTATCAAGCTAAGGCGATGATACAGACAAACCTGATGAATATCCTTGAATCTCGGTTTACTGAGATTTTTTAGTGAAAGCACTTTAAAAGAGCATGTTTTGGGAAGTGGTCAGATACAAAATTAAAGTAGTATCCAACATTAGACTATACGATTGGGTACACTAATAACTGACATCCCTTTCCGTAAACACAATGACTCCAGAAAAGCCACCGAGTTGTTAAGACTAACTCCCAACACTTTACAGTTGGGACCGTGAAGAAAACAACCCCTATGTTATTCAGACTACCAGAACCACTTATTTCTAAGGAAATATTAGGACACCACGAAAAGAATCCAAAATAAGAACCACCGCGAGATTGATTGCACCTCTTGCACTAATGTATACAAAAGACAAGAAGTTAAAATCAGATGGGTGGCTAACGAGCTCGGGACTTGATAAGAAGAATTTAGATGTTATTCACAACGACTATAGATAATCAAAGTTCGGACAACCAAGAAAATTAACTAAATCCTATCTGCTATTTAGATCGACTAATTATAAAATACTTATACTGGTTATCCTATTCCACTAAACGGTGTTCAAGCGACCACTAAGATTTGTGATATCTTGCAAAAACACAATATCAGATGAATGTGTCACGAAGTTGCCTTACCTGTGTCAATAATACACCATCAAACTTATGTACATTAAATATAATCTGTCTTCAAATAATGATTCAAGATTTAAACACTCGACTCGGAGACATGAGACTAACCTACTTAAAAACACGAGTTCGTGCCAGAATATTAAAAATCTTCTTGGCCTTGACGAAACACAGAAAAAGTGAATTAACAAAACAAATTCAGTTCATGTCTAACAAACTCTTTCCGATAAACATATAAAATATAGAATTTCATAATTTTAAACAGAAGTATATTGCATTTTTAAGAATTAAGGAAAGTCTTAAACGTTGTCTGCGAAAATAAGCGAACTATTTTTTTCCAAGAGGTCTGAATTTTAGTGGTTTTCAAGAGAGATAGGGCCTCTTGTGTCTTTTCTGAAAGTGAGAGGTGAAAAAAAAGGCTAAGTTCAGGAGTAATTATTGGGAAACTTTTCAATTACTGTATCTTGATATCCGCATAATGCAAATGAACGACCATACTCAAATTAAAAATTTCGACAGAAAATGTCCTTACTATCTCTTTCTGTTGAACAACATACGATACTCTAGGAGTATCCTCCGACTGGCGATTCTTTGTCAATTAAGCCAACTTAGTTATAGAGTTTGTGTCTAGTACTTGAAATTGTTTGACACCTAGGCTTTCACATATGTTTACAAAATATACCTAATACCTTACCTCAAAAGTACTTCATACATGTCCCCCACTAATCTCAAGCATGATATTACTTCATGAGAGCTCTTTTAAAAAAAACAGCCAGATAGGTACTAGACTAAAATTAAAATCTACGTAGCCGGACTCGAAGTATTAAGTTTGTATCCTGTTCAGTGCGGGAGGGCCAGTGAGTGGGGGATATGATTCTGATGTGTCGTATGACCCAGAACCTACGTCACTCCAACGGGACATAGTAAAGATCTCTTCAAGGTGTAATCTTAGGATATACTCATATTTGTAATGAATAGTTCCAAAGCCAGGCTACATATCGTCTTATGGAAGAAGCACTTAGAAATTAAAACCTTCATTGTCTTCTGTGGTTTCGTAGACGAAAAATTGTACGTCTTTGACACCCCTGTGTGCCGACCTTCGTACCATACTGTTCTTAGTTTTACTACACTATTTATATACCATATTTAATACATGCTGTATCTATAGTCAGACTAAGAAGACAATATTAATGAACGGAGTCAGGCTGTCGATGCAGGTTAACTGTATACTTACTATCCTTAGATTTGTTCGACGTACATAAATGTTCAGTCCAATACTAATACCTTTTTTGGAATTGTCTACTAGCGTGTGCTATCTTAAGCTCCCCAAGTACCTCCCCCACTCCAAGGGTATAACAGTCAATTATGCCTAGGTTTTGTTTTCTGTAGGAAGTGCGACACTTGGACTAACAAGTCTATCTGTGCATATAAATAAATAGATAACTCTTATTCTCAAGTATCATTTTGCACATAAGAACTTATCAGTTTACAGGCATGATTAGAATGATATGGGTTTACAAACACAACGATTTCGATAAAGTATCACCATCAGGACATTCAAAACTTATGAAGATATGAACTTGAGCGTAGAAGAGAAGTCAATGATATTGCGCCAGTAGGTTCCATACTTGCTTTGTACATTATCATCTACAACTACAGAGAAGACAGAGAGATCACAAAACTACAGCACTGATATCCTGAAACGAATAGGCAAAAATTAGTGTTTATACGGGTTTACCACTAATGCTTATAAATGGATCAAAAAGGAAGAACACTAGCATATGACTACGACAGATGAACGGTATTCACACACTTAAAGTCCCTATTCTTTCGCTGGTGAAGTAAGAAACTATATTTCGTGTGAACATTTTTAATGTGACATCAGCAAAGGTAAAATTACCAACATGTCATACAAGTGAAAAAGTGAATCTGTTTGCTGAATAGGTTGGGGCAAATCGTTCAAGATTCGCTAAACCATATTTATAAAATAATTTATATAAAGAGTAGATTTGGAAAGTAAAATTTTTATTTTTGTAGCTAAATCGCGCAGGTTATAACAAGAAAGTTTCTCGAGGTGAATTGTATTAGACGATGGAAACTCTAATTTGTTCAAAATGTTCCAAAAGAAAATTAGGTTTAACTTGAGTCAGCGCCTCTATAGAGTATCTAGTACCACCCCAGCGCAATTATTACGATTCACTAAGAGCGTATTTCATCTACAGGTACTATGTGATTATACGTTTTCCGTGGCCTTACCATGTATCCTACCCAAGTCCCTGTCACTTACTTACTTACGCTCATCACCCCTTAGAGAGAAAGCAAAGGCTGCTCACTAGTATTCTCCATTGAACTCTGTCCTATGCAATCCTTCCCAGCTGTTTCCCGTTGCTGTTCATCCTTTTGATATCTGCTACCAATTCTCGACACTGTGTTCTTTGGACTTTCTCTTTTCCATTTCCAAACACGATGCCAAGTTAGTGTTTGCCTCGTGATGTAATCTGATGAGTTGCGTAATGTATGTCCTGTCCTTTCCAATGTTTTTTTCTTAATTTTCTATGCCAATCAAAGTTGGTTCGTTTTCCCCCATAATAGGCTGTTGCCGATAGTTTACGACCAACGGACAGTCAGCATTTTGCCTAAACAGTTATTTATAACTACTTGTACCCTTCTGACAATATTTGAAGTAGCTCTCCACGTTTCAGCTACATACATGAGGACTATATTGACGTTCGAACTGAAGATTCTGACTTTGAAGTTTGTTGACAGTTGTGTTGAGTCCCATATGTTCTTCAACTGTAGGAATGCTGCCGTTGCCATTGCAGATCCTTGCCCTTACATCTGTATCGGGTCCTCATTGTTCATCGATGATGCTTCCCAAGTGCGTTAAAGTATCCACTTCTTCCAGAGTTTCACCATCAAGTTCATTTGGGTTAGTTTTCCTTGCGTTATATTTGTGAATCCTGTTCTTTTCTTTATGTATGTTTAGGCCTCTTGATGGTGAGATCGCTTCTACGTTGGTTGTCTTCACTTACATTTGCTGTTGTGTATAAGCTAGAAGAGCAAGATCATCCGTGAAGTCCAAATCGAGTCGCATGTTACTGGTCCACTGAATTTCGCGTATCCACTCAAATATGGAGGTCTTCATGATCCAGTCAACCACTAGAAGGAAAGAGAAAAGGCGAGAGTAGTGTAGTATATGTTTAAGCTTACAAATAACCTTTCAAGTGATTTCCGCGAGACTGTCGATTCAGAGTCTTGGCTTAACTGCAGTCAATACAGAAAGAACTAGGCACTATATTATATCTATTTCTAAAACATAAATTAACGCAATTACTACAATTACATAATCGCTACAGCCAGTCAGAAATGGAATAGAAATACGCATTCCGAACAGTGATGGAAAATGCGTCAAAATGAAAAATTGTGATTAAAGTCATGTTTATAAAGATAATACAGTTCTATGCTTGGTTTTCAAGCAAAGATAATCTATAAAATCAAATCGAGTACATGTTGTGGGCGTTTAAATCGATGTCATTGGTCAGGTTAATTATGAACACAATTAACAAGCTACCATGTCTGACAACAGTCCCCACTGGGAATGCATCTGTCAGCTGTCCTCCATGCACGATTTTGCACTGTAATCCGTCGTAAGAATTCCGGATGATGTTGACGAGTTACTGTGGTACGCCGTAGTGTCGAAAATAGTTTCCGTAGCGATCTCCTGTCTACACTGTCAAACGCCTTCTCATAGTCACTAAAATTGATGTATAGTGACGAGTTCCATTCAATTGATTGTTCAACGATGATCCGTAGTGTTGCGATTTGGTTTGTGCATGACCGATCCTTACGGAAACCAGCCTGTTGATCTCAAAGTTGAGTATACACTCAGTCTTTCATTCTGTTCAACAAAATTCTGTTGAAGACCTTTCCTGGTACTAACAACAGTGTGATCTTTCTGTAGTTCTAACATTTGCTCAAATCTCCTGTCTTTGGTATTTTAATAAGTAGTAGTTCCTTTCAGTCTACCGGCACTTGTTCTTCCTCCAGATCCTCTTGAATAAAACGTGGGGCATCCTCGCCGTTGCCTATGTCTGACTTGAGTGCTTCGGCTGGTATATTGTCAGGTCCTTCTGCTTTCCTCCTTTTGATCTGTCTGATGGCTATCTTGATTTCTTCCATCGTTGGTGGATTAACATCTATCGGTAGGTCCGTAGACGCTGCTTCGATGTCTAGTGGGTTCGGTTGAACTGGCCTATTCAAGAGTTCCTCAAAGTGTTCTACCCATCTGTTCCTTAGTTCTTGAATCTCGGTGATTAGCTTCCCTTCTTTGTTCCTGACTGATCGCTCTGGTTTACTATATTTCCCTGCCAGTTTCTTCGTTGTGTCGTATAGCTGTTTTATATTTCCTTCTCTTGCAGCTTTTTCTGCTGTCGTTGCAAGGCCTTCGATGTACTTCTGTTTATCGGCTCTAATGATCTTTTTAACTTGCTTATTTGCTTCTTTGTATTCAGTTTGTACTTTGATGTTTTCTTCTCTAGTTCGGCTGTTGTTGATTTCTGCCTTCTTGTTCCTCCTTTTTTGAATTTTGTTTAGAGTCTCAGTGGAAATCCATTACTTATTATAGTGTTTCTTGCGGCCCAGAGCCTCTTGACAAGTTGAAGTTAGTGCCTCTTTGATTCCTTTTCAGTTGTTCTCCACAGTGGTTTCTTCCTCCTTCAGCAGATCTTGTAAGGCTTGAAACCTGTTACTGAAAGTTATTTTGAATTCCTTGAGTTCGTCAGTATCCCGAAGAGAGGCTGTATTGAACCTTTTTAATGCTGTTGCTCCAGTTATCTATTGCTTCTTTAGCTTCAGCTTCATTTTGGCAACCACTAGGTGGTGGTCTGAAGCTACATCAGCTCCTCTCCTGGTTCTCACATCTTCCATTGATCTTCTGAATTTTTTATTGATGCATATATGATCAATTTGATTCTCCGTAGTATGATCCGGTAAGACCCATGTAACCATTGTGTATGCGTTTGTGATGGTATATTGTACCACCTATGACCATTTTGTTGAAAGCGCATAGATTTGTAAATCATTCACCATTCTGATTTCTTTCTCCCGGTCCTTGTTGTCCCATGATGTTTTCGTATCCGGTGTTGTCAATTCCGACTTTGGCGTTTAAGTCTCCCATTAGGATTGTCAGACCCTTCCCTGGACACATCGCTGTAATTGACTGCAGCCTATCATAAAACTGATCATTGTCCTCGTCGTTACCGTCGCTGGTGGGTGCATAACATTGGATGATGTTCATTGTGGTCCCCTTCTTCATTGTCTTGAAAGATGCGTTGATGGTCCTAGGTTCATGCGGTTCTCATCCTACAAGTGTATTGCGCGCTTTCTTGGGCAGCATCAGAGTAACTCCTTGGGTGTGTGAAGCATTTTCTTCTTCGTGATCAGAGTATAGTAGCATCTCTCCCGTAGCTAATGTTTTCTGTCTAGTTTCAGTTTAGTGGGTTTTGCTATTCCGAGCACAGTCAGGTTGTATCTCTTCATTTCTGCTGCTGTCTGATTGATCTTCCCTGTCTCCACATTGTCCGAACATTCCATGTACCTATTAAAAATTTCTCTCCAGTCGTTAGAAGGGGGCATCGGCCTCATGACTTCCGAAGAATCTCGGCTTTCATCATGAAGCGTCATAAACATTCCTTCCACTCCCAGGGCAGAGTTTAAATGATTTAGTTTGTTTATTCTGGTTAGCGTTTTTAAGCTAGCTTGTATTTTACGAGATAGGGATGCTAGCCCAATGCATAACCCTCCTTCTTTACTCTGGCTTTGGCTCGGCAGTATTCCTAGCCAATGACGGAGTTACTCAAGCCACTTAGAGCAGTCGAAATGCTAGAGCGACTTCGCATATCACTTCGAGGGTTGACGTCGTATGAATTAATAATGGTTTGCAAACTTAATTTAAGAGACGATTTAGTTACAAACAATAAAAAAAAGTCTAATGACGAAGTCGTGTGCCAGACAGCTGTTTCGGGTAGAACAGAGCAAGCTTAGTTTGAAACAGATGTGCGTTGTAGAAAGTCTCTTAATAATTCATCAGACACTCAGTTTCCTTCTAACCAACCGAAGTTTTATTTATTGTAAAAGATAATGCCTATATACAGTCTCTCATAGTACCGTAGCCTCTCAAATGAATTGTCTAACGACAATATAGGCCTTTGTTTCAGGCATGAATAAATGCCACAAATAATATTTACTTTTTGTTCATGGATGCAAAACATGTGTTGTTTTCAATGAATCTCACTGACGGGTATGTGGACACATATGATTACTTTTATGATTGCATAAATGGTTGACCGATATATTTAACTTGTGGTGATTGAAATGACAAATACTCACAAGCTTGATTGACCGATTCGATGCCTCACTAGGCCGATACCCAGAAGTCAAGATAAATGAAGAGCAAATATTTGTCATTTAATAAACAAAGATAGCACACCTATATATTAAGTATATACAAAATGAGCATGACCAGCATTCACTAAAATCACCAATGATTATCAGATATTGATTTCGTAGTCTACATGAAAACGTATATGATTAAGACATAGATATCAGGCCCACTTATTCCTCAGCGTATCATTTTAGATGTCAAGTTGAATCTATACCGTTTAACCATGGTTTACGGAAAATAGCCTAACGAATGAAGACATTATTTACTAAACAATAATGCCAAAAAACTAGAACAACTAGTTTTTATTACAGGGGTAAACGATATCTTCCGTTTTGTATATGAACAGTTTCGTAACGAGGATTTGAATCGTCCTTAGGTTCAACTGCATCAAAAAGCACTTAAAAACAGGAATAATAGTTTGCGTTAGTCGATCCAAACTCTTGGTTTGGAATTTTACTGTCGCGCATATTTGAATACTAATAGCAGGCAGTGATTTACTGGAACACTGTAACCTTTTCTTACAACCCAGCTAACACAGGTAACTAGAATGCAGTACAGGTAGAGTATACTATTTTCACACTTAAAATGACCTTGCTTACTTAAGGGGTGGGTTAATTGTCAATCCAATTCATCGACTACGACAACGATAACACATAGGGGTTAGGTATTTTATCAACCTTACAACCCAACGTTTCGACCTACTTTAAATTACGTATCTCTTGGTCTTACAGCACTTTTGAACTTAGGTTCAGAAATAGGATTGGGACTTAAGGCTGGAAATAGCATTCATCTGATGGATCATTATTAGCCATGGGGTTTAGAACTTATGGACAAAACTCGTGTTTCGCGTAAAATCTGGTAACATATGTGGAAGGTTTCACTCTGATTACAGATATGGATGATTCGTAGTTTTTTGGACCGAAACTGAACATAACGGTATCATGGTAGCTGCCTTCGGAGTTCACCTCCGCATCTACGTTGAATGAGTTAAGGTCATTTGTAAAGACTAAATCAATATACTTTTGAATAGAGTTGTACTATAGACATTTTTAGCCCATAAACCTTGATTTAAATGTTTTGTAAAAACATCATAACATATTGGAACCATAATATTTGAGGCTTAATAAAGTCCTTACATAAAAGCAAATAAATATGACTGCTCGCGTTGTGAAAAGACCAACTGGGTAAGCAACTGTACATTTGGTGAAAACGGGGAACGTCATAGAATACTAAATATATATTACTTCTAATCACCAACTTGCACATCCTTCGTGCTCTCTGCTCCGTGCAGGTTGCAGGCTTGTTTCCATTGGTTGTCCTCGATTATCGTATGTGTTCTAATCACACTTTACTCCTTGCCACCTCGTAACTCGCCTCATATGCAGTTTACTGATTCTTTCCAATTTCATACGACGTTCTGCCATCTACTACTTATGGACGACCTTATGAGTAGTGTCCACCACAGTATGTGGCAACAAAGAGACCAGTTTGAAACTGTTTGTTAGTAGGCTGATGTCCTCTATTGAAACCTTGGTCTACTGGTATACGCTGCTGTATAACTAAGATACCAAAACCTGGGTTCATGCACAACCCACAGGGAGTTTTACAATTATTTAAAGCCTGATGTTTCAAACAAAGGTAAGCTGGATTGTAGTTAAAAGCAAGGACGCGTTTCGCCCTATTGTAGACTTGTCAGCTGGGTGTACCTGCATTCCAGTGTTAATGTTTACATCGGTACTCGAACCCAGTTCGTTTTGTGCCAAAGGCCACCGAGTTTATCACCAGGCTACTATGTCCAGACAGTTATACATGTACAGCAGCCATGTGCATATAAGTAGGTTGCATTCGGATCTTCCAGTCGATTTGATGTGGAAGTGAGTAACACTGAGCTAACACATATAAAACAACCTATACTACATTCATGTACTCTGTCACTACAATGTTATAATTATCAGGCAGTATACTCTAATCAGGAGTAAGGGTAGTCTATGTTTCCTTCATAGTGATAAACAAAGGTTGACAGAGTGATGCAAGCAGCACTGAATCTATCATTTTGCCACAGTGACCTGGTGTTTATTCAATATAATTCGAATGAGCTGCTCGTCACGTTGAGGTAATTGGCAATATTAAAAGTGAAGGGACCGTGATTAAAATTACGAATCAGATTCGATGACTGGTGGGTTCAGTGGTGCTGGTCTATTCAAGAGTTCTTAAAAGTGTTCTACCCACCTATTTTTTTGTTGATGGACTTCAGTGATTGATTTGCCAACCTTGTTTTGGATTTGCCGTTCTGGCTTACTGAATTTCCCAGCTTATTTCTTCATTATATCGTATTGGAGCCTCATGTTTCCTTCCCTTGCAGCTTTTTCCGCCATCATGGCTAGGTCCTCAACATATTTCCGTTCATGCGATCTAATGTTCCTCTTCACTTTCTTGTTGACTTCGATGTATTCTGCCTGTGCCTTGGCTTTCTCTGTTCTTGTTCGGCTGTTATTATTTGCTATCTTGCTCATCCTTTCTTCAATCTTATCCAGAGTACCAGTAGAGATCCATTTCTTATGGTAGCGCTTCTTTCGACCCAAAACCTCCTGACACGTTGAAGTTATTGTATCCTTAGTCTCTTTCCAGTTGTCTTCCATATTAGTTTCACTTTTTTCTAGTGGATCATGAAATGCTTGAAATTTATTATTGAGAGTTACTCTGAATTTGTTGCGTTTGTTAGTATCCCGGAGATGGGCTGTGTTAAACTTTTGTAATACTGCTACTCTAGTTGTTCAGTGCTTTTTAGCTTCAGATTCACTAACTGAAAACAGTCATCTTACATTTAAAAGTTTTGACTATATTTCGCGCTTCACATATGGATTCTCTTATTCAATTTTTCGATTTTTAAAAAGTTCTATAAATACGCATATGACTTTTGATTTATCCGATTAAGTTCTAACAATTTATTACATTTATAACACGATATCATCGAATTGCCTCTCCCTGTGGTGCCTCCTTAGCATACCTGATACTTGTTAGTGCAAACAATCACGAGATTACGGTAGTACTTCAATACAGCGTATGCACAGTAATCTAATATCAGCAACCATGCCGACCTCACGACTAGCAGTAATTCGCACGTGGTGGTAACAAGATCAAATTCGTTTAACAAGGCCATAAGCAGTAACCTCAGGGCTTGTGTACTAGTCCTATTAATGAGCTTACTCAAGGACTACTTTTCGACGCGGTGGACGCTCTTCAGCGTCAACTAGTATCAAGAAAACACATGGAAAATGTAAACCAGGGTTGTCATCGCAGGGAACTAAGTGGGGTTACATAACTGCATAGACTGCTGTGCGTCAGTGGGGAACAGGGATCAAATTTTCGAGTTCAACTTCTGCAACCAACGGGTGTACTACTCATGCGACATGACGATAAGTGGCCACTACTTCCTGTACTTTTGGTATATATGTCCAGGTTATAGAATGAACCTGACTAGATCAATTTTGATAAAAAAAAAGGACATACATCCACATCTAAAACGCACTGTTCAGACACATAGAAGCGTACGATCAAAACAATTTAGGCCAGGGAATATATTTTAACATCCATGGACATCGATCCCATTACATCTACTGTACTGCTCGCAAGTATGTCAGAAATGTGGGCAGCCAGTGACATAATCAGCCACTGGTTACGTGAATGATTGCTGCCATCAATCAATAATCCCCTTTAATGTCAACTATCTTGAGAAAATTTATTGAAAAGCCGAAATGCCTGTAACAAATTTTAATGGCACGAATTTTTGTAGCATTTTAGAGATAGATTTAAAACTAACCAGGTTATACTGCTTATATAGCAATCTTTACTATGCTAAGGAAAATCCTTCACCACTTACTGAACTTCTGGACTCAGTAGAAGTATCAAAAGGAATCCTTCTGGTCTTCTAAAAACTTTTATCCCGTAATTCTTACAGATTAAAGTTAGATACGATATACCATAGACTACGAGGCAGTTATTTGATGCTAAAGAAGCCGAACAATTTGAACCTCTAGCCATGGTGGTTCACGTTGTACTGGAATAACTCAACAGAGACCTGGATGAACACTTTCGTAATGACCTGTTGCAATCGCAGTAATAGTGGCCGGCAGACACGTGTAAGAATCGTACGCCCACTCCAGCTGTATGGCTATTAACTTTTGGGTCCCAGACAACTCAAACTCAATGCTTAAGACATTGTATTGTACTAAGCACGACACGCAGCGACAGAATTACTAGGTACCAACGTCAGAAAGCTACTAATAATCACATTAAGGCAACTGTATCGGTAAAATTAGGTAGCCACCTGTCCCAAACATCAACCAAGTCATTGTGAGAAAAATACACTTAACAAGCCTCCAAAAATCTTCCATAGGCCCCTTTTTCTGAACTTTATTTTATTTAGACACAGAAATGAGTTGCTATCCATGTAAGCAGCCTAATCAACGCAGTTTTCTGTAGGCTCATTACCTACACCAAGCTAACGGAGATAAAAGTGTCCACTCAGCATAACATTTGAATTGGATACATTGGTTGCCTGGTTAGAAAAATAAACCACTCACCCACCACACTTCCCATTTATGGCTGTGATACGGTAATCTAAGCAGCATCATAGACGTAAAGCTTCAGATACAATTAAACGCTAATTACTGGAGACCTCAACACTCCGGTTGAAAGGGACAAAACCAAAGAATAATTTTTAAAATAGATAATAATATCCAGCACACAATTAGGGTTAATTGAGTATGCGGAATGAAATGCATGGGAAGAGTCTCAGACCGTAAGAATTCGTAGCCGGAGTACCTGCAGTCCAACAATTGACTACCCATCATAAATTTTAAAACCATCACCCTAACTGGATAGTACTAAAAAAGTGCTAAGAAGAGGAGAAACTAGTTATTTTTCATGTGATTTTGCTTTTATTTAATTGTAAAGTGAGCGGGAAACCGGACTGCTTTCACTTTTCCTCCCGCTGACCTTGCTTAACTGTGATTGGTGTAATGTCATTTTAGTAGCTAATTACTCCGTTTTTCCCCAAGGTAGTTTTGTATCTATATATACAGATTGGAATTGTAATAGAATCGAATCTTCCTGGTGCTTCTTTGGGGTTCTTGATTTTTGTTTTGGGGGTTAAGTAATCAGTAAATCGAGTCGTTGGTCACGGTTGCTAGTATCAGTTGGCGCAGATAAGTTTCCGGTTAGAGTTGCGGTTAGTTCCTGCATAGCAGTAGGCGTCATTATTATTTTTATAATATTCCGACATATCAATTGGCGACGGGTGATGGTGACTGTGGATCCTACTAAAATGGATTCGTTGTTGGATGAACAACTCAAACTAATGAAGCTTTTCACGAGCCTGAATTCTAAGCTTGAATCATCCTCGAATGTTCCAGTCCCTGACTCTGCACTTTCAATTGATGGAATTATTAATAGTATTGCTGAATTTAATTATGATCCAGAAGCTAATGTTACTTTTGATACCTGGTTCCGGAGATATGAAGATTTGTTCACGTATGATTTAGCTTCACAGGACGATGCATGGAAAATACGCCTACTTCTCAGAAAGCTTGGTGCAGCAGAACTTGACAAATACTGCAACCTAATTTTACCTCAAAATCCTCGAGATAGAACATTCTCTAAAACCTGCTCAACTCTCAGTCAACACTTTGGTGACAATTCTTCTCTATTCAATATTAGATATCGTTGCCTAAAGTTAAAAATGAATGAATCAGATGATTTCTTAACTCATGTTGGAGTTGTTAACAGAGAATGTGAACGGTTTAAATTAAAAGATCTATCGGAGAACCAATTTAAATCGTTAATGCTCATCTGCAGCCTACAGTCAGAAAAATTCGCTGATATTCGAACGCGATTGCTTCACCGTCTTGACCAAGAACCAACATTGTCTCTAAATGACATTGCCGCAGAATATCAACGACTGACCAATTTAAAGCATGATACTGCACTTGTCCAGTCTGGTTGTAATGGTGACACTGAAGTTCATGCTGTTCGTCGAAAACCTAATTCTCATAAAGTCACTCCAGCAACCACCTCAACTTATTGTGATAAAGCAGCCGAAAAGAAGAATATTACTCCCCCATCTAGATGCTGGAACTGTGATGGATGGCATTTTGCCAAGTTTTGTCCATTTAAGAACTATCGTTGCAGAAAGTGTAACAGACTGGGACACAAAGAAACTTTGTGCAGGCAGAAAGATATACGCACTCGATCACGTTCCAGAAGAAGATTCCATTCCCCGAGTAAGCCGGCTGAGTCACTTTCAGTATCCACCCTGAATCACGCTCATCAGAGACCAGCCAGAAAGTACGTTTCTGTTCGGATAAATGGTCATACGGTAAGCCTCCAACTTGATACAGCATCTGATATTACTATTATTTCTAGAAAAACATGGATTAAAATTGGGAAACCTGTGCTACACCCTACAGAACAACTCGCCATAAGTGCATCAGGCGATCGTTTGGTGATCATTGGCAAAATTGTATGCTCAGTGTCATTCAACGAAATAACCACGGATGGAATATGTTATGTGGTTAACAACAATCTTAACTTGTTGGGGTTAGATTGGATTACTGACCTGAAACTAGATGCTGTTCCACTAAGCACCTATCCTACGAAGAGTGAAGAGTCGGTGATTGCCACCATCGATACGAGAGATTACGCTAAAGAAAGTTTCAGGCATGCTGTGAGAGCACTTACTGTTACCACACAGAAAGTTGCTGAATTCACAAGAAGAGATAAAACGATTCAACGAGCATCAAAAAACCCATCGAAGGTGGAACCAGTAAGCTGGCCTGTTCCTGCGAGTCCATGGAGCAGAGTACATTTAGATTTTGCCGGGCCCATGTCAGGAGTCTACTACTTGGTGTTAGTAGACGCATATTCGAAATGGCCAGAGATCCATCCTGTAGTTCCTCCGACCACGCAGAAAACCCTGGAAACATTGAGGAAGATATTCGCGTGTCATGGGTTTCCAGAGACACTAGTCACTGATAACGGGTCCCAGTTTACGTCACAGATTTTCAGTGAATTCTGTCGAGAAAACGCTGTCACACATATTCGCTCCCCACCGTACCATCCGCAATCAAATGGACAAGCGGAGAGGTTTGTGGATACCTTCAAAAGAGCTGTACTTAAGGCAAAGGGGGAGGGAAGCCTAGCAGAAATTATTCAGCGTTTTCTACTTGTATATAGAAGTACCCCAAACAACAGTGCTCCAGAACAGAAATCACCAGCAGAAGCACTCATGGGTCGGAAACTGAGAACGATGAATGAGGTAATGAGGCCGGCAAAAGTAAAAAGCAACGATGATGATATCTATAGAAACGGCACGCAGGTGTACGTAAGGAACTACAGACCAGGAAGCGAGAAATGGAAAAACGGAGTAATTAAAGGTAAAAGAGGAAAGGTGATGTATGAAGTAGCAGTGGGAGGACAAATATGGATCCGACATCGCAACCAGCTGCGAAGAAGGTTTGGTGAACGAAAAGCAGATGAACCGAACCTAGCGCTTGAACTTCTTCTTGACACTTTCAAGCTCCCCACGGAGAAACCAACATTAATTGCAGCAAACAACAAGAAAGGAGCATCCGAAGAACAACAGCCAATAAGACGGAGTGAAAGAAAACGAAGAGCCACAGTGAAGTTCCAGGAAAGCGAACTTTTCTCAAAAAGGGGAGGTGCTAAGAAGAGGAGAAACTAGTTATTTTTCATGTGATTTTGCTATTTTTTATTTAATTGTAAAGTGAGCGGAAACCGGTACTGCTTTTCATTTCCTCCGCTGGACCTTGCTAACTGTGATTGGTTGTAATGTCATTTTAGTATGCTAATTACTCCGTTTTTCCCAAGGTCGTTTTTGTATCTATATATACAGACTTGAATTGTAATAGAATCGAATCTTCCTGGTGCTTCTTTGGTGTTCTTGATTTTGTTTTGGGGTGAGTAATCAGTATCGAGTCGTTGGTCACGGTTGCTAGTATCAGTTGGCGCAGATAAGTTTCCGGTTAGAGTTGCGGTTAGTTCCTGCATAGCAGTAGGCGTTATTATTATTTTTATAATATTCCGACATATCAAAAAGTCAATTTATAAAAATGTCACGGATTAATAACCGTTTCAGAAAGAAAATCCGCACATCTGCGATTCTTATGAAAAATTTCAAACAAAGATGCACGTTTATATATGCATAGCTGAATTTAAAAAAAATGATAATGTGATTTTCATTTGCCAGATTTGCCAAGGCTGGTTCAGTTGGATAAGCAGATATCTTCTAAATGTCAACCTTAAGGATCTGAGATTGAATGAGTAACATCAAGACAGTTTGTACAAGATCACAACGACTGGTGACGTTTTATTTACTTGCGATTAGATGATGGTTCAATAGGATCCTTTTTGGGGCGTTATAAATATGACTGTGAGATGGAGTTGGGGTGTTGTAATAGTGTCTGTCGACTGCTGATAAAACTAGAGGTTGCTGGTATTCAGATTAGCACCAACGATTGACACAACGGACATTATGAAGAAAATAATTAAAGGTACACAGGAATAAGTGACGGCTGGTCAGAATACAGTTGTATTCGACTCACCATGGTCAACAACGAATCCACAAAATATGAAATTTCAATCAACTTACGGAGGTGGATTTAAACAAATATTCTCTAAACCAGGTTTATCTAAACAAAAAAAGAAGACAAGCCCTTTTTACAGAAAAGATCGACAAAAATATACAGCAATCATTGCGTTCAGTTGTTAAACAGACTGTTTAAACTGTGGTATATAGAGATAATGGAATACGAAACGTTATTTAAAATTGGCTATTTATGTAACGTCAAGACCTTAAAACGATATTAAGACACCAGAAAATTGCAGGGTAGGTTCAAGCCGCCATATCTAAGGATAGAATTATGACGATTGCATAATATGAAGCGCCCTTTAAGTGTTGAATAAACAGAAAAAAAATAGCATGACGGATCGGCAGTATTATGGCAGCTATACTTTCCTAATTATTTTATCAATCGACAGAGTATAACTATCTAAACTGGTGAAGATTTTGGTACAAAAGTTCGTTTAGAAATAATTGCTTTGTTATCTTTGATAAGCTGGCTATCACGGAAGATTACAATAGTAGAGTTTAGACTGGTTTGCTGAGTAAGATGGAGTTTAGGATAGAGTAGATTTTGAGAAGTTGCTGTAGTTATAAAGGGAACTTGATGGTTTTAAATTTAGACCAGTGTGGCACTAAATGCAATTAATTGTTATGTATTTGGGTAATATTTTTAATCAATTTTAACTAACTATGTATCGGGATCATAGTCTGTATCGCAAAGGTCCAAATTAACTTGCAGTGGGACTGCTTAATAGATAGGCAGTGCCAATTAGACTTTATGTGTGAGTCCGAGTAGCAGATAATGGAGCATTTTAATCATAATTATCGAATCCTTGCTCTCGTCAGAACCGTATTATGTAGCCATAAACATAGAACAGATTCCACCTTGTAGACAAGAGGAGTTAGAAATTATACCAAGCACAATCATGTCTGCTGACCGGAAGCTTCAACCTCCCTTTTTTATGTTGTGAAGTTAGTGGATTTACAAGATCGGCGCAAAATATGTTGTAATCGATACTCAACGACACTAGTTCTGCTTTGGTCAACTTTCACGTCTGCATTAGATCCTCGTTGTTTGTCGATGATGCTGCCCAGGCATATAAAAGTTTCCACATCTTCCAGAGTTTCTACGTCTAGTATTATTTTCTTGGTGTACATTGTGTTGTATCGAAGAATTTCGCTCTTTTTCTTGTGATTGTTGGGACTGCTGCTACTATAGACATCTTTACTTCTATTTATTGCCGAGTGTGAGATAGAAGGGTTAGATCATCTGCGAATCCCGAATCGCCTAGCTGCATCCAGGCTGCCCACTGTATTCCGTCCTTCCCCTGGGATGCTGAGGTTTTCATAATCCCGTTGATCACCAGAAAGAAGTGAAAGAGTGAGAGTAAGCAGCCTTGTCTGATACTGGTCCCCACTTAGAGCGAATCTGTGGGCTGGCCCCCATGCACGATTTTTCAGTGTTGTTCATCGTAAGAATTCCATATGATATTGGCTATCTTTATGGGTATACAATAATATTAAGGAGGGTTTCATAATATTCTCCTATCCAGGCTATCAAATGTTTTCCCACAGTCAAGGAAGTTGGTGTGGGGTGATGAGTTCCATTCAATGGATCGTTCAACAATGATCTGTAGTGCCGCGATTTGTTCGGTAGACGATTGATCCTCACTGAATGCAGTAAATTAATGTGTACGTTGGTCCTTTACTGGATCTCTTATTTTGTTCACCCTCCTGAATCTTTCTGAGGAAACTTTCTAGTGCATCTTCTATATCTCTCTTCAGTTCCTCACTTCATAAGTTGTTCTGCTCTGCTGATTTACCACTCATGATTTGTCAGATGGCCATTTCGATTTCTTTTGTCGTTTATGGGTAGGCATTTATTAGAAGATCTGTATATGCTGCTTCGATGGCTGGTGGGTTTAATGGGGCCAGTCTATTCAGGAGTTCTTCAAAGTGCTCTATACACCTGTTTAACTGATTTAAGCCTAGTACACGCCCTTAAATTACTGCCAGCTTCGATCACGAATAATGGTGGAGGGCCAGGCATGTAGTCAGTAAACGCATTCTGTTACAACAACCTCGCTGAAAAAAACGTTAACCAGAAAAACCTTTTTTAACAATTTAAACAATGCCCTCTGAGTAGGAAGGTCTCCATTTTTAAGAGTTATGACACCTCATGGCGGAAGGCTAATTTTTTCTGGTTTCACGAAGTCGATGCTAGTTTTGGCAACCAGAGTAACAATTAATATCATTGTTTGGTTTAGCAATATTGATAGATTTCGGAGTTAGTGTAGGGTTAACGGTTAGTTGTGGTTTGGTGATAAAACGTTAGTTTAAGTGTGTCTGATTGTTCAAAAGGAATGTAGGACTTGTATCATTTAGTCTTGTTGTGAGCCATACTTAAATAAGAAGAGCAGATCGCACGCATGTGTCGCATTTCCTCTAGTCGTACGCTCTAAATAATAATAAAACTTTAATATGGAGTACTCGTTAAGTAGATGGGGATAGTTAAGGATAGTGCTTTCGCGTGAACATGTAACAGTTAATGCAGATAGGAAAGAATCGCCTGCTCCATAACCTTAACATGAATTAAGGTTGGCTATTATAAAACATAGAGAGTGTTCATATACTTTCACAAAGTGAATGACAACCAACTATTCATAACCTGTCAAATTTTATTTATCGTTACCACTACAATATACCAACAGAAAGTCTTGTTATATTTTGTTACATAACTTAAAATTAATCCAGTTTCACATTTTTCCCATTTAAAAAAGAGATTATTTATTCACCAGCAAGGAAACATCGTCTTAAGATAGCCTAACTCCAAAAATGCCGACTGATTTCTCACCTTTATCAAAATATGTCTGGCCCTGTATAGAAATTACAACTTAGGAAGGATACTTACTTTTCAAAGAAGGCTCGTCGCCAAGCAACTAAGTGGATTGTAGAAAAAAGCACATGCCATGTTAATATAAACCTTAAGGACTAGGTTTTTAATATTCAACATAAAAGAAAAGTAGGACAAGTAAAAATCCTATATTGGCAAACATTGAGTGAACCTCCTAAGAGATAGCCATCAGACATCATGTTCACTGGTACATATTAATGTCTCTGAGTTGGTTCGTACGAGAATCTACAAAGCTTAATTTTTCGCCGACATAAAACAATATCTACGCGAGTGTGATACAGATCAGAAACTAATCAACTGCTACGTGCTAACTGATTATTATCATACCGTGAAGAGGGAATGAGAAGCTGGCCTACCAAAAGTACTTGATTCACGTTTGTCCTAACTCCGTACATATAGCTTTTATAACAATTTTGCACAGGTAAAAAAAGAACGAATTAAAATAAATAGTGGCAAGTCCTAGAAGTAGGGCCAGTTCGAAAATGTGGACAGGGACATCGGTTATTGCGAATTATGCAATCAACTTCAGTAAAAAATGGATTTCTAAGAAAACTTAGCTACATTCTGTCTCTAGCAGTAAATAATTCACGAAGAAGAGTAATTTTTATGGGAGTTTGTCATCCATTATGTTTATGTTCGACAAACTGGGACTGTAGTAATGGATAATTGCGATCGTGGACGTCCACTAATACCCATCTGGCCTAAGTATTAACGGAAAAATGATTCAGTTTGGAGTTGGGACAAAATTATAGTGCTATTAAAATGGCTAAGCTAATTTGTTATAACAATAGAGCCTTTGAACACAATGTAAGTCCTATTCTAGAACGAGGGATAATCTTGAAATACAACTGACCGTAACCGTATTATTCCCAATCGACCAGTTGGTATAAAAGACAAGCAGTTACGATACAATTTGTAATTTCACCACCAACAACAGAATCATACAAGGTTTCTAAACGATACCAATTCCCAGCAGCGACATAAATGATTCTCTCAACCAATTCCAGAATCAATATTGGCAAATAATAGAGCTCAGTTTGACTAAACAATGCTCAATTGTATTATTATTTCATTTTCCTTAACGGCACTTAATTATTGAGCATTTTCTTAGACAGAGGCAACCAATGTCTTAAAACTATTTAGTGAACATAAATAAAGATCAAAATTTACAAAATATCTATAAATTTTACTCAATTAGTCTATATTTCGGTTAGATCTTATTGTAACACCTTTTCCTTTGCTAATTGGAGAAGCATCCGTATGAAGCCTTCTATCATATGATGTATCATTAGTATGACCTATATCCTGAACTTCGCTGGGGAGTTTATGCAATAATTACTGTATTTACTGCTATAGGGGTCTTCGGATGGACTTGTAACTTCTCATGTACAGAATGAACACGATTAAGGAATCTCTAATCTTAAGTGACTACCTGGAATTCATTAATTTCTTCGCACTCTGAAAGCATGGTTTCAGGAAGAGCTAATCTTGCATCACAAACTTTCTGCCTGCGGTGGGCTATTAGACCAACACTGACGACCAAAACAGCATCACTAATGAAGTATACCTTGACTCGAGTTGAGGTGGTTTGGGGAGATAAGTATTTGATTTTAGTCGATCAGATTTGTCACAGACTGATGTTGGTAGAGTACCATAAAATCTAGTGAGCATAGCGCTCCTTGGCTTTAGATAGTACCCTACTGACATATATCTCGGTTATTTGAAAGCCTTAGAATTGAACATTCTTTTCTTGCTCATAAACAGGCGTAGATAAGCAGTAAACCTCCGCTACTAGATTGGTACAGGTCCTATCTCAATGAAAGGCGATTCAACGTCTGTAAGTTACTTTCCCAGGATGTAGTATGTTGCATCGGTATTTCCCCGGTTCATTGTTGAAAACACTTCCCTATTCAATCTACATAAACGATTTATCTTCAGGTAAAAATATTAACCAGGAAAATAAGCTGTCACCTCGAAATGATCTGCCCCGATTTCACAGTTGGGCAGATAGAAATGGACTAACTTTCAAGTTGAAAAAGTGTAAGTCCTCCTTATACTGCAAAAAGCAGATTTCGCACTCACTTATATTTTCTTAAACGAGTCTCTAGTGAAAAAAATTTAGGTGTCTTAGCCCCTTACAACCGTAAATCAACAGCTAAATGTAACAAAAGTACCTTCCAAAACTACCTCTCATGTTTAACTTTTAAGCGCATTTTTGGCCAGTTTGGCATTAAAAGCTCCCCCATGCTTATCACTGATTTTATTTGCTCTTTTTTTACGGTAAAAATACGGAGTATTTCCCCCTTTACTCTAGACATACGGAAATATGCAAAAAGGGAATTTAACGAAGAGCCATGAAGTCCATCCGTGGATATGAGGAACACCTATTAACTCTACACATGTATTTCTTGGAACACAAAAGGCTTATAAAGGACCTTTTAGTGTCTTATACAATTCTAAGCACTCCTACGCATCCAACAGGATACCTATTTATAACGAATTCGGTCACTTCATAAAAGGAGCAACCGAAATTGGAGGTGCAATGCAGTAGATTAGACTGTAGGCTCATCTTCTCTTTATGAAGAACAATGATCCATTGTCGCTAAACAAAGAGGCATGTAAAGCATAGAATATTTTCTAACTGTTCATAACTTAATGTATCATTGAATATAAGTTATTGGATAGTGAAACTTAAAATCAACCTTGGGAAGATTTCGAGGATTGTACGAATATGCTAGGTAGTAGGAGGGAGAAGTTTGCATCTATATATATGAGGTCTGAGGCATGCTTTTTCTTGAAATAATATTGTTTTAGAGTTAAGGGAATGATTAACAAAGGAGCTCTAGCGTATGAACATCGTCCATTGTGGTATGATGTATACGAAGCATTTCCTCCACGCGTTGATCCTGCGTACCACCGACCTTGTCCTACAAACACCGTACGGAATATTCTCTACCCAGAGGACTGCGAAAGAGCGTAAGGTTGATGATCTGTTTTGTGAAATTTCACCAGTGCTTTCTATGGGGGTCAATACAAATCAGAGACATTGAACATGTTCAAACTCATGGACAACCGATCATCATTATCCAAGTAAGAGTTGATACCAACTAACTCTCTCTGTAATAGGCTTTTGCAGAAGTGTGACCAACTGAGGAAACTTAATCCGGACATGAGTTCTGAAGAACTGGTATCATTAGCTAAAGAGGAGCTGATTCATAGCGGATTGACAACTAGACACAAATTCGAGAGTGATGCGAAAAGCTAGATTAACTGAGTGTTTGGAGTTGCATATGTTTATAAATACAGTTTATTCTGATCCTTCATTCTGCAATTTCAGTCTGTTTGAAGTGAACACTCGTATACTCAATTCATATCCACTGGTAATGGTAAAGGTATAGAATGATCTTTCAAGGTTGATGAACGCATTTCGCTGCTGGTTCTTTTAGTCGATTGTCTTAGTAGTTTGAGAAAAAGGATAAGTGAAAAGCGAATTGCTCCTGTAAGTGCGATCTCATACATCAGTTCACATAATAGCCGTTAGTCTTGTCAAAAAAGGTATTATTAAATCTTCAACACCGAAAAGATTACTCAATTTTGCATGTCTCATGGTTCATAGCATCACAAGAGGCGAGTTTAAATAATGCTGGTCAATTCTTAGGGTATGTCCAAGATTCTTTCTAATAAAGGGATGTTTGTGAGCCTCTCAAATATAAAGATGGGGGTCAACTTTTGCCACTGTAGTCACCTGCGAATCCGTATAGAATTCCTCAATCATATCTTCACCTTCAAATACACACATTTGGAGAGAAATTCCATCTATCTTCTCTCACTTCTATTATACCCACTGCGCGAAATAACATGACGGGTAGTGCTAAATATCGTTAGCTAGTACATTTGGTTCGTCACCTCAGGCTATGATTCCCCATAAACTTACCAGTCGTTACTAGTTTACATCGACTTATTGGCCTATTTTTCTGCATTTCAAATCTAGACTGACAATTTAAGAGGTCACAATTTATTAAAACAATGTATCTTTGTAATCAGGTAGTTGGTTTGTCCAAGGTGCCAATTTGGATGTACGTATTGTGTGACCCTCGTTGATGTATCTGGTAAAAGTTCTGTGTGGGCTCGGGACCTTCCACAAGCCTCATGCTTCTCAGCTTTAGGTGACTTGGACCTACTAGTAAAATTGTCCTCCCTGATTAATGTACCCCTGGCGAGTTGATGGTGGGATTATTTTCATTTCTATTCATAATGGTATCTCGATCAGACTTATTAATAGCAATTTGGTGTCATTCCTAAAACCTTCTGGAAGCAGGTTATGGAGTTTTTCTTCCATACCTAGACATAAGTCTGTCACAGACTTTCGAAATACACGAAAGTTTTAGGACCGGTATTGTTCCAGTGGAAGCTTGTTATTAAGTCTTTCGGATTAGTTTGATTTCCTCGGATATTTTTTTCTGATAGACAGTGGATTTGTCATTTCGTGTTACGCTTCTGTGTAACTGCTGACTTCATATTCTCACTTTTTGTTAGTCTAATAATACTCAAAACTTTGTTTTGTGTAGAAGTACCAGAAGTATGAATTCCTTGAGAACCTTTTGAGGTATCCTTTACTTTTTTGTGGCACTTGTGGTTAAAAGTGATAAATTCTTTCAATGGTTATTACGCGATTTAAGAACTATGTTTTAGACACAACTATACTTGCTTTTTAAAACCTCCAATGTTATGAATGTGTTCGGAAGGGGGGGATCGGAGGGGTATCTGCGTTGCTATGACTATAACCCTTTATTTGTAGAAAATTATGTAACGTCATTTTTCAGGAGTTGGTTTTCTTAGGCACTGCATCTGGATATCCGTCACCACATCGGGGAGCCTCCGGTGTGGTTCTACGTGACTTATGTTCTGGTTCACAGTGGTTATTTGATTGTGGTGAAGGTGTACAGATTCAAGCGCAAAAGTCACCTTTTGTTCATCTTGGAAAAATTAAATGCATTTTCGTTTCACATCTTCATGGGGATCATATGTTTGGTCTTCCCGGACTTTTATGTACTATCGATCAGAAAGGTGAAGCTAATTATATTATATCAGGAAATGAAAGCCCACATAACGACGGTGCCTCAGTAAATATTTATGGTCCTAAAGGACTTCGCAGATTTCTCCGACTTGCCCTTGCATTGTCACGGTAAGTTATAAGTGCAATTACTGATTTATTGTACAGAGGTTTGATTCGTAGGTTTGATATCTAGTCAAGCTACTTCATATTGGAAGTACGACCAGTCAAAACTTTAAATTCTATAAAATCTCAAATTAGTGCCATCCTCAGTGACAGACAAAACATGACATGAACAAATAACAAAAGGCCAACTATCAATCAATCAATGCTTGCTACCCCATGTGGAGCATAGGCCACCCACCAGCATTATACAACCAATTATGACCTCAGCCCTCCTCTCCACTTCATCTAAAGTGCTGTTCATTCTTTTTATATCTGCCTCCAATTCCCGATACAATGTGTTCTTTGGTCTCCCTCCTTTACTTTGGCCTTCAGGATCCCAAGTTAGTGCTTGTCTTGTGACACAGTTTGGTGATTTCCGCAGTATGTATCCTATCTACCTCCAGCGTCTTTTCCTAATTTCTTTCTCCGCCGGATTTTGGTTGGTTTGTTCTCTCACAGTAGGTTGTTGTGGATGGTATCTGGCCAACGGATCCGAAGTATCTTGCGTAGGCAGCTGTTTATAAATACGTGTATCTTCTGAAGGATGCTTCTCGTAGTTCTCCAGGTTCCAGCTCTATACAATTGGATTGTCTTGACGTTTCTATTGAAAATTCTGAATTTAGTATCTGCTGATAACTGTTGTGAGTCCCAGATGTTCTTCAATTGTAGAAATGCTGCCTTTGCCTTACCTTGTTAATCCATGCCTTCACGTCTGCATCAGATCCTCGTTGTTTGTCGATGATGCTGCCCAGGTATATAAAAGTTTCCACATCTTCCAGAATTTCTCCGTCAAGTGTAATTGAGTTAGTGTTCGTTGTTTAATATCGAAGGATTTTATTTTTCCCATTGTGTATGTTGAAGCCTACTACTATAGAGGCTGCTGCTACACTGTCCATCTTCATCTGCATTTTCTGCTGTGTAAGTTATCTATGTTGTCCACTGTATCCCGAGCTCACCTTGAGATGCTAGAGTTTTCATGATCCAGTCAACCAACAACAGAAAGAGAAAGGGTGACAGTTAGTAGCTTTGTCTGATATCGGTCTTTCTTCGAGTGAATTAGTGAGCTGACCTCCATGCAGTATAGTCCACTGTAACAATTCCGTATAATGTAGACTATCTTCTAGTATATATCATATTGTCGAAGAAGGATCCATGGTGTTCTATCTACGCTGTCAAATGCTTCCTCATAGTCAAGGAAATTGATGTAAAGTGGTAAGTTCCATTCAGTTGGACGTTTAACAATCATCCGTAGTGTTGCGATTTGTTCGATAGACGATTGATCCTTAGGGAATCTGGCCTGTTGATCTCGCAGTTGGGCATCGACTGGATCTTCCATTCGGTTTAATAACACTCTATTAAAGACTTCGTGGTAGTGAAAGTAGAGTGATGCCTCTGTAGTTTTCGCAGTCGCTGAGATCTCCTTTCTTTGGTATCTTGATGAGGTATCTTTCTTTCCAGTCTGCTGGCACTTATTCTTCCTCCCAAATTTTCCTGAAGAGAATGTGGAGTATCTCTGCAGTTGCTTACTCGGTTGGTGTATTGTCTGGCCGTTTTGATTTCCTTGACTGCCAGTGGGTCGGTGTTTATGGGAAGATCCGTTGCTGCTGCTTCGATGACTGGTGGGTTCAGTGGTGCTGGTCTATTCAAGAGTTCTTAAAAGTGTTCTACCCACCTATTTTTTTGTTGATGGACTTCAGTGATTGATTTGCCAACCTTGTTTTGGATTTGCCGTTCTGGCTTACTGAATTTCCCAGCTTATTTCTTCATTATATCGTATTGGAGCCTCATGTTTCCTTCCCTTGCAGCTTTTTCCGCCATCATGGCTAGGTCCTCAACATATTTCCGTTCATGCGATCTAATGCTCCTCTTCACTTTCTTGTTGACTTCGATGTATTCTGCCTGTGCCTTGGCTTTCTCTGTTCTTGTTCGGCTGTTATTATTTGCTATCTTGCTCATCCTTTCTTCAATCTTATCCAGAGTACCAGTAGAGATCCATTTCTTATGGTAGCGCTTCTTTCGACCCAAAACCTCCTGACACGTTGAAGTTATTGTATCCTTAGTCTCTTTCCAGTTGTCTTCCATATTAGTTTCACTTTTTTCTAGTGGATCATGAAATGCTTGAAATTTATTATTGAGAGTTACTCTGAATTTTTTGCGTTTGTTAGTATCCCGGAGATGGGCTGTGTTAAACTTTTGTAATACTGCTACTCTAGTTGTTCAGTGCTTTTTAGCTTCAGATTCATTTTGGCCACTACCAGGTGGTAATTTGAAGCTCTATCAGCTCTTCTTTTTGCTCTTATGTCTTCCATAGTCCTTTTGAACTTCTTATCGATGCAGACGTGGTCAATTTGGTTCTCCGTAATGTGGTCCGGTGAAACCCGTGTAGTTTTGTGTATGCGTTTTTGTGGGAGAGTATGGTGCCACCTATAATCATTTTTTGAAGGCACATTGGTTTGCGAACCTCTCACCATTTTCGTTCCTTTCTTTCAGTCTGTGTCGTCCCATGATGTTTTCATATCCAGAGTTGTCCATTCCAACCTTGGCGTTTAAATCTCTCATCACAATGTTCAGGTCCTTGGCTGAGCATTTATCGATGAATGACTACAGCCTTGCGTAAAACTGTCGTCTTCGTGGCTGTCGTTGTTGGGTGCATTGCAGTGGATGACATTCATGTAATCCCCTCCTTCTTTGCCTTGAATTATGCTTTAATGATCCTAGGTCCATGAGGTTCCCATCCTGTAAGGGCTTTTCGTGCTTCTTGGGACAACATCAGTGCCACTTCTTGTGTGTGATGCGTTTTCTTCTTCGTGAACGGAGTATTAAAGCACTCCTCCTGACGATAATCTTTGTGGTCCAGCTTGTAGCCAATTGGTTTTACTTATTCTAAGTATCTTCAGATTGTATCTTTTCATTTCTTCGGTTATTTGCATGCTTCTTCCTGTCTCCCATATCGTGCGGACGTTCCATGTACCTATATTAATGGTTGCTCTGGTTGTCAGAAGCGACATCGGCCTCGTGACTTCCGAAGAAACTCGGCTTTCACCATAAGGCGTCATAACAGATCTTCCAACTCCCAGGGGAGAGTTAAAGTGATTATAAAGGTTTTTACTGGTTAGCGTTTTTTTGAAAAGGTTGTTTTTTTACTGGATGTGGTCGCTAACCCCATACCCACCCCTCTTCCTTTATACGGGCTTGGGACTGGCAGTAACCCTAGAGGGGCTCCAGGCGGAATTCAGTACAACACATGATTATTGGATAAGCAATTTTGCTTAGTATATTTCTAGATCTTCCTAAAGCATACTGTAGTGTTTGTAAATGAGCTATGAATTAATGGCAGAAAACTACCATAAACATGTGACATTACATTGGAATTATGAATAAAGTGCGCTATCACGTACATGTCACTTATTATTTAATGCGAACACTAAAATATTAGTTTTACTAGTCTTTGTAATATATTGTAATCTTTTACATAAATACTGCAAGTATAGTTTGAATTATCATGTTAATAATGTGTAATATTGCTTTGTGTTTGTTTCAGAGCTAATTTGAGTTACACGTATGCTGTTCATGAGTTAATATTAAATGAAAAACATTGTCCTCCTGATTGGCATGATTGGGCATGTTTAGAAGCTGATGTAACTCGCGATCCTCCTTTGTTTTGTGAACGTCCTGGTCGAGACATTTATGCAAACTATGACGGTAGGACTTAGTAGCAAACATTAGTTATAGACATTTCTGTAGTTTCACTTATCTTAGCATCTTTGAGGTGAAAGATAATATAATTACCCCCTAAATTAAAGCATCCTTTTATACCATTCAATTTTATTAATTTCAGTAGTGTACCATGCTGACGTATTACATGATTAGTCTAATAAATAGTCTCATACTACTTTCTGCATCGTTATAATCTAAAAACAATAGGTCTCCACTTTCATCTAGCGTAACATTTCACAATAACCACTAATTGCAATTAGCTCTTACATATTGATTCTTTGTTAAAAAAGCTCCAGTTTTATCAATGCTTATATGCTCAATATATCATTTGAGCTTCCAGAATTTCGGCTCAGTAGTTTGGTTGCCACGTCATTTCTATGTTATTAAATTACATGTGCAGATGTACTTCGGTCTAGGACATTGCTGATATTTTTGATTAGCAGACATTCGATATGACTAGTACTAGCGTATACGTAGCTACTCGAAGGAATTTATTTCCAACTAGAAATTTAATCAAATCTATAAACAATTGCCATCTTAATGTTATGGCGATTTTTTAACACACTGTTGTCTAAAAAATGTTGGCTGTACTCGGTTAGTCTATGTTAGTGTCTACAATTTTGTCTAAAGTTATCATAAAACAGTTTTAAAATATAGTAGTTTTAATTTATCTAAACTACAGTATCCATTTTCGTATTCAGTTTGATGACAATGTAAATTTAATTGCATAAAATTTACATTACATCACTACAACTGCAAGGCCTGGTTAACATACTCTAATGGTATCTGATTGCTGTTACTTCATAACATTTTTAAGGTACCGAATAAACAACAGCGAGTTGCGATAACATCTAGTCGTCCTAAGTTCCTGCATTTATCCATTAATCATAATGTTTAATTTAAGACGTATCGCTCGAAAGCGCTTCATTATGCATTATTTAGAATAAATAGACTATGTAGTTTCATCCTATGATGTATGTATGATCAACATAGAACCTGGCATATCTGTGCATTGGTTCAAGTTGCCATACCTCTAAAGCACAGCAAGACTAACACCACATTAATAAAAGTTACTTCAATAACAATCATAATAGTAACACGGGGTGTGAACATATAGAATATGGTTTAGGGAGTGTGGAGGGAAAGTTATGGAATAATTTAAAGCTCACGTTCTAAGGGAGGACAATGTGTAGATACATCTGTGCCATTGTAACCGATTCTGGGCCATGTCACCCATTGCTTCCAGCCACTGGTTACGGTTTTTGCGAGGACCCCAACCAGGTAGTCTACAGCTACCGATACAACTCAAACTAGCAGTCAGTGACTTCACGGACTGATGCCATGTTTTAGTTTGGCCACTCCTAACTCTCTTCCATCCTGCTCCTATATCAGCCAACATCGAAGCAGACGGTGGTTGGGCATCAGTCACACATGTCCCAACCATCTCAGTTGATGGAGATTCACAGCCTCGTCGATTTATTTACTACCTTTGCCTAACACCTGTTGTCTAACCATGTTATTATTTACTCAGTGATCCTAGATATCGCCAGCGATGTTTCGAAGATGTCGATGGTCAAGACCTAATAACCTTCGGGTATCGTCTATCCTTAATGTCCACGTCTCACACCCATACAGTAAGACAGAGCGAACTGTTGCGGAGTACACTCTTCCCTTTGTTGAAAGATGAATATCCCGTCTACGCCATAGGTGACGTAAGTTGGCAAAAGCCAGACGAGCCTTTTGAATTTGTACTGAAATTTCGTCAGAGACCAACCCATCAAGGCTAATCAGACTTCCAATATAAGTGAAGTGGTTGATGTGCTCAACTGCCTCACTCCATATCATTAGCTCAGGTGTTGACAAAGACCAATCCTGGAGCAATAGTTTGCACTTAGAGGGGGAGAAAAGCATTCCGAACATGCTTGCATTGGTGCTTATTGCTGTTAAAAGATTCTGCATCTTATCGGCGTCTTCGCCAAACAGAACTATATCATCAGCATATCCTAAGTCAATAAGTGGATATCCTAGTAGGAGATGAATTCCTGTAAAGTTAGAGTGTAATTTCCAACAGCAAATCGACTATGAAATTAAATAAGAATACAGACAGTGGCCAGCCTTGACGGACACCACTTGAGGTTACAAGTTCGGATGACAGTTCGCCATAAGCTCTGACACGACTAACAGTGTTTGAATAGAGAGCCTTAGCCTTAAAAAGATCAATTTACTTTTGGGGTACGCTCTTCAATGAAAGACGCTTCCATAGAACTTCTCGGTCTACAAAGTCAAATGCCGCTTTTATGTCAAGAAAAACCACCATTGTTGGGCGCTGAAAAGTATGTCTGTGTTCTAAATCCTGACGAATGGTGAATACCTCGTCTATACAACCACGACCAGATCTGAAACCAACCTGGTTTTCTCGTATTTGTAGATCACGAGTTGCAGTTCAACGTCTGATAATTATAGAAGCTAGTATTTTAGATACTATATTGGTCAAACTAATACCCCTATGGTTATCGCAGGACGACTTTGACCCTTTCTTATGTTCTGGGACGATTAACAATCGACACCAGTCAGACGGAATTATGTCAAGTTCCCAAAATTTAGTCAAAATATCAATCAGCCATCATAATCCACTGGTTTTTCTTGATATGTTGATTTAAGTCCTTGATAGATGTGGCTGTAGATGCCACAGCTGTTTGGACATCTTGCCAAGCAGTATCTAGTTGAGGCACATCTTTATAATTGCCTAAGTGATTCTCTAGTTGTTCCTGGAATTTAATCATGGCTGTTTCGTTGCTGAACTGAATTTCAATTAGTTTTTCTGCAGTGGTTTTTATTCGCCCAGTAAGATGTAAGCAGATGTGTGCTCGTACTAGAGCATGATCAGAATCTAAACATGTACTCCAGGAAGATCGGCAATCTTCTTTCGAATCCCAATTTACGGTGCATTTTTAGAGTCGACCCTTTCGAACCCCACCTTTTTAATGGGAAGTTAGCATGACTTTTATGTTTATTGTCTGAGTGAATCACCCTACTGCCGGCAATACGACTTCGTCTTTGGACTTCATACTTGTTGCTTATAGTCTCACTGCTTTTCAGCTGGTCTGTTTGGCATGGTTGAACTTTGAGGAGCGATTGTACTAGCCGGTATAGCTCGTTTGTGTCGTCACGATTGTCAATCCCTATCACCACGTTAAGAAATTATCATGGTCATTCTATGAAGTGGCTGATAATATGCGGTTTCTTGAACGCCTTTAGCAACAATGCAAGGATTTTCTGGGTGCACTTCTCTTCCTCAAATTCAAAATGTTACTTCGGAAATTGTCTACATCGCCGCCTTGAATGGTCATAGAAAATGGAGTATTTGAGTGCATTGACCACTTAACTGATATCGGAAGTCTGGTCAGCCTTTGTCGGTCGGTATCGAGTAAAGTCTTAGCTCGGATCCACAAAGTTCTATTGACTTTTGCCAGTTCATGTTACCTGTGGCGTTGGCGAGATATTGGTCTCTTAACAGCTCAGCAGTTTACTCAGTTTTAACCGTCGGGTGCAAAACGTCGGTTATGATGACATGTGCAGGCTTTAGGTCTTTGATCATTGAAGTCTTCGAAGTATCCTCCGCATATCATAGAATGGTCGAGTAAGCAACTGTGGAATTAAGCCCAGAGTAATATAGGAAAATGCCAAATCAGTGGTGTCCGTGTGGTTGTCCTAACTAATCGTTAGAGATACTAGATAACATGTCTCAGATCCTAATTTTCGTAATTCTTTCATGCACATCTTTGTTTCATTCCTTCACATTATAATGTATGTATAATGTAGTTTTAGCCGTGTAAATTTGATTTTGTTGTGCTAATGTGATATGGCAACTTATATCTGCGTGCATATGTACCAGGTCCTATGTCCTACAGGATTAATTGACCAGCCTCACATTGGTTTCTATATCAAGACATTCTTGTGATGTATGTTACTAGTATTTGATCATAGATGTCTTCAAAACCTTGACCGTGTTTTATCGGAACACCGAGTAAGCAATACATGGGTTAGTAATAGAGCACTAGGTTCAGATGGTAAACCGACAGATGAATTAGTGAATCTCTATCTCCTGAGGTGGTTAGGATATGTGCTGCTTATGCCCAACTATCACCTATCTCGACGAGCAATACTTTTGGTGTATGAGTAGACTAAAAAATACTAGGGGCAGCTAAACGAAAGCATGACACCACTCAATGAGGTCATTGACATTTAGGCTGAGCCGTGTTAGTAGGTGCAGACTACCTGGTTGGGACCTGCATGATGATGGTAACCGATGGTTAAAGACTTTCGGTTACATAGCCGAAAATCGTTCGCAATGGCGTAAGAGCATCTCTTTTTTGTCCTCGTCTAAATTCTGAGTTTCAGAATTCATCATAATTTTCTGTTTACTGATTTCTTTTTTCGCAAATCTTACCTTTAACCTCTAATTCTCTCCATTATTACTGACTCCGTTACTACCTCCACTACTCTGTGATGTGGTCCTAGAATTTCATCTCTATTTGCTAATTGGAACATGGCAACTTGGAATGATGTACACATGTACCAAGTTCTATGTTGCAACTGACTGTGATGTAACTGACAAGGTACTATATGACATTGCAGAGTGAGTAGTAGTCTTGCTGAATTCTAATCATTATTCTAGGGATAAGTATCATAGTTTCATTTCGTTTTTCTCTTGAATAATACGAAAATGTCCTTAGTCGTATGAGTTTACTCATTATAATGACACAACGATGACGAGCTGAGTGCACTGATCACATCTGTTAATAACAAATATTGACTTTTCCTCCTACATCTAATTCGATGGAGCTTTATCAGAAGACAATAGACTAATGACTGAATAATTAGTTAGTCATGGTAAACAGCCCTTTTGGTATATGTTTTCAAGTAACAAAACTATAGTAGAAAATTCAAAAATTTACTTTAATTGGCACAGAAGCAAGGTATTTTGTTTCATAAGATTATTCGGACTACTCTGAGAAACAGATCAACATCTAAATAAGGGAGTCTTCTATCTCACCAGCCAACATCCTAAAATTCTAATTCTCAATCTAGTTATTCCCTGTAATTGTTGTAAAAAAAATTCAAAAGAAGCTATCGACAGCACTATGAAAAAATATCTAACGAAGTTTTGAGACATCATGTATTCCTTGTTTTTATTTGTTTTGCAGGATTCTGGTACAACATTACAAATAATGAAGAAAATGGTGAAATAGTATATGCAGTGTCTATAAAACACACTATTCCTTCCTTAGGATGGTTGATCATAAAGCCAGATCGTCCACCGTCTCTGTGTGCTGAGACAGCTATGAAATTAGGTGTTCCCGTGGGACGATTGATGGGAGAACTAAAACAAGTAGTTAATATAATATCATTTTCATTCATTATTGTGTTGTTATATAGATAACTTTATGAAAATATCCTGCTGAACTATTAGTAATATGAGCAACTGATATATCAATTATGTCACTAATATTTCCACTACTCTGCTTCTGTTCAGAAGAATATAAAGCATACTCTGAAATATACTTAACTGTTTGGTATTTGATTATAAGCTCAAGTTTTAATGCATCTAATGTAGTCTTCGTATGTAGTTTTCATCATGAACATGTAAATACTTGATATAGTTCATGGCCTAATGTATATTTTATACCTCTTCATGAGTCACTTATTATTTTAGGAATTTTGGTTACATTACGTTGCCTAGGTGAGATAGCTTAATTATGGAGCTCTCATCATCATTCAAAGCGTATTCGTCTGTACAGACTTTTGATAGGAATAAATTTCGTTTTTATCAGTAGATTGTAAGCCTAAATAGACCCATCCATTCATAAAGTTGACTTAGATTAATACATCATTGCCTTTTGTATTACTAATCTGAACACAAATTAGAATAATTGTCTTTAACCGCTCATCACTTGTTTCATTTCACAGACAGTTTTTTTAAGAATCTAAATCAAGTTATCAACTACAGGTAAATGTCTAGAGAATCTGCATTTTATGTAAGAAATATTTCAAACTCTGTTCAAATCACTGGAACTAAACAATGAATATGCTTCGTAATTAATACTTGCTGATCATTGTTATAACAGTTCGTTAATTTTCTCTTACCGTGCCGGCGTAAAGTGCAGTAACATCTATAAACTCATATTTGTACCAGGTCCTACGTTGTTTATGACTTGCCGTTATCAATAGTCTGTACGTTTTCATTAGTTAACCGTTACTGTTTGGTGATAAACTTATATATAGATAACTAAGTATTAAGAGATGCTATGTAACTGGCAACTAATTACAGCGAACAATACTCATAAAACATAAGTTTATTTGTATTACGACAGTAGAGTGATAGGTGTTGCACAGAAACTTGATTTATTTGCATAATATCACTATACGATCAGTTAACTTAAATAGTACACAAGAAATAAATGAGTAATAGTAATGTGTCGGAATATTGCAGACATCTATGCAATTTATTCCCGTATTTTTTTATAGATATGTTTATAAAACTTTTTTATATTTATCTAGTTCAAAACGTCACACAAAGTTAGTCATAAAACATACTAAATCTGACATTTAAACTAATATCAACAGTTTTGCTTATGGGACTAATTCTGAATAACACTAAAACTATTATTACATGCACGTTTATATTGTAAGTATTTAATGTTACTAATTTCAATTTAGTCAATGTTAGATTCATAATATGTATTTTGCTTTCGTTGTCACCGCCTATTTAATATCACTGAATGACATTAATATTTTTCTTATTTTAAGGGTAAAACAGTTGTTGTCGATGGTAAGACAATTCAACCTGAAGATGTGTTGAAACCGCGTTTGAGAGGTCATCGCATTGCAATTATGGGAGACACTTATGATTCTTCTGAGCTTTTACGTCTTATGCAAGTCTTGCATACTGCGAATCACATAACTTCTATTACTCTGGATACCCTTGTACATGAGGCTACTTTGGACGATAGTTTATATGAGGACGCGTTGAATAAAGGTCATTCTGTGCCAAGTACTGTAGCAAAACTGGCTTGTCAACTCAATGTTCGTCAGTTAGTTCTTACTCATTTTAGCCATAGATATGACCGCATTGAATCTTCAATTGAAAATGCTGTAAAAAGTAAGTTTATGCTGACATTAGTACAAAGTCACTCTTACTAAACAAATTACACCGTTGGTAAGTATATTCATTTTTATCACTGACATTTTTCACCAACCACTAGTTGTGATTACGATTGAAATACACTGTTTATGATGCCTCTTAGTTTGTTGAATTATTAACAGAATATAAGCATCTAAAAATTAGGTTAGTAAGTAACTGCAAGTATTGATGCGATCAATAATAATCAGTCCTCGATCTCGCCGAGAGGACTGTAAGTTTGGCTTCGATCTCAACTAGTGTTAGTAATTTTTACCTCTGCAACTTGTTCATTTGACCTCGATAACGCTATTCATTTTAGGAGTTATAATGATTCCTTGAAATAACAACTGAAAGCATGTATGTCCAGGTGTTATTGAAGGTCAATTAAATTTCTAGGTTTTTAAAACAATTTACTAAGATTCATTCATTAAAGTGACAGCAAACATATTGAGACAAATTGTGATGCTATTAAAACAAGTACCCAGTTTCCCTGTAGAGTAAACGTACTATAATATTTGTTTTTAGTAAAATATCCATGTTTTACCTTGTAGTGCACAAACTAAAGTATTTAGTCCGAGTTTTCATAAAGGAAAGATTATATTTCATCTACACTGTCGGTTATTTCATCTTATCGGTGCATATGAATTCCTAATGATATTAACAGCTTATCATTTAATTGTATTTATGTAACATCTAAATTTCGCGAAGATCCCCAACTTCGAGATCAGTAAACCGGATTCCGTAAGGATCAATCATCTACCGAACAAATCGCGGCACTACAGATCATTGTTGAACGATCCATTGAATGGAACTCATCACCCCACACCAACTTCCTTGACTGTGGGAAAACATTTGATAGCCTGGATAGGAGAATATTATGAAACCCTCCTTAATATTATTGTATAGCCATAAAGATAGCCAATATCATACGGAATTCTTACGATGAACAACACTGAAAAATCGTGCATGGGGGCCAGCCCACAGATTCGCTCTAAGTGGGGACCAGTATCAGACAAGGCTGCTTACTCTCACTCTTTCACTTCTTTCTGGTGATCAACGGGATTATGAAAACCTCAGCATCCCAGGGGAAGGACGGAATACAGTGGGCAGCCTGGATGCAGCTAGGCGATTCGGGATTCGCAGATGATCTAACCTTTCTATCTCACACTCGGCAATAAATAGAAGTAAAGATGTCTATAGTAGCAGCAGTCCCAACAATCACAAGAAAAAGAGCGAAATTCTTCGATACAACACAATGTACACCAAGAAAATAATACTAGACGTAGAAACTCTGGAAGATGTGGAAACTTTTATATGCCTGGGCAGCATCATCGGCAAACAACGAGGATCTGATGCAGACGTGAAGGCATTGATTAACAAGGTAAGGCAAAGGCAGCATTTCTACAATTGAAGAACATCTGGGACTCACAACAGTTATCAGCAGATACTAAATTCAGAATTTTCAATAGAAACGTCAAGACAATCCAATTGTATAGAGCTGGAACCTGGAGAACTACGAAAAGCATCCTTCAGAAGATACACGTATTTATAAACAGCTGCCTACGCAAGATACTTCGGATCCGTTGGCCAGATACCATCCACAACAACCTACTGTGAGAGAACAAACCAACCAAAATCCGGCGGAGAAAGAAATTAGGAAAAGACGCTGGAGGTAGATAGGATACATACTGCGGAAATCACCAAACTGTGTCACAAGACAAGCACTAACTTGGGATCCTGAAGGCCAAAGTAAAGGAGGGAGACCAAAGAACACATTGTATCGGGAATTGGAGGCAGATATAAAAAGAATGAACAGCACTTTAGATGAAGTGGAGAGGAGGGCCGAGGTCATAATTGGTTGTATAATGCTGGTGGGTGGCCTATGCTCCACATGGGGTAACAAGCATTGATTGATTGATTCACAAATATATATCGAGTTTCGATTCTTGCTGTTGATGTACTTTTAAATTTACATTTTTTTGAGTTGTTGCACATATTATCTGGAACTTTAGAATAAGCAATCAGGCATGTAGTAGCCATCAGTCAAGAGAAAACCATTTGAATGTTATGTTAATGCGTTGATATATCATCGTTTATCATTATATATGTATATTACTATTATTTATCTATCTCTAATACTCATTAACAATCAACTTTCTTACAGGTGAAGTTGATGAACAGGTGAATTGTTCGAAGAAATCCAAAAGTGATAAGAAAAGCAAGCCAAGCCTACAAATTATCTTAGATCAAGCTAGAGCTACAGATTTCACTGGGGAAATTATTTTGGCTGATGACCAACTTTTAGTCAAAATTCCTCCAGTAACACACAATCACAATATTGGTGTGTAAATGTTTTATCGTTTGCCATATAAATCGAAATAAATACTGAGCAATGTCTGTAAAGTAATTTCTTTTCACTGAACTGATTTTCTCCAAATATCAGGGTACTAAACCTTCCTTTAAAAACGGAACACGGACAGATTAATTATCAGCCCATTTTGATACTTTGATTTTTTTAAGGAAATGCATCGAAAACCTCTCTGATCTTATCTCGCTAGAATCTAAATAAATCGAAGTGGAATCTTTTAAATTAGATAACATAATTTGTTGTACTTTTATGACCGTGACATATTCGCGAAATTACTCCTATTGGGGTGGTACTACCGCACTCTATTCATGTCTAATATTCTACGATACTACAATCTTCACTGATCTGATCCCAAATCAGAATAAGACTCAAGCAAGTGGCAAAATATATATCCGAGAATGGAAATAGCAGAGTGCAAAGTAAACAAGCACATTAGAGTTTATGTAAAGTCTACATAAGAATGTTCTGTCACCTTGATTGTCTGAAAACGAACCAACCACTGGACAGCTTTGCAAGCATGATTGAGTATGCTTTAATCAGGACTGTATCGTCCTACCGTGACGATACCAACGATAGTCAGTTTCGTGAGTAAATTCATATTTAACAGGATATTTCTAGAAACCTAATTTACTAGATGCATCGTTTCAGTTGACATGTAACCTCATTTTATAAATCAAATGGTGTAAAGCCAGCAGCAATATGTGAAGGGTTCTATGGATCACGATTTCATCAGATACTATATTTTGGATTATCTCATGAAAAATCTGTCATGTCCACGGACATTTCAAGCAAATCCATTCTAATGAGCTAAACGTACTCTTAAAATCTGTCCATTCGATCTTTATCCCCTGGTTGTTTGTCGCTTGTGGTAAATTTCTTCGAACAATAAAGAAGTTGCCTTATATGCCATACATAATCCAAATGAGTTATACGATCAAAGTCAAACGAATATGCCTTGAACCCTGCTATTGTAAATTATGTCATATTTAAGATGTTAGTGTTTACACTGTGAACAACTAAGAAGTATCACTTATCTCCAAAGTACCGACGATAAAAATACTCTCGTTTCCATAGAGAGCCCTCTTCAAACTTCTTTCTTTATCTGTTATTTCCATATACTCGAATTCAAAACATTTTTATACAAACTGTACAACTTCTGCTAAAGATGTTGATGACTTAGATCTACGAAGGATTATAACACATCTTCTGAAGCGACACCACAAACTGCACAGCATAAATTAAAACTTTGGAATGACTGCTAGAGCAGGCTACAGTCTTCAACCGAAAATCTTCTATTTGACTGGTATATTTTAATTTTGAGACGGATACAAAATCAGAGCATAACTATTTATTGCAGATGTTTAGCTGAATTTGTATGTATGATCAACATAGAACCTGACACATCTGTGCATCGGTTCAAGTTGCCATACATCTAAAGCACAACAAGATTAACACCACATTAATAGAAGTTACTTCAATAACAATAATAATAGTAACAAGGGGTGTGGACAGAAAGTTATAATATGCTCACGCTCTAAGGGAGGACAATGTGTAGATACATCTGTGCCATTGTAACCGATTCTGGGCCATGTCACCCATTGCTTCCAGCCACTGGTTACGGTATTCGCGAGGACCCCAACCAGGTAGTCTACAGCTACCGATACAACTCAAACTAGCAGTCAGTGACTTCACGGACTGATGCCATGTTTTAGTTTGGCCACTCCTAACTCTCTTCCATCCTGCTCCTATATCAGCCAACATCGAAGCAGACGGTGGTTGGGCATCAGTCACACATGTCCCAACCATCTCAGTTGATGGAGATTCACAGCCTCGTCGATTTATTTACTACCTTTGCCTAACACCTGTTGTCTAACCATGTTATTATTTACTCAGTGATCCTAGATATCGCCAGCGATGTTTCGAAGATGTCGATGGTCAAGACCTAATAACCTTCGGGTATCGTCTATCCTTAATGTCCACGTCTCACACCCATACAGTAAGACAGAGCGAACTGTTGCGGAGTACACTTCTTCCCTTTGTTGAAAGATGAATATCCCGTCTACGCCATAGGTGACGTAAGTTGGCAAAAGCCAGACGAGCCTTTTGAATTTGTACTGAAATTTCGTCAGAGACCAACCCATCAAGGCTAATCAGACTTCCAATATAAGTGAAGTGGTTGATGTGCTCAACTGCCTCACTCCATATCATTAGCTCAGGTGTTGACAAAGACCAATCCTGGAGCAATAGTTTGCACTTAGAGGGGGAGAAAAGCATTCCGAACATGCTTGCATTGGTGCTTATTGCTGTTAAAAGATTCTGCATCTTATCGGCGTCTTCGCCAAACAGAACTATATCATCAGCATATCCTAAGTCAATAAGTGGATATCCTAGTAGGAGATGAATTCCTGTAAAGTTAGAGTGTAATTTCCAACGGCAAATCGACTATGAAATTAAATAAGAATACAGACAGTGGTCAGCCTTGACGGACACCACTTGAGGTTACAAGTTCGGATGACAGTTCGCCATAAGCTCTGACACGACTAACAGTGTTTGAATAGAGAGCCTTAGCCTTAAAAAGATCAATTTACTTTTGGGGTACGCTCTTCAATGAAAGACGCTTCCATAGAACTTCTCGGTCTACAAAGTCAAATGCCGCTTTTATGTCAAGAAAAACCACCATTGTTGGGCGCTGAAAAGTATGTCTGTGTTCTAAATCCTGACGAATGGTGAATACCTCGTCTATACAACCACGACCAGATCTGAAACCAACCTGGTTTTCTCGTATTTGTAGATCACGAGTTGCAGTTCAACGTCTGATAATTATAGAAGCTAGTATTTTAGATACTATATTGGTCAAACTAATACCCCTATGGTTATCGCAGGACGACTTTGACCCTTTCTTATGTTCTGGGACGATTAACAATCGACACCAGTCAGACGGAATTATGTCAAGTTCCCAAAATTTAGTCAAAATATCAATCAGCCATCATAATCCACTGGTTTTTCTTGATATGTTGATTTAAGTCCTTGATAGATGTGGCTGTAGATGCCACAGCTGTTTGGACATCTTGCCAAGCAGTATCTAGTTGAGGCACATCTTTATAATTGCCTAAGTGATTCTCTAGTTGTTCCTGGAATTTAATCATGGCTGTTTCGTTGCTGAACTGAATTTCAATTAGTTTTTCTGCAGTGGTTTTTATTCGCCCAGTAAGATGTAAGCAGATGTGTGCTCGTACTAGAGCATGATCAGAACCTAAACATGTACTCCAGAAAGATCGACAATCTTCTATCGAGCCTATCCAACGGTGACTGATGGCGATATGGTACATTTGAGTCCACCGTCGAGTAGGGCCAGCAGGTCGCCAAGTCAACTGATGTTTCTCCTTATGTTTAAAGTTCGTGTTTGCTAGAAATAAACGATTGCCTTAGCACAGTTGCAGCAGAGAGTCACCGTTTTCTGATCTAGAACACCGAAGTATCCGCCGAGATGTCTTTCAGACTGATTCAAGCTACCTATTTGGGCGTTAAAATCACCAGCCATGAGTGTTAAATCTGAGTGCTTGGCCCTATGAAGAAGTTCAGAAAGTTTTCTGTAAAATTCATCCTTCACTTTATTCGGGCTGCATCAGAGGGATATTAGGTAGAAACAACGAAAAGACAACGGCCTGTGTCCTTATCTCTCAAAGTTCTTACTGAACCATTTAGTAGGACGGCACATAGGCGACTGTCGGCAGGAATCCATTCGAGAAGTCACTGTTCTGCTCTCATATTTAACGCAATACCTACACCGGCTTGCCCGCGAGAAATCGCTGTCGAGTCGCCAGATAAACGAAGACAGTGTATCGAGAAAATTCTTCACTCTGACTAGGTAAGGCTAAGTGAATGATCACACTAGGATACTGTATGCGCGTTTCGGAGACACTACATACATTAATGGCAAGGGATTCTAATGTCTTAGCTAGGGAGGCTTGCTGCCCTATTTGACACAGGCTTCGTACATTTAATGCACCAATCTGAAGTTTGGAGCGTCGTCTTAATATATTCAGGACATTATTTCATAGGCCAGAATCGTTGGCACCGACGACAGAGGAAGAAGTTGAAGATAGGGATTTAGGCTTGAAGGTAGGGGCAGGATAAATATTAGGAATATAAGAAGGAGTTGGATTAAAATGACGGTGATCTTGTGTGTTGTCAGAGGTATGACGGTAGTTATGTCTTCCCAGTTGCCCACACTGTGGAAGGGTTCTTCTTGATGTACCTGAAAAGCAAATTGGGTTAGGGTTGGTCATAAAGACCTTGGGGCGTGACCGCAGTGCCCAAGGAACAACTACCTAAGGCCGGTCACACACGGCCTTTCTGAGGGAGGTTTTCGCTATAGCTCCGTAATCGTTGGGGCCTTACTGCCGGAGTCGGGAATCCGTGGAGTAAGATGAAGTGTGCGTTTTTAGGGTCGACCTTTTTTAACCCTGCCCTTCATTTTTAAGAAGATAGCATCGCTGTTATGCTGCTTATCTAAAGAAAACACCTTACTGTCGTCATACCTCTATACAGCCAGCAGTACGGCTTCGTCATCAGACCTTATATTTGCTGCTTTTGGTCTCACCGCTCTTCAACCGACCTGCCTGGCAGTGATAGGACTTTGAGGAACGATTGTCCCAGCCAGTATAGCCCAATTGAGTCATCACGATAGGCAAGCCCGACCACCACGTCAAGGTAGCAGCACGGTCGGGATTTTCAGAAGTGACAAAATGCTAGTATCATCTTACCATGTGTTCAAATTAGAATCGCTAGTACAAATATCTCAATAGTAGATTTAACTTGTAAGGACAAAATCCATATTTCAAGAACATGCTACAATTTAATCAACAACTAAGTGGAAACAAGTCTGGAAAACAAACTAACAGTTCAAGAATTACAATCACAATTTCTGGTGACACAAATGTAGGGGAGGTCTTAATAATTCCTTCTGTCATATGAAGTTAAACATTATACAATAAAAAAGATTATTTTAACTTCTTCGCATTAGGTATCTCCCATCAAAAGTTATTCGGAACTGAACTAAGCCGTAGCAAGAGCATCCGCCTATAAAAGTTAAGAAACCGTGATGTATCGAGTCATAACTCCTAAAACGAAACATCTGCTCATTGATTAAACTAAAAACGGGACGTGTTAGCGTTCAAACCAATCCACACAATGCTTAAACATATTAACTTGTACTGGTTATATACTTAATACAGCCTTAGTGATGTATAATTAATTCTAAATACATAAGTATCCACTAATCATTTACTGTGGATTACAATTATTATCATACGCGTATAGCTGCATAAGAAGGGGTCACTCAAATCTCTTAAAATAAGTGTTTCCCAATTATTATGACTGGCATATTAATAAGGATAGAAAATCAGACACAATTCACTGAATATTTAGAACTGCTTCATTATTTTTAATGCTTGTCTCTGATAGGACATCTATTATACATCAGTTTAAGTAATTTCAGTTCAGTAGTGTTATCCTCAACGAAATTAGGTGCCACATGTTTCCTAAAAATCTATATGGAAAGAAAAACTAATGGCCATAAAGTAAGTTGAGCAGTGGGATAAAATATATATAGTCGCAAGAAATTCAAAACGCTAGGACTCTCAAATAAGCAGAATTACTTATTCACATTAAATGTGTACATACTTAAAAACAGAGGGAACTCAAAATGAACAAAATGTAGGATAAGATTCAGCTTGTTCTATGGCTAAATATATATGTACATGTCATCAACATAATGAAGATACTTATTAGCCTGTCTTCTTTTTTTGTTTAGACAAACCTGGTTTAGAGAATATTTGTTTAAATCCACCGCCGTGAGTTGATTGAAATTTCATATTTTGTGGATTCGTTGTCGACCATGGTGAGTCGAATACAGTTGTATCTTGATCAACCAAATGTGTATACTTAGTCCGACCAGCGCGACCAAAGTTCTTTACCTAAATTTTAAAAATTAAGTTCATAAAACAATTAGTTTTCTACATCGAAAAGACATATACTGTGGTTTAGTACATAAACTAATTAAGGTGAGAAAGCTTGCTTTATCCCATTCAAACTACATTATACGAATGTGTTGGTGTCGACTGACAGGCCGTGCGTATTAATCTACCGTATGACTATGAACTACGCACAGGTTACAGGTATCTCAAGATCATTACGTTCAGAGCATGCTAGTGTGCATTAAAACCATTGGATGGAAAATATTTAGGTTAAGTAAACAAGCTGAATAAGTTGCTTTTTCAGAATCATATCAACCAAAATAGCCGAGATAAGCACTATGCATTCTCAACTGTTAGTGACCTGATTTCTTGAACAAAGGCGGATATCGATGAAAATATTACACAAAATACTGTGTGAACGAATGCTGGCGATCAATAAGGTCAGTCATGACAGCGAAACGAAGAAAGCATATTGCCTTTTAATATGCATCACCTAAACGAGTTACTTAGGTGAACTAAGTGTGTGACACGTTATTTTGCATGCTATATAATTGTTTGTACTGCTGCTCTTGCAAAATGTCTGTGTGGTTAGGTGACATGGCATATTAGCATCTATTATCTGTTTTCTAAAACTTGAGTTAGCTATTATTACTAACATTTCATCCTACGGCCCCAGTCGTTCTTTTTAAACTGTATTTGCCATGTTTCGATTTCTTTTGCCTTTAGTCTTATTATGATTCTACGCTTTTCATCAGGTGACAATTGCTGGCTCGAATTTTGGAAGGTAGTTACAGTGTAAGATAATTAAATATTCTCTTTGGAGTGGTAGGTTAAATAGAGAACTACCTTTGCATATTTGGTTTAATCGACACACTGACAAATACTACCGTCATCACCTAAGAATCCGCTGTCATTTTTCCAGTAATCAGTAAATTAAGCCAGTTAATGCAATTAAATTAAATGTTTTTACTATGACAAAACGAAAACAAAGAGGCAATTTGAATCCTGATTTCATGCAGTGAAGACATCGAATCCAAAGTAAATTTTTGAAGATCCAAAACGCATTATTCTTAAAACTACATCGTGTTTTGCGTTTGAGACGGATAAAACCTCGCTGTCTGTATACACAAGACAGATATACAACTTATCAGGAATGAAACATAACCCCGAAATCTCTTTTCAACACCATTTTTAGCATAGGGATTAATAAAGATTATTTTTTAAGAGATCACTGACCTGCATGACACTAGGCAATTTGGTTTTGTCGAAATGATCCTCCAGAGTGGGTTGTGTAAAGTCTTGTTGAAACACTTTGTCTTCCAACGAAGTGACATAGAAAGCTCCCCGATGAAAGTATTTCTGTAAAAATTTATATTTGCCTTTAGCTGCCTTGTTTGTGATAACTTTGGGATTTCTTATGAATTCTTCACGTCGTTGTTCGTCAGTCATATTACGTATCCGTTCAATCTAAAATAAGAAAAAAAACAGGCTTAACTTGAAAATATTATCTACTTGGTCATAAGAATCAAGGTCGATTTTATAAGTTATTCGGATTGGTCGAGCTACTTTAGTGAAACAGATATTTTAAAAATTAACATTAAATGAAGAATGCATATTTGTCACTGACAAAATTGATCGTGACTACAGAGTATATACATTAGAAGGATGTATAACTTAAGCACTGGAGAAACAACTGTTCATTAAATATAAGCACGCAAGACGACAACACAAATGCTGAATTTTAGCTTAAAATTGTGATTCATGTTAGACTGTTTGTGATATACAACAAAAATAATCTGGTTGTATCCACAATGCACATTTCTGTGTAAAATCTTTGGTTAAGCATACTACATAAGGTAATAATGTAGTTAGGTCAGATTAATTACAAACATTAAAAACCCAACACATTTAAAATAGGCTTTAATCCACACTAATCATATTTTTTTCGTTATGCTCCTAATAGATAAAAACAACTGTTTGTGTCGTACTAGTCACTTTACTGCTTAGATTATTAATTTTCAAACAGTTCTCGATCGCAAAAGTCCACATTAGTAAGGCTATTAATTATACGTAACTTAAAAATATGAAAAAGTTCTAAGCATTGTGTAAGACAGACAGATAGATACAACGTAGGACCAGGCACATAAGTGCATCGGTCCAAGTTGCCACACCTCAAAATCTTAGCAAGATGATCACCAAATTCATAGAATCAGTTACTTTAATGGTAGTAATATATAAAAGGAAGATTGCATATAAGGATTTAATATGTAGAGAGAAAAAAAAATTAGTTTGTAGAAAGAAAGGTAGAGTAATTTTAGTCTCAAGGTGTACGTGAAGACAAAGAATGTATACACCTACGCCATTGTGATCGATTCTGAGCCATGTCACCAAGAGTCTCCAACCACTGGGTACGGCAGTCACGCGGACCCCAACCAGGTAGTCGACATCTACCAATGTGGCTCAGACCAGAAGTTAGTGACTTCAACGACTGATGCCACGTTTTGGTTTGGCCGCCCCTAACCCTTTTCCAACCCACCCCAATACTAGTCATCATTGAGCGACGTGGTAACCGGTATTCGGACATACGTAACACATGCCCCAACCATCTCAGTCGATGAAGTTTCATAACCTCATCAACAGATTTACCATTATTCCCTAATGCCCTTCGTCTAACCTCATTATTAGTTACCCGGAGATCCCAGCAGGTACGAGATATATTTCTAAGACATCTGTGATCAAATGCTAGTAACCTACGAGTGTCTTCTACCCTTAATGGCCATGTTTCACAGCCGTAAAGTAGAACAGGACGAACTGCTGTGCAATATACTCGTCCTTTAGTTGATAGACGGATATCACGCCTACGCCATAGATGACGTAAGTTGGCAAAAGCCAAACGAGCCTTTCAAATTCGTGCAAAAATTTCGTTAGACACCAACCCATTAGGGCTGATCAGACTTCCAAGATAAGTGAAGTTATCAACGCATTCAACTTCTTCACTCCCTATCCTTAGTTCAGGGGTTGACGCAGGCCAGTCCTGAAGTAACAATTTACACTTAGAGGGGGAGAAACGCATCCCAAACATCCTGGCATTGTTGCTCAGTGCGACCAGAAGACTCTGCATCTTATCAGTGTCATCACCAAACAGGACTATGTCGTCTGCGTATTCTAAGTCGATGGGTGGACCTCCTGGAAGGAGATCAATCCCAGAAAATTCAGCCGAAGAAAGTGTTACTTCCAGTAGCACGTCTATGATAAAATTAAACAAAAACGGAGATAATGGGCAGCCTTGACGGACACCACTTGAGGTTGCAAAGTCGGATGACAGTTCGCCATAAGCTCCGACTCGACTAGTAGTGTTCGAGTAAAGAGCCTTCACAAGGTTTATGTACTTCTGAGGTACACCTTTTAATCACAGACACTGCCACAGAACCTCACGGTCAACTGAGTCGAATGCTGCCTTTAAGTCGAGGAAAACCACCATTGTAGGACGCCGGTAGGCGTGCCTGTGTTCTAAAACCTGACGAATGGTGAATATGTGGTCGATGCAACCACGACCAGGTCTGAAGCCAGCCTGGTTTTCTTGTGTTTGTAGTTCACGAATCTTTGTTAAACGTCCGATAATTATTGAGGCTAGTATTTTAGATGCTATATTAGTCAAACTAATCCCTCTATGGTTATCACAAGATGATTTTGGTCCTTTCTTATATATTGGGACTATTAGTGATTTAGACCAGTCGGATGGAATTTTATCTCAATCAGTCAGTCAGTTACAACGTAGAACTTGGTACATGCGTACATCAGTTCAAGTTGCCATGCCTCAATTAGCAGATAAAGATTAAATTGTCGGACCAAATCCCAGAGTAGGGGAAGGTAGTAACAGAGTAAGTACTAATGGAAAGGCTGATGTACGCATGTTCAAAGTTCTATGTTGTAACTGACTGACTGACTGAATGGAAAGGCATAAAAATCAGAGATGAGATTTGAGATAAAAAGTGATTCAGTACAGAGAAAATTATAATAAGCTCAGAAATTAGAATTTGGAGGAAGACAAGGAGTGGATGCACCTGCGCCATTGCCGACGATTTTGAGACATATCACCTAAGGTCTCTAACCATTTGTTACGATCATCGTGTGGGCCCCAACCAGGTAGTCTACATCTATTAACATGGCTCAGCCCAATTGTCAATGACTTTATGGATTGGTGCCATGTTTTTGTTTGGCCACCCCTAGCTTTCTTCCAGCCTACTCCCACACAAGACAACATTGCTCGTCGAGGTAGACGGTGGGCAGGCATACGCAACACATGTCCTAACCACCTCAGCCGGTGAAGATTCACTACTTGATCAATAGCCTTACCGTATTTACCTAGTACTCTATTCCTAACCCATGCATTGCTTACTCGGTTGTCCCAGCAAACACGAGCAATGTTTCGGAGACATCTATGATCGAATACTAGGAGCCTACGAATATCCTCTATCCTTAAAGGCCATGTTTCACATCCATAAAGTAAAACGGATCTGACTGCTGCACAGTAAACGCGTCCTTTCGTCATTAAACGAATGTCTCGCCTACGCCACAAGTGACGCAGGTTGGCAAAAGCCGATCGGGCCTTACGTATACGGGCCGAGATTTCATCGGACATCAGACCGTTAGGACTAATGAGGCTCCCGAGATAAGTAAAACGGTTAACACATTCAATAGTTTCACTTCCTATCACTAACTTTGGTGCCGAATTAAGCCAGTCCTGAAGTAACATTTTACATTTGGATGGGGAGAATCGCATCCCAAACATGCTTACGTTCAAGTTTAAGGTAGTCAAAAAATTCAGCATTTTATCAGCATCTTCACTCAGTAGAACTATATCATCAGCATATTCTAAATCAGTAAGTTTATCTCCTGGAAAGAGGTCAACCCCAGAGAAATCAGACGATGACAATGTTAACTCTAAAAGTATGTCCATGATAAAATTAAATAAAAATGGAGATAGCGGATAACCTTGACGAACACCACTAGAAGTGCTCAATTCCGAAGACAATCTGCCATAGGCTCTAACACGACATGTGGTGTTCGAGTAAGGAGCTTGTATAAGGTTAATGTACTTCTTCGGTACGCCTTTCAATGACAGACATTGCCACATAACCTTACGATCAATAGAGTCAAACGCCGCCTTAAGGTCAAGGAATACAGCTATTGTTGGGCGTCTGAAAGTGTGCCTATGTTCCAGAACCTGCCTAAGTGTGAATATTTGGTCTATACAACCACGTCCGGGTCTGAAACCACCTTGGTTTTCTCGAGTTTGCTCTTCACGAGCTTTAGTTAGACGTCGAAGTATTATTGAAGCTAGTATTTTAGACACTATATTCGTTAAACTGATTCCTCGGTAATTGTCACACGAGGACTTCTGTCCTTTCTTAAAGACCGGAATGGTTAGTGTTCGAGACCAGTCAGATGGGATTACGTCTAGTTCCCAAATTCTAGCCAAGATCTCAGTTAATCTCGCTGCTAAGACTGGACCACCTTCCTTAAATATCTCAGGGGTCAATCCATCTGGTCCTGCCGCTCTCCCTCGCTTTAAGTTTTTAATAGCCTTCACAACCTCACTGAGACTTGGGGGACCAATGTTAATTTGCCATTCAGATTGTTTGGGGATGGTGGGCAGCAGGGATGATGCCGTGGGCCAGTTGAACTGTTCCCTAAAGTGTTCTGCCCATCGGTCTAATCTTCTGGATTGACAGTGAATAATGGAACCATCTTTTTCGCAGATAGTTTCACTTACAGTTGGGTTCCTGATACCCGTTTCCTTGATAAGTCTGAACAGTTGCCTACTGTTACCTATTGCCGCTGCCTTTTCCATCTCTTTAGCTTTCGCCACCCACCACTGCTCACGATCATTGCGTAAGCTTTTGATTAGTTTGTGTTTAAGTTGCCTACGTTGCTCATCATGTTCAGAACCAGATGGGATATGTTGCCGAGTATCTATCAGTTCAGCAGATGCAGCTGAAATCCACTGAGTTTTCCTAACCTTTAGGTCTAGTTTATTAGTAGATATTACTGCTCTTTCAACAGCTTTTTGGATATCATTCCAGGCTAGCTCAGGTTGAGAACAGTTTACGCCGTTAACTAATTGGTTTTTTTTAGCTGTTCCTGGAATGCATTCTTGACTTTTTCATTATTAAGTTGAACCCTGGGGGGATCCTTGTCGTGGATCTTTTACGTCCAGTGAGTCGCAGACTAATACGCGCTCTCACTAAGGCATGATCTGAGTCTAAACATGTGCTCCAAAACGAGCGGCAGTCTTCTATCGAGCCTCTCCAACGATGGCTAATAGCAATGTGGTCTATTTGAGTCCAGCGTTGGGTTGATTTCGGAGGCCGCCATGTCAACCGATGTCTTTCCTTATGCTTAAAGTTGGTGTTTGCGAGAAATAAACGCTTATCTGAACAAAGTTGTAGTAACCGGTCGCCATTGTCTGTTCGTTGAGCCTCAACACCATATGATCCACCTAGGTGCCTTACGGTTTCATCTAGTCTACCTACTTGGGCATTAAAATCACCCGCCACTATTACTACATCAGTGCGCTTAGCTTTGCATAGAAGGTCAGAAAGCTTTCTGTAAAATTCATCTTTCATTTCATCTGAGCTGCAGTCAGTGGGAGCATAGGCAGAGACAACAAAGAGACAACGGCATGTGTCCCTATCTTTACGAGTCCTTACCGTTCCATTTAGGCGGACAGCGCACAAGCGACTGTCTATTGGAATCCAGTCGAGGAGAGCCTGTTCAGCTTTTAAACTTAGTGCTATACCTACACCAGCAAGGCCTCGAGTGGTAGCAGTGGGGTCCTCGGAAACACGAAGAGTGAACCGAGCAGATTCCTTATTTTCACAAGGTGAGGTCAAGCGAATGACTGTGCTTGGATCCTGTATACGCGTTTCAGAGATGCAGCAGATATCGATGGAGCGAGATTCTAGAGTCATGGCTAAGGATGCCTGTTGTCCTATTTCATATAGTGTTCGAACGTTGAAAGCTCCAATATACAACTTAGTGCGCGGTTTTAGGAGATCAGGGATAACGTTTCGTGAACTCAAATCACTAGCATTAGAGACGCGAGGCGATAAAATTATGTTAGAAGGATTAGGCATGGTGATAAGAGAGTTATTAAGAGTTGAAGGTGGGATTTGGCTTCGAACAAGATGATCTCGTGTGCTGTTAGAGGTATGAGGGCGGTTTTCACTTCCTGGCTGCCCACACCATGGAAGGGTGTTTCTTGAGAAACCTGAAAAAGAAGGCAGATTAGTGTTGGTCTTAGAGACCTGAGAGCGTGACCGCAGAGCCCAAGGGACAACTGCTTGAGGCCTGTCACGCACGGCCTTTTAATGAAAAGTTTTTTGAGTATTAGCTCCGCACTTAAAAGCCCTTAGTGGGCACCCATACCGCCGGAGACGGAAATCCGTGAGATAGGGTGAGGTGTGACATTTTTAGGGCCGACCTTTTCTAACCCCTCCTTCCTTGTGAGAAGGCAGCATCGCTACAGATGCTGGTTGTCCGAGGGAAACACCTTACTGCTGTCACACCCCTCTGCAGTCAGCAGTACGACTTCGCCCTCAGACCTTGAGTAGCTGCTTTTAGTTTCATCGTTCTCCAATCGACCTGCATGGCATGGTAGAACCTACAGGAACATATGTTCCAGCCAATATAGCTCGGTTGGGTCATCACGATAGGCAAGCCCGACCACCACGTCAAGGTAGCAGCTACGGTCGGGGGAATTTTATCTAGTTCCCAAACTCTAGCTAAAATACTAGTCAACCTGATCGCCAAGACTGGACCACCATCTTTGAAAACCTCTGAGGTTAGCCCATCTGGACCAGCTGCTCTTCCTCGTTTCAGGTTAGATATAGCTTTTTGAACTTCAGCTAGTGTCGGAGGGCCTACTTCAATGTTCCATTTAGCTTGAGTGGAAATGCTGGGTAATTGTAGAGTAGCTGAAGGCCAGCTAAACTGTTCCTTGAAGTGTTCGGCCCATCGTTCTAAACGTCTGGGTTGAGAGCAGATTACAGTATCATCTTTCTCGGAGATAGTTTCACTTATCCTTGACTTCTTAATTCCGGTTTCCCTGATTAGTCTATAAAGCTGCCTAGTGTTGCCTAAAGCCGCTGCCTTTTCGATCTCGTTTGCTTTCGTTGCCCACCACTGCTCACGATCGTTTCGTAAACTTCTACTTAATTTAGACTTGATTTGTTTTCGCTCTTCATCGTGTTCAGAGCTTGACGGGATTAGTTGGCGAGAGCTCATCAGTGCCATAGATGTCGCAGAAATCCACTGGTTTTTCGTGCTCCTTCTGTTCAAATTACTAGTAGATGACGCTGCTGTTTCTACAGCTGTTTTTATATCATTCCAGGCAACATCAGGATCAGCCTGGTTTCCAGAGTTACCTAATTGTGACCCTAACTGTTCTTGAAATTTACTTTTGACCTTCTCGTCGCTCAGATCAATTTTAATGGGCCTTTCTACGTCCAGTGAGGTGCAAGCAAATGCGTGCTCGTACTAGAGCATGATCAGAGTCTAAACACGTACTCCAGAACGAGCGGCAATCTTCTATCGAGCCTCTCCAACGATGACTGATGGCAATATGGTCTATTTGAGTCCATCGTTGTCTTGGTGAAGGGGGTCGCCACGTTAGGCGATGTCTCTCCTTATGCCTAAAATTAGTATTCGCTAAGAATAAACGATTGTCTGAGCAAAGTTGCAGCAGACGGTCACCATTATCTGTTCTCTGAGCTGGAACACTAAAGTACCCGCCTAAATGTCTTTCTGTTTGGTCTAAACTACCTACTTGGGCATTAAAGTCACCTGCGACGACTACTATGTCTGAGTGCTTGGCTTTTTGAAGAAGTTCACAAAGGTTTCTGTAAAATTCATCCTTCAGTTCGTCTGGGCTGCAGTCAGTGGGAGCGTAGGCGGAAACGACGAAAAGACAACGACGAGTGTCCCTATTCCTCCGAGTCCTTACAGAGCCGTTTAGTCGAACAGCACATAGGCGACTATTAACAGGGATCCATTCTAATAGTGCTTGCTCTGCTCTCATGCTTAGCGCTATGCCCACACCCGCCAGTCCACGAGAGCTGGCTATCAAGTCGCCAGATAAACGGAGAGTGTATCTTGTCGCCTCGCCGTTTTGGCGAGGTGGGGTCAAGTGAATGACCACGCTAGGATCGTGTATGCGTGTTTCGGAGACACAGCACACATCAATCATACGAGATTCCAGGGTTTTAGCTAAGGAGGCCTGCTGACCGATTTGACATAGGGTGCGTACGTTGAAAGCTCCAATGTGTAGTTTGGAGCGGGGTTTCAGTAGACCTGGGACATTACTTCGAGTGCTAGAGTCGTCGGACGTGGTGACACTTGAAGAGAAAGTTAGAAGAGGAAGTTCAGAGTTGATAGTCAAGGTAGGAGCAATAATAGGGATTGAAGAGAGTAAATGATTTTGAATACGGTGGTCTTGAGTGCTGTCAGAGGTATGAGGGCAGTTATCACTTCCCGGTTGCCCACACCGTGGAAGGGTTCTTCTGGAGGTACCTAAAAAGGAAATTGGATTAGAGCGTGACTGCAGTGCCCAAGGGACAACTGCTTGAGGCCGGTCACATACGACCTTTTGGTGAGTAGTTTTAGTGTTAGCTCCGTACTTGTTGAAGACCTTATCGCCGGAGACGGAAATCCGTAGGATAAGGCGAGGTGTGCATTTTTAGGGTCGACTTTTTCTAACCCCACCCCTCCTTGTGGGAAGGCAGCATCGCTGCAGATGCTGGTTGTCCGAGGGAAACACCTTCCTGCCGTCACACCTCTGTACAGTCGGCAGTACGACTTCGCCCTCAGACCTTGGATCTGCTGCTTTTAGTCTTACCGCTCTTCAACCGACCTGCCTAGCATGGTAGGACCTTGAGGAACTATTGTTCCAGCCAGTATAGCTCGATTGGTTCATCACGATAGGCAAGCCCGACCACCACGTCAAGGTAGCAGCAACGGCCGAAAAGCATATTTGTTTAAAGCATTGTTTAAACAAATATATAAAGTTTTGTAGAGACAGTTTTCAAATGTACCATATGTATTCTAAGAGTACTTGTGTAAGTAAGAGGGAAAGGTAATTTTTACTTATGATTACCTGGTGATCCATGAAACGTAAAAGATGCATGCGAGAAAAATTGTGGTTATATAGTGTTGGATAAAGGTGATATTGTGAGCTAAGTTCCACGCTAACAAAGTAAAACGTAGTGCGTAAATCATGGACACATACTAGTCAATATAGATTAAATAAGTCCGCTGAAGTTAACACAGAACTTAGTACAAGTTTCCATCAGCCTAATATATTATTAGCGCCTACAATAGTAAAAAACCACGAAGTATGAGGATTACGATGCAGGAAGGAGGAATGTATAAATTTATACTGGAACTTAAAAATGATGGGATGATAAATAGTAGATGCATCCGAGGTTGATCAGTAGTCGAATGATAGAATATAAAACCTTAGGCTTAAAAACGATGTACTGAGATGTTATTAAGTCTTACCTCAGCCTTCTCTTGCACTGCTGCTTCCCGAATTTCACGATCTCGTCGAATGCGTTTTAATTCTCTAACCTTCCATTTTTCATACTCCTCTTGTTCAGCTTGAGGATTACCTTGACCCTCATCAGAATCTATTGCATCAAGAGCATCTTCTATTGCGTGGGCCTCTTCAGCTTCACGACGTAGTTCTGTTTCTAGTAACTAAGTGGTTAATAGATATGATAAAAGCAAGAAAAATGCATATCGTCAGTTTTTTAGGTTATGAAAAAATTGAAATAATGATAGGTGTAATTTATGAACTGCTGTTCTTAATTCTCTGTTCATAAAATAAACCTCTGAGCCTGCAAATGACACCATTTACACCAGTAAACGATGCCGAAAGTAATAATATTATCCATGCTTTTTTAAATTAACTTCAATTCTAAGCACTTGATACGAGAAAGTAAAACAGCCATTTCAGGTATATAATTAGCATAACATATTTAGATGTCGACCATTTTTTGAATGGCATAAATGCATATCAAAATTAGTTTAAGCCAAGTAAAATAATCAAATATTTTAGTAGCCTCACGTAGTAAATGATAGATTTACCTTACCACACACTAAACTAGTTGTAAAGCAGTATGCTTCGAGAAAATCTGATATCTATAATGTCTTTCCCCATGAATAAATGTTGTAAGATATATTACGAAAATATGACATCTGACTATTACTAAAGCACAAAAAGAGGAAGCTTGAGGCTAAATTTTTACTTGTGTTGTGAACAGGTGTTTAAATTTTGCACGTTTAAAAATTGACAGGATCCCAGTTGTTTGTAAAGCAATAGTGTTAGGAGAGAGAGCATTAACCGAATGGTAATGTAAAATATTAGGACGTAAAGAAGCTTCAGAAATAAAATTATTGCGTCTTTCATCCTCTTCCTCGACATGCTCAATTCCAGTGATGAAAAAGTATTCGACTATACAGAAAAAAAATCAGCTTTTGATATGTTCGAAAAGTTGGAAAATTAAACTAACCTTAAGTGTCGTTCTACGGCGTTCTTCCGCAAGTCGTTTTACTTCTGCCTCAGTTTCCTGAGCGAGTTGATCTGCTTTGTGTTTGGCTTGTAAGGTTATTCGGTCACGTGCACGCACGAAGACTGGTTTTAGTTTAGGAGCAACTTCATCATCTGAACTTGTATATTCCTCTTCTGAATAACCTAGTTCATCCTCTGCTTCTGTATCTTCATGTCCAGCCTCATTTTGTCCATCTCCATCATGTTTTTCCGCTGCAGAATTTATTTGAGCAGCCAACGCTTTCTTGCGGATAAACTGTAAAGAAATTAAATAAATTCAGTGCGGAAATTAGTGCTTTCAGTTAGTTGCTTTTTAATGATACCAGTTCTCATTTCTAATTAGTAATACTATAGTAACCAACTGTCAAGTTACAGCCAAGTTAGTGATGGCTGTTAAATTACTATTAGTTGTTATAATCAGCATTTAATTAACATAACCATTTGGATTCACATCCAGCTTTCGCTTACGAACTTATGGTGTTGCCAAAGTATTTATTAAGTCTTTCGAATACACATATCTTATTTTCATACCAAGAACTCATAAAGATCCTGATGAAGAACTACAAGTTAGTTCTCTATTTATCAATTTCGGAGACACGTTAATAAACGTTAGTCAAGAAACTTTAAGGGATCAGCATCCGACTACGACGGAGTTGATATTTGATTAGGGGCTGCAATTGCAGCAACGACAGACAATTGGACCCTATTCGACAGTCTAATCAATAAAACTAAATACATATGCTGTCATTTATACTCTGATAAGTAATATTTTGTTTTATTTTTGTCTTATTTTATCCCTTATTAACGATATTACCATTGTTTTAGCATCAAATACACTTTGGATCATTAACTGAAAAATACTTCATAGTTTGTTTTCACAATGCCACGCAATTTCACTTTGAGCAAAGAAACAACCGATATACATCGAACTGTTACACTTTAAACATTTATCAACGTAGTAAAATGGCACATTATTTATAAGATTTTGTAATAGTTAAGAATTAAATATCTAATAGAATCCACAATAAAGCGAATTAAGTTAATAGACAGATATTCACTAAACAGCTTACTTCACGCCTCCTCATTAATTCCGCCTCATCAACATCTTCTTCATCAGCATCTTCCCCATTAGAATTCTGAGGACTGTCTTCACTATAATGACCAGACCTGCGATATTTTTTGTGACGAGTAACCCTATCGGCCTCTTCCTCATCTTCGCTGGATTGGCTCAGCTGATCCTGTGGATGAAATTGACATAAAGTTTTTTGAAGAGACTGCAGGATAGATTTCTTAAATGCTAAATATGTAATATTTAGTTCGATTAAATTGAGTTCTAGTATTTGACATTGGAATGTAAGTACATAAAAGGTGTTCCAAAATTAGAGTTGTCTTTAAACACAAAAAGCCGACTCTAGATACCACAACCATTGATTATCCTTACATAGTCAACAGAATTATAGAAAATCTCATTCAGTAAATATTCAACAACATTTTGTTTACGATTGCGGTCTAAAGGGATTGATAAAGCCAAATTTACAAGGATGCGACACAGGTGTTATCAAAGTTACAAGAACGATAGCCAGCTTATGCATGTTTTATCAGCCAGATTTTAGTGGAAGCGTAATGTAAACCATAATTTCCGCGTTTACTGTTAGCGTTGGGAAGTCATGAACTGCATGTAGCGATGATGATTAAGAGATATGAACTGACGTGAATGTACCAGGTAGATGGCTTGGTAAATAAACATCTAGTACGGACTACTGCACCAAGTGATACTACCATAGCTGTCTTGAGGTAGTTATAAAAATTTGAAGAATTCGTGGTGTCATTGCAACTAAGCCTAAGGAGGTGGAGGAACTTTGAAATTATAAAAGTAAATACTGTACGAAACAAACAAAACTCTTTCATAAATCGTAACACTTTAAAGAAATTATCCGGATATCAGTCATCCAGAGTATTAATACTAAGTACATCCCAAATATGAGGCAGATATCTTAGAACAAGGATTGGAAGGAAACAGTATAAATTTCTAGCATTGTTTGTAATGGGCTACTGAAATGCCTTTGAAACGGACGTCATCAGAGTTTTTTATTGACACTTTACATAAATGTTACACGTCCACAGCAATGAAAACAGCAAAAGACTATTCGGTCTCACAAAAAAAGCACAAACAAGTACCAGCACCGTTACCAAGTTTATTGGTGCTACCTGAAGAGCTTAGAATGATTAAATACAGAAATATTTTTGGTTTCGGCAACATAGTGCCTTACCTTAGCTCGTAATAACCTCCTGAATCTAGGGTCAGCTAACTCCTCAGCAGTTGGTTGATCGGTACCATCGGCTGTTGATTTGGAGTTTTCTTGCATTCTAAAACGATCACGTAGAATTCCTGTTCGCGATGTAAAGGCCTTAATTTCCTCAGTATCATTAGTGGTTTGTTCTTCTTCTGACTCAGAACTTGAACTTGAGGCGAAATCGGGTTTCTTTCCTGCAACGTAGCGTTGTACTTTCACCTTAACCATATAAAATTGACCTAAAAGTCAGAAATGTAGTGGGGACAAACCTTTTTCATTTTTGACGGGAACTGCACCTGCAGTTGAATGAATTTGAGACATATTTTGTAAGTTCTGCATTTCGGTAGTTGTCAAATATTCTGCGCGACCTTTCAAGGACAGCCGCTTCCAAAATCTAATATCCTTCTGACATGCTGGATTGAAATGATTAACTTTTACGGTTATATCCTATGTTGAGATAAGGTTCTAGATCGTTGGTAGTATTCTGTGTAAGAATACTAGCTACTTAACTACACAGTATCTTCTGGTTGTGGCAGCTGATTTGTTGGCTGATGTCACTTGAGTTCCAGTTTATTAGAACAGAAGACTGGATTACTTGTGTTAATCCTTGAAATAGGAATCTCTCAGTTGATTCAACTTCTTTAAACGCGTCAATTGAAAAGTCTCTAACTACGTACTGAGGTAGAGTCTCACTAATTAACTATCCAACTGGTAATCAACTTGAGGATAATTTGTCCTGAACTGATGGAATTTCTTGGAGTATCCTTGTAACCTTACTGTCCTGGAATACAAGAAGAATGAAACATGTGTCAAGGGCAAATTTTACTGTGAAATACTTTTGAGACTGTTACGGGGTCATCTCTAGTTTTTTCTATATGACAAAGCGTACAAGTTTGGTTTAGCCAGCCTCTCATCGTACGGAAGCCACTAGATTTCAAGAATTAACCTAGTTGTAGTTCACTAAGCTTTTGTCAATAATCCGGCATCTGTTTTAAATAATAACTGTTTTCCTGTTTACAAAAGTTAAGTTTTGTCTCCATAGCGGTAAATAATCCCCAAAATAAACAGTTGCATAGTCTCTCAACATTGATGCTGAACACGTTTGTTTTAGCAGACAAGATTAATTAAAGGCACTCGGTCACGCATTATCACCAGACCGCGACACAACATGACGCTATAACCAACTCTTTCTAGTTAGCCAGCCTAGATTTTCCTGTCCCATTGACGCTTTACTCACAATCAAATATAACTTCTCCATCCCCCCCCCCACTGTCATCTGACTTGTCCTTATTCGTAAGTACGGGCTTGATCTTTAGAGGTTGCTCTATTTATACGACAAACGTTACTCGATCATATACCTAATGTACTTCAGTCCTATAAATACAGTGTATAATATTATGAAATTCTTAGCATTTATGTGCCTGAAGACTCCACGCATTAACCGAAGGGTTATGAAGCTTTATCTGTAATAGCACTGCGATATGCAGTGATTTTGAAATCTTTTCTAGCGATTTTCCTCGGGTTAATGTGCGTCTGGAATATGGGGATCGCAACGTTAGTCATCAAGTATGTATTTGAACCATGATGCTCAATATGCATCGTAATGCTCTTTGGAGCATTTATAGGTAGTTAATAATTGTTAGACCATTTTTCTAGTGTCTCTAGATCCTTTTGAAGTTCTAAGCCGAACTGTTTTTGTGCATAACTTTCCGCATCCTAATATCGTCAACATACAACAGGACTCATAAATACCTGTCCAATAACGGTAAATTCATGGAAACTACCAAATTTCATGACTCTGGACAGTTCGGTAGTTGATCGTGATGGAGGATTATAGTCAGAAATCATTTAAACATGGAAATAATTAGTTGAGCAGGGTGAAAAATAACGAAGACAATAACGGAACAAATAATAATAAAATGATGGGTAAATGTGTTGGAAGAATTAACAGTGTCGATATATGGAATGGGGACAGATGTGAAGTAGAAGCTGATAAAAATATATCTATCTCCATGAAGTGGATAAAACTCAGTCTGTGTACATATATTAGTCCAACCACTTTCTAAATTTGCTTGATAAGTCAGGGTAGTGAGTTGAGAATTCTAGGTTGGACAAATCCTCAGTGGGAAGTGCAACCTGATTAAAGTGTATCCTGTTTAGTGTACGGTTTTTGAGGATTACGAGGCTGCAGATTGCATAAAATCTTTGTCATCAATGCCTTAAACAAGTGACTTAGACTGTTCTGGATTTCGCAAACTGCTGCTCAACCATCTCTTTGTTTTTCTGTAGCTAATCGATAACAGTCTAAGGCATTTATTATTCACTTTGCAGCCTGTCTCTGAAGCATTTTCGGTAGGTCTGTGTTTCATTTAAAGACGGGAGGAGAGACTAAATTTCATGCCTTGATTAGTGGTTGGCTGGACTTCGAAGCGGGAAACGAAAAGTATTTTAGCTGAGTGACTTTTTCTAGTCATTAGTTATGAACCTACATCGTTTTTACATGAACATTATCGTATTATATATTAATATTAAAATAGACTGGATGGTTGGGTCACCAGCTTCTTCCTCTTACTCTGTATAAAAAATAAGAGATTTTTCAAGTAATTCTTCAAGTTTCAAATGCTGCTTACCGAAATTAGAAAGCGCTTTATCCCTAAAACAATACCAGCTTTGTATAAAGCAAAGAGCAGAGCATACTAAAGTTCCTGGTAATATTAATTCGTCGTGATTCGCGAACTGTTGAACGCATAAATGGAGAGACAGTAATAGCATCCACATGAAAATTTAATTATATGGCCTGACGTGCTAGGACCACGGACCCTTCTGAATAAATCTGCCAATATGAATGCAGAACTATAACATCCATGTATATTACTTCAAAATATGCTGAACAGACCAACGATAATAATAATTGACTCGACTTCTCATTACGATCATCTGTCTAGATTAAGAAGTTGATTATAAAACCGTGCGTTATATTATTGACATCTATCCTAAACTTTCATATTTCATCATTATGAAATGTTTATTAACACTTTCCGCCTAACCTTCTAATGACTCATCAACCCTATGTACGCTTGTCTACAAGAAGTCTCAGTGCCATAAACTAGGATTGTTACTAGCAAACAGTCAGGAAGTGTGATGAGTATCGCTATTAAATCCGCGTTCAGTGACTAAAGTGATGTTCTCACGTGGCTGCTGTTAACTAAGATAGATAACCGTTGTGTTAATGCAGTCTACCGTTATACTAGACAACGTTAACTTTACCAGTTTAATTAGCAGCCTTTCAGTAAATAATAATTCACAGACCAGCAGCCCAAATGTAATATTTTCAGACCTTTACTGGTAATGACGGAGGTTCAAAGTGATGTCACGGACATAAGATGTGAGTGATTCTCTCCACGACTTTCACTTGAATGCTCCTTGATAATCATTTGGTGATCACACATAGTGTCACTGTTCTGCCCACTTTTCACATCATATCTTTTAATTTATTGAGATCGCCAATACGCATATACTTTTTCTAATCTATACATTTGACCTTGTTTAAACCAGCACACCTATACTTTCATAAATGTTTGCATACCTGCACTACCATTATAATCAAATATACTATATACATTCCTCGTTTATTGTATAATTAATCATACATAAATACACATCCTTTGTAAATTCACATTTGTACACCCCCCACTGAGTGTCTTTAAAACATAACACATTTATTCTCAGTCACCTTTACATGTCCCTATATATTGATGGCAGCATGTAAATAGAATTTCAGCTTTTTTAGTATTATGCATCATATACTTATAAACATCTTATTTCCGCACATACGTCAGCTTTTTACATGTATTAACTTCTTGCGTAGATTTAAGTATATATTTGACGTCTTTCTTTCATGATAACGCAATGTTTCACTTTTTCCAATAATCAATCATCTTTCGTTCACACTTCAACAGTTGTTGTACAGTTTAGCTAGACCCCTTGGTCGAAATACTATGTTACTACCAACATTCAAGTGATCAAGCAGGCTCCAATTTTACGCGAACTTTGCAGATAGACTATCAACGTAGCATTTTTACTAGTAGAAGCAAACAAATTGTCGCGATACAAGCATATTCACACGACAATTATAAATATCAACAGTTCACTGGATAGCAATATAGTGTAATTTAATAGAATCAGCTAAAATTCACGAGATACTTTTATTAGTATTTCTCCAAGATATGTCATAATGAACTGTCAATGACAATTATTTTAAAAGCTGCAACGAAAGAAGCGAAGTCAAGCCAAACCACACATGTGATTGATGGCACCAATACGCATTCAACATTGACGGTCATTGTACGTTTTAGTCCAAATCAACGGAAGGATCAAATATTTGGTTCACGCTTGACGACGACGTTGTTATGTATTTAATCCTCTCCGTATATCTGTCAACGATGATGCAATTAGAATAAGCCGATACAAAAAGGTCTAATATGTTTTATATCAAATACATTTTCACCACAATAATGAGGTGAATGTTACTTACATGGTCACTTATAGGTGATATATAGCAAAAGGTTGAGTAAAAGATGCAATTGTAAGCAGTTTTCGAGGTAAATAGCAAGGTGGCAAGAAGCAAAGCGTCTTTAGTATACGCAAGAAACAACAAACAGCTAGGGGAAGTCAGTCTAGAACAAACTTAGATCGAGGAACGCATAGGACGTACAAAGAAATAACTGAATTCTATATCTATATTATATTAAACGCTTTATACTTTCATCGGATAAATTATTCTTTTATCAGAACAGTCGAGTTTTATTATGACTATATGGCATATATATCTGTTTATAGACCTGTATTTTTAAGTTATTATAAATTGCCGTCATTGAATATAGTTGTTTTTGCAGGCCAGCTATTACAGTAAATGGTTATAACATACATATTAGCTGACAATATCAAAAAGAAACAAAAATGATTATGGAAGTCACATACGGGATTACAATTCATGCTATCTTCACATTAAGAAAATTCAGTAAGGCGTTAGACGTCTTCCAACTATATGTAAATAGAGATTGTTTGTAGCGATTAGTATAAAGTTAAGGTGATTGAATTCGTCACAGATTGACGTTGGCAGGATACCAGTAAAAATGAATAATTGCATTTTTAGTTTTAGTTATGATTTTAACCTTCTTTTCTAAAGATGTAACTTACCGCCCTAATTAACAAAATACGGAATCCATGCTACTATTGGTTAATAGGCACGAGATTTAAAAAATGTGGCGAATTTCTATTTAGAAAGTAAGAACTTTTGCTTTTGATAGTTTGCTACGATTAATTTTATCCGTTCCTGCTTTAATTAGATTCCATTCAATTACAATACTAATTGTCAAAGGGTTTTGCAGATGGATTTATTTTTAATCCTGTGACTCCTAGCAGTTTGCTAGGAGTACCCTTTTACGTGAAGTGATTAACAATAGTCCTAGGTATGGACAAACATATTGTGTTTTCCTTGTTTAGGTAGGTATGTCATTCGATGGATGGAGAGTGATGTTCTATTAGTTGCCTACTAATTAAACCCTTTTCAAAGCTAAAACACGTATTGGCACTCTATGTTTTGTTTGGCTAGTAAGACAATGATGATTCAATGAGCTACGAGTCGAATGGCAGTGATGGAAAGAAGAGACGAGCTGTATTCGGAAAGTTGGTGGAAAACATTTCGAGAAGGCATCAAGATCGTCAGTTCACTTGAAATGAGAGCCAATAATCACTGAATTATACGTTAACAGAAGGGCTGTGTAACGTGCCAATTGGAAAAAATTTCCAAAAACTGGAAACTCGTGAAAAAATCCGTATTCCTAACAATTTCTGAGAGGGGCTGTGACTTTACAAAATTTACCAAGGTGATTCGGAACGTATTAATGAAAGATAACGAAGATTAAACTGATGAAACGATAGAGAGAAAAAAGCTAATTATGATAGCTAGGGTATTATTCTAAGAATCTCAACTCCGGTGGTATGAAACCAGCCACCATATGGTATTATTTTAAAAAAATATGAAGGAATCATAAGATTCTGATTCTAAAAATAGACATGCATGTGATTCGGACAAAATTTGAATATTTAAACGTAGCATATTGATTGATGATTCCTTAGGAGTACCCCTTATGAAATTACTCAGAATATATAAGAGGGTAGATGAAAACTATGATCCATGACCATGCAGACTTCTCAAGATGACAAAATGTTAGATTAAATAATGAAGTCTTCTATTGACTACGGTTCGACTACTACACCAATAGATTAGAGGGAACGAAGCCTTAATTGAGCAATTTGGAGAATAAATCTTCGACCCAGAGTTAGTTTAGCATTCGTATTTTGAAAGTGAAATGAGATTTGTGAAGTGATCGGTAGCAAACTGGGCTATAAAATGCACAAATTCACTGTAGGTATCTTAAGTCTCAGTCACTTTGCTCGGTTGATAAATCCATTCCCAGATGGCACCATACTTTGAAGTAAAAGTAGCGAATACACGACACTTGGTGACTTTGAAGCACTTAACGTAAACTGGGAAGATTTACCTTGAGTTTCATCTGAGTGCGAATTCGATAGTAAGCTCCTGGTGACTGTAATGTAGAGTGCTTATGTGTAACGTGTACTCAGATCCGCATATTTTGGCTTCAGCGGTGGCTTTTCCTTTTCATCGAACTTAGTATTCACTCTTAACGATGACAATACTTCTCATTTTGAAGTAATGTTGCCATCTGTGAGTAAAGACCAGCAGGTTTAGTGGTTGCCGTTATGACTGTGAAAGCTATAGAGGCTTCAGAATAATCCCACCATGAAACAATTGTTTACAACATACCTGATAAATTCCCTCTGCATAAAGCGAATTTGATCATTTTGAAAGCCTGTGATATGTTACATGTCTCGTGTGATTGTAGAAGATTGGGGAAAAAACTGGCAAGTTGGTTGTCTACTGTTGTTCTACTTCACGTCAACTTTTGACACCAAATGTTTTATGGACTCCATAGGCAACATTAGACCTGTTACTGGCCTCAAGCATATAAAATAGTTGCAGGCAAAACGACTTTGTAACGAACAGCGGATAATCACATTACGCTGCACAACGACGTGATTAAGCTTGAACCAAGGCATAACTTGAGCTTCCGATCTTATCTAACTATACCACATCCTTCGCCGTGTCCCGTTGTCAGCTGTACTCAGTCGGATAAATACTCCCTACCCTATAGAAAGGTAATCAAACCTAGGAGCGGTAAATATGTCTATATGGATATGTCAACAACCCAGGCGTCAACAGATAATCTGTACACCCACTGATACTAGCGAATATAGAAATACCAATAGTACCCTCCAAGGTTTCTCTCATTCCGAGAACCTCACTCTAGATCTGCTACGGTGGTGAGCAACTATCAGAAGCTGGTCAAATATTAACCACCCAACATACGACTATGCGTAGAGACCTAAAAGAACCTAACTGCATATCTCAATGCTACTCTGAGATATCAATACACTTTAAAACCAAAGCCCATAAAGGTATGCGAACCCTTCCCATAACATCAAAGCAACTAAAAAGCCAGACTTTTCTTAAGTTGAAGGATATCGTACCATTCGCTACAAATACTATTCCTCTTGGGACCAGCCAAATCTAGTTGAAATTACCTGCAAAACTAAGCTGGACAACAAAGCAGCAGAGGTAACCTAAGCAAGTAAACTCCTTGCACCTCATACCAAATACTGGAGAGACGTATTTCTTTGCAAACCAGCCACCTGTGTGATGGAGTACTACAAAAGACAATCGCAGTAGGTCAAAGCCCCATATCTTCAGTAGGGCAGGATGCACTCTTAATCCTTAAACAAATCGTCAGGACAGATCTCATGTGTCTAAAAATGTGCAGTATGCATACTCTGTGGATCCCAACCTAAATGTACTCGGACTTCACACCACTAGACAACAAAAATCAGCATAAAGACTGAGTGGGACACGCCTGTGAGTTACCTATAAACACTTCTCAGCAGGCTTATTACACCTATAACAGTAGCCCTGCACTTCCCTATAACAACCCTATGCTCACACCGAGTTTGCAAACTATTAATAAATCTTCCTCAAACTTCACTGCATCATAACCACGTTTTGCTTGGTAATGCTTCTATGGCACACAATAACAATGTGCCACTGTATAATTACTGGCTGCCTGCCCACAATCCATTTGTTTTTTTCACGTAAGGCGCTATACAAGTTACTCCATACCCCAATGGAGGCAGATGGAACCTGAACTCAAAACTTAGCCCTTTTTATAAACAACGAGTCTCGTAGGCTCGCCTTCTTATTATCCCGTCATACCCGCTTCAATTAGGTCCTCACTTATTCCATATGATCATATAGATGATACCCTATCAGACGACAAAGTATCTCCTCCAGACCCCCTCATTCCTCACTGCTACCAATACCATATACTCCATCTTCTCTTTCCAGTCTAAACAACGTTTATAAAGATTCCTCACCAGTTCAGCTATCTCGTGACCTATCTAATTTCATTATTTACACACAGTTCTTCACTATTCTACTTAACTCCCACTCTCTCTGCAATAAAACCATTCGTCCTCAATCATTAATGTACTTAGTTAACCACTGCTGTGTCCTACTAACCGAGACTTGGTGTACTCCAGATATTTCAGATCTTACACTTGAAGTTGAGAATTATGTCATATACCGCAAAGATCGGAATCCAGGAAAAGGTGGCGGGTGCATAATGTATGTTCGATCTGATTTTTCATCATCACTTATTTCCGGAGAGGTGGTAAACTTTTAGATGATACTGTATTTGCCAGCACTGAAAACTGTCTCCATCATCAGTTTCTGATAGGTTGTATTTATAAAGCACCTAATGCTACTCATACCTTTACCTAACAAATAGGTCATTTATTCGCAACAGTATTACTGTTACCTGTGACCAAGTTAATTGAAGGAGACTTCAATGCCTTTTTTTACTTGGAACCCTTTACATGAACCTCCACACCATAAATTCTTTGAAATACCTGAAAGTAGTGCATGGACTCAAGTAGAACGTAATGCTAGACCGAAGTCAAGTTTATTAGACTTAATCGTTTGCATAATGCCTCAAAATATGAACAGAATTCTAGCTTTGCATTTCCTGACAGCGATCTTAAAGTTGTCATTTGCCAGTTAGTTGTCAATGAATGTTCATGTACTAAGAGTGAAACGGACAATCTCCTTAATTTTCGGAGGAACTATGCTCAGATTAACTGGTCTCATACCGAAAAATTGCTACACAATTTTAATTGAAACACATTTTTCTCCTCTTGCGAGGACAATAACTTACTAGGTGCTTTCTACCATGATATGAAATCATGTTTTGACTGGGCTGAACCTTTTAAAGTGATTAAACTACGCATCTTAAATAGTGAATACATCCCCGTTAAATTTAAAAACAAACTAAGGAAGTCACGAAAGAAGTTATTCGTTCAGTATGATTTTTTTGTAATTTTTAGTATTCATTCATTATTCATAAATATAACAAGCTACAGGAAAGCAAGAGAATTAGAAGCCAAAAAATGTATCTGAAATTACCTGATAAGATAGCCTATTTAGCAGCCACCCTAGGAAAAATCTTTGTGCCTAGTTCAGTCTTTCTACTATTCTGAATGTCAAAAATAAAATGATTAGTAACCCTATGGAGATCTGTAAAGGTTTTAACGAATCCTTAGCACACTCTTCTAACTGAAACAATTCATTTATAGGAACGATCAGCAATTTCAAGCAGGATAAACTAACTGTCTTTGAGCTTATAATCAGTAATGTAATAGGTGCCATAAGATCACTAAAACCTTTTAGTAGTGGAGAGGGTGTAATACCGGTTACGTAGACTATATAGGATAGCTCAGCCTTCCGAATACTGCTCACCAAAATATTTAATCTCTCCTTAGAAGATAAAACTTTCCCTAGATCGTGATAAACCATATATATAATTCCTCACTTTAAGAGAGGCTCTAGGCTTAATATCAAAAACTACTGTGAAATTAATCACTCTTCTGTTTTATCTACAGCCATGGATAAAGTGGTAAAAGAGGAGATTTTTACTTAGGCACAAACTGATTATACCTCCTCAGCACGGCTTCACGTTTATATATATTTAAGAAAAGAGATGACGGAAAACTAACTGTTACACTATAATTCGACTTCACTAAGGCATTTGACAAAATACATCGTTCAGCTCTCTTATATAGGTTGAAGGTCTTAGGAATAACAGGCGAATTGCATGACTGGATAGCTTCATTTTTGTAAGATCGCATTCAATTAGTAAAGCTAGGACGACATCTCTTAAGTCCTCAATATATCACTAGTGGTGTCTTCCAGGGTTCAGTCATAGGATTGTTATTAATTACTATGAATGTTAATGACATAAGCCACTGTTTTCATGAGGGTAAGACCTTCATGTTTGGTGATGACCTTAAAGTTGTTCATACATTCGACCCAGATGGTCGAAATGTTAACGGCATAATACAGAGAGATCTCAATAAACTAATTGTTTATTGTAATACATGGTTTCTTTCCCTTAACATACAAACAGTCAAGATACCTATATTTCGGAGGATTTGACTTAAAGACCAACCTGCACTTTAATGAACACAATTTTTGTCAACTGAGTAGTATCTGTGATTCAAGAGTAAGGTATTCAAAAAGTTTGTCCTTAACTAAGCATGCTTTAACACAAGTCTCTAAAGCTCTTAGGATTATTAGTTTTATTCATCGTAACTATCATCTTAGCGAATTTGAAGCTGTACTTTATAGAACCTATGTCAGACCTCTGTTCAAGTACTGCCCAGTTATATATAGTTTTATGCGTTCACTAGATTGGCAGAAAATAGAGAAGGTTCAACAGTATCTTAATAGGCTACTAATATCTGGCCGACCCCATGATAACAGATGTTATAATTGAAAATTAAACCCTCTATGGATCAAAAGAATTAAACGTAATCTTACAATACTTTATAAAATTCTTCATGAAAAGATTATAACAGATTGCACACCGTCGAAATATGCTCAAAAAGGCAAGTATAACTTGCAGAACCAAAAGTCTTTGGTAAGAGTGCAGAAAGCCACTAGTAAAATAAAATCCGCCTTCTTTGTTGCACGCTATGCCAACCTCTGTAACCGATTACCAGAAAGCATATGACAATACAGCTCCCTGTCACAGTTTAGATTCGCAATAAACCTCTACTTAGAAAATACAGGTACCTGCAACTTACTTAATGCAACTTATATGGAATGGGGTACATTTATCATTGGAGCTTTAGGCGTTTAGTTTTTTAATAAAACTTTTAAAATATTACCTGCAGGTTTTAAGAACTTTTTGACTATTCAGCTATGGGCAATAAAACATTTTTCCTTCCTGTCAGATAGTGTTCTCTAATCTCATAATGCCTATACATTTATTAGAGGTAAAGCAGTGTACCTTCTATTTCCCTATACTAAACTTCTCTAAGCTCTTTTTCCTAAAGTAGATCTATAATCTATCCTAATTATCTCTAGTGTTAATCGATGTGTTTCGGAATAAAAAAGAGAAATAACAAATATCCTTCGTATAATGTAACAGGTACACGTCAAGTTCCATTGCAAATAGATGTACTTAATTGGTTATTTGTGTTATCTCGTCCTGCTGCTTGTTCATTTTTCTTTATATTTTTTAGTTTTCAACTGCCGTGTCATATTGACGTAATCACCTAGAATCTACGCTGAAAAGGGAAGTGCGTCTTTGTGGTCTTTTCAGGATACCTTCATGTGATACTTCTGATCTCCATCGTCCTCCTACCAGATGCTGTTCACACAAGGTCATGTTCGTACTGGATACTATAATCGACTATTTCAAACAACAATCTATTATCTAAATCTTCCTAGTGTCACGTTTATGACACTTCTTACGTGAATTGATTGCAGACATCCGTTTGAAGGACCAGTGGTGCTTATAATAAAACTCGAATAAACTAGTATCAACCTATAGCTTTATTGACAGTGACTATACAGCTTTTCCCCTTAGGTTTGGAACCTGTGGTATAGCTTGCAGTAAAACTCAGCCCCGTTGAAGAAATGGACGCAGTTGATGAATTGATTGGTTTGTACTTATTATCCTTCGGAATCCTTGAGGTTTCGGCTAAAGTTTACGTTTACCCCCGTAGTGCCACATTTTATATTATGCGTAGTTCCGCATTAATCTTTAGAAACAGGCTTAACAGTTTCTGTCATAAGCTGAGTGAGCCTATTTGCCTTGTTGTTTCCTAAATCTGATTCATACTACTTAATCAATGGTGTTGTGCAACTAATTGATTTAAGAAAAGCTGCGCCGACTGATGACTTCATTAGACTGGCCCACCCTGACTTTGGTGGCCAGGCTTCTTGATTAATGGAAAACTGATTAGTGGTTATGGAGTACTTAAGATAAAAATAACAGGAAGCGTAGCAGACACACCAACACGCGGAATTGCGACAGGTCTTATAACACATTAATTAATGCCCACAATCTGCATCGAAATTCTCTCATCGTCTCCAAACAACGTGACGTTCATTGACCATTTAAGATGCAGGACTATAAATATGACATGGTCGGATATTCCACCGACCCGACAGAGCTACGAAATTTACACCCTGGCTCTCGAACAGGGTCACGAAACTTTCCAGGTAGAGTGAATTTTTGTGCAAATTGTTGATTTTCACTGGTTCCGAACAGTTCAAATCTGCTTTCAAACAAAGAACTCATGCACGGTGTTGGTTAACAAAACCAGGTTTTGCAAAAACCAATTCGTTTCAGACTTACTATATAATTCAAGAAAATCGTTCTTTTTTATCATTAAACTAACTCGGAAAAATGATACATTCCCCCTTCCCAGTTTAAATTCAGGAGGATCAATCTAACATGACGAACAACGATGTCGACAAAGCTGTAGTTTTGTCAAAGCACTTCGTTATTGTGCTTTCCTCAGACAATAGTGATATGTCATTTACTAGTTGTAATAACGTAGTGCCAATGATGAATTCATTGTCGATCGAAAAAGATGTCTCACGACGTTTTTGAAACCAAACAGACTTAGTGTCCTGAATGACATTTACTTTCTGTTATCGAAATCTTTAGCGGATTCAGTTACTTGACAAACAGTGATGCTGTGCAACATCCCTGAGGTTGAAAAGATGCTACATATAGTCCAGTATATAAAAGTGGTACATGCACTTGATCAATAACTTTGGTCCAGTCAGCTTTACCAATAGTCATTGAATTAATCAAACAATTTCTAAAGGTGTCATTCATCACGATACTACGACTCACAAAATTTAGAGATAGCAATTAAATCTTCATTCTTATTTCTGAAACTGGTTTACTTTAATAACACCTGTTGATCAGATAAGTAGCATTAGCTTCACCTGTGAACTCTTTCAAAAATAAGTTAAATCTATGTTGGAATAAACAGTTCAAGGCTTAACGCAGATCATCAAAACTTCTATCCTCACTACCAAAATATTCTTAAGATCTAGAGGATAATTTGAGATTCCTGTGATATTTTGATTCCTTAATAACACTTGGATGGGATATATGGATCGGCTTCCAGCAAATCACCTATTTACATCATTAAATACAAAGGATTATAGTCATCAAGTGATATGCATTCTTTAAACACACATTCGGGGTTATATATGATAATTTCTGGCCCATAGAGAAAATAGGTGTATTTTAGGAATATATTCCGTCTGGTATTTCTCAGCCAGTAAAGTCTATTCGATCTAAGGGCTTTTGTCTAGTACTTTAGGCAGTTTGACTCCTGCACATTCCGCCAGTGTTTGTAGTACATACCTAAGACCCCATCTTGAAAGTAACTTATATATCATGATTCTTCCATCTTGAGAACTATATTGTGGACACTCAAATATGTCCAAAGAAGAGCAACCAAAAGGTAATGGGATTATTATTAAACCATACACAGTTCGACCTAACGAATCAAATTTTCATTCTGCGCAGAATAAAGGGTTTAGTGGAAATACAATCCCGGTGCATTGTATAGTGCCATAACCCTCTTCATCATAACAAATCGCTGATAAGACTAAGTCTCGAGCAAAGACTAAAAGAGTGAGCTTACAGAATGGAACGTGAAAGAGTTTGCAAAATATTAGCACTAACCTTTCATGGTAACAATATGTAAACTGTGAAATCCCTTACTCAATACTGTTTTATTGGCACCTTTTTTCTTGACCTTTGAAAAAAAGACCCAAAGTATGTCCTGACTTATTAACAGTGAAGGACAATATCGTTGGATTAACAGGCTGGTTATTCCCGTTTTTAACTTCTAATTGGTGAAACAAAAATTTGCTGGCGAACTTGGGACGGCCAATACTAATCATGGTACTTGTTTCAAGGTCGTGCGCTTTGTTTTGTTCATAATGCTTAATTTGAATCAGTTGATCAGAATTTTCTACGAGGACGTTATTATTACTAATCTACAAGGTGCCGGTTCACTTCGTAGAGAGTTGATTTTCGATTGTGGACTCAATATGGCTCAAGCATGATCCACAGATACGCTAGATGGAGTCATCTTTCGTTGTAATTGTTGCTGACAAAGGAAATCAATAAAAAAATAGGCAGCTTATTTAACCGGTCTAGATTAACACTTGGGCAAACCTGCATGTTAGTTGTATTATGGGTTATGCAGTTGCCTGTTTCCCTGGCATCGTCTCCTATAAATATAGGCGAACTGTCAGCAGTGCAATGGTATCAGCACTGGGAGATATATGCTTAGAAATGCTGTTACGTTCAACTATATCGCTGGGGAAGGGGTGGTAGGAAAAATTGTTGAAATAGATGAAACAGCTATTAGGGAGAGAAAATATAATAGAGGAAGTTCTCTAAAAACTGAATGGGTAAGTACTATTTGCTTTAATCTCACTGGTAGGTTCTTGGTACTAACGACCGAACATCAGGAAAGGGACATTTCCAGTATGTCATAGATCAAACTACAGGGATCCTGATACCAATAATCTAAATCTAAGTTCTATCAGGATCCATAATTTATACTGACGACTGGGGAGCTTATCGGCCTCCTCGTAGACTTGGACATGTTCACCTTATCATAGTTCATGGAAAAAATTTTGTGGATCCAAGTACTGGTGTTCACACACAAGACATTGAAGGATACTGGCCACGTCTGAAGGAGTTTTTTAGATCTTATAAAGCTTCTAGAAACAACGTGATATGGAGTCATATGGATGAGTTGGTATATCGCTCATATTATGATTTCAAACTCAATGAACTAGTATCCAACCCTCAAAAGTTCATAAACCATGTAAAAACATTGCATCATGTGTAACCGTTTTTTAAAGATTTTATCGTTTTTCATAATAAATAATAATTTTATCTGCCACTACATTCCCATTGGTTAAAAGGTGCTTCAAGGTCGCCAGCAAAGTTTAGTTTCGCCCTTGATCACAACGATTGGAAAGCGAATGTAGGAGCGCATTTTACAGTTCACCTGGTTACTGTTTTTACTTCATGCGTCGGATTGAAATGTCGTTTGATTTTCAACTTCCGTTACCAAATTACTCTTGATTAGCGCCTGTGTCAATCCTTATTTACATCGATTGCTTTCATTATGAGACGTAGATGCACCTTATTCAATTGCTGAGTCTTCGGCTTACCCTTTTTTTACTGTTCTGTCTCAGACTCCCTGCCACACTGCAAACTCTCCTAGAATACAGAGCACCTTTCAGCTAGAAGCAAACCCCTATACTCTACAGGTTAGTTTCTTCTATTTTCCTAAATTCCATGTCCGGTTATTTTAATTACAAAGCTTTAATATCCATAAATTATTTATGGGTCGTTTGCAAACGTCCTTAGGTTATTCCTTTGCAATTAATTTTAGAATGTTGTAACAGTCGGCGAAGAATCTAATTTCTTTACTGGCTTTGCCCTGGGAAAATGTATCTGTTTTCTTTACACATATATTCGGGAAATCGTGTGAAGCTTGCGTTAAACTTGGCAGATACTAGTTGAAAACTCGTAAAAGTACCACATATATGATTCTTTTCTTCTTGCTTAGGGAAGAAATACATTTCAAGCTTTATTTAGACGAAACCTCCTTGGAAAAATACGTTTGCTTAAATAAGTTACTGTAAGATTTGTCAATTTCCAGATTGTCATAAACAAAACTATGCAATCCATCACTCTGTGTTTTTCGTTACTTAAAGAATTTATATTATTTTCATTAATGTCTTTCTTGCAAGGATTAACAAGCTCCTAATGTTTTTGGCCTGTAATTGGGCTTTTTTTATAGTCGTCCATATAGAAATAACTTGAAACTAAAGCTCACCGTTGGATGCTATAATAGTACATTTTACTAACAGCCATTTGCTACCTGGATCTTTCATGTTAGTCATCTGCTTAGTGACATCTTTGTTTCTAAATATGCACGCCCATAGGTTCAAGTTGCTATACCACATTAGCACTACGATAAAACAAAGGTAACATAACAACAGAATACAAGAAGAGAGAGTAAAGTAAAGGTGTGCAGAAAGTAATAATAGGATTCAAAATTTAATTTAAGTTAGAGAGTGAATACATCGACATTTATTAATAAATTTTTCGAGATATCTCCTGTCACCTAGTCAGTCTTTGATACTTATCAGTTCATCTAGCTAATTGTGGATACACATGTTTCTTACCCGCCAAAAATGTTTTATTAAAATGAACCGAACATAAGCTATTAGTGTTCAAGTGTGATTCATCCAATTTATTTTTTTTGTAAGTCGTTCGTTGAGCTGAACCATTTTCCGTAGCATAATATCATGAGAGCAAAACTTACTATCTGTTTCAAGTTTCATAGTAAACTGGGTGTCTTTACGCTCGTTTTTAAAATTTCTTAATAAGCAGTTTACATGTTGCTAGTTATAATACATGATAAATGTGTCATTAACGTGCCTAGAATGCCTTTTCATCGATCGTTATTTTGAGCTATTACTTTCATGGTTAGTCATAACCTAGTAAGTTACCGATAGCAATGTCATTGATTTGACGGTCATTCCGCTGTTAAATGGAAGTGGGCCCCATTTTGCACGAAGAAAGTAGTCGCTTGAGATCTACTACTGGTTGATAAATTGATCAGAATGTTGGTAGGTAATGTCTGTAGTTCCACGTAGGGGTACTTTTGTAAGTAGGAATATTACTTCAAAGGTGACTATACATTTACTTATGTTTTTGTTTCCAATTTTTATGTAAACTCAAAAATTCCTTAAGAAGGATCTAGATAGCTGTTGATGGATTAGCTGCATTCCTTGTGCTATCTATCTGATCAGTTAATCAGTCAGTCAGTTACAACGTAGAACTTGGTACATGCGTATATCAGTTAATTTACGCATCACTTGTCCTGAAGCGAATCGAACATTTCGTTCATGTATCTTAGGAAGAATATTGATATATAGTAAATAAAACTCACCTTTCTTTAGATTTTGTATGCGGATATATTAAATAGTTTATTTATTAGAAACTCTAACTGTAGATTAATAGTTCGTTTTTATAAAGAATCAGTCATTCATTTATTTCATTTATCGATTTCGAAATTTGTTTGGTCTTTGAATATTGACCGTCTCTGTAATGTAATTTCAAATATTGATCAAGATAACACTTAAACATTTGTCGAATCGTAATGTCACCAGTTTATCGCTTTTCAAATCATGTAGTACATATTTTGTTTAGTTTTTATTTGTTCTCATTTTATATTTGTTATTTCTTGTTAAATCGGGCCAATATATGAGAAATAGTGTAAGACCTCGATAATTACCAATCAGTGCCCGATAACGTCTGCCCTGCAACTACCAGTCCACAAGCCGGAATATAGAATACAAGATAACTAAGCCAACCACCAGACAGACAGTCGGATTATATTTCACTCATCCATGTATATATACACAAAACCTGACCACACATCACATCAATAGGGAGAATAACGTTTGTACAAAGCGGAAAATAATGATGGCTAAGGATTGAGAGTACAGATGCCTAATTAACTAATCATAATTTCTGGATGACAAATGATATTACAACAGTTCTTGAGTCTAATGGAAGGTTGGGGTGTTGGTAACATCGCAATAATGGAAATAAAGTAACCGATTTACATATACTCAAAATAAATGAAATAGTCTTCTGAAAAATAGTTCAGAAAGTTGGTTACTCTTCTTAAATCGCCCGATATAATCATTCTACTTTGCACTAAAGAAATTAATTTATTCCAGCAAAAGTTGAATAATACAATTGTGACGGCACGATTACTTCAATAGTTTTGATTGTTGTTAAACCAAAGACTGGATATTACAAGTTAGAGTTTTCAATTTCGTGAACGCCTACATATCTGTCACATCATGTTAGTACATATCATCAGTTGTTTGAGATGCGATTCTCAACACCTAAATGCAAAATGTTGCCTCAGGGTTAGCTTGCTTCGACGAAGTATTTGGACGTGCTGACTGCTCTACTTCTTCTAGGAGTCTCACCAGTCCTGATGATCTAGTGTCTGATGAAATCTCGGCTAGCATCCAGAAGAGTCGATTGTGTCACTTGTGGCGTAGGCGAGACATCCGTATACGTACGAAAGAACGCGTTTACTGCGCAGAAGTTCGATTCATTTAAATTTGTGGATGGGAAATATGACTATTAATGATAGAGGATATTCGTAGGCCTCTAATATCCGATCATAAATGTCTTCGAAGAATTGTTCATGTTTTTTGGGACTACCGAGTAGGTAATACGTAGGTTAGAAACAGAGTACTAGGTAAGTATGGTAAATCGACTGATGAAGTGCTGAGTCTTCATCGACTGAAGTAGTTAGGATATGTGTTACGTATGCTCAACTATCGCCTATCTCGACGAGCAATGCTTTTTGTGTAGAAGTAGGTTAGAGGAAAGCTAGGGGCAGCGAAACTAAAACATGACACAAGTCCACGAAGTCATTGACAATTGGGCTGAGCCATGTTAGTAGGTGCAGATTATCTGATTGGGATCCGCATGATGATGGTAACCAGTGGTTAGAGACTTTGGGTTACATGGCTGAGAATCGTTCACAATAGCATAGGTGCATCCATTTCCTTACCCTACTCCAAATCCTAAGTTTCTGAATTCATCATAATTTTCTTATTATGGAATTATGTTTTCTTAAATCTTCTCTTCGATCTCCGACTCTCTGTTACTGTTTCCACTAGTATGTGATGTGGTCTAACAACTTCATCTGTAACTGCCAATTGAGGCGTGGCAACTTTAACTAATATACGCACGTACCAAGTTCTACGTTGTAACTGACAAACATTATCAGCTAGTCAACATTCTATCTACCTTGAAAATAATTCTTTTCAAATGTGACTACTGACTAGAAAATTAAAAATCTTTGGGGAAACATAAAACCCTCAGATTGTAATTTTCCTTCCTTAGATCCTTATCTTTGAAATTTTCTTGCAATTTCTCTTGATTTTATTTTTATCTTGAATAATATTCTCTATATCTAATCATCTTCACTACTAGTTTCGTTAACGATTCTACTACTTACCGTGCTGATTTGGTGTGACTTCTTAAACTGGCGAACATTTGTGCCATGGTTTTGGTTGTGTTAAAACATAAATGTTTTAATAACTATAATTCAAACGGCGACGCGTACGAAAAACGTAATTCATGCCACTGCCGATAATGAAGGCATCATCAACATGTCAGAAATAGTATGCTGTATTTCTAATTTCAGTTCTATTTCTTCTAGGTTAATCATAAAGGTTACGTCAGAGGTTAGTTCAGATGATAAGCATGTGGCCATAACTTTCACTTGGTATTTTTTCGACTATGAGGTATCAATCATAACCTGGAAGGCAATAATGTAGTGTAGTATCTGAAGCTGATGCACATTTTGTATCATGTTCTATGTTGTTAATGATTGTCTAGTCATAGTTATGTAAAATTAGTTTTAGTCATTATCTATTGATAATCACTATATAAATGAACTGAATAAAGGTGTCAGCGGATGGATTATATCCTTATCAGAATTTCCTTTTAATACAAGACAGAGAACACTGGAAAAATAGATTTGTCTTGTCAACCCAAGCTATCTATAAACTGTATGGACTTATTTAAACTGCAAGTTAAGTTTACTGTTGCTTTACATACCATTTACAATTCCCATAGGGTTTTTGTGCATGATAATTTGCTTGAGATTAGTTAAAAAAATATATTGTGGTGTTAATTTTGTAAGTTTAATCTCATCGTACTAACGTTGTATGACATCTTAAACCAATGCCCATGTGTCAGGTTCTATGTTCATGACTAATTCGCTCAGGTAAAAGATTGATGACCATCAAGCTGAGACAGAAAAAGCTATTCAAGTCATTAACTACCGTGTAAGAAATTATGTGCCTCGAAGTTAGTGTCTTCAGAATGATACGTATCAGTAATTGGTGTAATTTACTGACCAGGTGAATCAAAGCAACTCACTTTTCATTACCTTTTAAACTTACTTCTATGTATGTTGCTCTTAGTTTTCCACTGGTTTTATGTTCTTGTTATGAGATGTTCTAATAGTTCGTCTCCTTGTAATTATGTTCGTCGCTGTCGACAGATAGGTCAAACTACTTAAACTGATGCATTATTCGGTTGTGTACGTTATTTTCTATCTTCCTGTCACAGCGTTGTGGCCTCACAATGTAATGATGATCATATTGATTACATAGTTTTAGATATGTATTACATATTATCTAATGTACGCAAATTTTGAATCTCTTTATTTGCTTTTTAGGTCTTACCAAAGTTATTTAAATGTCGATTATTGATGCTAATGAAAATGTACTACGTGTACTTGTGTCCACCGACAATCATGTGGGGTATGCCGAAAAAGATGGTTTGAGGGGTCAGGATACTTTTCGAACTTTTGAAGAAATTCTACGTCTTGCTGTCTCACATAATGTGGATTTTATATTATTTGCTGGTGATATCTTCCATGAAAGTCGACCTTCTATGCGGTCTTTACACGAAGTAATGCGTTTACTTCGTATTTATTGTTTGGGAAGTAAACCAGTTCATTTCGAACTTCTTAGTGAAGCAAAAAATATATTTTCCAATACAGCTTTTCATACTGCAAACTATTTAGATGGTAATCTAAATGTCGGAATTCCTGTGTTTACCATTCATGGAAACCATGATGATCCTTCTGGACCTGGTGGTTTATGTGCGGCTGATTTACTGCATACTGCTGGCTTAGTAAATCTTTTTGGAAAGTTTTCGTCAGTTGAACGAATCGACTTGACTCCTGTTTTGTTACGTAAAGGCAACACTCGTGTGGCGTTATATGGTCTCGGTTCTGTTAGAGAAGAAAGGCTTCATCGACTATTCTTAAATAACAGTGTTACTTTTTATCGTCCTACTGAGTGTGCAGATGATTGGTTTTCAATTTGTACAGTTCACCAAAATCGTGTCCAACATGGGCCTACAAGTTATCTCCCTGAAAACTTTCTCCCAGATTTCCTTGACCTTGTTATTTGGGGTCATGAACACGAATGTCGTGTTGAACCCGAATGGAACTCTTCTAAAAACTTCTATGTTGTTCAACCTGGCAGCTCTGTAGCTACTGCTCTTTCTGAAGGTGAATCACAAAATAAAGCTGTTGCATTGTTGGAAATCAGAGAAAAAGAGTTTAAGGTTAGTTGTACTTTTCATGTATGAATTGGATTTGCTTATTCTGGTTTAAACCGTTCACGTGGTACGTAATCGTTAAGCGGAAATAGTTTTAGAATATATTTTTTAAAATATGCTAAGCAACCCGTTTTATAAGTGATTTATACTGCATGTTAATTACAATTTTGTCATCCTTCTTCTTTTTGTATTTCCGATCGCTCAGATGGATAGTTTTTAAATTGCTTGCAGTGAAATGGATGGTCTTTCAATTGTGATTTTCGCTTCTAAGGCAACGTTAACTGCTAGTCATTTATTAAATAACTAAACTTCTGTATTACATTAAAATTGAAGTATGATTCATCCTTGAAATATTTTTAAATGTCTGGAAGTATCTGTACAAACGAATATAGTTTCTATGATTAGTCTGCTGCTTATCGTTTCGCCGATCAAACATCATGTAATTTTGTATTTTGATAAACATCATCTAGTTTTTCCCAGCTAGCACTAAACTATCTTTAAATAAAATAAGCAAAAGATATAAGGCACGTATAAAATCACGTACATTCCAATAAAATCATATAAATTGGACCGTTAGATGTATGAAAAGAAGATCAGTGTAAAAGTACTCACCTCATCCCGATTCACTAATTTCTGTCTTCAGCATCTACAGTGCTAAGACAAAAATCACTCAGAGATGGCCGTATGTAACTAGCCTCCCTCATTTCTCTCTTACTCACTGCATCCGCAGTCCATTATCTCCTAGGATGATTATACGTTATATTCATATCCATCCTTGATTGTAGTTCCTGTCGCCGTCACGCCTCTGGGCTGTCAGGACCAATCTTGACTCAAATTCCTATTCAGGTATTTCATTAACAGTAACCGTTCCACAATATGGTCAACTGGAAAGCGATAATCGCCTCAATGCCTCTAACACCATTCGCAATCATTGTGTTCATAACCAAACTCACTCTTCACTTCTTAATGTTTCTCCTACCTTGACTATGAACCATAAATATCTATCTTCCACTTTCTCTTTATGTGCCACCAACGTCGACGATTTGAGTTCAGGAAATACTATTCCAGGTCCACTGAAACCATAGTCCAAACTACAAATTGGAACTCTCAGTATACAGACTCTTTGTCAAATCTGACAGCAGTCTTCACAATCCAAGACTCTAAAATCTCGTTCTATCAATGTATGCTGTTTCTCCGAAATTTACAGTCAGGATCTCTAGCGTAATCATTCACTTCACCACATCTAGCCAATATAGATGATCATAACAATGTATCCTCCGTTTTTCTAGTGACCTGACTACAACTTTTCCCAATCTGATCGGTGTGGGTATAGCATTATGTATGATGGCGAAAGGAGCTCTTCTTGGATGGGTTCCTATCGACAATTGCTTATGTGCTGTTTGACTAAGCAGTTCTGTTAGAATTTCGTAAGGATATGATTGTACATCGTTTCTGCCTACACACTTCCACAGATTGCAGCTCGAATGAAGTGAGAGATAAATTTTAGCGAAAGCTTTGTGATTCACCTCAAGAAGCTAAACATTCAGTCATAGTACTCATAGCAAGTGATTCTAATTCCCGAGTAGATAACTTAAACCATACTGATTGGTAGATGAGTGTTTCAGTGTTCCAGCTCAGAATAGGTAGTGATTGCTGTCTGCTGCAACTTTGCTCATATAACAGTTTATTTCTAACAAGCACCAACTTTAAGTATATGAAAGGACGTCGTCTGAAATGGCGACACCCTTCACTGACCTAACGATGAACTCAAATAAATCATGTCACCACCAGTCACCGTTGGAAAGGCTCGGTGAAAAATTGGGACTCTTTGTGAAGCACATGTTTGAACTCTGATGATGCAGAATTGGAAAACTGATTGTTAGACAATCTCCACAATTGACGGGGCTTCTATCCGCTCCCAGCCTGGACGTTCAGAGCAACCGAGGTAACACTTCAAAGACCAGTTCAGTTGGCCTCCAGTTACCAACTATTCCTAGGCAGCCTTAATAGGATATCGTCATAAGTCACCCGATTCTTGTCAAAGTTAGTGGTTCTATAAGTTATCTAAAGTAAAGAAAAACAGTTAGACTGCATGAATTAAATCTTGAGGTCTCTTAAGACTATGGTAATTAAGTTTATATTTATTCTAGCTAAAATCTGGGAGTTGGACGTAATCCAACCTTACTGGTATCGATTTCTGATCACCCCAATCTTTAAGGACTAGTGTATATCAGTGTTTGAATTGAAAATATAAAGTAAGTAATTGAGCACGTCGGTCACTTCACCTATACTAGAAGTTTGATGTGTTGATGTCTGATGAAATCTTGATACGGATTCATAAAGCTCATTTGACTTTTGCCAATTTGTTTCACCTATAGCGTAGGCATGATGTCCGTCTTTCAAACAGAGGAGTGTAGAGGATTTCGCTTTTTTACTGTATGATTGTGACATGTAATTATTAAGAAAAGATAGTATTCATAGGTCTGCTGGTATTTGATGATGGGCGTCTTCAGGACATTGCTCGTGTTTGTTTGGCTTGTCGGGTACGTAATGTTGACGTTAGTTGCAAGGTGATAAAGATGATAATTCAGGTTGTAGGCCTTAATTGTCTTAGATAGTTGGGACGTGTATTAGGTATGCCCAACCAGCACTTACGTCCACTCACGATGATGACTGGCATAGGAGTAGGAAGGTAGTTACTGCCGAACCGAAACATGGCATCAGTCCATAGAGTAATTGATTATTGGTCTGAGCCCTGTTTGGCGATGTAAACTGCATGATTGGTGTTTATGCGACTGTCGTAAGCATTGATTGGAGACTGTGTGACATGGTTTAGAATCGGTCACAATGATGCAGTTGAATTTTCCTTTTGTCTTCTGTTAAATCGTGAGCCTAGAATTATTCATACCTTTCCACAAATTTCTATTTTCTTCCTGTATCATATTCTATATGTTCACGCTTTTCTGAATACTATAGATGTCACTTACTTTTACTGACTTTATATGTATCTTCATGTGTTAATGAGGTCTAGCATTTCGGACTGACTTACTTGTGCTTGGTTCTACGTTGTACATGATTGATTGATTGAGTCTTAGTGTTGAATGGGAATGAGCTACTCAGTTACATCAAGGTAAGTAGCTCAAGAACACTCCTGAATTTTCAGATCAATTAATTATTACTGTCATATTAGTCATATTCGCCCATTGCACAAACGTGACTGTCTGGACTCAGTAGTCTAGTGGTGTACGCGGTGGCGTATGACACGAACCGGACTGAGTTCGAATCCCACTGTGAACATCAACATTCGGATGCAGGTACATGCAGCCGATGAGTCCCAAATAGGACGAAACGCGAATCCTGGATTCCACTTGCCAGTCACAATACAAATTAAATGATATTACTGTCATATGTTCAAAAAGGTCAGTTAGTCTACTACTTTTTTGTATCGAATAGACATTGCGATTCCCTACTTTCATATTCCTTTTTTGCAACTCAGTCCTTACCTACTTTGTTATATTTTGATGTGGCTGTCGCAAACCTATTGAATCCTGTACAGTTATTTCATAATTTCTATCTACAGTATTTGCTTTCTGTTGCAAAATATATTACATGTTCAAATATGCCATATTGATATACGATTTGGACTTAAGTCGAGCTTGGTTTTGTTTTATGTCAACTGTTAACATGTTATTCGGTAGTGACAAATCCCAATTATATGATCATAAGTTTCGTGATTAAATACCGTTTTTATCATTCATTAATTATGTATTATTACTTCTTAATGTATACATCAATCGAAAAGAATATAGAATATACCTTTTGAAAGTTAAACACTTTTAAAATGCTAAGTAAAGAATACAGCTAATAGCAATTATGTTATAAATATAATGTAGATGTATAGCTACATCACAATTTTTATTGTTTTCTTATTGCCGTATATATTTTGTGTTTCTAGGTCACACGCCTACCTTTGCGTACTGTCAGACCATTTTTGTTCAAGGATCTGGTTTTACAGGACTATGTACCGAAACTGGATCCGAATTCATTTGATATTGTTAAGCAGATTGAGTCAATATGCGCCAAAATTATTGAATCAGAAATTAGCAATGCTGTAGCTTTCTCATCTGAAGCTTTAGCAAATGAGCTGAATCCAGATACTAGTAAATTAACCAACGCTGTACAATGTGAATCTAATGAAAATGTCAAGATAACATCGACCCAGCGATTACTTCCCCCAGTTGAACCACTTATACGATTGCGCGTAGACCTAAGCGGTGGATTCGAATCATTCAGTGGACTTAGATTTGGTCAGAAATTTGTCGGTCGCGTGGCCAACCCAAAAGTAAGAAGTTATTATTTAATAATTTCTTACTTTAAGCTGTTGAATGCATGATGTTTTCTTTCGTAAAACTTATCCATAAATTACTTAATTCTAGAAATATTTTGACTAGCCTTGTTGACACTTGATTTGGTATCATAAAATTTCGTTTAATAGATCAGAATAGTCTAACATAATTCCCAATTCAAGGTGTGTTTCATACACGGCTAGACGAAGAGTATTATTGAATTCTTCTGATTTTAGGTATTTCTAGGCTCAGCAATTACTGCCAATTTAATCACACCATTTGTGAAGAAAAAGTGTAGCGCATGTTTTGTAGATTTATATGTATGCCATAACGGAAATAATGCGGCTTTATCAAGTTTTACGTTTAGAGTTAATAAACGATTGATGCTTTATGTTGTTTGCAATCTGATCTTAGTCGGTTATGATCTATTTCATAAATGTCAAACCAAAAAGGTACAAAATATCTTGAGAAAAACAAAAATCTCTTGTTATGACCACGCTTACTGATAAATACAGTTTTCTCAAACTAAATTATCAGAGTGAACATTGTAACTGTTTAGCGACTCAAGTACATTCGGCAAACGTCTCACAATCATTATTTTGAATAAATTTCAAGATGTGGTATGATGTACAGCGCTGGTAAGGATTAATTTAATAATGACCTTATTGTCATTTCCTACTATATGGATTAAACAATTGATAAGTTTTATGTTTTGTTTCTTTGGGTTTCAGTGCTCTGCTCTGTATAACCGTCAATACATTAAATTTCTTTATTATAGATTTGGTAAAACAACTTATTTCTGAACATAATTAACAGGGACTGTATTTTCCCCACTGTTCTTAGTTGTCGAGGGTATCATAGAGCATTAATCAAATTAGGATTTTCTCTATAGATATGGAAATGCCTAAATTTTGAGACATTGTGTGATTACATACAAACCATATATGTGAAATTATATATTTCCCTAATTAAATTGTGGCTAACATCCACTAAACGAAATAGTACTTCCCCTTTAGTAATAACTCATCTGAATTAATAAGTTTGAAGGAGTTAATAAATGCCTATCAGTTAAAGCGACATGTTTGCAATTAAGATAAGAAAGAATTAATTTCATTTAATTATTTAGGTATTGCGAATTCGCATTATTTTAAGTTCCTCTAGCTGGGAAAACAAGATACCTAAATAGCATAAATAATGAAGCAGTATAGTATCAGTTGATTGTTTGCATTTGAAGATACAATGTATTAAACACAGAACCATTCAATATATTTACTAATCTACATTTGAAAACCAGTAAATATAACAGGTCGTGAGAAAATTCTCACTTAAATCAATGGTAGCTAAATTATTCATGAAAATAACCTTGGCTGAATAAAATTTACTTTATATTTTCTTATAATTCTAAAGGACTTAATCGTTTTTAATCGTAATCGTGAAAAATTAGCTGCTGCACAAGCAAATCGTGCTTTGAAATCTGGTTTACAAAACAGTACAATTTCTAGCGATCCAGATGAAATGGGAGTTGAAAGTAAAAAAGTTGGATTGAATTCTTCTCAAGTTGAGGAGCTTGTACGTCATTATCTACTTCAAATGGTTGAGAGCAAGGGACAAAAAACATCAGAAGAATTAACTTTTGGATTAAGCTTATTCACTACTCGTGAACTTGAACGTGGACTCAGACGATATGTAGACCGGGGTATTTCTGATGCTATAAATCATACCTCATCAACTATTTTAAACAAAACTATTCGACATCTTCGAATGCGTAAAGCTCCAGAAGAACGCATTGTACCTGATATTTTATCCTATTGCTGTACTCGAAGCTGTAATTCTACGCAGAATGAAGATAGCGATAAAGAAGAAAATGGAGGTTAGTATATCAGATGAGGTCATGAATGTGATCAACTATATTAACAAGTCGCTTCTGTTTCATGCTATTTTATCTCATTTTTGTATAACTGAGTTAATCTTAATAATCTTCTAAATGACCAAATTTAGTATAACATCCTAAGCGAAATTGCCGAAAATCCTAAACAAAAGCCAAAATGAACAAGTGATTTAATTTAATTGCTATATCACTATAGTTGAGTGTATGAGACTAACTGGTCGATATGACCTTGTGCGCATATGGGCACAGTAACAACGCCAGTAATTGCTTAGCTACTCCCTGCACGTCTACCCGGTACCCACTCAATCCCTGGTTAGAAGAGGAAGAACCCAAGCCGATGAATGAATCAGACAAAGTTGTATTATATTTCAGGCATTCCTTTATATATACATAAAGTCAGACCATACGGTCAACCAATTAGGAACTTAACATTAATACGAAACAAAGGAGATAGTGGCAGTGAATAGGGGTAACTTGTACACAACCAATAAACCACAGTTCATAATAAGGGACAGTATACTAACAATAAATATACTGAACGGGATAGGGTTAGTGGAACATAACAACGTTCACACTACCCAGTTAAAATAATTAAGGTAGTACTCTAAAACGTAGTTCTGAAAGTTCGTTACTCTTCCTTCGTCATTCAACATAATCACTAGCATAGTGCTCTAATTGTAAATGCTTTGCGTAACTATGAGTTAAAGGTTTATTTTCGTTTAAAGTAACTCGTACTTTGTTGCATAAAAACACGAATTGAATGATAATTATACATTGCATCAAGGATCATCTAAAGTCTACGGAGTTGAAAAAGTTATTTTTTAGTTGAATGCTTTCCATAACGTTTAGTTACAAAGCTTTAGTTATTCTGCTTTGTATGATCACCAATTTTAAATGGAAGTACTTCACTACAAATATACGTTTTTGCGAATTTGAATGTTATCGATTTCCTTCAAAAGCTTTGATATCCTCATGCGCGCCATTATTATCATTGTTCGTTTTGTGTGGTTGGTTTCTTATTATATAATTTGTCTTTTTCTCACTGGTTTGTGTATTTTCTGTACATACTTCATTTTGTTGATTAAATACTGACCAGAATACTAAGCTCTTAACAGCTTTTTAACACACAATCTCGTTAGCAAATGGTTTGTATATAAGAAACCTCACTAATATTTAGTCACTCTACTGATCAAAATATAAACATATGATAAAACATAAGTTTATGAGCTTCGAGTTGGTGTATTATTATTGGCGTTCCTTATTGCTGAGTGGTTAATACATTGAAATATCGGCAAGATCTGGTCCTAGCGAAGTACTCTTTATTCGTAAATTTGTAGGAATAACGCTTATTTCAAATTGTACGTTGCACTGTTCTATAATTTTATGCTATCGAATTTCTCGTCTGTAACGGTTCAAATCATTTTGCAATTTGAGTTCAACCATAAATTGTTGTCTTTGAAACTATATTTCAGATGACTATAGCCCTATAAAGCCATCCAACCATCCAAAAAATGAAACTAGAACAACTAAACCAGCAGAACCACAGGAAATAGAATGGAGTCTTGAAGAAGATGAAACTGAACAAGTAAGTTGTATATATATATATATGTTAATTATTTTAAATACGGGATGATTTTTAAATTAACGAAGGAAAGTTTAGATTGTAAAATAAATAACATACCTGCTGACTTCTGAGACATGAGTAAAAATAATTGGCTATCAATTTTTAATAAACACATTACAATCGAAAATAGGGTCAATATTCACTGCTTGGTATATCATAACTAAAGATAATTTCAGTCATGTTGTGTCCATCCTAAACTATTTATTCCTGTAAAGGGTTTCCTTCATATTGCAAACAAGTTTCTGAATGAATAGAACTAAGCAACCTATAGTAAGATTCCATGAACCGACATTTGTTAAAAGGTAAGAAGCAGTTGGAAAGGTGTTCTCTTCTAAATGTAAGTTCTTTGAGAACCTAGACCTTCCATGGTTGGAGTTCCTTATATGATGACCTCTTCCGCAATATGATTGCGTTTTTCGACCGTCTATATTTCTCGCTAGAAACAAAAACGAATAGAGTTGAACATAGATCTGGCATTATAACTGTCAACTTCATGGAACTACTTTATTTGTACAATTAACACTTGTGTATTTCATAATTTACTAACAGGTGGAATTTAGAGAGCCTATTTTGTACAGTATAAAACCTGTTGTTTGAGAATGTATCCTGGATCTACGTAAGGGCAGAAGTTGGGCAATTCACTATAAGGGCGGAATAAAGTTCAATACACTAAATTCAACAAATTTATTATCAATCTATAGGATGATTTATGTACATATAAAAACTTTAGGTTGAATTTCGAGGATATTTGGATAATAAATAAACCTGATGGAATAAAAAAAAAACTTATAATAGCAGGCTATGTGAGGAAGGGAAGTGTAGAACTATTAATTGCACCCTACAAAGGTTACATAACTTTGTACTATTATCATTAACAATATTTAATTTAATAGTCTTTAATACGTCATAATGTTCATTCAGCGTTCTATAGCCTGACAATGAGTTCATTGAGAAAAGATTTCTTCTCCGAATTTCGACTTTTTAGTGGAAATGGATTTAGTTGATAACTAAGTAGCGCAGAAAATCTATGGAATATGTTCCTTACCTATAAACCAGCAAGAATAAATAATGCATAAATAAATCAATACATATATTACTTAACGGGTGAAACCGTGATACGATGATACCATATAACACATTAGTATTCAGTTTATTAACTTGTCTTAATACCTAGGACTAGTATTCTATTTACATTTCAGATGCCAGTACACAATAATTTAAGTCCAGAAAAAGTTCAGGTGAATAAAATGTATGGCAAAACACTACAGAAAAAACAACCTATTAAAAAAAAACCTGTGCCAAAATGTCAGCTTATACTACAAACAAATGATGGTTTGGGATTTGATTCTGATAATGATGAAGCGACAACACTAGCAGATATGGTCGAAGATGCTTCTACCGATGACGATGCAAATTCTTCATTACATGAAGTCAAATTAAATGAGCAAAAATCTATAGGGAATAATCCAATCAATCTACCAAGTGAAGCATTATTGAAAACTAATCGGCGTGGGCGCGGTGCTGGCGGTGACGTAGCTACTAGTGGTTTATCTAGAAGCAGAGGAACTAATCCTAGAGTTGGTTCCAAGTCAGGATCGCAACTGAAAAATAACAATGATGATCGTCTTGATTTCGATTTTCGTCGAAAGCGTAGAAAAATTGATTGAAACTGTTTGTATAGTCTACTTCTGAGTTTATTGTTGGTTGTAATTTGTTATTTTATTTTTACCAATATAAACAAGTATTTTGTATGATAGGAAATAACTTATTTGTATAAAAGAGATTTCTACAAGCTTGAATATTTTGACTTGTGTATCATGGAACCGATTTATGTTTATAATTAGTCTTGTACAATTATGAAATACAAAGATAAACAATGCCTCATATATATATATATATATATATATATATATATATATATATATATATAGAGAGAGAGAGAGAGAGAGAGAGAGAGAGAATGTGTTTACCAGCAAAACTGAATGAAATGTCCGATATAGGTTTGCCAATCGAAAAAATGAGTATAATTGATTAATTACTAAACTTGTTATCTGCAGAAAAATGTGACTGATTAGACTTCCACAGGAAGTTCAAGAGCTATGTTAAACTGTATTTGAGCGATAACCCTTTATAACATAGGGAACTATGCTTACATGTAGCTAAATAAACAGATGACCGTCTATTATCTTGTAAGATGATAAACCTGTATTTGCAGCTGAGGAATATTTCACAATTAGACAGACAGATACAACGTAGGACCAGGCACATAAGCGCATCGGTCCAAGTTGCCACACCTCAAAATCTTAGCAAGATGATCACCAAATTCATAGAATCAGTTACTTTAATGGTAGTAATATATAAAAGGAAGATTGCATATAAGGATTTAATATGTAGAGAGAAAAAAAAATTAGTTTGTAGAAAGAAAGGTAGAGTAATTTTAGTCTCAAGGTGTACGTGAAGACAAAGAATGTATACACCTACGCCATTGTGATCGATTCTGAGCCATGTCACCAAGAGTCTCCAACCACTGGGTACGGCAGTCACGCGGACCCCAACCAGGTAGTCGACATCTACCAATGTGGCTCAGACCAGAAGTTAGTGACTTCAACGACTGATGCCACGTTTTGGTTTGGCCGCCCCTAACCCTTTTCCAACCCACCCCAATACTAGTCATCATTGAGCGACGTGGTAACCGGTATTCGGACATACGTAACACATGCCCCAACCATCTCAGTCGATGAAGTTTCATAACCTCATCAACAGATTTACCATTATTCCCTAATGCCCTTCGTCTAACCTCATTATTAGTTACCCGGAGATCCCAGCAGGTACGAGATATATTTCTAAGACATCTGTGATCAAATGCTAGTAACCTACGAGTGTCTTCTACCCTTAATGGCCATGTTTCACAGCCGTAAAGTAGAACAGGACGAACTGCTGTGCAATATACTCGTCCTTTAGTTGATAGACGGATATCACGCCTACGCCATAGATGACGTAAGTTGGCAAAAGCCAAACGAGCCTTTCGAAATTCGTGCAAAAATTTCGTTAGACACCAACCCATTAGGGCTGATCAGACTTCCAAGATAAGTGAAGTTATCAACGCATTCAACTTCTTCACTCCCTATCCTTAGTTCAGGGGTTGACGCAGGCCAGTCCTGAAGTAACAATTTACACTTAGAGGGGGAGAAACGCATCCCAAACATCCTGGCATTGTTGCTCAGTGCGACCAGAAGACTCTGCATCTTATCAGTGTCATCACCAAACAGGACTATGTCGTCTGCGTATTCTAAGTCGATGGGTGGACCTCCTGGAAGGAGATCAATCCCAGAAAATTCAGCCGAAGAAAGTGTTACTTCCAGTAGCACGTCTATGATAAAATTAAACAAAAACGGAGATAATGGGCAGCCTTGACGGACACCACTTGAGGTTGCAAAGTCGGATGACAGTTCGCCATAAGCTCCGACTCGACTAGTAGTGTTCGAGTAAAGAGCCTTCACAAGGTTTATGTACTTCTGAGGTACACCTTTTAATCACAGACACTGCCACAGAACCTCACGGTCAACTGAGTCGAATGCTGCCTTTAAGTCGAGGAAAACCACCATTGTAGGACGCCGGTAGGCGTGCCTGTGTTCTAAAACCTGACGAATGGTGAATATGTGGTCGATGCAACCACGACCAGGTCTGAAGCCAGCCTGGTTTTCTCGTGTTTGTAGTTCACGAGTCTTTGTTAAACGTCCGATAATTATTGAGGCTAGTATTTTAGATGCTATATTAGTCAAACTAATCCCTCTATGGTTATCACAAGATGATTTTGGTCCTTTCTTATATATTGGGACTATTAGTGATTTGGACCAGTCGAATGGAATTTTATCTAGTTCCCAAACTCTAGCTAAAATACTAGTCAACCTAATCGCCAAGACTGGACCACCATCTTTGAAAACCTCTGAGGTTAGCCCATCTGGACCAGCTGCTCTTCCTCGTTTCAGGTTAGATATAGCTTTTTGAACTTCAGCTAGTGTCGGAGGGCCTACTTCAATGTTCCATTTAGCTTGAGTGGAAATGCTGGGTAATTGTAGAGTAGCTGAAGGCCAGCTAAACTGTTCCTTGAAGTGTTCGGCCCATCGTTCTAAACGTCTGGGTTGAGAGCAGATTACAGTATCATCTTTCTCGGAGATAGTTTCACTTATCCTTGACTTCTTAATTCCGGTTTCCCTGATTAGTCTATAAAGCTGCCTAGTGTTGCCTAAAGCCGCTGCCTTTTCGATCTCGTTTGCTTTCGTTGCCCACCACTGCTCACGATCGTTTCGTAAACTTCTACTTAATTTAGACTTGATTTGTTTTCGCTCTTCATCGTGTTCAGAGCTTGACGGGATTAGTTGGCGAGAGCTCATCAGTGCCATAGATGTCGCAGAAATCCACTGGTTTTTCGTGCTCCTTCTGTTCAAATTACTAGTAGATGACGCTGCTGTTTCTACAGCTGTTTTTATATCATTCCAGGCAACATCAGGATCAGCCTGGTTTCCAGAGTTACCTAATTGTGACCCTAACTGTTCTTGAAATTTACTTTTGACCTTCTCGTCGCTCAGATCAATTCTAATGGGCCTTTCTACGTCCAGTGAGGTGCAAGCAAATGCGTGCTCGTACTAGAGCATGATCAGAGTCTAAACACGTACTCCAGAACGAGCGGCAATCTTCTATCGAGCCTCTCCAACGATGACTGATGGCAATATGGTCTATTTGAGTCCATCGTTGTCTTGGTGAAGGGGGTCGCCACGTTAGGCGATGTCTCTCCTTATGCCTAAAATTAGTATTCGCTAAGAATAAACGATTGTCTGAGCAAAGTTGCAGCAGACGGTCACCATTATCTGTTCTCTGAGCTGGAACACTAAAGTACCCGCCTAAATGTCTTACTGTTTGGTCTAAACTACCTACTTGGGCATTAAAGTCACCTGCGACGACTACTATGTCTGAGTGCTTGGCTTTTTGAAGAAGTTCACAAAGGTTTCTGTAAAATTCATCCTTCAGTTCGTCTGGGCTGCAGTCAGTGGGAGCGTAGGCGGAAACGACGAAAAGACAACGACGAGTGTCCCTATTCCTCCGAGTCCTTACAGAGCCGTTTAGTCGAACAGCACATAGGCGACTATTAACAGGGATCCATTCTAATAGTGCTTGCTCTGCTCTCATGCTTAGCGCTATGCCCACACCCGCCAGTCCACGAGAGCTGGCTATCAAGTCGCCAGATAAACGGAGAGTGTATCTTGTCGCCTCGCCGTTTTGGCGAGGTGGGGTCAAGTGAATGACCACGCTAGGATCGTGTATGCGTGTTTCGGAGACACAGCACACATCAATCATACGAGATTCCAGGGTTTTAGCTAAGGAGGCCTGCTGACCGATTTGACATAGGGTGCGTACGTTGAAAGCTCCAATGTGTAGTTTGGAGCGGGGTTTCAGTAGACCCGGGACATTACTTCGAGTGCTAGAGTCGTCGGACGTGGTGACACTTGAAGAGAAAGTTAGAAGAGGAAGTTCAGAGTTGATAGTCAAGGTAGGAGCAATAATAGGGATTGAAGAGAGTAAATGATTTTGAATACGGTGGTCTTGAGTGCTGTCAGAGGTATGAGGGCAGTTATCACTTCCCGGTTGCCCACACCGTGGAAGGGTTCTTCTGGAGGTACCTAAAAAGGAAATTGGATTAGAGCGTGACTGCAGTGCCCAAGGGACAACTGCTTGAGGCCGGTCACATACGACCTTTTGGTGAGTAGTTTTAGTGTTAGCTCCGTACTTGTTGAAGACCTTATCGCCGGAGACGGAAATCCGTAGGATAAGGCGAGGTGTGCATTTTTAGGGTCGACTTTTTCTAACCCCACCCCTCCTTGTGGGAAGGCAGCATCGCTGCAGATGCTGGTTGTCCGAGGGAAACACCTTACTGCCGTCACACCTCTGTACAGTCGGCAGTACGACCTCGCCCTCAGACCTTGGATCTGCTGCTTTTAGTCTTACCGCTCTTCAACCGACCTGCCTGGCATGGTAGGACCTTGAGGAACTATTGTTCCAGCCAGTATAGCTCGATTGGTTCATCACGATAGGCAAGCCCGACCACCACGTCAAGGTAGCAGCATCGGCCGTGTATTTTACAATTCGCTGCATTTAAAGGTAGTATTGCAGAAGCATCTCGACCGTAGCTGCTAACTTGACGCTGTGGTTAGGTTTTCTCACTGTGATAACCCAAGTGAACTACGTTGGCTGGAACGCATGTCCTTCTAGGTCCCACCATACCAAACAGGTCTGTTGAACAGCGTTAAGATTGAATGTAGCAACTTAAGGTCTGAGGGCGAAGTCGTACTGTCGACTGCAGTGAGGTATGACAGCAGTAAAATATTTTTCTTGGGTAGCCAGCATCTGCAGTGGTGTTGCTTTCTCAACAGAAGGGGTTAGAAAAAGTCGACTTTGAAAATATCACACCTCACTTTACTCTACGGAATTCTGTCTCCGGAGGTAAGGCCTTTTTAAAGAACTTAGAAAACATCCCACAACAAGGTCGTGCTTGATCGGCCCCAAGCAGTTGTCCTTTGGGCTCTGCAATCGCGCTCCAGGCCACTATGACTAACACTAACCCAGTTGTCTTTTCAGGTACCTTAAGAAGTAATATTGTTCCATGGTGTGAGCAACCAGAAAGTGAAAACCGCCTTCATACCTCTAAATAGCACACGAGATCATCTTGTTCGAGGTCAAATTCCTCTTTCAATTCTTAATAACTCTTGTCCCTGCGACTAACCCTTCTTGCATAACTATATTACCTCACACCTCTGATGTTAATTATTCCAGTTAACGAAATGTTGTTCCCGCACTAAACTGCATATCGGAGCTTTTAATATTTGAATCTTATGCCAAATAGGACAGAAAGCCTCCTTAGTTAAGACTCTAGAATCACGCTCTATCGATGTCTGCTGCGTCTCTGAAACGCGTATACACGATCCAAGTACAATCATTCACTTGACATCACCTTGTCAAAGTAAAGAATCGGATCAATTCACCCTTCGTGTTTTTGGAGACCTCATCGCTACTATTCGAGGCCTAGTTGGTGCAGGTAATAGCGCTGAGTTCACAAGCTGTAAAGGCTCTCCTTGACTGGAATCCAATAGACAGTCGTTTGTGCACTGTCCGTCTAAGCGGGACAGTACGATCTCGGGAAGACAGAGACACCACCGCCACTTTGTTGTCTTACTTTACGCTCCCACTGATTACTGCTAAAATGAAGTAAAAGATATAGTTAACAGAAAGCTTTCCGACCTCTTTTGAAAAGCTGAAAGTACTGTCGTGGTATTGGTGGCTGGTGACTTTAATTTCCAAGTTCGTGGATTAAATAAAACCGAAAGGCACCTGGGTGGAACCCATAGTGTCGCAACTCAGCCAACAGATAATGAAAAACCGTCTATTTCTCGCAAGCACAAACTTTAAGCTTAAGGACATCAGTTGACATGGCGACTTCCACAACCGACTGAACGCTGAACTCAAAAAGACCACATTGCTATTAGCCATCGTTTGAGAGGCTCGGTAGAAGACTACAGCTTATTCAGCAGTAGATGTTTAGACTCAGATCATGCTTCAGTACGAGCGCGTATTAGTCTGCGTCTCGCTGGGCACAAAAAATCCACACCAAGGATTCCCCTCAGAGTTTAACTTAATGATGACAAAGTCAAGAATAGATTTCAAGAACAACTAGAAAACCAAAAAGTCAGACAGACAGATACATGCAGAACTTCGTACGTAAGCACATCAGTTCAGGTCGCCATACCACATCAGCACAGAGACGCAACTGTCAGTTCAAATCCAAGAGTGATAAAAATAGTAGAAGTATTAGCAGTAATGCAGAAAATTAGGGAGCGAAGATATGATTCGAAAAGTATAATTCAGTGAGATAAATTTGAAAGGAGAAAGATAGAGAATTTAGAAGGTTAGATTTTGAGAGAACACAAAGAGTGGATGGACCTGTGCCATTGCAAACGATTCTGAGCCATGTCGTTCAAGGTCTCTAACCATTGATGACTTTCGTCTCGCGGACCCCAACCACGCAGCCTACATCTACCAACATGACTCAGTCCATTTGTCAGTGACTTCATCGATTTCTGCCATGTTTTCGTTTGGCCGCACCTAGCTTTCTTCCAACCTATTCCTACACCGCAAAACATAGCCCGTCGAGGCAGTCGGTAGTTAAACATGCGTAACACATGTCCCAACCACCTCAACTGATGAAGTTTCAATACCTCATCTATTGATTTGCCATCCTTTCTAGAACCCGTTTCTTAACGACAGCGTTGCTCATTCGGTTGTCCCACGATACTCGAGCAATACTTCGGAGACACCTATGATCGAAGACCAGTAACCTACGAATGTCCTCTACTCTTAACGGCCATGTTTCGCTCCCATATAGTAGGACAGAGCGAACTGCTGCACGGTACACTCGTCCTTTGGTTAGCAAGCGGATATCTCGCCTGCGCCATAAGTGACGTAACTTGGCAAAAGCCAATCGAGCTTTTTGTATCCTTGCTGAGATTTCGTCAGTCACCAGGCCATCAGCACTGATGAGACTCCCCAGATACGTGAAGCGGTCTACACGCTCGACTACTTCACTCCCTATCACTAGTTCAGGTGCCGATGCAACCCAATCCTGAAGCAACATTTTGCATTTCGAGGGGGAAAACCGCATCCCGAACGTGCTTGCATTGTCGCTCAGGGTAGTCAGAAGACTCTGCATTTTGTCAGCGTCTTCGCCAAATAGGACTATGTCATCAGCATACTCTAAGTCAGTAAGCGAGGCTCCTGGTAGAAAGTCAACTCCTGAAAAGTCAGACGAAGACATGGTTATATCTAGGAGCATGTCTATGACAAAATTAAACAAGAATGGGGAAAGTGGACATCCCTGACGGACACCACTTGAAGTGAGGAATTCCGATGACAGTTCGCCATAAGCTCTCACTCGACCTGTAGTTTTAGAGTAGAGAGCTTGTATAAGGTTGATGTACTACTTTGGTACACCTTTCAATGACAGACACTACCGCAGAACCTCACGATCAACAGAGTCGAATGCCGCCTTTAGGTCCAGGAAGACAATTATTTAAGACGCCTAAATGTGTATCTGTGTTCCAGGACCTGTCGCAGTGTGAAGATGTGGTCTATACAGCCACGTCCAGGTCTGAATCCAGCCTGGTTTTCTCTAGTCTGCTCTTCACGAGCTCTAGTTAGGCGTCTAAGTATAATCGAGGCTAACAATTTAGAAACTATATTAGTCAGACTGATTCCCCTGTGATTGTCACAAGAAGACTTTTGTCCTTTCTTATAAATTGGGACAATCAGGGATTGAGACCAGTCGGATGGTATTACGCCCAGTTCCCGGATTCTACCTAAGATTTCAGTCAATCTAGCTGCTAAAACTGGACCACCATCCTTAAACATTTTAGGGGTAAGCCTATCAGGACCTGCTGCTCTACCTCGCTTCAGATTTCCTATAGCCTTCTCAACTTCATACAGACTAGGAGAAGTTAAGTCGATTTGCCATTCAGGATGACTGGGGATCGTGGGCAACCGAAGTGTGGCTGAAGGTCAGTTGAACTGATCCCTAAAGTGTTCTGCCCATCGGTCCAATCTCCTGGACTGAGAATGAATTATAATCCTATCCTTTCCCGAGATAGTCTCACTTACATTCGGATTCCTAATACCAGTTTCCTTGATAAGTCGAAAAAGTTGCCTACTGTTGCCTTCCGCCGTTGTCTATTCCATCGTTTTTGCTTTCGCCACCCACCACTGTTCACGGTCGTTGCGTAGGCTTTTTATCAGCCTGCGCCTAAGCTCACTTCGCTCTTCATCATGTTCAGAGCCAGGTGGGATGAGTTTACGAGCATCCATCAGTTCGGTGGATGCTACTGAAATCCACGGCTTCATCCTAGCCTTATGATTTACCTTACTGGCAGATATCACTGCTGTTTCTACAGCCTTTTTGATATCATTCCAACCTGCTTCCGGATGGAAATCGCTTACACGGTCACTTAACTGTTTTTCTAGTTGTTCCTGAAATATATTCTTAGCTTTATTATCATTAAGTAAAACCCTAAGAGGCTTCATTGCAATATCTTTCCTACGTCCAGTAAGCCTCAAACAAATACGCGCTCGCACTAAAGCATGATCTGAATCTAAACATGTGCCCCAGAACAAGCCACATTCCTCTATCGAACCCCTCCATCGGTGGCTGATGGCGATGTGATCTAGTTGGGTCCAACGTTGGGACGATTTTGGGGGTCGCCAGGTCAAAAGATGTTTTTCCTTATGCCCAAAGTTAGTATTCGCTAGAAACAGGCGGTTATCTGAGCATAGTTGCAACAGACGGTGGCCATTATCTGTTCTTTGAGCCGTGACACCATAACATCCACTCAAGTGTCTCTCATTTTCACTTAGTCTACCTACTTGAGCATTAAAGTCACCAGCCATTATAACTATATCAGAGCGCCTAGCTTTTTCGAGGAGGTCCGAAAGCTTGTTGTAAAACTCATCTTTCACCTCGTCTGAACTGCAGTCAGTGGGGGCATAGGCAGATACGACGAAGAGGCAACGACGAGTGTCCCCATCTTTCCAAGTCATAACTATCCCGTTTAGTCGGACAGCGCACAAGCGACTATCTACAGGGATCCAGTCTAGGAGAGCTAGTCAACTGTGTAAGTAATACGCACCCTGAGTCAGCTTGGTATGATCCGAAAAGCTGTTGAAACAGCAGTAATATCTACCAGTAAACCAAACCAAAAGGTTAAGAGGAATCAGTGGGTTTAAGCTGCATCTACTGAACTGAATGATCCTCGACAACACATTCTGTTTGGCTCTCAACACGATGAGGAGCGATGACAACTTAAACATAAGATGGTTAGAAGCTTACGTAATGACCGTGAGCGGTGGTGGGTGGCGATAGCTAGAGATAGGAAAAACAGCGGCAATAGGTAACAGTAGGCAACTGTTCAGACTCATCAAGGAAATGGGTATCAGAAATCCTACTGTAAGTGAAACTATCTCTGAAAAAGATGGTCCCACTATTTACTGTCGATCCAGAAGATTAGACCGATGGGCAAAACACTTTAGGGAACAGTATAATTGGTCCTCGGTCTCATCCCAGTTAACCACCATCCCCAAGCAATCTGAATGGTAAATTAATATTGATCCCGCCCAAGTGTTAGTGAAGTTGAGGTTATAGGTAATCCAAAGCGAGGGAGAGCAGCAGGACCAGATGGATTGACCCCTGAGATATTTAAGGACGGTGGTCCAGTTTTAGCAACTAGATTAACTGGGATCTTGGCTAGAATTTGGACGTAACCCAATGTGAATGATCTCGAACACTAATCGTCCCAGTCTACATGAAAGGACAGAAGTCCTCTTGCGGCAATCACCGAGTATTCAGTTTAACAAATGTAGGGCCAAAAATATTGGTTTCAAACATACTTCGACGCCTAACTAGAGCTCATGAAGAGCAAACTCGAAAAAACCTAGGTGGTTTCAGACCTAGACATTACTTTATATATCAAATATTCACACTGGCAGATTCTGGAACATAGGCACACTTTTAGACGTCTAACAATGACTGCATTCCTTAACCTTAAGGTGGTGTTTGACTATATCGATCGTGAGGTTATTTAGCAATGTTTGTCATTGGAAGGCGTGCCAGCGAAGTACATTAACCTTATACAGGCTCTCTATTCTAACACTACTAGTCGAATCAGAGCTTATGGCTAACCGACCTCGGAATCAATTACTTCAAGTGACATTCGACAATGTTGTCCGCTTTACCGATTTCGATTTAGTGTTATCATTGATATACTTTTAGACTTAACACATTTGTCGCCTGGCTCTCCAGGGTGTTGACCTACCAGGAGACACATTTGTTGATTGAGAATATGCAGATGATATAGTTCTATTGAGTGAAGACAAAATGTAGAATCTTTTAAGTACCTTAAACATGAATGTAAGCATATTTGGGATGAGATTTTCCCCATATAAACGCAAAAAGTTGCCTCGGCATCAAAATTAGTGATAAGAGGCGAAGTATTTGGACGTGTTGACTGCTCTACTTCTTCTAGGAGTCTCACCAGTCCTGATGATCTAGTGTCTGATGAAATCTCGGCTAGCATCCAGAAGAGTCGATTGTGTCACTTGTGGCGTAGGCGAGACATCCGTATACGTACGAAAGAACGCGTTTACTGCGCAGAAGTTCGATTCATTTAAATTTGTGGATGGGAAATATGACTATTAATGATAGAGGATATTCGTAGGCCTCTAATATCCGATCATAAATGTCTTCGAAGAATTGTTCATGTTTTTTGGGACTACCGAGTAGGTAATACGTAGGTTAGAAACAGAGTACTAGGTAAGTATGGTAAATCGACTGATGAAGTGCTGAGTCTTCATCGACTGAAGTAGTTAGGATATGTGTTACGTATGCTCAACTATCGCCTATCTCGACGAGCAATGCTTTTTGTGTAGAAGTAGGTTAGAGGAAAGCTAGGGGCAGCGAAACTAAAACATGACACAAGTCCACGAAGTCATTGACAATTGGGCTGAGCCATGTTAGTAGGTGCAGATTATCTGATTGGGATCCGCATGATGATGGTAACCAGTGGTTAGAGACTTTGGGTTACATGGCTGAGAATCGTTCACAATAGCATAGGTGCATCCATTTCCTTACCCTACTCCAAATCCTAAGTTTCTGAATTCATCATAATTTTCTTATTATGGAATTATGTTTTCTTAAATCTTCTCTTCGATCTCCGACTCTCTGTTACTGTTTCCACTAGTATGTGATGTGGTCTAACAACTTCATCTGTAACTGCCAATTGAGGCGTGGCAACTTTAACTAATATACGCACGTACCAAGTTCTACATTTTAAATGACTGACTGGCTAACATCCTGTAACCTTATTAATCCGTAAAATATTATGGAAATTTATTGAACTGGCTACAAGGATGTTTAGAAAAATATCAGATATAAAAAATCAAGAGATGTCTTGAAAATACGGCAGTTGTGAGCCAATCAACTTAGAGAAATTGTCTTTTAGTCGCAGGATAATGCAATGAGCCTTAATGTAGGTAAATTTAGATTCGCAAAGGTAAAATATCAATATCTGTAAACAGTTGAGAATGTGACTAGAACCGTCTTCATAACAACGACAATCACTTTTAGATTGCCGAAAATTCTCTAGTTGTATCCCATTGTATTATCAAGTGGTGTGGATACGTGTTGGCATAAAGGGTACTCATGGTATATAGCAAATAGAAAGTAAATACAAGAATTATAAGTACTGGTATCACACGGTCGATGGTTTGATAATTAGTTCCGTGGAATGGATTGGAGGGTTAGTCTGAAATTTCTTCACAATTAAAGAAAAACGAAACATAGTATAGCATTGATAATTATCCAAGAAGTAGTACAGATGATCAGCTTAATTTATAATGAATGAACCTAGCTCAATTCGTATAATAATTACCAGATAAATGATAGAACCAAGAATTCTAAACAATTTCATCATTGCTATAAACGGACGATTACAATAGATCACAAAATATATTTACAAGATAATCGATTTTGCGAGAAATACAATGAGTCGGAACTCTGCATTTGAAATAAAATTAAACAGCACTAATTATTAAACTATTTGAAGGAATAATTATATCACAGTCGACACATTTAAAAAGGATATACACATATGCACATGTACATCTGTCTTCTTTATCATGTTCGTTCAAACCCTGAATATATTTTCAGGGATCTATAAGATAAGGATTGGACACATTGAAATAGTAAATAATAACTATAAGCTTCACGATACAAGTTCCTCATAGCTAGGTATCTGTTAAAAAGAAAAACACCAGGAAACACGGAATTTACAATTAAAGAAGTGTAACAGTTTCACTATTCTACACTCAAATACTGCAGTAAATTTCATATAATAGTTGACTTTATAAGCGCGGAATATTCACCTAATCATTAAATACATTGTATGAGATGTTGCACATAAAAACGCTACTAACTGACCAACTATCGACAGTAGAATATGCTATTATCGCTAAGTACGTACTATTACACTTGATTGAGTTTTTCTTCATACTATTAAACTCACTGAAATGAAGTCAAACACTTGTCTCTTCAACACATAATTTATGACTTAGCTATATAGGATCAGCTCCAAAGCGGTGAGTGCAGAGGTTTGAAAAACATGGATGTTTTGTGGTCACAACATCAGTTTTCATATATTGATATTCTAAACATAAGATTTATTCCAATTCAACATAATTCATTATGATCAGAATTTGAATGATGGTGTGTACGGTGAGAAATGAGACTCGTCTAGCAGTTATAACTGATCAAGATCACATTCTATTCGCAAATTGTTCGAATTTTAGGACCAAGATTTCAATCAATTTATTATGTATTTTGTATTGTTCAATCACTTAGTACGAATGCGGTCACATTCACGAAAGTAAACTAACACAAACCTGAAAAAAAAGTACTATAGTTTTTAGGCAAGATTGATATTGAAGACATCGTTTAAGTTAGCGACAACAACTAAACGCTTCAAACGGGATAAAAACTAGTGATGTATGATAAATTCAAAAAAAAATTACTTACTTGAAATACACGATGTCTGTATGAATATTTTAAATTTATTATAAAACATTTTTAGTGTGAATTTGATTCTGGGACTAGTTTGGGACGAGTGCATAATTTGCCAGCTAGTTTCTGTCTTTCTTTGATTTCTTGGTCAACACGTTTCGATTCAATCATGTTTAATTCATTCTCAACTGTTTTCTTCATATCTGGACGACAAATGGCTAACTTACGTAAGTCTTCAGTAGCTAGATCTAAATCCCAAGTCTCTATATACGCCTTAGACCTACGATAAAGTGCTTTTATATTTGTAGGATCTCTTGATAATGCTTCAGTAGTATTTTGGATTGCAGCATAGTAATTCTAGGGATTATAATAGGCAGAAAACAGGATAAAAACAAAATCAAAAGAAGCCAATGAGACTATTCACTTACACAAGTGTGAATAAAACACACAAAAATACTGAAAGTGAAAACTTGGAAACACAAGTGAATAGGAATAGTCTATAGTAGGATAAACAACTCAGCTAAAATGTAATCAAGGAAGACTTTTTTATTCAAGGAGCTAATCTGACCGAAAAGTCTGATAGAAGATTACAGTAGCATCGCCACTGAGTTGCATTATATTTAAGACCTAGATCGAGGAGTTATAATGGACCTATACAAGTAAGTTCTACACAACCATATTTCATACCATCAAGAGCAAATAAACGGACATCACAGGACCTGACCCAAATATCACGGACTGAGTCAAATAATTGAAATAATAAAAAACATAATAACACTAGGAAGCAAAAATCAAGTTACGTTAAGTAATACAAAGAGAGAGAAAAATAAGAGGTTTATTACTTTAGGAAAAGTAAATGTGTAATGTATCTGTACCATTTAATAGGTCTTTAAACAAATCAACTACTCATCCAGACTGATGTCAGGCAGCTAAAAAGTGAGCAGATGCTAATTAAAGTACTTTTAGTATTTCGTTTGTTCTTACGGTTGCCTACTATTAATTAATTCTTATAATCAATTAACCTGATTAGTTCATCGCTAATTTTAGACTTACATCACTTTAGTTTCTATGTCTTTGGTTGTCGTATGCCCATTTTAAATAGGAGGAAATATTATTAAGACACTTATTTAATTCATACAAGCATAAATACTGCTTATAAACGTCAATTTCGTCACTTAACTTTGTTCTTACTAAATATTTATATAAATTTTTACTTCGTGGCAATAATCCCTTTCAACCAAGGTAATGAATGTTTTGTTTTCGCCTTCGAAATAGATAAAGAACAGAGTTCTTGACTTTCTAACCACGACTTTTTTGAGACTATGTTGTTGATATTAAGTGAACAGCTCGAATCAAACATATGAAGGTAAAATACGCACCACGATAATTTCAAAATTGGACTACTGACTAACAATTTAATTAACTGCACACACTTCTTAGTAATCTACAAAATGAGTTTATACACCTGTAGGATACTAACGTCCTTTTTCATATAGATCTTCCTGCCCATCAGTAATCGACATCTATTACGATTGTTTATTATTTAATAATGTGTTATCCTACAATACACATAAAAAATTCGCATGATATCGATACTATTGTTATTCATACTTTATGCCTAGTTTATATTGAGGGTGCTCATTAATAAACAAGGTTTTCGCAGATAGACATAATATAATTAAACGAGAATATAAGAAACCTGAAAAAATAAAACAGTCAAATGAATAAGTAGCTTACCTTCTCCTTAAATTGACACTGCGCAAGATTAACGAATAATGGTATTCGAGACTTATCTAACTCAATCCACTCAGGTTCACCAGGTTTTTCGCGTAAAATCAACTGGTCTAAAATGCCCAATGCTTCACTATAACATATAGCAGCTTTATTATATTCACCATGACTGTATAATTGATTCCCTTCTTCACGTAAAACTGGCACAGTTGCAAATTTCTCTTCAGGTGTCATTATCCATGTATCTTTACGACCAGTCCCTGGAATCTCAACTCTGAAGAGTGTACACAAACATAAACAACAGAAATTGTGACTCGTTAATGAAACTAGAATTGGATTTTTAAAAACATGATGGCTTCCGCCTAGAACTACTAAAATAAAAGCAGTAGGGTGCAAACATTCAATTAACGGTAATCTAAGGAATATAATATGTGCATAACTAATGCCCCGATTGAGCACCGTTGGAAGATCGTGTAGTATATCAGTTGTTACAATTATCAAACCTCATCGACACGAATTGGTTCGGACAGTAGTCAAAAACTTATTGTGATAAAAACGACTATATATTAAAACTACGCTTCGACGGGTACTGAAGAATATAAAACGTTCGTGCGCAATGTAAAACATAGAAGATATGTGCACTAGTCTAAATTGGAACACACACAGATGAATACCAAAATAGTTATATCAATTGTGGAATAAAAGGTTGAAAATACAAGATTTCGAAGGCAAGAATTAAGAAGTTGAAAGAAAGGGACGAATAATTCTAGGCTCACGATTAAAAGAAGACAAAGGGAAAATTCAGCTGCATCATTGTGACCGATTCTAAACCATGTCACACAGTCTCCAATCAATGCTTACGACAGTCGCATAAACACCAATCATGCAGTTTACATCGCCCAACAGGGCTCAGACCAATAATCAATTACTCTATGGACTGATGCCATGTTTCGGTTCGGCAGTAACTACCTTCCTACTCCTATGCCAGTCATCATCGTGAGTGGACGTAAGTGCTGGTTGGGCATACCTAATACACGTCCCAACTATCTAAGACAATTAAGGCCTACAACCTGAATTATCATCTTTATTACCTTGCGACTAACGTCAACATTACGTACCCGACAAGCCAAACAAACACGAGCAATGTCCTGAAGACGCCCATCATCAAATACCAGCAGACCTATGAATACTATCTTTTCTTAATAATTACATGTCACAATCATACAGTAAAAAAGCGAAATCCTCTACACTCCTCTGTTTGAAAGACGGACATCATGCCTACGCTATAGGTGAAACAAATTGGCAAAAGTCAAATGAGCTTTATGAATCCGTATCGAGATTTCATCAGACATCAACACATCAAACTTCTAGTATAGGTGAAGTGACCGACGTGCTCAATTACTTACTTTATATTTTCAATTCAAACACTGATATACACTAGTCCTTAAAGATTGGGGTGATCAGAAATCGATACCAGTAAGGTTGGATTACGTCCAACTCCCAGATTTTAGCTAGAATAAATATAAACTTAATTACCATAGTCTTAAGAGACCTCAAGATTTAATTCATGCAGTCTAACTGTTTTTCTTTACTTTAGATAACTTATAGAACCACTAACTTTGACAAGAATCGGGTGACTTATGACGATATCCTATTAAGGCTGCCTAGGAATAGTTGGTAACTGGAGGCCAACTGAACTGGTCTTTGAAGTGTTACCTCGGTTGCTCTGAACGTCCAGGCTGGGAGCGGATAGAAGCCCCGTCAATTGTGGAGATTGTCTAACAATCAGTTTTCCAATTCTGCATCATCAGAGTTCAAACATGTGCTTCACAAAGAGTCCCAATTTTTCACCGAGCCTTTCCAACGGTGACTGGTGGTGACATGATTTATTTGAGTTCATCGTTAGGTCAGTGAAGGGTGTCGCCATTTCAGACGACGTCCTTTCATATACTTAAAGTTGGTGCTTGTTAGAAATAAACTGTTATATGAGCACAGTTGCAGCAGACAGCAATCACTAACTATTCTGAGCTGGAACACTGAAACACTCATCTACCAATCAGTATGGTTTAAGTTATCTACTCGGGAATTAGAATCACTTGCTATGAGTACTATGACTGAATGTTTAGCTTCTTGAGGTGAATCACAAAGCTTTCGCTAAAATTTATCTCTCACTTCATTCGAGCTGCAATCTGTGGAAGTGTGTAGGCAGAAACGATGTACAATCATATCCTTACAAAATTCTAACAGAACTGCTTAGTCAAACAGCACATAAGCAATTGTCGATAGGAACCCATCCAAGAAGAGCTCCTTTCGCCATCATACATAATGCTATACCCACACCGATCAGATTGGGAAAAGTTGTAGTCAGGTCACTAGAAAAACGGAGGATACATTGTTATGATCATCTATATTGGCTAGATGTGGTGAAGTGAATGATTACGCTAGAGATCCTGACTGTAAATTTCGGAGAAACAGCATACACTGATGGAACGAGATTTTAGAGTCTTGGATTATGAAGACTGCTGTCAGATTTGACAAAGAGTCTGTATACTGAGAGTTCCAATTTTTAGTTTGGACTATGGTTTCAGTGGACCTGGAATAGTATTTCCTGAACTCAAATCGTCGACGTTGGTGGCACATAAAGAGAAAGTGGAAGATAGATATTTATGGTTCATAGTCAAGGTAGGAGAAACATTAAGAAGTGAAGAGTGAGTTTGGTTATGAACACAATGATTGCGAATGGTGTTAGAGGCATTGAGGCGATTATCGCTTTCCAGTTGACCATATTGTGGAACGGTTACTGTTAATGAAATACCTGAATAGGAATTTGAGTCAAGATTGGTCTTGACAGCCTGGAGGCTTGACCTTGATAAGAAAATGACATATAATCATCCTACACGGTAATGGACTCTGGTTTTCATGTGCATTTTCATGTTTCATATGTAGCAGGTAGAATGCGATTTAGACTAAAACAGATAACCATTAAAATAACCAAATCATATCCATGTTTTAAACAGTTATTTGTTCAGTTTCACGAGCCAAACTTATTTAATGTTTGAAACTCAAATAGGTAGAAAGTAACGTCTCTAAAAATAATACTGGTGTGTCGAGGGTTTGAACAACTGGAAAACTTAAATTTTATTTACGAAAAAGAGGGATAAATTTTGTGAATATATATCATTCAAAACGGATTCAAGCGAGGTATTTCCTTCAGTAATGACGCTGTTTATTATTTACATAAAGGAAGTGCTTAGTATTATACCATGAAGTATTTAGTAAAATGTGATTCATCTTTTAAGGACATAAAGTCCAAATCATACTAACGATACAACTACATACAATATATAGGTTTCCACTAAAAGAAACTTACATAAAAAAATCATTTCTAGATGTAACGCCCTTATTGATTTTAAAACGATTTTTCTTCATTATTCGACGTATATAATACAAAAGTCGTTTCCAAGAAAGATACCTTGTGTTCACGAAAGTATGTAGGTGATATATATATATATAACTCTTTGAACACTGCCAACTTCAGCGAACTGGAGCTGTACTGTTTACAGATTGTTCATCTTGTGCTAGGTGCTCATTAGGTGGGACGTGACTGAATTGTGAGTAATGCAGTCTCCTATGACATAATAACTTTCAGAGATATGCTCACTAAAATGAGCTGTTTCAAGCCTTTCTGTCGTTTCAATGTGCACACTCTTGTGTGTACATGCTAACTGATACTTGTATTTAAAAAGAGCAAGTAGCCAACTTCTGATCACCCTCGCAGCAGAAGAATAACTCAGAATTGTACTGTCGTCAACAGGTGGAATTAAGGACGAGTACGCAGCTTGGAAGAGAACGCGGTAGCATTCAGCATAAATGAACTGAGTTCATGTCCTTCAGTGAGAATTAACATTGGAATAGAGATACACCCAACTGCTATGATGGTTATCTAGGGGAAACAGCTTATTGCTGTCACACCTGTGTACAGTCCCCAATACGACTCTGGCCTCAAACTCTAGGTTTTCGGCTTTAAGTCATATCACTCTTCAACCGACCTGCCTGGTTTGACAGGGTCTTGAGGAATGATTGTTTCAGCTAGTATAGACAGACTGAGTAAACCACAACAAGCAAGCCCGATCATGTCAAGTAGTAAAGACGGTCGGGGGAACTAGCAGAGTGATGAAAATAATTATCGTTTCCCAATTTAAAAAAATAACAAAATTAAGTAAGAAACTTACTTAACTAAATCAAAAATAAACTCAAGTGGCTCAGGTTTCATCATTAACTCGTCCAGATCAGAATAACCTAAACCACCTTGCTCCTGCAAACTCATTAATCCACAACAGTGTTTCACAGAATGATCCTTTTTATTCAACATGTAATCACGAAGTTTTTTATTTACAGCAGGGAACGAAGCTAACCTCTCAGCAGGTACAACAAATGACGAGACTTCGCCTGGCAACATAGTACCCAGACACTGTTCCCAAAACTAAAAAAACAGACAATGAAGTAGATGAGTGATATTTTAAGAGACGGTTAAAACCTAAAGCTAATTATGGTTAAACAGTATATTTACAATCAATTCACCACAACTTAATTATTACCCTGTCCCTCTCTGCTCTTAATATTTGGCAATTAGTACATTGGCAATTCATAATATATGAGGAGCAAAACTGAGTGTGGTATCTAGGCACGTTAATGTGATTGAAAAGTAGTCAGTAAGACCCACAAGTATCGATAGTTTAATTGTTAAATGCCCACTTTGCATCTAATATTTTGTATACGTGTGTTATTTTACAATACAGAAAGCCTATTCTGTTGGCAATTTAATTTAATATCAATTTGTAATTTAATATCAATTTATCCGAGACTTCGGACAATAAATTTAGTGAGTCATTAACGGTAGGACAAATTCTAACGTTGTACATAAACTATCGATCTATATCCTGCATTAGGTGTAACAATCAAAAATAGATATTATTTACTAAATTATAGAATCCTATCCGTAGTCCCATCGAGTCTTAAGGGGACTCAAGAGGAACACATTTTCGGAGGTTTAGAAAATTTCTATGAAATCATTCATTTGACCCAAACTGTAAAACAATAAAAATTCACATTCGGTTGAGCATGTATATATTTCCAGTTAAATAAGTTTACTCGAATTTCTGAGTTAGTCAGTCAGTTACAACGTAAAACTTGGTACATGCGTACATCAGTTCAAGTTGCCATGCCTCAATTAGCAAATAAAGATTAAATTGTCGGACCAAATCCCAGAGTAGGGGAAGGTAGTAACAGAGTAAGTACTGATGGAAAGGCATAGAGATCAGAGATGAGATTTGAGATAAAAAGTGATTCAGTACAGAGAAAATTATAATAAGCTCAAAAATTAGAATTTGGAGGAAGACAAGGAGTGGATGCACCTGCGCCATTGCCAACGATTTTGAGCCATATCACCTAAAGTCTCTAACCATTTGTTACGATCATCGTGTGGGCCCCAACCAGGTAGTCTACATCTATTAACATGGCTCAGCCAAATTGTCAATGACTTTATGGATTGGTGCCATGTTTTCGTTTGGCCACCCCTAGCTTTCTTCCAGCCTACTCCCACACCAGACAACATTGCTCGTCGAGGTAGACGGTGGGCAGGCATACGCAACACATGTCCTAACCACCTCAGCCGGTGAAGATTCACTACTTCATCAATAGCCTTACCGTATTTACCTAGTACTCTATTCCTAACCCATGCATTGCTTACTCGGTGGTCCCAGCAAACACGAGCAATGTTTCGGAGACATCTATGATCGAATACTAGGAGCCTACGGGATATCCTCTATCCTTAAAGGCCATGTTTCACATCCATAAAGTAAAACGGGTCTGACTGCTGCACAGTAAACGCGTCCTTTCGTCACAAACGAATGTCTCGCCTACGCCACAAGTGACGCAGGTTGGCAAAAGCCGATCGGGCCTTACGTATACGGGCCGAGATTTCATCGGACATCAGACCGTTAGGACTAATGAGGCTCCCGAGATAAGTAAAACGGTTAACACATTCAATAGTTTCACTTCCTATCACTAACTTTGGTGCCGAATTAAGCCAGTCCTGAAGTAACATTTTACATTTGGATGGGGAGAATCGCATCCCAAACATGCTTACGTTCAAGTTTAAGGTAGTCAAAAAATTCAGCATTTTATCAGCATCTTCACTCAGTAGAACTATATCATCAGCATATTCTAAATCAGTAAGTTTATCTCCTGGAAAGAGGTCAACCCCAGAGAAATCAGACGATGACAATGTTAACTCTAAAAGTATGTCCATGATAAAATTAAATAAAAATGGAGATAGCGGATAACCTTGACGAACACCACTAGAAGTGCTCAATTCCGAAGACAATCTGCCATAAGCTCTAACACGACATGTGGTGTTCGAGTAGAGAGCTTGTATAAGGTTAATGTACTTCTTCGGTACGCCTTTCAATGACAGACATTGCCACATAACCTTACGATCAATAGAGTCAAACGCCGCCTTAAGGTCAAGGAATACAGCTATTGTTGGGCGTCTGAAAGTGTGCCTATGTTCCAGAACCTGCCTAAGTGTGAATATTTGGTCTATACAACCACGTCCCGGTCTGAAACCACCTTGGTTTTCTCGAGTTTGCTCTTCACGAGCTTTAGTTAGACGTCGAAGTATTATTGAAGCTAGTATTTTAGACACTATATTCGTTAAACTGATTCCTCGGTAATTGTCACACGAGGACTTCTGTCCTTTCTTAAACACCGGAATGGTTAGTGTTCGAGACCAGTCAGATGGGATTACGTCTAGTTCCCAAATTCTAGCCAAGATCTCAGTTAATCTCGCTGCTAAGACTGGACCACCTTCCTTAAATATCTCAGGGGTCAATCCATCTGGTCCTGCCGCTCTCCCTCGCTTTAAGTTTTCAATAGCCTTCACAACCTCACTGAGACTTGGGGGACCAATGTTAATTTGCCATTCAGATTGTTTGGGGATGGTGGGCAGCAGGGATGATGCCGGAAGGCCAGTTGAACTGTTCCCTAAAGTGTTCTGCCCATCGGTCTAATCTTCTGGATTGACAGTGAATAATGGAACCATCTTTTTCGCAGATAGTTTCACTTACAGTTGGGTTCCTGATACCCGTTTCCTTGATAAGTCTGAACAGTTGCCTACTGTTACCTATTGCCGCTGCCTTTTCCATCTCTTTAGCTTTCGCCACCCACCACTGCTCACGATCATTGCGTAAGCTTTTGATTAGTTTGTGTTTAAGTTGCCTACGTTGCTCATCATGTTCAGAACCAGATGGGATATGTTGCCGAGTATCTATCAGTTCAGCAGATGCAGCTGAAATCCACTGAGTTTTCCTAACCTTTAGGTCTAGTTTATTAGTAGATATTACTGCTCTTTCAACAGCTTTTTGGATATCATTCCAGGCTAGCTCAGGTTGAGAACAGTTTACGCCGTTAACTAATTGGTTTTTTTAGCTGTTCCTGGAATGCATTCTTGACTTTTTCATTATTAAGTTGAACCCTGGGGGGATCCTTGTCGTGGATCTTTACGTCCAGTGAGTCGCAGACTAATACGCGCTCTCACTAAGGCATGATCTGAGTCTAAACATGTGCTCCAAAACGAGCGGCAGTCTTCTATCGAGCCTCTCCAACGATGGCTAATAGCAATGTGGTCTATTTGAGTCCAGCGTTGGGTTGATTTCGGAGGCCGCCATGTCAACCGATGTCTTTCCTTATGCTTAAAGTTGGTGTTTGCGAGAAATAAACGCTTATCTGAACAAAGTTGTAGTAACCGGTCGCCATTGTCTGTTCGTTGAGCCTCAACACCATATGATCCACCTAGGTGCCTTTCGGTTTTATCTAGTCTACCTACTTGGGCATTAAAATCACCCGCCACTATTACTACATCAGTGCGCTTAGCTTTGCATAGAAGGTCAGAAAGCTTTCTGTAAAATTCATCTTTCATTTCATCTGAGCTGCAGTCAGTGGGAGCATAGGCAGAGACAACAAAGAGACAACGGCATGTGTCCTTATCTTTACGAGTCCTTACCGTTCCATTTAGACGGACAGCGCACAAGCGACTGTCTATTGGAATCCAGTCGAGGAGAGCCTGTTCAGCTTTTAAACTTAGTGCTATACCTACACCAGCAAGGCCTCGAGTGGTAGCAGTGGGGTCCTCGGAAACACGAAGAGTGAACCGAGCAGATTCCTTATTTTCACAAGGTGAGGTCAAGCGAATGACTGTGCTTGGATCCTGTATACGCGTTTCAGAGATGCAGCAGATATCGATGGAGCGAGATTCTAGAGTCATGGCTAAGGATGCCTGTTGTCCTATTTCATATAGTGTTCGAACGTTGAAAGCTCCAATATACAACTTAGTGCGCGGTTTTAGGAGACCAGGGATAACGTTTCGTGAACTCAAATCACTAGCATTAGAGACGCGAGGCGATAAAATTATGTTAGAAGGATTAGGCATGGTGATAAGAGAGTTATTAAGAGTTGAAGGTGGGATTTGGCTTCGAACAAGATGATCTCGTGTGCTGTTAGAGGTATGAGGGCGGTTTTCACTTCCTGGCTGCCCACACCATGGAAGGGTGTTTCTTGAGGAACCTGAAAAAGAAGGCAGATTAGTGTTGGTCTTAGAGACCTGAGAGCGTGACCGCAGAGCCCAAAGGACAACTGCTTGAGGCCTGTCACGCACGGCCTTTTAATGAAAAGTTTTTTGAGTATTAGCTCCGCACTTAAAAGCCCTTAGTGGGCACCCATACCGCCGGAGACGGAAATCCGTGAGATAGGGTGAGGTGTGACATTTTTAGGGCCGACCTTTTCTAACCCTTCCTTCCTTGTGAGAAGGCAGCATCGCTGCAGATGCTGGTTGTCTGAGGGAAACACCTTACTGCTGTCACACCCCTCTGCAGTCAGCAGTACGACTTCGCCCTCAGACCTTGAGTAGCTGCTTTTAGTCTCGTCGTTCTCCAATCGACCTGCCTGGAATGGTAGAACCTACAGGAACATATGTTCCAGTCAGTATAGCTCGGTTGGGTCATCACGATAGCAAGCCCGACCACCACAACAAGGTAGCAGCTACGGTCAGGGCGAATTTCTGAGGTCAAATACAAAATGGAAAATAGAACATATTTTGATGAATGAGTATCAAAAACGTAAACATTTGGAAATAATCAACAAGAGACACCAAGCTGCATTCATTAATATGTGATCGTAATGTCTAATTTGTGTTCAACAAGCCCTTACAGATTTATACGAGCTTAACTCGTTAAGATTTGCTAGATTGGAAACAATAACCAAAAAGTTGACCAACGATCGAAACTGATTACGAAAAGAACCATTCCAAATTAACAAAAAGTCAGTGTCGAAAGTGTAGGTGGATACTCATAGAATAGCTAAGTTCAAATAACTCAAAACAATTGTCGCATTATATGCTACATCTAAACTAATGCTACTAGATGGTTAACAGGAAGATAAAAAGTAAACTAACTTTGACTTGTGCTTACAAAAAACTGGATACGAATGATTAATTACAACGATATCTGCAAAGGAGAGTGAAATCGGTTCACCTTTGCTTAATATGAAGAATCGGGAAATAGTACCGAAAGTCCTGTCTAGTAATAAATTATAAACGGTTTGCAGTGATGTTACGCAGATCTTGACATGAAAATGCATTCCTTTTAAGTTGTATAATTAATAGGACAATTAACACAAAAGGGTAACAAGTACTAACAGAGACTTTTAATGATAAAATTGTAGGAAATCCTATTGAATTTTCAATTAGCTTATTCAAGAAAACTAAAGAAACTTTTTGGGATAAAAAAATCAATTCATGCATTTCTTACCTCCAGCTGGAATTCCTTTCCTGAATACAATTCCATTGTTTTTCCATATTTACGTGTATCATCAATCACAGTGCAGTCTTCATCCAGCTTACGAACTTGATAGTGGAAAATAAACTTCGTCTCCTTTGGGTACGCCAATCCACCACCACATGCCTGACAGTCAAGAGGAATTTTTTCAACACTTCCATGAATGATTCGTTTCTCAATATTTTTCAAAACGCACTCAGTGGTTGGTGCTATTTTGTGCGATAGAGGTTTATCACGCAGCTTCCAGTTTTGAATCAGCGGTCGAAAGATTTCGCAGAAGTGCTGGATTACAAGAACCTTTGCAATAACGATCACCCTTATGTTTATGATTGCAATCTTGATGTAAATTTTCACATGCTCTCGTTTGCTTAGAAATCACAGTTTTAGATCCTGGACTCATGATGAGATTGGTGGGTTGATTGTCACAAACTTTATTGGATTCGGAGCGCAGACACTCCATGCTGATTTAAATAAACAAACCACGGATAATTCAAAATAGAGATTAGCTACTGAAAACATCGATACCATCTTACTGCATAGAAACTAACATTGCTACGACAGAGCATTTCGACATAAGTGGTGACTGAACCAATAATATGATGGTTTATAATTTAGTGCTCCATAGAATCCCTTTGATCTGATTATCGCTGACTGTTGATAAACTAAGCAAACTTCGGCTAGCATTTTACACAAAAAGGAAGTAGTAGTCTGGTATAGAGGGAATCTGACCAAACGATTTATAAGCAAATTCAAAATTGTTGAATTCTAACACTGCAAAAAATAACCAATAGATAAATTCTAATCCCTCTGATCAACCGTAGCATGTTGTGGGCTACATAAAACAACCTATTTAAAATCGTGATACCAATCCGTTACCTTCAACTACGAATACCTGGATCTTGAAAAGACATTACTGTAGAAAGCATAATATGCAGTTATTAGCCCACAACCGTCTTATAAATGGTATATCATGCCATGGTAAGTCAAAACAAGATTCTATCATAGAAAGAGATAATTACTAAAATACGACAGTGGCTTTGCAGAAAGAACGGTTTGAAGACCATAAATGAAACAAAAAAACTAGTTTGGTGAGCATAGTTGAAGTCCCAGAAAAAAAAAAACTCGCTTTTCGAAATAGTTTGGGAGAGTTTTAGATAACCTTCCTCATAAGACAAAACATAATACAAATGAAACTCTTACGACTGTTAGTGAGCTGGAAAGCTATATACAGGAGGGTATTGTTAGTTACATAAAACTATAGCGAAAAATGAATGGTTCTTACGGTGAAATATTAGTGTTTAGCTGAATGGCAATATTTTTCAACAATGTAATTACCGAAAACGCGATTTGGGGGTAAAACGATGGATTTAAGTGAAGCTACTAAAGTTACTAGCCAATGTATGAAGATTTGAGTGGATTACAATGAACAGTGAATTACTCATCCTACAGTAGGCTCTATAAAATGTTAGGACATTTTGTACCAAGAAACCAGAGCTATACGAAATAAAAGCAAGCTATTAACATATTTTGTATTTACAGTAAAGAATAATCTAATCAAGAATACGAGGAGACTCTGTAGTGGCATATCTACGTAAACTTTCAAACTTGACCGAAAGTTTCTTGAAATTCGAATCTGAGTGGTGAATTTTTTTTAGTTATAGGGACACTTGTATTTCTCCCGAAACTGAAGAGTAGAAATATTAGTTAAGAGTAGTTGTAGTAAAAGAATAACTCCTAGATGACTTCTCCTCAGTATCTGTATAAACTAAGCGCGACAACAATAACTTCAGGCAAAGTTTAACAGTTTACGGTTCCAGATCACAAATAAGTAGGTACGAATTTCTTGTGCCAGTTTATTTGTGCCTTATTCTAAAAGGGTATCTTCTTGGGTTTGTTTTAATACCAAAACTTGCAAAAAGTTATTTAGGATGAGGTCAATAAGTCATACGACACATTTGGACCATATTATTTATAATATTTTGGCACTGTACTAGATAGGAGTTCAATGCAATGAGGGGCCCACGCGATGATCGTAACAAATGGTTAGAGACTTTAGGCGATATGGCTCAAAATCGTTTGCATTCACTCCCTGTCTTCCTCCGAATTCTAGTTTTTGAGCTTCTCATGATTTTCTCTTTACTGAATCACTTTTATCTCAAATCTCATCTCTGATCTCTATGCCTTTCCATTAGTACATACTCTGTTACTACCTCCCCTACTCTGGGATTTGGTCCGACAATTTAATCTCTATCAGCTTATTGAGGCATGGCAACTTGAACTGATGTACGCATGTACCTAGTTCTACGTTGTAACTGACTGACTGACTGCAACGAGAGAAGCAAAGTAAGATTCACAATTTAGTCCAACTACATAATTAGTTGATCTTTATTGAACACGTCCTAAAACAGCATCATTGTCCTTAAGATAAGGTGACATGATATGAATTATTTTCAAGATGTGGTTTTGGGCAGGTAGCTGTTATGTATTTGAAAATACACAGTGCCCTTGATGATTACTAATCACTGTACAGACACGTCTTCCCCACGACTACTAGTCCCCCAAGCCGGAATAGAGAAAAAAAAACGATTGATGAGCCAATAGGCAGAACCAGAAGGCTGAATTATATTTCAATCATGCCTTTATATATACACAAAATCAGACCACACAGTGAACCAATTAGGAAACTAACATTAATACAGGAATAAGGAAATAGTGGCAGTGAATAAGGACAACTTGTATACAACTGATTAACTGTAGCCCATAATAAGAGACAATAACAGCAAATATGCTAAACGAGAGGACAGAGTAAGAGGAACGTAAAAATAATAGAAATATAATGTTTACACTACTTAAGACCAGAATAAATGAATTAATTCTATAAAAAAAAAACAGTTTTGGAAGTTTCTCACACTTCTTTAGTGGTCCGACATAACAGTAGTAAAACAGTTATGAACAGTCCTAAAGGTAAGCTTTATTTAGTGTCAAGTGCCAACAGAAAGAGACACCTACAGTTACACCCACGTCATTTATTGTGGAAAAGTGGTACGGAAGCCATCGAGACTGTGTCGGATGTATCACAACGTTGTGAGCAACATTGTTCACCATTAGCATGTTACTGATGATAGGTGGAAGGATTTTACTGATAGTCAGACCATAAATCCTATTCAAGTCACTTTGGAGTCAAGATATCATAAAGACCTATTTCCATCTGTCTTGTGGTTATTCGCGTATACATGATTTCCTATGGGAAGGTTTGCGACCATAAGTATATCGTTTATAAGAGAGGTCTTGAGATAGGGACTTTCATAATTTTAGTACCACAGTAAATCAATCAGACATGACGGAGCGAACTTTAACCGCTAGTCCCTAAGTCAATCGATTGAAAGACACACAAGTACCCACTGATTTCAAACTGTGGAAAAATCTAGGTAGCTGTGTGCAAAGGATAGTTATGCCCTACTGAGAGAGTTTAACGAAGCCATCCAGTCAGTTGGTTGGTGCAAGCCGACTACAAGTGCAGAATCGTCTTGGAAGAAAACCAAGCTGAGGTTGACAGACTCCATGGTTTAGTAATTTTCTCATTGCTAAAAGTTATGAACTTGGTAAATACGTTTTTAATTAATCTATGTAACATATCTTCATTTAGAAAGTCTCCGATGGCTGCATACATCGTTAATACTAATTACCTTGAGCCTATAGAAATCACCGCGAAATTGTTTATTCATTATCCAACATCACCGTAACGAGCAGGTTTGAATCATTTAATTTCTTTAATCCTGCTTCTTAATGTTGAAATTCGGTTCCAAGTCTCTGGCTAGTGTTACCTGCGCAGCTTTAAATGTTATTGGTCTCTACAGAAGGACAATTATCCTTCTAAAACTCAAGTTTTTAATTCCTCTCTCTCAGTTACGTACTTGAAGAAGACGACACATTTTCTGAGTTCAGTTAGACACGTCAGTGAAATCCAGTTTATCCCATACACTTACAATAATCAACAGAAGTTACAAGTGCTTCTCAGTGAAAAAACGCTTTTTCCAGGTTTTATTAACATTTCATCTTATTCTGATTATCTTTTCACATAGAAGCACTCGATTAGCTATTTATTCGCATTTCAGGATGGAGGCTTTCTAGTGCATATCATTGCAAATAAAGAGTTTGCTGTTATCTGATTTTTTATTTGTGCTTACTGTAATCAAAGTTATTGTTAATAGACTATTTGCCTTATCATCATTACTCCTACTTGTGATTAGGAGCTCAACTATTTATCGTTGACTTAAACAGCTTACTAAACAAGTTCACAGTAAATCGCAGTTGAGTTTGTTATAGAGTTATTCAACTGTTGACTTCAGATTATCTAATAAATAGTTACGATGGGTGTAATAAAACAGAGTGCAGTCGAAGATGTTACCAACTACGTCCCTTGAGTTAAAATACTATGCTACACCAGCCCTTAAGTGATTAAGTACGATCTACTTGTTCAGAAAAGTTACAAACTGGTTGTTTGCACAACCATTGTGCTGATGGAAATAACCTAATCATCGTAATGCACATGAACTTGTACAAAGATCACAAATACCAACAGCTTGCAAGTCAGCAACAAAATGTCCAAGTGATATTTCCCTTGGATCTACGACGCGGAACGGACATTAACGTCAGCGAACGGGGACTGAATCGAGCCGAACAGAACAAGAGCTCAATGGTCCAACAGCTGACCGACATTGACACTCCCTAGCAGAAATGACGTGGACCTTTTACTCCATAAATTCGAATAGCCTGGGCTACTGAGATCAGAGTCTGCGAGACAAAACAAACATACAAACCTATCTGTACACATAAAGAATTTGTAGAGCGACAGCCGTTAAAATAAGCAGATAGTACATACATACTAAATCATTACGGACATTTTACGACTTGAATGTGCCAAGCAGGTCGTTTCGCAGACAGTTAGATTTCAGAAGTAACAGCAGCATGCCTGAAAACCAATTGTCATGAATACCGACGTGCATCAGATGAAGTATCAATATATCTTGATTCATGTCAGTGCGCTTCATATGCTTCCATAACAACTTCCGTCAGGTAGGAGAGTCATCTCTTCCGTGGTTACTATACCCCACAACAACGATTTTTAGGAATAATATCCAATAGTTATTCACTGAGTGATACTCGTTCACTCTGACTTGTCCCACTACCGATATCAGATGCCTCGAAACCTTTCAAGGGTAGGTATACATGTATATCGTTTTAATCTCCCTTGTATTTGCCGGATACAATGGCAGATTGTACCTCCGGAAATATAATAACTTCTCTAATTGATTATTTTCTATCACATACTTTACTTGCTGATTCTATTTACATAGTAGAGTCGATAACTTTGTACACTAAACGTTTATAATCGTAATTGTAAATGTTAGCAGCGGTCTTTCCCTCTTAGACACAGTAATTTCGAAATTGACATATTGGGTAAACTAAAGTCAACTGAAAAGGACGATACAACCTGATCAAACAGAAACACAAATTCTTTGAGTTCCAAAACAAACAACATTTTTATAACTTTTTTCGATATATCCTGTAACCCATTGTTGAAATAAACTTAAGGATTATATGAATTTGTAGATTGTTCTTATGAAACTCTCTTCAAACTTAAATGACGTATTTATTATACTCAACTTTGTGCTTTGTTTGTTTATCATATATTCGGCAATTTTCGCCTACGCCATCTCATGGGTTATTTGGCCATTTGTTGTAGACTGGGTGCCTATAACACTGAAGGATTGTAACGATACCCTTATAATTTACTGCACAAAATAATATTTGCTTGGCATGTTAATAAAAGCATTAGTTTGTGCTTTATCCATTTTCAGTTTTCATTTAATTGGACCCTATTTGGAATCTTGTTTGGTTATATTTTCAGTACCCGGCGTCTGACTGTTTAGTTTATTGTTACATTTATATTCTCGATACTCTCTTAGCAATATATTAGTCCATAACCTAATCCCAGGAAAAAAGCTATGCTCCGTTACTCATAGTGCTTTCGGTTCACTACAAATTCATTTAGTACTTAAACATTTATCTTCATCACTTTCTATAACAATGTCGATGAGTTCACATGGCTAGTCAAGACAGTAGACTCCGGAGATAAATCTAAGTAATTGCAGGATGTATTAATAAAGTCTACCCTCGTTAGGTTTTCAACAGGCAACTCTTGTAACGCTGGACGAATTCGACTGACTTTACATAGTTTACGAGACCTCTTCATACAGCGATGCAGGTGAAGTACGATCCTTACCTCTTTACAAACCCTAATCATTCCAACACTCGAAAACTCAGAAATTTATTACGTTTCTCTAAACAGTGTTCGCCATAGTGAAAAACATTCAACTTCTTCAATTTTAGGATTACAAGTTTGCGCAGCTATAGTTTTTTTATGGGTTAACGTTTCACCTTAAGTTACTGTCGGTTCCGAAACCGTGGCGAATCTGCTTAACGACTAGTTAACACTCTGTTCCCCAAAGGCTAGTATCAGTATATTCGTTTTCCATGGATGGACCTGATTTCATTCATTCTGTTTGCAGCCTGGTGGGTAGACGCTTAACTATCATTTCTGTTACATACATAGAATTTAGTTTATGGGCCATGTCAAGTGAACTGACCAGCAAATTATTCAGCAACAAAGCTATATCGATTTAACTATATCTACCTTAATCCCATTTTACTATCTCAAACACTTTACTCGATACCATAGATCTTCCTAATCTCTGTTGAAGTATTCTTCGAGATTCTTCATAGCCACCAGTAGGCGAGAATTCGCAGCACTGAATTGCGCCTGAGGCGGCACGTGTACATTTTCTTGTAAGTACATCAATTCCATTTGCTCTGTGATACCTGCTTCCAGTAAGAATAAGTTTAGTTTCCTTACAAAGCTCGGGTAATTAATGAAGTTTTTATCAAAGCATCAAGGCCCATACTTAAGAAACTCAAATAATAATCTACCTCTGTATACTAAGGAGGTCTTTGACGTACCAGCATCATGCTTACTAAACGCATCCAAGTATGCATTGATATCAGATTTATTAGCATCTTCACAACTCAATGAACAAACAACCATCTATCCACTCCGTCTTGTAGACTCAGACATTATGGATCCGGGCCAATTCGTGGTATTCGACAGTGCTATTGACAATTATTCTCCAAAGTTAGTCGTGTAATACAACTGAACTAGAGTCGTTTAATGTTCGAAATGCCATTTGCTTCAGCGAAGTCATGACAAAGGGCACGCACCAAACATTGGAATCCAAACAACTGATAAAATGTCCTCTTCCTGATTCGACGTCCCTAGCTCGTCGGCTTTCTGTTTACCGAAAAATTAGTCTACTTCAGTCAATACATACTTTCTTGTATTTCATGGAGACAGGTTTCCTACTATCTTTACCCATAACAAGGACAATACATTACCCTAAGATTCAGATGAATCAATATCGTAAAATACAATTGCTGGTCATAGCGAACATGCACCGTTAGATACTACTGTCAGTTATTCGTCCCAACTATATCAGATTACTGAATTTCACTTACTATAAATCTGATAGCCTTAAATAGCTTTCTATATAACGCGACGCCCGATTATTTGACATTATTTATAATGTGCGATAAGATACAACCTACTAATCTTTTATTTACGTTTGTTTCACTGCTCTATATCTTTGCCTCTACTCCAGCAATTCATCTAATAAAGGCGTCTAGCATTTAGTCATTTGGTTAAACCAACTAACCTGCATGTACCGCAGTATTTATAAAAAAGTGAACTTTAATAGGGCTCAGAGGTGAATTAATTACTTATTTATTGCCTATATGTACCTACTGATATTACTAGCCAATAAATAGCTCACAACATAAACGGAGGAAGGGTGGTGTTACTGATCAGCTTGCATGATAATTAGGGCGATAACTTCAATCTACTCATGTTTATGGGCAGAGCATTTTGTATAGGTCCCTAATTTGGTCATAAGTGAAACATAAAATAAAAGATAAACGATTATGTTCGCTTTTATTAGTCGCCGTATAACTCTTGCGCACACCCAAATATGGTAGTGCTTTTCTGTATAGACTACCTAAAACATGACTACATGAACTCCTACACTCTTGACAAAAATGCGAATAAGGTCCAAAATATATTTTAAAAAGCAACTACCACAATAAACTAGATTTATTTCCTGATATTACACTTTCTATTTTAAATCCATTTATTACCTTTGGCAACATCCTATTTGTATAAATCTCCCCATTAGTCAAAACCCTCTATTTTTTTCATTCATTTTCGATATCTGTCTGGCAGTCTTGAGCGATGGCATAACTCCTAGTAAAAAGACATTTGAACGCTCAGTTATTTGACATACGATGATGAATCCATCCTAATCCTTATCATTTAATCTTCTATCCAACCAATTTGCTTTGCTGTTCATCTTTTTTCCATCCTTATTTTCTAGTATATCTAAACATATAACTGACAACTGAAATGAATAGAAACCCATATTCCAAAAGAAGCCCCACAGAGAACTTTATTAACCGTTATATCCCTATTCAAAAATACTACACACCATATGTATAATCTCATTTCTCCTCATAGTTTAGAATACAATGTTTAATTACTATACTCGAATGCATATTAGCCTCTTAGTTTCTGGTCATCCACACACCTGAATGACTCACTACATTACTATGTGCTTTAAATCCGTACGTTTATTTATCGTAATCTAACTAGTGTGTGCTACAATTCAACCCTACTATGGTCTGATCAGTTTTTGTTGATCTTGCACGTGAAAATGGCTCACTCCTGATATCAGAAAATAAAACATTATTATTATTAATTATCACTCACCAAACGAGAAGGCTGAAAATTGTCTCAGCTGAGTCAACTTTTGTCCGTTGAATAGATCACCCTGTAATTTTTCTGCACAATTAGATCGTGCGCAATCACTCAAGGTATGTTGATAACATAGTGTTTTAACTCAAGGGACAAAGATCGGATCAACTGAGACAGCACCACTAATCTCTAAGCATTATTAATCATAAGTGTTTTAATCTCAAGATCTTTATATATATTTCTATAAGCGCCAGGGTCTAAAAATAAGCGAAGTTTGTACTGACCGCAGTTGATACAGTAGGTTTATGGATAATGTTTGAAATGCCATAATGCCTACCAAAGACTTGTTATGTAGCGTCAGTTTGGTTAATGCCATAAATGTATAGATACCAGTCTCGGATGACGCTACGTCAAAAACTCATTAGCTTCAAACACTTAAAAATCAACAATAGACAGTCATTCGGTGCAGTTTGCTTCATTACACTTGTAGGTAAAAGAATTCACAGATATGATATTACAGAACTAAACATGCATTTCACAATCACATGTGTTATGGAAAAACTGGTAGAGACATCAAAAAGTATGTTTATGATTAGTCAGTAGGTGTAATTTGATGTTGACAGTTGAACACGACTTCAGTAATCTGGACAATCCACAATTACAAATGTGATTATTAGGATACACAACGAAACATCATCTCAAACATAACTAGAAATGCAAAAGTTGAAAGAACGAGCCAGCAGTTATGTCGTCCATATAAGCAATGCTACCCATTTCGAAAGGTGAAAACAAATATTCCAAAATAATTAGTTAGAACTAATTTACTATTTAACCCTAACTAATATATGATTTGTTCATTCAAACGATTCATTTCTGATTGGTTATTGTTAATGTACATAAAATAATAAAGCATCATTGACTTTCATGTTTTTCATTCATTTTGACCTCACTACCGATAGAAATATGTTTAGATTTATTCTAATTTTGTTGACAATTTCATATAGTTACATTGATGGGAAATCTCAATTCGACAAGTGCATTCAAATGTTGATTGATCTTCCTCAATGCATTATTGAACCATTCAGAGATTGTAAGTTAATTTCAGAAGCATAATTCACTTGATAAAAGTATTTACTTTTACTGACTTCTTTCATTAGAAATACTGATTATGTAAACTAAATGTTCCTTTGTATATGTATCTCATAATGATATCTGAAATTAGGTTGAATAATAGAATAAAGAATGCCGTCGGATAGATACAGTGAAACCTAGATTGATTTCATAATACCTAAGCTTGTAGAAATTATCACCAGTAGTGCTTGTAGTATAACATTTGGATATTTTGTCAGAAATTTCTTGATATGCTGTAATATCCGCTAAATGAAGTCAAATGAAGACAAAAATATATTTTACTCAGTAGTTAAATGTCTTATCTGAAATTTACCATCAAACTGATGAAAAGTACAGATTAATATGTAATGAAAATGAATTCACTTACTACTTATGTGAATCATCTAAGTTCTTGTAAACTATGTGGATAATTTTAGTTCGGTAAAGACAACAATTGCAACAGAATAATATAAATTCATTATATTTCGTGGTTTCACATCAGCACCATACAACCTAGAATTATTCATAATCATCAAATACAAAACAGTTGCACATACCTTACATCAGAAAACATTTGAAGAATTTCAAGTTGACATGTAAATATGAATCAGTTAGAAGAGAATAACACAACAGTTGAATGAGAATTAGGACATCATCAACACAGTCATTTATTTATAGTCCAACTATAGGAAAATTCCGGAAAGTAAAATTGAGATGATTATGTATATATATGTACAAAATTAAAAAGATGACTAACAATTTGTAATGTAATAATAAATCCCAGTAAAACAGTGACTAAATGAGCGGTAAATTAATGTACAAACACTAATAAGGATCCCGATATTCTACTGGTCTCTTATACTCAACTAGTGAATATAACAGTAACATACTCGACTTCAAGATATTATAAAATAAGTTCGAAATCTGTTCTATCCACCAAGGATTCCCGATTTTACTGTAGAAATAAATCTCATGTCCTAGTTTGCAAAACTAAAATATGACTTTTCATTTGTATGACTCTTCATTACTACTTACTGTCTATATGGTTCATTACATTTTATTTCAATATAATAGCGTTACATCAATGGTTATACCTCTCATTCTACAGACATAATAATATAAGTCACCATTTTCATTTGTTAATTTTTCCAAAACTACAAGCAACAGCTAAGTAGGTTCAAATGCTCATTAATGCTCATGAAAATGAATGAGTTTTAAATCATCAATATTGCAATATAATCTTCAGATATAGTACATACAAATGTCCAAACATGCCTCTTGCAAAGTACACAAATATTGTTCAGTGTGTGCAAGAATAAAGAATGTTTTTGTCAAGTAATTTAAAAGCGTAAATTATAAAAAGATTTAATGGCCCCTTCAAATTTTCAATGAGAAAACAACAAGGAAATTAAAATTGATTTAGTATATGAGCTAATGATGCGAACGACTAAAATTAGTTTGAACAACGTATTAGTTTAGAAAATTTCAATCAGGTTTCCAAATGTAGAAAATGCAAGCGATCATTGTTAGACAGATGACAGTTAAACTAATCTGTTATGGAGTCTATAGAATTACCTAGAATAAAAAAACAGAGGAGACAAATGATAGTACTACTTTATCTTTACTGCTGCAATAAGCGTTTAGGTATGTAGTCTGAGTCCATCAATCAAAAACTGAGTTATCGTGTTACACATTTGCAATCTTAGTCTTTATGTCTTACTACCAGTTCAAAACAGTATTATGTCAAGTAGCAGGTTTATTATTCTAGGTACCAAAGAAAATCATATATCTGCATGATCAATAAATCTAATCAACTAAATTCTAAATACAACAAGTTCTATATTTTATTATTTCTCTCGAGTAACTAACATTTTTACTGGACTTGAATTTTATTAATAATCAAGATACAAGGGATACTCAAGAAGCACTGAAGAAATGTAAAGAAGATACGGAATGTAAAATACAATACATCGCTTGTGTGCAGTCGAAGTTATCTACATGTAATGACGAAGTTATCAAACAGCCAATTATAAAACAATTACAAGAATTCTTACAGTAAACAGCAAAATACGAATTCATTTTGATATTCATATCGTATAAGGAACATCTTTTTAAAAAAACAATCTAGTTAATTTATGTCTTTATTATTTTATTAATAAATATTTATTTATCAAACATTTGGCTTAATTAATAAATGTAGATAGAGAGAACAAACATCTGAACAAAATAAAACATGCATTCATTTTATTTCTTTCGGTTCTCATCAGCTACATACAACCTGCGGTATTTTAAAGTCAAAATTATGTAACAGATAATCAGCATACTCATGAAGTGAAATTATTCAGAAATAAACATTTCTGGGACACCACTATGATGAATAGAAGATGAAAGTAGAGTTTAAAGAACTAAATACTAACTGTTACAATTAAAAAATACTCAATCAGTAAAAATTCCGGAATAACAGGGAAAGATGGAAAAAATTATAGAGTTAAAAATTCGAATTGTGTGTACAACAGAAGACTAGGTAGGTGAATATTGAGTTGAAATCTATCAAATGAAAATGAGGTTGTAAAGTTGAAAGAATCTAAAGATAACGCAATCCAAATAATTGAAATATTTTGAAGAAAAAAAATTAAATGACATTATCGAATAATGACAATATTACCAAAGAAGAGGGAAGACTAACCACTTATTATTTTTGAATACAGATATATGGTTTTAGGCGCTTGGTGATTATAGCCTTGGTGAATTTTAAGAGAGCTGAACTCAGTTGTTTGTTAATTACTTTAAAGTATTTGAAAGTATCAATCATATCCCTTGTGCCAAGGTTATGTCTTGAGAAGGCTCGATTTGATGTTTCCGAGACGTCCAATGGAATATTCTTTGAAAAATCTTCCTGCTATTAAGTATAGGCCCATCAGTAGACTGCAGTTGAGTTGACCTTTTTGTGTACTGCAATGCTGACATTGCATCGTCTTTACATTACCTCGAGTAACAACACATGAATATATGAGATGTGCTTACGTTCTTTTAAATCCAAAGTGTACGCAACTTAATGAGAGCTGTTGTTATCAGGTGACAATAGTCCTTTTGAAATTTATTGCATTAAGCAATTTAGTTAAGTAACATTCTTGATTAAACTTGATTTGTAAGTCAACATTGGTTCTAGATTCACTAAAATTTAACTGACAGGATACTATAGTTATTCTGTAACCTGTCTCATCCTTCTCGCAGCTCACCTCACTAACCTTATGTAGGATTGAATAGTGAATCGACCTTAAATTGTGTTCATGTCTAGACACCGCTTTGTCTAAAAATCGACGAGAATGATTTTAACGAACAGTAATATGCATTACTGTCCAAAGAAATGTAACTCGAGAGATTATTTTATGTAAGCCAACTGAAACATTATAGAATCAGATTATGCTCAGAATTTTGAAGAAGTTTGGTGATAAATATTCCCAACTCGTAAAACCACATTGCATAAATTTCCTTCAGTTGTTCAGAATTAATTTCGGCTTCTACCTAGTGTTTTTATTTTTTTCGAAAAGCCATCTACACATGTTATTTATCATAATTCATAGAAGGTGCAGTAAGGCTTGCAACCATCTATGCAGATGATTCTTCAACCAATAGCTGCCCTTGGAACTGCATTAATATCCCCTATAGTATTACAAACTAGCGATCAATACGTCAAGCCTTAATAAACTGAGATATTAATTTACAATGAGATCTAGGTAAAAGTAGAGCTTGCGATCCCATTTCATGTAAAAAGTACACAATAAGGTCAACTCAACTGCAGTCTACTGATGGGCCTATACTTAATAGCAGGAAGATTTTTCAAAGAATATTCCATTGGACGTCTCGGAAACATCAAATCGAGCCTTCTCAAGACATAACCTTGGCACAAGGGATATGATTGATACTTTCAAATACTTTAAAGTAATTAACAAACAACTGAGTTCAGCTCTCTTAAAATTCACCAAGGCTATAATCACCAAGCGCCTAAAACCATATATCTGTATTCAAAAATAATAAGTGGTTAGTCTTCCCTCTTCTTTGGTAATATTGTCATTATTCGAAAATGTCATTTAATTTTTTTTCTTCAAAATATTTCAATTATTTGGATTGCGTTATCTTTAGATTCTTTCAACTTTACAATCTCATTTTCATTTGATAGATTTCAACTCAATATTCACCTACCTAGTCTTCTGTTGTACACACAATTCGAATTTTTAACTCTATAATTTTTTCCATCTTTCCCTGTTATTCCGGAATTTTTACTGATTGAGTATTTTTTAATTGTAACAGTTAGTATTTAGTTCTTTAAACTCTACTTTCATCTTCTATTCATCATAGTGGTGTCCCAGAAATGTTTATTTCTGAATAATTTCACTTCATGAGTATGCTGATTATCTGTTACATAATTTTGACTTTAAAATACCGCAGGTTGTATGTAGCTGATGAGAACCGAAAGAAATAAAATGAATGCATGTTTTATTTTGTTCAGATGTTTGTTCTCTCTATCTACATTTATTAATTAAGCCAAATGTTTGATAAATAAATATTTATTAATAAAATAATAAAGACATAAATTAACTAGATTGTTTTTTTAAAAAGATGTTCCTTATACGATATGAATATCAAAATGAATTCGTATTTTGCTGTTTACTGTAAGAATTCTTGTAATTGTTTTATAATTGGCTGTTTGATAACTTCGTCATTACATGTAGATAACTTCGACTGCACACAAGCGATGTATTGTATTTTACATTCCGTATCTTCTTTACATTTCTTCAGTGCTTCTTGAGTATCCCTTGTATCTTGATTATTAATAAAATTCAAGTCCAGTAAAAATGTTAGTTACTCGAGAGAAATAATAAAATATAGAACTTGTTGTATTTAGAATTTAGTTGATTAGATTTATTGATCATGCAGATATATGATTTTCTTTGGTACCTAGAATAATAAACCTGCTACTTGACATAATACTGTTTTGAACTGGTAGTAAGACATAAAGACTAAGATTGCAAATGTGTAACACGATAACTCAGTTTTTGATTGATGGACTCAGACTACATACCTAAACGCTTATTGCAGCAGTAAACATAAAGTAGTACTATCATTTGTCTCCTCTGTTTTTTTATTCTAGGTAATTCTATAGACTCCATAACAGATTAGTTTAACTGTCATCTGTCTAACAATGATCGCTTGCATTTTCTACATTTGGAAACCTGATTGAAATTTTCTAAACTAATACGTTGTTCAAACTAATTTTAGTCGTTCGCATCATTAGCTCATATACTAAATCGATTTTAATTTCCTTGTTGTTTTCTCATTGAAAATTTGAAGGGGCCATTAAATCTTTTTATAATTTACGCTTTTAAATTACTTGACAAAAACATTCTTTATTCTTGCACACACTGAACAATATTTGTGTACTTTGCAAGAGGCATGTTTGGACATTTGTATGTACTATATCTGAAGATTACATTGCAATATTGATGATTTAAAACTCATTCATTTTCAGGAGCATTAATGAGCATTTGAACCTACTTAGCTGTTGCTTGTAGTTTTGGAAAAATTAACAAATGAAAATGGTGACTTATATTATTATGTCTGTAGAATGAGAGGTATAACCATTGATGTAACGCTATTATATTGAAATAAAATGTAATGAACCATATAGACAGTAAGTAGTAATGAAGAATCATACAAATGAAAAGTCATATTTTAGTTTTACAAACTAGGACATGAGATTTATTTCTACAGTAAAATCGGGAATCCTTGGTGGATAGAACAGATTTCGAACTTATTTTATAATACCTTGAAGTCGAGTATGTTACTGTTATATTCACTAGTTGAGTATAAGAGACCAGTAGAATATTGGGACCCTCATTAGTGTTTGTACATTAATTTACCGCTCATTTAGTCACTGTTTTACTGGGATTTATTATTACATTACAAATTGTTAGTCATCTTCTTAATTTTGTACATATATATATATAATCATCTCAATTTTACTTTCCGGAATTTTCCTATAGTTGGACTATAAATAAATGACTGTCCTAATTCTCATTCAACTGTTGTGTTATTCTCTTCTAACTGATTCATATTTACATGTCAACTTGAAATTCTTCAAATGTTTTCTGATGTAAGGTATGTGCAACTGTTTTGTATTTGATGATTATGAATAATTCTAGGTTGTATGGTGCTGATGTGAAACCACGAAATATAATGAATTTATATTATTCTGTTGCAATTGTTGTCTTTACCGAACTAAAATTATCCACATAGTTTACAAGAACTTAGATGATTCACATAAGTAGTAAGTGAATTCATTTTCATTACATATTAATCTGTACTTTTCATCAGTTTGATGGTAAATTTCAGATAAGACATTTAACTACTGAGTAAAATATATTTTTGTCTTCATTTGACTTCATTTAGCGGATATTACAGCATATCAAGAAATTTCTGACAAAATATCCAAATGTTATACTACAAGCACTACTGGTGATAATTTCTACAAGCTTAGGTATTATGAAATCAATCTAGGATTTCACTGTATCTATCCGACGGCATTCTTTATTCTATTATTCAACCTAATTTCAGATATCATTATGAGATACATATACAAAGGAACATTTAGTTTACATAATCAGTATTTCTAATGAAAGAAGTCAGTAAAAGTAAATACTTTTATCAAGTGAATTATGCTTCTGAAATTAACTTACAATCTCTGAATGGTTCAATAATGCATTGAGGAAGATCAATCAACATTTGAATGCACTTGTCGAATTGAGATTTCCCATCAATGTAACTATATGAAATTGTCAACAAAATTAGAATAAATCTAAACATATTTCTATCGGTAGTGAGGTCAAAATGAATGAAAAACATGAAAGTCAATGATGCTTTATTATTTTATGTACATTAACAATAACCAATCAGAAATGAATCGTTTGAATGAACAAATCATATATTAGTTAGGGTTAAATAGTTAATTAGTTCTAACTATTACTCTCTTCATTGTAATTCATAATTACCTACACAATATTTCTGGCTTTGTGAATGAAATAGTAACCTTTTCGAAATTACTGATTTTGTCATTTATTCAGCGCATCTAGAATTATGCTAGTAATAATTTTCAATCTTGTTGATATATCTGTGTATGTGCATTTATCGTTTCCGATTCTAACTAGCTAGTTTTCCGATAAAGTCGGACAGATTTCATAATGTTCACTGACTATATTACACATGAATCATTTATATTATATTTATTCCAGAGGAATCTGAGCACAAATCCGAATATTCACCCAACGCTCCTAATTTACTGATATTAGAATGCATGTATTTCATCAGCAAAATATGCGTTACTTCTAAATAGCTTTTTAAATTAAGTACTATTTTGTACCAAACAATATAATTTTGAAATTAATTTAAATCACTACCGACTATTAGATAACGATCATGAAGTTCATTCAAGCACATGGGTATTCCTTGATCAAAAGTTGCTGAGAAGTGGAACTATTGCTTAGTAAGTCATATTCGGAACTCAACTTTATTCTAAAGATTTCTGAACGTTGAACCCAACTCATTAAATAGCTTGAACAATTAATTATACATGAAGAGCCCATTAAGAGCATAAGCAAATGTACTTGGAAAAGAGTGATTTGTAGGATCAAAATGAATTCATCATTGGAACAGTATCTCAGGAAACACTAAAGTTGTCTGAATCAGAGAGTTATAATAGAGTAGTGAGAGGGAATACAAGTAGCATGAAGGAAGAAAAGTTACACATTAATAAAGTAATCTATGAGTCCAGGTTGTTAATATTGTTTTCATTAAGAAGTAATATCATATTTAATACGATTGGAAACAAGAAAGCTTATCTTTTACTTTGAGATTCTTAATAAGTGTCCACAAATGTCTATTTCAGACTGAATCTGTAGCCTTCAGGCCACGCATCGAGGAAGATTTCTCTAAACTGAAGAACTGACACTCAATTATCTTTGATATTCATATGTATTCATATTAACTAATATATATTATGCTGTTTTACGATGAATATTTTCATGAAAACAAAGAAGGTGACCAATCTACTAGATGTAATATTTTTGTAGTGATAAGAAAACAACATAAACTTGTTATCCATTGTGCATCAAACATAGTTATAGTTTATAAAAGACATCTGTAGCTTCATCATATATTGAGGGAAATCAAAGTGTTTAGTTAACAGTGTTAAAAGGACTTACAAAGGAAAGTTAATTGCAGTATATCAACAGTAAATTATGCAATAATGGATTGCATTTACAATTTTTTTGCAAAGTCATATGTACTAGTGATTGTACCAGAATTACAAATGGTAATGTGATCACTTATGTTAGGTTTTATTAATATCGTATAGCATTTATAATTGCAAACAAGCATTTATAATCCACAACGAGTAACAGAATTCATTATGTAGACTGAAAACTATAGATAGTTACATTAGTTTCGAAATAAGCCTGATTAATTATGTAGACAGGTGATCCAACTTATGAAATTCTAAATATTTTAAGTGAAAAGATCTAAATGCGTGAATCCGTGTGATCGAATGGTATACTAAATTGAGTCATTATTAAGTTGTCCATAATTTTCATTTAGATCTAATTTATCTTAGGCAGTTTTGGATGGGAATAGTTCAGGAGAAATTTTGAACGGACTGATAATAAAAAATAAATTCAATTTAGATGCAAGTTGTTATATAAAACTTTCGGTTGATTATAAGTTGTCTGAACATTCATGTGAATTGTTCAGAAATAAGAAATATTGAAGTTAATAATAGTTTTGATAACTTCATCATCATGCTTCTACAGTTATGATCTCCTGAATATTGTACTAAATGGTCAAAATATGATTTTTGTATGTATCTTTAGTGAATCAGTCAGTTTGACAACGGTATAAGTTAAAATATTACATTTTTTCGCCCATTATTGCTTAAATACATCAAAACGTTTCGTTTATGATATTGAATGTTCATTCAGAAGTGTACGGAAAGATCATTAGAAGGTGTTTAGATGTGCTAATAATAAAATCAATTACAAGAATATAAATCAAAGTAGGAGGTGTTATACTGAGTTAGAGATAGTAAAATAACAGAGTAGTGTTATGGTAAAATATTTAATACGCAAATAATTGTCAGAGTAACCATAATAAATATATGGAAACTGGAAAAAGATACTGTCAGGGTGACAATAGTAAGAGATTAGAATGAACTGAGAAAGATGAATGGAATGGTATAGAGATAAAGAGAAAATGGGATTCACTCGTGGAGCGGGGTGGGGGGAGATATAAATTTATCGTGGTTAGATTATGCAATACGTGACTTAAACGTGGGCTTTATTAGACAGAGAGATTGAATGTAACTCCTTTGGATGTAAAAGTCAATCTTTTTAAAGTTTATTTCAATAGATCCAACTATATGTGAAAGCCGTAATCTTGCTCCTTTATGTATGTTAACGAGAACGTGAAACAGAACCGGAAAAAAATTCCCATTTTGATCTGATGTCTACTATCTACTAAGTCTAATGATATGATGTTGATGAACTTTGTTACATCTTTTCACAATCTTCAAATCAACAACAAACAAATTCTGATCATTTTTATGTAGTGATCAGTGTAAAAGTTCACCATTTTAGCGTCATATATCATTATCTAAGTATTTCATTCATTTGACATATTTATATATACCTCACGTCACCAACTGTGATTCAGTATTCAGTAAATTTATAGTTGTGACAGCACTGCAACGACGTTTTCAAAAATAAACATTCTTTTGAATATTTCTTATTTCTAATAATAGTAACACACAAAATTGTATTGATACCACAAACAAGACTATATTAATACGATTAAGATTTGCTAAATAAAATATCAGCTTAAATAATCACTTCGTGTCATTCACTGAATTCTATCTCAATTGTCTATACTGACAATAGATTGCAGTTTAGATGGATTCCGCTTTCTGATAACTGTAGAAACCATTAAGAAAACAAAGAGCATGACAACAATTTAGGCATGCATTATTATAATTCTTTTTTTGTTTTATAATATAAACAAAACTTTACAATAATTAAAATAACTAAATACTTAAATAATTTAACATATCATAAGCGATAAATTGAAAACTAAAGTTAAGTTTTTCATTACAGATAATGTCTTGAATGTAACTTTTTGAAGTGTAATACAAATAAGATTTCCACTTAAACTAATTACACTACTAATATAAATGTTAGTAATATGTGTGCATATATATAAATATTACAAATTGATGAAATGATTTTACACGAAAATGGTTATGTGAAAACAATACAAATAGCATTTACTATGTTTAATTTCATACAATTTTAACACAAGAACAATTTGGTGAAAGAGAAAAGAAAGTTAATTTACACATAAAATTTTCAATGGTGACATTTATTTCTGAAAATAAAAATATTTATTTATTCCCTAAAACAATAGTGGTTATAATCACCTACATAACAATGATTATGGATAGTGGGTTGGATTTTCGGTGATTGTAAACGTTTCTCCATTAATACATTTTGTTGTAATCATAGTATTGTTGTTTTTATGTTCAATTTTTCTAAATGATGAATAGGCAGGTTGAATGAGAATTGACTTTGGAATAACAAGACTAGGATTTGTTGGGATATAATGTGAAGATATTGTGGGTGTTGATCCAATTTGATAGTCATAGTTCTCGGGTAATTTAGCATCAATTTTTGCTATAGATACTGGAGTTAGTACTGATGTTATTGTCTTGTTATGTATTGGTTCAATTGGCGTATACAAATAACCAGCTAAGTATAAGTTCCCTAAATTTTCATTGTTATTCTCATTCCTATTATCAGGTGTAATGTTTATTAAATTGGGCTTATAATCATTTATGAGATTCAAATTTTGTTCACTATATAGATCAAATGTAAATTTGTCTTTCAGTAGTGTTGAAGTTGTTGATGGGTTGCTTATCAATGATGTTGGCGACGGTAATGGTGTATTGGATAAGAGATGAACATTTTTCGCTAAATCATAACACACAGTGTTCGAACGACGAGCTATTGATGACTTCGGTTTGACTAACCTGTTCAATTTATTGTTAGCTGCTAGTATATGACTAGATGGTAGACATTCATAATTTGTATCTGTCGGCGTCTGTGATATAATATCTGATTTATTACACCAGATTGGTTCTTTTTCATCAACTAAACTCCAAGAGTGATTGCTTAATGGTTCGTTAGTAGTTAAATAAGTTTGTTGATATTTATAAGGCAGATGACTTTCACAATGCGTATTAATAGATTTTATACGATGTCTTCTTGTTAACTTAGCCACATCATCCTCATCATATGACCACCGACGACGTTTACATGACCAAAATAATATAACTGTTATTAAACTACCAGTTAGTAATCCACATAATATTACAAGTATTAAATGTGTGAGAGTAAAACCATCAGTTTGAGTTGAGTAACTAATTTTTGGTTTATTGTAACTTGCTAGATAAAACAAACCAAAAGGAAAAGAAACCTTCAAAAAGTATTGATAAATTTGATGATAAATAATCACCTAAGGTCATAAAACCTTTTACCATATCGATGTTAGTAAGATGATTAAGGTAGTGACCTTCAACTTAGGTCTTCGTTAATAAATGGAACTTTAAATTAAACTGGTAGATGGAGTGAAGTTTTTCTCAATTGTGTTAGTTGAGATAAAGTGTGACCTCATTAAATATTAACATTTGGTGAACTGCAATTTATATAATTTTGTGTGGCTGACAGTATTTCACAATTTGTGTTACTGACTAAACGCTTGGTTGAAACATAGTGACTAAATTAGCGGCAAAGTTGGGAAGCTGGAGACAGGTAGGTTTTAAACTTACGTTTTCATTGTTTATTTTGCATTGGGATAAGTGAGAAAAGCAATCCTCATTTACATTTAGTGGACAAAAATCAGTAGTGACAAACAGTTTCTCATGAAACAGTCCGAAAACCAGAAAACTAGGAACTCTTGCACCTGGGTTACAAGAACTTATAGGAGGATCTAAAGAGATGATTTGCAAAAAACTTCACAAAATGCCCTAATTATCGTTTTTTTATATCAATTAAAAAATAAAAACAGGAGGCTATATACTAATTTCACATGGAAATGGTTCATAAACACGGCTGGGAGGATAATAAATAGCAAAACTGAATCGTTCTTAAACTATTTTAACAATATTTACACAGTAGAATCACCTTCCCTCCCCTTCCCCACCAAACCAAATAATAGATACTATTAGTTTACAGGAACCCACTATCGTGGAACTGCTAAATAAACTAGATGAAGAGAAATCTACGGAACCTGGAGAAATTCATCTTAGGCTACGAAAGGAACTAGCAATCTTTATTTCGGACCGAGTAGATATCAGCATAAATTTGTCTATAATCCAAAGTAAGTTACTTGGAGACTAGAAAAACGCTATGGCTAGTCCTGTCTTCGAAACCTGAAGGACTATCGCTTAGTAAGCTTAACCAGCTGAAAAGTTAAGGATCAGCTACAAGGCCGCGTTTAAGTGTTTGGATGAAAATCTGTTGCTTTTTCAAAGTCATCACGGTTTTCAAACTGGTAAATCATATCACACGAACTTATCAGCAGCATGAAAACTGAAAAACCCTCAAAGACGTAGTCTATATTAACTTTATCAAAGCTTTCTAGTAGGTCCATTTTTTCTATCTACAGTATATTCTACACAATGTAGGAGTTATAGGGAAATCACTCTAATGGACATAGACTCCGAATCAGCTGGAAAACAATACTTAGTGGAGTGCTTTAGGCACAGTCTTTGGTTAATTATTATTCTTCTTGTATGTAAGTAACCTTGCTGAACTACTATTATGATTACTTTTGTTATATACTGGAGACATTAAGATATGGAAAGCCATGCATAACACAGAGGATCGTAAATAACTCAGAAACGTTCTGAAAACATTAGAAGGGTGGTCTAACATCCGTCTGACTACTAATGAATGCTACCACGTGCAACATAATGCACATTGTACGCCAATAGACGAGCATATACACCTTGAATATTGTTAAACTCTCCGTTGTCTAGATACATAGTTATCTTGGAGTCATCGCCTGGGAAGATTTGTAAACCATTGTACATAGCCATGATTTCGCTGTTAAGAGTTTTAGAACTCTTTGGTCAATATGTAAAGTCTCCAGCTATATTAATGATAAAGTATTTTTGATTCGTATACTGTCTGCATGACCAAAACAGACGCTAAGTTATTTAAAAAAGTTCAAAGAACCTCAGTTAGGTTGAATCCTGAAATCCTGAAACTTTCGTACGGTAATGCGCTAGCGAAGCATAACTCATCTAGAAGAACATTAGGGAATCTGATCGCAGTCTTCAGAGTCCTCAGTAATAAATTTAGTCATGATGTGGTCTCTTTTATCTTCCATTATAGAAAATACACTTATGAGGACACTGTAAAACATTTCCAAAACCTAAATTCAGTTATCCATCAGATAATTAGTGTCTTTACCTTGTCACGTGGTTACATTTCCATCTGTCAACACATTTAAAAAGAATTCGGATCAACTGATAGATTACTATCACTGGAACTAGCACAGGCAATCCAGCCTCCTGTCCTAACCATATTGACACCGATATCGTACCAGATTATTTAGTGTCAGTTTTGATGATCGACGGTAATGATATAACACTGAACTTAAAAGCTGCCAACGTTAGGACATTGTATTTGATTTTCCGAAATTTGGCTGAAAAACTCAGAATTCAGGACAACAAAGATGCGTGTATGATTATGAAGGAATGTCTTTACAGTAGTTTCCACAAGTCCCTATGAATGCTCTTCTTTTTGTATTGTCCAGTTCGACTTAAAGAATACAATATATCTAGACTGAATTTACAACTCGATTAGCTTTAGGTTGAAATTCTATATACTGAATAACTATAATGATTCTGATAAGTCAGCCTATTAGACATGTGGTGCATTAAGCTTCTACAGAAAGGTGAGAAGGAAATACAGGGAACGGTGTTATTGAACCCACCCAAAATTTATGCCTATTGGTTTATAAATGGCTCAACAATTTGTGGATACGACTACGGCCTGTAGTCTGTTGACTCAATATTCTAAGGAAGCATAAATATATTAACATTGTGTTTTAATATTTGAATTGTTGTCTGTCATAAGTTTCGTCGTTTGTCTCAATAGTCTCTTAGTCCTACTTAGTAAATGATTCAGAACGTTACAAATCCAAGTTTACAATCGGACTCTTAGGTTACAGCAGATTTTAAATGCATAACTTGCACGCAAATCTTTATTGATGATTATAAAACAACTGTTTATTTCCCATAAATACTTTAGGACTAAAATCATTATATTGTTAAACAATCAAAGCGAATACTAAAGGAAATATTTTTTCATTACCTGATTTCTGTATGATATCTGATTGTTTAAACCATCTTTCATCGTCCAAACATGAACGTTGTTCAATATTGCTTCCAGAACAAATTGCATTAGACTGGCATTGTCTTTTCCGTATTTGAGTATTAGTAATTAAATCGCAGTCACTCCATCCAGACCAAGGAAGCCAATTTTGATCGTAGCCTTCCAGTAAATAAAAACATTTTGTGTTTGCGTGGTTTAATATGAAAGAAACAACGCTAGTCGGTTACTAAGGTAATTATAAACTATAAGAGATATAACTTTCTGATAAGTTTATCTGTTATTTCATTTTATACGTTAACAATATAAATGACATTTGAGCGTTTCGAAAATGCTAATGAAATTTTAATTATAAAAGCACTCGCTGTTTTAATAACAAACATTTATTTTTTCTCACTACTTAAATTGATAGCGGATAAACTGAAACATAGTTAATGAAGTAAAACAAGTACATTCTGGACTTTATGATAAACCTCATCAGATGACAGTTAAAGACCTAATAACACATATTCAGCTAAACAGTTTAACATTAGCGAGAACCTAACTTTCAGCAATATCACTACATAGTTAAATAAATTAAGGTAGGCAGAAAGGAAGTTTTCTCAATAATGTAAAGGTGCAGAATTTATTTTTGGACAGAACGAAATTGTCTTCTTTCTAAATAGTTTGATAGATTGGAATTGTCAAAGATTGGTGTTGATAGGGTAACAATTAGACAGCATCGAGGACTGGACAGCTGTTTTGTCCTAGTATGGGACTCTACAGAGAGGTGCTCATTCTTGATCACCAGAAGAGTCGAACCTATGATTTTCAGTGGTACCCTATCAACATCAATCTATGCAAAATCTAGTCTAATAAACCTAATACCAATTATTACAAAACTGACCTTAATTCAGTATCCAGCAATTTAATTGAAATAGGGAAATAAATCCTTATCATCTCAATTTTTGTGTGTCGTCAAACCTTAATAAGCTACTGATAACAATTCAGAAGCGTTAAATTGTGTATTCAAAGATATTTAACTAGTTTCTGAAACATGACTGTTGCGAAACCTCTAGAAAACCTTAAGGAATATTAAGCAGTTACGCTAAAACAAGGTTAGTGAAGTGATGAAATAAAATAATCGAATAAGACTGATATAGTATTTTGAATAATTTATTTAATTGCTAGCAGCTGAGCATCTACAGTTTTGAAGAAACGTATGACTCCTTAAATATCCTAAATTAGTTCACTCAATACATTAGTTACTAGCGTCATAACTAAGTTATTCAACATAAATCTATTGCGTTTAAGACTGAGTTGGGTAAATAAAAGAAAAATGTGAGCAGTCTGATGTCACTTACAATCCATTAGGCATCTTTTTTGTAATTATATACTTGAATGAACAGGAAGATAAGAATATTTACTAGTAAAACTTCAAGCTTCATAGGATGGAACTTACGAGTACAGTTTTTAACTTGTTGCATACCAAGAATACAATTAACCGTGGCTAATACATACACGACATAAACAACTGCCCACCAATTTAAGTGAAATATCATCATTAACAGATTCATCAAGATCAGTAAGTTCTGTTGATTGTAAATTGGAATAGAAACTGAGTAATCTCTTTGCTGTGAGGTAATCCAACTACAATCGTACCACTTTGTCCAAGAATTCTCTTTATCTTTATAAGATAAATAACTTTTCAGAGGACACTGATGACTACTCTGTTGTCTATGGTCAACTGATGGTGAAAATGTACTTAAACGATTAATTTGTATAGTAGATTCAAATAAATATCCACTTGAACATCTACCTTCAGACCAATTCCAACCACAATGAGGATCTCTTGAGTTGAGACATTCGTCAAATGTTTGATATTCAGAACATCGTGTTAATGGTAGACGAAATAATTGTTTATTTGTCATGATGTGTAAGTTAGAAGCCTATATAATGGAAAACAAGAGAAAATTCACACAGATTATACTGGTTCGTTAAGTTGTTAGCGAAAAATAAAACTGAGAAAAGTTATGTACTCAGCTAACTTTTCAAATATCACTACTACGTAGATTACTTCAAATGTTATTGTAAAAATTTATTTATTCTTTCCACTAGGCACTTAACAATATAATTAGTTAAGGGGTGGTTAGAAAATTTGAAATCAAGTAAGGGATTCTACCGAATGAACAGTATTTTCTTTATTACGTCAACTGTTAGGAATCCTAAAGGAAGCTAGGTACTGAAACAGTGATAATTAGTTCAACGATTAAGTTTTGGTTTTAGGAGAGTAGGTTTGGATGTAGCTCTCCTGTAAGCTATTTTGTAGTACTTTTTATTCAGATTTTTAATGTATCAGTGTAGAGACTATAACCAAGCTTGTAAAACTTATTAAAGATCACTAAAATATGCATAATTTAACAAATTATCTTGATAAACAGCAGGAAAATCAGGTACTACAATTCCGTTCATAGATCTTTTTTCTAAAATGACAATTAATTATGAACAGTTACTGAAAGGAATATGACAAATTACCTAGATTCCATGACGAACTAATTATTAAGGTAGCTTCTGAACACAATGGAATGTAATCCTGATTATGAGTTTGTCTTAACTGAAAAACTATTGAAAATCACAAGTACTTAAGCATGAGTTGCCATCAACCTCAACTTGATTAATGAGACTGTTCATGGCTCATGGCTCGTTACAGGTAATAACAAACTGGAGCACTAAATGTCTGGCATCTTACTGAATAATTGGTATGTAATACGCAAGTTCACTAAACACAAATTAGGTAATTGGTATAATAGAATTAAGGCACTGAGTAGCGTAAAGTCATCCCGATCAATTAATGAAATGTTTTAACACTTGTTGTATTATATGATTACAGTCTATACGAGATTAGTTCATTTATCAAAGTAGGTAAAATCTATCAGTAAAAGTATATATTGTAATGTCTAATTCTGATAGATGCAGAAATCGTATTTGTTTACACTGTTCTATTTTCAAGTGAATGTTTATTATAAATTCTGTATAATGTTGTAAGCAATTAACAAATCACTGTTATTGTTACTCAGTCCATAAGTCATTTAAGGAGTTAAAAGGGAATATGATCTCATATACAACATACGAGCAAATCATCAAGCTGTGCTAACACAAAACACTTAGTGAAGACTTCACATAGAAACTATGTGTAAAACTAATTTTGTATGTTGCTATATGTACGGCCATATATATATATATATATATATATATATATATATATATATATACTAATGATATTTGTTTAACTTATTAAATAAAATAATTAATTATTCAAACTCCTGTGAAGTGTTAGACTTAATTAGTGAGTTAACAACACTAACTATTGATTGACACTTTATGTTAAATATTCAATTAAAATATTGAACTAATATAAAAATATTTTGTTAAAAATTTCAATGAACTGATTTGTTTTTCTTCTTTGAAATAAAAAAAATAAAAGAAACATTGGGAAATTCTGTTTTATTTATTATAATCAGTAACCAAAATTAATTGTACGTAAATATACAAATTTTGTTTGTTTTTTTTTTAAAAAATTAATCGATTAATTAAGTAATTTCAATCAGGTGTAAATTAAGTAGTACAATTTACTACTTTTTTTTAAATTTACATTTTAGATGAATAGATAATTGAAAATGTATTTTGTTGATTTCTGTTCGACTTCAATGCATTAAACAATGTTTTTTCTTCCTATTTTACTTTCTTTTTTATACAAAATTTCAAAATAATAACAACAACAAAATATAATCATGAGATTATGAAAGTTTTGCATACACTTCCTACTTTTCTTTTTTCTAATTAATTACTAGTAGAAACTGTTTCTTTTTCTATCATTAGTCTAAAAAAAACCATATGAATTATTCAATGAAATTTAATAGAAAAAAAATGAAGAAATAGTTGTTTACTTGTTTTAATGTTTGTTTTTTAAAAGTCTTTGTGAGGATTAGGAAAAAAAATCAAAATTTTAAATTAAACTGATTTAATATTTAAGTTGGATTGTGACAGGCAAGTGGAATCCAGGACGCGCGTTTAGTCCTATTTGGGACTCGTCGGCTGATTTAAAATTGTGATTATATTAGACAATCAAAATTACTATTCACATTAAAAGAGTAATGCCAATATAAGTCATGTAAATGTATAGCTTCTGTGTAATATTCACTGATTCAGGTGAAATTGTTAGAAGATTTTTTAATGCAAATGCAGAACAACTACCATTAGTTTCTTCTTTTACATCTATGTAAAACTAATAATGTTCATGTATGCATATGTTTATTTGTAATCAATTTCTACGACATTGTATTAGTAATAGAATATGTCAACTGTTAATAAAAGCCATATTCATAAAACGATATTCAAGTTCAGAGTACATGAAACTTACAAAGAACTTTAGTAAAGCCTTTATGTTTATACGTTTAATCTATTTAAAATTTACACATTTTTCATAGGTAACAATTTTGTTAAAATTACTTGTCAACTTTTAGTAGTTAATAAAACAACAGAAGTACAAAATTTATTCTTATCCTTTTTATTTATTATAATCTATCGTTTATCTACTACTTTGTTATTCAATCAAAATAAATCAAATAAGTGAAAGCATGTAACTTATGTAAGCTATCATTATGAAATAAATTAGTTAAAACACTTTGATTAAATTTATTTTCTTGCTATTTAGTCTAATATATCTAAATAAGTTTTAGACCATCATCTAATAATCTAATTATCTTAAAAACATTATCAAAGTTCTGTTCACATATTTGATTAATTTTAACTTTCCACAATACTTTTAGAAGCCTAAATAATGCAAATTCAATAAACATAGAATCATGAAATTTACTTGTAGTTAGTTGTGTAGTTCTCAAGTTAATTTATCTTAATGTAATCAGGTTTGAAATGAACTTCGATTCGTTATCAAGAAAAAGTAGATTATTAAATAAATAAAATGGAGATTATGGAGCTTATGGTTTATATTTAACGTCACTTTCAGTTTTTATTAATAATAATAACAAATTATCATCGAATAAATTAACTACTGTTACTTAACTAATTACTGAATTTTTTTCTTAACAAAACCACCCTGAATCAATTATAATAATAACCTTACTAGAAATTAACTTCGGAATGTTCCTAAAGTCTTAGTCAGATGTCATGACTGATAGAAATCAGATTTGTTGAAAGTTGACATAGCTATTGTTAATGACACTGAATGGTTGTGGGATTATACCACAAATGGGTTATACGCCGACCCAGTTATGTTGATAGTCAATCGTCCGTCGTTAGACATGAAGTCGCTGATTTAACGTCCCTGGTGAAGTCATGGGTGCTCGCCGCTAAAAAATTCCATACCAGGAAAAAATCACTATCCAGTGCTTTCTGGTTTTCAGTGATACCCAACCAACATCAATCTGTGACGAATACAAATAACTAAATTTCCTATTATTGTTTACTGACAAAAATCTAAAAGGTTTAGAAGTAAACTTTACAGCTATAGAAATTTTCTACTAAGGACTGGATATCACAATTTAGAGTTTGTTATTTAAGCAAACTGAGTTTAATGTGTACTGGTGACTAATTAAAACCAGAGGTTGTACCATTTTTCATTTTAATAAACTCGTGAGCAAAGGGAAGTACTAAAAGGATATTTGATTATCTTTTCTTGTGGCACATCATATTTCACTTTTAACAATTATTATGGTGTTACAGATGAGCTATACATTTTGACTACATAAGAAGTAGCATAATTTTGATGATAACTAGTATATATTTTATTTCAAGAGGCATACTTGTGCACGTCATTCCGTTTCAGCAACATACGTCACATCATGCTGCATCATGTTAGCTGTGTTATTTGCGATAAGCTGATACTACAATTTAAGTGACCCGACATTAATGTTACTAAATGTTAAATGCAATCAAAGCATGCCTATAACATTTTTATGGCACTCTATTTTGTAGACTGCTTCATTTTTCCTGAAGATATTTCGCGTTGCCTCTCCGTCTGTTTAACATTGTTTCAATAGTGGTTCCTCAGTCAATATTGTTTATAATGTCAAAAAATCAAACTCCATCTTCATCATCACAAAATTGACAAAACCGTCATTGTGATGTAACTCTACTAACCATACTTATGTGCTTATTTAAATACTTATAAAATATATCATTTCCGTTCAGTGTGTTATGATTAGTATGCAAAGTATAAGCTACTAAATAAGAACACGAAAAGAATAGAAATTGACTACTATCAATAATCCCGATTTCATTATTTCCATCGGTGTGTTACATGAATAAAGATATTGGTAACCAGAACAATCAAAATCTCAGTTACTTTTATCATCAATGTAATAATTTATCTATTTAGATTAGCAAAATTATCATGATAAGTTTGTTATCGTAATAGATAAAGGAACAGGATTTGTTTATTTTTACATTAGATTATTAAAAAGACAAATGCCCGCTGTTTTATTCCTTTTATTTCTGTGTATCATGCCGTCGACTATAGGCAATTTCAGGATTAAAACAAATTAATATGTTGCCAAGCTATGTGTCGATATTACTAGGTAGTTATTTTGTTTAAGTACTTCCGCTTTATTAAAATATTCAGATTTAAATACAGAAATATGATTTTCCAACGTTAACAACAAAATGATATCAATTCATTATTTGTACATAGATGCCTTGAGATGATAAATACTAAAAGGTACCGCCTAATACTTATTTATAAAGAAACGGATAGAATACAGTGTATACCAGTTACAATTATTTCATTGATTCTCTTATCAAAGCGAAATATTGAAAAATACCATACTTTGTAAATTTGTTTCTAATTTTTAAGATCATTGAATTTTTGAAGTGATAAATGTATAAGATTAAAACAATGATTTCCATACCATTTCTCAATACAACCAATAAAAGTGAATTTTTAATAGTGACAGAAGTGTAGTTACTTTTAGAGTATTTACTTATTAAACTTAGGAAACACAGCTGAAACAACAAACGCTTATCAGTCAGTCAGTCAGTTACAACGTAGAATTTGGTGCGTGCTTACGTCACTTCAAGTTGCCATGCCCCAGTTATCAGATAGAGATTGAATTATCGAACCAAATATCAGAATAGGAGGGGTAGTAACAGAGTAAGTACCAATAGAAGGGTATAGAGATCGGAGATAAGATTTAAGAAAATATAATTCAATAAAAAGAAAATTATGATAAGCTCAAAATCTTAGAATTCGGAGGAAGATAAAGAGTGGATTTACCTGAGCCTATCAGATATATAAACAAAGGTATTTTAGCTAGCAGATATAAAATCATTTTAATGACTGTTTAGATTTTGGTTTGATAACTCTGCAGCTAACTGAGACAGTGTGCCTAATCACTGCATTCACTTGTATTCTTTACTAAATGACCAGCTCACACGTAATATTTGGCACTTGAGGAGACTGTTTAATTTAAAGTGAGTCGTCAGTAAGTATTAGTATTATTTAGAGAAACACTACAAAACGGAGAATACCGGAAAAGAATATACCCAACGGCACAATATTACAAACTAACTATATTTCGAAATACACATCAATGAATGCCAACTCAGTGACTCAAAAGTATTAGGTTCTCAACGACATGTCAAAGCCATTAATGTTTGGTGAACACTGCTTGGTAGCCTTAACTTAGTATGAACTACATATCTTTTCCATGTACATATAAACATTCATTAAGTATACATTCATGACAGCTGATAGATCGAAAATACAAACTTCTACTGTCCTTCTGTTAACTAGTCAAATTATAAATTACTTGAAATAATCAAAAATAATTTTTGTTTTAATGGATAACAAGTGAAATATAAAAACATTGAAGGCTAATTCACGGTGGTCATTTATCACTATTTATCTGATTGTTTATTTACTAAACCTCTGAATGTCGACTCTGAATGTTGAATTAGTAACACAAATGTACTTTGACAAATGTATTATTCTAATTATGACTTTGTGAAGGATCTTTGGATTCCGCTACTCACTATACATGCAAATGAATTCTACTAAAAAAATATAAAAATATGTGAAATAATAGACCTACATCAAAAAATTATGTGTAACTAACCATAACTATATTGAATAATAAAAATGCATGATAAGTACTTGAAATATTTATTGTGTTATGTTACATTAGAACAATGCTTAACTATTTATGCTACAACAGACTAATTAATTAGCTGTCAAACACAAAAAATCATTTCATGACATTAATAGTTGTAAGCTCAAATAAACAGTATGGAAAATTAATTAATTTGGAAAAAAAGTTCTTACTGAGGATTCAATACGACGAATTTCTTCATCATCTATTCTGTTGATTGTCTCCTCCTGATGGTGATTAGTTTTATTCGATAATCTAGCTAAATGTGTATTTACACCTTTTAGTTGTTTGAAAGCAAAATTTTGATTCCATGAAAAGTCACCATTAATCTCTGAAGCCTTGTTAACATTTAAATTCAAATTTTCAGTTGGTAACTGAAGAATTAATGTTTGAATTTGACGTCCAAGGTAAATTTCTCTTAGTTTACAAATGACTGGTGTCTTTTCATTTTGATTGTTTGTTGAATATACTTCTCCTGCAGATAATGCTACTTCATTGTGCGTATATAACGCGAATTGAATCAAATGTTTCTTAGTACCAATCCATATGATACTTGTTTTAACATGTTCATCATTTTGATAATGATTTGTTAATGGAGGCAAATTATAAGCTTCCAAATACAGCCAGTTATCACCAGTTTGTGAAATCAATGCATGACCATGTAATGGTTTAACTGGTAAGTAACGATAAGGGAAACGTAAAGATAAAAGTCGTCCAAATGTTACTTCTTCCTCAGTCCTGTTCTTAGAATTGAGTCTTGAACACTGAAATTTATGCACAAAACTTTGATTAGTATGAATTAATTATAGTGTTTTAGTCAAAACATAAAAGTGTAACTAACAGTAAATCAGTTAGTTTCCAGGCAGGTAAATAAAACGTAAATTACTGAAAATGAATTATGTATTGAGATCTTGAATTTTGTTGAAAATACAATGTTTTTGTTGGCATGACGTTCATGATGATTTTAATATCATGCATTTATAAATACACTTTAAATTACTTCGTAATCGTATTTTCAGTTTAAGCCATAAGGATAAAGTCCAAAAAACTTAATTTATATATCCAAAGGAGGTGTATTCGACCTCTTTGTCCTTTTAGTTCAAGACCAAGCAACGTCATATATTAGCTTTCCAGTGTGAACTCTCACAATCACAAACCGTATTCATGTTAAATCCGTACTGTCGCACAATGCACATGCCTCTTTCTCAATTTGTTTCAATTTTTTGTCATTATTGTTGATTTGACGGTAACTTTTACATTTCAGATTAATTTCTTGTCGTTATTATCATAAATTACTATGACAACAATTAACGTATTACATATTACCGTAACACAACTACGTCATTTTATCATTTTTATTATCATAGCTAACCCAACGTAGTTTTAATTTACATGAAACGATTATATATGCTCTGTTTTGTCATTTGTAATACATTGTTCAAGGATTTATAACTGTAGAATTATGATTAAGAAGTTATCGAAAATAAATGTTTACTCGAATATTTCTTATATTTCTAACAGTGCAAGATAATTTTCAAGTTGGATTGTGACTAGCGAGCGAAATTCAAGGAGCACGTTACTTCTTATTTGAGACTCATGCAAGATATTATTGATAAATGTTGAGTAAGTACATTGTTTATCTACATTCCTGATTTTAGATAAAATACAATGGGATTTGCACTCCAGTCAACATAATTAGAAGTCAATACTATTTCCCTATTATTAGAAATTCGAAACTTATCACTAATAGTAGTAACACTTTATGTGTTATTGTACTTTTCTTCTTATACTTTTAATTCTAGGAAACCAGATTATGTGATATTTCAATGTGTATGTATTGCCAACATATAAATCAATTATCATGTCCAAAATACTTCATTTTTACTAAATTTACACAGACTGATAAGTGGGTTCTCAAGTTTTTCAGAGTATATCCTCTTGTTTCAGTAAAAAGCTAATTAAATACTTACAATATTTGAAAATGAATTTGGTACAGGCGATGATTTTAAATCATTTTTTACTGTATTAGTTCGTACTAGTGGCCCATTGAATGAAGCTTCAAGTTCATTTAAACTGTAAATGCATAGAGCACTTCCAACTGGAGCAGATCTAAAATGTAGCAAATAATTATATTTCATTTCATTAAATAGTCCCATGAAGACAATATGTACAACATACTGAAAGAAGAAATATTTCTTTTACGTTAGTTCTTTGTTAAGGCACATCACTAATATATATATATATATATATATATATATATATATATATATATAACGCGACATTCATCTATTGTGATTAGTGATGTCTCATTCCCGATAAGTCTTAATTTCACCCTGCCAACATCAATCTGTGACATATTCAATCAAATAAATTATCAATATTCACAAAAATAACTATCTCAATTCAATAATGTTATTCGTATTCCACTCACAACCACTCACTTGTATTGATTTTCACACAAGTGTAAAATTATATATTAGTGATGAGGATCTATACAAAAGCATTTTATGTTGACTGATCTTGACAAGTAAACTCCGTTAGTTTAAATAAGTAATATTTCATATTTACTATATAATGCTATCAAGACATTAGAGGAATTATTAGGCACCAACTGGAAAGATACGTGTTTTTCTATTTTAACAAAATATATTCTAAGCATTAGGTTTATGAAATGACTATCTATCATTAGTAAAACTTAAACTATATTAAAATTTATCACTATTTAGTGTCAGTTGGTTGTTTGCACATGTTAGCTAAAAGTGACTGATATTGAATGGTAGGGGACAATTATTGTGGCACACTTTGATGCTGATTTTTATCACTTTGGGTGTATCATTAAAGGCTATCTGATAACTTCGGGAAACTGATATACATAAAGGGATTTCAGTAGAAACTCGTTTCATGTTAAAAACTCACTTATACTAAATGAATTCTATAGATAGAACTTCAGTTGCATATCACAGGAGTCGGACTGCATTACTAGAATTATTACTAGTATCAAACTGACTGAAGTCTATAAGCTTTTCAAGAAAGTGTGATACCATCACTTTACTAGTAATCAAATTGATTTGAAATACGTTTTTGCTCCTTTAATTGTATGTCAAAACAACGTCAACAGAATGACATTATATTGTATTTGTGGTGTATAATTCAAATAGTTTTGCTAAATTACTGACTAAAGTACAATTTAAGAAGTATGATAAACATTTAATTAAAATCCGTTATACATACGTCTTTAAATGGGGATTGACATTCTTAGACAGACAAAAACAAACTCTTAAACAGATAATATTACTTAGTTTAATCTGTATATCAGTCTAGATCAGATTATTGTGGACACCTACTATGTTTCTTTTGCTCTTATGTGATTCAGAATATTTACAAAAGTAAAACTACATGTTCTGATTGAAATATTTGTCCTTAGATATCTTTGGAAACTAATCAAAGCACTTGAAAACAGTTAATTATGAGGTATAAACTATGAAGAACTAATCAGTTAAGTAAGAATATTGGCTGAATACGCATAGGACATTATTAATTTCCAGTTATTAAAATACAGGATAAATTTGATCAAGATTTGTTAAGTAAATCAAATACAGTTAGCATCAGTGACTTGTTGTAGAGACCGTTTTGTTCAGTCTTAAGTATCAGCAGCAGGGAATCTGTTAGGTGAATGAATAAATGGTGGCCACCGTAAATCACTAGGTGAATGGGTATTTTTAAAAGTTAGAAACAATATGAGTCGTCAAGCAAATGCATTAAATTCAGTTAATGAAATTGTCTTGGTAGATTTTACTACTACGTGATTAGTCGATGAATAATTGTAAGGTACTTTAAAATTTCATTGATGCAACGCAAAAGTTTTACTCCCATTTTTTGAAGTTTTAGTATACTTTTCATTAAAGATTACAAAAACATTGAATCAGAAGTAAATGGAGATCATTAGTTGTAAGAAATATTATACTTACTTTTCTGTTGTGAATGTTGCGTACATCATCTGTGTATTATTATCCCAATAAGCTGCTGAAATGTGAGTGTAACTGAAATACCCACCATTTTCATGTGTAGCAGGACATATTAAATCAGCTTTAGCAAATGTAGCGAAACGATTTGAGCTGATATGTGGCAGACCACCAGGATCACCTTTACATACTCTGACTAAACGTGCTATGCTCGTTAAACAATAAGGTTGTTGCAAATTTTCTAGTTTTTTGAATTTTGATAGGCGGTTAATGGATTTCTCAACATTTATTTTACATTTAGAAGTGTATGAGTTTGGATACTCACGAAGAACAAAGTAGACTTCATTAGTTGTTTCGAATGTCAGTAAAATTTGCGCAGGTTCTACATTTTCCATAAACAAAAGAAAAGATATGTGTACACTCCTTTGTTGAACTCCTAGAGACATAATAATTTAGTCATAATAATTGACGTAGCTACTGAATATGTCACAAATTATTTCAGTGTATACTTAGGATAATGATCAGTAGTTTATCAATATTTAAGTATTGGTCTGTCAAGTGACTCACTTTTATTCAGCCTACTGAAATTAATCATAATTAGGTAAGGTGCGTTAATTTCGTTAATTGATAGTGTATAGAAAAAACAAACATAACATCTTATCTACTCATTTATTTCTTTGTAGTCAATTAGCTTAAAAAATTTCATGAAAGCTGTAATGATCTAGATAGGACTTTCTAACTGGAGCTCTGCTTAGTCCAACTAAAAACTCTATACTTTTAAACTCTTCCTAAACAAACTACTAATAAAACTTAGATTAAACAAAGAAATAATAAAAAACTAGTTATAAGGTAATGTAGTATGACGAAGAATTGACAGGAATTATATACTGTGTAAATTATATGATGAATTCTCATTAAGAAATGACATCATTAGATTGAACGTTTAATACCAATGAGCGCTAAACAATTGGTGTTCTTTCTTCTTAAAACTTTTCACCTCTACCCACTAAAAGCATCACATTTGATTTCATTCACCACTATTACATATTATGATGAGTATAATATTTATTCAACCACTATATCAGCATCTAGATATCCACATCTACTAATTGTAACCAGCCTAAGACACTTTAATGGTCAATGTTAGGCACAAAATAACTAATGATTAGTACAAAATAATGTTATACAACTCAATAAAATAAAATCTAGCATTCACATAATTAAAATTGACATTGAGACTAAAAGCAGAAGTTCCTTAAAGAACACTAAAGCAGTGGTATATTAAAATCGTGGGATGTGTTATGGAACTTTGTTACGGTAATGATGTAGTATACAAATGAATGCTAAACTTAATATTGATAAAACTAGTAAACAATGAGATAGTGGATTAAAGTGATTTATCATGCAACTAATTAATTGTGTTTGTAAAGAGAATGCAATTAAGTTTATTGTGAATTGTAAATATCATGTATGGTTAATTCAATATTTTCTCTTAAGAATGAAGCTATGTTCCATCACAAAGTATGTCAGATGACAATGTAATTGAATAAAATAGGGTAATAAAAGTAAAAGCTTAGTTAAACCGATACAATTCTGTGGAAAAATTAAAAAAATGTCTACTTGTAAACAGTTAAAATAAGTCTGTGAATTAGAATTTACAAACAAAATGTAAGGCAATACCATTATTCCGACAGTTGAAGACAATAAAGTAAATATCCATAATTACTTTTCTCATGGTTTAAAGTTTTAATAAAGAATTATGAATTATGAAAGTGACTTTTTAATGGGAAATGTTAAAAATAGAGAAATGCTGATTTTTTTTTCGTCTTCAATGAATAAATGTTTCCCTGAGTGAAATGAACAATGGATTATTACATTGAGGAGAAAAATATTTTAAATGAATATTCATCAAGATTTGGACGAATATTTTGATGCACTAGAAATAATAATCATACTTGGAATGATCTCAACTAGTGAAATCTAAAACTATTTCAACATCCAATAAACTGATCCGATCTTCAACATGAAAATTATCAATGGTCTCTATGAGGTCAGTCAACTAAACCATTGTCCAGTCAAACAAGTATTGTAAAACTATATGAGTCAGATATATGGTATGATGAAAAGATGTTGTCAAACATTGAGATGTATAGGTGTCTTTGTTTTTGTTTAGAGTTATTAAGTTTAAAAATAAACTAAGCTTTAGTCTAGTGAGTAGGGACAACTTGAGGTATAATTAATAGCAGATGTGTAAATTAAGTATGCTGACGTATATGACTGACAATAGTCAGACGGCGTTTAGCGTTTCTAATAAATAACTACAGATGAACACAACGTAGTAATTGACTAAAGAATATTTATTGTTGCCATTGTTAAAACAGTAATTGATAATATGTGAAGCGGATGTTAATGAATGAGTAATTTGTCAGTCAACTGTTGCTACAGTGTATATAACTGTATTTTATCTCTTCTGTACAAACTGTGCAAGTTCGACCATATATACACTGATATACCTATTAATCATCCTTTATGAAACGCCACCTTTCAGAAGCAGTATATCTTTCACGAACTCAGTCTAATATCTTGATTTTAAAGAATATAGTGCAATTTTTAATCTGTTTTTAAGTTTCTGAGATCTTTTAAAGATCTAGGAATATGCCTCAAATATAGTTTGTGTTCTTTCGTCCAACCGTTTAACTATTTCTCCTACGTAAACCTATTTACTCTCAGTACGCTTAGTTTCACAGATATCATGTTTTTGTTCTTGTTTGTGTATCGTATCTTTTGCTTCCAATAGTACCTCTTTGATAGTATCATTTGTACGGAAATAAACTTTTATGTCATACTTGTTTAGCATCCCTCTGGTTTAATGTGATATTGCTAAATGGCATGAATTCAATAGTGATTTTTCAGCCTCTTGATGGAGGGGGACGAATTTTATCTGATTTTTTAACTATCCTTTTAAAAACTCTTTACGGTACAACCAAGATTAAATTTGACACAGAAAGTATATTTACTGTCTTTGTAACGAAACGTCTACTCCTGTTAACCAAATGTTTTGTAACGTTAACGATTATGAGGAGAGAATGTGTTGATTTGTAATCTAGGTATATTCCAAAATGAGTCGAATTTTGGAAGATGCTAATTTTTACTCTGTTGTTATGCTTTTATTAATCGAACAATTAAAAATATTAGTTTGTGGTCCAAAGATTCATTTTCACTCTTTAACTTAATACTATTCGATATTTTTTTCGTGTAGTTTATCTAAACTATTTTTTTACAACATTAATAATGTCATCGGCTCATATTCAAATTTTTGATGAGGTGATACATTTCATAATTATGTTTGCCTTCATAAAATGCTTGACTGAATTCGCTATGATCAGTGAGACTACTAAACCTATTTCCATTTCTGTTATCTGCCTATACAGATTTTATAAAAGAAAAACAGATACAATAGAAGCCAAACACAGTTCTAATCATCTAATGCCTTTGGGAGCATCTAGAAAGAGATGTAAATTTAAATCAGTGTCAATAGCTGTTTTTTTATACCATTTAAGGCTTTCTTAACAGATACAATAACGAATGAAGAAAAGGTATCAGAGCTGAACATTGTTCTATTTGCGTCAATAATAGTTTCACTTACCTTGTTATTGAAGTCGAATGGATTTTCGATACACTGAATCGAATTATTTTTTATGGGGTTTTTAAATTGTAGATAACTCAGAAATAATAAGTCCGGCTGGGCACTAAATATATATTTAGTGTTTCATGTTGACTTATTCCTACTAACTTATGTCAAATACGGCGTATCTCAGTGTTAGTTATGGCAAGGTAGGTAACATTACGTGACTAATAAAAATATCGGATGCTTAAAATCAGTTCAAGTAATTACCGTGAAATATAGTATGCATTCATTTTCATCCACGCCTTCATGTGTCTGAGTAATTATTAGAGGCGTGATTAACTTCTGGAATGAGAAGCATGGTAGTTCATATATTTCTTTGAGCAACGTATATGCATATTGATGTTGTGTTTCATTACATGGCATCTATATACTTACGATAGCCAACTCATGATCAAAGGAAGATATGTTTGTAGTACATCATTAATAACTTGATTTAGTTTATTTTGCCGATAGTTCCAAGTAACATGTATATATAGGATATGAGAGTTAATAAATTGTAACGATAGTTTTATTATCATCAGTCCTAGAACAACAGTTATGGATTAGACATTAGTGATAAGTTGAGTATCTAATTTACACGAAATCATCTAATCTCCTGATTGTGGATTATTGCCATTTAACTTGACCTCTAAAAGATGCTTTTAAAATGCTGAAAATGGTATCGGTCAACTATTATAAATAATGTATAGTTCCTACTATTAGTACACTAAGGAGTTCAGATATCGGCGCTTAAAAGTTTACTTACACAATAAACAAATTAACCAAAAGTTACTGATGGTACTTACCTGCTATAAATGCTGGATTTCTGTCGGTGACGAGTGCACCTGTCCAGTTAAAATTCCCATTCCAATCAGGCATATAAGCACGAAATATGCGCAAGTATTCTAAAGTAAATGCGGATATATAAGTAAATCCATCAGCTGCATTCAGAACGCTGGCTGGTTTATCAGGATATAATGAGTTGAAGTGAGGATTTTCCCACTGAATTAAGGGTACGGCCAGATTTTCAACCTGATAATGAAAACTAGACAATAGTTATGAAGTTTTGATAACATTTAATTAGAAAATACCCTTATTACTATAGAGTAACCTGGATCATAATGCAATGACTAAGAACTTAGTATAATATTAGGAGCCTAAAACCTATGTACATACTAATGAAAGAGACCGAAAATGTTTTACTTATATGTTTCAATGGTTGCCAAACACTATTATTATTTTCTTATCTAAACCTAACATTTGTTTGCTTTAATGAAGTATTTTAATTTGACTGCGTTTGTAACTTGTGAAATAAAGACTGTCATTGTATGCTTCAGGGGGTTGGAACAAATTGCTAAAAACAGTTGTCATCACTAATATTGTCTGTTGTTTAAACATTAATTTGAAATCTATTTGTTACCCGACTCGTAATGCATGGTGTTCCTCTGTCGTAACGGTACTTGAAATTATATAAATGATCATTTCCTAACTGCGAATCGTTTTATTAGACCATTTTTAGATGATTTACAATTATATAGATTATTGTAATTTACTAAATAATATGCTGTATCATCAGTAAGTCGTTTGATTTCAGTATTATCATGTAAATGAAATAAAGTCACAATGTCTACAGCACAATATTCAATAAGAAGTTGAAATGGAATTATGGTTAATCCATGATAATAAAGTGATTTCATGAAATGATAATGAATCTATAAATGTCCACACAGTAATGCTCAGCAAGTGGACATAAACGACAAAACTATCGAGTAATATTAATAACAAGTTCGCTTAGTCAAGAAAATTGGTTATGTAATCAGTCTATTGAAAAAAAGATTATTCATACTTTTCATATGTTTATAAATTTAGAATAATATCCATATTTTTAAACAAAACAGAAAAACTTCTTACGTTAGTTACAAATTACTATGTGACTTTTGATTGTTTTAACAGAACGTGATATTATGAATTATAAATACAATACAAGTTATGGAACGATTGAAACTTTAAATGTTTAAATAACTGTTTTTTTCACGTTTTAAATGTTTTGTTGTTAATAATGAATTATTAGTCTACTGGCAGTAATAAATAATAACTTCATACATTTAGGAAAAAAATAGTCAACATTTTCTACGGCTTCTAATTTACTGCTAACATTAAAAGATTATCTGTTGTTTTTATTCATTTTATATATATGTGAATTCGATACCATGAAATGACCTAAGCTAGAAAATCACCGAAAGCCAGAAATCCCTAGACAGTTATTTGATTCATGTATGGGATTCTTCAGCGAACAAATAGATAAGAGTTTCCTTTTAGTTGCACCTAGTTGTGTAATCAGAAATATAGCGTGAAATGCTTATTTCTACAGCATTATAACTTTGTTTTAATATTCATTTCAAACTCTCTAGAAATAAATGTTATCTAGTGAAACAATGCAGTACATCCGCATTTAATACATGTTTCTTATTATTAGTTACAATGTTCATGTAAATAAATAACAGTCTCATTTTTGTGTCTTATTACACACTGTATGACTGTCAGAACTAAAACGTTATATTTGTACTGAACTACCTAAATCATGTCAGACAGAGAATGAATATTAAATATGGCATGATTTATTTATTAGATTTTGTTTTATTGTGTTACACTTACTTAAGTAAATCTAAGAGACATGATGTTTAGTTACTTCACAAACAAATATAATTTCATTACATTGAATTATGAGCAAATTCGCCATAATTTCTTTGAAATATCTAACAATATTTTACTTCAATGCAAAGTTGTGTATTTATCTGTAATCATTTTTGACGACTAAATTAAACAATTTCGCGCTACAACAAGACTTAATGGTTTCACCTAAGTAACTGATTCATAGACCAGTTTTCATGGAGAGAGAAATCAGCACTATAAATTATCATTCACATAAATTCTAAGTTACAATTTCGTATTGTTATGAAATTTATTCATAATGGTCAGTATTAAAATAGTGTAACACTTTATTACATGACGAAATCTCAAATAATGATTGTTTGTTAAAAGGTACGTTTATGTTTCGCTTACATGATTAATTTAATGTTCAATGGTGTGTTGAAAAAAAATTTACCTACTACTATTTTGTCAAAGCTTAATGAATGGATTGAAGAGTCAGAATAAAATTAGCAATTAATATATTCGAATATAAAAAATATATGATGAATAAAATTTAGATGGAAATGTTTTTTAAACACGTCAGTCATTTACTACTGCTATAGTGAAGACATTCAAGTTGGATGACACCTGTAAATGCACATCACTTACCGTTGGAACCATACAGCCACTTTCAGCAAGAAAACTAGGACGACTTTCGTAAGAATGGAGAGTTACGTAGCAAAGCCATATCATACGTTCATCTGGCATTTTTGCAAGTAAACTGATTTCTTTGACCGAGTGACATGACCACTAAAATGCACAAAATATAGTACAAGATGAATAATAAAAACCTTGGAAGATATTTCTTTAAGAAGATAAAAAGAATGTGGGGATAATGATATTACATGGACTGTAGTTAACAATAAATGCTGTTAAAAAGGTTTAAATTAATGTTCTGTGTTCCCAGGAAGTAGAATAAAAAACAGTATTAAAACAAGCGAATCATCTGAGCTAAGAGTCCTTGAGTGAGTGGGAAAAGAATGTGTTATTGGGATTCTGGGATGAGAAGTAAGTAAAGTTCAACCATTAAAAGTATTAGAATTAATCCATGACGCGAGATGAACTGAGTTCGAGTCCCAGGCGTAAGCATCAGCCGACGAGTCAAGTAGTAAAAATATACGCTTTCTGGATTCAACTCACCAGCCATAATCCAACCTAGTTAATATTTCTGATTAATATTTATTTAAGATATATAGTCCGAAATCTTTTTTATTAATGAAGAGTGATAAGCAACTAGAAAACAATTGAGTTGAGATAGTTTTGGCCAGTGCGGTATTTAACTTTGTTGATACTTGACTGATCTCGTTTTTATACCAGTGAAAACTAGAGGATACTGAGCAGCTGTTTCATTCTAATAGTGCCATTGGTTAAGCCCTCACAAAAAGACCTATAGGTCTTGAATTCAATTATCTATCTAAATCGAGGGTTGACACTAATGAGAAAGTCTTATACTAGAAAGAAATAACTGCCCTAGTGTTCCCAAGTCTTTGATATCATCGTACTGGGATCAATATGCAACGAATACATATAGTGTAATTGATTATAATCTTTTAGGAATAAGACACCAATTCACGAAATGGTATTTAAATTATATGTAGTCTTCGGACTTTTATTAAGATGATAAAGTTTCACTAGAAACTGTATATTGACGTAACGTTAAACTTGATCTGATCTGGCAACTTATAAAAATAAACTTTAGGTAATTTACAACCGTAGATTTTTAAATTAAGTAATTTTTCTACTCATGATTCTATTGTTTATAATTTTAAAGTAAAACTTATTTTAAATTCCTAAAGATTGTTAGTAAACAACTGATAATTTCATAAAATAATTGAAACAAACATTCCTTATAGGTAAAGAAATAATTTTCAACATAACAGGTCGTTATATGTAACTAGTATCAAGTGCTTAAAATACTTCTGCTTTCTGTCAACTACCAACAGATTTAAGTTCTCAAGTGTTACTAAAAAATTTAGAAGATATAGATTCTATGAACTTTTCTGGTTACAATAAACATTCATATAAATCAGACGTTTACGCAAATAAATATTCATTTTTTCAAATAGTATAGATTGACAAATACTGTAGATGACGGTTTCACAATGCATATGATGCACTTTCACCATGTAAATAACAAATGTAACTTGCTACAATCAGAATATATTTGTCATGGAATGAAACTGATCAGTCTTTGTTGTCATATGTGCAACCTGAGAGAACTTGTCCTCGAGATAGCGATAGATCACAAGTATTAAGTCCAGGATTCCGCTTGCCAGTCAACATCTAACTTAAACAATAAATGCCGTTTTCATATTTTTTTTTATATAAATATTGATCATGAAGAATGAATCGAACTAGTTTGGCTAATCCTAGGTTTTTGGTCTCTGAACGAAACGGAGATCTGACTACTTTTTGTACTGGCAGTTATTTCTATCTACTTAACAAAATCCAGTACTACTTAGACTCAACATTTTTGTATATTTATGTAACATGGTTAACACATTTGATTGCATGCGGGTTACAAATATATGAAAACAGTTTAAACTGAAGCGTTGCTACTTTATCGTGCAACTTATTCAAGAATGGTTAACGTCAGACATTGAGTATCACTTCACTTTGTCTCTTATGTTATGGTTTTATATGCATACGTAAGCTGCATGATTGTATTATTTTAGTGAAGTGAACAACACTATCCATTATAATAAACTAATATACAATATATAACATGAGATGACTTTATTCATCTGAAAGTATGTTCACGATTTAGACTATAATGTTCCAATTTCAAAGAATAGTAAATGAAATGAAGTAAGAAAGTCAAATTGAAGTAAAGTATCATTGTAGACCAAAGCACTAATTTTATCAATCCTTGTTCACTTTCGTACAGATTATTCACTAATATTTTCTAAATTTCAGACACAGGTTACTTCACAGTTTTGTCATAACGTGTCTAGTTGTTATAGCAACAAGTGGTCAATTATTAAGAGTCGCTACCACTGGTCAATTGCATTATTTATTTATTTTGCTATTCAAAACAACATTAAATCATAAATTCTGTTGTTGTTTATTAGAAAGACTGCGTGGCTAATTCTAAAAATTGTATACACGTTGCAAAATAAGCATGGTATAGTTGCCCAATGAATTCTAAATTACAAACATTGTCGAATATACAGTTAGCATTGAACAACCAAACTTAGTGAGTTGTTAGGTAGGTTAATTAACAAGTTAGTTGCCTAAAAAATAATCCAGATACTATAACATGCTAAGTAGATAGATACTCGACTTTCAATGAAAGTGCTCAGTAAATTGACTGAAGTCCGCTCAGTATTAACCAGCGGATGCGAAACATAAGTTATTAAAATGGACAATATGCGTAGGCAGGAGAACTTTAATCATAAATGTCCTCGAATCATCGGTCGCGTATTATGGGATGATGGAGTAGCATCAGCGAAGTAAGACATAGAGTCGTGGAAAAAATGGCGAACCAGTTGATAAGTTGTAGAATCTTCACCAACTGAGGTGGCTGGGACCTATATTACATGTGCCCAACTACTACCTGCCTCAGCGTACGCTGTTGGCTGCTGCGTGAGTGAGATGAAAAAAGGCTAAGAGTGGCCACATCAAAACATAAAGCTAGTCCATGAAATATCTGGCTGTTGGTTTATGGTATGTTGATGGATGTATACTACCTAGTTGGTATCCGTATGACATTTGTTATGAGTGGCTGAAGCCACTGGGCGGTATGGTTGAGAAATGGTGACAGTGGCCCAAGTGATTTTACCTTTTTTCATTATCCAGAATTCAAGCCTCAGTATTCTTCTATAAACACATTTGTTCCATTATTTCCTTTTGAACTATACTGTGATAGTAATCTTGTAAATACGATTACATAGATATTTTGAACCTAAACGGATATGTGCTAAGTTCTACACTGCATATAGCTAACTAACTAATTAATAAAACTAACTTTATCTAATTACATCGGCAAAGCAAGGGCAGCATTCCTACAGCTGAAAAATATATGGGACTCCAAACAACTGTCTACCAATCTCAAAGTTGGACTCTTCAACTCGAACTTCAAGTCAGTTCTTCTGTATGGAGCTGAAACGTGGAGTACTACTGCAAACATCTTCAGGAGAGTACAGGTATTTATCAACAACTGTCTACGTAGAATATTGAATGTCTGTTGGCCGGAAACCATCAGCAACAGCCTACTTTGGAAGAGAACAAACCAACTTCCAGCTGAAGAGGAAATCAGGAAACGACGTTGGAAATGAATAGGACATACATTTCGGAAATCATCAGACTGTATCACGAGACAAGCACTAACTTGGAATCCTGTTGGAAAACTGAAAAGAGGAAGGCTAATGAACACCCTGCGTCGAGAGCTGGAAGCAGACATTAAAAGGAGGAACAGTTGAGATACTGAATATTGCCAGACAGAGTTTGATGGAGATACTGTATATATCTTTATTAAACACATAAGTAGTAAAAGTTATTTTATTAAATCAGCATTTATCTGTCATATTCTTTATTAAAAACATAACTGAACCAGTTGCTTTAAACTGATAATTACTGTTACTTTCAGCATATTTACTGACACAAAGTAACTGAACATAAGTGATAAAAACTAAAATGTAAAGTTTGATGTAAGAAAAACATAAATTGTCCCAACTATGTATTTGATAGTCAACATTCCTATAATGAATTTGACTAATCTGTCTGTTACAATTTACGAAACAATTTGAATAAATATAAATCATTGAATCAGATATTAAGAAAATGAAAGAAACTTTATCTCTGAAACACTATCAACAGTGAACATCTGTTATGTCATATTCTACAACAGTTTAACTGAATTCAATCATAGATTTAATCTAAACTATGTTTTAAACTAACGTTATTTTACGCAATAATCATTTGAAAGTTCTATCTATTACAAAATAATAATTTGTATAAAAATGATATTTTCCCAGTTGTTTGTCAGGTTCTTCTTAGTTATTTTCAATTCAACAAATATATGAATGAATCACTTCGTATGATCTTGTTTTTATCATGAAATATACAAGTCTTTGATTAGTCTAATATAAATCGTTTGTAAACTTTTCATAGCGTTTATCTACTTTATTAAGATGAATGTAGCTTATAAAAGTATAACGACTTATAAACAATAAACATTGTACAGTGATAATACTTGAATGAAGAATGCTGGTAATCCTCACTCCTAAGGAAAACACTAAGCATTGTGCTGTCTAAATTCCAGAGGTACCGTTCGAGATTTACTTTAGACGAATTCCAAGGCCTGGGGATCTAAAGTGCTAAGGGATTGAATGAATAAGCAGGATTTGGTAATTACAGAAGCTGTTGCAGCCCATCTTAGCTATTGACATCGAAATGTTAGTAGCACATTTATTAGCAAATAACTAAATTATAGAGAAAGCTAAACAATGGGTATCAAAGGACTTTTCAAGTAGTCTGTAGGCTTATGGCTATTAACAAATTGAACACAAAAAATTGTTTAAAGAAATTCTACCGTAAACTCAGCCTAAACTCTGCCTCTTTTTAAGAAGTGAGGTTAATCTTTGGTGAGAAAACTAAATAAAATGTTTGGAAGGTTTTGAAACGCAAAATTAGTCACATCCATTGGCAACTGTTAGGCTTAACTCGGAAAATAGGTAGATAAACTATGTATGAAAATTATCGAGACATTACCCTATCCTCTAATATTACTTAGATAGAAGTTTCCATCGACTGTCAAAGTCTCATAGTGTTCTAGCTTGATTTCAGGCCGTTAAGTACGACCTTTGACTGATCAAAAATTATAAAGTTTCAGAACAGAAACAACACATTTAGAGTGGGTGAATGCACCCGTTGTTATTTTTAATTATGTTGAACAATAAAAACATGATTCACGTTTAACTTTGGCAACATCCTCGACATCTTTCTAAGCGAAACAGGTAGATTTGACAATTAAACATGTTAACAAGTGAAAAATGCTTCCAACATGAGTACATGAATGACATGGTCTTGTTTCACAGTTATAAGCAGGCTGATTTAGTCACATTTAACCTATTGGGGTGGAGTGGCAATATGTTATATATACACCTTTTCGCCGCCAAAAAAAATAAAACACTACTGCAAAACTAGCAAGGATCTGTATTTACACTTATATTTTGAAATGAATTGCTGAACATAGTTGAGACTTCAGGGATTTGAGTAACTGTCTAAGTACTAATAATGGCGTAGAAAATGAGATCCTTTTATGCACAGTGAATTTTGAAGAGACTTATACCCACTTCAATAATTTTTTTGGATCCTAGAGGTCCAGAAAGTAACGTATTGATGCCAGCCGTCTTACTTTGTATGGAAAACCCAGGAGTCTAGTTGGTGCTTTGTGTGCGATTAAGCTGTCGCAGAAGGGTTTCTTATATCCACCGGCAATACTGTTTTATTAGTGCTGAAGTTGGAAATTTTAATTTTAGTGAAGGGAAGACAATGGAACTTTTATGGATATCTGTCCAGCTGAATTCACACTACTCGTTATTTGTGGAGGATAGGACTAGGTTAAAAAAATGAGGTTACATTATGGCATATTCTGTGGCACTATAGTGAAATGGGACTAGCGTTTGCAAGTCAGTAACAGATCCATTATAGATGCTTAATTATGCTGTAGCTTATTGCCTCAGAATAAGAAACACGGAAATATTTCTGCAATTTTTTTCAAACAGTTCACGAAATAAAAACGAAACCTCAAAAAAAAACTAACATAACTCAAACTTTTGAGATGTGACCTACACAAAAATATATTCATATTCATTTCGATTCGATATTATCCTTCTATTTTTGTGACCCTATGCTACCAAACTTAATTTATGGACTGCAGTAATTTGGCAGTAATCCTGATGCAGAAATTAAATGTTGCTGATGTGATCAAATATGACAATGAAAACACGCCATTGTTATTAATAAAGTTACATTTCGACTGTTTTATCTTAACTGAATCACAAAATACCACAACATTCGGAAACTAGCTACGGACACTGAGATGTTGTAGCTTCTGTAGGTTTCTAAGAATAACTGGTTTTCACTTTACAGCCTGAAATGAGTAGTTCTATTTACTACCTATTTACTTATCATTACGATTACTCTATGAAAAGTTTCGTAGTTAAATATTAACTTTGCCATATTTACATTCACTTTCAAAGTTCAAACTAATCTATAACTCACCGAATCACTGCATTCTGCAATAGACTTTGTTGATGTAGGTAGTGTATATTTATCACGTTGTTCTAATGTTGTCATATCTAACTTTAAAAGCGTTCCTCTAAAATGAATTAAAATAAAATATTATTTCAAAAGAAAAGATTAGTGAATTATTATTATTATTTGATTTATTCTTATATTCTACCTATTTCGAAATAAGATTCATCTATAAAAATATACTGTAATTGATATATCAATGTGTTGAAACCGAGAATCTCATGCTTTAAGTGAATAAGTAAGTTTATTAAAAATGTCTCTGAACATATTTCTGTCTATATTTTTATGATTATTTTCTGTTGTTAACTGAACTGTATTTTCTTTGAGATAGCTACTTACTTCACCAGAAGTAGATATACACAACAATATAACACTACTTCAGACAACTGATCTTACATCCATAAAAATCGAGTATTTTAATTGTTTTATTTTTTTACTCATTCTAGGACTAATCATCTCTGTGGCTCTCATTAAAAATACTAAACCCACTATCGAATAAACTTAATTTGAAACTCCAGTTTCATTATCAAGTGATAAAAGACTGAAAAGCCTAGGCAGAGCAAGTGTCATCGGGGTCATTGGTAAACAATACCGATGAGATAATGGGTCTTCATTAGAAAACATACTGCATCGATTAACAATTAACTTATTATCCTCACAGTCGCTGTCGAAACTCAAACACTACAGTGTGATGAAGTGTGATATTCTGCTCCAGTTTAACGATTGAAATCTCTCTATTGAAGATAATTTCACATACTATAAACACTCTTAAGACAATTCTTTTTGTTTTAACGAAAAATGACGAAGTATGTAATTATCTCACGTAACTTTATATATGTTTTATGAAGCATCACCATTATATGAAGTAAGTTTGAGTTAACTTCAGATGTTTAAGCTAAGAATTATGAATGGCTAAAACACGTTTCCTTGATAACATTTGTTTTATATCACTTACCTTCTATGGAATCTTTCCACGAATGTTATAATCGTATTGCGGTTTAATGTAGTCCATATGCACTGGAGTAGTTACGTTTATCAATAGCATAATTTCTATACGATACTGATACATATAATTAGAGTGTATTTGAACCTTCTCGTTGATTTGTTATGGACTGAAATTTATCAGTCTTTCTGGCAATATGTGCGTCATTAGCGGATTACTTCAATATAACGATAATTTACAAGTACTGTTTAAGTTAGATTGTGGCTAGCAAGCGGGTGCACATGTAGCAACAGAGAATAATCAGCCTCAGTCCATGACTAATCAACGGGAAGGTTCAAATACATTCTAATTATATACACATACCCGTTACACAAGTATGACTGAACTCCGTAGTCTAGTGGTGAATCCAGTGGCGTTTGGCAAGAAACGAACTAAGCTCGAGTCCACGTAATGAATATCAACACTGGGTTGTACTATGCAGTCCAGTTGACGAGTCCCAAATAAGACGAAACGTATATCCTGAATTCCACTTGCCAGTAACAATCCTACTCAAACAGTTACTGCTACTGTTATGCAAGTTAAGCATACTACATTCCATTAACTGTTTGCGTAGTGAAATGGAGACCTTTTCGATATAAAACATTTACTCCGTATTTATACTGTCGTCAAGTTCAAAAAGTGAACAAAACAATCACTTTATATCAGTCTATTTAATATTTTTGTGTTAATCTGATCTAAATAAACTTACAAAAATGTATAGAAAGATACAATTTTGAAACAAATTCATAATTAGTTATATTGGGATATTGAAAAGGTAATTCCTTTTGGCTCCCCTATAATCAAATCCCAATTACTCCTTCATATGTCTGGGTCCAAACATACATGAAAAATGACAGACTTCTTACCATGCATAAGTAACTTGAACAGGCTTGTATTAAAGCAAAGACATCAACTAATCATCAGGAGGATATATTATTTGGTTAGTGTCATTGTAGTTAAAAAAATACTAGGACTATGACTCTCAAAATGAAACAGCACATTAACAATTGAGTCATTTTCCATTGTCTATCAATTTACGTGTGTGTGGACATACGTACATAGAGAGAAAGTAATTGTGATCTCTATGTATGGACAACTGAAAATCTATTTAATTGTCTTTAAAAACGAGTGACCTGAAATTACTTTAATTATTAGTAGTACGATCATTCAACCATAGAAATTATAAATAAGTGTTTAATAAATCGAACGAATCCATTGTAGTGAAAACGTAAGTTAAATTCTCCATTTTTGTTAGATGATAAAAATACAAAATTCTAACCGAAACCATACTAACCTTAACTTAATTCACAAACGTGAAAAGTTTTATCAGCTTGATTATTCAACAATGATTACATTCAGCGTTTTTGCTTGTTCCAACAGATATTGTGTTCTGTATCGAAGATTCTATTTTATTCTGGATCAAATTGTGCCACTTCAATCAGATAGATATAACAAACCGTACAAGTACATGACGTCATCTATCTACACTGTTCGCAATGCATATATTAATGAAATTAAATTTTCATGTTGCTGTTACAAAGAAGGGAGGGTTTTTAAATGTATATAAGGGACAGACTGTATCTTCATACCATTATTTTAAGAAATCTTCGTATTCAAAATGAATCAAGTGGCTAACCTGTAATCGTCAAAGTAGCCTGAATAAACTTATGATCCTGATTCCTATTTTCTTTATTTTTTGGTTCTTTTATTTTCAGATATGTGCAAATAAATCTTCATTATAATTTCATAATCACACTATTCCACTATTTTTGAGAACTGTCATTTTAATTTGATTCTGGGGTTTTATTATATTATATTTAATGAAAGATTGTTATATTATGTAATTAATTTATCGTCAACAATTTAGAGATTTATCATCCAGCTCACTTATGCATATTCTAAATACAACTTTCTTACAACTTCACCTTTCAGACAGTTCAGTGTTATCTCTTGAGCCCTTCAGTTCTCGATGCCTATGTATGTTGAAAATTTGTAGTATGCGAATTCATTGACCGGTAAATAGCTGATAAGAATGAGACGAAATACGCTTAATCTAATTCTTCAAATAATATCATCCTTATATTATTAAAGATTTTGCTGGAAACAAATGAGATTAAAAGGAAGTATAGTGCTTTATGTGATTATAACATTTATATTAAGTAGACAAAGATGAAGAAATTGCCTTCTCTAAGGAGTTGTACGACATAGAGTTAACTGTCTAGTCTCAGAATAATGAATATAAAATCTCTTCACTATTTGATGAACTGGATGGGATGGAACTATGAACACTGTTATCAGCTAAACATTACTTCACTATACAAACAATAACAGGAACGTGATTGAAACTGCATAACGATGTTGTTGTTTAAAAACAACTTGTCCACTACTTAACTTCTATCATCTTATGAACACCAATGCAGAAAGTGACGTCAACTAAAACAATTAAGATTAGACTGTATTTTATTACCGTATCAATAGGCTTAAGTAACATGTTTATGTTTTTATGTATAAAATGGTGAATAAATGGTCATATTCATACTACTTATTTTATTACTGAAAACTAAGTGTTTTGAATATTCTTGTAAAAAGAAACTGATGCAAACACATGATATCAAGATGAAAATAGAAAGTTAACCCAATCAAATGACTAAGTAAATAACAAATTTATGATTTTCATGATCCGAGTTGTTTTGTATATTTCAATTGAATAGTTATAAGAGAACAAAGAGAAGTGTTTACTTGGCATGTTTCTAAGTGCATAGAATTGAAAGTAAAATTTATTCAGATGATGTTATCATTTTAGTGTTTTGGCACATATAAACGTAATAATAAACAATAGACGTTTCCATTAGTCGCTAGTAACAAGGTAAATATGTGTTATTGAAAATGGTAATAAAGCTAGTGTTTAGTGAATAGTGTACTGTTATGAATGTATATTTCACACTAAGCATGCTTTCATGATGTTATAAAAGCACAGAAAATATGGGAAAACTCGGTAAACATTATTTAGTCTGTTGTGAAGTCATTTTTAATAAAGTGTGCACTCATATGCACATTATTCAATAAGCATGCAAATCATTTAGTATGAGCTGAGTGATAAACAAACTCCCAGTACGTCGTTTGTTTACTAACGATTCATTAGGAAGTATTTACTTCAAAAGTTAGGAGAGGCCATAAACCGTAAGAACTCAAATGTGTAAATAAATGCCTAATCATTAACCAAATTATTAACCAAATGTGCATATTCTTGTACAAGCGTGGGCTATTTGGTTTGCATAACATAAGATGATAAAGGATACAAACTGATAAATAGCATCTGATAGAACTTTCTGAACCTGTGATCAGCACCGTCGGTTAGCTATTTTAATATTACTGAATTGAAGGGACTTTGTAAAAATAGGTATTAAGTTAAGTTGTTTGTGTTTATCACAGATTGATATTAGCCAGGTACCACTGAAAATCGCAAAACGCTGGATGGCCGTTTCGTATTAGTATAGAACTCCTCAACAGTATAAACCGTTAATTCCGCCTGTGAATCAGAATCAAGACCTTCAGGTTTCATGAAGGAAGCATAACCGTTAGCTCCATTAGATTAAATTCCCACTTTCAGCAATTTGTGACATAGGACAATGACCATTCATTGCCTCACTGATTGTTAGCAATACTAAAAAAATATCCATGAATGCTAGTGTTCATCTTTTTCTTAAAACAATAAACAGAATTAACCATTTTGTTGACTGTATTAGTTGTTAAAATATGGTCATGGAGTATCACGTGTAGCAATAAAATTACGTAAACAGGTGTTGAATAAATAGTATTACTTTTGATATCTTACATGTTTATACACGATCAAATCACTGGGGAAGCATTTCCACTTGAATTATTTCGACAAATTCAAAACAAAAGATTAAATTCAAAAGTTCATAGTAACCCATTTTTCGTGTATGCTTCAATTATTTGAATTTTAAAAATTATTAAATCGCGGCTTCGAAAATATTATATTTTACTTTACTAGATACTATAGAAAGTATCATAAAGTATTTACAACTAAACAAGTGAAATACATGTATGACTTATGTTCTGAATAATTGTTTCACAAATTTTCTTCAAACTGACTTTTGTGTGTTTTAGGCTGAAACCGAGGTGTGGAATGATACGATTTGTAAAGTATGATGGAAAATCTTTCAAACTTGTTTGACACCGTGTGACATCATATGAAGCTTTAATAATTTTTACTTAAATTCATGTAAATAATAAAACTGTGTATTAAATTACCTTGAGATAATTATAAGAAAGAATAATAGCTGTTTTAATTCTGATGACTATCTCACAAAGTTCGTTAATCCTGAAATTTTTAGTTAACTAATGAAAAATGTCAAACTTTTATGATATTTATTGATCTCAAAGTTGGCGTTTAACAGCTTTATTGTCTTCTTCCTTGTTAGAATTTAAGAAACTTGTTATGTTTTGATAAACCAATCATCACTCTGTCATTAGTCAGTTTTTTTTTAATTTACAGTTAGTTAATAATTATTAATGGAGTCTTAGGTGAATGAAGTAGAAACGCTAGTATTCAATCTTTAAAACTGATGTGTATGTTTCATATAAATGAGCATACATAGTTTAGATGAGCGATGGAGCAGTGTTAATGCATTTAGTTGAGTTCGCTTTGAACTGATTAAATATGAACTCTTAATATTACAGCCCTATGTTATGAACTATTGTTTATTGTCACTTTACTAATCCATTATTTTATTATTAGCTATCATTATATTTATGGACATTCTTAAATATTTACTACTTAGTGATGGCTATAGCTTACTGAAGATTCAAAATTCCATACTGTACAGTTATTCGAAAAATCAAGCAGAAAGACTTGTAGTGAATTTTGATAAGTTTGATTTGTAGACTTTTATCACATTAATTTGTTCAAATGTATTAATATACATGTAATTTACATGTAATATAATTTTCTTACAAGTTTTGTTCTTTTAGAGTAGGTCTAGGTGTAGAAAGAAGCAAGTCGTGGTATCCATTTATCAGGGATAACAATCACTCTACTAGTATCGAATATCGATGGCATCAATTGTGTAGTCAAGCCACTCTAGATGTATTAGCTGCATCGTATAGTAAAACATACTGAACCATAACAACCCATGCGTTTTCACAAAAGAATATGTCAGAGTCGAATACTTCATGAAAATCTTTGGTTATGTTAACATTTTCTTTATTTCATACCTACCCTTAAATATAAAATATCGTTACAAAATCATTTTTTTACTGAATGATACGTAACACTCATGAGTAATTTATACCTATCATTTAGAAATAATACATGATTATAATGTAGAAATATAAATACTTACCGATTTTTAACTATATAAATTGATGATGTTTTCGGTACAATGATCATCTGCGAGAAATCGTTAACATTATCATCTACAAATTTTATTCCAATATTGTTTTGAACTAAATCTAAAATCAAGATCACAAAAACCGATGATTGTAGCATCACAGTTTTCCAAATGATGATATAAAGTATATGTCTTTGAACAAAAAAAATATATAGTGATTGTTATTTGATATATCAAAATAAATACTTTAGTTATGTTAAAGTAATAACGCTTATACTAATGGTATTAACATAGTTGGACTGGTAACGAAACGAAAGTTCGAAGCTTGACTTTTTGTAATTGGTTTCTACAAGTAAGCAAAACATTGTTTACTTCTGATGATTATAGCATTATTTCAAGAATACATAAGCAAATATCAACAAATCTAGCCAAAATACTAAAGTCTTATGCTTTCTATTTTAACCAAACAACTAACGTTAGTTTATCTTTTTAATATTTTGAGTGATAGAGAAATTTGGTGAACAACAGTGTTTTAAATTGTTATGGTTGATTAAATGGAATATACATTTTTTTATTGCATGAAGGTGCACAGAGGACTATAAAATAATTTACTTTAAAAATTTGTAGGGAAAGTTTATCACATAATTTCATAATGCTCTTTTAATAATAACTAATTGTTATATTCTATGAAAAGTGTTTTTGGATTGTAAAACCACTTCCATGATAACTATGATTTTTCGTGTGATGAGCATGTATTAGTTACATTACTTAGAATATAGACATAGTGGTAAAAATTCCGCGCGGATACGGTTATTCAACAAGTTCACTGAATACTTTAGTTTTATTTAATACAATTATCATTGGGTATGATTGCTTTGTATAAATGGACATAAGTTTGTGGACCGCCTGTCTACTTTGATAATAAATAATCAACGTAGTTTAAAGATATTTTTATATTTCTACTTTCCTAGACTCAGGAATTTGTTTATACCCATTTTACACAGTAAAAACAAACATTCATCTATTTCTTTCTAATTCCGCATTATTCATTACATGTTTTTTTTTCCATATAATATAAACTGTGGCGTTATTGTCACATTTATTTGTATATGACGCCTTAACTAGAAAAAAGATCATGCTTCACATCATAAAGTCTATATCCTACGATTAGTTTACTGTCAAAAAGTATATTGTGAAGTGGAGTTAAATACCATGATTCTTGAGTTTGCGAGATCCATTTTATTTGGTGTGTTTGCTTACTTGTAGTTTACTTTAAGTAGTACAGTTCGTAGGTTGAATAGGAAACAACTTAAACTGGATATGCATTCTTGATAGAACGAATTATGCAGTCACGATCTGGGAAAAAAAACATGTTCACTAACAAAAGTTATAAAATAACTTCAGTTGTTATTTAGGTTTGTCACAGTGGAATATTATTATCAAACTCCTTCAACTTTTGTATTTACCTTTCTAAAATGGACGGTACTAGGAAAAGCTAGCAAAGAAAACATGTTTCAGTGAGAAAACGTTTAAATTGGAAATTTACAACCATATAAGATGAAATACATTGAAGGTAGTTAAATGATAGGCAAAAACTACTAAAACGCCTCCATATTCTCGTTGAAAAACCTTCATAGGTGTAAATAGTGTATTGTATAAAACATTCATCTATAGTAGTTACATATTCCTAATGATTCATTGTGTAAATAATGTTCAGATATTTTTGTACGTGTTTATTTGTTAACAAAACTGTTTCCCAGTTCGTCAGTGTTTCAAAATTCTCTTGGTTGTTGTATTGTAAAGACATATTTTATAAAAAAGCTCTAATTACAGATAACATGAATTAGGGATACATGTTAAACAATTTGATGAGACACCTTAGAGACGAAATCGAATGAAATCATTTTTAAAATATCACCTGCTTACAAATAAATAACTTCTGGTTCTTTAACAACTTGCAGAGAAGTAAAAAGAATGTCTGTACATAAACTAATTTGCTTATTTTGAGAAATCCATGATTAAATTTGAGAACGTAATATCTGTTGTCAGCTTTTCTAATGTGCCTGACCTAACGTAATCAATGTTGATTAAAACTCTTTTTCGGTAATCTATGTAAAAGAAAGAACGATTATTTGTCACTTCATTGATAAGGTTTACAGTTCGTTTACTTAACAAACCAACCTTAATTATCCCTCCTAAATGAGAAAATTATTTTTCTACATTCAATTTTTCATTCAAAGTAATCATAAGTAGATTGAACTATATAATATAAATTGCTCAAAATTCCAAGTAAAAAATGAAATAGCCTGTAAAAATTTAACATTAGGTCAGCTGTATTTGTCATCAAAGGTTTTCTTTTCGGTTTTAATCTTACTAGATACATTATTCAATTTATAAATGAATGTTACGGTTAATGAAACCAATGACTACTGTATACACGACTCATAGACATCAAGCATAAAAATGTTTTCGAATTTTTTAAATAACAGATATTGTTTTGAATGTTATGCTATACAGAGCATCCATATTTCTTGGTTTATATATATGCGTGATGAATGGTACAACATCGAACTACGATTGAGATTATGAATACCATATCAAGGCTGAAACTATTTGATATCTGAGATAAAATCACTTGTTGGTTAGAAAATATACCACTAACTAAATGTAAAGTTACTGTCTATTAACGTGATATATTTTTGCACAACACACTAACTATCTACGATTTATGCTGAATCAATTCAACTGAATAAATGCTTATACAACTTATTGTACTCTAGTGTTTCTATAAACGACTAAACAATACCACAAATATCGCTGAGTATGAAGATTTAATTCCCTGTTTCACAATTAGCGCTATAAAATAGATCTCTTCCTACTCTATACCTGTAAGTAATAATGTGCATTACTGTGATATATATACATATAGAACATTTTATCCGGTATCTTCCATATATGTGCAACACATCAGTTATTACTTTAAAAAGATGACATCATGGATCCAGATATCATAGACATTATTAATTGCTCAATTAACTAAACATGTGAGAAGCTAATATATTGTTTCGTTTTTGGGATTTTGAAATAATCTTTTCAAATTATTTAAGCCAACAAATCAGAGATAGAAGCTTGTCACATATAGCGGTTGAAATAATACCTACATCCTCATAGATTGAAAAAATGGAATTTATAGTCATGTATATTTTAGATTCAAAAGACTAAAACTTTACTCAACAGTAGGGTCATGGAAAACCGTTAGCTTCTCATAAGACATTGATAATAATTAAGATAACTTAAAATTTTGTAGAAATATTCACCCGATTTATAGCTTATGTTTAATTGTAGATAATGGTGGCTTTACAAAGTTGTGTAATGCAAGCAGAAAATAGCAAATAATGAATTTTCTTACCTTGAACTATGTTTTCTTGGTTCGTATAAAATTAAGTGTCATTAAATCATACAATATGTGATTAATTTATATTTTAAAAATAAGAGCAACTGGTTAAGCTCTATCTCTGAATATCAGTCATTATTTTAATATCAATATCTAATATTTAAAGCCTAAGGTGATTCTCAATATTCTGACTTCACCATTCTAATTCCAGTTATTGCTTCATTTGACTTTAGAAAAACATATGCAAATATATTATTATACATTAGCACAACTGTAGCATATTGAGACGGGAAACAACTACTCTCCTCTAACTTTTGACCTGTTCATCATACATACAAAAATTATATTTCAAACTATAATATTTTGTTATTTCACAGATGCTTTAGTTGCAATTACAAAGTCGTCCACTTCCTTACAACGTCAGCGTTGAAAACGTATTCATGATGGCTCATCATAAAACCTTATTTCGAAAGTAAAGGTTGATTAAAATAATGTCATTTGGTGAATTTTTGTATTTGTAGTAGTATCATGTAACAGGTAGCAAATTAATTGATAGCAGCCTCCACAGGATAATAAATATTTCATTTTGATTAAAATATCAAAGTAAATAAGCTGTATACAGGTATGTTGAATGTAAATGCTAGGAAATGTATTTCATTAACTAACTGACAATTATTAAAATATTTATGAGCAATTTAAATTGCTAAACTTAATAGTTTAACTGTCAAATAATACTATCGTTGAACCATTTGTTAACACTTCCAAGTTTTACTCATTACTTAGTCACATAAAAAAGAGTTAGTTAAGCATTAACAAATTATCATTTTATTTATGTGCACTTGACGGAAACACTATTCCACAGAAATTCTATGAAGTTACTTGTTATCATCTAGTGATATTGTTGATTTGTTTTGAATCTTCTACATATCTATCTAACAAATAAATGTGGGTGTTTAAGCAGGTTTTATCTTGAGGTTATTACGATACAGTTGTTCACAACAGAACTAACATTGTATTCTTTCGAATATTGACTCAACTATGTTTCATATTGATACTTGCCAATATGGAACATTTTATATTCATATTAGAAATGAATATTTGATTCACATCTAGTGTTTTAATTTACGATACTCCAATGGACCAGTTGAAATTCAGTAGAATTTTTATTAATCTTAGTAATACATACTACATCTATATTTTCCCTTAATAACATAAAATATTGTTAAATAGATTACATAAGTCTCATATCCATGATTCATGATGTGATAACTTTATGATGACGGTATTCATGTTCAATTTTTTAAGTGGAAACATTTTGTCGATATCTAATAGGCAATAAGTAGTTTTATTAAAATATATTTCATTACTGGTAAGACATTTATTTACAACATTTACTTACGTTAAACATTGTTATTATTAAGATGATTTTAAGAAGTTTACATTAACATCAGCTGAAAGAAATATTTACTGCTCTATTTTTATTAGTTACTCATTTGTAAATGCTACAAAGCTGATAGTGTTTGAGAGAAAAAATAGTTAAATATGTTTTTCATGTTCACATAGTTTAAACATTGTGTTCTATTGTAACTGGATGTTGTCGAGATTATTGAGTGTCAATTTGATATCAGGAATTAGCCTGAATTAGACAACCACTGATCATTAGTAAGCGCTGGACAAATGTAGAATGGGACTTTTCGGTACTGTGCATCCACGACCCAATTAGGGATTGAACCCAGATCCTTCTACTTCCACGGCGAACGCTATTGGATTTCAGTGAGTGTACGTGACCAGTTGGAATACAACCGTGTTCGGGTGTGAGTCACTTATCGACTGACGGCAATGAATGAGGTTGGGTAAACGTATCGCAGATTGACTGAATTAGAAATATCTATTATTGGACGGCCGACTCAGTGGTTCAATGTTAAGTATTCGCCGCAGGGCAAAAGGGTCGTGGATGCATACTTTTGAAGAGTCCCATGCTACAGTGAAGCAGCTGTCGAGTGCTTCCTGATGATCAATGGATGTCTAATTCAGACCAATTTGTGACATCAGAATCATATTGTTTCGTATGTTTATCATAAATATCAATGTATTAGAGAGTGTCTAAATGATGATTTACGTTAATTTTTCAAATTGTGCAAATCTGTTATCCTGTCATTTATTAGCACTACAGCTTCTCACCTGAATTTTTTGAGCTCAGTTTATACTTAGTATTGATATAATATATATGCGTATATTTGGATACAAAATAACTATTATTCAATTAAGAATACACAAATGATTTAATCAAACGAGATGTATTCTGTTTGAGAAGTAATTTCAAGCGAAAGTATTTAAAACTTTACTTTCTAAGTTCTTACTTATATGATGGAGAATAGATTCGTAAAAACTTATAGGTAATAAAATGAATTTGTGATACATAATGAAGTACACACTAACCATAATAAATGTATATTTATGTTAGTCTAAATACAATCATTATATCATAAAACTATATTATTCAGCGAAGGGATTTCTTTAAGGTGAATTTATTAACAAGCTGTATACTTGTATATGTATATTTATATATAGGTTAGTAAGCAACTGTAGGAATTTCGATTAGCTGATGTGTGAAATTTTTTGACTACCTAGTGCTTTAATTTAGTAATTAAAGGAGGGGGTTTGTAGAACACGAAAATTGAGTAATCATTAGGGTAGAGACACAGTAATTGTTACTGTCGTTTGATTAGGGTTATGATCTGTGACTGTAGATAAAAAAATGTCTGGTTGGCGATAGTCTTTGTCCTAGGACGAAACAGTTGTCCAGAGTTTGTTGGTAATAAACTGTTTCCTAACTCAAACCAATTCATAATATCAAATAAAACTAGTATATGCATATTGAATTACTTAGTAATACCAGCATATCCTTTAAACAAAGATGCATAAGTGAACTGCGGCTGGAAGTTCCAAGAAGAGATGTTTCGCGAAGAGTCATTCTAAACAACCTTTTCAAACAATTTTTAACTGTATCACTTCCAATATCTTCCTTAAGTTCAAGGTTTTTATATAATTTTTTTCTTTGAGATATTGGATTTTTTCTGCGAGGGCTGCTTCTTTTTCATGATACTTTCAGTATAGCATGTTGGGTATCCTTTTTCTAAGAAGACGGGTCTCAAGAAGATTAGCTCCATATCTAGGCAATCTGCTTGATTACGAATTCGTAAAAACAGAGATCCCTCTTCTAAATAAATTTGTTTATTGATATATTTGTATGCGAAGAAATACATGACCAACTAAGTAACCTTTAGTAGCACATTTTGCAAAAATGTTGAGATAAAGCTCAAATAACTTGCATCGCTGGAATGTAGAAACAAAGACACAACTTCGTGAAAACTTTCTGGAAATTTAAATCAGTAGACGGTGTTGCCATCAACATATTAATTACTAAGTGCTGTGTAAAATAGTTAGCCATTTCATCAACTTACACAATTTGCGAACAACACTCAGAAATGAATGTTAAAAGTGTATGTCAAGAAATTTAATTACCCTCCTTCCTCCCTCCCCACCGCTAAAAAGATATGCATTTAGAAATCAAACAAAACATGTATTCACTTTTGCAAGCTTGGTTTGTAAACTTTCATCACAGTTGATTGATTTCGTTAGAGTATGATGTTAGTGGATACCATTGGAAACCAGGGAGCACCGAACAGCCGTTTTGTCCCCGTATGGGATTCCTCAGCAGTGGGCACCCTAGATTCCGCCCCAGGAGTTTTAGTTTGGTGAACGCCTAACCTACTGTACCACTGATAGATTTTCGATTTCCGTCAATTTTTGATATAGCGCGACGATCAATAGTACCCTACAACATCAATCTGTAACAAATTCAGTCAACTAGGACTTAATATCAATTTCTGTAAACCACCTCGTTTGATCACTTTAATTTAGTTTAATTTGAGTTACACTTCAGAATATATTTTATGACAATTAATTGTATCAATAAAATGTTCCACTTTGTTTGCCAGTTATATCTAGATGATAATTTTATTTAAGTAATAATAATCACTATAATTAAATGAATTTATTAAAATAAAGGTTGTTTCATAGTGTTAGTTCGTCATACAAGTAGCCTTCTTTTCACGGGCTCAGGGTGAAGAATCATAACAGACTGATCATAGGCTGAAAAATATCTACATGCACTATAAGTCAAACGTATTTCGAAAGCCAAAACTGTGTCAAATAGACTAGCTACGAACTCATAAACTAGCATTCGACCACAACCCCCTTTAAATCATAACAGTGTTAAAGTTTCCTATTTTAGATTTTACGCCTGTTATTAAGATATTCGTTTGTAAATAAAATTTTGTGCCAAATATGAAACAAATATAAAATATTGTTTATTCGCTTCAGTATTAGTCATCATTCTACACTTCAATCTATGCATCTACAATAGCGACAATATTATCTGTTAATGATTTTAAGAAACTTTTACTTCTATATCTCAGGGATAAAGATTTGATCTTGGTGATATCAATAAGCTGGTTATCATATCAGAAAGAACACATGTTACATCTTTAAATTGTTGTCAAGTGAAAATATACTGAAAGTAAGTGAAATGACATAAACAGTTTCCTTTATCATATTTAGGTACTAGAACAACAATCAAAAGAAACAAGAAGTTTGATATACTTTCATACTAACTTTGAATACGTATACTAAATTAGAAAACGATCTTAATCAAAGAAGAAATTTCTTTTCAATGAATTAATTACCAAATTGTACAATCGTATATAAATATATATATATTCAACAATTTTCGAGTCAATGAATTGTTGTAAGGTTTTGATTAGTCATCATGTGAAAGTTTTGATCATCTAGTTATTTAGGTTATCAATTAGTGAATTAAATTCGTCACAGACTGATGTTGACTGCAGTACCATTAAAAACCAGATAGCATTAGAAAGCTGTTTTGTCTTAGTATAGAACTCTTCAGTAGTGATTACCTTACATTTCCACAAACCACTTCAATTCAATAATCAGTTGGCAATTAAGGGAGAGGATTTATGATACACAGAAAGAAATCGTAAAATCAATAAAGTAGAAACATAGTTGTTGTGATTATCACTAGATCAAGTTGAAGATGAATGGTTGGTAATTGATAAAATCTAGAAGAAAACAGTACTATAATAGTAAGATGATAATAATTATTGTAATAATAATGATAATTGACATTATAATGATTAAAGAAGTAGTGAAATGTCAGAAATTTATGGTTTCTACAGATTGGGTTTGTAAGTAATTTTAATTTCACTTTATTACGGCTAAAAATGTTTCTTTTTTTATGTTAATGTTTATATTTTACTGAAATTTGTACCTTGTTTGTAATGACATATTGTAATCTTCTGTTTTATTTTTTTCTCATTGTTTAGTCTATTTGATAATCTAAATATAAAAAAAGCTTTTGAAGTTGCAAACTCTGGAACATATAGACATCAACCTTATGAAACACTTGTTGAAATATCTATAGCCAAATATGACAGTAAATATTTTACTTAACATATTTGACAGTATTTAAATTTATATCAGTCAAAATGATGTTGAATGATTTTAAAATGATAGGAGTGTTTTTAATGTTGAATGAAATATAGTGTATATAACTACATAAATGGTCATCTAATAATGCACATTTATGCAATTGTAAATACAGAAACAAGCTTCCCTGAAACTTTTTCTTTGGTCCTTCTTACTGTTTTTTTATATGAACAATTGCTTTGTTATCTCTCATACAATGTAAAATCAAATTTTATTTTGTTACTTGATGGAAGTGAGACAGTTATCACTAATGACAATAGATGACCTTTACACTTTTTCACAAATTGATGGAAGTGGAAATTATACTTTTATAAGCAAGCTAGCCAACCCAGTAGTACAGAAGGTTGATCATTAGCCAACCTGAAAGCCCTGGCATCTATTCCCTGAAGAAATAAAGGATTTTAATTGCTGAAAAGTCCTATACTAGTTTTAAACAGCTGTCCAGTGTTCTATAGTTTTCAGTGATAACCTACCAACATCATTATATGACGAATTCCGTCATCTAAATTTAGTACTAACCAACTAAATTTGATTACTTAATCATTAGTATATCTGAAATTATCTACATATTTTTCTCAGGTAGCTCTAAGAATGAAATATTCTACATAAATTACAGAATTAATTATTAAAGAAAACTTCTGTTTATGTAATAAGTAATTATATTAACTTTTACGAAAACACATTATAAATTTGTAATTTAAACAGACTACTAATTACATTTATATTACTTAATTGTAGATTGAAATGTGTGAAACAATAAAACAGGTGGTTAAGGTCACTAAAACAAAGAAGTTTTAAGAAGTCAATTTTAATTATTTAAATTGTATACTTATTTAAGTTATATGAAATAGTGTAATCATTCTCTACAGACATAAAACAAATTATAAAATACAAGTTTATTTACTTAAGATTAATCAGTAGTGAATATAGCGTAAATTTTCTTATGGTATGTTTTAGTTGAACTCTTGTGTAACGAGATAATTTACATAATCATATTATGAATGTTTCTTCATCTTAAGTCGGAGTACTGTAGTTCAGTTTTCGAAAGTGATGTTACCACAAAATGATATTGACTAAAATGTTAGTAAAAGTTATAAAAAAAATAGTGGGCTGTCATTTTATTATAGCCCTCTAGAAAACCCTTATTTTATTGACTTAGTATAAAATTAACGGCTATCTGTAACGAAACAGCTACGCAATTTTAAATACTACGCTAGCAGTAATGAAAATGTTAATATCTGAAGAGTTTATTGGAATGAACTGTATACTTATCTCATTTTTCTGTTTCATTATTGCATCATTAGAAATAATATATTTTAAGGACATTTGAGGGCGAACTTATTGATCAAGTTAGATAATATAGTTAGCGTGCATTTAACACCAGATTATAGTAATTTATATATAATAATAATCTTGTTATTCACAAGAATATATATAGATCTTTGAGTTTTCAATGTATAACTTCCCACATAATCGAACATAATGATGACCAAGGTAATGTAGCATTTACAAATGCATCTGATGTGCTTGCTTTTCCGGATTCCTTAGCACCGTTCTGCACACAGTGTACCATTAGGCCAGTCTACTATTTAAACGTTACTGTAAGAATAGTGAGTGCACACATTTATTGTAAAAGCAAAAGATTGGTTCATTAAGTTGGATACTGATAACTTTTAATACACTCAAAAGACGCATACATCAACTGTACGATAAATAGTGTGATAACCTAAATCACTTGAAATATTTTCTTTTAGTGCACTTTCTGTTTATCTGTACAATAAATAAACATCATGACCAACTTTAGCTGTCCTTTACTCAGTCATTTAGGCAAAAGCTCAGAAAATCGGCTCCAAATGTAACAAGTTGCACTTGAATGAACTGTCTAGTAAATATAGATAAAGTAAATAAAAAAAACACTATCACTACTTTCAATCGCGATTAAAATTATCCCAACACAGTCAATACTTGATTAGTAGTAAACGTATAAATAAAAAGTCATGACATGAAACTAATTTAGATGAAATATTTTTCTTCGCTTTTTACCCAAAGTAATAATTTAAAGTTTTACGACGGGAATTACTAGGTTTATGCTCCACTTGATAAATTACAACAATTTGTTTTTTAATATAATATGTCTACTTGTATTCATCACTAATTGATCACCGTAGAGTACCACTGAAACAGAGAGGCACTAGCTGACTGTTCTGTCCCAATATTGGACTCCTCTTTAGTATTCACTCTCGTCTTCTCTAGAGATTCGATTATATAAACCTTCAGATCTCTCTGTTTACTCATCAGTACCACTGGGTGAGCATCAGATTGAAGAGCTTTCACTCCCATCAATCTGTGATATGTCACGGCTATTATTCATTGTCATTTGTGACAACCGTCTCACTCCCGAGAGTCTCGACCAAGCCATCCCAAATCAAATATAATAATCGGCAAACTAGTGGCTAACGTTAAGATATTTCTTTTAGTGAGAGGTCGTAACTGGTGGAGTTCAGACCTATCGAGAGTCAGACACTTATCACCGAAAACAATAAATGAACGTCACATTACATCACAAATTGATGGAAATATGAATCCTACCACTTAAAATTAACTCAGTGTTGCAGATTATTTAAAGGTCACCGTGAGATCTAAAGGCTTTTCGTCCGACTCCCTGGCAAAGTCCAGGGAGCACACTACTAAAGAGCTCAGTATCAGGAAAAAGCAACTCTTAAGGGCTTCCTAATTTCTATTAGTGCCAACTGAAATCAAAGGAATCCAAACAACGACATTAAAGCAGTTCGCCAATCTCCACAAAAACTATTCTAAATTAATAATCTGCTAATTGGTTGAATCGACAAACATTTTTCCTTTTATCTTTACTATTCCCAAACAGAGATGTTAGTATAACTTGCTAAATGTTGATTTTTTTTCTGGAATTGTCCTAGTTTTTATCATTTTTTTAGTGTACGAAATATTAGTTACTGTTATATTTAGTCGAATGGAACTTTTACTACTTATCCGAACTAATAGATGTCTGTCGTGAAAAAAAAATTGGAGAAAATAACAAGATATTCATATAAATGCTTCGTATTGTCTAATTTACTTCAGTAATTATAGATTAACGGAGAAATAATAATAAAAATATTTTAAAATTATTTTCTGTGTAATGAATAGTTGATAAGATTTTGATTACGGTTATAATGTAAATGCGAAAATTGTTCTTATCGACTGTGAAATTTTGTTTTTTGTTTGTGTCGAAGAAAAATGGAGAGTAAAAATCTGGAAATCATTACGTATAGAAATTGTCAATCATAGCGTTGAACGCCTATATGCCTGTGTCGAAAAAATTAATGATCTAGTAGTTGAAAATAAATCAGTGATACGATTCAAGTATCACCATTTGTTTTTTAATGTCTCCCTCCTCCCCCGCTAATAACCCAGTGAGTTTTAAATGAACTGAACATACAGAAAAGAAACCATGGAAATTGAATTCATTGTTTCTAGGGTAAAGGAGTTAGTTATCAAGCTTACGACAAGTACATATATTCACTTCAATAAAGAGTTTTACAGGTAAGTGAATGACGTTAAAATGGAATCATAACAAGGTTCATTTGTCGAAGACTTTTTTCTGGTAAAAATATAAAATAATGTATTATAAGAGTTAAATTAGGTAGTTAGAATTATATTCTTGATAAACGGATGACGTCAGTATAGTTTTTTACAGTAGCGTAAAAAAGTATAGCATAACTGAGTAGCTTTCATCCATCGATAACCACCATAGATTGAAATGATTGCATCGCATCCCTGTTAGCAATACTTTGGGATGGTGAGTTGAGAAAGCGTATATGTAGTAGGTCGATGTACTCATTTTCAACGTTCTGTATAATTTAGGTAAAAAAATGGTCTAACGCATAATACCAAACGTATTGCTTTCAGAGAACCACCAACAACAACCCACACAGTATGAATAAATGCCCATCGAAATTCATAAATGAATATATAGTGTGCGTAGAGGCGGCAGTTACTAGGAAAAATGTTCCCAGATGGCAGTACAAGTAAACATATGGCTCAAAGAGTAAGATGAGCATTCTAAAAGACGCTAATTACAGTAGAGTTATAATTCATATTCTACAACTCTCGCATCATACGCAAAGGAAAGAAGATATGCCTGTTACATTAGTCACATTGATTTTTGAATACCTGATCACTTGCATTTTTACGATCATTTACCATTAAATTAGTTCAAAGTAAGTTCGTCATAGAAGTCTCAAACGATACCCAACCTATTAAGATTGACAAATGCTCCATACTTTGAAGATTAATTGATACAAGATACTAGGGTGAATATCTACAAGTTTTACAGAGTCTTCAATGAAATCCCACCAAATTTTTTATGAGGTTCACAACAGCTCAAGCAACTGGCATACTACTTTAAAATTACTCACTGTGTTCACAATAAATTCACCGGACCTTTTTCAGTTCGTAGACCATCAAAACAGCCAACACTCGATAGTTTACAAGGAACTTACCGCAATCACCGGTTGGGCATTTCGTTACTATAACTTATATAAGTGTAATTTTAATTCTTATTTTCATAAAGGTTGAATGTTTTGTTGAATTTCATATTTATTTAACGGTACCATTCATTAGTTCTTAAATGACACCCACTAACGTTCATGTTCTTATCATAACTTTATCGGTTTTAATGATGAATACTACCTACTCTGTGCAAGTCTATGCACAAACAATCCCAGAAATCGAAACTTTATTACCTGAAACACAATTACTTAATTGGTGTTGATGTAATTTTGACTATAAAATATAAATCGATACACATCTTTGATAGAAGACTAAATTATGTGAAATGTTTGTTTCTTGTTTCGTTATTTTTAAAAACATATTTATAACATATTACGTAAAAGACATAATGTTCTACATGAACCAGTCATGAAGCAGAAGTGATAACTTAAATCAACTATTCCGATAGTGACAAATTCCTTTGTCATTTTGAAAATGAAACATAATCACACTAAAATTCAAATACATTACAACATGTTATTATGTTATAGAAGGATGTATTTTAGACAATCTTCGCGAAATAATTTGAATGTCAGACAGTTATCTTGTAATGTTTAGTTTATTGTTTATGAACGGTTACAATTTACATGTATAGTGAAATTTGGTTTAACTGCATTATTATCATCGTATTTTATTCATTTGAACATAAACTTTAGATGGTTAACAACAAGCCAGTTTGAAAACTGTTCTAACAGTAATGAAGTAACCTACCAATGATGTCTTACGTTTGTTTTATATCATAGACCATGTAAACGTTTCCACTAAACTCTGAATGATAGTAATTTAACTCTATAGATAAACAAAGTTGTGATTACAGTTTGATTACAATTTCAATTTAAAAAAATAGGATATTTAAATGATCTAATCATAGTGTGTTTGAATTAGGCAAACACAACTTGTCATAAAGTAGATTACATTTTTCATATTTGTGCAATAATTCAAATAGATATTAACAACAAAGTAAGTAGAAAGTATATTGATATTTACATATAAAAATATTTTGTAGGCTGTCCAGTAACAAATACTGTCCCATACAATTATCAGATATTTTATTTTAAGCTTAAAAGACTCTACAGTTGTTTACAATGATTATTATGTGTTACACCATACACATGATGATTCTACACTGTACAAATAGCAATTTAAATTAATCATGCTATCAATACAACTTCTTTCAAAACAAGGATATTTTAACCAATGTGTAAATTACTAAGTGATTCATAGTTTTTGATATGTCTGTTTGTATATAGTTAATTTCATTCTATTGCCGATTTATTGGAACATAGTTCGTTCTATTTTGAAGCTTTCGAATAATTAAGAAAAAGCTTAACATAATTAAAAACAGTGAATGAAAGAATAACAACCTGGATTACACACAGTACAAGTCTTAATGTGTATACCATCTTCTACTTTTGTTAAGAATGAGTAATATAAATCAATATAACAAAATCCCCTAAAGGTTGATTTCACAAAGAATAATTGACGACATTAAAGCTATTGTATGTTGCAGTGGCTCAAGTCATCTTTTGAGATTCTACGAAGCTGAGAGATTTAGACCGACAATTTAGTCACTATGTCATAAAACGCACAGTATGTATGCATATATATTTGTATTTGCATCTTTATTCTAAAACAATTTAATTTCTTTTCATGTTTATATTTCAGAATACTGTATCTTCATCAGATAAAACAATTAGTTAAACAAACCATTGACTTACCTTCAATAAACTCAACACGATAATCATTAAGCGACCAGTTTTCAACAATTTTTGTTGTAGATTTCATTGATGCTTTTGTCATTGAAAACGTTGATGATGATGATGATGATGAATACTTACTATTAGGTACTGTTTTATTATTAATTGTATTCTGATAAGATGAATATTTATACAATGACGATTGGTTTGAAGTTATTTCAGTGTTAGGAGATTTATTATGATTGTCACTGTAATGTGCAATATTTGTTGTAGCCAATGTATCCGCATTATTTATTTCAGTTGTTGTCTTTAATAATGTAACAAATTTATCAACGATTTCGTTGGAGACATTTTCTACATTGTTCTTATGTTTTTCTAAACTCTGATGAACATCATTTACTACGTTGACGTTTTCTTCTAGTTTTTGTTGTATTATGTATTTTTTATTGACAACTCCCGAATTCTTATGATTGTCTTCTTCATGCAATGAATAAATCACAATGAATAAATACACTAATTAACAACACCTCTAATATTAGTAGGTATTTAGTTGTTGAGAAGATGAAATTTGGATAATTACTTAATAAAAGATTTCATCTGTAATCATTTAAATACATGCTAAATTAAATTGATAAAATACATCTAAAGAGTATGCTCAGTTTCATGTAGAATGTTAGAAAACCAGTAACATCAGCAAATCAATGTACAACAAGCATCGTTTCTACACAAGAAGAAGCAATGTAATGATATAAAAATATTTTCCTTTCGGTTATAAAATTAATAAAGGCTAATTTATATTAAAAGATTGTTTATAAACATGTTTGGACAGTTAAATGATTGGTCAGTATAATGATGAACAAAGTATCTATTACTACAGTGAAAAAAAATTGTCAACGATAATAACTTGTAACCAAGTATATATACAAGTACAAATTAAGAAACAGAAGAAAAGAACTACTTTGTAGATGATTACGCTTTGATTAATGTTGACGTCACGATCAAAATTTGTAGAGTTACTTCTTATTCTTCAATGAAATATCTGAATAACATCTAATTTCCTTGAATACATAACAAAGAAAACAAAATAAATTAAAGTGTTGTAAATTACAAAATTAAAACATAATCAAATGAAATCGATCACTCCTAAGAAATTTAATTCAGTTCAAAAGACTTGCTTACATTTTAATTTATTGAATAAACTTAATGTATAGATTTACCTGAACATTTCCATGTTTTTTTTTCATAAATTAATTGCATTGAACATATTAAATTGTTCAGTTAGTCATCATTTATTTAGATTAAACGGCGTCGTTATACAAATTAAGTGTAATGTAAAAATGTGTTTATGTTATTAGATTTACAACAGTTGCTTTACATTTACATGGCAATAAATTACCAATTAATTGTTTCATTTTATAACCGGTAGTCCATTGTGATTGGTCAGTGGAGTTGTGCACGAAAATATATATTAGCCAATCACAGTTTAGCTAGAACAAGTTTGTGTACAATTACTTCTCAAGCTAATACAATACGATTATGATGATCGCATGATAGGGATATAATTTATAATGTAAATGATTCCCTAAAATAATTTATTGGAATTAGTGTGTTTTATTGCGATTCAACTTTACATGTACAAAACCGTCTCCTTTATTCTGTTATATTATCCTCTGAAAAAATGGTCGAACGTGCATTGAATTGAATTTATTTATCTAGACGTAATGTCATGCTTGTTTAAATTTATGCAGTCTACTGGATAAAGTACCTTAATTCAAAGCATAGTCAATCAGTATTCCAACTAAGTACTCATCCAAGCTACCATATTCACGTGTTGTCTTAAATGATTATTTCAATTTTCGGATAAAACAGAATTTCTCTGGAAATGGATATAAACTCAAAATTACTATTCTGGCACAAAAGCTAAGGTTTAAAAACACGTTTATTCCCCTAATTTCAAGTAATATTCTCTAAATGGACATACATATCAATGCCACGCCAGCAGTTGACACTATACATACGATGGCATTTTATGTAACAGTTACTGAACGGTGACTTGCCCACTTTATATTGCTGCCATAATGACTAAACCGACTGTACTTATTAGCGTTCGTACATTTGTTGAAGTTTGAAGCAAATCGACTCAACATGAGAAGTATTTTGTAGTATTAGATATTTGGGGTAATTTCTAAATAACTCAAAAAAATTTGTTTAAAACTGCCAATAAGACTTACGATTGCAAGTTAGGTTTTGATTAACAAATCATTATTATTTGTCATGAATATTTCATAATGGGAAGTTGCTGCTCTCTAAATCCTATATAAAGCGGTAGAGCCTGTTAGGCTTTTATTATACCTACTGTTTAAAGTATTATCAAAAATTATGAAAATATAAACAGACATTTACCATCGAACTTCTACTAGTTCAGCTGATTAAAAAAACACCTCAGTTATACTCGGAAGTGATTTTCAGCATTTATAATCACTTACAGTTCTTTTGGAGTTTTATTCGATCAAATCGGTTCCAAAAAAATCTATGAAACATTGACTATGAATTTTGTGAAGTTACTTCTAAGCACTAGTGACTTTCGAAATGAGGAAACCCTAATTTTTAACATGACTTATTTTATGCCTTTTATGCAATTTTTAATTAATTAGCCATTTACTCCATTATTTCATTTAAGCTTAGGAGAATTATTAAAGTTAGTCTGTTAATATTACTTTCTTCTCAACCACTATCTCACCATCATCAGAAATTTACAATCTCCTATGTTTAGAGTAAACAGTATACTTAATTTTATTACTGAGTATTTCTATCTATTATATTAATTTTCGATGAATATTTCCATAACTTCCTATTCTTATTTCACCACTAATGGTTACTATCATTATAAAGAACAGTAATATGAGATTTTATTAGTTTTTTAATTTTTCGAGTTTTGCGCGGAACTATAAAGTATCATAGAATAAGACAATGTATCCTTCTTTCGCCTTATATTTTACAGATGTTTTATTGTTCTTCAAGTTTTCATTAAAGACTTACTTTCGATTAAAAAACAAGTCTGTTCATATAATCAATAACACGCAAATGTATATTATGTAATAAAACAACAGTTAGTTATCTTACAATTATACGAACCATATGATCTCAGAAAAATATGAATTAAACATTTACTGATTAACTGGCAATATATGACTCATAGGTTCATCAAATATATAAACAAAAGACACATGATTATACTGACCTCTTGAAAAGGGAAATTTTTATAGCTACATGGATCTGTAATGGACTGGTTATGTAAGTTAAATTAAACAAACGTTAATTGAAGAAAACTTTTTTTATAATTAATCAATTAATGCATTTTCATTTTATAACATTTATCAAATAAATACATTTAGTCATTACAAAGAAATAGGGTAATTTATATTCATATTTATAGTCCCTAAAAGAGATGGTAAATTTTCCAATTTAACAATTATATGAAACTGAATAATAGAAATGGTTCTTCTAAAAGCTGCTACAGAGACCTAAAATAAAGCCTGAAGACAACCGTCTATGCAGAACGTCAATTTATTTAATCATAAACTTATCACAAAGTGGATCCTAAACCAATTGAGTAGAAATCGTAAATTTCATTAAAATCATTGTGTACGAATTCTGAAAGAATTTTATACACTGAAGTTAGAAATGAAAATTCTACCACCGTATAAGATAAGTGCAAGATATAGACCAATTGATTGTTATAAATAATTCGTTGTCGGACTAAAATTCCGGTAAAAGAAATGTACTAAGTTCGATTATGTTACTGCTTGTTTTATCTTAGTATGAGACTCCGTAGGAGTGTGAATCTATGAATCCAGGACTCTAAAGTTTCATAGGGGTAGTCTGAGTGGGCATGCAACAAATTGTTTTTCTAACTCTAGTCAGTTCGCAATGCATTTGCACAACTTCATTCATTGCTTTTGGAGAAAGGGATAAAAACAATCAGTATCCGGTCATTAGTGATAAACTTTAGGAGATAATTCCCATAGCTCTATCAAAGACCTGACCAGCGGTTATCAACCGTTACTGATTGGATAGAATGGATGAAGTTGTGCAAAAATATATCGTGAATTTCGAGTTGTCAGCTATTGAAAGTTAATCTTGTAACCAAAAGGTTTATTATTTGCATCAAAACCTAAAGATCTTAGACTAGATTTTCCGGTGGAATCTTGAATGCGAACTGATAAGGAGTTCTATATCGTGACAAACAGCTACCCGTTATCCTCACGTTTTTGACGGGTGTCAAATTAAGACCTTTTCATCAAATCGAATGAAAATTTAACAACAATCGCCACAATACCAAAATCCATGTGATTTTATCAGCTTTCCTATAAGTCAACAAAGATTGACTTTTTTTGGTTTAATCATATAATAATAAGGGTTGAGATGATTAAAATAAATAAATCGTATCTACTTTATCTGTAGTAATTATAATAAACTGAGAAAAAAAATATAAGATTGAGATTTCTGTAGTTGAATGCATGGTCAGTTGTATAGTTTTTAGGTTTTTACTGCAAGACACGAGAATTCGAGTCACTAGCGAAATCAAGGGATGGTCTTCGTTGAGAAACTCCATACAAGATCGAAATAACTGTTTGTATTCCTCAGTTTTCAACATTATCTAGAATAGATCAATTTGCGAAATTCAACATAATGAACAATGTAAATGAGAAATATCTAAGGATAGTAGAATACAATTTCGTATTTAGAAAGCCAGTGAGAATTAAACGTTTTGTTCGTTACTCTTAATGAATTAAATTTTTATCACTAACTTTCTGTAAATAACTACAAGACTATACCCCGATGCAAGTGCTTCACATTTTTGCATTACTTGTGCAATCAGTTTTTTAAGTAACTTATCCCTGACTTGACTGTGTTGCATTATATTCAACAATACATTTTTGTGCTTCAATTGAGATGGTTATTTTTGTGGAGAGTGGTATATTAATTGGTTGAGTATATCACTGATCGATATTGGCAGAATACCATCGAAAACCATAGAGCACTGGACAGCTGTTTCGTTCTAGTGTCGAACACCTCAGAAGTGAGCACCCCCGACTCTGCACCATAGGCTTTAAGTTGACGACAAGCGCCAAATACTCTGCAACACTGTGTCGGCATACATCGACTAACTTCAGGATGCTCCTGAAGCTTTAGTGAGAAGTAGTGACTGGTGAAGTTCAGACTTGTAGAGAGTGAGACAGTTATCACCAATGTAAATCGATAAATGTCGCGCTATGTATATCGCACATTAATGGAAATGAGAATTCCACTATTGGATGCCTACCCAGTGGTGCAGAGAGTTAGGAGCTCACTGTTAAATTGAAGCCCCTGGTGTGCAGTCTAGGACACTCACTGCTGAGGAGTTCCACTCTAGGGCGAAACAGCTGTCAACATCAATCTGTGACATATTCACTCAACTAAAACATTATTACACGTGTTTAAAAAGATAATTACAGCTGATGTGGACAGAATAGTTAGTGTTCAAAATTATTTAATGAACGGAAAAACTGACTTAAGTGGTTATAAAAATGAGGAATTACATAGTATCGGTTAAGGAAGAATGTTGATAAAAGGTCAAATGATAGTTGAATAAGGCTGAGCACAAGAGTGTGACATCTATGTAACAGTAAACATGGGCAGAGAGAAATATGATGCTTTTGTTAATTGCGAAAAAACCCAGAAGGAAAGGGGTTGACAAGACATTTTGTGGACTCACTTCCTTGTTGGCCATGAGGATGGCCAAGATACTGTTCTAATTAATTTACAACATAGCTTACGCATGCGTCTGCTACACACAACAAATGTCATCAACATATACACCAACAAACCAAAATTATGCATCGACATAAAATATTACTACTTAAAGAATAAAGGAGAAGCGAAACTATTCAAAAAAACAACGAATGAACTATTTGTAAATATTGCCTTATACGTATTGAGGTTAATTCTTCAAGAGAAAACATACTCATCATGAATGACTTAATGACCTTGGTAGAAAACAGTTGCTTAATTCAAATAATAATAACGTCAATAGTCCAAAAGCAAATAAATGGTATCACCATTATTATTACCACTATTAAACATTTCATTAGTCATAATTATCACTTTGAAATAAGGGGCAGATTTCTAACTATGAGTGAATAATCTAAACATTAAAAACCAACCATTCATATTGGTAATAGTGATGTAGGTAGGTTTCATTTTGGCAGTCTCTTATATTATTGTGTACACATTAATTGACAAATTATTCCTCTTTAATAACATTAATTAGGCACATATTATAAATTAAACTGGTAATCGTGGAGATTTTGTTTCTTACGTAAGACATAGATTAATTACATCAAAGTCAACTGTGCACATCGTGTTTTTCAAATGTAACTGTTCGCAGTATATCCCAACATAAACAATTAATTATATTCAGTCAATTGTTAATCAGAAATAGGTAGGACTAGATGAAAAGTATACTAAAATGATTACTGGGTTCGAACTAACGTACTGCATAATATAAGAAGATAATATCAACATCGAAAATAATAAGTACGCAGAATAATACATTGCACTGCTTTATTAGAATTTCAGAAGTTATGTGATAAAGATGTCTGAACATTAGAATAAGCTTGTATCTTCCCGTTGATTTGTAATGGACGGAAACTAGTCAGCCTCTGTTGCCATATGTGCATCCTGAGCAGATTGCCTCGATAAAGCGATGGTACACCAGTAATATTTAAGTTACATTGTGACTGGCAAGCGAAATTTAGGACGCACGTTTCTTCCCAATGTGAACATCAACATTAGGATGCAGGTACATTCAGCCGGTGAGTCCCAGATAGGATGAAACGCGAGTCCTGGATTTTGCTTGCCAGATATAATCCAAATTAAATATGTCTGAACATTATTACAGTCATTTATTTATTCAAATTCATGGTGATCCATTTATAAAGGTAAACAACTATGTTGATCTAAGTCTGTTAATAATATTCCAAATATTTGTTGTAGCACAATCAGTAAACAAATGTTATTTAACAATGAAAAATATGTTTTCTAAAATCAAAATCATTTAAAGTGTTTTATCAACTAATTAAGAAAGTTATTATAAACAAAATGTAAATGAATGATTCTAGTATAAGTTTAACAATTTCATAATAATTATAACAACACATTAAGAAACGGGTTAAGCTATGAACAAAAAGAAATAGATGGTAACACAAAAAAAAAGAAAAAAAGAAAACATCAGATCTGTTGTGAATAGACTTTAACTATCTTTTTTTCTTTGTTTTGATTACATTTCTTTATTTTACTTACTAGATACCTTGATCACGCCATATTGTTAACACGGATCACGTAGGTGAAAATGATAAACATTTACTTATGAAACAAAAAATACAAAGTAGATAAATTATGAAAGACTAAGAATGCAAAAAAATATTGAGCATAATTTATTATTTCAGAAATTACTGATATGAATCTGGCATTTATCAGATAACTATTAGATACAATGATACTTTCAACAATTTTTTAGTATACGAACTTTTCATTCATTTGTTTAGGGCTGAACCTATATGAATAGTTGTTTTGTATAATTCTTCAATACTATGAACTTTTGAAAATTGCTATCGTATCAAATGTTTTACGGCTTAATATTCCTATAACTCCCTCTCCCCCCGAACAACCTATTAGTATCTACTACATATATCTTAAGTGATCGCTTGATGAAAATGACTTTCAAATACAATATTAATTTTTACTGATAAAATTCCATGGGTATAATCCAACAGTTCCCACTGAAAAAAGTTAAGAGGTTGGAGTATTTTTAATTTGCCAGAAGTTACTTTACCAGTTCATTGGTTGTTTCACGGTAAGTAATAACACTAAGCAGTGTTTAACTTATTATTTATAACTGTTCAGCTAAAAAAGGATAATGAAATTTTTATAAGCCAATTAGAAATACTTAAAACTAGTGACGACTAAGGTGTACACTGCTGAGGAGTTTCACACTAGAACGAAACATCTGTTCAGTGCTCCATGGTTTTCAGTGATATTCTACCAACATCAATCTGTAATTTACTTAATCAATTAATATACCAATCTTGACAAAAATAACCATTTCAATTGAATTACTATTTTAATAAGTTCAGCTTAGTCAGCTTATTTTCTGAAGTTCTAATCTGCTTCATATATTGAAATATTTATTTCAGTTACTTTATTATCCTACTAGTACACCTGTCCTCTTACTATTAATTTTCACTTTCCATTGATTATGATCAACATTTACATAATTTGTCTACCTCATTGTCACAATCGATTCAAAATTGCCTCAAGTGGTTTAACACTTTTCATATTTGAATGTAAATATTATTGTGTATATTAAAATGTAAACCTCATGATCTTGTTGGAAGCAATATTGTTCGCTTATATGAGTTGTTTCTAACGTGTATCTGTTTATCGAAAGATAAATTCGTCACATTTTTTTGACATAGTAGTTTAATAACAATAATAATAATACAATTTTAATTTTCTTAATTAAAGGTGGTTAAAACTGCCTTCCTCTACAAAGAACTAAGTGTAAGTGAATTTTTCGGGAGCTTAGAGTCGCAGAACAATAATCTTTAGCATACATGTATTCGTTGTAAAAATATCTGGCTGTATTATCAAGACATATATATACCGATAGACTGCAGTTTAAAAAGTAGATCATTTGGTTTATTCACTGACCAATAAATTAATCTGTAACAGTGGAAGCCTATTAAGTCTTTGGAAAAGGAATAAAGATAACTCGAAGAAGTAAGGTTTCCGTTCGACGATAACATTTATCATAGCTGTGCATTCATATATGTATGTGCATCTACAAGTTTATTTGATTCATTGGAGTCTGCAGCATCAGCAGTGCAAAGCGGTCACCTTCTAAATGAAACTCACAACTTTTCTCTATAAGTTGAATGTATCTCGTTCTGTTTACGTCGCCTCCTCTGTGTCGTCTATCAGTATCACCTTCATTATGAAAACGATTTGGTTCAAAGGGAACATAAGTAAGTAACTTGTTATAAGTGTAAGCACATCAGGCTTTATATTAACCAAAATGCTCGTATCACTAGAAATCTTCTAACATATAATTTGATTAGGGAAAGTTTCATAGAAACAGTTTACAAAACAAATTGTAAAAGTACATTAGCAGGATTGATCTAGTTCTGCTTAAATATTTATCCTTGCCGTCTTTTGGTTTGCATATAGAAAAACGAATACAAGACTTTTGATGATAAGCATTCATTTGTAGTGGTAGTTAAGTAGAGAAATTACTCTGTAATCATCAACTCCAAAATCTTCACAACATTCATTGTTAAGATAAGTCTATATAATTGTGCCAATCTTGTTATAAGAGGTGAGAGATATTAGGCAATTTTAAACACATTAGACCCCGATGTAATAATTAGAAGACAACTTCAGTTTAAGTTGGGCTTTCGTTTCAATCTCATAGAAGTATCAAAGTTCTGCTTTACAGATCTTCACTAAATAAAGTCAATAGTATCGTTATTTAATCAGTGAGTAATGAGAGATGTCATTCGCATCTAGCTATTGAATCATGTTCATAATCTGTCAATCATGTTGCATTCAGAAACATAAGTCTAATTTGTTTAACTATTTTTTGATGTGAGTTGGTTAATAATGAACAGTAGAATAAGGTGAAGTTAAACTGTATTCATGCTGGGATATTTGAGTAAGGTCTATTTGTAACCATGTAGCAACTGATTCACTCATGAAATTGAACATATATCACTTGGTGTCACAGACGGAGATATTACAGGTGAACTGTTTTTTCCAGTAGATTAATCACGAATTGATGTTTGTATTTCAACCGTTTACAATGATACTCTAATGGTGACTTCACCCCACTATAAAACTATTAAGCACTATACATAAAGTAGTTGTTAAATGCATACTATAAACTGCTTCAAAAGATCAACAAAATATTTTCAATAAATTCGACATCAATATTTCAGGGTAAAATTATTCAAATAAACTCTTAAAGTAGCATCACTGAATCGATCTTAGAATAATGATCGCGAAAATCTAAACCCATAGTTATCAAACTTCACTTAACAAAATATCATATGTACCCACAATGAAATTACCGCTTTCATATTCGTAGAGTGTCACTTATGTAGTATTTTAATAGTTTTGTAGGAGTACTGCAAAAGAAACTCATGAAATATACTACAATTGAACTTAACAGCTGACGTTGTGTTTAATCTGCTTTTAAATAGATTCTTCATTGATTTTGTTTCATAATAGTGAATAAAGATTCTAGCTTCTAGTGAAATATATTTACACATTCACCATGTGAAATGGATTTTGGCGTCAGTGTAGCTACCCATGATTTTCAAGCTGAGCATTGGCAAATTTCATGCTTATTTATAAACCTGAGAGTTTTATGTAAAAGTGGGCATACATACACCTATGCAGTAAATGACAACAACCAATTATTTGTAGGCAATATATTATTAGCTAACGTTGCGTTCTTACCAAGTCACATGCAACTTCCTTTTCAAATTAATGCACGTTACTTCATAATGATCATGGGATGTTTCACTGTTCATTCTGGTTCTCATAAATATTAGTCTCTGTTGGAGTAGATTTATGTAGAAAATGAAAAAAATGTTTTAGATTGTAGTCACCAAAGTGAACATTAGTTATTCTTATAATTGTTTAGTATGTTATCTTCCCATCATTCCAAACAGTGTGTTCAATAGTTATAATTTCATCGTGGTTGATTTTATTACATCATAAAGATATTCTTGAATTGTGTGCTATTGGAGATTTTTCTTTTCTACTTATGACAATAAGTTAATAAAATTATTATTGATTATTGATAAAAAATAAGTACAACTTAGCGAAGAAAATTTCCTCTTTCGACGATATACTATGGCTAAACAAGCTTATACGTAGTCATTTCTACAAGATATTTGTATATTATAAAGTAGGAAACGATTACATGATAAGTTATTTAGAGACTTCAAGTATCAAATGAATCAAAAGTATGTTACGTAGTTGTCTAAGTGATGACAAGGAACTGTTCTTAGTTGAAAATTAACCTACAAGTTGGAAGAATGAACAAACATTGTTCACTTGACCGGTATAAAGAAAAAACACATGCTGAAGATAGCAGTAGTAATTACGAAAAGGTGAAAAATGTTTATCAGAATTTTTATAAAGCATTAGAAATTAAAGATAGATTTAAAGTAATAATAAATAAATAAAGAGAAATTAGGACAAGGTAAGTTTAAGGGCTGGACGTACTGTTTTTGAACGCATAGATCGGACTTGAACTACCGGATTACCAAGGCTTCAGCTGTGCATAAGATGTTCATTCGTTCCCTAATTCAAAGTCAATCGTTCAACAACACAAATAATGCCGGAATCACAATTCTAAGTGGAGCAACGTGGCCTGAGATGATAAGGTGTTCATGTATTGAGCTCGTGATCTATTTATATTCACCTTTTTGAAGCCAAACCAGGTAATGTTCTGAGATGTGTATGGAAAGTGTTCACTTTGTATGGCCAATATTAATTCATTACTAATATCTCAGTAACAATATACATATTACAGGATAAATGCCAACCGTTAATAATCATCCTTAATAATGAATAAAATCATACATTTTTATTGGTAGTGAAAATAACGATAGTAGTCATGTGACAAACTAGTATGCTATTAGTATCTTGGTAAACAACATATTGATTACAATTTTGTATTTTATTGTTTACAATTTAATGCAATAAAAAAATGATGCTTTTATGAATTTTCTTTTGTATTTTGCAGCATAATTATAATTAAATGTATTTGATAAAACTTATCAGTAATATTTGTAAGTAGTTAAATTGTATTTTTTGTTTTGTTATTTATTTTCAAATATAAACTTTTATTATTTAAGAATAAATATGCTAGTAAATGAGATGTCATTGTAGATGAAAACATTATGAAATCAGCCTAATAACTAACTATATTTTATTAAATAAAGTAAATGATAAACTTTTACACTTGAATAGTATATAACACTTTATGAAAAGTTCTTTGTTAATTTGTATGATATGCATAAATATTTATTGTACAGTTTTTTATGGTATGCGCTACATGGTTTCTAATTAATAACAAAATAGATGAATTTTATATTAACACATGACCGATTAATCAAAAATCACGTGTCACTATGAATTTATCATAGTTTCACTAATTTAGTATCTTCTGTTGATTAGGATGTATTAATGTATGTAAACTAAATTGATTGTGGATGTCTGAGCAAATATCTTAATTAAATATTCTTGAAAATAAAATTTACGTATGCAACTTTAAATCTTTAGTAAACACATCAAATTGTGTAAGTGATTAATGAAATTTTAGTAAATGATAAAATTTCAGTAATTTTTTTATTACATAATCAACATCATTATAGAAGAATATAGTAAATATGTTATTTTAAAGAAAAAATTAAGATATAAGTTGATCTGTTTTATAGTATAGCTAATTGAATGCTAATGTACCAAGTGATAAACAGAAAGTATGTTTAAACTGAAATCTAAGACTGGAGTAATTAATACATTGTTTTATTGATTGATTCACTAAATGAAGTGCTTAAGAGTAATGGTATAAAATATAATATTTAGCATTTGATTCATCACATGATGCGGACAGTAACAAAGAAACATTTTTCACATCTGAGAAAACAGGGAAGATTGATTTCAGTATGTACTGTGGAAATATGTGAAGACAACTAGCATTGCTTCTCGATCATCTGACAAATTCAAGCTTGAATATGTACAATGTTGATATAAAGTAATTTTAGTGTAATTTAAAAACTCGTCAACATTTGAAAGTATAAAATCAACATTTTTTTTAGTTGTTTACTATTTCAGCATCATTTGTTACAATATTTGTAGGTGCTACCATGTTCGATAGAAAATTTACTAATGAAATAAGATTACACGGTTAGAGCCATTTCAAGTGTTAACGACTATATGCCATTAAAAACCAGTTTCTAGATTAAAATTTACTATTAGAATCCACTACTGATGAGACTGATCGATTTGAAAATGATATATCTAGATGAAATTGACTAACGATTGGTCTAAGTCACATATCGAATGTGATTGTAAATATGTGTATTTTGATTGCGCTATGACTGCAGCAAGTTACGAAGGCGTCGGATACGTCTTATTGATGATCCTCAGTACTAATGAGTGTAAATGTACAGCGTTTCAATTGCTTGCTGGCTCAGATCACTCCAAAATGAAAAATATATCCGAGTTATTGTCTTCCTTGCTTTTTTCCTACAATGTTCGTCATATGTCCATATGAATAATAAAAGCCTTTAACGTGTGTATTCTGGAATAACTGAAAAAATATGTACTAATACTGCCTATGAAGAACAAATCACATCGAAAAAGACTAGTTTCGAATACTTGGTCGTTACCAATTTCACAAATGATATTATTATCATTACTGCTAGTTATCACACGTCTAACTGACTACGTGAAAGAAATAGGTTTCATTGATATTGAGTGTCCTAAAATCTATGCACGAACATTGGAAGATATTTTACCTCAATATTTAAAAATGATACCTTTGAAAGTAACCAGATTACTAGGCTGACACATGTATATGATAAATATATATACCTGATCAAATTAATACATTTCAAACACCGGTGATGAATAATATCTTAATATGTTCATGAACTACCGTATGAACTATCATAAAATCATGCTCTTATTTCGGAAATCGTAAGAATTCAGGCGAATTTACATATCTATTGTTGATTATATAAAATCTTCAAAGCTAAGTATTTTCATTCCTGAACGGTATCCCATCACTATCAAAACTGTAGACACACTTGAATGACGTTCCTTGATTAGAACGATATCTAAATACAAAGATTTCTGATGATCATGTTCAATTTTCCAGGACCAAATGAAGAATAAAATAATAACTAGGTGATAAACCAGCGATAGCACTTCAAACTTTGTTCGATCGAATTCATTTAACGTAAATGACTAGATTGCATGATGCTGGTTACTCAACATATACATAAACTCAGCTTACATGTGAATTATTTACCTATAGTAAAGGTTAGCTATAGCCCAGACATTTATATGTATATCACAATTAATTCTGAATATGAAATAATCTGAAAAATGTTTTACTTTAGTTACCTGGATGAAAACAAGCATTGCAATACATCAAACATGACCACACATGAAAATGTCTACATCGTTTAAAATAATTAAATGTGACTTCGATATAAATAAATCAATTGTATCTAAACCATTTGGTAACTGTTGATATTCTTTTTAACTTTCTAATTGACACTGTTTCTCTACACTCGATTATACAAAGAAATTCACAAAAATATGAAAAATAAACAAAATTCGAAAACAATAAGTGAATAGTCATAGATGACACTTTCATGTTTTTGTTTTCCTGTTTCTATTTGGTAAATACGTTGAAAATGGAATTGTTCCAGTGATTTTTGTTTAATTTATTGAATAATTATAGAATAGATGAATGGTTTTGTTATTATTGTTGAATTGGTCATACAGTTGACTAGTGAACAATAGTTTCTACAAAATCAATTTACTATAGATACACCTACATAGTGCTATTTATATACTGTTATACAAAAAACATGTTTTACTCCTGATTTAATACACAGATTCAGTTTTAGTAAATTTTTTTCATGAATCTTAAACTATAAAGAAATCAGAATTAATTCCAAATATGGCGACTGAATCTACCTTATAATTTTAGTGATTATTTAATAAACAAATCTGTTTTAATGAGGCAGAAATTATTTAAGCAGAATAAGGTACCAGTTTGCCTGATTTCCTTCACTTGTTGACAGTGTAGAGAAACATTTTAGTAAGTATTTGAAAAATAAAAATGCATACATTGTATCACATTTATCAGAATGTACAAATCAACGGTGTAAACAATGTATAAATGTATTATTGAAAGATAATGGATATGATGAGTTCTATAGATGGTTCACGCATTGAAGTTCTTGTAAGATAACTATCGTAAATGTACTAGGGAGAAGAGATTCAGTAGTATGTGATGACGAAAAAAACTATGCGTAAGTAGATGAATTTGAATTGCATTGTTTCGACTTCTGATCTATTTCAACTAAATTTTATGGTTATAAAGAATCATATGAAATCATTAATAATACATTTTGTTAAAGTAAACCAACAGTGGACTATATAAAAATCCCTTCTAATTGAGAAATCATTAATTCATAAATATCGATTTTGATGTTTATGATGAACTTTCTTTGGAAAACTTGAACATCTTAGAACCCAAATTTTTACTGATCATAACGTATCACAATCTATTCTCCGAAATAATATAAATTCTATAAATTATAACTTGTCAAGACAATACAGATTATGCCGTAAGGATTGACAGTGAAATAAATAAATATTTTAAGATTATCTTTACAAATGTACACCAGATGATGTAACTAAATGTGCACATTTTCGAAACTTCTATCTGAAATATGCATATTTTATAACTCCAGTTACAAAGATTCAGTTGAATAAGCACACAACAACTCAAAGGTCTCAAACAATATGAAGATTTATACGATCATACATACAAATCATCGAAACATGTTTCTAGCTAATATAAGACCGAATAGGTTGGATACTAAAATTATTAATGCTAACTTAATAATCCCAGTTGTGTTAGTATAATGCTGCATGACCGACAACACACTCACATACGGCATCGTGCAATTAAAGTGAGTCATATTTAAGTGAATAAATGCACATATAATTTGTGACTAAATATAGTGCGAAAAATTTGGCTCCCTCCTGATATTAGTTATAAATGATCCATAATCTATAAATCATAAAACTTGGATTTTTAATTAACAGAATCACAAAGCTCTTAAAGCAAAATGCTACATTACGTAGCTTTGATTGTACTAATAGATGATGCTCAAAAAAATTAGAAAAATTTTACTTTTCAAGGTTTAATAGGTTGTTTTGATGATCGAAAATGAAGCTTTTCAAAATGCTGCAACAAAATTGATCTGAATGTCTCATTCTTTATTGAGCCAATTTTAAAAAAGTTATTCCATCCTCGTCATAAATCATACATAGGATCCTTGTTAACTTCAACGAGTGATTCGCACAAATTTATATTTATTGATGAAAAATATCTGCGCCAGTTCTTGCCAGTAGTGCCATAAATTTCATTAGCAGTTCACTTGTACTTACATTGAAGATACCGCTGATCTTTTGAAACATATATATAAAAAGTTGCCTCAGGCAAGTCTCTGTTCGAAATTGTTTGTAGGGGGGTTTTCCAAAGATTTAATTTTAATCTAAGTATTAAATTGATTTACTACATGAATAAATATCAAATACTTATTTGATATCATGAATTGGTCTGAATTAGGCAACCATTGACTATCAGAAAGCCCTGGATAGTTACTTCGTCTTAGTATGGGGCTCTTCAGCGATCTGCATCCAACACTTCGCCAGGAGTCGAACCCAGAAACTTCTGGCTGTGCGCCGAATGCTTTACTGCCGAACCACTGGACCGGCTAGTGATGGTTATTAATTCTAATTCAGACAATATCAGCTACACTAGTGACTAACTTCTCGAGGTATTCCCTGAATTTCTAATGCAAAGATTTGATCAGGTGAGTTCAACCATGTGAGCTGTTGGGCAGTTGCCAGCCTATAGTAGTCAACTAGGTCTAGTAAATATATTCTAAGTTGACTGGGTTATCAATTCCAACCGTCAGAAGCCGGCTAAGTTGTCTAATTTTTCGCCACTGAACCAGAAGCTTCTGGGTTCGGTTTCTGATGGGACTGTGGATGCACACTACGGATGAGTCTTGTGCTGGAACAAAACGGTTATCCAGTGTTTCATGGTGGTCGATGGTTGCCCAGTTAGAACCAACTTATTATACCAAATTGACATTCACTACTGTTCACAACATCCAACTGCAATAAAATATTCAATACGTTTAATATAAAGTCAAGAATCATTATCTAGTCTTTCCTACCATGATGATATTTAATTTTAAAGTATATGCATTTACTTCTTGTTTACACTTAGTATTGAATAGTACCTCAAACACATTCGGTATATGATACTGAACATCTGACTAAAGTGATAACAAGTCTAATGCCTGACTAGTCTCTTGACCTGGCATAAATAAAAATTAGAATTATCGTTACTTCAATCGTTCAATGACTTGTCACTGCTGTGCTATCAGATTTCATTTACCACCTGGTTAAAACTTATAATTTAAACACTTCATACAAATCAATCGTAAATGTATTTTAAGTTAGGTGTAGTTCGCACTTGTAGAGAATTTCAGCAGTAATATTTCGTTTCAGTAATTTATGGTGCTTTATAGTGATCACAATTTATCACCTTTCATCGTTGTTTGCATTGGTTTCATTTTGAGAATCATTCTTATCGCATTTTGTCCCTCTCAGTAGTTATCATCAATGATCAACAGAATGTACTTAATACTTAAAACCATCTATGATGATTTAGATTATTTATTGCAATCGTAAATTTATTTTCATGGAAGATGAATGCTACCTTGTGTTTTATAGTTCTATTGATGATCAGGAATAACATATATGGTAGAATGCATTGACTTCACTTCATGTATTATAAACTACTATGCATATATTGATGTTATCAATAGAATGTTTATAAGGCTGATTACAATAGTAACAATATAATAGTCGAGAATATCAGCCAAAATAAACGTTGAATGTTGGTGTAATCAATAACAAAGAATGAGGAATAATCCTTACGAATTTAAAGAAGAAATGCTGAAAAAGGCTAAATGTTGAATGCTTATATCAGTAATGTTCAGATGTATCTTTTAATGCTGTTTTACACATTTGAGTTTGAGACAATAGGTTGCTTTTTATGTGTTGGTTAGTAATCTACAATTGTTCAGTGAACCGTTTACTCGAAAGCTATAGTAGGATACTTTGCACATCTCTAAATCAACAAATCATTTACAAATCCCAACAACTGATATTCATTAGCCACGAAGTTTCCAATTTGTGGTTAATTTAAATATGTCATTCTCGAATGAATGTGTTAAATGATAAGTATAATAATATATCTGTTGTACAATAGAGTCTTCAGGTGAATTTGAAGCGTATGACATTCCATTAAACGTCAATTAATCAAATTTTAGATGCAAAACTGATAAGAAAATTATAAATCGAATGTATAATTTACTGATATCAATTGTTTTTATGATTAAGTTATTTCAGAATAAATAGTTTCATTATTTGAGTCATTTATATTCAAATGAAGTATTACTACCTGAATTACTTGTATATATGCATGTATAATTAATATAGAACCTGGCACATGTGTGCATCGGTTCAAGTTGACATACCTCTAAAGCACAGCAAGAAAAACATCACATTAGTAGAAATAGAAGCTACTTTAATGATAATCATAATAAAAACAAAGAAGAGGGAACATATAAAATATGTAGTTCAAGAAGAAAAAGATGAAGCGTGGAAAGAATGTCATGCAATAATTTTGAGTTCACGATTTAAGAGTAAACAATGAATAGATACATATGTGCAACTGTGACCGATTCTGAGCCATGTCAACTAATGATTCCAACCACTGGTTACAGTATTGCGAGCACCCCAACCAGGTCGTCTACAGCTACCGATACAACTCAAACTAGCAGTCAGTGACTTCACGGACTGATGCCATGTTTTAGTTTGGCCACTCCTAACTCTCTTCCATCCTGCTCCTATATCAGCCAACATCGAAGCAGACGGTGGTTGGGCATCAGTCACACATGTCCCAACCATCTCAGTTGATGGAGATTCACAGCCTCGTCGATTTATTTACTACCTTTGCCTAACACCTGTTGTCTAACCATGTTATTATTTACTCAGTGATCCTAGATATCGCCAGCGAAGTTTCGAAGATGTCGATAGTCAAGACCTAATAACCTTCGAGTATCGTCTATCCTTAATGTCCACGTCCCACACCCATACAGTAAGACAGAGCGAACTGTTGCAGAGTACACTCTTCCCTTTGTTGAAAGATGAATATCCTGTCTACGCCATAGGTGACTGTAAGTTGGCAAAAGCCAGACGAGCCTTTTGAATTTGTACTGAAACTTCGTCAGAGACCAACCCATCAAGGCTAATCAGATATCCAAGATAAGTGAAGTGGTTGACGTGCTCAACCGCCTCACTCCCTATCTTTAGCTCAGGTGTTGACAAAGACCAATCTGGTAAAGCAATAGTTTGCATTTAGAGGGGTAGGAAGGCATTCCGAACATGCTTGCATTGGTGCTTATTGCTGTTAAAAGATTCTGCATCTTATCGGCGTCTTCGCCAAACAGAACTATATCATCAGCATATCCTAAGTCAATAAGTGGATATCCTAGTAGGAGATGAATTCCTGTAAAAGTTAGAGAGTAATTTGCAACAGGTAAATCGACTGTGAAATTAAATAAAAATAGAGACAGTGGCCAGCCTTGATGGACAGCACTTGAGGTTACAAGTTCGGATGACAGTTCGCCATAAGCTCTGACACGGCTAATAGTGTTTGAATAGAGAGCCTTAGCCTTAAAAGATCAATTTACTTTTGGGATACGCTCTTCAATGAAAGACTGCCATAAAAACTCTCAGTTTGCAGAGTCAGACGCTGCCCTCAAGTCAAGAAAAACCACCGATTATAGGAAGCCAAAAAGTATGTCTGTGTTCTAAATCCTGACGAATGGTGGAATAGCTGGTCTAAACAACCGCGATCAGGTTTTAAATCAACCTGGTTTACTCGAGTTGTGGTTAAACACCTGATAATTATAGAAGCTAGTATTTTAGACACTATACTAGTTAAGTTTATATCTCTATAGTTATCACAGAATGATTTAGACTCCTTTATATTTACTAGGATGACTAACAATTAACACCAGTTTAATTCCCAAACTTGAGTCAAAATATCAGTCAGCCTAATCGTCGAAGTGGGACCACTTAGTATTACATTCATAATAATAAACTCTTTATTCTTAAACTAAATATTTATTTGTACAATATTATATGTACTTTAAATTATTGTCTAAAGAAAAAAAAAATATGTTTTCATCTAATCAAACTATGCAGGAAACGAAATGTCGGATTTTTATTATTGCACCTAAAACATTGGTTGTAACAGATAATTTACCGACTGTAAAAGGTTATAGGTAAATAAAAACAATTGAACAATATTTATTCTTTTTAAATAATACCTTCTCTTATAGTCGACTTTCAGTTAAAGAAAAAAATATTTGACAATAATGTGGAAAATAATACAATTCATGTAAATATCAACCTTGAAAGAAGTTCACCTATGAATATACTTTATTACTATATTCCTAATTAAAAACATACTGACTATTTGGAATAAAGTGTATAGTCTTAATTTTTTCTAAATTATCCTACTAATAGTACTGGAAACAAAAGTTGATTTAAGTAGACAAAATTAATGCAAAGATACAGTTAATGTAACAGACAACTAAAATCTTATTACATTCACCAACATTTATTAGATTTCAGTTTGATTATGATATACATATTACCCATTAAATATGAATACAACTGAGCTTATAATTCAGTTTATCACATGGTAAAGATAAAGAAAATGAGACAAAAAAAAATTGCAAGTGTTAAATTTATGTAGAAAAATAAAGAATTCTGTAAAACTACATTTTTCAGTCTGTGAATGTACGTGAAAATGGGACAGAAAAAAATCATGTCGTATTATGTTAGTTGACTATTTTTAGTTGAAAAAAATTCTCGGTTACAAAAACCCTAAGAACATAGTTAAACTTTGTACATAATTTACACAAAATGAAAAAATAAATTTATAAAATACGTTTTATGTATTTCAATGTATATGTTAAAACTTGATCTTTAAAAGACAAAATAATTTATGAACTATTGTTAAATAGTTGAAAGCAATTCACAAGTTATCTTACATGGATTTAAAACTGATTCATTTTAATGGTTAACACTGACAGATTCTAGTTGCAACTGATCTCTTGTATAACAGAAATACAAATATCAAGTGATCAGTAAGTAGTTGTCTATGTCCTATAGTCTAGTCATTAGTGTACAGTGGGTTCACTTTGATAGATTATTCTTGTTGGCCTTTCGGTTACGTAATATTATCATTTACTACATTTAATCAAGGGATAGTTAATATTTAAGGTCAATTAGTGGTTTAGTGTATGCATTAAAATCCTCATTACTCATGTATATTCACTAGCCTGTTGACATTTCATCACCATTTAGTCAAGTGAAAATTATTTACGATGAAGTTCTTTTTGTATATGGTTACCTGTTGAGGTTTATCGACGTCAAGCAGATGCTTACGTTTTGTAGTTGACGCAATCAAAATTACAAAAGACTATTCATCTATATACTGTATTGCCAAAACTTATTTAAAGTTCAGAAGTAACTATTTCAATCCACATAGTGAAAACGCTTTTAGCTAAGTGAATTTTGTGCGCACAAGCAAAACGTCGCTCCTACCAGTGATGGATTAAAATGTGAGATAAATATGCTATCTAAATGTAACACACTACCAAACGCATTTGAATTATAATCAATTGAAAAATCTTGAAGGTAAGTTTACATCACGTTAATAGAGTAATTAAATAACAACACTATTTATATATTCAGCCGTTGCTGAGATACCTTTACTTACCTCTCTTATTACTTCTGTAATAAAGTAAAATCCATATAAGATGATAAAATAGAAAGTCATCATAGTGTTTAATTGTCAATATTTTTCAATTCATGACAAGCTTAACTCTTAATTTATGAGTCGACAATGTAAGCAAATATATTAGTTTGCTATAAAGGAAAACTGCCAATATCTCCTTTAAGTAGACAATGTTTCATCAGTAGTAAATCCATAAACAAAATATGTATAATTGTGAAAATCAAGGTGATTTCAAATCATTAAATGATGATAATTCTGACTGGTCTTTACAATTTTTCAAACCCAACATTACAGCATAATTCTAATTGTCTTTTCAATAAAATAGCACTTAATATTTTTTTGTTTTACCTACCTATTCAGAACTCAATAATATGACCTTGCTATTACCAATGAGATTCATTGTGTGTAACAATGAGTGCTTACATACGTATTTGTGTTCAAGACCTAAAGTGCATTAGTTTATTGTCTAGGTTTTATTTATACTTATATGTACACCGACATCATTCAAGTATATATATACGTATATACCATACAGATGTTTGTCACCTAAATAAGAAAGAGATATTTAATGCAAAACAACTAGTACATTCGAAACCCTAGTTGTATATCGAATATATATATATATATATATATATATGCACACAAAACATATATGTATACTAATTCACTATAGTAAGTATGCACATTCAAACAAATAACCGATGTATAAGTTTATTCATGTCAGCACAATTATTTGTGCTCAACACATATGCACAGAGTGATCACACTAAGTTAGCATAGTTATTTAATTGGATCATTGAAATACCTCATATATGGTATATGCCTATACATGCACAAGCCTTCACTCACATAAGTACATAAATAAACATATATCAGTCCAATAAAACTAAGTCATAAATAATTTTCGGCACAGTATTCAGATAGAATCAAAAACTATAATAAAGGACAGAAACAAAAGACTTTAAAATAAGGTGGAGAGAAGCTGTATAACAATCAATGTAATCTTTTGTTAATATATATAACTGAATCTAAAAAGTAACTATGCTACTTTTAGTATGCATTATTATCTTGAATTTAGTGACAAAATTATTGACGAGAAAATCGGAAACATTCGGTCTGCATGATTTGTCTAGTAACCCAAAAGTAAACAATTTATTTTTGTGAACAAGTGAACAACACAAATTGAATAAAGAGTATTATGTTACTGTAGGTACTTAAAAAAAAACAGTAACGTTCATATTAATAATTTATTGAAAGAATGCTAAACCACGAATGAATAAATATACTATAACTCATGGTTCCGATATCATTAACATCGATTTATCACTGTTTAATGACTAACAGTATACTTAACTAGTTACTTTATACCGTTAGAATTCTGTGGGTCAGTTATATAAACCTAATCTCTTAAAATCATAACACAATGCAAGTAGTATCAAATTATGTAGACTAGTGACAACAATCAAAATTAATCGGTAATACAGGCTATTACAGTAGAACAAAAATGAACAAACAAAATGTCTATTATATACATCCGTCCTGTAGAATATTAGCTGCAGATCTCAATAACTAGATGGTAATATATTATTACATTAAGCTGAGTGACTCTGGGTTCGTATCTACAAAGAAGCATCAGTACCCTCATAAATCTGGGGAGGACGAAAGGAACGTTAAATAGCAAGAAATTTAGGTCTACGATACCTATAGACTATTTCCAATTATACTATATTTGATATCAATGCGGAATATTTAAAATCTGTGGGATAAATCTCAATGAACAGAGAGAATTTAGTTGATTTACAATTGTACTAAAATGTGTTCACTACAAAATCATTCTTTGATACTTCTTTAAATAAGTTAAAAAGGTCGTGGATCTTGAGTTTGGAGTAGAATGCCAGGGAGGATAGTGAAACCCCACCTGGAATCTCCCGTAGAGTTGCTGCCCGCCCCAAGCCAAAAATCGAAGAGGGTTGAGCTTGGGGTTAGCAACCCTATTCCATAGAAAAACAATTTTACTAAAAAATCTCTAACCAGGCAAAACCCTTTTAATCATTATAATTCTTCCCTGAGAGTTGGAAGGTCTTCATTTTGATAAGTTACGATGCCAGTTGGCGAAAGCGGAGTTTCTTTGGAAGTCACGAGGTCGATGTCCCTTCTGGAAACCAGAGCAATCAATTATATAGGTACATGGAATGTTCACACGATATTGGAAACTGGGAGAGGCGTTCAAGTAGGTAAAGAAATGAAAAGAGACAACCTAAAAATATTTGGAATAAGCGAAACCCATTCGTCTACAAACTGGACAGCAAAGACTATCCTCAGGAGAAGTGCTTTAATACTCTGATCACCAAAAAGAAAACGCCTTACACACATGGAGTAGCAATAATGTTGTCGCAAGAAACATTGAAAGCCCTTACAGGAGGGGAACCTCATAGGACCGAGGTTCACCAAAGTATCCATCAAGACAAAGGAGGGGATTACAATGAATTTCATACAGGGCTATGCGCCCACCAACGTTAGCCACAAAGATGGCAAAGATCAGTTCCATGCAAGGTTGCAATCAGTAATCGAGAAACGCCCAACCAATGACCTGGCTATTCTGATAGGAGACCTTAACGCCAAGATTGGAATTGACAATACCGGCTAGGAAGACATTATGAGACGACGTGGATTGGGAGAAAGTAATGAGAACCGTAAGAGGTCTGCGAACTTATTTGCCTTCAACAAAATGATTATAGGTGGCACATAATCTCTCCACCCACAAACGCAATCACAAAGCTACATGCGTTTCAACTGACCACATTATGGAGAACCAAATCGACCACATCTGCATCAATAAAAGGTTAGAAAGGATCATGAAAGATGTGGGAGAGAAGTGAAGAGTTGACTTAGCTTCAGATCACTATCTGGTGGTGGCTAAAATTAAAACTGAAGCTAAAGAAGCACTGGACAACTAGTGCCGTAGTACTACACAGCTCTTCTCCAGGATACTAACAAACACGACGAATTTAAAACTCTCAATAATAAGTTCCAGACATTTCACGATCTACTAGAAGAGGTGAAACTAATAAGGAAGACGACTGGAAGGAGATTATGGAAACAATAACCTTAACATGTCAGGAAGTTTTGGGCCGCAAAAAACATCACCATGAAGAATGGATTGCTGTTCATACTTTGAACAAGTTCCAAAAAGAAGGAGCAAAAGATTAGCAGTTGATAAATAACAGAAAAAGCCAATGCGCAGGCCAAATACATAGAAGTCAACAAGCAAGTGAAGAGGAGCATTAGATCAGATAAACGGAAATATGTTGAGGAACTAGCAGTCACGACAGAAAAAGCTGCAAGGGAAGGAAATAGGAGGCACCTATATGATATAACGAAGAAACTAGCTGGATAATTCAGTAAGTCAGAACGGCCAATCAAGAACAAGTTTGGTAAACCAATCACTGAAGTGCATGAACAACTAAATAGGTGTGTAGAACACTTCGAAGAACTCTTGAATAGAGCAGGTTCACTGAATCCATCAGTCCTCGAAGCAGCATCAACAGATCTCTCCATAAACTCCCTAACCACTAACAGTCGAAGAAATCAAAATGGCCATTCCAGTGTCAAATCGAGAGTGACAAGTCAGCAGGGCCAGACAACATACCAGTGGAAGCACTCAAATCAGATATAGAAGTAACTGCAAAGACACTTCACAATCTCTTTAGGAAAATTTGGGAGGAAAAACAAATATCAACAGACTGGAAAGAATGGTACCTCATCAAGATACCAAAAACAGATCCTAGCGATTGCAAAAACTACAGAGGCATCATTCTACTTTCAGTACCAGGAGAAGTCTTCAGCAGAGTGCTATTAAATCGAATGAGAGATCTAGTCAACGCTCAACTTCAAGATCAACAGGCTGGATTTTTTAAGGATCAATTATCTACCGAACAAACTGTGACCCCACTGTTCAATGTTGAACAATCAATTGAATCGAATTCACCACTTTACAGCAATTTCTTTGACTACGAGAAAGCATTTGACAGCGTGGATAGAACATTATAAAACCTTCTTCGACAATATGATGTATACTCGAAAATATTCTACATCATACGGAATTCTTACGACGGACTACACTGCATGGAGGTTAGCTCACCGATTCATTCGAAGTAAGGAGAGGTGTCAGACAAGGCTGTTTACTGTCGCCCTTCCAATCCCTGTAGGTGATTTACCTGATCATGAAAAATGAAACGTCTCTGGAGAAGTACGGAATACAGTGAACAACATTGATGCATCTAGATGACTTGGACTTTGTAGATGATCTAGCTCCTTTATCTCACACACAACAATAAATGCAGATGAAGACCGACAATGTGCCAACAGCCTTCGCAGCAGTAGGCCTAAACATACACAAGAAAAAAGCAAGATCATTAAATGCCAAAACACCAACTTTAACCCAATTACACTTGACTGAGAAATTCTGGAAGATGGGGGAACTTTTACATACCTGTGCAGTATCATCTTAGATAAACAAGGAGGATCTGATGTAGATGTAAATGTATGGATTAACAAGGTAAGGGCAGCATTTCTACAACTGAAAGACATCTGGAACTTAAACCAACTGTCAGCCAACATTAAAGTCAACATTTTCAACGCAAATTTGAAGATAGTTCTGTTGTATGGAGCTGAAGCTTGTATTGAGAACTACGAAAAGCATCATTAAAAAGATACAAGTATTTATAAACAACTGTCTGCATAAGATACTTCGGGTCCGTTCGCCAGATACCATCAACAACAACTTTCTTCAGCAGAGAACAAACTAACCAAAATCCAGCCGAGGGAAAAATTAGAAAAAGACTCTGGAAGTGGGTAGGACTATACACTGCGGAAATCATCAAACTACATCACAAGACAAGCACTAACTTGGAATCCTTAAGGCTATAGGACAAGAGGAAGACAAAAGAGCTCATTGCGTCGGGAACTAGAGACAGGAATGAAGAGAATGAAGAGCACTTGAGAGCAGCTGGAAAGAAAAACCCAGTACAGAGATTGGTTGGAGAATGCTAGTGGGTGGCCTATGCTTCACATAGGGTAACAGATATTGAATGATTGAGAATGAGTGAAAGTCTATTATTTTCAAATAATATACTTTTAATTCGACCGTCCCGTGTAAACATTTCTGTTTGAAACTGCAAAGCCTGATATGTGCATTTATTTGGATAATTTTCTCAGTTTGCCTTGGCGAGAATATCCACCTTGGAAATTACACTTGAAATACTAAATAGTTCATCAATAAATTTATTTCAGCTAAAACTTTATTTACAGTTACTTGAAAAATGGATAAAATTCCACTATTAATAATAAGAGGTTTATTAACTCAAAGATATCTTACCTCCATTCACAAAAGGCCAAACAACAAATCTATATAGAAAGTGTTTATACGGAAAATAAATGCACACGCTAATCGTTTTTATGCTATTGTATACTTTATGCATTAACAATCGTGTTTGCCAAAGAAACCTATTCTTCGAAAAAAAATATTAGCCTTTGATTTTCTGAAAACATTCTCTTAAATACACTCTGTGGATACTGTCAATTCGACTGAAGTAATTGACATACAACCAATACAACACCTTTAAAAACTTTCTGAAGTTATTAAACTTAGAGGACCTGATTTATTTTTTCGAAATAGCCTAATTCATCAACTTCAATATGGCAACAGAACTGTTTTCTCCTCTCGATTGATAATCAACATTTCATAATGTCCTTCTTCTATTTTAACTTAATTAACTAATCCCAAGCTAATGTATATTTTATTTCGGATTAATATTATTATTATTATTATATACTACTGTTTTATTTGGTTACATAATTAAGTTGTTCTGACAGTATTTTAACAATACCTCCTCCCTGTTTCCACACCCAAGCCAATTTTTTGAAATCCATTTTTTAACTGTTCGCTTTATTTGTAATTTAATGTTCTATGCTTCACTTTACGTAAACATTCTGTTAAAGCTTTTAACTATCATAATTTCAATGTATGTTTATTTCTAGTTTTTTTTTTTTCAACACTTCAGTATTATAAGCTGTGTAAGTATCATATTACAGTCTAATGGAAAAAGTTCATTTATCTAATTCAACAAAATTCCTTCTTCTTACTCATTCAACAGAATTATTAGAATAAAGTACTTTTAAAGATGTTGTTACTTTAGGGAAAATAAAGTTGTATGATTGAATGTGATGGCAAAGCAATTACACTATATACATACTAACGGTATATATCATATGATTTATGTTTATAAATTACATAATATATTTTATTAAAAAATAAAAAAGTGAATTGAAAGGAGCATCATAAATAAAAAATTAAACAAGTAACAAAGAGTTTTTTTTTGCAAACAGAGAAAATTAGGATTTAAAAAGTAGTATAAAATTCTTTCCTTAATGTTTTAGTGATTTGTAAGTTAGACATATGCACATATGTACTAAGCTATATGTTGTACATGACCAACTGAGTAATTTTCTAGCCTACTTAACCCTTTAACGATTATGCACCAACTGAATGTACATTATTAAATATATAGTGACTTACTAGATAAAACTTGAATCGATATTTCCTGGTCTCATCCAGCTTGTCTTCAGTGTTTATTAGTTATTCAAATTCCTAACTACACTCCGCAGAAAACTGCTAGCATGTATATTTTGAGACATTTAGCCGTACTAAGTTGATTGCAGCAACAATGTAATTTACCCTGTTTTCGTCCTAATGAAACTACGCCGCATTTATACCTCACATTTTCGTCCTAACAGTATAGGAAAGGATACGAAAACTCGAAACCATGTTGTATAACGTTCACTACTAGAGAAATCTTTACCTTAAGCAAAGTATGTAAGATGGTAATCGAAATAATTGTTGTACTAGTTGACAATCGACAGCAAGAGTTGCTCGCTATGTAAACAGAAATGTTACCTACTAGTTTATTCAAATCTGAGTCACCCAATTTAAGATTTTAAGACGTTACGATTGGATTATATTTTTACAGATCTGTGGCTTCTTGCAGACCAACCCTAACCGCCTACCATCAAAACAAAATGCCTAATCTTTTTTAACTGCATAGATCAGTGGCTAAATTTCTGTCTAATTAATACAATTTGATTTATAGTAAAAGAACTAGATAAGCATGATACTACTCAGTGGTCGGTCGCCATGAATATTCTTGCATTTAGAAACATTTTATCAGAGTTTTACAGAGTTTAATTCTTATTTATTTGGTTTTAACTAAGATTATCCCAAGAGAGAATAAAATCTTAACTCAGCAATTTATAAATTCGAATATTATTTATTGAAAGATTTTGAGTCCGAGTAACATTATTATACTCTATAGTATATAGTTTATAGACGTTTAAATAAAAATGAATTTCATATGTTTCACTGAATTCAAATAATAGCTAAAAAGGTTGTATGAATTAGTTCTGATTATTACCAGCATCAGTAATTAAGTACCAGCTGACTTCACATTAGGTGGTCAAGCAAAATAGCCAACCCTTTCTTGCACAGAAATAATAATACGTATACAACTAATGGATTAGTGATATAATATTATAATCTTTTCAATGACTGAACACTTAATATGTACTGAATGGATATTTTATAATACATGTACTTTTATTGGCTTTATTTTGTTACGCTACTTTTCACGTGTCATATAGGAATACATTTTATATCTTCAATGTTGATACTTCGTTATTTATAGGTTGACGTAAATTTAGCAATTTCATATTTTACATCATTTTTTTTTTTTCGTTTGAAACTATTACTAGAAGAGTTTTGATTAGTGATATTGCAACTTAAACTTATACTTACAGTAATTCTAGTTATATGATAGTTACGTCATATGTGTAATTAGTTTCACTTCTTCAAAATTCCTAAATTAATGTTGAAATAAAAACTGTCATCTTATAACTAGTAGTTATTTCCAACTTAATTATCACAAAATACTAATAAATACTGATAAACATATTTGATTAAGAAACAGAATGATAGGAAATTAGTGAATAAACATAAATTGTACGACTATAATAATCTATTCAGTACATAAATTATGAATTCAAAGAACATAACTCTACCTATTAGACTAAACTGTCAATGTGAAATGTTTAAATTTGTTTAAATTAACAATAATTAAATGTCTAATGATATAATTTTATTTTCGTATTTTGTAATTTTATACCATCATCTAAATATTAGTAAAATGATTCAACTGAATCACTGCATAGATTTGTTTGAAGTTTTAAAAAAGAATCATCGTTCAGAATAAAAAAAGTAAAATTCTAAGGAAGTTCATTTGAAATAGTGAACTATAATTAAAAAGTAAAAAGATCATTTGTTGCTTGCTTTGGTAGAAGTGAAATAATTACCACTAATGACATTAAGGAATCGTCGAGCTATATGATCAAAATGGAAATTTTATCGCTGAAAGTAGACCTGGTTGTGCTGATGATTAAGCATTCTCAGTGATACCTTAATATCTCGACTTCAATTCTATGTGGAGGGCAGCATTGAGGGTGTTCACTGCTATAGAGTTTCATACTAGGATGAAATAAGTATCCAACATTCCCTGATTTTCACTGAAATGAAATGAGATCAATCTGTGACGATAACAAACAATACATTGCGTATCATTCTCAACTGAAACCATCACGAAACAAATAAACTATTTCTTAAAAAGCCACAGAAAATGTGATTGCGTTAATAAAACAATTCCTACAACAGGCTTTATTGACTTTTTTGACAGATTTAGTATTTTGTCATGAGGCCAGTGATAGAATTATAGAAATGTATCTCACTACAATAATTAGAACTTATAGGCTGGATATGATTTCAATTACATAGAGACTCTAAAGCAGTATTCATCTCCTTAAATGCTCAACGTTTTATCCATAGAGGTGCTGAGTCTAGATGGCAATAACAAATCCGATGGGCATGAATGTAATTAAAAAGCACTTGTAGTTTCGCAGTGGTATTATTCATGAAATCAACACTGATTCAAGTACACTCAAACACCCTACTAAGATATATATCAGTTATTCAAAAACGTATGACAATGTTATATCGAAGCAATCCATCTAGAATGCAAATATAGTGATAAGGGCATATTAATTACGGTCCCGCATATTACTAATAAATAATTTTTCATAGTTGATTGAAATAGCTCAGTGCTCCCATAAACTTTGAATCCACGAATGAAATAGAATTTACCTTTATAATGACAATCAAACAGCCTCTAGAAATTGATAAAAACATTCATATGTTAATTCTGTATTCATAAATACATTTAAATAACTATCATTCATTTTCATCTAAATAAGTCTAACTCCAGAATAAAGTATGCTACCAACCATAATCTTAGTTCTAGGGTTATACCTCTTAAAAGCTGCTTCAAAGTGAACATCTGTTTAATGTCTTGTTATATTTTATCATATAATTTCTTCTAAACATTCTGATTACTTTGAAATACTTCAATACTTAAATAACAAAGAAATTTTCTTCTACATTCCTTTAATTGGTGTCAATTGGCCTGTTAACTAAATCGATTAAAATTTAGATCAGTTAGTAGATAAAATGTTTGTTGTATGCTCTAGTTGAAAATTAAGTTGAATAGAAATGTATTCATATTATCTTGTCACTATTTGTTTGTTCACCTTAAATCATCTACATTATTAAGTTAAACCATTCCAAAGACATAAATACAATATAGATTTATTCGATTTACTATGAATATATACATTTATAAACTTAAAATGAAGCTTGACTAATTAATAACAATTTAATTGCTAAAACTAAATGGATTATATGATCACATGGTTTGTAAAGTAGTTCACGAGATTCAAAGAAAGACGTTCTAAATATGAAGTTGAGTAATGTATTCATAATCCAAATGAATTGTGTTATGTAGAAATGCCTTGAAACTGACATCAATAGGTGTAAAAATTAGTTCTGAAACATAATTACGATTTATAAGTTTGCTAGTCTTTTAGTGAATTATCAACTAAGGTCTAATAGTTTCGCATCATAAGGTTAAATACAAATCACATATTACTACCAGACACTACGAATACAAATAATCCTAAATCATATTGAAAGTAGAAAGTAATACTAATATTAATTACTGAATATTGTCTATTATGATGTCATTTACAAAATCAAATGTGAAGTTAATATGATTGTATGTGCACCAGACGATATAGTTTACTTGTCATCATTTTCTTATAGTGCTTCAACATAATTCTGTAGAATCATAAAATACTTTTTTAAAACTTAAAATATGAAAAAGCCTACGCATTATGTTAAGATGAAATATTTTCACAAAACCGTGATGAAATGCGTTGAGAAATAAAAATGAGACAGTACAGGTTTAAAGGACAATAAGGAGGGAAGAAGTAATAATGATGTTTGGAAAACTTTTTCCCTTGTTTTCGTCACGTTTAAGACCAAAATTAAAGAAGTTGATGAACAACTGTCTTTTGGACTATTAATTCAGGCTTCATTAGGTGTATATACAGGTCATCAGTAATTAACAGTAGATGTAAGATTACTGTCCTAGGTAAGTTTTTGTTGATTGTACAGAAGACTTAAAATTAAAAATCTATTTTGATGCAGTGAGCTCTTTTTACAAAATGTTCAGTAATTGATCTTCGCATTGATCCACTGTCACTGCTTTTCAAGCATAGTGGTTGGTGTTCTCAAATTATTTTGGGTAGAAATCTCATCGAGTGACCAATGCAACAAACTTTATAATAGTAAGTGGATTGATAAACGCACATTGAAGTGGTCAAATGCGTTATTTGTCCTTCCAGTTGTTACTGAACAAGGGATGGGTAGAGAACAGCAAACTTAAGGTCGCCGCAAAGAACGTTCATTTTAACTGAACTAGAAACCTTTCTCTTAAGAATGTCTGCAGCTTTGCCACCGACGGCTTCGATATTCGTGTAAAGTATTTTCTTTTCTGATATTTTGCAATTTCAGTCTTCATGTTCTTATCGAAAAAAATTAAGTGGAAACTCTGTCTATTAATGGAGACCCAGTTGTGGAAGCCTGATAATTCATCATTCCGACATTGTTTTCTGTAAATAGACCAACTTAGAGATCCATCAGATTTCATTTGTTCTAAACTCAACCAGTACAAAAGAAAAAAATTCCTCAAACAGGATTACTACTCTTCTCTCCCTCCTTAATGACTTCCTACCTTGAACTGTCGTATTTTCATTTTCGAATACAATTCATCAGTTTCTGAAAAAAATTACATCTTAACATAAAACATCAGCTTTTTCAACATTTAACAGTGTTTAGTTAAAATTTAAAATAACGTTTTAACAATTTTATTGTCTTCGGACTTAAATGCAGTAGCAAACGTCATACTGGGAGATTTGTTACGTTTATTGTTAATACAAAAGTTGAATTGATAGGTATGATTGTTTTCACGATAACATTTCTAATCAAATATGATTTGATACTTACTAATTAATGACTGATTCCAAATGAATCACTCAACATTTAGACAAAAAGTAGGGATTAGTAAAGTTAACTTAATTGAGAGTCAAATATACTGGCATAAAAGGTATTGAATGTGAACTTAACTGTGTTACGAATCATGTGAAGTTGCAGACTTAAATCGCTGAGCTTCGTAATCTTGTTTAGTCTCAAGTGTAGAAAAAATAGCTTTAAATTCATTTCTTATTTATAGTGATTCTCATGATAAAAGTCAGTTTTATATATATCGAATGTATAAATATGACTTTATTATAGAACTGGTTTCAGTAAGACTCTCTTCCAATAAAATCATGGTATTTTAAAACGAATATCATTTTATTATTATTATTCAACATAATACAGAGAAGTTGTTTAGATGCATATATTTTTATTTTCACTATTCAATGATAAGAAAAGATATTTAACTTGATAGTCAATAAAGAAATCTAGAACACACCTTTCAATATACGTTAAGACCTATCAGCTTCATTGACTAATAACTGTAATGTTAATGAACTCTCAATGAAATACAGAAAGTTAGCTATTTTAATAAGACAAAGAATTAACAACAATATAATAATATTCAGTTTCACTTTTTGTTTCTAACACTAAATTTTTAAAAACGAGTAATACAATAATGTTAATTTTATATCACGAATCAATTTGAAGTTAAAGAACCATTAAACACCAGGAGGCACTAGGATAACTTCTTTGTTCTAGTGTAGGACTCTACACCCATAAGTAATTACGACTCGCCAGGGAATCGAACCCAAAAACTTTAGGTTTTGTGGAGAACTCTTAACTGGATAAGATTGTTCAAATCTATCGAGAATTCACTGAGTTAAAGATATCAACCCTTAGAAGGCGGTTCAGTGATCTCATGGTTATGTTCATGGCGAATCCTGAAGGTCCTGGGTTCAATTTCCCGGTGGGTCTTGGATGAAAACAACTGTTTAGTCTTTCCCAGTTTTCAACGGTTGTCTAAATCAAACTTATTTGTGATATGAAATTAAAATTCGGCAGTCTTCACTAAACCTAAAAATAAATAATGTTAAGATGATATAGTATACAAATACTTAAGCTATTACCTAGCATCAAGTCTCTGTAGACTTTTTCTAATTACCTATATAGTAACATGATATTTCTTATTATGGAAACTACTTGTGCTAAATAGATATCGAATAACGAGTTTATACGTTCATTTGTGTTTTCATTTCACCATAATAGATATTATGTTAGACGTTGAAATCTGTGAATACATATGTTTGTTTTAGTAGTTTATATTTGGAGTTTTACATACATTCCTACTGCAAAAATTTCTTAATATTTGCCAAACTGTAAACTATTTGTTATAATTTTAGTAATGGTTACCAACGCATACTTCATAGTTTCATCAAAATACTTTTTTTTTTACAAAAAAGGTGAATAAGTCGGCAAAACAGTTTCCCGTTGACAAGTTATGGCGATAAATTTTTCATCAAAATAAATAATGGACCAAGTTAGAAAGCTGTTCACAACATCAATATGAATAAATAAAGAAGAAATTACCATATATTGTAAACCATAAGTTGTGAAGTGTAATAATTAACTTAATAACCTGGATGTATATATGCATCTTGTGAGGAAAACTGTGGTATCTAATCTGCACTCGTAAATGTTAAACAGCCAGTAATAAAATAAAGGGACGACCGATAATCTATGTTTGGCTAGTTACATCTTGAATAACTTTACGTGTGAATCTAAAAAATAATAAATGCACTATATTCAGGTTGATAAACGTTTAATTCAGAGAGATTTTGCAGTAACACGACAAATATTTAAGTACAGAAATTGAATAAATCTGTCTAAAAGCAGAAATTCGTTCAAGTCCACAGTGGAGTGTTTAATTATTTACTCATAATCAGGATCATAAACACTAAAGCATTTAATATACCTCTATTATGCATCATAGAGGTACAAATATAGTAGTTGGAAAGTATATCACTTAAATAACGTAAAATACTATGATCCATGTAATCCGTCAGCTCCAATAGATATGTTTTATCATAAACCTTGTAAGTGAAAACCAGATAACGATACCAAACAGTTATTACAATATTCTCTTCACAGTATCTGCAACTTATAACATATCCTATTGTTTAATATTAGTTGGAAATATTCACATTCTAATCATATGTCAAAGTCAAACTTAATGACTTAGCAGAAACATAATTAGCAACAGCTTATTTATTACAACAGAATAAATCTGTAACTTTAAGTTGTTGGTTTAAATCATTCTGAGAAGCAACTTTTTCCTTTAAGAAAATGTATAGACAGTTACTCACAGGGAATACTTTGGATGTTACTAGTATGGAAATCCCAGATACATATTTTATAATATTTAAAACTTTCCGGTCAAACGTATTTGAAATCGTGATGCTCACAATGAAACTCGAACCCAGTAGGGAAAATTCATTATTCACCTAATCCAGGTAGCTACTAACGTGTTTCAGGGGTACGAAGGTACTACAAACCATTATTAATATATAACAACAAAAACTAATTAAATGTAGGTCCCGAATATCTACATCGCTTAATTACGAACCATTACTAACTGATGGTAAAATAGCTGCTGGCTATTAACCATAACAACACAGCCTATTCTAAGTATATTGATATTGCATAAGAATAATTATCCCTTGGTTAAAAGCCTTCTGTGACTGAAGATATTCAAAAGAATAAACTGAGTATGAAAGTTATTGCTAGTTGATCTTCGATGAATTTCAAAGAATCCTGATCATTTAGAGGGAACAGTAAATTATGTATATTACTCCAAGTAAAGACGGTAAATCAGTTGATATTGACTTAAACCCTGTCTTCTTAAATTATCCTCGATATGTTCTAAGCGCTCCAATACATCAGATTCAACCTGAATAAAAATTAGTGAAGAAGTAACCTTAAACTTGCCACATTCCAAGACAAAACCGATAAACAAAATACCTCAGCAACACAACGACATTAACACCAAATTACCAGAATTAGTACTTAATTTATGGTAGTAAGAAAAATTGGGGAACATATACAATATGGTACAGCGAGAAATCATTATTATGTAGAGAGAGAAGTTTAAAACATTTATAAGCTTACGAATAACGGGATGACAGAGAATAAATCAACCTAAGCTACTGTAATTGATTCTAAGGCATATCATCTAGTGTCTCTAACGATTGGTTATGACAATAAAGCAGACCCTTATCAAGTCTCTAGTCTACCGACAGGGACCCAAACTATCAGTCAGCGACTTCGTGGATTGGTACCACGTTTTGTTTTGGTCCGTTCCTACCGTTTTCCCATCCTACTTCAATATCAGCCAAAATTGTGCGTCGAGGTAGGCGGTGGTTGGACATACTTATTATATGTCCCAACCATCTTAGTCGATGAACATTAACAACCTCATTAATTGATCGACCATCTTTTCCCAATACTCTACATCTAACCTCATCATTACTTGACAAACGCTGAAAATGTTTCGACGATAACTATATCCAAATACTTAAGACTTATAAAAATTGTTTATTCTAAACGGCCACATTTCACATGCCTATAGTAAAAAGAATAGATTACTGTTCAGTATACTCGCCCATTATTTGATAGACGGATATCTCTCCAGCGTCAGAGTTGATGAAGACTGGTAAACATGTATTTTGTATCCGTATCGAGATCTCGTTGTACACAAACTCCCTAGGTGTGATAAAACCTCCTAGACAAGTGAAATGCTTTAAATGCTCAACTACTTCATTCTCTATCTTTGGTTCAGGAGTGACTAAGACCAGTTCTGAAGCAAACAATTCGCACATGTAGGATAAATTTATCCCGAATATGCTTGCATTGTCACATTATGTTACTAAAGGACTTTTCATTTTTCAGAGCCTTCATCAAGTACGAATACGTCATCTGCCAATTCTAAGTGAATCTCATGGTAGGCGGTCAGTACATGTAAATTCAGACGATGAGAATAATATTTCTAGAAGTAAATGTATTATAAAATGATACGAAATGGGATCAGTGAGCAACATTGATGGACGCCAATTTAGGTTATAACTTCAGAAGACACCTCGTTATATGCTCTGTCTCCACTAGTAGTGTTCGAGCAAAAGCCTTCACAATGTTTATGTACTTCTAAGATGCGCCTTCATCTACCCGATTTGTTTAATAAAATTACATCCTATTTTGTAAATTTTATTAAATCTGCTTACGTATTTATGTTTACTTTTTATCTTAACATGAAAGTCAGTGATTTCTGCAGTATTTAGTTTCTCAAATTATTAGCATAAGCTAGAATAATTGTATTATATTAGAAAAAGTTCACCTTCATCACCATAATGTATTTCTTTTATTTGCGTTTTGTTGTACCCTATGAAACATGAACATCCAGGGTTAACGTTTGTGTAAATTATTGGACATGTCCATCTGAGAGATCCCTTTGTCTTCAATAGCTCTTCACTTGGTGACAAATGTTTGTAGAAATTAGCTTTTAGTCGTGTTAATTTTATTATAGTTTAAATTTGCTAACCGATTTCATTTAGACAACTATTGTGAACCAGGAAGCCCTGAACAGTTGTCTTATCCCACTATGTGACTCAGTTTCTGTGCTCATCCACTACCCTATAAATAATCTAGTGTAGTCATTCAGTCTTCTGGTTAAACTCTTTTTCTTTTAACATGTATTAGTTTACATTACTGGAGAATTTCCTAATTTAACAAGATGAACTGTACTGGACATAGCTACTATTTATAAAAATGAATGATATATATTTGTAGTCAGTCGAAATTAAAATTTATAACGTTTCACGGCTCAGTGTAAGTCGCTTCCTCAAAGAATAAATAGATTACCAAATTGAATCAACATAAGGGTAAACAACACAATGAAACAAATGAAAATAATTTAGTGCAAGCAAAATACAAGTCTGATTGTGTCATGTCGAGTCATTTGGGTCAAGGTGATTTAAATTGAGACAAACTGTTATATGTTAGTGTTATGTCAATGGGTGTGAAAAATACGTGAAATGAGGATACAATTGTATGCGTGTTCACATGACTCAAATCTGATGTACTTTATTTAGGGTCGCTTGAATAGATAGTGCATGTTGGATGCATAGTTAAGCCTTCCTATATGTAAAGTGCAGTTGGGTTTAACAATATATGAAGGGCTTTATCTATCCATCTTACTTTATAAAACTTTTTTGGATGATTTGGATAATTTGAATATCGATTATATGGTTATGATAAATACCATGCATTGCTATTACTGATTTGATTCGTAGTATTTTCTAGTTCAACAGGATTATTAGGTCATTTAGTGTAGCTTTCATGTACTTTTGCATGAGTAATGATTCCTCGGGAAGACTCTCCAATATAGAAAACATCTCAATCAACACAATCTAATCAAATCAACAATAACAATACATTGTATCTATCACAGCCATATAATCGATATTAAAAATACCCAAATCATCCAAAAAAGTTTTATAAAGTAAGATGGATAGATAAAGCCCTTCATATATTGTTAAACCCAACTGCACTTTACATATAGGAAGGCTTAACTATGCATCCAACATGCACTATCTATTCAAGCGACCCTAAATAAAGTACATCAGATTTGAGTCATGTGAACACGCATACAATTGTATCCTCATTTCACGTATTTTTCACACCCATTGACATAACACTAACATATAACAGTTTGTCTCAATTTAAATCACCTTGACCCAAATGACTCGACATGACACAATCAGACTTGTATTTCGACTGTACTGAAATGCACTAGAAATATGACCAAGTAGTTTTTGTCGTATAACCAGAGCAATTTATAACGATCAAACTCACAGGTACCAATCAGAACAAATCAGAAAGCAGTGAAGGATGGAAGAAAAGTCATATTTTGATCGTAAGTAGCGTCAACGGGATAGAAAGGTCTAGGCTGGTTAACTAGAAAGAGTTACTTCCCACGTCGTGTCGTCTCGTGATCTGGTGGCAATGCGTGACCGAGCTCCTTCAAACAGTCGTGTCCGCTGAAACAAATCTTGTCGGCATCAATGTCGAGAGCCTGTACAACTATTTATTCAGGGGATTATATACCGCTAGACTACTAACTTATTTTGATTTATTTCAATGTGTTGTTTACCCTTATGTTGATTCACTTCGGTAATTTATGTATTCTCTGGGGATGCGACTTACACTGAGCCGTGAAACGTCATAAATTTTAATTTCCACTTACTGAAGTCCTACAGTTATATACCATTCCTTTTTACAAATAACCTATCGAATGAATCAATTTATTAGAAACTGCCAAGTGTAATCTTGGCAATTATATATAGCTTCTATTATTAGTATCGTCACTAACATCAGTTGATTCAGAGCACAGCACAATCATTATCCTTTGGCCATAACCTTTTTATCCCTACTGGCCAAGCATTCTCACTGGAATCGTTGTCTAATATAAATCAGTTCGTGATCAAAATCTGTATAATCTATCAACTCAGATGTCTCAATAACCACCATTTGCCATAAAATATTTATTTTACAATCTACACTACTTGTTAACTGTATAAGTATTACTACAATTCTAATAACACAAACTCTATCAACGTTCTCATTGAAGATATTATACAGAACAGCCGGACATTCATTTTGTTAACTTACACCAATAAATTGCCAACCTTTCTGAATTTTGTAGATAGGAGTATTCAAAAAACAGATTGAAATATAATGTTATACTAACTTGATGTACATTACTTTTTTTCAAACAAAGTTAATCACTAGTGAATATATATTGCAAGATGTATAGTTACTTAATGTATGCTAATAATTGCTAGAATGATTACGTAATTGATATGTTTCCTCTATTTATGAAGATTAGGTGCTCTATTAAACCTTTAATTGTCATTTTTTTATGATTACTTGCCTTTTTTTTAAATAAACTAAATTTTGGAATGTTATTATTTATTGTAGCAATAAATGTAAGTTGGAGTACAATAAAATAAATGATAGTTACCAAAGAATAATTACAATGATTAAATATATTGACAGAATTCATAATAGTAGCTATTATTATTATTGTTATAATAATGTGTTATGAATTAGTATGACAACACAATTTCTTTTAATGCATTCAATCGTCATTGTGTAATGATACACCCTATTCTTATAGATTGCAACCAGTAAAAGTTAATATATAATAAAGTTTGTCAAATGAACTAAATAAACAAAAGAAGAACAGTTAAGTTTGATACTATTGCTACTGGAATGATGTAATTACATAAAAGACACCTAATATTTTCCTGAAATGCAAAGAGTTTATGGATTTACGTTGTTTTGAATGGTTCTCATGACTAAGCAGCTTATTGTATATGATTGTGATATTTAAAGTAATTTCAACTATAAGTAGATACAGTAATATGTACATCGGTGTTACGAGTTTTACATTGTTCTGTACATGAAAACAGTCAGTATGATCCATAGTATTATGAAATGTTTATGCATATAATTCATTGAATACATTTAACAATTTAATGATAAATTTGTTTCCAACAAAGCGCATCTAACGAAAGAAAAACATCATAAAATTATTTTCAAATAAAATCTTCGCTAACATGTGATTTATTAGTGATTAAGTTACAAAAATGTTGATAGTATACGGCACTACTATCATAAACCTTCAATGTAATAAATGTTAACTAGAGTAGGATGTTTTGTTATTAGAAGAAAGCGACAATAGTCATAAATATTCATTTACTAATCAGTTAATTCATTTTATATAAACAAAAGTATTCTTTGAATATAAAAAACCCTACAATTTATGTTAAACGGTAAATAGGCAAGAGAGAATAAGTTTAACAAGACGTTTACTAATTATGTTACAAAATAAATTGGATGAGCTTATGTGAATTCACTTAAAATAAAATCCGTTAAAACAAATTGAAGTAAAATACGAATACAATTTAAAATTAAAAAAACAAGTCAAAATCTACGTATTTGCTGCATATTGATCAGTTCAGCTACAAAGATGAACATTTAGAATGATCCCCTTATAAATTTTCAACGACTAGGATCTAACTTAGGTGTGAATAAATAATGGAACAAGTGAAAAAAGCATATTCAGAAAAGACACATGGATGAAGTTATAATTAAATCATAATTGATTTTGTCCTATCAGTTACAAGTGATGTTTAGTGAGAGGTTTATTTAATAGAGCTAGAAGGCAGAAAAAAAACAGAAGAGTTAGAACAGATTAAATATAGGTACTCAGAAAGATTTATTATGAAGTGCAGAAGATAACTTACTGAATGTTTCAAGAGCTCAGCTATGGACGAAATTTTAGTATTTCTAACCGAACCAATTCATGAAATAAGTACAACCCCAGCCCACATCAGTGGGTAACAGCTTCAAAAGCAACATGGTTGAATTCCACTGGTCGCGTCATTCCGAAAATCTCAGGGAACTACCTTCTGGAGCTAGTTACTAGTGAGCTGATAATAACTGTAATTAGGTGTTGTTGCGATCGCTATACTTTAAATTGATTACAAGAATCTGTCTAATTTAAACAATCAATACCAAGCAAAAAGCGCCTGAACAGGTCAAAGGAACTCATCAGAAGAAAAAACTTGTTTCAATTCGTTCTACTCTCTTTAGTAACATTCACAAAATAGTTAAAGCGGGATTACAAAGAGGTTTCTCAGCATCTCACATGTTCCCTGTTTGTGGTGCCAAGCATTAATCCAACCAGTAGAAAGTGCGACTCTTCAGGCGTTCGCATCTACAATCTTACTTGGAAACCAAGTTCAGGACCTACAGGTTTTGAGGTATGCGCTTAATTATGAGACCACTGAGCTGCCTTCGAAATGTTGGTATTTCTATGTCAATCCATTATATATTATTTAGACCTTATTCATTGCCACCTAACACCCGGCATGCTTGCAATTTGAAGCCATTTGAAGCTAGATGACGTAAAATATAACGAATTCACACTAATCTGCAGATTTTAATGCTCTTGCTTGCTTAACGAAACAATATTGTGATTTGATTGAAACCTGTTTGTATTTGAAAGCCATTTCAAACACCGATATTGCATCAAATGCATATCAGACATTATATCCGTTCTTCATAAAATTTTATATTAGACTAGGGAAGTTACATCTTCATTGCCAAAATTTATACTTTACCAGAATTCGTAAAATATATACCAGACTGCGTTGAAGTAAAAATTAACTAAACCTGATAAGGATTGTGCAGACATCTTAGAAAATCAGCTTCTGACAACAATCATTAAGCTATATTTATTCGGTGTAAGGTGATAACATTACATAGCTAACCAAAGCAAAATAGGGAATACAGGGGTTCCCCAACTAGATATATATTATAAAATGTTTATTAAAATGTACGTCATTAGGTTTAATAGTTTATTATATGAATTCAATAAACTTAGTTTTAATTAAATAATAACCTACAAAGTACATAATGATGACAAGCGCAAGATAGTTAATAGCTTTAAAGGAATGATATTATACCACGTTATGAAGTTTATATAAGGAGAAAGGATTAGGACCTGTGATGACAAAGCCTACATTCTTTAAGAAATACATTCTAATTAAGATATTCATTCAGTAGGCTTTTGTTTTGTACTGATTGAATGAGTGCATATTCCTACTGTACGGTTTTAATAAATTGGTGACTGGTTAAATGTGTCTGTACACACATCTTGGCTGTTGTTCAAATAACTATTATCCTTGTCTTCGAATTTCGAAGTCACTGAACTGAATGACATTAGATTTAATAAAGCTTTTTTAAGATGTCATATGAAAAGTTAAAATTTTCGATTAAACGAAGAGTTAATTCGTTCTTCAGTTGAGTAATATTTCATAGTTGATTCCTGTATACATATTTTTCACCGTTCTAGGTAATTTTGCTTTCTTGAGCTCATGTTAACTTTCTGTTAATCATAGTTGGTATCTGTCTTGTTAGTGTACTCAAAAGAAAATCAAAATAACATACCTCGTATAAAATTTATGCCTGGCATATCGATTAGACACTAACATCATTATAAATAAAGTTACCAACCTCGTGAACGCTGTGTTACTTAACACTACAACAGTGGCAACAAATTATCTACTTCACTTTTCTTTACAATGTAAATGCATAGTACGTATCTATACAAACAGGTAATTTGATACTGAATTGTGGACATATACCAAATAGATAATTTATTAGTAGTACGTGTTAATAAGTAGTCCAGTTAATTTTGAATACTAACACTAGTTTGTTTGGTATTCTAGATCAAGAACAAACTTTGCAACAGTTCCAGAGAATTTATTCCGAGTTATGTGTGAGTGTGAATAAATGATATACATACTTAATCTCAAACTAGTGATGTCGTAATTCAGCACCATTGTTTGTTCAAAACACTTACTTCCTAGTTACTAGACATTAGTAATTTAATGCATGTAATCACTGATTTAGTTATTCATGTCTGAATTTATTAGTTTATTATACTTGTATGTTGATGTACACACATTAATAATTACCATAATACAGAAGTATATGATTTAATTTCATTCATAAAAACAATTACAACCAAATGTGAACTTGTACTTAAGTGAAGCTCTCTTTTTTTGTCCTAAAAAATTTGTATTATCCTATTTGCTATACTGACTTTTCTATCTAACTATCGTGTTCCCTACTTGTTACATTAGTAAATGTTATATTGAAGCACATTCTCATATGAAATAATATAATAAAAACATTACTACTAACAAGCGAAAAATTTACATTACTATAACAATTACTAACAAGCCATTTTATTCACTGAACATTACAAATTATAAACAGTCAGTTAAATAGATATTTGTTAATACGTTTGGCAAAGGTGATAGTACTTTACAAACCAAATATAGGCTTGAGGTAAGCAGTTACATAATCAATCAAATATGCTCAGAAGGTATCACTAAGGAAGAGATGAACACTAACCAGTAAAGATAATTTTTTTTTCGAAGTTATCATTTAAGAAAACATGAAGATTAAACAGATCTATCAAACGTACATTCAGTGATAGTAATTTAAACATCCCTTCTATAACTAACCCATTAATGACGCAACAAATTAAGGATAATATGCCAATGATGAGTTCACCAATGCATATTTATCAACTTAACTACAGTAGAACCAGTTACGTAACCAAAGGCTCTTGTCTATGTGAGCACGTGAACATGTTCCGGCATGGCTAAACAGTAGTGTAACGAAACCTATCATCAGGGTTACTCTTAGCCAGTGATTTGACTAAAGTCATAATATTAAGAATGATAAAACAATCTCAATTATATACTTACTTACTTACTTACACCTGTTACCCATCCCAGAGGATTATAGGTTGCTCACCATTATTCTTCACTGAGCTCTGTCCTGAGCAATCCTTTCTAGCTGTTGCCAGTTCCTGTTCATTCTTTTAATGTTTACTTCCAATTCTCGACGTAGTGTGTTCCTTGGCCTTCTTCTTTTCCGTTCCGCAACAAGATTCCAAGTTAATGCTTGTCTCGTGATGCAGTCAGATGATTTCCGCAATGTATGTCCTATCCATTTCCAACGTCGTTGCCTGATTTACTATTCGGTTGGAAGTTGGTTTGTTCTCTCCCATAGTAGGCTTTCCTGATGCTGTCTGGCCAACGGACATTCAGTTTTTTGCAAAGACAGTTGTTTATAAATACCTGTACCCTACTGAGGTTGTTTAAAGTAGTTCTCCAAGTTCCAGCGCCATACAGAAGAACTGTCTTGACGTTCGAATTGAAGAGTCTGACTTTGAGTTTGGTTGACAGTTTTATACAAAGGCTTTATATTACACTTACTCTATATTTCAGAATTAATAATTCAAAACCTGGACTTTTGTGAATTAAAGAAATATACTCCCCCCCCCACCACTTTGCTTACTTTGGCCTATGATAGGACAACATCACGTTATACCTAATTAATCTTTACCCTCACCCCACTACAGGCCTCATTATAATCCCTCACTTTTCCCTTACCCCTAATTGCTTTTCCTCATCCATCCTAATTCATTTCAATTAATGTTGACAGCTTTCTTTACCATCATTTTCATACGATTTTACCCTACTGACTAGTTATTTTCACCTTTCAACATTTTTTTAGCCTCCTCATATTACATTACTCACTTACTTGTCATTGCTGCACAATCTTTGTTGTGCAATAACTTCTTTTAGTATTTAATGATATGTAGTTTACTAATTCCAATACACATCTTACACATAGTCAGTCACATTGCTTACATACACTGTCATATTATCTTTCCTAAAATGAACATATTTATTCTCCGGAGTTAGTATCGGCTTATTTCATTACTGGAAGACTTGATAAAGATTCCGTGAATGTGGATGGACTTCCTAAGTTTCTGCGAATTTCTGTCAAGCTGGCTTCTGTGAATTTCATAATTACGTTTTGAAAAGTCATATTAACAAACAAAATTATCCTAGACCATTTGGGAAATTATTTTGTCGTAGCCGATTTCTGTTCAAATAGTCGTTCTCTGAAAAGTCTTATATTGTCATATCCACAAACTTAAACTATGTCTTTCAGAAATCGGATGAAATGTGTTATTAAGAGCACATGCTGTATATGAACTGGCAGAAAACAAACTGAAAGGACATAGAGAATACTCTGAAAACTAGAACAAGAAGCTGATTACAAGATTGGAACCGATGAAAGTATACATGCATCCACATTCTAATATCTCTTTATCGATTGTTCAAATGTATGCAATATCATTAGGTATTAAATTATGTAACACCCAAACCTAGTTTTCATGATTAATTCATCAGACTAACAATTTCATCCCTGTATTCGATGAGCATTTAAAACAGTTTTAAGAAACTTTTATAAATTGCTGTAGTTGATACACAAATTTGTAATCAGATGACCAATTTTGATAAAATGTAAGCTTTACACTTTTGGGTTTTTTTAGGAAACAAAGATATAATCGTGAGCAGTCTAGAAAAATGGTTTGCATTATTTTCATGTATTCCGAGGACTACAGTATTAATTTATCCACCGAAGTAGCAAATCTTGATATCATTTTTAAAGAAACATCTAAAAAATATAACCGTGTTAACCAAAGAGAAATTGACGAAAATTGATTATTAACGGTGACTTCTTCAGTTATCTGAAACCGTCTAGTTCTAAGACGATATAACTTTCGAAAAGTTCATAAAAAGAATGTACACCTGCACTATATACTGCATATGAACAATAATAAGTACAGTAAGACTGGTAAATGAATAGATGAAAATTGGTAGCCAGTTAAAAATCACCTAAACAGATATTATGCGCTGATTAATACCGATTCTACTACGAGGATCATTGTAACTGGCCATAGAAATGTATCATGAAGTGTAGCTTGACTCTTAAAGAATATGCCGTTCATTAAAGCTGTACGCACTTCAGGTGACGATACTGTTGGAGAAAACTATAAGAAAACTCTCGCGGATGATTATCTAGAAGAACTAATTTAACGAATAATTTTTACAGATTCCAAATTTACTAGTGAGTTTCATCGGCAAGCCGACCAAGTCGCTGTGGATCTGCTACTTTGCATTTTTTATAAGGCTGTTCAAGGGAAAAATATAAGAATACATTGCTTCAATTTACACTCGACAACCAATGTTCATTCACGAGATATATAGATTGTGTTAAATACCTATTACGAAAAGTTTATATCAGCTTCATTTTGAAAGAGTTCAACAGTTATCATCAATCAACTAATTTCATAATGGAATCAAAAGCAAACTCAGAAAATGATCTTAGTAAAGTTATGATAAAAGTAGGACATAGATACATGCATTATTCATGAATGCCAAAGGTTAAGAACTTCCATAACAAAAAGTTTGGATAGTCAAATTTCACATTTCCTACGAAAGGCTTTTATCCTGCAAAGCGTGTACTGTTCATTCCACCATACCTAATACTCCTAATAGTGTTAAGAATAAACTTCCTATTGGGGAGACATAACTATCTACTTATAAAGTTCACCTACTCTTGTAATGCAGGTTACATTGTCGAAACAAAGCAAATGCTTTCTAAATACATTCCAGTGCATTACGTGATATTTAAATCAAAAAGATTTCGCAAACCATGAACAGCTCAACGCAGAAACATTTCATCAATTCCTATTATACTGTCGTATCACAATTATCTTTCAATATCATCCACATAGTTAAAAATGGACCCAAATGGAGAGCGGTTATACAAATTTATGCACCGCAAAACACTTTCGAGGTTCTGTTATTCAAATTTCAAAAATTGCACATGCACGTCTCATTTTACCATCACACTACAGCCTTTTCTGATTTATTTACTCATTTTTATTTCATATTAATTATTCAGTTTTTATAAACCTTTTTTAATTTTCCATAACTACTAATCAATGATTATTTTATCCAGCACATGTTTCATGTTGTCCAAACACACAAGCGTTTCAACCACTACAGTAACAGAAAAAGATTTAAATATCTACCAGATCCTTAGTGTCCCTAAGTTTGTTGGTATATTTTGCTACTATGCATCAGTCGTCACAAGAGCTAGACTAAAGGGTACCTATTGAACAACTCCAGAAATAGGGTATATATTTACTATGTCGTGGTGAATCTGAAGTGGTGCTTCATACAGTGAAATTATTCCGAAGTCACAGATAACTAGATAGTATGATGCCAGTTAAAATGCTACAGAAAAATCATCTACTTTTAAAATTCTTAATCAGTATAAGTTTTGTTAGGACTTTTGTAACTTTGACATGACCCATTTTATCTTCATATATTTTAGTAGCTTTGCATGTTGACATATAGTATGATTTTTACACTCAAACTAAGTACTTTTATTTTCAAGCCGATTGTTTGTTATACTGTAAACAAAACAAAAAGTAAGCCACTTTGTTGTATGGCATTGTGTTAGTACTTTTCTGTTGTTATTTTTTCTAGACTAAATTAATCATTGTTCTTCTATAATTTAATGTATGACAAAAGTGAACTTATGAAATATCATAAAAACATACTAAAGTGCATACGCGAATTGATTACAATTCCAATCATTAGAAGTAAATTTCAGAATTAACATTTTGTATTATTTGGGACTCTTACTTTGAGTGTGATAATGTATCACTATTGACATTTACACTGAAACATATACTAAATACTCAGTGATTCGAATACTACAGTGTAACTCTCCATAGTTTTCACTTTCAGGATAACGACAAAGTTATAAAATCAAGCAATTTTGAACTATCCGTTCAATAGACTTGTATTTCAACCAGGAAACTGATCAGCATAAACCTGAATATCGACTACGAGGAAAATAATAAACCTTACGATCAGTAATAAGTACTAGTCGTATTAGCTACAGTAACATAAACAGTTAACTAATCTAAATAGGATTTCACAGTTGGCAATTGTTGAAAACATATTTATATGTACATTTTCACATGTTCTCATAACGTGTATGAAAATGACTTATATTAACCTAAATATAATACACAAACAGATGGAAAACAGTATGTCACTAGAAAGCCTTAGAACACTTAAGCAGCATTTACCTAAAAAATTCAGTAAATTCGTCACCGAAGATTGAGCAAATCACATTAGGTAACTTATGTAATAGAGTAGTACAACTAATAGCATGTTTTTCTCACAACGGATATTTATGTTGGTTAACCAATTCACAGTGTTCGTTGATCTCTCTGTAGTTTTTCTTGAAACACTTTACTTTTAGTGATTTTTTTAAGTTTTTAAGGCACCAAAATGTATCTAATACAGATTTCAGTTAAAAGAGAACTACGAATCAAATAACATGAATATTCATCTTAGGTCTGTGCCATTCGTTCGGCACTTATTTTTAAATCGTAGTATACTGAAAAGTTTTCATATCTAGATTAGTTTCTTCCAGTCATTCATATAGTCAGTGTTTTACTTTTGTATATGAGCTATATATTTCAACTTAATTAAATCTCTTAGATATATATATACTTACCGAAACTCCTTTTCTTGATTTACTTTAGTCATACTTTGATATCATTAACTAATAGATCAGTGTATTTAATTAAAATTAACCCTGATTTATGGAAGAATATAAAGTATAGTATTTCTCCTACTTACATGTCAATCAGGCAATAGTTAGTGACTGAAGTACAACATTAATTTAGTTGGCAATTGAGACCAATGAAACAGTGAGTTGATCTATTCATGTGTTCAAGCATTTTATTTAACACTACTAAAAGTATACAAGCTATTTTACACATGCAAATTAGTTAGCATTATCTGTGTTACCATAGTGATGTTATAGGTTATATAAATAATACTTCATTTAAATTCTAAGTAGACAGGTAGAAAAAAAATGCTTAGTAGTGTATTATCAAACTTTTTCTCAAGCTCTTTTCATCATTATTATATTAGCATTTTTAGTCATAAAATGCCTAACAATTACATTAAAGCATTTATCATACTGCTTAACTTATTTATTATTCTTGTAAATGTTAACGGATTTTCTATGAAATTACGAAATTGGGATGATGTTTACGGTTACAATGCAATATGGAATGCACCAGTAAATAAAGAACTATTCATTGAACAAACGAATTATAATAAATAGTACATCTGAACACAATCAAGATGAAAAGAAAAAATTAAAATTGAAAAATAAAGGTTTTGCTGAGAATTTAATGCTAATCGATGGTGCATCAAAAAATGAAGGTACTGTATTAGTGAATCGACATGGTAAATGGGGTACAATATGTGATGATAATTGGACATTAAAAGAGGCTAATGTTATATGTCGAATGCTTGGATATCCATATGCTTTACAGGCTACAACAAGAGATTATTTTTTCTCCAATAGTGAATGTAAGTTCATATAAGATTTATTTTATTAATATTTGTTGAAATAAATGTTATTTAAAAATTTCTTTTATAACAAAATTTTTTTTATTATTTGTTAATACATCAAGTTGAAATGTTTACAGAAAGTAAAACTGCATATGTAGGTTGTAAGCCAATTGGTATGTCACTCAACTCAATTAGTCTAGATTACATTGTAGTCAACATGTGAACAAATGAAATTTCGATAGATTTGTGTCATGAAAACATCTATGGTTTAATAGTGTTCAGTCATTAATTGGGAGACTAACTGTTTAAACTGAAAATAGGTTTTCTTTAAACGATGGTCATCACCACCAGAACATTTTGGTGACTTCATTACTTATAGATGATCTTTATGCATTTAAAATATTAAGCAAAGACTGATAGTAAATAATTATTGCACTTTCACTTACACTTATCACTGATAGTTGACAAGAAAACATTAATAGAAACAGCTGAAGATACTTTCTTGTGTAGTATATCTAGGTGAATTAGTCTTGTATACAAGTATTATTAGTGGAAAGTAGCAGAAGCTTCACTGGAAAAGAATGATGATTGATAAAAAACATTTTATTTATAATTTATATGATCAAATATGAATTAAATAAAACCTATATTTCGGTTATAGAATAAAAACCGTATACATTTGTCAAGATAAAACACAGAAATTGTCTGCTATATCTAATGTTAAGATAGTTACATTAGGTAAAATGGAAAATTTTCCTTCATATGCTTTCTAAATAAATCAACTTAAGATATTAGTAAGATAGATAGGAAAAAACTTGAAGAGTAGTTTAATTACTTTATTGTACTTTATTATTTTGTTACCTTAAGATTAAAACATTTATTGGTACAAAGTAGAAAAGCTTTTGTACAAATAAAGCTAAAACATAGTGAATAAAGTGTACTGGTGTTATGACGTCAAAAAGGTATTATGATGATGGGAAGGTATGAACCTTGTGCGCACAAAGTTCCAGTGATAAACGCTGATGAGAGTGCCTAGTCAGTCCCTGTATGTCTGCGCGATGCCCACTTAGTCCCAAGCTGGAGTAAGAAAAAAACAAGACTTATCAACAACAGGATAGAATCATATTATATTTCAATTATTAAATTGTCTATTATTGTAACAATATGTAATAATTAATTTCTTTGAATGGAAGGGATTTATTTAGTTGTGTCTAGTCGCTTCTGCTTATTATTGTTAAATTACTTTAAAGTAGATTTGCTTCATTTTACGAAATTAGTACAATTTATAGACAACACTATGATGATAACATGACTTTAGTACAAATAGTCTTAACTAATCTAGTGTTTAGGTTATAGTTTGAAAAGATTTAGGATATGTTGTTATCCAGATAGTTTATTTCACTAAAGCTTGATATTAATTACATCAGTTTATTCCGAATAAATGAACTTTAGTAGTCAATGAGTATATTATTGATGAGTAGGATATTTGACTACATGTTTAAAAAAGGATTTTATATACAACTTGATTCAGTTCTCAAATCAAATTGCTAGTTATTTATTTTAAAGATAAAATAATTCTCATACATTTACTGAATCTCAATGTCATCTAAATTACTACAACCTATAGTATGTTAGAATATCAAGTAATTTTTGCTACAAACCAATATCAATTAAAAATTATTAAAGGGATCATGAAACATTATCTAGCTAAATATTCTTTTGCATACTTAGTAGATCAAAATATGATTTCTTAAACTACGTTACAGCGGATTCGTTGTAAAACATACATATACCTGTTGAAGATTATTAAACTAATGGTTCTTGAAATTATATAATTTCTTGATCAAATCTACTTTTGAGTTCGAATGTTCTCCACAAATCACTAGGTTAAAATAATTCTTCTTTTTAAAGAAAGACTTGAATACCACAAGAAAGAATGAATCTTGAAGAAGCATTGCATTCTAACATTAGATAATCCGCAGAAGTTGATTATACGCGTATTAAAACTGTTTACAGTTCCACTGTCACTTGGTTTACCAATTCTAAATCGTTTATGATATCTACCATTCTTAAATAATCTAAACTACATAGTTTCTGAAATAGATGCTCTACAAATCCTTTAATAGTAGAAAAAAAAACATGCTATAATCTTGTAATTACTACACTTTATACACGTTAATACAATTATCTCTCACACTGGTAACTAATATTGACCACTAACTACATACAAATTAATTAATTCCTTAATTTTTTTGTTCTGTGTTCCAGTCACACTTTGGCTCACTTTACAAAGGTTGAAACGTACGAATCGATAAATGAAGTATATATATATATACTATGTTTGTTAGCAGTCGTGTTTTTCATTACATTTTCTTCCCTGTTTAAAGATTACTTCACTCTCACACCAATAAATGATGGTTGACTTTGAGAATAATTATTGTCTAACTGTTTCATATCTTAAAGATTGTTCTTTGTTAAGTCAATGATAATGGTATAAGTTCATCCATAAATCCCAGTATATTATCAGATTAATTTTATAGTTAGAATTAAATTGAGAATAGTTCAATAGCTATGTATTTTTATTAATTATTCAAATATTTCATGAGATCATCAAAACTGACAACAAAGCTCAAATTGTTTTTGTATTCATTGTTAAGAGAAAGAAGTGTGTGATTATTCATAAAAGTGTGAATTAAATAACGACATGAACTTACTGAGAAACACTCTCTGACAGTTTATAAACATCTTTAAGTGTTAATTACATCATGAAACTCTGTTCTTGTTTTTAATTAAATTTTGAAAAGTTTAATACAACCATAACCGTTGTGTTATGATAATTTACGGACACCTAGTAACAATTTCAGCTAATACTGAATAATAAGAATATGAAAATATCTATCATAGAAACTCAGTAGGTAACTTAAGTTTAATTATGTAATATACAAAGCACGAATACATCCAGGAATCTGAACTCTGAGTCATGGTGCTAAAATCATTACATAAACTGGGTTCATTTATTTGTGATGTTGTGGGTGAACTTAACCATAGAGAACTTAAGTTAGACGAAACGACAATCTAGTGACCATTTATTTTCAAAAGTTTACAAGTTTGTTTCAGTAGGTAGAGAAAATATTGTTGTTTCAAGTAAACTAAAATGACAAAAAATGACAGAAATTAGAGCATTTATGCATTATCTGAAAAATAATTATGTAAATACAAAAATGCTGTCACTGAATATACGGCGCTTAATTTGTTTACCCTCAAAGTTAATAAATATTAGCTGCGAATGTCAGTAGTAATGATCACTTCGAATGAATTCGGCTTGGTCTTCACCTTTTTCTCTGACCACCATTTCTAAAAATATATTTCAACACATAATATCATTTTCTTTGTTAGACGATTATTTACTGGATGATGTATACTGTAAAGGAAGTGAATCCTATTTAAATGAATGTGTGTATTGGACAGAACATGATTGTTTGAAACGAGAAGAAGCTGGAGTTATTTGTCTTAATCCTGAACCAATTAAATGGCAGTATAGTGTTAAAAACCCTCAAATTGAAAAGTTATCTGCGGCTGAAACTAAAAGGATGAAACAAGTAAGCAGAAATTTAACTATCAATTTTCGACTTATAATAACTGAAAACAATTAGCATTTGGGTTCGGATTATTGCATTTTATGAATTCATTGACACTTTTCATTGGTCTCAACTCATATTATTGATCTGACTTTACTTAAAAATAACTCACAGTACGCAAGTATGAGAAAGAAAAAGGGAAAAATTTATAGAATGAGTACTTTGATTTCGAATGGATTTTGAGCATAGTAAATCGCTATCTCACAGTCAGTATCCTTTGTGTAGCGCTTGAAGAAATATTAAGATGACCGAATGAAATAAAATAAATTTAAACCGATTTATCACGTCACGTCATGTTATCTCGTCACAAGGCTGAACAATGATAATATACGACTATATCATTAATAGATTCATTTTATTTAATTTTTCTCTAGGTCCAAGTTTATGTGTATTCTAATTACTTTTGCTTAACAAAAGAATACTAGATCAATGATTTAGTCTGAATATATTTTAAAACTACCTATTGAATATAACATTTCAATAAACCTGGGAGTTTTAATCTCTTCGACACCCATAAACGCATAATGAGAACATTATGTGCAATTATTTTCTTCCATAAGTAGCACATACTAGTTTGTTCACAGCAAATGAAATGATAGAAAGTTTTGCTTCCCGAATTGTTAGTTACCAAACAAACTTAGATTCTGTTGAAAATCCTATACCGACGAATAACTTTCAGAATTATAGTTCTAGGTAGACGTATTGGATGAGATAACTAAACTAAACAAAATTGCAAGCTGATATGCAAATAAAAAATGTACTGTTATTCATTAAAAAAAAAGGGGGATGTGTGGCAAATCAAACAAATTTTACAGCGTTAGAAATTCAATTCCTGCTGATGACATGATGCACCTACAATTAATAAATTTACCGCTGTTGACATTAATTTACGATACATCGGTTACCATGCATCATCTATTTATATTAACAAAAAAAATGATAATCTAATTTCAAACAAAACATTTTATTTCTGAAGTAAAATTATGCTGTTAATTGTTGCACTCTGTCACATGTTTTTCCCAATACTAATAATAAAATCGGTATTGTTGAAAGGAGTGATAATTTATGCATGCTAAATAATTAATGTATTAACAAATTAGTGAAAAAGTTTTGATCGCATAGGAAATTTTTTAATTACTTCAACAAACTACTAATCGACGATTTAAAACCATCAGTAGTAATATCCTTAAAATATAAAAATTAGTGTAAATTAGGAGCCTTTGTAAAATACTGATAATATATTATTTCATCATTGTCTAAAATCAATTAAGGATTAAGTAGAAATGGGATAGAAAGTAAAAGGTAATATTAGAAAAATATTAGCGCGTATTCTTAAAAAGCTCCAGTTAGTACATATGCTTCAACTCTGACGGAGTCATTACCAAGATAACTGAGTTTTGAACCAAACATTTTATCACCTGAAATAATTAGTCATTGATGTACAACGTACAGTCTGTCACATATGCCCACAGGTTCAGGTTTCTGATACCACAATAGCATAGAGAAACCAAATTTGAAAGAGTATCACGACAATGGAATACAACAAGGATAATAAAGTAAGGGTTTAATGAAACAAATATGGAACTTATGGTCTAGAAAAACATGAACATTCAATACATGGTAATCGATCCTATGCTATGTCACCCAATGTTTCTAGCCACACATCGCGATTATCACACCAACTCCAGCCAATTAATCTGTATCTGCCAACATCGCTTGGGCTAACATGCAAAGACTTCATGTACTAATCCCATATTTTGGTATGGGTGTCCCTACCTATCTCACATCCAACTCCAACGTAAAGTACCATCATGCAACAAGTTAGGGGGTGGTTAGGCACATGCAGTACACGTCCTAACCACCTCGGTCGATAAAACTTCACAGCATCATTCCCTGAGTTGACATTTTTTGTAGTACTCTGTATCTAACATTGCTTACCCTCGTATTCCATAGTGCATCGGAGATACTTCGAAGATTTCCATGACCGAAGATCTGAAGACAGGACTATACCGTTAAGTATTTTAAGTCGACATGCTAGCCTCCTGGTAGAAGGTTAACTTTTTAAGTTTTAGATAAAATAACTAATCAAATTCAAACGAATTTATCCTAACCTTTAATACAATGTATACTACTGAACTATGTACTTACTTTACATTTATTTCCCATTTATTTCAATTTGCGATATTTAATCACCAAGATTTTACCCAGTAATTTATCTCGTTTATAAACCATCCAATTGGTTGTATTAACTCATATTTAGCAACTGTCATGTATATGATGTCGTATTTGAGGAAGTTAGCCGCTGAAATATCGTTGTTGTGTAAATTGCATTCATAGTACTCATGGTATATAAAGTCGTGCTGGATATTTATGTATTTTCGAGTGCTCAAATCGGTAGGAATGAAGTGAATGTAAATAAGGTGGACACAACGGCCTCCGCATATTGTTTTTTTTTTTTGAAAAACAAAAACTGAAACAAGAATGAAACAACAGAAAACCTTGAAGAATATTAAGTATTTTGAATATTAGTGGAACAGCTTTTGCAATTCATTTATGAACGGCATCTGACTCCAAACACATCAAACAAATAAATGTTCATTATCGAGTATGCACAAAATAACTCAAACTAAAGCATTCATATTTCCTAAAAGTCAGGTATAAAATGCTACTTTACACAATTTTTTAAAATAACAAATCATTAGAACTACTTTTAACGTTCAGTTAACTCACATTTACTTTTTGTTGCTCCAATATAAATCGTGATAATGACTGCTCACCCTCCAATAAACATTTAATCGACAAACAAAGTTAGGTTTAGAAAAAATCAAAGCAAAAGACCGAACTACCGCCTCTATTAATAAACTTAAATTTTAATTTCCAAAATAATCGACATATATTTTAGCCATAGCAGGTCAAATTTTCAATACATGCCAAGTATATTAGGATTCTCCAGAGGTAACTGTTGTGTAAAATGTACTGATACTGGACTGAACGTGACCGAGTTATAACTACCCACAAATCTGACTGGTTGACTCAACGGCCCCTAATGAACGGATGTAAAAAGATAGAATAACTTCGCAGCAAATATAAGAGGTCTGTCTTAACAAATAACACACCAAAAATAGGGTCAAAGTTCATTTAAATTACTAATGATCGTTAAATATAATGAGTTAAGTGCCATTATATACTTCACATAGAATTTACTCATCAAGATTATGGATGTATCGCGTTTAGCCAAATGTTGTAAACAAACGTAAAGACAGTTGTGAACCATTACTTCACATATTCTAAAATTCTTGAAATTGATACAAAACATTTGTGAGATCATTAAAAATTATTATATTTAAAGATAGCATTTATCGACATGCACATTTTGACACCTCGTCTTGAGCAGGATAAACAATACCTTTATTGTCTATTAAATGTTTCAAAAAACATTTACTTAAAATTTGTGAACATATTAGTCTATTCAGAATGTCTGGAATCGAAGCATGCACTTCTAAATTACAAAACCGTACTTTGGATGAAAAATTTAGTCATTGAATTCTACACGCAAAACTTTTATAATTGACAATAATTGTAACTGAGATAACAACAAATAACTTGAATCAAATTTATATTCGTTTACTACCAAACGTTTGATTTTAGCAAATATTTTGGTCTGTGGTGGAAAAGTATGACAACAGTGGTCTTTATATAATCAAGGTTAGAGTACCACAAGGAAGAAATCGGCGAATGTTGATTGGAGCTGTTTGCATTGACCAGTTTCGAGGCGCTGAAGCGAATGTAGCATGTCAAAGCACAAATTATCCATTTGCTTCATCATATTATCCAGTAAGTCAATTACCCCGATTAAATTCTTGGCTTATTTCTATTTGAGAAATAAATTTTAAGTGTTTAACAAACCATTTAATTGACTTTGTAAATACTTAGCTAATGAATAGCCGTTGACCTAATCTCTACATGAACTAGTGAAGTGCCTGGATTTTATATGATGTTCTTAATTTTAATCAAGTCTTGATATTTGACTAGTCATAAAGTAAATTTCGGAGCTATTTTAATGGAGTTGAATGACCTCTGATGATAATGAGATAATTAAAGGTCAGTGCGGTGGATACTACATTACTAAGTGATTGATACCAAATGTTATTTGATTAAATATAATCATGAAGTTTGTAACCTAGTAAACAAGTGGTTAATCTATTCATTTTACAGAAAAACCAATTTAACGTTCGTTAATATTTATAAAAATCTGTATTCTTCTGATGTTAATACATAGGATTAGATTAAATCAAACTCTTCTGGATAGCAGGTTCCTTATATAAACCTAGATAATTTACAAGTTATCTGTTTTATACCGTGGACTATCGAGTCTTCATAGCCACTAGCTCGTTCAAACTTGTGATATTAGTCATTAATCGATAACATGTAAAAGAAAACTAACTGGCCTGTCAAGAATACTGTCAAATATTCAGTTAATAGATCATGTAACCCAGTGGCTAGCAAATGAAATTCATGCCAACGATCGAATCTATTATATTTGTGGGTTAAAGTGTACAAACTTTTTAAATACTAAAATATTAATAGACTAATTAAGATTTTATAGTTCAAGTATATTATAGTAAACGTAATTAATCTACAATTCTGCCCAAAGTGTTCCAGTAGTACACATTTTTTTGCATATAAACTACAAACTAAACAGACTTTCGGAAAGATAATTTTCAAAAGGTAATTATATTTGTTAAAATATGTTTTTACTATACGCTTTAATGTTCCCTGTTTGTAAATTGAAACATAGTGTTCAATGAAACAGAAGTTGAATAAAGTTTATTTTTTTGCTTTCTATGTAATACTTGTCCTTTTTTCAAATTCCCATCTTCTTTACAACTTTTCTACATGAGAGATAATTGCAGATTTTTTTTGATAATTTCTTTTCTCTAAACGGCAGGTTAGTTTTATACTTTAGATTAGACTATATGCGTTGATTGGAAATTCAGTGAACAAAATTAGGTAACTTGGTAGTAATAAAACAACTTAAAGCATCCAATGCAATTGAAACAATATACTGATACCGAAAATAGATACTGGAATTTCACTTTATTATATAATCCCATTTATCATGATGCCCATATAAAATCAACTGTGAAAATGCAGTTCTATGGAACTTCAATTCCCCAAACAAGACTTTACTAAACTAATGTTGTCATTTTAATAAAATTGAAATTTTCACAGAATATCAGATTACGATTGTCAAAGGGGAAATGAATATTCAAAATTCTGTTAGCTTGACAATGGTAGTCATAATTTCGAAAAGAATTAACTAGTTCACTTAACGAGATTTTAATAATAACTTTGATAGTCTTCAATAGTTAGTTCAGGTGAACTAGACAATCATAATGACTTATGTACTTTTATTCTTGGACTTTTAATAAACATGTTACTATGTTTAATAATTCGTGTATTTCCCCATCTATGTGTGTGAGTATTTTCGTACTAATCTTCTTGTTTTCGTTAAGCTGAACTTTAAATTTGTCACTTCTTAATGGTTGTCTAATTCTTACTACATTGTAACTATCTGTATTTAGGACATTAGTATCCATAAATACACACACATTCGTGGTCAAATTCTTTATTACATTGGCTACTTGATTGCAGAGTCCCGAACAACAAGTGTTTGTGATTTCATTTTCGATAATGAAATACAATGTCACTACTACTACTACTACTACTACTACTACTACTACTACTACTACTACTACTACTACTACTACTACTACTACTACTACTACTACTACTACTACTACTACTATTTGTGAATTCCCACTGTGTCATTTCGCGATTACAATTCAAAATACTAGGTATAAACTTCTAAGTATCGAGTCCCAAATATTACTAATAAGAATATTATAATATCTCACAACTCTTCAATTTCTTCATCTTAGAATAACAATAAATTCATCATATTTCGTGGTAAATAAATTCAGAAAGTTTATTTTAACTAACATAAGTTCCGCAATCTAAAGTAATTGATAACTGCATGCTACAAAACACTTACCATTCTCTTTTCTTAAACATACACACAACTTGGAGAAAATATGCAGTTACTGTTTGCACTGGTCACAAAATGATCTGGGGTTTAGCCTAACTGCTTCCAGGAAAACATTGGGAATCCGCTTTATCCTGTTATGAGACTTAACAGTGACTAGCCTCAACTACATAAAGGAATCTCACCTAGAATATTTAACTCCCACAACAAACGCTTATCCATCCACACCACTAGCTACCCTCACCACTTCAATTATTATCTGATAGAGTGACAATTATTTTCATTGTCGAAACGTCTGATCACCAACTATCACGACTCCCTACAATAACCTCAAAAAACTTCGAAGTTAGCATTTGGTGAGCTGAGTTGAAATGGTTCTATGGAAATCGAAATTTGATTTACTGTTTAGATTCATTAAATAAACCCAACCGATATCACTTCTATTATGAATACAAACTAACAAATTAAATGCCAATCTGTAGAAAATCACCTCAACTCAAATAAATATTTAACTAAGAAACACTACATTCTTTCAAGTGTGAAAACGATTAACCTTCTTAATTTAGGATTATAAAGAAGCATTTGATATTTTTTTTAATGAAAAAAGTTACTTTTAATTTTATTATAACCTGTGTTAAGATTTACGCAATAAAATCATTTCAGATTTGAAAATTACATACAACGTAAGTACACTGCATAGATAATAATAGATAACTATTTCCTTTATGAATTCTCTTAAAGTCTTAAATATATGTTCATTTTAAGATTCCACTGAAAAACGTGAAGGATTACACTGTATATCATCCGCTTGTACGAATTGGACATTGTTTTGGAAATGAATCAAAATTAGAAGATTGTGTAACATTTACTGATCCAAATGGAATACCTTGTTCAAATAAGAGTTTAGGAATAGCAGTGAATTGTACAACTGGTAAAATTAAAATTTATTATCAATTTTAAATTGGTTCATAGATAATCAGGTTTTCTATGTTATCATTTTTGATTATTACTATAATTAATTAATTATTTCATTTCGAATATGCTACTGCAAAGTTAAAAAATTTAAATAACTGGAATCTTCATAATGCTCAGTGACTATGCCCAATATTACTCGGTAATAGGTGTAGGATGTATGAAAGTTTATAAGACAACAACTTACGTTATGTTTATTACATTAAATCTATGTAATAAAAAACAATGTTATTCAAGTGATTAGATAAAACGTCAGACAGAATCTAAGTAATGCATTACAGTTTTTCAGGTTACGGTATTAATAAACTGTTATCTCTATTAGTCCTGGTAGTATTATGTATTAATCCCACTTAGAATTCTACGGTTCCACAACGACAGCGACTTAATCCCAAATCAGAACAAGTATAGAGCAGGTAGCAAAATGTATCGATAAAATAACAACAGAAGGCAAAGGGCGAAAGCAAATAATTACACTGGAGTTTAGATAAACATCGGTATAGAGTATTCCAGAAACTTCTCAATTGTTCGTTGGCTCCGGTTGGCTAAGAATAGACCAATCACAACACAACTTTGTAAGCATGTTATGAGCATTCTCTGATCAGGCTCGTTTCTTGCTAAAAAACTAAAGAAATGCTCATGAAATTCATCATCTTCACCTGAAAAATCTGCGCATGAAATACAGTGTAATTAGCAGGAACAGATTGATGATCATGTGAGTACAATTAAAGAGAGATCAAAGATAGCAGGCAAATAAAATGGCATCAGAGGATAGAACTGGAAACGAATTAGCTATAGTTGTTTAAATAAAAAAAGGATATTCTAGAAAATTCATATAAAGTGTGGGAAGATTGAGCGCTAGAATTAGAGCATGCTACTATTTAAAAAAAATTTATTTTCTTAAAACTTGAACTCATGTGTGATAAAAAAATCAAAAGTGACTGGTCATTGATTAAAGGCTGTGCTGAAAAGTATGTACGAATACCAAGCTGGTGTTATTGTACAAAATGAATGGTTAATTAGAATAGTCAAATGTGAACAAATTTTTAAATTCTGTGACTTCAAATTGTGCCTATCAGTTCATCCTCACAAACCAAAGCATACACATTGGGAGAGTAGAAATGAGTATTAATGTCCATATTTCTAAGTGTAAACATCAGGACGTAAAAATAAAAGCGGCATGTTTTAAGTATTGTAATTACTTTACGTCTGCCTCATGATAAATTGACTTTGACGTTTCGAAATCCTTCAGAAAAATAAGTGAACAGAAGTCACCTACCTTGTTACATTTACAGAAGCAGCTGTTACTACAAGATTTAAAATAACTTTGTTTATCCAAAATGATATTATTATCAATCATTCTCATTCATAATGACTCCAGTTCAGGATCCTGTTATATGACTGTTGTTTTTCCGTCCACGACCTTAATAATTTCATACAAATGTTTTTCTGAGTATTAATCAATAAGTTAACTTTTCGTTAAAGTTACTAAAGTATAGACACTTTTGTTTCATTTCTACACACTCAGCAAATAGTTTTCATTTCCAAGGCATTCATATATTCTAATACTAGGTAGGTAAATATTTCAGCAACTTTAAATTCCTTCCATCTGTCTCTTTGTTCTTAGAACAAAGAGACAGATGGGTAGAACATTTCGAGGAACTCTTGAATAGACCAGCTCCACCGAACCCACCAGACATCGAAGCAGCATCTACAGACCTCCCGATTGATGTCAATCCACCACCGATGGAAGAAATCAAGATAGCCATCAGACAGATCAAAAGTGGGAAAGCAGCAGTACCTGACAATATACCAGCCGAAGCACTCAAGTCAGATATAGACATAACGGCAAGGATGCTCCACGTTTTATTCAAGAGGATCTGGGAGGAAGAACAGGTGCCGGCAGACTGGAAAGAAGGATACCTTATCAAGATACCACTGAAAGCAGATTTAAGCAAATGCGAGAACTACAGAGAAATCACACTATTGTCAGTACTAGGGAAAGTCTTCAACAGAGTGTTGTTGAATAGAATGAAAGATTCAGTGGATGCTCAGCTTCGAGATCAACAGGCTGGTTTCCGTAAGGATCAGTCATGCACAGACCAAATCGCAACACTACGCATCATTGTTGAACAATCAATTGAATGGAACTCGTCACTGTACATCAACTTCATCGACTATGAGAAGGCGTTTGACAGCGTAGACAAGAGATCACTATGGAAACTTCTTCGACACTACGGTATACCAGAGAAACTCGTCAACATCATTCAGAATTCTTACGACGGACTACAGTGCAAAATTGTGCATGGAGGTCAGCTGACAAATGCATTCTCAGTAAGAACCGGTGTCAGACAAGGCTGTCTGCTCTCGCTTTCCTCGTCCTCCTAGTGGTCGATTGGATCATGAAAACCTCTACATCTGGGGAGAAGCACGGGATTCAATGGACAAGTAGGATGCAACTTGATGACCTGCACTTCGCGGATGATCTAGCACTTCTATCCCATACACAACAGCAAATGCAAGTGAAGACAACCAACGTAACAGAAACCTCAGCATCAATAGGTCTGAACATACATAAGGGTAAGAGCAAGATCCTTAAATTCAACACCGAGAGCACCGACCCAATTGAACTTGATGGTGAAACTCTGGAAGAAGTGGATACCTTTACATACCTGGGTAGCATCATCGATGAACAAGGAGGATCCGATGAAGATGTAAATGCAAGGATTGCCAAAGCAAGGGTAGCATTCCTACAGTTGAAAAATATATGGGACTCCAAACAACTGTCTACCAACCTCAAAGTTAGACTCTTCAACTCGAACGTCAAGTCAATTCTTCTGTATGGAGCTGAAACGTGGAGAACTACTGCAAGCATCCTCAGAAGAGTACAGGTATTGATCAACAACTGTCTACGCAGAATATTGAATGTCTGTTGGCCGGAAACCATCAGCAACAGCCTACTTTGGAAGAGAACAAACCAACTTCCAGCTGAAGAGGAAATCAGGAAACGACGTTGGAAATGAATAGGACATACATTTCGGAAATCATCAGACTGTATCACGAGACAAGCACTAACTTGGAATCCTGTTGGAAAACTGAAAAGAGGAAGGTCAAAGAACACCCTGCGTCGAGAACTGGAAGCAGGCATAAAAAGGTTGAACAGAAACTGGAGACAGCTGGAAAGGATTGCTCAGGACAGATTTGAATGGAGAAAACTGGTAAGCGGCCTGTGCTCCTCCGAGAGGAGTAACAGGCGTAAGTAAGTATGTAAATTCCTTCATATTTATTATTTTCCAATATTTAAGGTTGTTTCACATTCAGAAATTTTCAACGTTCAACTTACATGAAATATGTATTCCTGTTTTGTATTTTATGATCAGTATAATTGTAAGGCACCTGAAGAAAATCTGCGAAATGAATGGATAGATTTAATTCTTTATATAAATTCGTAAATGCGGTAAATTGTTTAGAGAAAGCTTATTTAGTGTATATTCCGATTTAGCACAAAACTTCATGAATTAGAAATAACATAGCAAATTATACTTAGAACACCGCATATCATAAGAGGCAATATCCAAAGTGATGATCTCCGATGTATGTTCATCAAATATTGCAAAGCGTTGGCATGCAAGTTTTAAACTAAATTTCTGGCTTTCCCAACGATGTTGTTACATTTTGTTTGAATACTTTATACTACTGATTATCAAAAAGTAGTCACGGCGGAAGGAAGTAAAAAGTGACTGTCGTTGCAATTTGCTTTTTCAGATAAAAATTTCTTATAATAGGTTTCGAATTTATAGAACAATCGGAGATAAATCATTCAGTGCATTATGTAATGCATTTCTACATGGCCACTTAGAGTTGGTGACGTTTTGACAAACTACAACAACTTACTTGGATATCAACTTAAATCTCATATTACACGATGAATATTACAATTCAATCAGTAGTATTATTTCCTTACGTTAGTAAAAGCAGCTTACAGCCTAGTAAAACTCCCTTAATATAGTAAAAACAACGTTAAAAATTACTAGGACATAGATGCTTCTCATTCACATTTCGTCAACAAAACTACCAACATTATAAATAAATTGTTTCTAATGTCATGCCGATTATACTTGCAAAAAATATTACTGTTTGACTTAACAGTTTCATCCAAATTTAGTCTCGTCCGGATAGTTGTATTTAAATTCTGACCTAGTAAATCAATGCATGCTTAGGAATTAATTCTTCCCCTTCAGAGTATGTTTGCGTCGACGTCGAAATAATTGATAGGAAGCAAAGAACCTGAGCATGTTGGTTGTGTCACTTACCTTGAGAGTCCCATCAGTCTTGATAGTTTGGTGTTTGATGAAATTTCTGCACAGACACAGATGGCTCGCTTGACATTACCAATTTGCATCACTTGTGACGTAGGTAAGATATCAGGCTACCAATCAAAAGAGGAGATAACTGTGCAGCAATTGTGATCCATCCTACTTTATAGGCGTAAAAATATGGCCATTAGCAAAAGAGGTTACCAGTATTCGATCATAGGTGTCTTCCTAACTTCGCTCATGTTTTCTGAGGCAACCGAATAAATAATACATGGGTTAGGAACAGAATACTAGGTAAACATGATAGATCGATTGAGAAGAAGTGAACCTTCATCAGCTGAGGCAGTTAGGACAAGTGTTATTTGTGCCTAGAGATCGCCTACCTCGACAAGCACTGCTCTCAGGTGTAGGTGTATGGCACCAGTCCATGGAGTCATTAGTAACTGGGCTGAGCCATGTCAATAGGTGCCGACTACTTGGTTAGGGTCCGCGTGATGATCATAACCAGTGGTTAGAGATGTACCAAGTTCTACGTTATAGCTGACTGATTAACTGATAGTAAACCTGTTGGGGATTCAGAATCCTCGAAAATACAATTGCTAGTTAAATCTAACGAAAGGAATTGCATTTATTTTTTATAAGCTTGGTTTATAAATTTTCATCAAGTTAATTTGATTGAATGTGAGTCATACTCCAGAGTACATTCTACAAAATTTCATTGTATTAATTAATTGTTGATGATTGCACTCTGATTTATGATTGGGGTAAATTAATTGGTATAAAAATCGATGCATTCACATAAATGTTGTTCACTAATCTCGTCTTAGTTTTTTTACAATAAAATCTTCCTACAAGTTTAGCTTTTGGAGTAGCTGTGAGTTGGGAAGGAACAAGTCGTGGTATCCGCTTGAATTACAGGCATCAAAGATAACATTTCGTATTAACCGTATCAACTGTCAAGGTAATCTTATATATTATCCAACTACTCTAGATCTATTAGCTATATAGTATCGTAAACTGTGCAAAAATCAATAATAAAAACCCACGAGTTTGTCCCATTTGAAGACATCAAAATCACTTCTCCGGAGAATGAATACTCTTTTTGAAATAATACAAGTTTAAACAGTACACGGAGGAAATTCAATTAAGGGTTTAGTGCATGCAAACAACTCTGTTTATAACAGGGTTATGTCACTCAGGCAAAGAGTGACCCACATGAGGTATCTTTTGTGCATGTATATGTGTTGGTGAATGGATGTGCAAAAATATGAAGTAAAGTGAGCCATCTGATTTATGTTTTTGCAACTTGTTGACTGATAACACTATATTCATGGCCATAAATCAATGATTTATTTTCTTTTAAACATATAGCCTTGGCTGATTTGGAACCTGATGTTAAAGCATTGGAGTCTTCAGCTTACAGTAGCATGATTCCATTATTTCAAGCACAGTGTGCTTTAGAAGAAAACTGTTTCCCCCCGAGTGTTTATAACTTAATTAACAGAAACCGGAATTTAGCCTTAATGCATATGCGTCGTTTAATGCGTTTCTCATCAATTATACATAATGTTGGGACTGAGGTCTTTCGTCCACACGAACCACCTGAACGATGGATATGGCATGCTTGTCATATGTAAGTTTAACGAGTTAATTACTTTGAAAAACTATATTCGTACACTTTCATATTTATATTCATATCCAAATTAGTATTTCACTACCTATAAGTTTAGAAATTGAGTCTTATATTCAGTATTTTAAATACAATCGATATAATTCGTTGAGTAGTAATTATTTCACTAGTGATATAAATCAACTGATTCAGTTCTTGTCAATTAAAACTTCAATGTCATCATTTAACTTTAAATTCGAATACACACACAAGTACTCACAGACATACTCGCTAATAATCATTATTTTATTCGGAATAGCCATCGAGATTTATCAATTGCATGAAAATAAAGTAATAATATAGCTAGTTTAAGGTAAATAAGTGGTTTCTAGGTATAAAGTGTACAGATGTCTTATATATTGTGACGGTAGGAATCAATTCCATAAAAGAGTAATTATAAAATAGCATACCTAACAAATCGGTTTCAACAGCATTTTTAAGTGAAAATAGAAACTAAACTTTTAGAAGAATACAATTTATTCGAGCTGCTTCATAGTTGCTCGTCAACTAGAAACAGCAGCTTGAAAGAACGACTGTAAAAGAAAAATAAGTATATAAATGACAAAATTTGTAACTAAGATCCAAGAAATAATCTATTAGGCAGCATGCGCTATCGATCTATTATTTCTATAATTCTGCTAATTTACTAGGTACAGATTCATATGCCTGAATTCGATCAATATTCCAAATTTGAGGGCTAAAAATACTACCCGGTTGATCAAATCGAAGAAGCTGGAGCTCGAACTCAAAAGTGAGACCTACTGGCTGAGAATTGAACGCCTTAACAACTGAGCAGCCGATCCATACATACACACAGTATTACAGTCTGAAGCAAATAAAACTTGGTGTTCGCTGTATATCCGATTTCGTGAAACCTTGAGTGCACTTTATTTTATGTTGAACTTTCACAAGGCATTTTGTGATTGCAATTTAAAAGACGATAATCCACCTCAAAAATATGCTCAGGATTTTTAACGAAAGACCTTTAAGTTCGTAAATACTTTACGATGACAACACATGCATATCTATATAACCAGTTATAAATCATTTAGACATTGTATTAATTCATTCTGGACCAATTTAAAGCAGTAACTTTCTTATGGAAAAACGACTTATCCAAAATATGAAACACTACGATTATAGTAATTTTTCTATAATAATCTTCCTCTGATTGATGATAAACAAACTTATTTTGCAAGTTAAAAAAAACTCAATGTAACGACTTTTGACATTGCATTGATCGGTGATAACTGCCTCACTCCCGGCAAATTTGAACTCCACCAGTCAAGACTTTGCACTAGAACTTCAGGAACATCCTGAAGTTAGTCACTTGATGAGCTTAAAAACATCATAGTAATTATTCTATTCGCTTAGAAATTGTTGTTCTAGTCATAAGAGGTAAACATAGTATGAATCGCATTTAAACTATGAATTGATGCATTAGTAATTTAAAAATAGTTCAATTGGGATGGTTATTTTTGTGAAGATTGGTTATTTAGTTGGTTGAATAAGTCACAGATTGATGTTGACAGGGTACCATTGAAAACCAGAGAGCACTGGACAGCTGTTTCGTCCTAGTGAGGAACTCCTCAGGACTGCACACCTCAGATTCCGTACCAGGGGCACCAGGTTAACGGTGAACGCCTAACCATGTGCACCACTGTGACACAACCAATCAATTTAGCAATAAATGATTTTTCAACATAGAAATGATTGTCTCTAATAATTATCTCAAATTTACCTTGTTGATAAGTATATTTTATTTTATTTTTTTCAATTTAATACTAGTGGACAAAGAATATACAAAGTATAAGTAATGTATTTTGTCAAATAAATTAAAACTTGTTCAAAATTATACATAAACACTTTATAGTTTAATTTTTAAGTTAGACAAAATAGTTTAAAGGTCTGTGATAAGGTTAATCAATCAATTAACAGTGTGTTAACTTACTGTGAGTGTAAATGAACATTGGCCACTGGGGCGGAAGAGGGGGGGGGGAAGACATTATTATTTTTTGATTGTTATATTATTTATCTGCTAATATTCTATTGTAAATAGCAATGTATTTCAGTGAAAAAATTTGTGTTGTTAATTTACTGGTGTACAAAATATTGCAAATGATATTAATCGAATGAGTTGATCTTTATTCTATAATAATGATAGTTGTGGATTAATCTACATATAGTAGAACAATGTACTGTAACAGGAGACAACTTGTTACAACTATAAGTACTGAATAATTCTGTTCTTAGTCAGATTATGCTGCCTTTATTCACGGATAAAACGTTAACCACTGTAAATTTCAAACTTGAAATACTTTTATTCTAGCCTCCTATTTTACAATACTTATTAATAACTTCATATCAGGTAGCGTAGGATCTAACTAAAATCTGTTTTAGTTTAATTCAAATAACCTTAATGCTTTACTCAGAGCAGATGAAATGTATCATATTTCCAATTGATTAGAGGATCCACATGAGACGTTAACAAGACCCAGTGAACTGATATGATAACACAATGGGAATCAACTGATATATAATGTAACAAACAATAAGATTACAGTACCTAGTATCTCAACTAGCAGCGGGAATATGAGAAGGAAACACCTTGCCTGTGGTTACGGTGAATTATTATTTACCAAGCATACAACTTATTATAACAAAACTAGAATTACAGGAAAAATAGTTGAGTAACTTGCGCTGGTATATCCAATGACTGTGGCCTTCTCAAACTTTCAAACTACCTAATTTCTAACTGCACATGTATTTCAATTAACCATACTCGTTTAGATTTGTTTGAACTAGATGACTGCAGAAGAGATGTGTGTATAGTTATGGTTACTACAAAAGGCTTATAAACTAGTGCAAAGTAAACTACTGTAAAACTGAAATAGAAACATCGCATTGTCATCATATTTCCCTGTTTGACTATTTTATGTCGTGGAATTCATACATGTTATATAAGACGGATGGAAAAGTAGTAGTAGCAGTTGAATTGGTAGGAAAGTTTCGTAATTGAAAATAATTGACAAATATTAACTACTAAAAACATTCAGTGTTCGAATAATTACCCTTTCAATGCTTTTAAAAAGAAATATGTAGTACTGCATAATTGTTACTGAAAATTCCCTACTATATTACAAAATCCATAGTCGTGAATAGTGCTATTATCATGATTTTGATGGTAGTCTGATTGCATCAACCAAAACGCAAAGAAAATAAATTTCTGTTTGATCAGCAAATGGTCCTAAATATTGGCTTTTATTGACCAACAATCAAATTTCTGAATACTATTGACTAAGATCAATTTATAAGGTTAGGAATTCATAGGTTCAAAAGTGAGTTGTTCAATTTGTTTGTTGAATTGTTAAACTAAAGGACTATGAAATCTTTTTTACTTATTTTATTATTATGTTTATTTTCAACTTATGTAACCTACCTTATGGTCAAAGTACCAAAGTAACATATGGTTAAAGAAGTGCCTTGATTTTCTTGAAAAAACTAATATAACAGAACTGTAATTTGTTTGTCGATTAACTAAACAATACTTAGTCCTTTCTCATATTTGAAATTTTTATACTGCACTTTTGCTTAATTATTGTTTCATGTTGTTTACTTTTTTTTATAGGCATTATCATAGCATGAAAGTATTTTCTTATTATAAAGTTATTAATACAAAACAACAAGCTTATGGCTGTTGGTCATAAAGCTAGCTTTTGTTTAGAAGATAACGCTTGTAAAAATGGATACAAAAAGCATTTTGTTTGTTCAACTACACTAGTAACACGTGGAGACCAAGGTGATTTGAAATATCATTATTTTATAAATTATGTATAGGAAGTATAAAGTGATAGTAATAATATGTTTTCATAGTGTGTATTAAATGTCTTTAAATTCCCACTAGCGTTTAACGAATTCACTTTTCTACTGCATTTCCTTCGAGAATGCTTTACAACTGATGTCAATACATTAGAATTCCAGATCTTCTAATGACCTATTTAGTAATTACAACTAATGAAACGAGGTATTTTTTGTATATAAAGTAACTTGGCGTAACGTCAAAAAATCCTTTTTATTTTAGTATCGAAGTTGTGAATTTGTTTAATAATACCCCACCCTGATAGCATGTAGATATATGAGGCTAAGTAACTTCCCACCACGACTACCTCAATCCCGTATTAGGAATAAAAAATAAATGATATCATGAAAATATTCTAATAAATACATAAAGGCACATAAGTCCAAAAGAGCTATCTGAGGGAAATTTCAAAGAGTGTTCTTATTCGGAGAATAGCCGAAGAACAAGGAGTACTAGACAAACGATTCGTCGTAAATAAGACTGTATAAACAAAATCCCTACAAAGCGTTTCAGTATCACTGTACTTGCATTTGAATTTTTTTTTGAAATACTATAGCATAACTAATTCTGTTAGTGTGGCTTCCTACTGTAATTCATTAATGTTGATGATCAAGAACCAAATTAAGATTTTTACGAGGTGTTTTTAAAATTAGTGCTATTCATGGTTAAAGAATGAATTCAAGTGTACCCGACCGACAGTTTCTACTAGTACACAATGTCATGTTACAGGTACATTGTGAATTCCTGGTCGGACGATTTCTATGGTTTAACGTAACATTAACTGTTTATCCATTATTATTTTGCACAAGGTATTAGTCCTGGATGTCAAGATAATTATTTCCACGATTATGATTGTCAATGGTTAGACATTACCGATTTGATTCCTGGTGAATATATATTTCAATTAATTTTAAATCCAGATTTCTTAGTACCTGAAATCACCTACGATAACAACGCTGTTGAATGTCGTCTATCTATTGGACATACGCATCATCATTATGCTGCTTTATCAAAATGCCATTTAGTACATCCATATGATTTGTGAAGATTTTTGAGTGTTTGCCCACACGTATACAAACATGTTAGTATCACTTTAAAAACCTACCTATCTAATTCCTACGTAATAATTAAATTCCATATCCCTGTTATTAAATGAACAATTATTATAAATTAATGTCCAGAATATTTAATAACCAATAGTTGATTGTATGTTATGAATATTTATATATTCACTAGAATATCAATAATAATATGTGAAGTGCCAAATTTCATGGTTTCCAATTAAATGTATTCAATGTAAATAAACAGGTTTCTAACAACTCTTTAAAGCACATAAGTTCATTCTGATTATCTGAGTTTGGTAATACACGTAGTTTCTTATATCAGGAAAATGTAGGAGGCTCGCATGGGGACCAAGAAACCTGAAGATCGAAAACGTGTTGAAAAGCAGCAACTCTATCTGGTATTTGTGGAAAGCTCTTCCATCTCATCCAAGTCACTAACGGCAAGAAATCTGGTGTCAGTGAAACAGTTTGTGGAACTGATGGTCAAATAGTTAGGTAACATCAAGTCGGCTTACGCGAGGTTGAGTTCGTGAATCAGTTCAACTGGACTGTTGCTCTGATTCGTAATAAATTATCGAGCCAGGACAACTTGTTCTTCTCAGCCCTTCAGAAGGGTGGTGGTATACTCCACGTCAGGAAATGACAGAACCTTAAAACGTTTGGGAAACTAAACGTTCCATTCGTCTTGGAAAGAAGCGTTAGTCATCCCCATCTTCAAAAAAGTCACGTAACCAAAGTAGAAAATATCGGGGGCTTCCTTCATACTACGCGGACTGTGGAAACAGGGAAAAAATTAACTCGTGGGGATAAGGTTGGTTTTCAAACTTGTCGTAAACGTATTGGTTACTTTTTCATTGTCTGCAATATGTTGGAAACCGTCACGCAGGTCAGTAATAGTTGTAATACGTTCTTTACATAGAGGTCACTGATTGTTCAGACAAAACTATGTTACACTATTTGCTGCAGAATGGTGGACCTGAAGACTCCGTATACATGCACCACATACAGGGTGGAAGCAGATTGGTTTACGCCAATCTGGGTCGTACTTAAAACGCTTCAGTCTGAGCATTTCTAGTCTATCCTTGCGAAACCTGGTCTTTCCTAGCTGAGAATGCTCAGCGTTCCCCCGTTATTGCATGCAAAGTCCTGAAATCCTGTGGCAACATTATGTTATTACTAGTTGAGGTTCAGTAATTTGAATGCGAGGAGTGGCTCGGTCACTTTTTTCACGAACGTAATAACGTATGCTTCCGCTACTTGCCGACCCGGTGATTAGTTGGAAAAAGAAGAGGAGCATTCAATTTATGAAACTGCATCGAGGAATGCAAGAAAGCTATATACGACCGACCTCTGTTAGCCCATCTAGACTTCCTGGTTGGGATGCCAAAGATGGTGCTGCTCAATGCCTTCGGACCTTATCAGATATGATCCAGAATAGAAACCAGCAGCGATCTTGTTAACGCTTTCTTATAAACTTTATGAAAGTGATGAATTTTTTATCGTAATTCTATTTTAACTGTATCCCTACAATGTAATTTTTCTGTTCACTAATAAAAATTTTGCATTTTTGATTATGACCGCCTTTCACCTTTCATTTCTTAACAATGTCAGGTTCCTAATTGTGTGGTGCATATACATATGTAATGCTTATTTGTACCAAATTTTTTTGTAGAGCAATCCTACCAATATTACTCAGAGGAATGCAGCGAAGAAAGTAATAGTAGTAAGGCACATCTAGAACCTACAAAATAGTTACGATCAAGTCAAATTCTACTTACTACCAGACCAGATAAAGGGACTGGGATATTACTTTTTGAGAAAAGATTTTACACCGAGACAATGAAAGTCATTCTTTTTGACAATAAGAGATTTTAAAAATTAACCAATGACCGTGACAAGGCAGAGAAAGTAGGGAAGCTTTCTAAGGCAAGGGAATCTTTACAGCCCTGTTATGTAATATCATCTGATCTGTAAGAATATACACCAAGAATTTACAAACTACCGAAAATAGAGAAACCTAAGTTGCAAGTAAAACCAATTCCAGACATGCTAAATTCTCAATACCATAAAGTAGTTAGGTGGATTGTGGAGATATATCGAGTTAGAAGGTAACCATATATATTTTGAAGGATAATTCCGAGCTTATTGTGAAAGTTAATGATAAAAGCATCAGCGAACAAACTTTTATTTCTTTGGATGTCAGATCCTTGTTAACAAATGTCCCTCTCATAGAAACTATAGACTACATTTGTCAATCGTACTTACAACTTAAATTAAATGTGGATAGACCTTAAGAGAGCCACTACTTTGATGTACAATAAATATGCAATTTTAATTTAACAACGAAAGGTACTATCATATAGGTGTTACAATAAGGCCTCCGTTAAAACTTCTGGCGGTAGATATGTGCATAAGTGAAGTTCGAGAAATTTGTGGAAGTTGTCACAACAAAAGTAACACTAAGAAGGCATCTAACAACAGCTGAAAAGAAACGATATCTCCCACTTGCCTCCGAAAGAAATATAATTGCATAAGGATTAATAGCTAAGTTAAGACGAATTAAGAACATGATCTTTTATGCTTCCATTCTATATATCATAGTCACTACACGTTGTAAAGTAGTGATACAAGTCGAGGATAAGCTTCCGAATCAGGCCACCTCTATGTTTATATATGAATTTAACAATTCTTGTGGAGACAGATATATAGGCAGAAAGACCTGGCAAGACTTGACATTAACAAACAATCTTACCTAGTAAATTACATTCAAACCATCATGCATACACTCTACACTACTCACGTGAAGACCTAAAACCAACTGATGTTGATGCTATATATTGAAATTATATATTATACTTATTTTGTTCTGTATAAATCGGTTACAATCAACCAATGCCTGTTACCCCATGTGGAGCATACGGTGCTGACCAAGATTCTCCAACCAACTCTGCCATGAGCGCTTCTTTCTAGCTTTTCTTAAGTGCTACTCACTCTTTTCTCTACCTGGAATCCTCCTACGGTTACTGGGGCTTCAAGCCCGGATAAATAAGGAGGATTGGACATGGAATTAGCAACCCCATCCCATAGAATACAATCTTGCTAAAAAACGCTACCCAGGTAAAATCATAAATCTGTTACACCCTTTGTGAAAAAAAATAATAAAGCTGAATTAGTACGCGACCTAGCTTAACAGAGGTTAGCGATGCTGATGTATTACTATTTAACATCCAAATATTAACTGAATACTCTAGTATGATAAATTGATCCCAATAAACAATTAAATGGTAAAATATTTTTTTGCGACCAAACTCAAACAACATATCCAGAAACGATGGATATAATAATTCTGTCTAGGTAACATGTACGCCAATCACGTAAAAGCATTCCAACAAATAATAACATGTTTATTGTTGCACAGTAACGACCACCATATAAACTTTATGTTAGTGAACAGCTCACATTGACTGAAAAAAGATAATTTATCAAAGGTTTCACTCAAGTAGTATCTTTCATTGAAAATCTCAAGTGCACTTATCAGTACCAAGTCATAATATTGCACAAAATATTTCAGTGTTCTCAGACGGAGTTGGAGGCTGTAATTAAATTTAAAAATGATATAGTGAAAACATCTGTTCATGTGCTAGTTAGACAGTGAAGTTGAGAATGTACGGGTTATGATCAGCTGCGAGCGCAGTCCTTTCACTTAGCATTTGGTGTAATAATTAATCAGACAAAGCCTTTATAACCAGTTATAGAAATCAATGTATGAATCGAAATTAACAAATCATTGAAACAGGTAATGAAGAATAAAACGTATATTATAGTAATATTCTATTCAAATATGAAGTAAAATAATCAGCCAATAATAGTTGGTAGTTAATAGTGATACTATACGTGAACAGACGAATTTCCGTCTAAGTTAATGATAATAAGTACTATTGAGGAAAATATATACTCTGGCAAGATATGGAGAATAAGAAAACTGATATCTTAGGGAAAGAAGAAATCTATTGTAATTCTCAAAATATTATTTACATTGGGTAGGGGAATCAGCCTCAATTTCACCTTCATTCACATTAACGCGTATTGATTTCACTGGGGCATATATGCATGATGACGAATTGAGTGGTAAAGGATACGATGCAGCAGACAGCTGAACTCTACTTAACGGTAATAACGATGGAAAACCGGTACCAGAACTCATTAGACCACCATATTTGTTGTGAAAAGATCTGTGAAGATTTAATTAAATAATTATTGTATCTATGGTACATATACTGTAGTATGAAACAGCAAAAATGTAGTCTATAAAATAAATAGTGATATGTGGTTGTTTGTAGCCTTGTACAGTCAAATTCATATATTTGCTTACATTCAACTAGGATCCCCGATACCGTTAAAGCAATTAAAAATGTCTCTTTAAATAACTTACAAAATCGAAGTATATATTTTTTCCAGTTTTAAAATGGCTCAGTTTTTCATCATTTTACCTAACTATACCCATTTTAAAAAAATACATAAATTTATAGTTTCGTCAATTTGTTTTAGATTGCTTTACTGTATTTAATAGGCCGTCGTTTCAAAACCTGACACAATAGCATTTTAAACGTATTCTAAGTGGTCTCCGTCGAAATCTATGCTGGGAGAGTGATCTAGTCTTAATAAGCATCTGAAATAGTTTACTTACCCCTGAAGTAATGGTTGTTTTTCTGTTAAAACTCTTGAAGTAGACGGATTAGATGAACGATAATAGTCAATAGCTACACTGTCGTTTATTGATACTTCCGAATCTACTTTAGTGTGTACAATAGGAGATAAAAGTAAGTTATGCACACTGGAAACAGAACTTGAATTAGAAGGTAAACTTGGCACAGTAATCATTCGAGGTACATAATACGAAGCTTGTGAACCTGATCTAATCTCACCCAATAATGAAAGGTTATTGCTAGGAGTACCAATATGATTCAAAGTGCGTACATTAGTATCTGTGAATGGAAGCCTTGAACTAAGTGTGCGATAATTTTGAGCTTCAGATAATTCACGTGCATCTTGTAAACGAATCAAACATAGCGCCAGTAAGACCGAAACATATACTACCAACAAACCATATCACGAACAACAATAACATCTAAAAATGGAAAAATAAATACTTGTAAAAGACATTAGGGAATTATGATTATTATACTCATCACTACATTATAACAAGTACAGTGCTTAATTTTACTATTTTATTATCAAATAACTAATACTCACACCAGATTATCCTAACAACTGTTTTAAAATAAAGTGTAATCACGCTATTAAAACAGAAACAAAACTTGACAGCACACGACACAAATATAACCTTTGTACAGTGGATGTCACCATTAATCTATGTAGGCAATTTTTTTAATTGATATTCTCATTGTGTACTTAATAACCGTTACCAGAGTTGTGGTGAGTCTAAACGATAATAAACCACCGTGGAAACACTAATTTGATCATAATTCGGTTTTCGCAGAAACTCTTGAATTAAAAATGATGAAATCACAGGAGTAAAGTAATAAGTGAAAGCCAGGAAACTGCAAATATTTATTTCGTCCTAGTGTGAGATATCAGCAGTGCACACCCCACCATATCCCTACTGTAGACCCAGTCGAAGAGCTCTAGGCAATATATTATAAACTGACTGCCATTGGAAGTGTCAATGATTAAACTCTGGTTGAGTGGTCTAAAGGCTTATTGTTCGTTTCAAAGTCTGGGTGTATTGAGCTTAACCATTGGATGGATGCTCACTATTAAAGAGTCCCACACAAGAGTAGAACAGCTATTTGTTGCTGTTTTCTTTTCAATGGCTATCTAACCCAAGTCGATTTATAACACAAAATTCATACTTTGGTATGGGTCGTGATGTGGTGCCATTAATTCTGTTACATGATGGGTTTAGTTTGCAGACTAGACTATAAGCGTATTATTTGAATACGAATTACTCTTGAGAGTTATCGAACTAACAGGTGAAACGAAACTGAATCTTCTCAAAACATGACTTTACCTACACACAAAACTTTATATTTGATCATATATTCGAAAAGCATTATAAAGTCAGTGTTACTCACCATCAATTCAAATAAACAAATTTTAGTTGTTATAAAGCTCTGAAAGTTAAACCACAGTAAGAAAACTGCTAGGGTTTAAGAATTAGGATGACACCTCGATACTAGCTGACGGATGCATGACTAGTGATACAATAACAGAGCTAGCTATTCCTTAGCACCCCAGCCCAGCTAACTAGAGGACGGAGTCCAACATCAGCAAGAAGCGTCTGATTCTACAGGCAGCCAATCAGACGAATCAAGCACTCAACTCATGCGTATATATACGAAGAAAGAGGATTTCCTTGGAAGCGTCACAAATAACATAGCGAAATAAACAACGGACCAATAAGATTTAACGTCCTACTAGGTAGTAAGCACAGACTGAGTCAGTCAGTAACAACGTAGAACCTGCTATATGCGTACATCAATCCAAGTTACCATGCCCCAATTAAATTGTCGGGTCAAATCCCAGAGTAGTGGAGATAGTAACAGAGCAGTAATAGAGAGTTAGACATCGAAGGTAATATTTAGGAAAATATAATCCAGTAAAAGAAAAGTTATGGTGAATTCAGAAACTTAGAATGTGGAGGAAGACAAGGAATGGATACACCTAAGCAGATGAAAACGATTTTGAGCCATGTCATTCAAAGTCTCTAACCATTGGATTGAAGGTGAGGTGGGTGCACTTTGGTGTGAAAATAGGAAATTTAAATTTCCACAAATGAATTACAAAAATAATTGGTTTATCAAAAAAACTTCCGAGGATCTAGCATCTCCAACGAAAACAGACTATTCTAAGTAATCATCGGACTTCTAAAGGATATAAACAGATAGTGATGTAACTGAAGCAAAAGGAACGGTTATGAATCAATACGATAACTAATCTACAACTAACTCATACCACAGTGAAAACTAATAAATGTAAACTAAGTCTTCCAAGAGAAAATAGGAAACACACAGTCTATGAACTTTGTCACACTTAATCAAACTCTATCAACTTTCGGATATCTCGTTTTCTAAAAATCAAGTTGTGAGAACAAACTGACCGAATTGATCTAGTTTAGACACAATTCGAAACCATTAAACAGACGCTACTTTTATATACGTTTGAAATAAATGGACATTAGGTAATAGGCTATGTACAATCATTCAAACTATAATCCAGAGTTTGAGAGTAGACTCACATATACCACATAATATTATGACAGATAAATCATATATTATGCATAAGTTTTAAAAATATGGTACCGGACGCTTCTTAAATAAACATGATTCAATAAGAGCAGAAATGAATAGTAAAATTTGGGGACAAATATTTGAAAATTACCATATTGACCATAGAATTGGATGCGTAGAGTACGTAGTCTTACATCAAAACATGTTATCATCAAGAAATATTCAATTACAATGTGAGGCAATAAACAGTTTGGTATGAGAAAAAAGCTTGAGCAGCACAATGTGATATAAAAACCCACAAAAGCAGTCGAAATACCGAATGCCTGAAATTTAAAGAAAATTTAACTTAAATGTTTCTATTAACTAAAAGCATCCTTCAGATAACAGGGAATGAAGCAAAACACCCTATAATTACAAATTTGATAGTATACAGAGTAATACCTACTGAAACCAACTTGCACGGAGCCAAACTAAGAGAAAATGCTAACAAATATTTGACCATAAAACGAAGGATGTAAAAATTAATACTACTATCACTCACTACGATCGAGTCAAAGTGTAAAAAACCGTATGAAATTTATCGTAAAAGTTATTGAAGAGTATTTACGCGATGAATATAAAAAATTCTGACTGGGTTTAGGAATATAGGCTAAACGTTCTCCACGAAGCCTGAGCGTATTGTATTTATTCATCGATGTGAATATAGATATGCACTGATGAGGACTCTCATACAAAAGTGGAGGCAGCTGTTCAGCGCTTCTTGGCTTTTAATATGAATCTAGCCTAGGTTAATTCGTGATATCAAATTCAACAATCACCACAATACCCAACCATAGAATTGTTATACGTTGGCAGTCAATTTTAAGATGCTTTGTGATTATGGTTAACAATCAGTAACAGTTGAAATGCAACAACTTGGAAATACAGTTGTATGTTACGTCTGTGACTAAACAAAAATTATTCTTTATTGATTGCCATGAGAATTAATAAGAAATTAAGCAGATCACTATTACTACAGATTCGATACTAGATGGACTAAGTTATACTACAGTAGTAAAAGTGACATGTTGAAATTGCGTTTTACGCACAATACCTTAAGCAATAACTAACACACTGTAAAGTACCAATACAAAACTAAAGGACATCTATATTAAAGCAGGAATAAGAGTCCTCTTCCATGCTTTTATTTCTAATCTTTGTATTTTAGGTAACGAAAGAGTGGCTTTTTGAAAAAAGACATTAATCAAGCAACATATGGAATAAGAAGTCATTATAGCTGTTGAGGCCATTCAGTCTTTCATTCATCTAAGGATAATTTATTATTCTTAACTTTGGATCACTTTTATAAATCTGAATTTCTGCTTTTCGCGAATTGTTCCCACACTCTGTCATCTTGCGATTGGCAGCCTCATGCTTTAGCATGCTCTTTTATTTCCGAACGTATTGTAAATATATTTATAAACAACTACAAGACTATTTTGTCTCTAATATGAGCTTATTTAACTCCCAAGATAGTAATTTTCTAAGCCCCTCTTATCAAGAAGAACAGAAGCTATCTGCAGTACTTTGTCTGAGGACAGTTAATATTATTTTAAATACTGAAGAGATTATTAATGTACGGCTGCATTAACCAGATAGTTATGCAATTTCTTTTATTTAATAAACTCAGTCATTTCCGATAATCTATGCTTATAAATGAACGATAAAAAGAACTTACAAAATTCTTAAAAATACTCAGTAAACCCAGCAATAATCCTGATATTATTACAGAAAACGAAAAAAATGAGATTGATGATGTGTCCAGTTTAAGAGAACGATCTGGAAAGCAAAAAGTAGTTGCATACATTTATACAATCCGCAGCGTTTCAGTTAAAATATCGATAATTAAAGACCAGTTAGTAATAGAAAACATTATTGAAAGTAGATAACAGGTATAATGGACAGTTTTTAAAAAAATTGTGGAGCACACTGTAGTTAGTTACTAGTTCAAACTCAGTTATACCAGTCATTGCATTACATTATTGATCCCATTATTATGCATCCGAACACAGAAAAGACTCAATAATATTATTTGTACCTTAAAATGTCACTGTCGTAAGTCTTCGTACATGATGGAACGATCACAATACAACTGACACTGAGTTTATCTGACTAGGAGACCTAATGAAACCCTTGAATACTAAACATTCGGATGTTGAAGCAAGTACGTTGGTTAACACGGGAAGGACGAAATCAAAAGTTCACTTTCTCATTACAGTTACATGCAAATAAGTTTAAACAACTGCATAAACTTAAAGTTCATTTCTGAAGCAAGACTGATTTGATAAAAACTACCAAGAGCGCGTATTGCGATTCAAAACCAATAAGTGCAAGACCAAAATATTTATCTTGTCCTGTAGTCTAATGCACTCTATTATATCTAATATAATCAATATCACAGTAGTAATAAAGATTGACTTTAACTGAAAATTAATCCATATGAGTAACTCAGTACACGTTTATATACTTGGTTTGAGTCACACTTCTGTGTCATGGCAAGATAAAGAACACAGATGCCCAAACCGAACTAGACAGTGAGATACTGACAAGTGAAGTAACAGTTTAAATTGTAGTGCTTGAACGATTAAACTACAAATGTATTCTACTCTGACGTTAATGATGCGATTTTTCAAATAAATAAACAAGTAATGAGATTCACCTACTTTTAATAAAAGCATTTGGGTAATGCAAATTAATGTCAGTCTATACAAATTTGAGTAAACAGACAAGAAACAAATTAATTTCTGCTAATTATAAATACCCACTCAGTATAAAATGATAAAATGAAGTAATTAGTGAAATTTTCAAAACCTACCGAGAGAGACGGAGAGATAACTGATTAGGATAAATACAGCAGGCAAAACAGGAAGCAAACGGGCAAAGCGACGAGGTCTGAGGCTGAAGGGTTGAAGTGGACGCGTTGGATTTTTTGAAGATTTTTGAGGAATTCTCGACCTTCGACAGAACTGAATACCACAAATTCGAGAATAAGTGACAGTATCATCATCACTCTCCTGTTCATTTGAAACAAATGAACGAGCTGAGTCTTGGTGCAGTAAATTGTTACACAGTTGTAATGCCGTAATACTAGATTCTTCCTCATTCACTGGAGACAATACATTAGAATTATTCGATGGTGCGCGCTCAGTTTGTGATGATTCAACGGGTGCATCAATATTTTGACAATTGTAATCTAATACATCTGAATTCCACGGTTCGTTAACAAGGACAGTTGTAGAATTTTCTACCTTCACAAGTGGACCATACCCAAATACACGTCGATAATGCAATGTAGGACGAATGTAACGCCACCACAGTATTACAAACACAAGTAGTGAGAGGAAAGCTGGAAACAATGCACTCACTATTAATATAACGCAAGCTATAAACCGAATAACAGAAAGAGATAAAAGCCACTTTTACGAATAAACTGAGACCACGAACACTTTATTTAGTAAAACAATTAGGGTCCTACACCCATAACAGATCAATCCACTTACTGTTATTTTGATACGAATTCAATAGGTCGCGAAGTTGCATCTACTTCAACCTTCAATTCCAACAAAAGAGAAGGCGAGATGAACTGAATACAAGTAGTTTTGATTACGATATATGACTCGTGGATATACCATTAGAATACTACATCACAAAGTACCACAATCTTTGAACATGCAGTAAATACGTTTTAAGTATAAAAATGAGCAACAAATTTACAAATAACAGTAAATTACAACTAGAAGCAACTAATGAAAAGGAAGCATATAATTACGACTCTATGGAAATAATATAAAACAATCGTTTAAAAAACACTTACTAGAAATACGAGAACTTCACTAAAAAATTACTACCCAAGATTCCCTCCCTATTTCTAGCGATTTCGGGGACAGCAACTGTTATATATATATATATATATATATAAACTCCGGCTGCAACCCTCCAGTGGTTACTACCGGTCCCGAACCCGGATAAAGGAGGGTTAGGGCATAGGGTTACCAACCCTATCCCGTAAAGACAACAACTCCGCTAAAAAATGTGTAAATCAGAAAAAACCACTTACATTTCCGCCCTGGGAGTTGGAAGGCCTTCACTTCGAAGAATTATGACGCCTCATGATGAAAGCCGGACTTCTTCGGAAATCGTGAGGCCGATGCCCCTTCTGATAACCAGAGTAACAACTAATATAGATGACCGACCTCAAACAGCTGTCCCTTGGGCACTGCCGTTACACTCTCGGGTCATCAAGACCTCCCCTAATCCACTTTCTCTTACAGGTACCTCAGGGAGAACGCCTTCGAAGATGTGGGCAACCAGGGAAGTGATAACCTGCCCTCATACCTCTAACAGCACTTGACATCACATTGTTAGCGATCAAGCACGTTCTCCTTCTCTGGCTTCTACTATTTTCACTTCTCCCAATACATCTATGCGTGCCACTCGTACTGGTTGCTCGAGTTCCCTAAATGCCATACTAGGTTTCCTGAAACCACGCTTTAAACTTCATGTCGGAGCTCTTAATGTACGTACGTTGTGTCGAATCGGTCAACAAGCTGATTTAGCTAAAACACTAGAATCTCTCGCAATTGATGTATGCTGTATCACCGAAACACGTATAAAGGACCCCCAGCATCGTCATCCGTTTGACCTCACCTAACCAAGGCAGCGGATCAGCACAATTTACTCTTCATTTATCAGGAGACCCCACAGCAGGTTTACGTAGCCTTGCTGGTGTAGGTATAGCACTAAGTTTACGGAGAGAACAGGCACTTCTCGAGTGGATTCCTGTAGACAGTTGATTATGTGCTGTCCGTCTAAATGGCACAGTACGAACTCGGAAGGATAGGGACACACGCCGATGCCTTTTTGTCGTATCTGCCTATGCCCCCACTGACTGCAGTACAGATGGAGTGAAAGACGAGTTCTGTATGAAGTTCTCTATCCTCCTTCAGAATGCTAAGCACTCAGACATAGTAATTACAGCAGGGGATTTTAATACCCAAGTCGGTAGGCTGAATCAAACTGAAACAATTAGGTGGGTCACCCGGCATCCCAGCCCACCGAACGGATAACGGAGATCGTCTGACACAATTATGTTCAGACCACCGTTTATTTTTAGCTAGCACAAACTTTAAGCATAAAGAGAGACATTGTTCGACCTGGTGACCTCCATCATCTACACAACAATGGACACAAATCGACCACATCGGCATCAGCTACCGTTGAAGAGGCTGTATAGAGGGCTGCCGCTCTTTCTGAGGCATGTGTTTAGATTTTGACCATACCCTTGTGAGAGCACTTTTTCTATAGCGTTTTACTGGTCGCAGAAAGGTCACATCAGGCAAACCACTTGAATATCAATTGGAGACTGAAAATGCCAAGATTACATTTAGAAATGGTTTGGTTAAGCATTTAGTTCCCCACAACCAACAGATTCACCCCGAAACAGCTTGGAACGATTTTAAAGCAAGTGTAAACGCAGCAGCGTTATCTGCATCTAACTTCAATCCAAAGGTTATACAAGACAATTGAATTTCTGAAACTTCTGGTGAACTGATGGAAGCTCAAAAACTCATTCCAGCAAGCCCGGAGAATGATGAAGAGCGACGACAATTGAAACACAGGCTGACAGAGTCTGCGTAACAATAATGAACAGTGATGGCCAACAAAAGCAAAGGCGATGGAAGCATCGGCGGCGGCGGGTAATAGTAGACAGTAGTTCCAGCTTATCAAGGATACCGGTATTAAGAAATCGGTGGTAAGTAAAATTATCACGTAAAAAGATGAGTCTATGATTCACTGTCAGTCTAGAAGATCAGAACGATGGGTGGAACACTCTCAGGAACAGTTTAACTGGCCTCCAATTACTCTTAGCTTACCTATTATCCCCAAACTACCTGAAAAGAAAACTGACACATAACTCCCAACTCTCAGTGAGGTTGAAAAGGTTATAAGTAACTTGAAGTGAGGGTAAAGCAGCAGGACCTGACAGGTTGTCTACCGATATCTTTAAGGACATCATCCCATCTGATTGGTCTCCCTCACTGATCGCTTCCAATTTACAAAAAAGGAAAGAAGTTCTCTTCTGACAACCACAGAGGAATCAGTTTGACTAATATAGTATCCAAAATATTATCTTCTATAATCATTCGGCGTTTATCCAACTACTAGAAAATAGCAGACTCAAGAAAACCAGGCTGGTTTCATACCTAGATGTGGCTGCATTGGTCAAATATTCACCCTGCGCCAGATTTTCGAACATAGACATATGTACCAACGTCCGACTATAGTTGTATTCCTTGACTTAAAAGCAACTTTTGACTCAGTAGACCGTGAAGTCTTGTGGCAATGTTTGTCATTAGAAGGCGTACCTCGAAAGTACATAAACCTTATAAAGCTCTCTACTCAGTCACCACTGGTCGAGTCAGAGCCTATGGCAAATCGTCACGAGAAATTTCATTTTAAAGCGGAGTTCGTCATGGTTGCTCCTTATTCCTCTTCCATTTAATTTCGTCATAGACATACTGTCAGAAGTCTTATTCACTTTTTCTAACGGCTCAGAAACTAATCTCCTTCCAGGAGATCCTCTCGTCGACTTAGAATACGCTAGATGATATAGTCCTTATTTGGTGAAGACGCTGAAAATATCCAGTCTCCTGATCACCTTGGGTAACAATGCAAGCATATCCGGGATGCGCTTCTCTCCTTCTAAATGCAGAATGTTACTCCAGGACTGGCCTACCTCTTCACCTGGATTAATGATAGGAAGTGAAGTAATTTAATGTGTTGACCACTCCACTTATCTCGGAAGTCTCATCACCCCTGGTGGGTCGGTGTCTTACGGAATATCAGCACGGATTCAGAAAGCCTGACTAGCGTTCGCCGAATTTACGCTACTTGTGGCGCAGGCGAGATATCCGTCTCTCAACGAAAGGCCGGGTGTACCGCGCAGCAGTCCACGCCGTCCTAACATATGGCTGCGAAACGTGGACCAAGAAAACCCAAGGTATGCGCCGACTTAAGGTACTTGACCATAGAAATCTTTGTAGTATCTCTAGTATATCATAGAACAGTCGAATAAGTAATATGGAGGTTAGTTAAAAGGTTCTTGGGAAATATGGTAAATCAATCGAAGAGGTTATTGTGTGATGCGCATCTCAGACTACTGCCTGTCTCGTCGCACTATGTTGGCTAGGGTTGAAGTAGGATGGGAGAAGGGTAGGGACGGTCAAACCAAAACATGGCGCCAATCCATGAAGTCTTTGACTGTTGGTCTAAGCCATGTCGGTAGATGCAGATTACCTGGTTAGATTCCACAAGATAGTCGTAATAAATGGCTGGAGACATGTCTTAGAATCGGTCACAGTGGTGTAAGTGTATTCACTCTTTAACTTCATCTAAATCTTGAATCCTATCATTAGTTTCTGCACACCTTTACTTCACTCCGCCACTTGTATTATGTTATGTTACCTCTGTTATCTCGTAGTGCTAATGAGGTATGGCAACTTGAACCTATGGGCGTATTTGCTCGGTTTTACGTTGTTGTTGATGATGATATTATGGCTTGATTGTACTAAAATTTCCTGCTCCAAGCTTAATTCTGCTGAAACTATCATTAGAAAACGGTAAGTATTGGCTTGGGCCGCTTACCTTATTATAATACTTTACGAACCTATTATCTTGACTTTCTTCAAACTGATTACATTTTTTTAACAACGTGAAAAATTGTAACTCAGTGGTTTACACACGAGACAACGAATACTTCTAACCAATCTGGTACGAGTTACCTAGCGTCTTATCTACTTTATAAAGCCTAATACGTAAGCATTTGCACTTAGTTGCCGAGTTAAGTTTTCGTCTTATTACTGCTAATTAATCTGGATTTAAGCAAACAATGTTTTACAACCACTGGTTGAAAATAAGGCACCAAAGGACAAAGTAACTAATTTTATTTTATGATCAACCCTTTTCGAAGTAATAAGCTATTACTATCACAGAAAATGCTATACATCTTCATGTAACATCCCTAATTATCATACATAATATTCAAGCAAAACTGAATCACGAAAAATGATCGCTTACTTCCACTGAATTCGTCTGAAAACCTGTAAAAAAACATCAGCCCAATAACAGATCCCATTATCATCGCACTGACAGCACAGCCTAAACACAAACAATGGAAGGATACAAAAGAAAACTGAATGCTAAAAATCTTGTATTGGTCAACAGTGAGAGAATAATTCATACATACTGACCAACTTTCCAGTCAGATTTACTCAAATGATAACCAGATAAATATATCAATGATGCATCGTAAGTTAGTCATGTACAGTGTAGAAACTGGTGCAAACGTGCATTCGCCAATGTTGCTGCACCGCCGTAGCACCAAGATGTAGAGGTCATAGTAACATAAGTGGTCATAAAAATGTAGGACACTGATAACACAGTTTTCACTCTCTTTAGAATGCAGTAGAAAACCAAAACATCATGACATTTAAAAGAAAATCATGGAAAGCTGATGTATTATACTTTCTAGTAACACTTTTCCTTCCCCAAAAAAATTACTCTTGTTTTATATCAACCATCAATCTTATTTAGGTGACCAGTAAGTTTAGATGACATTCAAACAATTACTGCTAAGGAGAAATGAACGTTGAAAAATATGAAAAACTAAAACTCGGACCGGCATTTGGCAACAGACAACACTGGATTACAATTACAGATTTATCAAGAAAAGATATGCAAAGTGAGATTTTCATTTTCAAGATATACTTCACATGACACTGAAAACTTACCGCGACATGTTCACTAAAGTATGTGGTCAGTCAAATATGTGTGACTCCGAACTGGCATAAATAATTTAATCTTGGGAAGTCATAAAACAAAAAACCTGATATAAATGTACATTTACTCAAGTTGTTGCACTCTACATCAAAAAGCTATCAAAATGGAGATCAAGGAAGTTAACACCGATTTCGACAACAGTAAAGACAAGAAGTATAATGCGTAAAGAATTGATTATGCCTAGGAAATACACTAGGACTTGAGATCTAAATCAATACAAAGAATGCATGGGATAGTGAAATTCGAAATTAACTCATCGACGTTTATCCCAGAAACTGAGTACACCACTTATATTCAACTCATGACTGATAAATAAACTGTTTGGACACTGATTCATTGTTCTGAGGTAAACCTAAATAGAATGAGTTATGTATCAATATCACAATCTATGTACGTAAAGTTTTATGGAATCTACAAACAAAGTGTGCTCTGATTAATTCGACTTAAAAAAGTAGCAATGGACAGTTTTACAAGAATACTAATGAGATAGTAAAGTGACTAATCTTTGTGATGAGAATAGATTGCGTGATAATAGGGTAAGCTGTAACATCTTAAAGACATTATAGAGTTAAGCAAATGAACTAATTGTCAATATTGAATGAACGCCTGAGTTACAAAATAAGGGAATAAACTAGAGAACTTTAGGACAAGATAAAACATTTAACAATTAAGTTCTTAATCATATACTTAGCTCATCTCGAAAGCACTACTATAATTAAGCCCTATGGATATTAATCAAATCGGAAATATTCAGTGAGTAGAAAGGTTTACAATTAATTTCAAATTTTAGACAAGTAACCATCATTATAAAAACAACTCACGAGGCCAAATCCACATATTACATAAAGTAGCATATAAGAAGCTCGCAATAAGTAAAACGGCAATCGGAAAAAGGATAACTGGTGAGTCTTTAGGAATAATACTGCAGTCGACTTCCAAACTAGCATTTGAAGCAGGTTGACTGTATGCACCACGGATAAAAACCGGGTAAAGTCTGTGTGGGGACAACCAAAGAGAATAACAGGGACATACTGGCACCTGCCACATACTACCAGAAACAGAATATTCCACAACAACGGTAACAACATATGCTGTGGCTGGATGGCGTGACACGATGATGTTATAAATAAATTCATCGTCTGGAGTGTATTCACTATTGAAAACAATATCCGAAAAACAAAGTGAGTTGATAAACTTGCGTTTTAAAAAGACGAAGGAATTTTTTAATAAACAAGACCTTAACTTTCCGTATAGTAATGACGCTAGTGATACGAAAATGAAGCTCCTTAAAGCAGTTTGAGCTGACCTTAGTGTACTAGAAACACCTAAAATAGGAAACTTTCAATACACGTGCAAAAAGAAATGAGATATTATGCTGACAATAAACTCATAATACTGAACTACAAGTAGCGAAACGGTGGCTTAGCGAACATAACGCTTGACGTTCGACAAGCAAGAGATTATTTCGAGCCTTACTCCGCTTAATTTATTTCGAGAGGCCACGTAGTCTAAGCATAATACAAATAGTTCGCTCAACCTAATTCATAAACTAGTGAATGATTAATGAGTCAGGTTATTAATTGCTAAAGAAACTTAGAAATCTGGCTAATCTAAATAGCTGAGCTGTTACATATAACTAGTCTAAACCATCAACAAGTGAATTACAATACTGAGTCGAAAAAAGAACAAAAAGCCCTATTTTAGAAAACTAAGGCGACTAAATATGTTTTCTAATGATGTAGATGAGTATTAAGTTAAGCAGGACAGTTGTATGAGCTCCTCATTTACTATCCCCAGCTGAGTTGCACTTCAGTTAATACGAACTGAAAGCGAATAAATGGGGATCGGCATTGAAACTAAAACTCATTCGCTTTTTGAGCTTACTCTTAGTAAACCACTTCTAACAACATTAAGCGTTATCAAGATACTACATCTTAGTTCATTTGACTATATGATTCATTAAGCTGTATGTAAAGTATAAAATATAACCTAACTAATGAAGCTAACAGTAGCTTACCTCTGGCGAAAAGTCTGTATATAAGTACCAATAAACGAAGGATGATCAAAGTTTGCCATATTTTCTAAGACTAGTGCAGTTTCATTAGGATTAGGATTTACGAAAGCTCCATAAGAACCACCAGCAGTTATAAGTGGCGCACTATAGATGTGATAAACTAGGCTTCCAAGTAACTCATTTGTGGTGAGCCGGTGCGGACACACAAAGCCATTCGACCTGACAGGAACTGAGGCCGCAGCAATCTGAAGAGCAGATGTCCAATAGCTAAGAAATTCAACGCGTTTCGTACTTGAAAGATTAATTTTTCTAGTCATTACATCAGTAATGATAGCTGCACTCATAAAACCATTGTGTGAATCACGAGCACAACCTCCTGGCAGCGGAACTACAATGATAGATGTATAGCACTACTGCAAACATACATTCGGATCCATATGCAACAGCTTTAACCCATGCAGTAAGCGGAACAGTATAGGAAGAATAAACATAGAATGTCGAAAATGTTTTGTTATCAACAAAATCGACTAATCCACAGTGAGACGAGTACTGAGAAGTATCATAAGTAAACGAGGCCGACGTAGATACCAAAAGAGAGTTGAATGGGCTGTGAACTTGGAAAACAATAAATTTACTTCCAAGTGGGATTTTGTGGACTTCGATATACACTAATCCGCTGACAGGTATATTTGTGAACAAACCATGTTCAATGGTGAAAACTGTATGAGAAAAACACTCTTTGATATCTCCAGAAATCAACAGTAAGTGAGAAAATAGAACCATATACAACATACTGCGCAAATTGAGTAGCCGCTCATTTAGATTAAGTTGGATCCCGCGTCATTGTTGAACAGCGAAACTTGAAGTTTGCTAGCCGGAAATGGCAAACTATTTGTTTCCATGACCTGCTTTTGGTTGTTGTAAAAAACATTCCTTTGACTGAAGAAGTATGGTATAGACTGGATGTTTCCTAAATGTTTCGGGTAATATACTACTATTAGTTTGTGGCCGTAAATAATTCTCTAAATAATTGGTTGTATAGGCTTTCGTCACAGATGCTAACCATGTTTGATTTAATTGGCACGATTAGCTAAAGGCATACGGTCAAGTATTATCACCATATCACGGTACGACACTATGAGGATAGCAACTCTTCCTACAGTCAGTCAGAATAGACATTGCTTTTCCGTTTACGCTCGCCTTACAATCAAATATATCTTTCATCCATCACTACCTTCCAAGTTGCTCTTATTCGCATGTGCATGTTTTATCGTTGTAAGCCGCTTTAGTTACACATCAGGTGTGAAGCGGAAAATAATTTTCAAAATAAATGGCTGCATAGGTTCTTGACATTGATGCCGACCATATTTGTTTTAGCGGACAAGACTGGTTAAAGGCTCTCGGTCACACATCACCACCAGACCACGACAAGACACACCACAGGAAGCATCTCTTTCTCTAGTTTGTCAGCCTAGACGTCGCTATCTCATTGACGCTCTATTTAAGATCAAATATAACTTCTGTTCCATCCTCCATTGCCTTCTGATTTATTCTCATTCAGTCGTTAGAAGTTGACTTTAGTTATACGACGAACGTTACTTGGTCATATACCGGGGTACACTTCAGGGGGCAACTACGTCATATACAGAGTACAATTCAATAATGAGCAGGACCTGATCTAAGCACAATCAAATATGCAAAGCCAATCCTGTTTATAGTTTTTTCACAGTATTTTTACACACATATTTCCTCATATATTTCCACTATACTTTGCACTAACCTGTATTTGTGTTTTTATGACGATTGATTAAACACCGTAGCATCTTCTAATTAAAACGGCCCAGGCTTCCGAGCATCCAACCTACCCACGTTGGTTCAGATAACATAGAAGATTGGTTCTGCTACATAGAAGTTTCAGCTCAATTCCTAACCATCCTAAGGTCACTTACTGCGTTGAATGAACACGACACGCCATATATTTTGAGCCATAAATATCCAGAGCCATATGCTCAGCTTAACAAAATCATTCTCAAAACTGGGAACTTTTCGACAAGGAATGACTGGACTAATTGTTCCATAACATTGAACATGAAGGCGGCTCGGTAATATGAATTTTGTCACATATGCAAGAAGAGAAAAGACAATCAGCTTTTGACGTAGGTTTCTTCTGTAAGCACTTTCCGGATCAGCTGCTTCAACAAGTACAGACAGTTTCAAGAGCTTTCCATAACGATGAAGTGACAGATTCTGCTTATTGGACTCTAGAGATCACCATAACTCGCCACAATTATTTTTTCTGTCAAGGAGATTTTCGGGACATAAAATAAAATGACAAACTATGCAACTCATTGTCTTGTTTCCTCGACCAACATGAAAAACGTAAACTCATAAGTGGTTCCTCACCCGAGTGAACTTTATCTTAACTGCGTTGGTGTTGACACCATAACGCTTTTGGTAAAGCTCCAAGAAAGTGTAGGGAGCTCGGCAGGTTTTACCCTCAAATCTGCCATTGAGATGTTGGGGAACTTTCTACCGTCTAGTGTTAGCACCAACCGTAGCCAGTGTAAGTAGCCGCCTGCTGTTCATCACTGATTTAATGACGAAGGTCCGCTACTTCATCAACACTATCTCAGAAGACAGCTTCCAGTCCTACAACTTCAGTCCGATCGTCTAAGCACAGCTGTATTGATCTACATGTAGCCGACACGAACGAAATTGCCACGAATGGAAGAATAGATGTATATTTGAACGTAGGTTTACCAAAACCCATGCATTAGGTTTCCACCATCACCGATTCACTGAGCCACCACAACTTGCTTGAAGACCCTAGCAAAAGAGACTAGTAGCTGGTCAAACTAACTTGTCAGTTCGTCTAGCCACCTGCTCCAGAATGTAGCTTACACTTTTCGTTTTAAACACTTATTTAACCGCTGTCTTCAACTGGTACTTGACATGTACCCCGATATGAGTAAGGCAAAGACGAAATTGTTATATGTAACCAGTAATGTTATACATCACATCAAAACTAAATATTAACCTGCATTATCGAAAGCACGCTGGCTTGTACCAGAAAAACCTATGATTGTCAAAAAGAAACTCTGGATATGGCATTCGGAAGACTCCAAAAATGTGGTATCACGATAAATATTCAGAAATATCAAATCGAAACAACCTCTTTGGACTTCTTTGGAGACACTGATGATGCACACTGAATTCGTACTGTACATTCCTTATAAAGCCATTGACAGATCAACTTCGTGGAACCAGAAATCAATCACAAAGGATTCAGAAACTGAGAAAGCCTTTATTGCAACTACGAAAGCAATAACCAAGATGACTGTGCCAGCATATCACAAATCTACAGCACCCGTCAATATCTCAGTAAGCTTACCTGACAAAGCTAAACTAGAAGAATGAAGCATTCAGCAGAATTAACAATATTTCGTCAGATTTAGAACCTATATCCTATCTACTACGTAAAAAGGATGACCTAGACGTTGAAAACATAAGCAGTTGGAGACCTTTGTTAACTTTAAAGCCAATGAAGTTGTGAATAGGCTAAAATCCCAACATAAAACTGTTTTTTAGTCATTTACTTGATAAATTCCCTCTACGTTAAGCAAAGTTGATCATTGTGAAAGCCAGTTATATGTTGTATGTCTCGTTTGATTGTTGAAGATTAAGGAAAAAAGGTTGGCAAATTGGTTGTTCAGTCCAGTCCCACTTCATGTCAACTTTGTCGCTGTGTTTTATCAACTCCGTAGGCCACATTAGATCTGTTACTCGCCTCAAGTTTATAAAGATAGTTGCGGACAAAATGACATTGCAACGAAGAACAGCTAATGACATTGCTTTATACATCGACATACTTAAGCTCAAACCAAAATGTGATTCAAGTTTCCGATCATATCCAACCATACCACATCCTTCATCGTGTCCTAGTGTCATCTGTACTAAATGGGATAAATACCCCCACCATACAGAAAGGTAACGGAACCTTAAAATTATGAATGTGTCAATTTGGACATGTCGACAACCCAGGAGTCAACAGATAATCTGCACACCCACTGATACTATCAAATATATAAATACCAATAATGCCCTCTAAGGTTATTCTCATTCTGAGAACCTCACTCTAAATCTACCAGTAAATACCTATCAAAGCTGGTCAAGTATTAGTCAGCCCACATACGATTATGAGTAGGGATCTAGAGAAACCTAACTGCATTTCTCAAGGTATATCTCAAGGCACTCCTGAAACGCAAGTCCATAAAGCATGGAGACTCTGCTCACAACATCAAGGCAGAGAAAAAGTCTTGCTTTTCTAAGTTTCGAGATACTGTACCATTCATTAAAAATAATATTTCACTTGGGACTAACCAGAACTCTTTAAAAATACCTGCGAAACTAAGCCGGACAACAAAGCAGCAGAGGTATTCTAAGCAAGTAGACTCCCTGCTCTGTGAATCGAATACTGAGGAGACGTATTTCTTTGCAAACCAACTACCTATGCAGTGGAGTACTACCAAAAACATTTGAGGTAGATCAAAGTATCATATCTGCAGTAGGGCAGGACTCACTCTCAATCCCTTAACAACTTGTCAGGACAGATCTCATGTTTCTAAAAATGTACAGTCTGCATACTCTTTGAATCCTAACCAATTGTACTCGGATTTTTCATCACTAAATAACAAGAATCAGCACATCAAATGGTTGGGACAAACCTACAAGATACCTATAAACCCTGCTCAGTAGGCTTGCTACACCTATACCGATAGCCCTGCACTTCCATTTAGCAGACACATGCTCATATCGAGTTCGCACACACCATTAATAAATCTCCCTCAAATTTCAGTGCATCATAACCACAGATTGCTTGGTAATGCTTTTATGGCATACAATAACAACGTGCTACTGTATAATTACTGACTGCCCTCCTACGATTCATCAGATTTTTGACATGGAACCGCTATCCATTCTATTCCTTGCTCCAACGGAGTCAGATGGAACCTTGACTCATAACTTAGAACATTTTACAAGCAGCGAGTCTCGTTAGCCTGCTTTCCCATTATCCCGTCATACCTGATCCTATTCAGTCCTCACTTATTCCACATCATAATATAGATTGTACCCTACCAGGAGACAATGAAATCCCATCCCAACCCCCTCCCTTAGGACTAATGCCTCACTTGCTACCACTCCTCTATACTCCATCCTCTTTATTCTGTCCAAACAACGTTTATGAAGATTCTCAAATAGTTCCACTAACTCGTGAACTATCTAATTTCGTTATTCTTACACAGTTTTCCACTTTTTTATTTAACTCCCGTTTCCTTTACAGTAAAATCATTTATCTTAAATCCGTAATGTATCCTAATAACCGAGTCTTGGCGTACTTCTGATGATTTAGACCTTACAGTGGAAGTTGATAATTACGTCATATACCGCCAAGATCGGAATTCAGGAAACAGTGTAGGATGTAAAATATATTTTCGTTAAGATTTCTTATCATCGCTTATCTCCCAGAGTGGTAGTTAACTTTTAGATGACGCCTATATTTGTCAGAACTGAAAACTGTCCCATTGCGAGTTGTTGATAGTCTATATTTCTAGACTGCCTAATGCTAGTCATAACTTTACCTAACGACTTAGTCATTTATTCACATTGTTATCACTACTGTCTGCAATCAAATTAATAAGAAGAGACTCCAATATGCCTTCTGTTACTTGGAACCCTTAATATGGACCTTCACACCTTGATAGATTGTTTGAAATACTTGAAAGTAGTGCATGGACTAAAGTAGTAAGTGAAACCAAACGCATGTTCAATTTATTAGATTTAACCTTTATATAAAACGCTCCCGAATTACAGGAAGGCTAATTCATGCACAAAAGAACATAAAGTTTGACAGACTCAAACTGCCTAAATAGCGATTATATTTACAATACATTAGATTCATGTGTAGGGAGATTACATGTGAACAACAAAACATTGTGGGTAGTAAATAATCCCCTAAATAAATAGTTGCATAGGCTCTCGACAGTGATGCTGACAATGCTTGTTTAACCAGACAAGACTAGCTGGAGACGCTTGACAACGCCTCACCACTAGGTTACGGTACGACGCGATGTGGGAAGTAACTCTCCTTTTAGTTAGCCAGCCTAGAAATTGTTATGCTACTGACACCCTACTCAAGATCAAACTATAACTTCTCCTACATCCCTCACTGTCTTCTTATTTGTTTTTATTCGTACGTGCAGGTTTAATCGTTATAAGTTTTTCTGGTTATGGGATAAACGTTACTTAACCGTATGCCTGGTGCACTTGCTTCCTACTCAGTACTATATAGTTACAGAGGACAAAATCTTGATGTATCACATAACTTAAAACACCCTCCTCTGCCATTAAAATCATCTGGCAATATTTATGCTAAAAATTTTGTAGACGTCATAGACAGACAACAAAACTCCCTACCTATAATTGCTGTGTTGGCATCTACTGATGAATCCTTAGAAAAGAGCCATATGCACATATATATCCTACTGGGACTGTCAGATAATGTTGTCCGAAGCAACAACTTGGTTACCAACCATTCCTAACTCCTTATTTAGTCCTATGTCAGAATTTTATTGAAAATATAATTAGTACTGCACCATTTAGTACCAATGACCACACTAACCACCTAAACGATAGTTAGATAATTTCCCCAATCAAAGATGAAGTTATATTTATGTTTCATACACCTGGGCTCTCGTTTGGAAAAAGTTTATAATCAATTAATACTAAATACCATGGCATATTAAATGGAAGCTTCATTAATTCTCTCCGTAACCATTGGGGCCATTTTGCGCCAATGATTGGAGTTTGAACGGTTAAGGGCGCCTAACTGAAGTTTTGCGCTAGTTGTGTTTATTTAAGTAGATTAACAAGTATCTCGATTAATGACTGATGGATTATAGATCTTTCCGAAACACTTTTCTGGCGTTTGTTTTACTGGGACTTCATAGTTTGATGTTTTGGGTGTTCCTGCACTTAATCTCTATGAGACCTCATATTATCCCCTTATTTTTTCGAATCCTGTTACAATAACTAGCAAAAGCTATGCAAAAAAAGCAAAGTGTGAAATCGGAAGCGCAAGCGCTTTTGAACGGGGGTATGTACGTTTCATTTGCATTTAAATTGTTACTAATATCAAGTTGAAGAAACTTTAATCATCTTGGTAGGATATCATATGTTATCTCATGAAAATGACTTGTTTGTTCCTTATTTCGACTACTCTTGGTCAGTATGTATTATCGTTCGACTTAATAATCGTTTTGTCTTCGTTTACATGAAGTCATGTACAATCTTTAAACAAAATGGCTTATATTTTCCCGATGGCTTTAATGACTAGACTATTACAACATCAGTCATAAGCAACGTAGAACGTGGCGCATATATGCGCAAATCCAAGTTATAACATACGAATATAATGAGATAAGTATCAAGGCAATAATAACTGTAGTAGTAAAAGGACTAGAAGAGATGGTTTGAGGAAGCAGATATTCGTAGAGTGATGTGATATAATTTCAAGCCATATGACTTAACGTCTCCAACCATTGGTCACGGTTACTCAGATACATTCGGTACATATCTTCCTTTGAATTATCGTTTTTCCTACTAAACACTTGATTCCTTCCTCAAACTATGCTCCACATGTTTAGTCTTTCTATCAGTGCTTTTACATCATTTTCCTCACTGGTTGATTGTGGTGCAGTGACTTGAGCCGACTCACACTTATGTCACGTTCTGCATTCAGCATAAATGCTAAATACCTTAGCCATCTACTTTTGTTCCTTATGTATCTATAATCTTTCTAAATATTGTTTTAATCGTTCGTAGTTTAAATCTCAGAACTCTTTAGTGGACTGGTTACTTGTCAATTTCTGCTTTTTTGGAATCGGTATTCTTTCGCGACACGTTCTCCTATTTTCTTAAAGTTTATCAGATATGTGACGTTTGAATACACGTTTATTCTTTAGTTGGTGGTACACTACTATTCAAATTACTATCAAGTGCTGAGAAAATGTGGCAGTTAAGTACTGAACTGTGGTGAAATTCGAGTCTTATTTTTTTTAGTTACTTGATTGTTAATATGATTATGAGCTGAGACGGTGGATCCACAAAAATTCATAAGATCAGATTAGTTATTGAGTGTTGAAATCAATATTACGTAAATGTCATGTTAGTGCAACAATCATATTTAAAAATAATAACGAATTGATTGGAGAGGCCTACCGCATAATTAGATGAAAATGAAGACTTTTCGACAGAGTTTTATTCCTGACGAAACCATATACTAAATCTGTACAATTGTATTTATAGTAATTCTAACATATTTTATAGAGAGGCATAGTATGGGTTGTTCATGTCCATTGCCGGGTAAAGAGTAACATCTTCCTTATACACATCTTGGAGACCACCATTCGGTACTTGGTGAAAAATATGTGATTAGGTTTTGACTACCGTTGTAAATGATGTAATGCCTCTCTAATTTATTATAGATTATTATTTGTTTAATTTACTATATACGCAATTGTACAACTCTAGTAAATGGCTGCGTGAAAAAGTAGCCTTGTCTAAACGTCTTCATTTCATTCTAACAATCAGTTGATGACAATCGGAAAGCAGAATGTACTCACTTTTAATCTGATCTAAACAGACTAAAGTCTCATTATAAGGTAAAACAACTGTTTTTGATCACACTTCATTCTACGAGCTGAATAGTTTGATTATGAGGCTTTCATCATCAGCCTGGACCACTTCATCGTCTCAAACTTCTGATAGAAGTAATCGTTGAAAGTTTTCTCCACAAATAATTGGCAGTTTGGCCTATAAACCTTGAATTTGGTTAGTTATTATTGACTCTTTTGTCATTTTTTTGCACATTTTTGTAACTGTGCTGGGAGAGATTTAGTAACATTATTTCAAGCAATCGTGTGCAACGTAAAACCTGATGCATAAATGCATCGATTCAAGCTGACACAGCCCACTAGCATCACGATGAGCAGGGAAGTCGCTCCAGTAATAACAGCATAAATCATATTGGAAAATATAGTGGACATACGAAATATAATACAGAAAGGCATAAATCCATACAAAGGAGAGCATAGAATAACTTTAAGCCCTGAACTTAGGGAGAGATAAAGAGTAAATGCATCTGCACTACTGTGATTGTATGTATAATCAACTGTGATTGATTCTGATTCATGTCACTTAAAGTCTCCAACTACTGGTTATGACAGTCGTGCTTACCTCAAAATGTCCCATGTCAACTGGTTCTATATTTAGTGTGTTCTAATATTTGTATATCAACCTCGTCTTATAACTAATCTCACCACCTTCATTCAGTCCTGAAGTACTTTAATAAGATTAGAGTTAATACTTGCCGTTTAACTAATTTCAGATGTCGGTCATTGAGATTTGTCTTTAAAAGTTTGTTCATAACTTCATTGATTTTTATTAAGGTATAGATCTCTACTCAATAACGGCATTTAAAAAGATGAATTCATTTCGTAAGGAGGGACAGCTTTGTGATGTGGTTATCAAGGCAGAAGGGAGAGAGTTCCTAGCTCATCGAGTAGTTTTGGCAGCTTCCAGCGATTATTTCGATGCCATGTTTTCGAGTGGAGTAAGTTTATCTTTAAATACACGAGGTTTATCTTGTCACTAGATTGTTTTATATAACTATGTAATTATTACTACAATTTACAGGAGTTTCTGGAAGTAGTGGTATTCCATTTTTAAAGTAAAAGCAACTCTCATTATTATCACATACAACGTAGAACTTGGCACACAGGTCCATAGGTTCAAGCTGCCAAACTGCATTAGTACCACCAAATCAAATTAACAAAGTTAGTAGAAGAAAAGAAATAAACAGAGTGGTGTATAGAAGAATAATGGAACTTTAGCTCTAGAATAAGACAAATTGGGATGAATACACTTGCAGCAACCGGTTCTGAGCCATGTCACTCCGTTTCTCCAACCATTTGTTAAGGTAGTCGTGTGGACCTCAGTCAGGTAGCCTGCATATACCAGCACTACTCAAACCGACAGTTGGTGACTTCATGGGCTAATACTTTTTTTTGTCCGCCTGTAGCTTTAATTCACTCCTATGCTGATCAACAACGTACGACGAGGCAGTCGGTCGTTGAGAATATGTAACGTCCCATCCACTTCAATCGATGAGAGTTCACAGCCTCATCGACTGATTTGATATCTTTCTTTAGTACGGTGTGCCTAAAATCGATATTCCCTACTCGGTCATCCTGAAATATGTGGGCGATGCTTCGAAGACTTATATAGTCTGAGATCTTTAGTCTGTATATATCTTCTACCTCAGTAACCCCCAGGTACAGAAATTTCGTCAGATACTGATCCACCTGGGCTGATAAGACTTACAAGATATGTGAAGTGGTCAACGTACTCGGCTACTTTACTTCATATGCCCAATTCAAGCAATAACACAGGCCAGTCCCAAGGTAACATTTTTCATTTGAAGAGAGACAAACACATCCTAAATATCCCGGAATCGTCACTTAGGATGTTTACGAGACGACGTATTGTCAGTGTTATAGACATGCTCCTAGATATAACCATGTCTTCGTCTGACTTTTCAGGAGTTGACTTACTACCAGGAGCCTCTCTTACTGACTTAGAGTATGCTGATGACATAGTCCTATTTGGTGAAGACGCTGACAAAATGCAGAGTCTTCTGACTACCCTGAGCAACAATGCAAGCATGTTCGGGATGCGGTTTTCCCCCTCGAAATGCAAAATTTTGCTTAAAGATTGGGTTGCATCGGCACCTGAACTAGTGATAGGGAGTGAAGTAGTCGAGCGTGTAGACCGCTTCACGTATCTGGGGAGTCTCATCAGTGCTGATGGCCTGGTGACTGACGAAATCTCAGCACGGATACAGAAAGCTCGATTGGCTTTTGCCAAGTTGCGTCACTTATGGCGCAGGCGAGATATCCGCTTGCTAACCAAAGGACGAGTGTGCCGTGCAGCAGTTCGCTCTGTCCTACTATACGGTAGCGAAACATGGCCGTTAAGAGTAGAGGACATTCGTAGGTTACTGGTCTTCGACCATAGGTGTCTCCGAAGCATTGCTCGAGTATCGTGGGACAACCGAGTGAGCAATGCTGTCGTTAGGAAACGGGTTTTAGGAAAGGAGGGCAAATCAATAGATGAGGTATTGAAACTTCATCAGTTGAGGTGGTTGGGACATGTGTTACGCATGTCTAACTACCGTCTGCCTCGACGAGCTATGTTTTGCTGCGTAGGAACAGGTTGGAAGAAAGCTAGGGGCGGCCAAACCAAAACATGGCAGAAATCTATGAAGTCACTGACAAATGGACTAAGTCATGTTGGTAGATGTAGGCTACGTGGTTGGGGTCCGCGAGACGAAAGTTACCAATGGTTAGAGACCTTGAACGACATGGCTCAGAATCGTTCGCAGTGGCGCAGGTGCATCCACTCTTTGTGTTCTCTCAAAATCTAACCTTCTGAATTCTCTATCTTTCTCCTTTCAAATTTGTCTCACTTATTTATACTTTTCGAATCATATCTTCGCCCCCTAATTTTCTGCATTACAGCTAATACTTCTACAATCGCTATCACTCTTGGATTTGAACTGACAGTTGCGTCTCTGTGCTGATGCGGTATGGCAACCTGAACTGATGTACGTACGTACGTAGTTCTGCGTTGTACCTGTCTGTCTGTCTGTCAGTGTCCTCGTTAACTAAGACTATGTCGTTGTATATTCTATGTCGATAAGTAGCCCTTCTGGTAAGAGTTCAATTCTTAAAAAGTCAGATGGAAATGTAGCTTCTAGGGTGACAGCTATGACGAAACTAAGTAAAAGTTAAATTATGGACCTCTTCTAAGAATACCGCTCATGGTTGATATTTCTGATGACAGTTCACCATAATCTATGACTTGAGCAATAGTTTTTGAGTAGAGAGCCTTCATAAGGCTTGCACACTTCTAAGGTACAACTTTTGGTGACAAACAATGGCGCAGAATCTCTTGACCTATGGAGTCAAAAGCTGCCTTCATGTCATGAGATATCACTTTTGTATGACGTCGGTAAACGTTCCTATGTTCTAGAATATGACCGAGGGTGAATGTATAATCGATGCGTCCTCACCGAGTTCCTAACTTTTTCGCTCTCTGGACTCAAACAAGCATCGGATGATTATAGTGGTTAATGTTTTGGACACAGTCAAACTGTTACCTCTGTGGTTATCGTAATATGATTTCTGTCCTTTCTTAAAACTGAGACAATCATCGATTGTGACTTGTCAGGTGAGATTAAATCTGTCTAGTATATTAATCAGCCTACATGCTAACACAGGACTACCATCCTTAACGATATCTAAACTCAACCTATCATCTCCTGCTCCATTCCCACGCTTAAAATTGCTTCTAACCTTTTTAACTTCGTTAAGAGTTAGGGGACTCGTGTTAATTTTTTATTCAGGTGGTTTGGGGATAGTTGGTAAGTGAAGAGTAGCTAGAGACCAGTTGAACTGTTCGTTAAAGTGTTCTACCCACTAGTCTAACCTTCTTAACTGAAAGTGAATTATGAACCCATTTTTTTCGGAGTAATCTCGCTGATATCCAATTTTCTAATTCCAGGTCTGCATCGCTTTTGGTTTTTTCGCCTCACCATTTCTCATGGTTCTTGAATAGACTCTTCGTTAGTCTATGTTCAGGTTGCTTTTCATCACTGCTCTGGGTCTACTGAGATGAGTTTCTGAGCCTTCGTCAGCTAGGTGGAAGTTTTCGAAATCCACTTCTCTTTTCCAATCACATGATTTAAGCTGAATGCGGATATCATGGCTACATTTTCAGCTGTTTAATATCGTTCCAACGTTCCTCAAAATGAACCTACTGTCGATGATCAACTGTCTTTTTCAGCAAATTCTGTGAATGCATTATTAGCCTTTTCGTTCTCGAACTGACATCTAAGTGGCTTTTGTGTTGTCACCTTAATTTAATGCGTCAAAATGCGTGCTTCCACTAGAGCATAGCCTGAGTCCAGGTATGTGCCCCAGTATGAGCAGTAGTCCTCCACGGAGCCTCTCCAACGATGACTGATATCATTGTGGTCCTATGTGCGCCAACAGTGTTAATGCTAGAAATCGCTAGGTTACACAACGACTCCTACTATGCTCGATTTTGTGCTTGTTATGAATAGGCGGTGATTGAAATATAATTGTAAAGGCCTGTCTCCATTATCCGTTTGTTGGACCTGGGTGCCTAGAAATTCATCTTAGTATCTCTCAGCTTGACTCAGCCCACCGACGTGGATTACTATTTCAGAACGTCTAGCTTTCTAAATGAGTTTCGTGAACTTTTTGCTGAATTCATCTTTTACACAATCTGAGCTTCAGTTAGGTTCGGAACATAAGCAGAAATGATAAAAAGGTACCAGGGTGTGTCCTTATCTGTCCCAGTTCTCACTGCCACTTAGATGGACATCACATAAACGACTGTTTACAAAAATCTATTCAAGAAGCGCCTGTACTCCTCTCAGACTTAGTGCTCACACCTACACCAACAAGGCTATGAGAGCCTGCTGTCGGATTTCTTCGATACACGATGATAAAGTCGTACTGGTTCTCTATTCTGATTAGATAAAGTCATGTGGACAATTATGCTTGAATCCTGAATGCATGGTTTGGCGACAACAAGCATCAATGGCATGAGTTTCTAGAGTCGTAGTTACTAAAGCTGGTTTACCGATTTGATACAGTATTCACATAGTAAAAGCTTTAACACAAAATTTATAGCTCAGTTTCAGGAAATTTGAGATAGCACTTCGTGAACTCAAATTATTAACACTAGTAACATATATGGGTGGAGTTGAAGAAAAAAAGATGAGGGTTGAAGGTGGAATTATAAAAAATATTTAGGGAAGAAGTCATTAGGTCACCAGCCATGTGATTTTTTATGCTATTAGAGGTACGAGGGCGATTATCACTATGGAAGGTTTCTCCCTAAAATCCTTTAAAAAGAAGCTGGGTTGGAGGTGACATTTTCGTCCCTAGAACATTACTGCTGTGCCCAAGGAACAACTGCTTGAGGTCGGTCACACACGACCATTTTACAAGTAGTCTTTTATGCATTATCTCACTTATCAGGGCCTTACTTCTGCAGTTAGTTGAGGTACGTCTTTCTAGGGTCGACTTTCTCTAATTGCATCCTTCTTTTTGAGTAGGCAGTATCACTAGCATGCTGATTGTCTGAAAGAAACACCTTACTGCGGTTACCTCTTTACAGCTGGCAGTACAGCTTCACCTTCCGATATTGATTATTTTGCCTGTAGTCTTACCCGTCTCCAACTTACTTGTCTAGTATGATAAGGCCTAAAGGAACAAGTGTTTCAACCAACCGTCATATCAGCGTATCAGGTACGATCAGAAACTATATATATATATATATATATATATATATATATATATATATATATATATATATATATATGCTGCAGCGTGTTATAACATAATGATAAAATATGATATGTATATGGCACAATCAGGCTGTTAGCTTATTTGTTATATGATTCACCTTCTAGTCCGTTTCAGTGGTGCAGAAACACTCGTTCTCTCCTAAATCTTACGTTTTAGTTTAAATAGCATCCATACTTCTTGTCGATCTCCCTTATTCTTTTCGGACTATATTTATGTTTAGGCTCTTGTCATTGTTAAAACGGCTATTATTCCAAGCACTTTGACTTCGAATTTGTTAAATTGTGTTTGTATGGCATCACAACTTCGGTCGATATACAAGGGTGATAGGTTTTTTTCTTATAATTGGGACTAAATACGCCTACATCACTTTCAAGCTAAAAATGTCAAATAAGTATATAACTTCTATAACTTTAAATACCGCATCGAAGAACAATAAAAATATATTTTTGAAAATGGCTTCTCTATATCATGCCTCATGAAGTTTCACATCAGACTATAATAAAAACGATTGAATGAATCCGTATTAATTACATCCAATCCAAATAATGTCTAAAAATAATGGTTGTAATCTTACCCTTTAGCTTATTGTTGTTGTGGTGTTTTGTTTTAATTACTGTGTGCCCATTTCATTTATAACATATCAGTTGCTGTCTGCTATTAAGCAGAATAGTGGCTTCTTATCTTAAGCATTAAATTTCCGATTGTTGGGTTTCAAATTCAAATTAAGCTTCACATACTTTGGCTTAGGTAATGACGTACTGTTACTAACCCGCCTACACAGAAAGTCACCTACGTGATTATGTGCAGGGTTACTGATTCTCATAGGCTGTCTGCGTTACGTATTTACAACTACTAAAGTTTATGGTTCCTTAGTAATTCATTTGGCTTCTATCCTCTTTTGTTTAGTTCTAGTAGTGAGTGGTTTCACGGTTTATTTTAATGTTTGATTTAGCCTTATTTCGAAATGTTTTTCTGTCTTTTCGTTCCAGTCGAACTCACATTTCAAAATAAGATCTAAACAACAGCGAAGAACGTCAGTTAGACACATGTTCTAAGAACGGAGAATAGTTTTATCCTTGAGCCTGAAATGTATGATTATAAACTTTTCAAAATGAGTTATGAGTAAATTCGATTGGTAAATTTTATTAAGCTCTATACTCAATTGCTCCATCACGTTTTTTACCTTCTGATACCGAACTTGATTTCGAATTACTGTGTCATACCTTTTGGATATATAGCGTTTTATTTATATGCTTGTTTATTTCGTTTCTTATTAGATGGCTGAGTCAGCACAGTTGGAAGTTGAACTCAAATCTATTACTCCTGAGATAATGGACGCCTTGCTAGATTATGTATACACTGGTCAAGTTCGCGTAAGCATGGATAATGTCCAAGACCTACTTCCAGCCGCAAGTCTTGTTCAAATGGAGGGTGTTAAAGTTGCATGCTCTAATTTTCTGTTGACCGAAGTAGATTCTACAAACGTTCTTGGTATCCGAAGATTTGCTGAACTGCATAACTGCGTAGAACTAGAAACGTTTACACGAAACTTTGCAGCTTGTAATTTTGAATCGGTTGTTGACTCTGAGGAATTCGTATGCCTCACACATGAGGAATTACTCGATCTTATTACCAGAGAAGATTTGCATGTAAGCAATCAAATGAACTGAATTGACTTTCAATATGCATTTTTAGCCTCATTAAATATGAAATTTGAGTTTTCTTTAATTTCAAACGACAGTCTGAATAGGTTCTTTTGAAACTTATCTTTAGTGTTTCAACTTTTGATATGATAAATCAAATTTTTTTCCCACTCAGTAATTTTATTCTAGGTTTTCTTACTACCATACCAATTTTTTATTTAAAAAATGTATTGTTCAACGATTATATCAGCTTACGTTTAATCTTTACCTCGGATGACATTTTGGAATCTGATTCCATAACAGAACAATTCATTATTTCCTCACAGTAATGTTTCAGGAGGAAGCTGGAATAAAATGTTTATTTAAATTTGTCTGTAATCACTACAACCAATTTTCTTCCTAGCTCTCTGTTTATAATTGTGATGGTTAATGAATATCAATGTGGTATTTTTTAGATTGACAATGAAGAATCTGTATATAATTCTGTCATGCGTTGGGTATATCATCAACCGATTGAAAGAGTTGCCTATCTTCCTTCTTTACTTCGAAATATTCGTCTATCAGTAATGTCAGTTAGGTTTCTAACTGATGTGGTGGATAAAGATGTAAGTAGGTTTGCATCATATTTCATGCCTTCTATTTCAACATTTTATTTGAATTGTTTAATAACTGATTTTGTGCTCGCTATTGAAGTGAATTTATTGTTTTATTCATCTTTTGTTATCAGCTAACTTCTGTTGGCTACCTTTAAAGTTTTACTAAACACCTCGAATCAGTATGAACTCTTGTTCTGGTTATCAGTACTTTTTTTAAATGTTTGACCTAAGAGTGAAAACATATAATCGTAGATTTTATTAGTGGTATGTCTAGTAATTAAAGCGATGTTATACCACAGGCTATTACAAATAAGAGCCTTATTATAGAGATGTTTAATTATGACTTTTAATGACAACCATTTTTTATACAGGTGAAAGTGATCATATTTTTAGACTTAATATTCTATGTCTTTCAATCTTTTCATAATTTTCAAATCGCAGCGTCTCATTCGACAGTCTCTTGAGTGTCGGGATTTGGTGGATGATGCTAAACGGTTTCATTTACGTCCTGATTTACGTCATGAAATGCGTGACCGAAGATTTCGTCAGCGTGACGGTGGCAATGAATATTTAGTTGTCATTGGTGGTTTTGGTTCTGATCAAGATCCTTTGAATTCTGTTGAAATGTTTAATCCACGAACTTCGGAATGGAATGAGTTACCTGTAAGTTGAAACAAATATAAATATAAAGGTATATCAATTTAGACACTTTTTTCTTACTGTAAATTATTTTAAACCTGTTTATCAATACTACTTTGCTTACTTTCATTTTATTATTATTTTCGTCACGAGAGTCGTTGTGTTTTCTGGACTCTTGAACTTTGCGATCCATTGCTTTAATAGTCATATAATTTATTTCGCAGCATAGTTCGGTTTATATTATCGATATTCTAAATCATTCTGTGCATACTGTGTACTGATTTTGACTTTTATTAGTGGATATCTATCCATTTTGTCCCAAGGTGTATGGTAAATTAAAACGACTGTAAACAAGTATTTGAAAGTTCCAACTAAGAATTTAACAAAAACACTTTTGTCATATTTATTGACATTAATGTTCACAGATAGAAATGAACATTTTTCTAAAAAAAATAATTTATCTGTCAGTAACACGTTAACCTTTCCTGTATATTCATTTTAAAGTTGAGTTACACTGAACTCTGCCTCACAAGTCAACAACACAACATGATTGTCCAACCACTACATTCAAATCACTCTCCTTCTCAGGTTTAAGGACCGAAACTTTGTATACCTAAAATCTTTCTTGCTGTTATTTTCTAACTTTTACCGATAATCATAAACAACGTTACTACTAAGTACAGCTGCGAAGTATCAACCCTTGAAAGATTGCGAGTCTTAGTTTCATGTTTTGGTTTAGATGTCAAATATCTGACAATATAACCCTTCATTAAGAATGATCATTAGAATTAAATTTGTTGGGGCCTCGTAATTAATCCTTTACAGCTTTCTACAATCTCAGCCTTACTTTGGTTCTGTGTTCCTGTAAATAACAAAAGATACGAAGTTATAGTCTTAATAATTGATTCATGGATAATTGACTTAACAACGTGACCTCATTGTTTGCTGATCGAAACTTGACCGTTTGATAACTTTTAAAGTTATTATGTTCATCTTGTGATGGTAATCAATCAATTTAAATTTCGTCACCCAACAAATGTATTTTATTTGACATATATTTAAGTTTTCAATAAATATACACTACTTATTTCTTAGGATTTACCGATCAGTTACCGTTATGTAGCGGCATGTTCATTGGGTACTTGTGTCTACGTCATTGGTGGTTTTGATGGAAACGAACGACTAAATACCGTATACTTTCTTGATATTGCTCAACGTGAAGAAGGTTGGCGTTTACTTACTCCAATGCACTATAAAAGAGGTCTGTCTGCTGCCTGCACAAATAAAGGTAGGTGTTTAATAATAGATGATTCAGTTGACACAAATTTGAGAGCAGTTATAGTGAGTATGTGACTGTTCTCTTCTACGTCCTTGCTGATTTGAAACTGTATCAATGTCGAACGCCTAAATATCCTTTCACTTCTCAGTGTTGGACGAATTTAGATCTAATGTTATATGAACCTCGGTATTCCTTCTTTAGAACTATCCTGAGATGCTTAAAATTCTTGTGGTAATTGGTTTTAAACCGCTTTTTACTAATCCTAATTTGACAGCATTCACTATAACATTATAGTATCTTGCTCTTTGAGTTTGTTTCTACAGTCATCTATCACTTCTGTGATTAGTTTATTTTTCTTCTAAAAGGCTTTTTACCCCTCTGATTGGAGATCCGTACAACAGTTAAGGTACTTACTTACTTACGCCTGTTACCCCTCTCGGAGGAGCATAGGCCACTGCTTTCCACTTTTGATCTGTCTGATGGCTATCTTGATTTATCCCATCGTTGGTGGATTGACATCAATCGGGAGGATCTGTAGATGCTGCTTCGATGTCTGGTGGGTTCGGTGGAGCTGGTCTATTTAAGAGTTCCTCGAAATGTTCTACCCATCTGTCTCTTTGTTCTTGAATCTCGGTGATTAGCTTGCCTTCTTTGTTCCTGACCGGTCGCTCTGGTTTACTATATTTCCCTGCCAGTTTCTTCGTTGTGTCGTATAGCTGTTTCATATTTCCTTCTCTTGCAGCTTTCTCCGCTGTCGTTGCAAGTCCTTCGATATACTTCCGTTTGTCGGCTCGAATGCTCTTCTTTACTTGTTTATTTGCTTCTGTGTATTCATTTTGTGCCTTGATTTTTTCTGCTCTAGTTCGGCTGTTGTTGATTTCCGCCTTCTTGTTCCTCCTTTGTTGAATTTTGCTCAGGGTCTCTGTGGAAATTCCATTCCTTATGATGGTAGTTCTTGCGGCCCAGAGCCTCTTGACAAGTTGAAGTTAGTGCCTCTTTGATTCTTTTCCAGTTGTCCTCCATAGTGGTTTCTTCCTCGTTCAGCAGATCTTGTAAGACTTGAAACCTGTTGTTGAGAGTTATTTTAAATTCCTTGAGTTTGTCAGTATCCCGAAGAGAGGCTGTATTGAACCATTTTGATGCTGTTACTCCAGTTATCCATTGCCTCCTTAAATTCAGTTTCATTTTGGCAACCACTAGGTGGTGATCTGAAGCTACATCAGCTCCTCTCCTGGTTCTCACATCTTCCATTGATCTTCTGAATTTTTTATTGATGCATATATGATCAATTTGATTCTCTGTAGTATGATTCGGTGAGACCTATGTAACCATTGTGTATGCGTTTGTGGGGGAATATTGTACCACCTATAACCATTTTGTTGAAAGCGCAAAGATTTGTAAATCTTTCACCATTTTCATTTCTTTCTCCCAGTCCTTGTCGTCCCATGATGTCTTCGTAACCGGTGTTGTCCATTCCGACTTTGGCATTTAGGTCCCCCATCAGGATTGTCAGATTCTTTCCTGGACACTTCGCTATAATTGACTGCAGCCTGTCATAAAACTGATCTTTGTCCTCGTCGTTGCCGTCGTTGGTGGGTGCATAACACTGGATGATGTTCATTGTAATCCCCTTCTTCATTGTCTTGAAAGATGCTTTGATGATCCTGGGTCCATGTATTTCCCATCCTACAAGTGCATTGCGCGCTTTCTTAAACAGCATCAGAGCAACTCTTTGGGTGTTTTGGGCATTTTCCTGTTCGTGCCCGGAATATAGTATCACCTCTCCCGTAGCTAATGTTTTCTGTCCTAGTTTGAGTCCAATGCGTTTCGCTGATCCCGGGCACAGTTAAATTGTATCTCTTCATTTCTGCTGCTATCTGGGTGATCTTCCCTGTCTCCCACATTGTCCGAACATTCCATGTATCTATAAAAATTTTTGCTCTGGTCGTTAGAAGGGGTGGCATCGGCCTCATGACTTGCGAAGAATCTCGGCTTTCATCATGAAGCGTTATATAGATTCCTTCCACTTCCAGGGCAGAGTTTAAATGGTTAAGTTTGTTTAATCTGTTTAGCGTTTTTTTAGCAAACTTGTGTTTTACGGGATAGGGGTGCTAGCCCTATGCCCAACCCTCCTCCTTTACCCGGGCTTGGGACCGGCAACAACCCTAGAAGAGCTGCGGGCGGAGTTAAAAGTTAAGGTACTATACTGTTAATCATATTTACAGTATAGAAGCTATTTTAGCTAACAACCTAAACCACATTAGGTGAGGTAGTATTCAATTTTTTACTCAATGGACAGTATATAAATGTCTAAAGTGTTGAGCGACTTATGTTAACTTATCAAAGGATTCCTCGAAGCATTATGCTAAGATTAAAGGACGGATTTGTAAAATGAAAATATGACGGATATGTGGATGCCAATTTGGACATTTTTAAAAATTTTCAATGACTGTCCGTAGCTAGAAATACTATACAGTGAAGTTTTGCTAACACAGAAACTCGTCATGGAGTGTCTACTTTCATATATTATACGTCAGGTAGCCTACTTAATAAATATCAGGACAGTTATTGAAAGGTAAATGTTTTATGTGAATATCACCATCAGTTATGTGCATGATACTTCTGTGTTTGTGAAGTAATATAAATAACTTAAATGTTGTAGTGTTGCTGAAATTATTATTAAATTTCATTAAATGAAAGCTTGGATGAATTTTATATTTGATGTAACAGTTTTCACTTACTTTTATTATTCCACTCTATGATAAGTTGTTTTCACATATCTTTCCGTCTTGCTGTAATTTTGAGTTTTGTAATGGGATAAATTTTGTACCTGTGAACTTTTATCTGCCTTAGGTTTAATCTATGTTTGTGGTGGTTTCGATGGTCAGTCACGTCTTCGATCGTTTGAAGTTTATCATCCAAAAATTGATGAATGGAGAATATTGGAAGAAATGACAACAGCTAGAGAAGGTGCAGGCCTTGTTGTTGTTGATGATACACTTTACTGCTTAGGAGGTTATGATGGATTTCATTTATTGAACAGCATGGAAGCGTGAGTTGTGATATAATCAAAATAACAATTTTGTTGAAAAGTAATTACTATTTTTCAGTTTATCATCTGAGTTACTTAATGTCTAAACAACAAACCTGGTTACTATTACGATAAGTTTATCATTCCGTCTCTGTTTGAAAAAAATTAACCAGAATTACCCATTAATTGTATTCACTTTAATATCTGCTTCTTTACCTTACTACGTTATAGCAAACTTACTAAGCTCTATATAAAAGTACGAACCTTAGTTTCCAAATAAAGTAACTTATTGTTCTACCAAATTTTTTGGCTTATTCCAACACCATTCCTGTACTAACAAAATCATGCTTATCTGTCTTCTTAAGTTTTCATCACGACAACTCACCTTGAAGACTGAAGGATGATTATTATCGGATTTCGTATACTGGACAGTATAGATTATTTCACATAATTCTTTTCACCTGAATGTCACTATACATATAAATTTAGTTGAGTTTCACAAACTCAAAAATTGTTCTTAAATAAATATTATGTGAATTGATGTTAGAACATTGTTATTAATTTATACACAAAATTTACTGCAAATGATCATAAAAAATATATGCACGACACAGAAAAGTAATATTGTGAAGCATAAAAGATGTTAGGGAATCATAATCAAAAATGTAAAGTCTAATAAGAAAACAAATAAAATTAAAAAGTAGAGATACTGTTAGAATAGAATTACAATAAAGAAAGGCTTTATCCTATTAAAAAGTCACCACCGTTACAAAGAGTTTATCAGAAAACGTCAGCAGGATCTCTGCTTTCTTCTGTTTTAGGTTCTATCTAATAAGTTCATAAGGCGCTGAGCTACATTATCTTACCATCCCAACCAGGAAGCCAGATTGGCTAACGGAGACCAGTTTTATGTAGCTTTCTCACATTCCACGATGTCAGTGTCATAAATTAAACACTGCTCTCCTTTTTCCAACCAATCACCCGGTCGGCAAGTAGTGGAAGCGTGTGTTATATCAGTTACTCATAAATGGCTAATAGAAGTGTTTGATATAAAATCCCTAGAACGTGACCATAAAACTTTATTTACGCTTCAATAAAACAATGTTAATCGAACCAGTCTTCACCAAATCCAAATGGATGCTGTAGAACTATGGCTATGTTTACAAAGCATTGTCACTGATTGTAAGCTATTTTTGAAAGATAATGGTAGTCAGCTTTATTTTCTCACTGTGTAATCATTTTTAAGTTCATGTACTTGACTTTATGTCACGCAGTTCGTAGAATTAATCTTAAAAGTGCTTTAGATCAACGAACAGTGGTTGAAAGTGGAGTGCTTTAGCCATCTCTCCATATTTAGTACCCAGTTAATTAAGTTGAAGACGAAGGTCAAAAGACAACCAATATGTTCACTTTTCTACTTTCCATATAATTATTATCAATATTACTATCCAATGTTTACATTCTACACCGTTACTTCTCATCTTTAGTATAACTCCAATGTCTGTATCTTCATTCATAATTCACTCATTTAGTCCATTTATATCAATATTATCTTCTTTACTTCTCTGTTTATTAAAATATTGGATGCACAGCTGAAAAAAAGAGTTAATAAGTACAAACAATTTGGTGTTTTAGTTTTGATAAAAGACTCATGTTGAATGTAGTCTTTAAGTGTCAATATTCTAAACTCTATCTTCATACTATTTTTGTTTCGTCGGTTTATTATCGGTATGTTTTTTGCTATACCTAGCTTCGACCTTCATTGTGGAACGTGGTCTGTTTGCAAACCAATGTACATGCGCCGATCAGGAGCTGGTTGTGCTTTATTGGGAGATACTATTTATGTATGTGGTGGCTATGGTGGCGCTGAAGGTCGTGGTCCTTCACATTTAGATACTGTTGAAGCTTATAACACATGGTTAGCTCAGTGGACGTTAGTTACAAGTATGAATGTTCCTCGTTGTTACGTTGGTGCTTGCCCGCTAGCTGGGAAGATTTATGTTGCTGCTGGGTAAGTAACTACTTTCTTACATTACTTATCACAATTCTGTATGTTTTGGTAAGTACTTTATGCTTGATATGGTTGCCAGCCTTGCGTATGTAGTAATTGAGTTGCTTGTCTATCAAACCGTATGCTTATGACTTCCATTATACTTCACTTTAATTTTGCATTAATAACTGATTCCGTATTTAGTCTTCACAGATTAAGCAGTATGTAAAAGTGTAAATCATCAGCACTTATTGACTCGATATTGCGGTTTCTTTTCGTATTTCTAGCTTTATCGACTTCATTAATTGATTTCCATACTGTTCTACCAGTATTTATCCGATGGTGAATTTCTGATCATTAGTCATAACAAAACGCCTAAATTTAGATTAATTTTTTAAGCGTAAAGTAGGTTAGTAATTTTTACATTTGTTTTTGCACTCGGTAATCCCTATGTCTCGACTCAGCACCAATCGTATGCTTCCTAACACTTAACCAATTCAACCCAATGATATGCTATTCTGGAAACTTGAGATTAGTTTATAGAGGGTGAAGATAGACATTCTTAGTCACGTTCGAGTATATAGACTATTATGACCTATATGTTTTCCTATTCATTTTGTATGTTTTCTCTCTCATTACTGCTGATTAACATGGTTTTTGATCGATCTGTTATTATATGCCTGAGTTGAAGCATGAGATGGAAAAGGCAGCGGCAATAAGTAACAGTAGGCAACTGTTCAGAATTATCAAAGAAACGAGTATCAGAAATCCTACTGTAAGTGAAACTATCTCAGAAAAAGATGGAACTATTATTCACTGTCAATCCAGAAGATTAGACTGATGGGCAGAACACTAGGAAACTGTTTAACTAGTATTCGGCCTCATCTCAGTTACCCATCATCCCCAAACAATCTGAATAGAAAATTGATATTGATCCCCCAAATATTAATGAGGTTGAGAAGACTATAGGGAATCTAAATCGAGGGAGAGCAGCAGGACCTGATGGATTAACCCGTGAGATATTTAAGGATGGCAGTTTAGTTTTAGCAACGAGATTGACCAGGATCTTGGCTAGGATCTGGGAACTGGACGTAATCCCATCTGACTGGTTACGAACACTAATCGTCCCAATCTATAAGAAGGGACAGAAGTCTTCTTGTGGCAATTACCGAGGAATCAGCTTAACAAATATAGTGTCCAAAGTATTGGCTTCAATAATACTTCGACGTTTATCTGAAGCTCGTGAGGAGCGAACTCGAGAAAACCAAGGTGTTTTCAGACCAGAACGTGGTTGTATAGACCAAATATCCACAGTTCGACAGGTTCTAGAACGTAGGCACACTTTTAAACGTTCAACAATGGTTACATTCCTTGACCTTAAGGCGCAGTTTGACCCAATCGATCGTAAAGTTACGTGGCAGTGTCTGTCATTATAAAGCGTACCAGTGAAGTACACTTATCTTATACAAGCTCTCTACTCGAATACCACATGTCGAGTCAAAGTTTATGGCGAATTGTCTTTGAAATTATTCATCTCAAGTGGTGTTCTTAAAGGTTGTCCGCCTTCCCCATTTTTATTTAATTTTATCATTGACATACTTTTAGAGTTAACATTGTCATCGTCTGATTTCTCCTGGGTTGACCTCCTTCCAGGAGATAAACTTATTGACTTAGAATATGCAGATGATGTAGTTCTCTTGGGTGAATATGCTGATAAAATACAGAATCTTTTGACTAACTTAAACATGAATGTAAGCATGTTTGGGATACGATTCTCCCCATCCAAATGCAGAATATTGCTTTAGGATTGGGTTGATTCGACACTGAAGTTAGTGATAGGGAGCGAAGTAGTTGAATGTGTTAACCGCTACACTTATCTTGAGAGCCTCATCAGTCTTGATAGTCTGGTATCTGCTGAAATCTGGGCTCGTGTACAGAAGGCTCGATTGGCTTTACCAGTTCGCGTCACTTGTGGCGTAGGCGAGACATTCGTATACTTGCGAAAGGACGCGTTTACTGCGCAGCAGTTCGGTTCATTTTACTTTGTAGATGTGAAACATGACCATTAAGGATAGAGGATATTCGTAGACTCCTAGTATTCGATCACAGATGTCTTGAAAGTATTGCTTGTGTTTGCTGTGACCACCGAGTAAGCAGTGAGTGGGTTAGGAATAGAGTACTAGGTAAATACGGTAAGTCTATTGATGAAGTAGTAAATCTTCATCAGCTGAGGTGGTCAGAACATGTGTTACGTTTGTCTGAACACCAGCTACCTCGACGAGCAATGTTGTCTGGTGTGGGAGTAGGCTGAAAGAATACTAGGGGTGGCCAAACGAAAACATGGCACTAATCCATGAAGTCATTGACAATTGAGCTGAGCCATGTTGATAGATGCAGACTACATGGTTGGGGTCCAGGTGATGATCATAACAAATGGTTAGAGACTTTAGGTGATATGGCTCAAAATCGTTGGGAATGGCGCAGGTGTATCCACTCCTTGCCTCTCTCCAAATTCTAAGTTTTTGCGCTTATCATAATTTCCTTTTTACTGAATCATATTTTCTTAAACCTTATCTCTGATCTCTATTCCTTCCATTAATTCCGACTCTGTTACTACCTCCCCTACTCTGGGATTTGGTCCGACAATTTAATCTGTATCTGCTGATTGGGGCATGGCAACTTGAACTGATATACCAAGTTCTACGTTGTAATTGACTGATTGACTGGGATCTTGTGATTATTTATCGCATCGTACATATAATCATCATTTAATAACTCATTCATGTCGTTCATCCATTATACTGTACCATATAAAAGACTGTTAGAGTTCTTTATCAAGCTATATCACTAGCAACTCGACTACATTTATAAATATCAAAAATGAATTAGATAATTTTGTTCGTAGCTTTAATCGGAAAGGTTACAAACAAGGATTAGCAAAGGCATGAAGCCAGGGAATTATGCTCGACAGATAAACTCGGTGAGGAATGCAGGAACATACAGATGTGTCTTCAACAGAACAGTTGTATCATGTCATTTACGAAGCAATATAGTAATGAAAACAACACGTAGAAAGTTATCGTGAAGAAAAGTGTATTCATCAAACTGGTCTTCTAAGGAAACTTTGAAAATGTTGCAAATTGTTTGTCGATGACCCTTAGCACTTCTTTACATTTGATTTGTCTTATTGTGTTTTGTTAAAAACGAATTTGATGTGAACATAATCTAATGAGTTTTGTCTAATAGAAAACTAGCCTTATCATTATGTCCACAAGATATTTTACGAGATATGTAATGTTAATCAAAAGTTGTTTAAATTATTCACCTTATCGAATATGTGATCTAAAATTAACGAATTAAATTCACTAAAGGAATTACGGACTATAACAGAATGCTTTTCCGTAGATTTAGTATGATTTTAAAATTAAAAAGCCAATTAGGTTTTGCAAGAAAACTTGTTTGTGCGTGATCAGTTAGTTGAATCTTGACGTCTTATAGTGGCGGTCACTCAGTGATTAAAGTAATAATCGAGGTATTAGGTAGCAGGTTCGAACTCCACGTACTTGTGTTTAGACCTCTGGATAGCATTCACTAGTCCTTACGCAAATATCCTGGCTTATGGTATGCTAACTTGTATTTAGATTGCGTTTTGTGAGTTGGATTGTTTGATTGCTGAACTTTATTCGTTATTCTTCCGATCGTATTGACTCAAGCTTTTGATAGAAATGAGCTTTGAAAAGTTTTCCTCGGATTGCTAGCTACTTGTTCTGTTCTACCTTAAATCTAATTGGCTGTTAACACGCTTCTTGTTATTTTTTTCAGTTATTTTAGACTCCATTGTCTCCTTACCTGATATGTAGCCTTGTAAATGTTTGAGATTGTTCCGATTGACTGATAAATCGTATCAATTCCAATATGTTAATTTATTTCTGACGGATTTGATGCTAAGCTTCTAAAATCTTCTCTTTGTGTTTACTGTGTCTAAAATCACAGTTTCCTAGTCATATATTTTTCCATAATTATCTCCGTTTGTTGACATAAGCGAAGACATATCATGGCGCGTGATAGCTAATTGATGTTCATGTAGACGGAGATAAAGATGTTGACTGCTTTATCCGATGAAATGTTTTTGGAGTTTAAGAAGTTCATTTTATAGATAATGTTTGTCTTCATATTTGTTCTATCTTCTGGTCTGCAGAAAATTTTAGTGATTTTGTTAGATTGTAATCGACACTGACTGCTAGTGACAATAATCCGGTCGTAATTTCTGACAAATCCTCCATATTTAATATGCCAATCTGTTTGCTGGTTTTCACGTTTGATTTTGTGATGATCTTTAGTGACATTTTTTGAAGTTACGTAGATAACAGTTTTTTGAAAAACCATCGCCAGGTTTTTTCATTTCTCTGTGTGGTAGGCATACTGTTGTGTTTTCGCCTTTTGTATGAGAATTCGTACGCAGTTGACTTCATGAGTGTTCGGGTTGTTGCTATGGTAAATGAAAATCTGATCTTTTTGGGTTGGTTTTTGATAGACTTAGGTCTCTCGTTTTCCTATGTTGATTCTCGTGGTCGCTTATGTAAGAATGGCTCATAGCTTACTTCTATCAGATGTTTGCGCCAATAAATTCGTCCAGAATAATGATTAAAGTTCCCCGATTAAATCATCTAGCCCCGAGGACGCGATCTAATCAAAATCGTTACTTAGGTGTTTCGTTAGTGCAAACTGTTATCTAGCCTTAGCCACATTTTCTGTTATGATATTTAAATAAGTATGCATTACTAAAATGTTAATCCTCATAGTTTCAGGGTGCATTTCCAAGTTTATTCAGTATTCAAATTTGATAGTTCTGAAGAAATTTCTTTTTAAGAAATATTCATTTTTATGGAAGTCGGATTAGCTCGTAGATTTTTTCAACAAAACATTTACTTCAGAAATATTTTCCAGTTTATTAACACACCAGTAATGAATTCTTATTGACTGACATTCACACTTATCTGCTTTGTCAATCTCTGCACTACTTGAGTCAAATATTTTGACTAACCTATCATAATTTTGAGCATATAATTACAGGTTATAATGATAATAATGATCAGAATATCTGTATAAAAATTTTTGAATTGAGATGGTTATTTTTGTGGAGATTGGTATTTTTATTTGATTGGATATTTCACAGATTGATGATGTCAGGGTACCATTGAAAACCAGAGTACACTAGAACTAAATAGCTGTCCCCTACTGCCTGATTTTCAATGGTACACTGCCAACATCAATCTATGACATATTCAGTCAAATATAAACTTTTGTTATCATCCTGAATGGTTTTTATATATATTCTTTAAAATACCACATTTTACTATAAAAATCAGTAAAAGAAACGAGCATTTCAAGGAAACGTGTCATTTAATCACGTGGTTAACTAAATTGCTTCTTAACTATTAGTTTTAAAACCCAAGCTAAAGCTTTACCAGTGATTTCATTATCAATCTTATTTGAATTTTATTATTTTATTAATTTAATATGATCTATTTTATAGGACTTTCATTTTCCGATTGAATGTTGTTGGTAAAAGGAATTGAATTATTCTTATCTGCTTTTGTTTTATTTTGTAGATATAATGGTAATAATTTGTTGGACACCGTGGAGTCTTATGATCCAGTTGAGAATACTTGGTGGCTTCACGAAGAAAGTAGAATGAATCATGAGCGATGTGATACTGGTATGTGTGTTGTTCGATTCCCAACATGCTCGATCAATGAAGATGCTCTTACACCAGTTGCAACATCAAGAAATATAAATAACTGCAGTAATATTCAGTCATCTTCAATCGCTTCATCTACCTCTGCTACTCATTTAACAGTTGCTCACTCAAACACTACAAGGCAACTAAATGATTCTAATATTAGTCGAATTAGTAATATACACATAAGTCCACAGAATTCATTTGGTCATATCAATCCACTATCGTTTCAGCGTAGTTCATCATCATCCACTCGAAATGTTCTGTCTTCGTCTGTTAATGAACCTTTTCGCACTGTTTCACAATTTGGTGGCCCTTGTACAAGTGTAAACATGTGCAACTTCAATTCCCAGTCTCCTGGAAATTCTCACTTATCTTCTAATCGTAGGCCTAATCGTCAAGCTCGTAGCCATTCTTTGCGACAAAATAATTTGTCAAATACTGCATCTGTTAGTGGGAGAGAGATAAGAAATTCTAGACCACCGAGGCATTTGCTTTCACTGACTTCATCTAGTTTGTGTCCTGGTAATATGAATATTTGGAATCCCAAAAGTTTGCGCTTACCATATATTGCGCAAGGAATGCACAACTTTAGGAATCATAGGTCACTCGTTCCATCTTTATTGTGCAACCCGCATAACATTTTACGCTGCAGTACTACACCTATATCGAATTTATCTCATCAGGTAGAAAATCCGTTATTTGGTCACACTTATGCACTTTGCCATAATCTAAATAATATACCACCCTCTTCCGAAGACTCTTACGTCAGCCAGAATGGTGAATCTACTTTCAATTCCGAATGTAGTGTTGTGCAACAAACTGACCAACCACTGGAAAACTTTGGAACTGTTGACATAAGCGAATTACGCCCTCATATTAACGCGCCCCATTTTGACACACCTGCTGTCTCTGGGTTACCGACATCTGAGAGAAGTAGCTGTAGCAGTCCTACTTTAGTGTCTGGCATGCATCGTTCTGTCCCTGAATGTGGTTCATCTTCATCATGTAAACATGAATTATTTAGATCGGTTGATGCAATCAACCGTCTCGGTACTGACAGAGTTTTCTGGTCGGTATCTAATGTATCCACATTTCCTATAGTACAAAATCCTGATTCTAACAGCGTATCACAGGCTATCACTTTTAGTGAAGATCCATCTCAGTCGAATAAAAATTCGTTTAATGAAGTCCTAGGTGATGATAACTTTGGAAATGTTAATATCGAAAATACCCCTGATAGGAATTGTGTTGGTGTAATAAGCGATTCACCAGATGAACATAGTAATAATAATATGTTTACTGATTCTAATCGAGAACGTGAGGATTTAGCCAAGTATTCCGATCGTCCTGTCCACAGAATACGCACTTTCATGAATGCTTTAGTAAATAAACCTAAAGATCTACAATCAACTTCGAATGATTCTTCTGGAGCACAATATGAGCAACCATGTGATGTCACTTTAATGTCTAGTTATTCATGTAGCTCTTCGACCCCCATACCAATCGCTAAAGTTAAACCGTGTTCTTCAACGGTTGCAGAAAACTCATGTACAGCAACTTTGAATGCACTACCTCCTTTTGTACAAAACGTATCTTCCACTCAACACGTGACTGATTTATCAACCTTCTATAACAAGCAAACAATCGATAAACTATGTCAGCGCTATAGGCCTATGATGCAACATTCGTCTAAAACTGACCCAATGTGGCCTTTTATATATAATTCTGAGTATTGCCAAACCCACACTCTTTATCAAGGAGATAAAATAACTGCTTCGACGAATGATCATATTGTCTCATCCTCATCTTGTGAAATTGGTGACCCGGTAAGGATTTATTTTTACGGTTTGTAATAATTTACCAATGGTAGAGTATACAGTCAGTTACTTAATGTCAGCTTACTTGTTTGCTGCGAAACCAGATGACTTTTTGTTTGCATATTTATAAACAAACTGCACTGAGTTGCATAAACTAAGTAAAGCAATTCGCAATCGTTGCTATGTATTCTGTGTTGTTTTTATTTATTTAGAGTATAGTATAGGGGCGAGCCTAACCGATCGTTAAATTGTCAACTATGAATAATCATTGTGATCACTCAGCTTATAGCTTGAAAATCCAAATGCATAACTGAAGCGGTTGTCGTAACTAGTTTGTAACTTATTCCATCCAATCGGAAGACAGGTTTTTTTTGCATGTAAATAAAAGTGTAGGATATGTTACTACCTACAGGTAACTTTTCAAGCAATTTACTCAAAGTTGACTCTGAGTCTGAGCTTAGCTACAGGAAGAACTTGGTATAAACCTGTATCTGTTTTTAAAACGTTTGTCAACACAGTTAGTACATGGACATAATCAACATAGTCAGTTAAGAAGCGAATAAAAAAACATTCCTGACAGTGATGGGAAATGCACTACAATGATTGATCGTGATTGTTAATCATGTTTAGAAAAATAAATACAGTTCTGTGACTGGTTACCAAGCAGAAATAGTCTATGCAATCCGACTGAGCCCTAGTGGTAACAGGGGCCTTGTGTTTAATGCCTTTTGCGTCATAATTTTTACTCTGGTGTCGTAAATTAGTTTTTCTTAATAATTTTATGAATTTTGAACACTACACACATCTTGATAAAACTAGTTTCTCATTGACTTAAATCAAGTTTTTATACCTTGGCTGATTTTCTGTAGTGATTATTCATCCCCAGCAGTTTGAGTATCTCTTCTATTTATCTCTGTACTATACTGTTGCTTTATTTCTTAGCTAGCTTAGAGTTCTTAAAACTGCGTATATTTCTTTGTTTTCCTTTTTCAGCCAATTTACTTGCTGTTGAGTTCCTATCATATCTTAGCTTTTTTTTCGTTGGTCCAACCGGTTAAATTTATCCCGTTGACTATGAATAACTTGATTTAGAGCAATATCTTTTATAGCTCATATTTCGTTTATTCACGATCTTAACACAACATAGACATCGTTAGTGTTGACTTGTATTTGTTTCCAAAAATAAATATTTATTTATTCGTACTGTTATTATCATCTTGGTTTTGCTTACTTTACAGAGAGAACTCACAATGGGAGAAACTTCTCATGTCTTCAGTGTTAGCGAATCATCTCACGCATTTTCTGACTTAGATGACTTACAAATTAAAAATCCATCCGAAAGTCCTAATCAAACAGGTATTTTCGTAAAACCGGATGTTACTTGCACTACGTCAGCTATTGAATCCATACACTCAGATACCTTCTGCTGTAGTTCGTCGAATTCTGATGATACTTGTGTGGACCAACCGCATAATTTAACAAATTTACCATCCAACTGTGGACCCGATATAACGTTATGTACAGTTGCTTACAATCCGAGTAATGTGAATGAGAACTCTGAATCACAACCGGACACTAGATCGGATGGTGAAGGTGAAGAAGGGGACGATCTAGATATTGTCTTAAGGAATCCAGCAGTCGGTCAGGTCGATGACGAATTATGACCTCTAATTGTTAAATCAATATATTTTTATCATATTTGCTAATTCGTCGTTGTGCATGACCTGTATTTTACCCAATATTCGTTATTTATCCAGTCTTTTTATATTAATGTTATTGATTAATTTTTTGAAGTTTTTAGCCATCGCACGTGTACTTTAACTTGCCTCCATTTTTCTTCCTGAATACTCCTGTGATTTCTATACATTCTTTATATGGTTTGTTTCAAGATTTAGCCTCCATACACTTGTACATTTTAGTCATGATAAGGTACTATTGTGATTTGATTGACATTTCTTTTGTTTATATCGTTTAAACTGTAAGTGGTTGTGTAGCTATTATCTTTAAATGTGTTGCACACTGTTGTATTTCTCACTAATAACGACCCAGCTCCTATTGCTTAGTGTTCTTAGACACTGAACACTCGACAAGACTTGAAATCAGAAGACGTTTAAACAGGAACCAAATTGTATTCCAAAATAACATGAATAGATAGAAGTAGGAGTTCGCAGTTAGAGAAACGTTAATATACTTATAGTATTTACATAAGAAGCTTCTAAAGTCTTATCTGCTATAGCTGATTAGTTTAGAAATAGGCAATCGGCGTGAGCCATCATGATCGTGCACGGAACATGCTTTAATCCAGTCTCCCTCTTGAGCAGAATTATAGGATATGGTGTTTCGAATTCAACTGCAACCGTTGTACTGGTTCGTGCTTCCGATCTGTCCACCTAGGAAGTGATATAATCCTTTGTTTGCACAGCAATTGTCTCGCCTGTTTCAGGTGTTTTGATCGAGAGGTAGTCTGTGCCGTGGCACATTGCTGGCGATCCAGGTTGATTTCAGTAGGTTCGCATGAAGTACCCAGACTTCTGAGGCAGCGGATACATCGTAAACCGTATTTCCTTTCTGTGGCACGATCCGACCAACTGTGTATGTAGGATGATTTACTCGATAGTCCATAGTAAGTACCTTCGACCAACAGTGAACAATCGACATTGTGACCGATTACGACGATTGAAATACATCTCATTCATTGCGACCCAGGAGCTGGCGTCGGAAGAACGCTATAGAATGTGAACAATATTTTCTTCCAAGTAACGATTCCACAGAAGCGTACAGGCTAAATGTTAGAAGGTATTAATTCAGCTAAAGAGGTTGTGAAACTTCGTTGACTGAAATAGTTGGTCAATATGCCATATATGCTAAAATCCCGCCATCTCTCCATCGACATAATATCAACTTGAGATGTTCACTGGCGTTAGATATGGATGGAAGATAGTAAGACGAGATCAAAAGAAAATGTGATATCAGTCCATGAAATCACAGACTGTTGATCCGAGCAGTGCTGGTAAAGTGTAGACTATTTGGATATCAGTATAACTGTCGTAACCAATAATTGGAGACTCCAAATAACATGGTCAGAATTAGTAATAGTGGAAGAAGTTGTATTCCATTTTTATCCTTCCTTAAATTTAGAGCTTCAAGTAGGTTGTGCCTCATTTCCTACTGATTAATTATCTCTTCTTGTATCGTATTAATAATGTTCACTCTATATTTAACTACCACTGAAGTTACTACTAATTGACGGTCTCAACAACTCTCCAATTCAGAGTTTTCATATTATAGTTGATATTCACCGCTCAAACCTAAAAAAGTATGACACGTTGCATTCATAAAAAATTGACTTAGTCAGGCCAATTATACCTACCTAATTCACTCATTTGCTGGACTATTTTTGAAAACATTATCTAACAGTGATATAATCAACTTACAAAACGATATAGTACGAATACAGTAGAAACTAGACAACATACTTCTGATTTCCGTGATCCCGTAATTTTATTTACATGAATGGATTATGTAATCGATTTCGAAATGATAGAAATGCCATACAAGTAATCAAAGTCAAATAATTTTAGGTTGGCTTCGGGTTATGATGATTTCATCAGTGATCTGCATACTGGAATACGTGTGATTATCTAGTTTCACTAATATCTAAGATATTGATCATTGCTTTACTAACTTCTGCAGTAATTTAAAAGTAACAAATTTAAATTAACCGCCGGAATTTTTACTTGATGTAGTTAAATGATTACATCTTTTCAAAGTGCAAATTTAGTAGGACTCCACTGTATGTATTATGTTGCTCGCATTCTCATGAAGGCAAACAAGATAAATCAGAACATATGTGCTCATATAACTCACTGATGCTGTGTAATGAGCCATTGCTTAGTTAATAAGACATTGAAAACTAATTAGTGGAAAGTTACTGTGAATTACGATATATTTTCTGTTAATTCCCTTAGCAGTCTTGTATCATTTTAATATTATGAGGTTAACGGCAATTACAGTACAGACAAATGTATATACATGGAAACAACTCAGACAAGTAATTGATTTAAGAATAACATCAACGACAACATCATGATCACAACACTAAACCAGAAGGGAAAGAATAATCTGTAAATCATGTAATAATTACATTAAATTTAAGTCATTATGTATATATACAAATAATTACTGGAAATCAACAAAAAATATGAGAACATTAAAAATGATAATAGTATTCATAGTGTATTTTTTCAACAGTAAACAATGTATAGAATCAGTAAGTTTGTTTTATTCGATAAGTAGATTACTCAAGACTTGATACTCATCCTAATACAGCATAAATTATAACGTAACTGTTCGCGATTAATAACAGAAATAAGAATATTCTTCTTAGAATAAGAAGATGAAGAAATTATTTCATATTAAGTAGGAAGGTAGGGACTTAGAAATAGAAATTATTTTAAAATACTTTTAACATGTATATGTAGAGCAAGTTAAACAGAGAAATGACGAGAACAATTATAATCGCATTCATAGTTAGTAATCAATCACTAGGACAACAGTAAAATGGGCTGTTCATTATGCTTCAAACAATGTACTACTGCATAAATGTCTGGATACTGAATGACTAATTATCATTTATTCCAGTTTATCGAGCAATAAAACTGTAAATATGATCAATAATGTAACAATCGCAAGGAGTAATAAATTACCACAGCTGACAATAGCTATGATACTGTTATTGGAAATAAAATGAAGCAATAACTCTAACATCTACATCTGTCTTGGTTTCCTTGTTCTTCAGTTCCCAAACGAATGCTATCAGGATAGTCAGAGTGCAAATTGGTCTGCAAAGAAAAGAAATATTATATACATATTAAAAACCCCAAAGTGAAAACAAGTGTAATGTTAAGAGTAATGTTAAGAGAACATTAAGATTGAAGATAATGTAATAACTAAGGCTTGATTTAAAAATATCAAATATCAATAGACAATAATCTAGGAGAATCAGTTAAATAAATTGGCTGAAACACAAAAGACAAAGTAACAGCTCTATCAGGCTGTTTATTCACCAGATAATATATTCTGCCGACTCCTCATACACAACCTATAACAATATTCCAATGGATGGTCATCGGAATTAAACCGATTATACAACACATCAATAATCTGTTATAATTACTTAATGCACACATATCAGCTGAACAGTACGTAAAAATGTGTTAGGAATATAAGTCGTTTTGATGATCTTAAATACGATAAAAACACGTTACATTTGCGCTACAGCTTCTCAGTCAGTCAGTTCAAGTCCCCATGCCCCAATTAGCAGATACAGATTAAATTGTCAGACCGAATCCCAGAGTAGTGGAGGTAGTAACAGAGTCAGTATAAGTGATAAGAATTGGAGATCGAAGATAAGATTTCAAAAAATATAATTCAGCAAAAAAAAACTATGAATTCAGAAAGAAAGACAAAGAATGAATGCAACTCTGCCATTGAGAACGATTTTGACTCATCACCCAAAGTCTCTAACTTTAGTTATAGCTTCTAAAACAAATCCGATAGCTTTGAAAGTGATTTTTTTACATCAAATAAACCGCAATACGCATGTGCACAGCCACAACTGTGGATGGGTAGCAAAATTCGTCATTTTTTGAGGGTTGAAATCGGATTTGATTGAAAACATGACTTCATGGCTCCCAATACCAATTTGTCAAAGGACTCAAACGAACAATATATCCATTGGATAAATATAAAAAGGTCTATAATACATAAGTTCTTTCAGAAGAATTCACAGAGTTGGAAAATATACATATATGTATATAAATTTCTTAAATATCCCTCCGCTTTACGTTTGAAACGTGTTAAGTAAGCTGCGATCTCATCGAAACCCTTGAACTAATGAACACTACAAAATATTGAGGTTGTTAGAACACCCAACTACCCCATTCTCTATAGTGGAACTTGGTATTGGCGTACACCCCAACTAAAGTAGTGATTAGAATTTAGAGGAAAAGAAAGGCACTTCAAACATTCTTGCATTTTTGTTCTGTATCCTAAAAACTAAATCTTTCGATCTATTTATAATACGAAAGTATTTTTTATAAATTTGTAGCAAACAAGTCTTCGAATAGGAAATCGATGACAAAGGATGCCAATAACTAAAATAAGTAAAGCTGGGGGTGGGTTACAGAGACAGATGTCTGATATAATCGATTTAGAGGATAGTTTGCCATATGATCTGATGGATCGTCAGTAATCCGAAAAGAACTCTGTTTGATAACGTGTTCTTTATTGCCCGGCTCAATCGGTGACCAAGCAGCTACCAGATCTGAATCGCTTTCATCAGGCCTAGAATGTAACTACCAGAAGTGAGGGAGGCATCTGGCGGTACTATTGCTAAGGCTGAACAGAGTACAACCTTCAGATTATGTTATAAATTCTACAACATTTAGAATGGACGAAAGGTATATTCTCTCCACTAAATATGTTAACATTCTTGCTACATCAACACAACCTCTAACAAACTATCGGTGATATGCTATTAAACTTAAGAAACTACGTACTCCATAAGTCATAGTCGGTGCTGGTCATTCTTTTAACGCCGTCACCATCTCAAGATCACTGCAGATACCGTGGGGTTTGGTTACCTCGCCCAAGAATGTAACTTCATTCATTAGCAAGCGACCTTTACTCGGTCGAAATTTCAGTTCAGCATCACTAGGTCGCATAAGAACTACAAGGAAAAATTCACACCTACTCATATGAGTTTGTTAGTAGTCCCAATCTTTTATCCCGACGATATAACGATACACACAGAATTTAAATCCTAAAAGTGTCTGTGGAAATTAGTAGAATGATACAATATTCAGAAAACGCTGGGGAATGACCCTCTCCCCAAGTGGATAACGACGCATATTGGTTACTACGATAGAAATACATACACTACGAATTATGTTGGGCTGGCATCCACTGAGACACACGACGCTCTATGAGTAATAAGCACTGGGGTTTTAAAAACCACATGATATTAACATTCACTGATTTATAGAAGTTTTAGAACTCTTTGCTTAGTACCTCGGTCATGTTGGCACTAAAACCTCCTCCACTTTGTATACCATGTATATTCTACCAGAACTTAAATGCTGTAAAGAAACCACGAAGCACTTAGCTGATGATACAGTGTACTATTGAACGAGAATAGAGAACCATTAAACGTTTCCAGGTCTAGAACCAGAGTGTATCGAGAACCTCAAGTGAATGCAGTCTGAATCTTTTTTCACTAACAATCTATACATCAATAAAAATGTTCAGCAAGGTGCTGCCAAAGTATGCGTCGAACTTAGCTACCTCTACCTACTTTCATCTTCTAACATTATGATTGATATTATAACCTTAAACATTATTTCCCACCCGTTAATTATCTTGATCCTACCTACTCTATCTAATAACACTACTTTGCCAAATAAATTTAACTTCCTCCTCCTTTCTTGTACTGTTTAACAATTCTATTGACTTTATGCGCAAACTTGACTACCTAAGAACACGACGCGATGAATTCTGAAAGTGTCAGAAAACCAATTAAAAACAAAACACTAACGAATTCACTTGAACTACTGTAGTAACGTAGCTACCAAGAATTTAGAACAAGAATGCGAAATTAAGACGCTATGGAGGAAAAATCAACCGGTTAATTTGAGCTAGTCACAAATATATTGAATATTGGATAGTAGAAAAATTCCCAAAGCATTCGAGGAACTTGTCGTGAGCGCAGTGTTCAGTGTTAGAGCTACAGTCACTACTACAACGCACTGAGTCGCTTGACTGTAGGTTCCATTACTTGTTAATGTGATGTACTTTTTTTTCTTTGGAATAAACAATATCCTAACCGTCTCCGTCAGCTAGGTCTGTTCCTACTTTGCTGTAGGCAATTAAGGGGTGACTTAGATACATCTGTAATTACAATCATTCTAAAGCCGTCTGTAACGTTTCAGCGCACCTAAATGTCTAGATATGGCTGTCTTGCAGAACCATGTAGCACTTATAAATCAGAGGTTTGTTCTGTCTGACACTTCCTGAAGGTATAACTAAGGCTCACTTGGTGGAGAGCTATCAGGGGTGCCCGGATGGTTGCGTATCCTATTATAGCTTACTGAGAATTTCCTGGAACATGGGTTGAATATCTATGGCTAAACCTATAGACTTGTATTACATCTTCCAGCAGCACAACTGATATCATGTGTACTCGACATCTAGATCTTGTTCCTTTATTTATGTTACGGTAATATGATAAACTCTGTCAATAAACCTGACTTCCTAGTAACACTGACGCAAAGGTTTTGGTAAAGAAGTTCAGAAATACTAGTAACGATGACAATAAGTGGAGGCTAGTATGATTGCGTAATGTCAACGAAACGTCTTCCTATTTGACTGTTTTCGATTGCCGATCGTTCCAGTTTACAGAATACAGGAATCCTATTGTGGTAATCACAGGGGATTCAGTTTGACTAACACAATGTGTAAGGTATTGCTTATCATAATCATCTGGCACTGTCTAATGATAAGGAGCGTCAAACTGGAGGAAGCTAAACTAGCGTCAGTCGTGGACAGAGATGGATTGATCAAATATTCACTCTGCCTCCGATTATGTGATATATGCATACTTACCAGCGTCCAACAATAGTGTTATTCATTGACTGGGATGCAGCTTCCGAGTCCGTAGATCGAGAGGTTTCTTGGCAGTAGTTGTCATTAAGAAACGTATCTGGAAAGTGCATAAGCCTGATAAAGGCTCTGTACTCGAATATGACTGGTCGAGTTAGAGCCTATGACCAGCTGTTACGATAATTGTCAGTCTCATTCAGGGCTCGTCAAGATTATCCCTTATCTCCATTTCTGTTTAACTTCGGCATAGATATTTTTTAAAAATCTCACTTCATTTAACTCTCCAGGAATTAATCCCCTTTCAGGAAACCCACTCACCAACTTAGAATGTGCAGATAGCATAGTCCTATTGGGTGGACGCTGACAATATGTAGTTTCCTGAACACTTGGAGTAACAATACAACCATATTTGGGATGGGTCTCCCTCTATGCAAATGCGAAACGTTACTTCAAAACTGGTATTTATCATCGCCCAGATGAGTTGTCGGGAGTGAAGTAGTTGAGTTCATTGATCACTCCACTTATCTGAGAATCCTTACCACCCGTATTAGGTCTGTGTCTAACAAAATGTCGGCACATTCAGTAAGCCCACCTAGCTTTCGCCAACTTACATCTCTTGTGATGTATGCGAGACATCAATCTCTCAAGGAATGACCACTTGTGCTGAACATCTATCTTTATTTATGGACGCGAAACGCGGACTATTGAAACAGAAAATATACGTAGGCTTCAGGTATTTGGTCATGGAAATCTTCGTAGGAGCACTCATTTATCGTGAAATGACAGAATAAGTGATATTAATGACAGTAATAGCAAAACGCGGCAAATCAGTCGCTGAAATCGTAAACCATCAACTGAAATGATTGGGACGTGTTTCTTATGCTCGAACGCCACCTACCTTGCCACGCAGTGTTGGCTGGAGTAGAATAGAAATGGATCGGGGCGGCCAAACCGAAACGTGACATTACCCGATGATGTCTTTGATTGTTAGTGTGGGCCATGTTGGTAGATGCAGATTACCTAGTTATGAACCGCGTGATAATCGCAATTGGTGGCTGAATACACTATGTGACATGGCTCAGAATCAGTTCTATTGACGCGTGTATGCACTCTTTACTTTCATCTAGATCTTAACTCCTGTTATTCTTTCATGCACAACTTTATCTATTCTTCTTGTATTCTATTGTCGTATTATTCTTATAAATTTAGTCTCGTCAAGCCTATGTGTTATGATGACCATAACCTATGGGCATATATACCAGATTCTACGTTATAAATGACTGATTGACTCATTCTTAGTCGAACTTTCTAGGATTAGTGGTTGTGTAGTTGAACTACTACCGTTGGATATCACTAACGATCTGGGATTAGACCCGAAAACTAATACTGTAGCTCAATGAGGTCAACTTTTTTATTCCAACTATTCACAAAGATATTAGAAAACTGTTTAAAGTCCTCAGGCTTAAGTGTCGAAAATTGCATACTTATAATTTTTGTGTACGTGGATGTTAGTGCCTTTGATGTACCAATAATTAGTTTCTCTGCTCAAAGACTCATAGTTAGATGTGGTTTGTCGTCCGTATTATTATGCGTCGCTAAACTCCGCATTATCACTTCATAGTTTCCCTTCAAACACATTATTAACTATCCAGGATTTCTATTCGCACTCAGTTGTTAGTATACTTCATTTAAATTTCTTGAGGTATGCGTAATATAGAATGCCGTTAATACTGTTATAACTCTTATTAATGTAGAATCGAAATACCGACTCAGTTTTTAGAACACTTTTCAAGTAGTAGTGTCAGTCAGTTATATTATGGGTTCAGAATGTTTGACAGTTATGGGTGTACTCAGATTTTTTTCTCTTTGTCTAGCGTGTCGGGTTAGTTATTCTGCGTCACTGATTTGTTGGTTGTTTTCAATCAAGGTTACTTGTTTTGTGTGCTAATATAGATTATGGTTATAAAGAAGAAAATTTCTTTGAAAATCATTGTTATTGGAGATAGCGGGTATGTTTCATGTTGCACTCTAATACTAAGTCTCCAAGTGTTGGGAAAACATCGTTAATAACTCAGTATATTGATAAGAAGTTCAGTAATCAATACAAAGCCACAATCGGTGCGGACTTTTTTACAAAGCAAGAAGTTTTCGATGACCGCCTAGTAACAATGCAGATTTGGGATACTGCTGGACAAGAAAGATTCCAGTCTCTAGGAGTTGCTTTCTACCGTGGTGCTGATTGCTGCGTTCTTGTTTATGACGTTTCTATGACAAGTACTTTTAAGACCTTAGATTCATGGAGGAATGAGTTTTTGGTTCAATCAAGCCCTCGCAATCCGGAAAAGTTTCCTTTTATTGTAATTGGGAATAAATGTGATTTAGATAATAGAGCCGTAAGTAATTGTTTTAAATTTTATTTTAGTGTTTGAAGCTTATGGGCTTGTATATTTCCCGGGGTTTTTGTTAAATATTTTGACATTCATGGTGGTAATTTACTGTGCGATGTTTTACTGGATCTTGGCTATTTCTATTGTCTATAGCACTCTCATCAGGTAATATTTTAGTGTTCTATGAAGTATATTACATCTGGTACATCAAGGGATGGAAACATTATTTTGATAATCTGCATTTCAGTTGGTCTCTGTAAAATCCCAAGTTTTTAGTAAGCAACTCAACGAAAATGTGGATTTTGGTAATATTTGATATATATGCCGTGGCACAGTTTATCTGTATATTCCAATTAATAACCAATAGCGTAAGTATAGGTGGCCCTAATCGTCGTTACTGTTGTACTTTGACCTTTAGTAACTAGCATTCCTCAGAAAAATTGTCTGTTTGCGAATTTCGCCGTCTAATAATATCCCTCGGGGGCTATTTGTGTAAGATACTTACATTTTTCTTAGTCATATGGTCTTCATAAGATCATCTTACTCCCCTTGTGGTTTTTATCTATGCTTATTAGATAAGGTGTCCGATTCCATTGTTCTCTCACAAATATGCATTTTTGTTTATTTTTTTTGACGTGTCTCGTATTTGTATTTATATCAATACGTTTTGCTTACTTCACATAGATATCTGAAAATCGTGCGAGGCAATGGTGTCAAGCAAACGGAAATTTACCTTATTTTGAGTGCAGTGCTAAGGAGAATACAAATGTTGAGCTAGCTTTTGAGCATATTATAAGAGTTGCTATTGATGAGGAGTCTGCGGTGAGCTTTTTCCATAAGATTAGTGACTATTTTTGTCTTATTAGGCGACATCTTGCCGTTCGACTACTGTTAGTTGTTTTCTTTTTAATAACTCATCTTCGTTACATTATTCGTGAGGCCTTTTGCTCTCCTGTACGTCTATTACTAATTGGTAAATGCTTTCTGGATGTTTGGACTTCAGACATCAGTTCTCAAAATTGATAGGAGTACGCTTGTGAAAAAAAAAAACAAAACACGTGACTTTTTATACCGTACTAAGGCATATAATGAACTAAATTTGCAACAGCCACTTCATCGTTGCACTAATATAGAATGTTTTGATACACTGAGCGCCAGTTTTGTTTAATGGTATTCTTAAAGTGTTTAAATCCGCTACCCCCATCTTAGTTTTCTGTATGTGTTGATATACTATATTGTTCGCCAATACTAATTTTGATTGTATACAATTTCCATCCTACTTAAGATTATAAACCTCAGAATATTTTTGGTAAATTAATTTCTTTTCGAATATCTTGGAACTCACTGGTTAAAGTTCATTATTTCAAACGTGTTTTCGACCAGGGAGCCTCTTTAAACACAAATTCTGTGTATTCACAGGCCAAGCAAATCAGCGTCACGTAGTGTGTACTTTTTTAAATTATTCATTGCATGGATCGAATCCTTGAATATCTGTCTATCAGATTACATGCTTAATGTTCTTTTTTTTTAAATGGTGTCTTTAATTCCTTAATAACAAACTGCATAGTTTGCAATAACAAGCTAGGTGAGTTTGTATTTTTACCTTAAACAAGTCATTATTATTAGTGAAATCTTATCTATCCATCAATAAGCAGTAAGGGTCTAATTTTTATTATTCTGTTTGCACCTCATTTATTATTGAACTGTTGAAATCTTATGTCAAAATAGAGTTTGTATTTTAAAGCAGTTAACTGAGCTAGATATACATGTGCTTTTATTGACATAATACTATTGGGTTAGGCTTTTTTAAAAAATATTTGGCCGTTCTAGGTGATAATGTAGACCAATTATGAAGTAACGTTTCGCATTTGCATAGAGGGAGACCCATCCCAAATATGGTTGTATTGTTACTCCAAGTGTTCAGGAAACTACATATTGTCAGCGTCCACCCAATAGGACTATGCTATCTGCACATTCTAAGTTGGTGAGTGGGTTTCCTGAAAGGGGATTAATTCCTGGAGAGTTAAATGAAGTGAGATTTTTAAAAAATATCTATGCCGAAGTTAAACAGAAATGGAGATAAGGGATAATCTTGACGAGCCCTAAATGAGACTGACGATTAGAATGTTGTTTATTCCAAAGAAAAAAAGTACATCACATTAACAAGTAATGGAACCTACAGTCAAGCGACTCAGTGCGTTGTAGTAGTGACTGTAGCTCTAACACTGAACACTGCGCTCACGACAAGTTCCTCGAATGCTTTGGGAATTTTTCTACTATCCAATATTCAATATATTTGTGACTAGCTCAAATTAACCGGTTGATTTTTCCTCCATAGCGTCTTAATTTCGCATTCTTGTTCTAAATTCTTGGTAGCTACGTTACTACAGTAGTTCAAGTGAATTCGTTAGTGTTTTGTTTTTAATTGGTTTTCTGACACTTTCAGAATTCATCTCGTCGTGTTCTTAGGTAGTCAAGTTTGCGCATAAAGTCAGTAGAATTGTTAAACAGTACAAGAAAGGAGGAGGAAGTTAAATTTATTTGGCAAAGTAGTGTTATTAGATAGAGTAGGTAGGATCAAGATAATTAACGGGTGGGAAATAATGTTTAAGGTTATAATATCAATCATAATGTTAGAAGATGAAAGTAGGTAGAGGTAGCTAAGTTCGACGCATACTTTGGCAGCACCTTGCTGAACATTTTTATTGATGTATAGATTGTTAGTGAAAAAAGATTCAGACTGCATTCACTTGAGGTTCTCGATACACTCTGGTTCTAGACCTGGAAACGTTTAATGGTTGTCTATTCTCGTTCAATAGTACACTGTATCATCAGCTAAGTGCTTCGTGGTTTCTTTACAGCATTTAAGTTCTGGTAGAATATACATGGTATACAAAGTGGAGGAGGTTTTAGTGCCAACATGACCGAGGTACTAAGCAAAGAGTTCTAAAACTTCTATAAATCAGTGAATGTTAATATCATGTGGTCTTTAAAACCCCAGTGCTTATTACTCATAGAGCGTCGTGTGTCTCAGTGGATGCCAGCCCAACATAATTCGTAGTGTATGTATTTCTATCGTAGTAACCAATATGCGTCGTTATCCACTTGGGGAGAGGGTCATTCCCCAGCGTTTTCTGAATATTGTATCATTCTACTAATTTCCACAGACACTTTTAGGATTTAAATTCTGTGTGTATCGTTATATCGTCGGGATAAAAGATTGGGACTACTAACAAACTCATATGAGCAGGTGTGAATTTTTCCTTGTAGTTCTTATGCGACCTAGTGATGCTGAACTGAAATTTCGACCGAGTAAAGGTCGCTTGCTAATGAATGAAGTTACATTCTTGGGCGAGGTAACCAAACCCCACGGTATCTGCAGTGATCTTGAGATGGTGACGGCGTTAAAAGAATGACCAGCACCGACTATAACTTATGGAGTACGTAGTTTCTTAAGTTTAATAGCATATCACCGATAGTTTGTTAGAGGTTGTGTTGATGTAGCAAGAATGTTAACATATTTAGTGGAGAGAATATACCTTTCGTCCATTCTAACTGTTGTAGAATTTATAACATAATCTGAAGGTTGTACTCTGTTCAGCCTTAGCAATAGTACCGCCAGATGCCTCCCTCACTTCTGGTAGTTACATTCTAGGCCTGATGAAAGCGATTCAGATCTGGTAGCTGCTTGGTCACCGATTGAGCCGGGCAATAAAGAACACGTTATCAAACAGAGTTCTTTTCGGATTACTGACGATCCATCAGATCATATGGCAAACTATCCTCTAAATCGATTATATCAGACATCTGTCTCTGTAACCCACCCCCCAGCTTTACTTATTTTAGTTATTGGCATCCTTTGTCATCGATTTCCTATTCGAAGACTTGTTTGCTACAAATTTATAAAAAATACTTTCGTATTATAAATAGATCGAAAGATTTAGTTTTTAGGATACAGAACAAAAATTCAAGAATGTTTGAAGTGCCTTTCTTTTCCTCTAAATTCTAATCACTACTTTAGTTGGGGTGTACGCCAATACCAAGTTCCACTATAGAGAATGGGGTAGTTGGGTGTTCTAACAACCTCAATATTTTGTAGTGTTCATTAGTTCAAGGGTTTCGATGAGATCGCAGCTTACTTAACACGTTTCAAACGTAAAGCGGAGGGATATTTAAGAAATTTATATACATATATGTATATTTTCCAACTCTGTGAATTCTTCTGAAAGAACTTATGTATTATAGACCTTTTTATATTTATCCAATGGATATATTGTTCGTTTGAGTCCTTTGACAAATTGGTATTGGGAGCCATGAAGTCATGTTTTCAATCAAATCCGATTTCAACCCTCAAAAAATGACGAATTTTGCTACCCATCCACAGTTGTGGCTGTGCACATGCGTATTGCGGTTTATTTGATGTAAAAAAATCACTTTCAAAGCTATCGGATTTGTTTTAGAAGCTATAACTAAAGTTAGAGACTTTGGGTGATGAGTCAAAATCGTTCTCAATGGCAGAGTTGCATTCATTCTTTGTCTTTCTTTCTGAATTCATAGTTTTTTTTTTTGCTGAATTATATTTTTTGAAATCTTATCTTCGATCTCCAATTCTTATCACTTATACTGACTCTGTTACTACCTCCACTACTCTGGGATTCGGTCTGACAATTTAATCTGTATCTGCTAATTGGGGCATGGCGACTTGAACTGACTGACTGAGAAGCTGTAGCGCAAATGTAACGTGTTTTTATCGTATTTAAGATCATCAAAACGACTTATATTCCTAGCACATTTTTACGTACTGTTCAGCTGATATGTGTGCATTAAGTAATTATAACAGATTATTGATGTGTTGTATAATCGGTTTAATTCCGATGACCATCCATTGGAATATTGTTGTGTATGAGGAGTCGGCAGAATATATTATCTGGTAATAAACAGCCTGATAGAGCTGTTACTTTGTCTTTTGTGTTTCAGCCAATTTATTTAACTGATTCTCCTAGATTATTGTCTATTGATATTTGATATTTTTAAATCAAGCCTTAGTTATTACATTATCTTCAATCTTAATGTTCTTTTAACATTACACTTAACATTACTCTTAACATTACACTTGTTTTCACTTTGGGGTTTTTAATATGTATATAATATTTCTTTTCTTTGCAGACCAATTTGCACTCTGACTATCCTGATAGCATTCGTTTGGGAACTGAAGAACAAGGAAACCAAGACAGATGTAGATGTTAGAGTTATTGCTTCATTTTATTTCCAATAACAGTATCATAGCTATTGTCAGCTGTGGTAATTTATTACTCCTTGCGATTGTTACATTATTGATCATATTTACAGTTTTATTGCTCGATAAACTGGAATAAATGATAATTAGTCATTCAGTATCCAGACATTTATGCAGTAGTACATTGTTTGAAGCATAATGAACAGCCCATTTTACTGTTGTCCTAGTGATTGATTACTAACTATGAATGCGATTATAATTGTTCTCGTCATTTCTCTGTCTAACTTGCTCTACATATACATGTTAAAAGTATTTTAAAATAATTTCTATTTCTAAGTCCCTACCTTCCTACTTAATATGAAATAATTTCTTCATCTTCTTATTCTAAGAAGAGTATTCTTATTTCTGTTATTAATCGCGAACAGTTACGTTATAATTTATGCTGTATTAGGATGAGTATCAAGTCTTGAGTAATCTACTTATCGAATAAAACAAACTTACTGATTCTATACATTGTTTACTGTTGAAAAAATACACTATGAATACTATTATCATTTTTAATGTTCTCATATTTTTTGTTGATTTCCAGTAATTATTTGTATATATACATAATGACTTAAATTTAATGTAATTATTACATGATTTACAGATTATTCTTTCCCTTCTGGTTTAGTGTTGTGATCATGATGTTGTCGTTGATGTTATTCTTAAATCAATTAATTGTCTGAGTTGTTTCCATGTATATACATTTGTCTGTACTGTAATTGCCGTTAACCTCATAATATTAAAATGATACAAGACTGCTAAGGGAATTAACAGAAAATATATCGTAATTCACAGTAACTTTCCACTAATTAGTTTTCAATGTCTTATTAACTAAGCAATGGCTCATTACACAGCATCAGTGAGTTATATGAGCACATATGTTCTGATTTATCTTGTTTGCCTTCATGAGAATGCGAGCAACATAATACATACAGTGGAGTCCTACTAAATTTGCACTTTGAAAAGATGTAATCATTTAACTACATCAAGTAAAAATTCCGGCGGTTAATTTAAATTTGTTACTTTTAAATTACTGCAGAAGTTAGTAAAGCAATGATCAATATCTTAGATATTAGTGAAACTAGATAATCACACGTATTCCAGTATGCAGATCACTGATGAAATCATCATAACCCGAAGCCAACCTAAAATTATTTGACTTTGATTACTTGTATGGCATTTCTATCATTTCAAAATCGATTACATAATCCATTCATGTAAATAAAATTACGGGATCACGGAAATCAGAAGTATGTTGTCTAGTTTCTACTGTATTCGTACTATATCATTTTGTATGTTGTTGTGCAATGTACTTGTCTTTTGATTGATATTCAGTATTTTCGACTACTTCATTTATGATGTAAGTTGAGAATGGCTGAACCAATATTCTGAGTCTATTTCGAGATTTCGTCAAAAATCAGTGTTTTAGAGCTGATCAGACTTTTCTGAAGTGTTCGACGCATTTGTTTATTTCACTTCGTGTCTTCAGTTTAAGCACTGTTTCCATGTCGATTCTAAGGCAGTAATCTGCATTCAGTTGCGTACTATCTCTTTCTTAGCACTCTTGCCTGTCAACATCATCAACCTAGACTATATTATATTATCACATTCCGAGTCAATCAGCTGACCTATTGGTAGGAGGTTAATTCGTGAATATTCGCATGTGGAGAGCCTTTTTTTTAGCAGTAAGTCTACAACGAAATTAATCAAAATAGAGATAATATTCACTTGTAGGTCACCACTTGGGTTTGCAAATTCTTATGAGAGTTCTCCACTAATTATCTCTACAAATTGTTTTAATAAACAGCTTTTGCAAGGTTTATGTGCGCCTTTTCTACGACAGACACCATTACAGACCCTCTCATCGTAAAGCATCAAATCCAGCTTTTAAATCTAGGAATACCACTATGTGCGTATTCTGAAACTTGAGTGGTGAATGCTTGATTGATGCAACGACGACCAGTCTTAAACCTACCCGATTTTTCAGGGCATGTAAAATGAAAGTTTTTGGCGTTTACTAACCATTGAAACTAAAACATTAGACATTTAGTTAAACTGATTCCGCTATGGTTATTACTGGTTGATATTAATCCTTTTCTATTGATTGGGACTATCTATGGTCTACACAGGTTGGATGCGATTACGTCCTGCTCCCAGACCTTAGTTAGAATTTTAGTCAACCTAATTGCTAGTACTGGATCACTATCCTTAAAGACCTCCGGAATTAATTTATCCCGGTCCCCTATTTTTTTCGGATTAGTTGTAGCTTTTTTTAATTTCGACAATAGTCTGAAGGACCTACGTCGATTTTCCATGTAGGTTCATATATGAATGGTACACCTTCACGTGACAATTTTCGTACTTATGTGGCAGTCATTTCAGATTACTACTGGAAAATATCATTGTTTTCATATGTATATTTACTAAATGAGCTAGTTGTACAATCTGGTCATTTAAATCGGTCATAAAAAATATTTGCAATATCTAGGTAAAAAGAAATCTTGTAGTGATAAAACCAAGGTGTTGTACCAGTCTATGAAGTCATTGACCTTATCTTCGCTATATTAGTAGTTGCAGACTACCTGTTTGAAGTGAATATGATGACTGTAATCAATGGTTACGGATGTTGTGTAGCATAGCTCCCAATTTATTTTTTTGTGTATCTTGAGTTCTAGTATTCCTTCATATATACTTTTTCATTCTATCTTTTCGAGCCATATGCTCATTGTGTATCCATTATCATTATTGCTGAATTGCTTTGAATCATTGTTGTTCATTTTATTAATTTCGTCTCGTGCTGACATGATATAGTTAACACACATTTCCCTCAGGTTCTATATCGATTATGGCTGACTTGTAGTAAGAGGCAAAATATACTAATCCATGACACTTAAGTAACTTTGAATGAGTTAAAATATTTTCATTTAATAGTCATTTTGCAGCTATGATATGTTATGAGTTTCTAACAACTTAAATAACCCAATCTGTTTTGGGTTTCGGTTGTTTAGATTATTCGTAATATCATCCATCGCTTTTATGTGTGGAGTTGAAGAGAAGGGTCATGTGCTCATGTGAAATATACATATATGAACGTCAACAACATAATAATATGTTAAGCATTTTACTGTGTTAATGATGTCATTAGTTGCAGTACTTGGCTTTAAGTTTAATCGATCGTCCATTGAAGACTGATTTACATATCTAGATGGTGTATGCTATAGAATTTCATAATATGCATTTTTCTTCACTTCTGAATTACGTCAAGTACTAATATTTTATTATGGTAAGGTATTATTTACAACACTTATCTCTGTGAATTTTTATCCTTTATTTGTATTTAAATATTGCATTATCAAGTTCAGTTTCCTGTACAACTCACAGTATATATATGAAAAAGCGTTTAAAGCTTTATTTGCTTGCGACAATTCGTAACTTTGACAATAATACAACCTATAAGAGAAAATCAGTTCTTCACATTTTGGTTACTTTGATTCTGAAGCGTATTATTTACTTTGTACTAAATAATCATCTTTCACTGAATATAATTTAATTGCATTTCGTGATTTTTTTCCTCATGGTTGTTTACCATCGAGGTGGTTAGTGTAATACGATGTTATATTTGTTATTTTATTCTCAGAAAAATTACATAACTAATTAGAAAATAAAACTATTATTTGCTAAGCATTTCTAGCTAATAAATATATTTACTTTTGTTCTGCTATTTCATTAGTTGTTAGGAATTCTTCTGTTAAAACAGAGATAATCAGATGTTTTACTAGGGATTAGCCTCAGAAATGCTGATATTATGTATAATACTGACTTGATTTGTGATTGTTGTTTGAGATGTGAATATAGACCTATTAAATTTCACTCAGACAATTTGTGTTTACAAATATGAATTTAACCCAAGATGGGGACATTTTCGTGTTTTATGTTTCAAATTATGAGACCTATGTCAGCTGTTGTCAGTCTATTGGTTTTATCTGAATTCCATAAATGGTTGTTTCATCGTCAAAGAAAGAAGAATATTCGGAAAATTATAATGTGATATGAACGCTTCGAAACTTTAAAATAAGTGTCAAACACTGACTAAATATATTCGACATTTATTAGAAGCGGGCGTTCCGATCTTCTGAGTTCCACAAATAGTCGGACATCTTAACCTTCAGACTAGAACATAAAATTCATATTCATTAATGTGGATTCATTTCCACTCCATTTTCACGATGATTATGATATTTGTTATTATTGAACATGCTTATGAGATTTGTCAAAACAAAATTGTATGGGAACTAAGATTGTTGTGTAGCATGTGTTGCCTGGGACTTCATAACTCGAAAATTAATAGTGAATCATATTTTTATTTCATTTTGTTACAATTTACATAATTGTATCTCCGCGCCAAACTGACGCTTTATTCATAGATCAAACTCATTAATAGCAGATCATTTGATTGAAGTATAAGCAACAAGTTGATTATTGTACATATCATTTATGGATTCAAGGGTATTGGGCGATTTGAATCGATTATTATACGCTTATTTTGATAGTTAACCGTATTATACTATCACATTCAGCTACTTGATTCTTGTTGAATAACTGTACATTTTAGTAGAACCGTACAATCAAACTAAATACATGTTAAATTACTGTTCACATGCATTCAATTTAAAGTGACAGCTGAACTAGGTTAACTTCCAAGATTGTTCAGTGAATCTGAAAATGTACAAACTATGATCCATTTCTCTTGACATTCCAACAGCAAATGAAGTTATTTTTCCCAATCTTAAAACGTTTTTATCAATCATTCTATACATAATCACACATTTTATGAAAAGGACCCTTTTCTGTGAAACAAATCTATGAGTTAGTTTGAGTGTTTGATGTAAGATGTCTTATTTCATATCCTAAAGGATATCTATCACTTGAATGTTTTTAAATAAATTAACTACATCAAAATTAGCTTTGCATTTATTCCTACTTCTCATGCATTTTCCTTGTCTTCCTACTACAGAATAATGAATGAAGTTGAAGTTCATGCAGATCATTCACCGCATCCAAAAGAGGCAACTACAATAAATGAGAATTGTCCAGGCTGCCGTGTAATTAGCTCGGCTATCCCTTTGACTTTATCTGCTTATATAATCTATGTGTGTAAAGATCAAGTTCTGAAGTATACTGGTGTACAGAAAGTGTCATATTTGACTATATGTACTGGTATATCATCTGGTAAGTTGTGAAAAAAATGTTTGTTTTTAAAAGACTATTTGTTTGACCTTTCAATATTTTACTTTACAAAATTCCCAACGAATACATTCATAAAGTAAAGCATCATGTTCTGCACCGATAACGCGTCTAGATTTAAAGCGAGTTTTATATTTATTTAAAACAGATGCGCTAGGCCATAATCTAAAACAAACATGCTCATTTTGTATTAATCACTTGAAAAATTTTCATTTACGTAAATCAACATATCACGAATTAACTGAAGTTACAAATGTTCACTATTGGATGCTACTACAATGATCTAACGGTTAACTACGTACTTTGAGGCCTGGTGTTCCTGGGTTTGATCATCAGTAGGACGTGGGTGCACATTGCTGAAGAGTTCCATATTAAACTAAGTCAGCTTTTCATGGCTTAGTATTCAGTCGTTGTCTAATCAAAGTCAGTTAGTAATGTAATATTCACACATAACAGTGATTATAAACAAATCTATAAAATAGTGAAATCATCTAACGTTTAGTCTGGTATTAAGTAACATGGTTAAGGTAGAAATAATGCTAAAGAATAATCTTCAGTTATCAGTATGTTTTTTAAGATAATGTTAACATGCTTAGTTATCTTTTATCCATATGATCAACTATCCTATTATACTGTCTCATAGATCCTGTAGATTTCCACATGAGTGAATTACCTTGTTATTATTGTTGTCAACATTAACATCTAATTTTACTTACTATAACGTTAAAGGTTTTCGTAATAATTATGTGTACTTGTAAAGCTGGGTGAAGTTATTCTCAACGACTCTAATATTCACAAAGCATGTTGTATCTAGTATCTTCGATTGTTTTGCTGTTCATTTAGTGTTACAGATTGTTACACATTTTAATTCTTATTGAAGCTTTCATTTCAATAATGTGGATTTAATCGCGATTATCTGCTGCAAACAAGCCAGTGTAACACAGACCAGTATGATGCATTAAAAACAAATAGTTGAAGTTAAATGAAATTTGTTATGAAAATTACCCTCCAGCATTCGTTCACTAAACAAACAAAAATAATTGGATACAACATACCGAATATTGTAAATATTGTAAGTAACTTCATCCATAAAGCTTGATGGAAAATGATGGGTAATAAATATTTCTTGACTTGTGTTTTTCACTAGTCAGATCGACAAAATTAAAAATTTTTTGATATTAGATTATATTTTTAAAGTCAGCGTTTTAAAAGTAATTGGTTACAACGTTTCATCGGAGCTTACTTATAGAAATAATCGATATCAGAGTTATGTAATATTAAATAAGGTCAAAAACAAATCTATGCTAAACAATTGTTCATTCGTTGTTTAGATATGGAATTCAATTCATAGTATGAATGTCAGTCATTTTATTCTAAACGTTTTCTCATTGCAGCATGTGGCACCATGTATATGTTATATGTGTTGGTTTTTTATAAATTCCTTTATCTCATACGACCTTCGATTATGATCAGAGACATATTAGTCAACCCCGTTGTCATAAAGCTCAAACTACGTAGTAATAAATTGTTCTTGTCAGAATTTGTTAATGTAAATGCTAAATAAGTAATTGTGCTATTATTGTTGTGTCAATCAAAAGTAGCCAAATACATCTACTCATGCTCACTAACTGTATTTTGTTGCGATTTTTGTCTACACCGCTTGGTGTGTAAGCGTATATATTAGTTGAAGACAATATTTTTCTCCTTTGTTATTTACTAATTAATATTCACCTTGTTGCGGTTCATTGTATTTCATCTCTTATATTTAGATAGTTCATTTATAAAATAGTGCTTCGGATGTTAGTCTTGGTTTATCAAACCCGGAACATTTTTCAAAAAATTTTTGTGTTATCAATAGTCTCGATATCTTTGCTCGACATGCGTTACATTTTCTGTATTTTATTTTATATGCATAACTTCGTTGTTCCTTTTTTTGGTATTACATCCTAACCTTCCATTTATGTGTAATTAACAGTATCTTTAGTTCAATTGTAAACCATTTTGTCATGTCTTTTGAGTATATATATTTTAACCCTGAAAATAGAAGGTTCATGTAAGCTGCAGGCTTTTTTTTCATACATGCCTCCTAAACAGCTCACGTATAGTGGATTGACCAAATAAGCAATTCTGGGGTTAGATACAGTACTGGAGAAAGATAATAAGTCAGTAATTCCATTAATTTCATCCGCTGAGTCAGTAATAAGATTGTGGACCTTTTTCTACTGAGGTGGTTGTCTATCTTGTCGCACGATGCAGGCTGGTGTAGGAGTAGGATTGGCGGAATGTAGGGGCGGGCGACCCTAAACGTGATATCGTGTCTCTGACTGTTATTTCGAACAGTGTTAATGGATTCAAACTACCCTGACCGTAGCTGCTACCTTGACGTGGTGGTCGGGCTTGCCTATCGTGATGACCCAACCGAGCTATACTGGCTGGAACATATGTTCCTGTAGGTTCTACCATGCTAGGCAGGTCCATTGGAGAACGATGAGACTAAAAGCAGCTACTCAAGGTCTGAGGGCGAAGTCGTACTGCTGACTGCAGAGGGGTGTGACAGCAGTAAGGTGTTTCCCTCAGGACAACCAGCATCTGCAGCGATGCTGCCTTCTCACAAGGAAGGAGGGGTTAGAAAAGGTCGACCCTAAAAATGTCACACGTCACCCTACCTCACGGATTTCCGTCTCCGGCGGTAAGGGTGCCCACTAAGGGCTTTTAAGTGCGGAGCTAATACTCAAAAAACTTTTCATAAAAAGGCCGTGCGTGACAGGCCTCAAGCAGTTGTCCCTTGGGCTCTGCGGTCACGCTCTCAGGTCTTTAAGACCGACACTAATCTAACTTCTTTTTCAGGTTTCTCAAGAAAAACCCTTCCATGGTGTGGGCAGCCAGGAAGTGACAACCGCCCTCATACCTCTAACAGCACACGAGATCATCTTGTTCGAAGCCAAATCCCACCTTCAACTCTTAATAACTCTCTTATCACCATGCCTAATCCTTCTAACATAATTTTATCGCCTCGCGTCTCTAATGCTAGTGATTTGAGTTCACGAAACGTTATCCCTGGTCTCCTAAAACCGCGCACTAAGTTGTATATTGGAGCTTTCAACGTTCGAACGTTATGTCAAATAGGACAACAGGCATCCTTAGCCATGACTCTAGAATCCCGCTCCATCGATATCTGCTGCATCTCTGAAACGCGTATACAGGATCCAAGCACAGTCATTCGCCTGAATTCACCTTGTGAAAATAAGGAATCTGGTCGGTTCACTCTTCGTGTCTCCGGGGACCCCACTGCTACCACTCGAGGCCTTGCTGGTGTAGGTATAGCACTAAGTTTTAAAGCTGAACAGGCTCTCCTCGACTGGATTCCAATAGACAGTCGCTTGTGCGCAGTCCGTCTTTTAATGGAACGGTAAGGACTCGTAAAGATAGGGACACACGCCGTTGTCTCTTTGTTGTCTCTGCCTATGCTCCCACTGACTGCAGCTCAAATGAAATGAAAGATGAATTTTACAGAAAGCTTTCTGTCCTTCTATGCAAAGCTAAGCGCACTGATGTAGTAATAGTGGCTGGTGATTTTAATGCCCAAGTAGGTAGACTAGATGAAACCGAAAGGCACCTAGGTGGATCATATGGTGTTGAGGCTCAAAGAACAGACAATGGCGACCGGCTACTACAACTTTGCTCAGACAAGCGTTTATTTCTCGCAAACACCAACTTTAAGCATAAGGAAAGACATCGGTTGACATGGCGGCCTCCGAAATCAACCCAACGCTGGACCCAAATAGACCACATTGCTATTAGCCATCGTTGGAGAGGCTCGATAGAAGACTGCCGCTCGTTTTGGAGCACATGTTTAGACTTAGACCATGCCTTAGTGCGAGCGCGTATTAGTCTGCGACTCACTGGACGTAAAAGATCTACGACTACGATCCCCCCCAGAGTTCAACTTAATGATGTAAAAGTCAAGAATGCATTCCAGGAACAACTAAAAAACCAATTAGTAAACGGCGTAAACTGTTCTCAACCTGAGCTAGCCTGGAATGATATCCAAAAAGCTGTCGAAAGAGCAGTAATATCTACTAATAAACTAGACCTAAAGGTTAGGAAAACTCAGTGGATTTCAGCTGCATCTGCTGAACTGATAGATACTCGTCAACACATCCCATCTGGTTCTGAACATGATGAGCAACGTAGGCAACTTAAACACAAACTAATCAAAAGCTTACGCAATGATCGTGAGCAGTGGTGGGTGGCGAAAGCTAAAGAGATGGAACAGGCAGCGGCAATAGGTAACAGTAGGCAACTGTTCAGACTTATCAAGGAAACGGGTATCAGGAACCCAACTGTAAGTGAAACTATCTGCGAAAAAGATGGTTCCATTATTCACTGTCAATCCAGAAGATTAGACCGATGGGCAGAACACTTTAGGGAACAGTTCAACTGGCCCACGGCATCATCCCTGCTGCCCACCATCCCCAAACAATCTGAATGGCAAATTAACATTGGTCCCCCAAGTCTCAGTGAGGTTGTGAAGGCTATTGGAAACTTAAAGCGAGGGAGAGCGGCAGGACCAGATGGATTGACCCCTGAGATATTTAAGGAAGGTGGTCCAGTCTTAGCAACGAGATTAACTGAGATCTTGGCTAGAATTCGGGAACTAGACGTAATCCCATCTGACTGGTCTCGAACACTAACCATTCCGGTCTTTAAGAAAGGACAGAAGTCCTCGTGTGACAATTAACGAATATAGTGTCTAAAATACTAGCTTCAATAATACTTCGACGTCTAACTAAAGCTCGTGAAGAGCAGACTCGAGAAAACCAAGGTGGCTTCAGACCCGGACGTGGTTGTATAGACCAAATATTCACACTTCGGCAGGTTCTGGAACATAGGCACACTTTCAGACGCCCAACAATAGCTGTATTCCTTGACCTTAAGGCGGCATTTGACTCTATTGATCGTAAGGTTATGTGGCAATGTCTGTCATTGAAAGGCGTACCGGAGAAGTACATTAACCTTATACAAGCTCCTTACTCGAACACCACATGTCGTGTTAGAGCCTATGGCAGATTGTCTTCGGAATTGACCACCTCTAGTGGTGTTCGTCAAGGTTGTCCGCTATCTCCATTTTTATTTAATTTTATCATGGACATACTTTTAGAGTTAACAGTGGCATCGTCTGATTTCTCCGGGGTTGACCTCTTTCCAGGAGATAAACTTACTGACTTAGAATATGCCGATGATATAGTTCTACTGAGTGAAGATGCTGATAAAATGCAGAATCTTTTGACTACCTTAAACTTGAACGTAAGCATGTTTGGGATGCGATTCTCCCCATCCAAATGTAAAATGTTACTTCAGGACTGGCTTAATTCGGCACCAAAGTTAGTGATAGGGGGTGAAACTATTGAATGTGTTAACCGTTTTACTTATCTCGGGAGCCTCATTAGTCCTAACGGTCTGATGTTCGATGAAATCTCGGCCCGTATACGTAAGGCCCGATCGGCTTTTGCCAACCTGCGTCACTTGTGGCGTAGGCGAGACATTCGTTTAATGACGAAAGGACGCGTTTACTGTGCAGCAGTCAGATCCGTTTTACTTTATGGATGTGAAACATGGCCTTTAAGAGTAGAGGATATTCGTAGGATCCTAGTATTCGATCATAGATGTCTCCGAAACATTGCTCGTGTTTGCTGGGACCACCAAATAAGCAATGCATGGGTTAGGAATAGAGTACTAGGTAAATACGGTAAGGCTATTGATGAAGTAGTGAATCTTCACCGACTGAGGTGGTTAGGACATGTGTTGCGTATGCCTGACCACCGTCTACCTTGACGAGCAATGTTGTCTGGTGTGGGAGTAGGCTGGAAGAAAGCTAGGGGTGGCCAAACGAAAACATGGCACCAATCCATGAAGTCATTGACAATTGGGCTGAGCCATGTTAATAGATGTAGACTACCTGGTTGGGGCCCACACGATGAGCGTAACAAATGGTTAGAGACTTTAGGTGATATGGCTCAAAATCGTTGGGAATGGCGCAGGTTCATCCACTCCTTGTCTTCCTCCAAATTCTAATTTCTGAGTTTATTATAATTTTCTCTGTACTGAATCACTTTTTATCTGAAATCTCATCTCTGATCTCTATGCCTTTCCATTAGTACTTACTCTGTTACTACCTCCCCTACTCTGGTATTTGGTCCGACAATTTAATCTTTATCTGCTAATTGAGGCATGGCAACTTGAACTGATGTACGCATGTACCAAGTTCTACGTTGTAACTGACTGACTGACTGATTCAAACTACCTAGTTGTGAGCAGTGCGATAGCCGAAATCACTGATTGGAGGCTTTGGATAATATGGTTATGAATCAATCTCAGTGGCTCATATGTATTCATTCTTTATTTATTTCTTGATCTCAAGTTCAATTGTTATTTCATTCATATGTGCAATAGATTCCTTCCTACTGAACTGTTTTAGTACTAATCTTATTAACATAATTTTGTTGTACTAATGTGGTATGGAAATTTGGAGCAATCAGGATATGTATCAGGTTCTACGGTGTACATGGGTGGCTGATTGGATTCACAGACTACATATCTAATTTGCTTAATAAACTCGGTGCTATATCATAATGCTGATTACGTTTTGAAAAAGTTTAATAAGTCCATCTACTTTCGTCAGAAATACGATCTGCTTACTGCAACTGGAGTTTTAATAAAACTACATATTTCATCATTGTCCATTTTTCCAATAATGCATGTATAAATTTAAAATAATTAGGGGGTTAAGGAACTTGTTGTTACTCGAAATACATATAGTGTCGAGCGCAAATTGAATTCCAGTGGCTTTAATTATATGGGGAGTATCTCGGCCATTCAAATTTCATGCAGTAGTGAATTCTGAAAAATGATATCTGAAAATAATATCAATAAATCTGTTTATAGTTAGGAACTCAAACCAGGTTATCTGATGAAACGTTGGGACCATCTAATTTTAATCGTTGATATTTTATTACTAATATTGTTACATATGTGTTGACTTCTCAGTGTCCAACTTTTATGAGACAGTTTTTAATAATTGTGGCAAAGTTCATTTTAATTAATCATAGCATTTCATATCACTATACGTCATATTGTATCGTTGTTTGCATCATTGGTTGATTGTTTCCTTACTACACATTTTATTTGTGTCGTAGAACTATTGATTGTAATCCATAGAGAAATCAATCATATAAACTAACTTGAATAATAATTCGTTTAGACTAGATAACTTATTACTATATAAACATGATTTTGATTGTTTTCAGCCCAATTATATTAAAATCAATTCAAAAGACATTGTAGTAAATGTATTAGTAATTCTATTTGTAAAACTATGTATGTATATTAATATTCAAGTAATAGGTGAATGTAGTTGACACTTTTGTAGTGCTATGCCACTAGTGAACTTTTTTTGTTTTTCAGATTTAATGTCACACTGATGACCTGACAATCTGATCCCTAATTATACAGTCATAGAATTTAATACACTATCTAGCAAACAAATATGAATTCACCGATTTTCTATTTATTTTCATTATTAAGAAATACAAGTTGTTATATTAACTAAATTGATCATTGCATACATGTATAAGTTTGAACATTGTTTATAAAACTTGCACATTTCCTTCACTATCGAGTGATCAACGCTTAGGTTAGACTCACGGTTCCAGCATAGATGGTAATTTAGTAGAACAAGCTGCAGCTTTTCACCAACTGAGTTGGTTGGGACATGTATCACCTATTCCCAATCACTACATCGACGTGCAATGATGACTAGTATAGAGGTAGAATGGGACGAAAGTTGGATGGGTCTAAACTGAAAACGAAATATCAGTCCATGAAATCACTAAATATTAGTGTGGTCCGTGTTCGTAGGTATAGCTTACCTAGTTAGGGTCCAAGCGATATCCGTAATCAGTGTCTAGAGATGTTGGGCGGCATGACTTAGGATTGGTTTCAATGACGTGAATACATACACTTTTTGTGTTCCATTCAATCCTGAGCTTAGGAATTAATACCTTTCTGTGAAATATTTCTCTTCTATCGAATCGTTTTTTTTGTGACCAATAGCTTTTGTGGCCACTGATGTTATTACGGCTTTTATTACTCTGGTGTGCTAATAGTGTATGGCAACTTTAGAGGATGCGCTATGTGCTGAGTTCTACCTTGAACAAGACTAGGTGATTGAATAGATCTAAAAACCAAAACTATTAGGGACCAGAAATTTGATTAGAATATAATATGAAGTGATATATATGATTGTAAAGACTAAAAGTATTAAAGCCAAGATTACTGCTAAGCGTATTAGCAAATAGCTATTGTTTCATAACAATACATGTGATATTTTTCAAACGCGAAGCACGTCACATTCATTCTTTACGAGCAGTTAAAAAATGTATTTTATTCGTGTTTGTACAGTCTGATTGATGAAATTAGAATATCTAGTACAACCAAATTATGAAGACGACCTTGATCATCTTCAGTGTAACATTGAAGAAATTAAGGTTGAGAAACAGATTATCGATATGATTTGTTTTTATTAGAAGCAATCGCTAAAAAGAATCGAAATGTATGTAACGTCTTTAAACGCTTTAATATCTTCCTGAAGTTGCTTGAGTAACCTCGATGTTAAAAATAAGAAATAAGGAGCAAATATTCATTCATTCGACTAAAAGCATTCTTCAACCTAATCGTCTGACGGAACTTAGTTTTGAGTCGCAAAAACTTTGCTTCAGCTTCGTTCGTTTACGCTAATTCGTTAACCTAATCTGTAATCCATATTCCTAATTATGATTGTATTTCTTAACCACGGTCTCGATAGTTATCTTGCGAATTGGTCCCGTTTTTGTAAGCACATTATCATTACATTTTTGTCGAAATTAGCAAGTGTACATTTAGTAATCAATTTGCTCATATTATTAGTAGATGGTGCAACCCTAAAATCTCAATCTGAAACCTCATTTATTCACCTCCCCCCTAAATTTGATAGATATTTTTTAGAATAAAACACTTTTTTATTTTATTTCTTTTATAAGACCGTTCAGCTTGTGTCACTGTTGTCCTTTCCACTTAATGTACATAGACTTGGAATAATGTGGGTTCTTCCATATTAATTTATTAACAAATGAGAAAATACTTCCAAGTAACAGATATAACTTGTCCTGAAACCAAATCTTTGTTTGATCTTAATAATAATGTTAATTACTACGAATGAAAATATTCAATATTTTAACGATTGAGATAACAAGATTTTCTATACATTGTTATTACATCTTGATCATGCGAATCAAATGAATAGAATATTGACTTACAAAACAAATTGTATCATGTTTTAAAAAAATTAAGTCTCACTTAACAAGAAGGCTTTACACACATTTGAGACTTAATTTATCAAACTGTAAACTTTAATTTTACTGTTTTTTCACTAACTGAATATCAACATTCAATCTGATGTTAGAAATCTTACGTGTGTATTTTAAAATCCCTTTCATGCATCTGTATACTGTGTAATCTGATTGTTTTGTTGTCTTTTTAAGTTGATTTCAGTTAAGATATTTTATCCGATTGCTAAAATCTTTACGTGAAAATAGGGATAATTATGATTTACTGTAATATGAGAAATCGCTTCATAGAACTGACATATATTGCTCTTTTGCTATTCCTTGGGTGTTTGTGATTGTGGGACTCAGTGACTATGTAATACCATAAGAAATAGCTTAAAGTAGAAACTACTGGGAGTTCTACAATGATTTTTCTATTACAATTTCCAGAAGAAGCAAGGCAAGTCTGCTTAACACTTGTTGAAATCTCTGTTGATTGAGTTTTCTTGATTAAGCCTTATCTTCGAGTAAATACTGTTCTTGTCCGGTTGTTTATCAATTGTATGTCTTTCCCTTCTCTCCTCGAACAATCATATTAGATGTTTTCCTTCCAAAAAGCTTGTCATACTAGTTGGTACTCGTCAGAAACGTGTTTTTGTAGTCTAGAGGAAATCCTGATAGTATCTAGAGTCTCTTGAACAGCTTGAGTAATAATACAAGCAAATTCGGGATAGGTCTCTCTCTATGGCATTTCAATATGTTACTTAAGGACTGATCGCCTAGATTAGTCACAAAGAGTGAAGTAGTTGTGCTTGTTTATCACTTCACTTATCTCGGAAGTCTCACTGGCCCTATTAGGACAGTATCTAACGAAATCTCAGCTTGGATTAGGAGAAATCGTCCGACTTGCATCCCTTGTGGCGTAGGCGAGGTGTCTGTCTCTCGAGGAAAGGTAGAGTATACTCTAAAGCACTCCACCCTGTTTTAACCTGCGGCTGCAAAACATAACCTTTGAAAATAAATGATATACACTCCAGATCTTAGATCGTATAAGTCTTAGAAGTATCTCCGATTTATCGTAGAATATTGATGTTAACTACAGGGTACTGCGGAAAACAGAAAATCAGGGAATGATGTTGTAAACTTGTATCGACTAAGGTTGCTAGTATATATATTACGTATGCCTAACCACCTCCTACCTTTTTGCACGATGTTGCTTGGCGTAGGAGTAGGATAATAGAAAGATAGGGGCGCTCAAACCAAAACGTGATATTAATTCATGAAGTCTTTGATTGTTGGTCTAGTGGATGTTGTTAGATAAAGACTACCTGGTTGGGGTTGGTGTGATTATCGCAATGAGTGGCTGTAAACACTGGGTGACATGACACGGGATCGGTTACAACAACTAAAATGTACTCTTTATGTTCTTGTACATCATAATTCCCCATATTCTTTCACACACGTTTGCTTTATTTCCCCTCCTGTCGCTGATGTCTCTTCGTGCTAGTTTATTATGTCAACTTGGATATAAGCACATATGTTCCAGGTTCTGCGTTGTCAGTCACTGGCTGACAGGAAATCCATACTATTTCGAAGATTTAAATTCAAGCCGTTCGATAGTAAACTGTAGTGGATAAGGTAATCTATCTTCTATTAGAAAATGATTTATTTAATCATTATATAAATTAATAATAGTAATAGTGTAATGTTTTTTTATTCATAGGTTTATTGTACCTCGGAATACGTCAGTTATTCGGCTGGTGAAATGCAAAAGCTACAAGTAGACAAACCTCGTACAGTTTTACATGATTGGATGTACATAACATTTTGTCTGTATTTCTTGTAATGTTGCACTGAGTGAGAAAGCTTAGTTTTGGTTTTCAGAATTCTTTTTTGAAAACCTCTATATTGCTTAATTTGTTTGAATAAGTGTTTTAATGATAATAATAATAACAATAATAGTATCATTATTATTGTTATTATTATTTTTATTGTAAGAATGTTTTGACCAATAAATAATTATAACTGAAAATGCTATCTGTGTTTAATTGTAAGTAAAAGGTTCTTATTGACTTAGTCAGATTAAATCAATCATGCGATTTCGAGAAACATACTTTACTATTAAAAACGTGATAAGATCAGTTGAATTTTGCGTTAATTATGTCTTTCTTTATCCTTTCAACTCTCTAAAAGTTAATTTCAATTTTTTTCTTAAATCCATGTTTGGACATACTTCTTTGTTTATTTAATATGCTTGCTTAGAATCTGCTTTATGAATTATTTTGATTTACATGTATTATTACTAACCAGTATGATTTATTTCGGTAGTGTATCCCACTTACACATCAGACTGCACTTTTTTATGCTAGATAGTTCGATTCAAGACAAAATCATTTAGGATTACAATGTCAATCTCATTATAATATGATGGGTGCAAGGTTGAAACTGTATTGACAAATCTCGTGTAGTTTTTGTGTAACTAACTATACTATATACTTTGAGACGCAGGAGTCAGTTACCTGTTCTAAAATCTGTGAATCAAACTCTATAGTTTGTTTTGTTGACTGTAAGATTTTTTAAGTAACGAACAACGCGTTTGTAAAAGTCTATATGTAACGATAATCCTTAAGCTGCGGTGATACGCAATTCTACCTAATCACTATTTTTCAATCAACTGTTAGGTCTTGAGGAACAGAAGACAACTAAAGCATACTGACAAATAATTGATCCTTCCGTCATCACCAATCTTTCTGGCTTTTATTTGTATTACATCGTTCAATTATTGACAGTGAATTTCGTAAAATAAGCCCTCTTTTTAAAGAAATTCATCTTTCGACTACTAAAATTGCGCATTTTGAAACTAAAAGTTCGAACACTTGTAAATTTACACAACCACTTCTGTGATAAACTATCATTTTAGTCCAAAGTTATAATTTGCGTTATTGAGAAACTCAAAAATTATCTATATGTGAAGTTCATTTGATGTCATTTCTACAGTTTAATAAAGATGTGTTATCGAAAGTCACGTTCAATGATGTCTATTTGTAATTCGAGCCTGGATAACTTTTCAATGGATCTGCTTTAAAAACAACTATAGTTTTAGTTATATGTAATTGTAAAGGATCAGCAATTAATGGAAGGAAGTCTAACATACTTTCTTTGACCTTAAAAATAGCGTTATTTGATGTTATACCGAAGCTTGTAAACACTAAACTGAAGAAAACATTTCATATGTCAGAACTAATTCGGCTCTTTGTTTTTAGCATTATATTTTGCTAAATGTAGCATTTTCGACGTAACAGAATCATAACCTGAAACATAATTTTGTCACCTCACTCTAAAAATTACTTCCAACGTATTATTTGTTCCTAGCACTTAACCATGTAGACCAATTTTATCAACATCGGTGATACGATCACTTTCAGCTTACACTTCTTACACTACTGTTTTGACTTTCAGTAGTCTCATCTTTGAGACTACTTTAAACGTGTTTAACTGGCATTTTTCCTCTTTTTGTGCAGTGTTTGTTGCTTTTATTAATTATCATTTGTTCTAAACCAGTTACTTATCCTAGATTATACACTTATTTTATCATAACATACCTGTTCTAAGAACTTGGTTTTATTTGGTCGAGTTATTAGCTGAAATCTCCTCGGTCTTATCAGCATCGTTGTATTAACTGAAGTCACATACTGAGTATGATTTATCTGTTAAATTACATTAGACATATTATTTTTGCTTGCTGAAGTCTAATTTAATAAATATGCATTTCTTGGATCAAAGCAACTATAATGGTTCTAAATACGCCTCAAAAATAAATGAGACTGTTTTGATTGGTAGTTGGTTGACACAAATGAATACTATTATCAAGAACTTTAAAGAATTTCCAATGATGAACCCTTCATAAACATATGAATTTATAAGTAATAATGTTGAGAGATATACAATGATAGGGTAATTAAGGAAGCTGTTAATGTTGCCAACAATAGTCAAGGACTTTATGCGTAAATGTTGTTCTTCCACGTTCTAACTATTTCCTTGTGCCCCTAAAGTCGCCTGAACGTGTATTTCTCATAAATATACATCTTGCTTTAACATTTTAATGATCTCAGTTCCTTCAGGTATTGATTTAGTGGATTGACTAACCTTTGTTAGTAGTTAGTTAGATATATGAATAGTCTGAATTCAAATATCCAATTCTCTCGGTAATAAGAATCTGTAGCAGGTGTATTCCTTCATGTTTTAAAGACTGATAGACCAAAATTAGAGTCAGATTTAACTAATTACTAATTGATTTGAAAGTAATGCATATTGTCTAGTCAAGTCACCACTTACTCCTATTTTCATCGATAGTTAGATCGAAGGCATTAGCTATTCTTCAGTCAGTAGATAGCTCCTGTGTAACATCAGTAAATATGATAGAGAGGGATATTTTGTGTTTACGCGATTGTCTCAACCTTGTTATGATGTTGAATTCTAGATTCAGGGGAACCTACACATTCATTACCCTTCCTAGATTACATGTAAGCTTAGATGAACATAGTTAATTGTGAAGAATCTTTCGAAGATCGTTTTATTTGTTTAATTAATGTTTTGTCAAAAATGGCAACATGATTAAATATATAAACTGTTTGATGATATGATAAGCAAAAAATTGTTTGCCGAACAAACTCAGCAAACACATTTAGCAATTCAGAGAATGCCTAACCGTTTTTCAGATTAATCTAATTCTTAGACGGACAGACAGATATAACGTAGGACCAGGCACATAAGTGCATCGGTCCAGGTTGCCACACCTCAACAGCATAGCAAGATGATCACCGAATTCATAGAATCAGTTACTTTAATGGTAGTAATATATAAAAGGAAGATTGCATATAAGGATATAATATGTAGAGAGAGAGAGAAAAAAAATTAGTTTGTAGAAAGAAAGGTAGAGTAATTTTAGTCTCAAGGTGTACGTGAAGACAAAGAATGTATACACCTACGCCACTGTGATCGATTCTGAGCCATGTCACCAAGAGTCTCCAACCACTGGGTAAGGCTTCTCGGTAAGAAGTATGTCTTTTGCTAAACCAACGAATGCAGCGTCATCTGACTTTTCTTTCTTGGCTACATGCGCTAACTAAATATTATGGTGGATGTTATTACGTATGACTTAAATTTTCACATGATTTCGGAAAATTGTTGTACATACATCAATGATTCTTTTATTAGTTGAGTAAAAATGAAACGAGGTAAAAAGACAGTATTCAACTGTAAATTCTCTTATCTAGGACGTTTTCTGTGGATCGTTAAGTTCAACTTAGTGAAACGTTATAATATTTAACCCTTTGAAAGGAATTCCGAGTGCAATCAATTTACAAAGTGGACAGTAGTAGTATTACCATGTGTAGCGAAAGCCAAATATGATTCATTGATTTCTTTCAATATTATTAACTCATTACTAAAACTCCTATTCCACGAGAAATTCATGCACGATAGCTACAGGCTTTTTCCCTTAACGAGATATCACAAAACGGTTGGTTCGTATCGTGGTTGCAAGTCGTCAGTACTCTTTCATTTTTCTCTCCTTACGATTCCGACATAGTGCTCTACACACTCCTTCCAGCACATCATGTTTTCAGCCAAGACACAGACTACCGAAGACTGAACGTTACAATATATAGTATACTGAAGCCTAAACGGTATTTTTACGAATAATCGCTAAAGTTTTATCGCTCAGATATTGTATTTTTAATTCATTTATTTCTGCATTTTGGTCTTCACTGAATACACTATATTACGGGTTCGTGTTACATTATCTCATGGTGAATATGAAGTGATTGAATTCTCACAACTTTCAACTTTATAATTCAAATATCTCTGTGCTTAAATATCAAATTCACTTATCAATTAATTGAAGGTGGTTTACGGAGTAATCGGCTGGAATTTTTATTTCGAGTTATATGAACTTTTTTAAACGTTTCTCTTGCAGTACTGCATTACTGCTGTGTTCTCAAAATAAAAGACGTGCCTAGAAAAGGTTAACACTAAAAATTCATGCCTCATCTTACACTACAGATTTCCATCTACTGCGAGTAGGTCTTTCCGACTGCGGAGCTAACGCATCAAGAACCACTCATAAAATGGTCGATTCTTACCTACCTCATGCAGTTACTCCTTGGACACCAGTGACAAAATCACCTAGAACCTAGCTTCTTTTTCAGGAACCTCAAGAAGAAGAAACCCACAGTGTGAGAAACCTGGAACTAACCACTGCATTTGTACCTCTAATAGCATTCGAGAACACTGTTCTCAATCATTTCCCTTCTCCTACTGACATTTGTTCTACTTCTACTCTCAGCTCTTATATTCCTTCCAGTTTCCTCCATATATGTCACTAGTGCTAATGATTCAGGCTTGCGAAGTGCTATCTCAAGTTTCCTAAAGCTGAGCTCTAAACTTAATGTTGTAGCTTTTGGTGTTCAAATACTGTATCGAATCGATAAACTAGCCTCGCTACCTGAGACTCTTAAATTGTGTCATTGATACGTGTAATGTCTCCAAAATGCGCCTACAGGATGGTGGTCATGCTTTAGCAGGTAATTTGACTGATATATTGGCTAACATTTAGAAGCTGAATTTAATCCTCCCTGACTAGTTTTGAATGTTTGACGTCTCAGTTTATAAGACAGGACAGGAATCCTATTGTGAAAACAACTGGAGGAATTAGTTTGACTGAATCTCTAAAATATTACCATCTGTAACCATGAGAAAATATCTGACACTAGGGAGAGACCAACTCGGAAAAACATGGTTGATTCCTGACCTGGGTGAGATCGTATTGACATGTAGTCCATCGTCAGTCAGATTCTAGAACACAAGTGTATTTACCGATGTCAGAGATTAATTTTATTCCTTGATTTGCAGTTGATTTTCGGCTGCGTAGATGAAGAGTTTCTGTTCTATTGTTCGCCATTAGATGGCTTACCTCAGAAGTACATGCATTTCATGAAGGCTCTTTACTGGAACACTACTGATCGAGTCATGGGCTATGGTGAACTTTCACCGAAATTGTCTACTACATACGGTGTTTGTAAATGTTGCCTTCCATCCAATTTTTTGTTTAGTTTTGCTTATTTGTCCTCCTAGGAATCACATTCTCTTTATACGACTTTATGATTGGTCTGTTTTATCTCATACCCTGGTTATTGAAGGTAGAGTAGTTCAGTGCGTTGAACTCTACTCCTGAAAGTCTCATCAGCTCTAGTTGAGCGTTATCAGTTCGGGTTTAGTAGATGTGTCTCCTATATCTCGCGATGCTGGTTGGGGTGGGAGTAAGATTGGAAAAATGTGGAGCAGCGTATCCGAAACGCAATATTACTCACTCCATAATGTTTTTGACAGTTATTCTGAACAGACTATCTGGTTCACGGATCGCACGATAGCCGCAATCATTGACTGAAGTTATTGGCTAACATTGCTGCGAATGATTACAGTGGCTCATATGTATTCATTCTTTGTTTCTTTCTTGATCTTAAGTTCAATCGTTATTTCATTCATATGTGCAATTGATTCCTTCCTACTGAACTATGTTTTAGTACTAATCTTATTAACATAATTTTGTTGTACTAATGTGGTATGGAAATTCGGAGCAATCAAGATATGTACCAGGTTCTACGTTGTAGATGACTGCTTAATCTACTTTTGTGAGTAGAAGTGAAGTGTGTCATAATCGGTTGAGGAAAATTATTCCGCTTATTTGTAGAGATTTTGCAGGCGATCAATTATCAGCTTGATAACTAAACATCTTTTCTTCTTTTAAAACAGAATAATCATTAAAGCTCTATATAAGATGGGCAGTAAGTTACTACAGGTAGTAGGTTTCCTTACTTTGTGCACTCATGACGCTTTTTCTGCACATTTATGGAAGCTTGTAATGTATTGAGGTTAAGCTAATTAAATCGCCTCTGCATCAATGATCGTGACCCATACATTTTCATAACTGTCCCCTCTTTTCTCTTGACCGATCGACACCGTATTTTGTTGATTACTTTTCATGACTATTTCGAGGTTCATCTTATCCTATTTCACCTATTTCAAGTGATTATCATTTTGAAGAAAAGCATTATATTATTTAGGATTGTACAGTTTTGTGAATGATTTGGAGGAAAATAGTCCCTTTTACTGAACTATACTGGGGTTTTCATAGTTCAATATCCTTATTTGTATGTGATTATCTTGAATTCGTTTATTTCTCTGAATATAATAGAGCTCAATCACTGAGTGAATCGCTGAAAGTATCAAATGTTTATTCATTGAGATTTTTACTAGCATAATTTGTATTCAATCACTTTTATAACGATGAAACAGTTACACTTTTTTAATATAACCGACTCCTCTAAACAAATAAGTTTGGCATAAGTATGCGACTTAGTATACTAGTAAATAATTAAGGCACTTATATTTTGCAAATATGACTAGGATATCACTTACATATATGTCAAAATACATAAAGTTAAATAAAATCAACTAGTAACTTATTTCAGTGACAATTATAAACATTCAAAAAGAATCTTCCTAAAACACTGGTTATTCGGTTATGTGTATCCTGTATGTTGCCAAATACTTTAAATATAACTAGAATCCATGTGAACTAGAACTATGATATTCTGGACCCAAATACATTTAAATGAATTAGTAACGCAAACGATAATGAATCCTTGATTATACAAATAAATGACATCAGTGATGACACATTCTTTGTTTAATCATAATTTGAATGTTAGAACAGTGTCTTATAATACTTATATATTTTAGAGTAACCTATTCATATCTTAGCTGTTACTGCAATAATTAAGTTTCCCAACATCCTATTATTATGTACATACTGAGATTCTTGATTATTTATCGTCTAAAATTTATGTTTAGCCAAACACACTTAATTAATCAGTCTGATTGGTTAATTTTTATTGTATTGATTCAACAGACATGATTATGTCTATTGTTCCATATTTACAGAAGAAGTGAAGAGAATATTTCTAAAAGAAAACAATTACAATCAATTTGTTATTCATTATTTAATAAATATTCTACTTGGTTGTCACGTGTAATGCAATTTCACTGAATTATTCTATTTTTGGTGAAGAACATGACTAATCATCAAATGAATATGGGAACGCAACCTCTGAAAACATTTTTAGCTCGTGCTATATATGATAATTTATCAGAAAATCCAAAGGAATTAAATTTTTCACGTGGTGATTTAATTACAGTTTTGGACAAAAATCCATCTGGTTTAAACGGTTGGTGGGTATGTAGTATACGTGGTCAGTTGGGAATAGCACCTGGTAATCGTCTTGAGTTGTTAGGTCTTGTAAATGTAAGTACTTTAATTTGTAAATAATTTTTAATATTATTGAAAATTATCCAGTTAAATTTCAGTTTTACTGGCCACTACTTCACAACGTTTGCATTTCTTAATGAGTGTTTTGAAACTAGCAGTTGTAATTAATTTTACGTTCTGTTCTATGTATTAATGTGTAATTTACATTACAACCCGTCAGCACTGTCAGTGCAGCGCAGACTAGAGTACTGAGTAGTGAACACAGATATAGTGGTAGTTAAGGTGCTAGGTAAAAATTACCAACTAATATGCAACACTTATCCAGTAAACGAATAAAAAATATCCTCGAAAGTTCTGATTACACCTTCCCATTAAATACTAGAAGTTTCGTGGATAATCACAACTGTTACTTATTTATAAAACACGGGAATGGTCAATAGGTAGTTAAAAGAGTCAATATTTCTTAGTATGTTAAACTAATCATTAAACCCAAAAGTAAGCTTAGAATCTAGTCAGAAGATAAGCTTCAAGGCAGTTATTAACAAACGTTTTGTGAAATATATTTTTGGAACGTTTCTTTGTGTTAATTCCTCGACTGTGTGTTTCGAATTACCATAACGGTGTGCGTCTAACAAGAAGGTACTTTATATTCTGGAAACAAAGAAGAGTAAACGAAAACAGTGAACTGACGACTCAGTAAACACTTTAAAAACACTTACATTTAGTGATTAAATCTATGGATCAAGGTATGGAATTTACATAAACGTCAAACGATGAGAATTTGTTAATAGGAAGTGGCAACCGTAAGAAATTTGTAATCCGTTACAATTACGTTTCATTTTAATTATAAATCTGTTCAATCAAATGTAGTGTTGCAATAAGTTATAATATTTAACATAACGAAATCTACCATAATGTAGTTACAGAGTGAAGTAATCATATGATATTGATTTAGAGAGAATGACCTTCTAACGTGAACCCTACTGAGGCTATTATCACTACATAATACTTATTTATCATATAATTAATTCGGATTTTACTATCTTATCTTACAGATAGATCTTAACAGGTCAATTAGAATGAAAGTGGTGGAAGGTAAACAAAGAGACTTATTTCTCTCAAAACGTGAAAAGATTAAAAATAATTTTCTATCACATAAACAACTTTTAGTATAATTAGCATATATATAGATCTTCCTGTTGATTCGTCATGAACTGAAACTGGTCACTCCCATATAGGATGGAACGCGAGTCCTGAATTCCGCTTGCTAATCGCAATCCAACTTTAACAATACCTGTGGTCTATCACTATAGGGGAGGGGATCCGCTCAGGATGCACATATAGCAACAAAAATTGAGCAGTTTCAGTCCATGACAAATCAACATGAAGATTCAAATATATCCTAACTATGTATGTATAACCGTTGCACAAGTAAGATGATCTGTACTCAGCAGGTGGTGGCGTTTAACACTAAACGGACTGAGTTCGAGTCCCGATGTGGACACCATCACTGGGATGCAGGTACATCCAGCCGACGAGTCCCTAACAGGACGATTTTACTTGCCAGTCACAGTGCACTTAAGCTTTCAGTATGCTTATTTTCCATTCTGACAGCCAAAACAATCGTTGTTTTCGGATGTTATTATCTGGGGACATTTTCTCGGCCAGGGCAGATAGATTAAATATTCTTAGAAAATTAGAATAAATTCAATCAGAACTCATATACGTAAATATTCCCGTATTTCAGAGTATATTTACTGCTTGTCCACTTTGACAGAGATCCACATTTAGCATAAAACGATGCTACCATACCTACTATATGACTGTGAATGTCGTACATGGTCTCAAATCATTCAAATACAATTACAATTAAGTTGCACTGGAATTCAGACTCATTCTAATACAAATAAGTAACTTAGTAATTTATTATTTGCTGAGTGCATATTAAAGCAATTAGTTAACTTGAAAATATCTGTTTTTCAAATGGACTCATTTTGTCTCAATTCATCTACTTAAATAAAACATTGTTCTCACTTCTTTAATAAACGATGAATTTGAAGAGTCCTAGTCGGCATTTAGTATGATAAATACTCAAGCATATGATTTATTGTATTTTCGTCCATTTTGGCTTAGCAATATACACTTATTCTGTAAAACGGTATCAAAATACGATGATGTCCAAATTATGGTTCAAATAAATTCTATCATATTTCAATGACTAAATAATATACTGGTTATGTAAAATTCATTTGTTTATTCTTAGTTATACTGAGTCAGTTGTTTTTATTACATATTAAAGTTGGCAACAGAGTTTATTATTAGTAATATTGTTAACATTCTTATCATTTTTGTTGCTGATTTACAATCCAATTAAAATTACAAGTTATTCATTCTGATCAATATTCATTTATTATTCAGAAATAATTTATTAAAAATAATGTTTTTAGCACATTTACTTTTATTAAGAAGCTGTTGATTTTTATGATTACGGTGTTAAGTAGCTTTGAATCTCTCATATAAAAAGCGCATTTAAATGATAGTTGTAAATATATAACGATGTACAGTTGAGTTTTATATTTCAATATCACATATGTTGTTATGTCATTAAAATGCAGTTGGAATTAGCTTAAATTTGAATGTCCACTGCTTATTTGAAGATTATGTAGTAGGTCATCATTTAAATTAAACCTATATTTTACCGGAGCTTAGTACCTTTCATTATCTTGTTTATTACTACTCATAGATAACCTTAAGGTTTTTATCAGTCTGTGGGAATAACTTATACTTGGAAAGTAATAACTACTGAGGGAAAAACAATCTGAAATTTCGACTGTATATTTAGCTCATAACTCTAAATTCTGATAGTTGTACTTGATTGTAACTGATATTATTGATCAACCATAAAATTAAAGTACTAAATGTCTCACTGTTAAAATTTTTGATTTACTTGACTGTTTATATAAACAATAAAATGAAGGCATATTATTTTTAGGTTATTTGGAAACAGTCGATGTAACTTATATATCGATGGGACATATTGATTTTTGTACGTGGATGATATAGATCAATTGTATCAGAAATGAGATTAGTATTACCAATGATGTTGAAGGATCGTTGTGATGCATCGAAGATTGGCTGAAGTTAGAAACTTGGACTATTGGGTTCCTATTAAGTTATCGTAAAAATATAGTTTTCTCTGTACCACCTAAAAATTCTGGACTTGATATTGTGTGAAATTATGAGTAGTCAATGACGAGGAGGGCCTGGATGGTATGGAACAGTTGTATAGTGCTTTTTGGCTTTCACTGGTTTTTTGGCTAACATTAGTTTCTGGTGAAACACATTTTTACCTATGCAGTTTTATGTCTGAGATATGATTGATTGTCGTATTATTATTGTTATCATTTTTCCGCTCCACTATTGTCTTCATCTCTTGTCATATAGAAGTTGCGCACGAATTTCCATTTCAGTCCTCAATCACTCAACGATAATCAGAAAAATTTAATTTTAACAACTTGTGCTAAATAACGCCTTGAATAAAAAATATGTATCTTTGCGTCCCGTCTCTTAGCTTAGATTAGCTAATTATGAATTACTATGTTGGTAGTTAGTTCGATACAATACTTTATAATTGTGTAACTCACTTTATGCATTTTTAGCACTTACCCGCTAATCAAATGCATTCAGTCTCAGTAATATTAAATTGTACGTAGATGACATCTTGTAAAAACAGGTCAGACCATATTCCTTTTCAAGTTCCTGTGGTAAGGGAAGAAAAGAGCACTCTGGGTATTGTAGGTCAAATATCCATTAAGCTACAATAACTTCCTATACATTCCTTCTAGCCTGTCAACTTATAATTACTGTTATTATACTTCTATCAATAAAATATCTTAGTAATGTTGTTTCCTCCACATAGCGATTTGATCTGAGATGTTATACAAAATATGGAAATACCTTTAGTATTTGATAATATCCTAATATATTGAATCAGTTTGCTGGAATGCCATTCCTTTTGAGCTTTATAATATTTATTAACTCTTAGCATCGAGACGATGGAGTTGGTAATCATAACTGTAGTCTAGATTAGTACTTCAATTTGCACAGCTTAAATGTTTAATTTGCAATGAATACTACTAAATTCGAATTCTGGTTTAGTAATAATTATTTACACTTAGTTATAATTTGATTTTGTTTGACGAAATTAAAAACAACATTGCTAGTTTATATGCTATTTAAGAGAAAAAAAATGTTGTGTTGCCTGCTTTCAGACTTCATCAACTTCATACATTAAACATATAAAAGTATTTTCGTTGATTTATCCCTGTGTGTAAAACGTTTATTTTTGTCGAAACAGCTACGTGTACTGCATCAATGAACTGTGAATAAATCTTAATCATCCATAAAATATAAAAAGTTTATTGTATATAGATCATTGAATTACAACACAAAGGTTTCCCAGTTTCATGTTGTGTTGCTATACAAGATATTACTTAGAAATCCTTTTTATTTAGTTTCTGGTTTAAATAGTATTTATAAATTTTTTAGTAATTTCAGAAAATAATAATCTTTATTATTTATGCTTGACATCGCTATCAAAAATTAACTATTTTACTAAATGTTTATGTACTCTGAAAATTACAATATTTACTTCAACATTTAAGTTAATACGTCATATGATTTTGATAATCGACAGATAATGTGCATTTTCCTGTCTACGAAACTAATACTTAATATCTTTAATTAGTAAACTGTTTTGGTTGATTTCATCAGATATCAGCAATAAATGCTGTTGTAATTTCTGCATCAGCTGAGATTATCCAATTAATTTTATTATATTTTAATGTATGTCGGAAAACACCTGTTGTCATGACAACGCCTCAAAACGTATATATATATATATATATATATATATATATATATAGAATGTCGCTGATAATAATCTTAATATCTTGTGGATCATCCATATGAAACTACCAATCGTTCAATTCAGGTAGACAGAATCAATTGCATTCCATTTTATTTTTTTGTTGAAAAAGATAGACAATTTATGTTTAAAAGTCGATATCGTCAACTTTGTAGGTATAGTAGTGGTTATGTAAATGAAACAACAATAATTGTTACAATTCTGTTGTTAATTCAAAATACATCTACTAAACTAAGTCAAAAATAAACTTTTCACTGCATTTTCATTTTGACCTCAGTCACATGAATGCGTTTATTGTATATGTCCTTCTAGTCATTTTAAACAATTATTGATCTAAATAACTAAAAGGTACTGGAATGGTGACATGTATGCATTTAAGCAGTTTATTTTCTTTACTCTTTCATCATACAAAGACGTATTTCCATATTCATTTCAGTCTACATAGTAGTTTATAACTGTCCGAAGATATTATTCTTGTCTTGTGTATATCAAATTATTGGTAGTAAACCATACCGAAACCATTGGGCCTAAGAATGAACGCGATGTGACTACCATACTCAGTGACTCATTATACTTTTACCAAATAATTTAGAGATGGGAACTGATGAGTACAAATCAACCTTCACCTGACAGCTTATAACTTATCGATAATGCTCACTGTCAACCTATTTCAGACTAGTGATATTTATCACATTACCGGTGACAAATAGTACTTTTTGTCTAGCTTAGGTTTTTGTTGTCTCTTTTTCCAAGTAATTCCGGACTTAAGAGGAATAGTTTTAATTTTTGAGGGTTTATCTAACTGATAGTTTACTTGTTTAAATTATATCTACTATCCAAAACCTTTGATTTATTTACCACATATAGGATATTTTAAACTTATTTATTTATTTATTTATTTACAGTATGTCTAACTTTTCTCACTTAGAAAAACAAAGAGGAAAACTCAGATATCTATGATGATCCAACAGGGTGGTGTATCCCGAATAACATCAGTTATCAAAACGACGGCGAAAATACCATTAACCACTCCACAAAATCAACGCAGCTAAATGGTCTTGAACATACTCATACATCCATAAACCACAATTCATGCTCATTATATGAAAATCTAGATTATTTTATAAAATGTCCTAGTTCATGTGGTTTAACAGATAGTGGAAATTTTTCTAATCAGTCAAGTGATGTTTCCTTCAGTGTACATTCAGTAAATGATGGAATAGTTGATCAGAAATCTAATCCAGATAATTCTAATGAAGATTACGAGGTAAGTCATTAATGAATGACAGGAATATTGTTCTAACATTTGAGCTGTAATATCTTTATTCGTGTAAAACACTTTTAATTCAAACGTTAGAGGAACTTCGTACTTAAAGTGACAGAACATTATGATTAGACTTAATTTGAAACTCTAAACCACTGGTCCAATTTAAATGCTCTTCGTGGGACTTAAAGAACCTTGCTTTAATCTATTGTGAGGATTTGGATGAACACTGTTGAAAGTTCCATACTTAAGTAAAACAGCTATCCAGTTCATTCTATTTTAAAAATGTTGCATAATGGTTATTATTATTCTGTGATATAAAACTTTAAATTCGATAATTCCCACTATACTAAATTAGTTTATATTACTTGAAATTTGTCATCTTGAATTAACTTATGCAGTTATATAATTTTATTGCATTTAGACATCGAATTTATGCATTCAAGTTCAAATGTAACTACGTTTAAGAAATTATCCCATCACTGAGTTGTGACTTAGTTATAACAAAGAAAAATTCATTAATTAATGTAACTTCTAATAAAATCGATTATTTATTAAGTTACTATCAGTACTTTTATTTAATTACTTAAATGATTAATCTAATTACGTTTAATTAATTGAGAAATACTTAATTACATTTTTTTTTCTAAAATAAACTGAAGTCATTTCTAAGTAAAATACAATAAGAGGAAATCAGTAAATGTAAGATACTTGTCTTGTGTTACGTCATTGTGTTATATACCAATTACTTATTTTAAAACAAATTCTTATGATTAGCAACTCCTTTGTTCCATAAGCTAAAATGAGAGTAGAATTCATGAAATACAAAACTAATGACTTCCAATATTTTATGTAAAACATTTATGCATGAAAATATTCGTACTGATTATTTTTAATTTTAGTAACATCTGTTTTATTTGTAATTCGGAAAACATTATCTTGCTTACATAACATTAAATTGAAAAATAGTTTTGGAACCTAAATCCAGAATTATCTTTCGCTCATTACTTAATAACTTGTGTTGTTTCAAGCGAATAGACATTATTTTATTAGTGAATATAATGAAGATAATTGAATTTAAATTTTCATATCATGGATTAACTTAGTTTAGACAACAACTTAAAACTAGAATACACTGGAGTAGTGTTTCATTTCATTGTGAGATTTTTCATCAGTGAAGATTCATTTCTTTACTGATGATAGAGGCTAAGATCTTTAGTCTTCGTGGTGACCGCTCAACCTGTAGACAATCGAATTGAATGATTCGTACTCCTAACATTAGTCAATTTGTCATATATTAGGTGATTTTATTCAATATTATTGGTGGATAACTGTCACTATAAGTCACGTCTTTTTTTCTGTAAGCTCTAGAATTACCTCTTACAATCAGCCACTTATACTGAAAAAAAAATCAAAATAGGTTAGTCTAGTGTTTATTGTAGTTACACAGTCATGTGAGATAATACTTAAATAAACGTGTTTAAAATTCCATCTAAGTTTGATAGTCATAATTTAGCAATTTATTAACAGATTTAAATATACTTAACTATTATTTTAAACGATAGCATTTTATGTCACAGCGTTAGTAATATGAGCGACAGAGAAAATCTACGAGGAGTTTAATGTATTTTATATTGTTATAATAAAATTCAAAGCAAACAAACCATAAATAATAATATGTTCGTAACGAATGTCATAAGTTCTAAATCTTTATATTTGTATTCGTATTTTGGTATCTGATTAATCAAGATGATTATGGATCAGCGTCAGCACTTTGACTTTTCTGTAATTGTAGTTCGATTGTTTCATATTAGTTCAAAAAAGCTAATTGGATAGAAGTAAATGTGCATCATTTCACGATTTGAACAATGAGAGGTAACACTGAATCATCTTCCTATGAGACATAAAATTAGGGTTAACTCGAAATATTTTGCTAATCCGGTGAACTTACTGGCTTCTATTTTGAAATGAATTTAGAACATCATTTCTTAAGTCATAGTAGTCATTGTTTCACGATGAACAAACAGATGAATAAGTAGTCATTAAAAAATTTTCACTATTTTATGTATATAACTTACATGATTTTGTATCATGTGTATATTTCATAGTTTACCTAAAAAATACGTAAATTGAATAGGTTGACAGTGCTCGTCATATATATATATATATATATATATATATATATATATATATATATATATATATGAACATCGAATGAATGAATTGAATACGTCCAATTGAAATGAACATCACCTTCCACATGTATGTCATTTTAACTAAAACATACAATTTCAGTCACTTATGACTTCAGACTAATTACTATTTTCATTATTAATGTGTTAACCAATATATTATTTAGCTCTCTAAACTTAATTTGGCATAAAAGTTTTATTTTACTGTCACAAATTATTAGATAAACTTCTTCCAGTTGCCGAAGGTAACTGTCAATAAAAGTAATATCTGTTCATAATTTGTTTTCTGAAATTGACAATATAACATTTTCTGATTCTGACTATTAAGTGATGTGGGAATTGTTGAGTTTAAAGTCTTACAGCAAGAATTAAACTTGGTTAAACAACTGATAAAAGCCAGAAAACTCTGGACAGGTGTTCCATCTACGTATGGGACTCTTCAGCAGTGCTCACTGAAGTTCTTATTGGGTGATATAACAAGAAACCTTGAATCTACTGAGGGGGGGGGAGCACTTAACTTTAAGAACACTGAATCGTTATCCACTGAAAATTGGATCAACAAGCAAAATTGTTACTGCTCTCTGTGAGGCCTGAAGGTTATTAGTCTGTCCTCCTCCCTCCCCGCATGAGATTTATTGCGGAATGGTCTCGTTCTTGGTAAAAACAACTGTCCAGAACTTCCTGATCTTTATTGGTTATCTGATTAAAGTCGATCCGTGATATGAAACCCCAAGATACATATATATGAATACTATTAGTCAGGCCTTTTCAAGGAATAAACCAAGTTTTTGACTGTTGATGAATATAATGGTTTATTTAACTTCAGCTTCCTATTAGTATGTCAAATAAATTATTTATATTTGTATATCTGCTGTCTTATAATTTTGTTTATGTATGAATATAATTTAGGTGATATTTGTATTAGGGGCTTTAGGGTTATTAAAAATGATTTTTAGTGTAGGACAATTGTCAAGTAATTTAAAGACACTAAGCACTCACTTAAACAAAAACTTATCGCTTAAATTCAAAAAGCTAAGGAACATACTGAATATCAAAATCCTTAAAAACTTCTGGTCGTTAGAATATTTTTTATTAAGTTTTTCTAAACTCACTATTTATACAAATGTTGTTTAGTGAATGACTAACTTTGAAAGTAAGATGTAGTAAACCAGTAGACAAAACTGTATTGTTTTGAACAAAATTGAATTGACTTTCAGATTCAATAAGAACAGCATACTTATATATATTCATATCGAAAGGTTAAATATATCAAAATATCAACTTTATATTTTACTAAATTGCTTGGTGATGTCAAACCATGCATAACAAAGGCCATCCAGTTTAGTTTACAGTATCAAGATTGAGTAATAAAAAATGTTTCTAATAACTGATCTTGCATTTTATAACTTGCACTACGTTTTCTTGAATTATTATTACCATTTAACTTCCAGATATGTGAGTTGTAGTAGTATTCAACTAAGTAATTCATTACTTGTGAATTTATCATTAGTTGGCTTAATACAACAATACTTAACTTTTACCTACTAAGTTACATGCTCTAAACCTTACATCACTCCTGAACGTTTAGATAGTTAAGGTTATAACACTACAAAATGTGAGATTTATAGATCTATACGAAGGTTTGAATTCAGTTACTCAAATGCCCAAACTAAGTAAGCCGTGATTTATCACCTGTTTAAACAAACAGAGTTGTATTATAGTGAAGTGACTATACTTTGTAAATTATGTCTATTATTAATTTACGGCTTATATATTGAACTACTAGTGTATGTGTTGATGTAAATCTGATGGTCCTAGTTGATCTTAGAGTTAGATTGCATGTAGTTGAAGATCATGTGACCAAGTGTCTAACCTTATCTTTGAGTACTTAATGACAAAATCCTACTATTGCATCATATTGTATAATTAAATGTTGCTTCTTTTGACACGAAAATCACTCAGCTGTCATTGTTCCTAAGTATAAACAAACGAATGATTTAAGTACTCTAAAGCTCTAAGATATCTTCTGAATGTCTTGTTAATATTTACTGTAGGTTAAAGTTTTACAAATCTTTTTATTTTGATTTATTTAATATAGTCACTAGTTAAATTTGGTTAGAAAATTTACATTGTTTCAAAGCATCACTTACAGTTTACTTGATTATGACAGAGTGCAATATTTTACTGATTAACTATTAAAATAAAACATATTGTAATGATAACACATTAATAATGCAATTGACAATTACTTGTAATTACTATGTGATTGAAGTAATATAGTTAGAGTGATATATACGTCGAAAGTGATATTCATTTCACTTGAACATATCAAATATATACATATATATCTTTGACGAGCACTGTCAAACTATGTAACTTATTTATCCATAAGTTAGACTAGGAAATATATACATATAAAAGATTTATATGAATGTAGTTATTTATGTAATGTAGAAATCATTTTATATAACTGCTTGTTTGTTTATTTTTTATGAAATCGTTTGCCATCATTAAAACCTGATAACTTACCGGAATACTTGACAATATTTAATTAAAATAAACCAAAACAAAAATTAACTGTTTTTAGATCAATAAAGTATAAGTTCTTTTATACTTGAAATCGAGTATAAAAAGTAAACAAACGAGCAGCTATATAAAATGACATGGTAGTAACAACTTTATTAGTTAATTTATTCTCTTGTTAAATGAATCAACACAACCCATTGCATCTTATGTGTAACGTCGTGTCCTAGCTAAATACAAATTTTTCGCAGTCACAGGCGGGATTTTGGCTTGTTATACTTCTTATGCTATAAGTTTCAATACCGCGAAAATCAATTTGAAAACTTCCATGTAAATTAACTGATATATGTTGGGTACATAAAACAATTGCAACTTGATCACATTATGACAATAACTAATTTTTAGACTTTTAAATTTAGTGGTTAGCTAAATCCGATTAGGTTTTTGAAATTTTACTGAACAAATTAGGTTTGTGTAAAATTACTCACCGTAACAGTGAATATTAGTCATTCCTGTAATTAAACTAATAACTAATGAATTTCTTTAAAACAATCAATTTTTAGTTTAATTGATTCGTCACAGATTGATGTTGACAGAGTAGCACTGAAAACTAGGAGGTACTGGACAGCCGTTTCGTCATAGTAATAAATTCCCGAGTGGTGCACACTCTGGATGGTGCCCCAGGGACGCCCACTCTTTGTACCATTGAGCCAACACAGCTGACCGGTGCTCCCTGGTTTTCAGAGATACCTTGTTAATATCAATTCAAGACGAATTCAGTCAACTAAACCAATTGCCAACCTCCACAAACCATCCCATTTCAATCAATTTTTTTTATAAATTTAGATAACACGATGAGAATCTTTCAAGCGTTATATTTACTGCCAAAACCCACTAGCATAAAGTTGTCTGATTTTGATGCTATACAGTATTACCTGAACACAAATCGATAAACAAGATAACCTGTTTCTAGGTGTAACAGTTACTCATAATTTATTCATTTACTTCATTGTTCAGTATATGTATATTTATTAACTGATTATATTTCATATTTCTGAATTCCAATTTTTAGGATTTGCCACCTAATATACCAGAAGAATTTCGTGATGAGGATTATTCTGTCAAATACGAGCCAATTAAATCCAATTTTTTTGAACAAGAAGCAATACTAAATGGTACACATCATACCAGAGATCTTTCAAAACAATTTAACAAAGATCTAATCTATTCCCTAAAACCACAAGAAATATCTAATGACAATAAGATAAAATCTATTTCAAATTTGATGAATTCGCCTAGAAAAGATAACTCATTAGACTATATACTCCAAAATAATGCTCTTCATTCATCCACTAAAACTAAATCTACTGAAGCTTTCAATGAACAACAGTTCACACCATCGTCATTTGAATTAACTCCGAATACATTTAAATCAGTGAAAGAATTCATAGGATATTGGTTACCTTTTCAAGGACGTATACATGACCATTGTTTAAATCTAATGAAAGCAATACATCAGCATAATATAACAAATTCTACATATTCATTAGCACCATTATTTGCACAATTAAATAATGAACTTATAATTATCAGTCAGTTATGCACAGTTATGATTGGTCTTTCTAAACAAACATCATTAGATAATGGTTTAACGCATAAATTCATTATATATCGTCAAAATATGGAGAATCTGTCTGAAATGTTTATCAAACTGTCAAAATGTACTAAAATTAAATACTTAAATAATAATTATGAAGAACTTATTAAGCAGTCAATTAACTCAATTGAAATCGATAATGATATTGACAGGAATAAAACTTTATTTGAACAAACTATTCAAGAACTACTTACTGAAGTAAATTTATTTTATACAACAATTTTAGCAAATTCTAAAATATTATTTAATACGTCAATAAATGGATCTCATGAATCAAATCAAAAAGATTGTCTATTAACAACAAGAAAAATGAATGTCATTAATGAGTTAAGAACTTCCATACCATCACTCACCACTTCTTCTACTAATCATTCATATCAATATTTAAAGAATAAACAAAAGTTTTTATCAAAATCTCATGAATTCATCAATACTTTATGTAATTCTAATTTTAATCATGAATCACAATTAAGAAATTTAGATTTTCAAACATTATCACAACTTTGTTTTAGTTCATTAAATATTATTGATCATTATTTAAATTATTTAACACCATTTCAAAATGATACTTTGAATGTTTATTCACCACGTCTACAAAATCTAAAGAAAAATAGTCTATCTATACAATCTGTTGTAGAACAAACTAAAATGGTAATGAAGTCATGTAGTCAATTGATACGTTCTACGATATCGATATGCAATGAAATGAAACAGTCTTCATCTGCGCTAACATATTCCCACGTTAACGATGATAACAACTATCCCAATACAGTAGTATATACAAGGTTGTCATCAAAACTAGAGCACACAACTGATAAACTTTGTGAATCATTAAAAGGTTTAGTAACACAAACTAAAGAAACTGCAAAATTTATTACAAATGAATCTGAAACATTTTCATCTAGTAAAATTATCCCAATACCTGGTCCATTATTGCAACGTTTAAATGGAGCATTAAAATCTGTTCGAAATTCAATTGAAACAATTTACGAACTGACAAAAAGTAACTATCGAAGAAATAATTACATGTATTCATCTACTGTACACATTAAAGACTAGATTTATCTGTTGTAACCATCAATTACATTAATTTTCTTTTTTTTTTTAGCATATCCTCTATGCGTATAACATTCATGTTTGTAAATTTACTATTGTTTTCCTTGTCAATCACATTAATGAATAACATGTCAAATGAGTCCATGTATACATCACCATATAAATGTATTTATATAAAAGTCAATATCATTTATATTAAAGAATGTATAAAGTAGTTCTTCTTACATATTATGTTCTGTATTTTTACATTTCAATTGAGTTTTCTTTTGAATCACTATTAGAATACAAATGAGTATGCATTTGTATTTCATGTTTACTTTTACACAATGTTGTATTTTCTTTAAAAAAAAAAGGAAGAACTAGTAACGAATATAAATGAGTAAGCATTTTTTTCTTTTTGGTTTCATTGTCAAACGACTTACCTTAACATTTATAATAAACAGAAAGCTTTTTTTAATAAAAATATATAAATTTATAAATCTAATTTGTTAACAGTCTATCATTGTTAATTTGATATTTTATACATACGGATCTAGACTATCTATTGCAGCTTAAATTGGATTGTAACTGGCAAGTAGAATTCACAATCTATGTTTCGTCCATTTTACGACTCGTCAACTGAATGTATTTACATTATTGTAACTTTTTAGAATGAAATACTCTTTAAAAGTTTGTTGAACAGTAAGGTTAGAAACAATTAAAGATTGTATTCTTGCATGTATGTATATATACATGTATTTTTCTCAGAAACCGATTTCAAATATCTTGATTTTATTGTCAGAGTAATTACTGTATTACTTAGAAAAATTGGAATTTTTCATTATATAAATTGGAACATATATAATCAAATTATATTGTTCTTAATTAGACCTACATTAAGCTTTAATTTAATGTACAGTAGCATTTGTATTCACATATGAGAAATATTAAACAACAGTAACAAGAAAATGCATTATATAAAAATCATCATAATGAATGAAAAGTACAGGTTTATAATAATACATTTAGTTTGCTAACAGAGGTTGAATTATTAAAATCAGCTTCAATAATTATTTTAACACTGAGAGTAGGAATAGGCTATTAAAATAGCTTAATAAGAAATGAATGAATGATTTATATGAAAATATAAGTAATGATGATAAAATGCAGAAAAGGTGAAGAACATTAGAGGGTGAGAATAACTTATTATAATCGTTTAATAAGTCATCTTTGACCAAGAAAGAATCAGAAGCGTTATATACTTCTTTCGAATATAACGACTATTCGTTCTGGTTTAACTCTAACGACTTTACTAAACGTAAGAGACGAATACTGACCCCATTAGAGAAATTGGAAAGTATGTGATAAATAACTGAAGGTTTTCGCTTAATGTCACACATGGTCACCATCAACTAAGTGTGATATTATGAACCTATGTATTGATTTAGTCCTACTCTTTCTAAATTTTGATACATGGCGGTCTCGCATGCTTTAGTTGTGTAGTAGTACACTCTGTATAACTGTCTGCATTGAAGCTGAATTGATAAATACACATCAATGTGATGAAACCAGATTACTTGTTTTTGAGTTGAGGAACCATTATTACTCCACTAAAAAGTGATAAATATAGATTAGCCGCACAAAATAACTTTCCACCACTCTAGTTGATTGGCCTTGTAGGACGTTGCTGGCTTTGTCACTTTCAAGTTGTGACTTCAGAAACATTAATTCGTTACCGACAATCGACACATCTACATTATTATTCCTTGCATGCATACATTTTGTAAATAAATTTTGTGGTTAATCCATTTCACTTACAATATTATACAACAGCTCTAGTTCATCGTTTATAGTATCAACTGAAAATATTCTTCTCGCCCTAGTTTTAAGGTATCTAATTAAATTTTCTTTCTAACGAGTGTGCATATATGCGTTGGCATGCAGATGAACTTTCTCCATACACGCTTCTACTGATAAGATAATCGTTCTTATTTGAAAATCATTGACAGAATGCAGTTTATTGTTAAGCTATTCCTAATAAATGAAGCTATTATCCTAATGTATGCTAGTAAATTGACTTTGTAATTTCTTTTTAGTAGTATTTTGATAGTTAATAATAAAAATTTTATCCAATTAATGATAGCAGATGTTAAACTCTTTAAAAGTCTCTTTTAGAGGTTTAATTTTGTTAGCAATAAATATGCTATGACGTGACATGAAAGTAAATCAATCACTAATTTCTTTATAATATTTATTATTAAAGACAAAATAAAAATTCATTGAATATTCTAAAAGTATTTATCAGAGACCAACCTCAAGAATCCGATTATTAATTTGTTTCTCTGTTAGCTATTGACATATTTAATTGACGATTTCAATTAAACGGAAATTTATAATAAAAAAAATCATTATTTCGAGATATGGTGTGTTCATTGTACAAATTTATACCTTTTGCATTGAATATAAAAGCAAATAATCCGGTAATGCTTTTGTTAATAGTGGTCATTTACTACATATCCTCCCATTTATCATGAGATCCTTGAAAAGAACTAACTCTAAGCATACGAACATGGCGTTTATCTTAATAATCTCAGATATAAACCCATCAACGGTAATTTGTGCATCTCTACTCAAAATTTTGTTAAGCATTATTCATTATCATTGTTTTCACAAGAATATAGATAACTAAACTATAGTTTTAAAATCTTTCCGTGTTTAGACTGAATGTAAGAAGACCAATTTCATGCGTAAAGAATATCTACCTAGAAATGACAGTAGCTTGTATTGTGATATATGACATAAATCCTGCGACAAGTACAAAAGGTGTCAGTTGAAAATGCGGAAAGAACGGTATTTGGGTTTTTAAGTTGATTGCTAATTGAATAGTTGAAATTCATTGCCATGGCTATATTCATTAAAGTTTCTTAAAAGTAAAAATGATAATTAAGACAGTGAAGCTAGCTCATAGCCACTAGATGCTTAGTTTTCTCAAGTTCAGTGACTTTAAACGATAAAGGTTGGTCAAATTATCGTAGTAAATCTGAATTTGTTTTCTCCTAAGTTAGTAGGTAGATTAAATAAACTGCTATATGGTTCACTAAATTCATAGAATAATCTAAATCACTGATCACACTGTTTCATAGAAACATGTGAATTCCTTATATGGCAGTCAAAGTCTTCATTGATCGATATAGTCTATAGAATGTCTGAACATGTAATGACTATGTAACTTGAGGAGCTAAGAAACTAGCAGCCCAGAAGAACAAGTAAAATTCAAGAATGGTTTTAAGCGTCATGTATCTCAATTCTTAAAAATAACTGCTTAGTTGTCATTAGTTCTAACATGTTCAGCTTTTGCACACGACTATATGGATTGTTAGTATAGTAACTAATTAGTAACACTAGATGATAAACTGGTATATATTTATAATTGACGTAGATCAAAAATGTTATTCACTTCAATTCTAACTCATTATTCAGTTATCCTTCTGCTTAGTGCTAAATATGAGATCCATTTACTTGATTTCATGTTTATGAGTGGTGAAGCCGACGGAAATGTTTGCGCAAGTGGTTCTTGGTTCACGGTAGCTTTTGAGGGAAATGATTTATCAAATTCCAAAATTGTGTCCATGTTACCAATTTATGTTTTGGACGTTAAAAAGATATAGCTAATGCAGGACATTCTGCATACTCTTGTACTAATAGTAATCGTATCCTATATGTCTGAATATTATAAATATCGGTCAAATCATTTTATTGATCATCTAAATGAAACCCTATTATGGCAAATAAAAACTGGTTGAATTATCCAATGCTAACGGAGTGCCTAATCGGTAACTGTACGTCTGGCCTATGCTTACCCGGTTTCAAACCGGAGATAGGAGAACACAAGACAGACCAACTGAACAGAATTCTATTATATTTTACACATTACTTTATATATACATAAAACCTAACTACACAGTCAACCAATCAAGAAACTAACATTAATACGAAATAGGAGCAATAGTGAATGTGAATTGAAGTAACGCATATACAATTGACTAACCATAGTTTATCAATAAGTAACGACATACTGACAGTTAATGTGTCAAATGGGAGAATAGGGCAAGGGGAACTGAATAATAATAGAAATAAAATGTTCACCTTGTATGTAACCAAAATTAATGAAATAGTGTATAGATAATTAGCTTTCGAAGATAATCAGTCTTCTTTAGGTGCCCAACATATCAAACCCATTATAGGAAACTTTCTTCTTTTGAAGTAAAGCATTTCTAAACCACTAAAAAACCATCTACTAAATACAGTTTTTACGCCCCTAAGTTAGCCATAAATTTCATAACTGCCTTTTAACTGCACTTAACTATGATTTTGTTGTCATAATGTTCCTTATCGCTATATTTCTTATGTAATTGTCATTAAAAATGATCATCCGTGAGAATATTTTTAACACTCTTAAAACCTCCATGAAGTTGTTAGTGCCTAAGCGTTTATTTCTAGCATGAAGTCATAGACTCCTATAATTCTCTACTATAGTACATAGTATCACCATATTCAGCTAATATTTTCTTATGATGAAAGCAGATTTGTACTGCACTGCATATTACGTAGATAGTTATGTACCTCCCAAATCTATATGAATAATTCTGATGACTGAACACGAACTCAACGTAAACACAAGTCATATGCTAGCGAAAATACTTATTTTTATATCGACTTATTGAAATGCATTTAAGAAATTAGTAAACAAATGAAATCAAATAAGTCAAGCGCAACGTTAAAGTTGAGAAAATTAAATTGCTACTGTTTAATGATTAACAAATCGGTAATGATTTAATCAGTTACGATTGTTATCTAATTAACTCAGTTACAACAAATTATCGATAATATTCAGTAGTATGTTTTATTACACAACAAAAAATGATCATAATTTCATTATTTATAAATAAAAAAGCTAAATAAAACTATTTAGAATAAGCTTGCATCTTCCCGTTGATTTGTAATTGACTGAAACTGGTCAGTCTCTGTTGCCATATGTGCATCCCAAGCGGATTGCCCCGATATAACGATAGTACACATATAATGTTTTAAGTTGGATTGTGACTGGCAAGCGGAATCCAGGACTCGCATTTTGTCCTATGTGAGACTCATCAACTGAATGTAACTGCATTCCAATGTTGATATTCACACTGGGATTCGATGTCCATCCGCTTCGTGCCAAACGCTACCAGTTACAGTTCATTACAAATCAGTGGGAAGATACAAGCTTATTCTAATTACACATATACCCTTTGCGCAAGTATGACTGTCTGGATACAGTAACCTAGTGATTAACACGGTGGCGTTTGGCACGAAGTGGACTGAATTCGAATCCCAGTGCGAACATCAACATTGGGATGCAGGTACATACGGCCAATGAGTCCCAGATAGGACGAAATGCTCGTCCTGGATTCCGCATGTTTTGGATTCTACTTGCCAGTTACAATCCAACTTAAATAATTTTTACCAATACTTAGTAAGTGCAATACGACTTCTTATTTCTAAAATTTTACCTTGTTTTAAGAAAATTTTGCTAGAAAAATAAATCCTACATTCACATTGATCTGTTTCTTTATATAAATTTGAATAAAGTGAGAACAACAGAATTTAAAAGATACCATGAATTCATTGTATTTCATGTCTTCACATCATCTACATGCAACAGAATAAGTTCAAAATAATTACAGAATAACTTGTCATCTAAATCAATGACATTGTAGAAAAAATCAATTTAAAGTGTAGACTAAAAATTTTAGAAGTAATTTAACAGATGTTTTCATTGACCATTTTAGAACCAAGTTACATAACATAACAAAATAATAATAAGTGATGATGTGTGAAATAAAGTTAATTTAAAACTATTAAGTAGTAATTATAATTTTGTGAAGAACGAGAATCAAAAAATATTGTTATTGCTAAGATAGTTGGAGATTGATCACGAACTCTTTTGAATAGGAAGGTTAGGTTTTAACCTTCAATATTGAAATGACCTTTGAGAATATTATCTAAGTTAAATTAGTTTGACTAGTAATTCTGTTTTTCTATGTCCATTTCGTGTTACATATCTTATAGGTGTGAGTTAAACAGTTTGAATACCTTTAGAAGGTACAGTCATTTTATCAGAAAATACCAAATTCTAGAAAATAGAATATACTTTATGTTCAATCGTGAATTTATATTAGAATCTGGTGTGTCAAATGTTTTAAGCAATTATTCGAATCGTTTAACGCACGCCATCTATTAGATGGCGTGAAATCCTCACAGATCATTTCAGTATTAGAGGTTATAACTTAACTTCTCTATTCAAAAGTGTTCGTGATCCACATCTAACTAGTCTAGCAATAACAACATTGTTTTTGATTCTTGCTTTATTTTATTACGTTTTACCTAAGTGAATATACTCTTGAGAACAGGTAACAATTACATATGTTTTCTACATATCATAAATGAAATTATGAATTCTTTTAAAACAATTTATCTTATTAAAAAATTTGTTCAGTAACAAATTGAATTGAATTCTCTTCTCCAAACTAAGGATAAATAATTAGTTTCTTTCAATCATTATACAATGTCGGTTATTTAGATATTGGTAAAGTGATTTAAAACAATTCTCGTTGAACTACTTGAATTTCAAAAGAAAAAGTAAATGATGAAATTTCACTACTCAAATTATCTGATATTTAAGATGATATGAATATTTGTTTCTATGTTATGTATAATAAGTGATTATGATTAAAATGTTTTTTCTTTGGTTAGCGTTTTTTATTAACAAAGTTATATTCTACAGGATAATGTTGCTAACGCCACACCCAACTCTTCTCTTTTGTCCAGACTTGAGACTAGTAGTAACCCTCAGGGGGGATTACATACTGAGTTATAATAATTGGTTATAAATATATAAATTACTTCATTAAAACTATTCTATTACTTTTAGTTTTTAAAGTTTTATATTGAAAAAATTTATTATTTGAACTGAATAAAATATTTTGCTGAAATATTTATCTAGATACTTTATGGATAATTGGCTTGACTTAAAAAACGTTTTCATTATAACTAGAACTCAGGATAGCGGTTATAGTTCAAGTGTTAGTCGATGATGATAAATTATATCTGTAATATATCATAAATTGACTGAAGTTGTAAGAAGTGATCAGTTAGCAGTGTCGTATAGTTAACTCACCAGTGTTAATTAGTTCTATCAGTCAAGCCGCAATATCACCACTAATCTTAGTGGCTCACTATCACCATTTACAATGAATGATATGGATAAGTCATAGCAGTTGGAAGAAAAATCTAGAGTAAGGTCTTACATTACTAATTGCTTGCAAAAGGTAAAGCCGGAAATTTTAGAGAATTGTTATTGACTGTGGTATTTAAGCCCACAATACCTAGTTTTGATAATCTCATATCACGCAGTATGACTAAAGTCAAAAATAAAGATCATTTGATTCGAAATTATTGATTCAGTTCTATGATTTCTGTCACGAGTCCTGAAGGTCTTGAGTTCAGTCTTCTAATGAAAAATCTCCAAATATAAAAAACAGACGAATATTTCCATTTAGTTATCTAGCTAGTGTCAATTTACGATCAGACCCATTATAAAAAGATATCACTGGTAAGTTCAAGAAAGTGAACCAATTTTTGCATAGTCGTGTAATCGCGCCCAGTAGAAACAATATTCCAGTACAGTTCATAACTTTAGCCACCTTGCGAAATCTAAAATATTCCTTAACTCCATAATTGGTTTTGTGGTTAAAATTCGTTGTTCAGTACTAAAACTTCACAAAATGTATAGTTTCCGACTACGGTTTAGATAAATCGAAAATGTTGATAGAAACGCAATAAACAATGATTTGGTTCAGTGAAGTGATATATTTTTAGTGATTTCATTCTTAAATCTATACAATAGTACATATGTATATAATTCTGATATAATTACAAACGGTTAAACATAGTTACAAAAAGGAGATGAACAAAAGTTATCATTAATCACTAATACTTTATTCAAAGTTGGAAATTGAATAACGTAGAAAGTCAATAGAAAATTTGTATCTTAATAAAAAGTTGTTTACACAGTGGAAACAATTTGGTTTTATTAGTGACAGAATTTTAGATTTTAATTAGTTAGCTTTTATTTCTTACAACTAAAAATTGAAATTTCTCTAGGACATAGCTAAATATGTCTATTGTTTATTGAGTAATTGTTAAATTTTTGTTTTAATTTTACTAATTTATGCACATAACGAAACTTAAAATTTAATTACAGATTAAGGTGATCACTGTTGAGCGACACATTCATACCCATAAGCAATTGTAGTTCAGCACTATAAAATATGACTAGGACCATTTATTCTTTTAGTTTAATGACTATTGTTTTGAATATTAAACTATTAGTTAGCTATTATAATGATTACTTTAAATTATTTTAACCAGAAGATTTGTTTACACCATGCTTTCTTTGACTTTCACTATTACACAGTAGTTAAATTAACTTGCTCACTTGAACTACTTTGGATTCTTCTCTATATTTTTTGTTTCCTTTTTGCTAAAATTAGAGCATAAGCATTTATATGATCAAGCTGTCGATAAGTTACGACATGAATGTTTTCTCACGTTAAGGAGATTTTGCATGTATAACTTAAAATACTTATTAGTAGTATATGTTTCCTAACAAAATTAGTAATATGTTTAATATTGGTTTCTTGAGTCGATTATAATAATAACTATAGATGACTTATGTAGAAAAATTGAAACTTACATATTGTAACCATTCGCTATTAGTCAAATATAATATAACTCACAGCATACTCAGTTTAAGTAACTATTGGTATATCATAAGTATAATGTGTAATAAAACTGATCACCATTGAAACTGCTTTTAGTATTAAAGTAATGTCGAGTGAAAAAAAGTAGCAATATAATAGCAGATCAGATCAAGTATATGGTCGAGTATTATACAATGTAAGGGGTAATATAAATTAGTCAAGAACAAGTTAAATGAAATACATGTTAATTTAGTTCTTTACGATAATTATAAGTTCTTAACAAAACCGAGGGGTCCTGGGTTCGATTCCTTGGCAGAATTGAAAGTTTGCATTGCTGAGGAGTTTAACACTTGAACGAATTACGTTTCGAAAGCTCCCTATTTGTTGATGCCATTCTATGGAGATATATCTGTGATGAATACAAGCTCCATCAAGCTAAATGACATTGTCCACAAAACTACTTAAAATCAATTATAATCAAGGAAATTCTTGAAATCATGTTTGGATTTTAGTCTTCATTTACATCAATGTGACACAAAAGTATAACAAACTAAATATTTTTCAGGAAAGTGTATTTTAACTATTCTTGTCAAAAGATTCCTATAACTTACTGAAATTGAAAAATTAGTCGACAATCTATAGAAGCATAAATGTATATCAAACATTACCATCTAAATGCCTGTAAAGTAAATTTACGTAGATACCATTTGTTATTAAAATATTCCTTATGTAAAATATATACTGTCAAAATGCTTGTGCTCGTGTAACGTCGATTACAAACGGCTCAGCACAAGCAGTAATCAGTAAGATAAAAAGAAAAAAGACTTGAAGTAATGTCAGTGAAAGTAGAAAGCTAAGCGCAAGAGACATAGTTTGGAAATTACTCGCTAAACTGAATAATAATACTTAGAATTACAAACACATGTTTTTAAATTTAGATGAGAAAATGTATCTGCCTAATGATTACTAGTTATAAGTTATATTACCTAAGATCCTTGACTACTAATAATGGTTGTATCTTTAACTTTAACCATAAAGTTTGAAATGTTTAATTCGGTTCAGTTCAACAGTTAATGACTGTATAGTCTTATTTAAGTTGGATTGTGACTGGCAAGTGGAATCCAGGACGCGCGTTTTGTCCTATTTGGGACTCGTCGGCTGGATGTACCTGCATCCCAATGTTGATGTTCACACTAGGATTCGAACTCAGTCCGCTTCGTGTCAAACGCCACCGCGTTCACCACTAGGCTACTGTGTCCAGACAGTCACACTTGTGCAACGGGTACATATCTAATTCAGAATAGGCTTGTATCTTCCCGTTGATTTGTAATGGACTGACGAGTCCCAAATAGGACGAAACGCGCGTCCTGGATTCCACTTGCCAGTCACAATCCAACCTAAATATAACTTGTGTAATACCGCTATATAGAGGCAATCCGCTCAGGATGCACATATGGCAACAGAGGCTGACCAGTTTCAGTCCATTACAAATCAACGGGAAGATACAAGCCTATTCTGAATTACGTATAGTCTTATGTTTTTATCTTGATGACTCATAAATCAATTTTTGCTCTCTTCATTTCAATGGCACATTTTATAAAGCAGGATAGTGAATGAGGTAGTTTTTTGAATCTGAAATGGTAAATCTTTCTTTTTTATCTTTTATTCTAATGACATAATTTTATTTGTCGGCGCTGTACACTCTTAAATTTAAACTGAAAACATTAAATGGTTTGATATATTTGTAGGTATTGAATTTTGATAGTTACAAATAAAGCAGCAATTTGATAAGCAAAAAACATATTGAATATCATTAACTGTGATTTAATCCTATTGCTTATTGTAATTTTGGCTAATAATCTTTCATAATTTTTAATTACTTTCACTAATTTTACTAACTTTCAGTGTCTCATTTTTCCCGGAGTTAAAGAAGGATGTCTTATTTGGTTCTTACTTTTGTATATACTATTCTAGTATAGTATAACAATAGTTGTTCATCCATCTCTCGTCAGTATTAGTAATAAGATTACATTCAAGAATAGACTTTTATGTTATGGTAAATGTTGAGGAGGAGAGATGGCACTTTATCAAGTTCAAATTTTTCATGACAAGTAATAAATTTTACTATTTGTTTAATGTATAATTCTTGGTTACCATAAAAATAATTAGATAAATTAAGGTCTTAGCAGGCATTTAATGTTATTACAGTTGTGATCCTATGTAAAACTGAGGTTCTAAGTCTAAAACTACTTGTATAATTAAAGTTATGTATGTGGTATCCAGTGAGAGATAGGAGTGATCTTGATACTATCAATCGTGTTACATTTATAAACGAATTCAATATTTTCCGAAATACTAATTAACTAATTACACACTGCTAGTTATCCGTTGAAAATGTGCTTAACTTCTATACTATACCACTATGACGACTTGTGGCTAGAGAGAGCATGTACTTGATATAACTCAACAACGTTGGAATTAAGGCTACCTTATTAGCTTTTACGCAGTTACTACTTTTAAAACTATGAGTAGCTAATAATTTTAAATAAAATAGAGTTCAACGCAATTGGTTTGGATTGTTGTAGCCATAGCCATTTTGATGAGATTTATATATTTGGGTCGATAGTTTTCATTGTTCACACTGAGATATAAATTAATCATCAATTCCCTATTTTGATTGTTTAGTAGAACTTATGTAATCTTAGTGGATTGTGATTTCCAGACATTCCCTCCATTTAAAAATGTTGTAAATGAATAAATTGTATTATATAATATCTAGCAAAGAAATTTCTTAAGAATCAAACCTAAGGTATCTAGTAGGTGTTTATTACTTGAACTGCTATAATACTATTTTTAAGTGCTAAAAATGTCATTGGAGTAGTCAGGCATATTTAAAGCACTTAATTTTTGGTCCCACTTCACTTACTTAAAGCATGAAAACATTATAACGTTATCAAGTGTCACACAAAAAGTATGCTTTGAAAGTAACTACATAAAAATGAAAACGTTTGATGAATTTAATCTTTCATAATCAAAATGTGATCGTTAAAACCCCTTCTTTATTGTTTTCTGAGAGATAACATGCTCCTTAATTGTAACCCTACTAATTAAATTCCCATTATGAATCAGATAGGTTAGTTGCAACGCTTTATTTGTATTTATTATACATTTTTAGCCAATCTTTGGTAGTTTATCACTAATTTACTGAGTAACATGCTTCTCGTTCAGTCGCCTCATATTTTTATCACCTAGTTACACAACGTTTCATTGTGTGCTCACTATAATAAATTCATTTCACTCATAGTTTTTTCATTGAAAACCTACTCATTCCTGTAAAACATGAAAGAAACAACAATAATCCTAACAGTTCAAAAGTAGCTACAGACAGTGAAAAATTTGTCTTTATCCAACAAATTTTAAAAATTCCTTAAACAGAACCTGCCTTTCCCATTATTGTCAACTGTGTTTATTAATTTACATGTACATGCCAAAGCAGCTATGTTGGCCGAACAAAATGAGGTGTGTGTGGGGGGGGATGTTTATAGTATATTTTTGAACATGCTCTAAAAACATCATTTTAATAGAATGAAAAACTTTAAATAGTGTAAAATTTAGACACAGAACATCAGATTGATAACTAACAGCCCTTCAAAACAATTAGTAAGCAGTCAAGCTTTAGTTTTTAGAAGTTTACTGAAGTCATTACTATTAAGCATTAAAAGTGCTACCGATGTGTGTTTAAAAGAAAACGCTTGCAATCCTTTCTTTACCTTGGTGACAGAAACTTCATTTCACTACATCATAAGACGTTTGTTTAAATATTTTTCAACCCATTCATTTTACTGTATAATTGAGTCCTATTTATGACTTATATAAACTTACTGAACTTTACTAATTGTATTTAGTTTCATTCTTACTTTCCCATCATCAATTTCAATTCATTGTATCTGTTCATTCATATCTGATTCTTTTGTTTTTTGTGATAGCCGATTCTTCCAGAATATTCTTAAACATATGATGTATGCAGTAATTAACTTTATTTGCATTTTAGTCACATAGTACTGATGATTGCCAACAACGATTACCAACCATGTTGTTTCATTTAAGTACATCCGAATCGATTTAAAAATATTAATTTTGAAATATTGCAAGTTGTAGGCACTTAGAAGAACCTAACTAAATAAGATACATTGATTCAGAATGTATATGAAGCAAATGTAACTGACCTATTACAGTTTATAACATTAACAATCAGAAAATCCCACCCCACACATAGTAACCATTGATGTTTTTTTTATTTTACACTATCAAATCACCATTCAAGAAAAGGCATGTCGCCCATCATTCTGCAAGTTTCTACTATTTAGTCAAGTAGTAAGAAACACATGCATAAATATATATACCCATGTAAGATTTCCATGACGCACTCGAGCATCAATTTAGAGTTTGCATGGAAGTGATTCTAGATTATCTTACTAGGCTTTTGCTGATGATTGTTTTGTCCTCTACTTTACCTTAAAAACTGTTCACCTTTTATCTGAAGATTGTTTTTTTTCAGTTGCTAACTGAATGCATACAAAAAACACTGATTTATTTCAGCTTACACCTAAGCATATATATATATACATGTACATTGTTAATCAACAATAAATTCCTTATATATTACAAATTATGAAATGTTTTCTTCTGACTAACCTTTAGTTTATAAATCTAATATTTCTTAGTAAAATAAAAATCAGTATAAATAAATTTATTAAATAAAACACAAATATTTGTTCAAATGTCATTTATATATATATAGAAATTCTTTTACTTATTTGTCTGACAGAATCAATTGAAAGTGAATTGAAAGCATAAATTATTTTATATTTTTTAAAAAAATGTCACTGTTTTGCTTCACATATTGCTTATATTTTTTTTAAATGACCAAACTAGACCATATGATTAATTGACAACAATGACAACAACAATAACAATAATAGCAACAGTAACTATGATGACGGTGGAAATGAAAGAAAAGTTAAGTTAAAAGAAGCAGTGAAATTCATTTCTTCATAATTGTCATTTGTTGTTTACTTCATGTGTAATTTCAAAATATTTGAAAACATTTTCAATGATGAATAATAAAAAAACTGTCTCATATTTACTATCCAAAAAAGAAAAAAAACAGAAAGAATTTTGTTTATTTATTGATGTTTCTTTTAGGAGAGAGAATTAAATCTTTTATCATGTATGAACAATGCATACGTTCATATTGTGGTGATAATATTTTATTTTCATTATTCATAAATGATTTTAACATGGTTGTTTTAATTGTTCTATAGCCTAATTGAGAACATACTTCCTGTAAATTAATTGAATTATAAAAATAAATGATAATTACATAAATTGCTAAACATGGAAAAGACTAAATTGATAATTTAAAACTAGCATAAATAAGCTACAACATTCAACTATCGACCGTATTAATTGAAATTAGCATCAACTATTTGTATCGATTTGCATGTATTTGTCATATTAAATGATTTCTTAATACTAAAATAAGATCGTAGTTTATATTTTTTTCTAATTATATCAAGAAGCTTGTGATTTATAGATAGAATATTTTTCAAGAATACGTTTCTCTTGTACCTCGTGTACATAGTATCAGGTCAACTTGGAGGTGACATAATATAAACAAAGAAGTGTTAATCTTTGTGTTAAAACACTCCTTTCTAGTTTTATGTAGTTGTTAAGATGCTAGTTAGAGAATGCTCAAAACATGGGCTGTTCGTTCAAAATAATGTAAGTATCAGTTACTCTACCTATGAATCTGTATTTTATAATTCACTTCATTTTAACTTATTTTTATTTAATGATAAATTTTTGTTTCAACAAAGTAATCTTAACCGAATGTATTTCCGCTTTTTCATTTTCTTAACTATTAACACAGTTAAATTGAGTTGGTCTTATAAAGATAAACATGAAGTTTAGTTATTTGTATTAGTCACAGTTTGATGTTGGTTGGGTACAACTAAAGCCAGGGAATATAAGACGTCTGTTTTGTCCCAGTATGAGACTCTTCAGCAGTGTTCGCCATCGATGTTTTCAGAGGATCGAACCCATGTTGACGATTGTTTTACTCTATGCATCACTGAACTGGTATCTAATAGTATAATTCTTATTTTCATCAATTTATGATATAGCGCGATGACCAGCCAGTATTGTCTATAATAACTGTTCCACTCCTAACAAGTCCTGAACTCCACCGGTCACACAGCCACTTACCCAAAGATGTGTGGTCTTTTTATACCCTCCTAAACGATTCAATAAAATTTTTCTACCAATTGAATAGTTAGTTATAACTATCTAATAATAATGCATAAATTAATAATCAGTCAGTAAAGATATTTCACTCTAAGCTAATGATGTGTGTTATTTCACTACAGCTCTACAGTTATATAAAATCTTATATGAAGTTGATTAATTTTAAAAATTACGTTAACTAAAGTTGGCGTCTGTGACAATGCGTGTTCACATATTTCTATTAAAGCCTTACATGATTTACGTAATAGTTAGCTAGCATAAGTAGGTAATGTATTGTGTATCCTTCCTTGTTGATAAGATACCTACTAGGTAAATCATAAAATCGTCATATTGTTCATGCCTATTCGTTTAAATAAAAACTTTGTTTTTTTCATTGCTTTGTACAGTTTCTGTCCTGACGACTTCTAAGACTTCTATAATAAGGAATACTTTCAAGCATTATTAAACAGGAAAGGTTTTGTGAACGTACTTCAGTTACTTCACTTGTATTCAAGGTTACAACAGCTGCATAACCCTGTTTGGCAGCAATTCTAAGTAAATCTCTTTCTAGCCTAGCTAATAATTTCAATGACATCTTTTTCCAATTAGATAATATATATTGGAGATACTTTGAATTACTATATGGCGACTGAGATGTAATAGCGACTATTTGAGTTGAAAGTAATTTATCCAATGGAATATCTTGAAATTGGTCTTCTTTACAACATTCATCAAAAAACCGTTGAATTATTGCTAGTTTCGGTGAATGAAAACGTGAAGGAACATGCTTAGCTGGTAGACTGATCAAAACACCAACTAGTTTATTTTTCACAAATGTATGTTCATATGGATTCTCATAATAATATCTTGCTGTCAGCACAATACCTGGATTATATTTATGAGCATTTAGATATGAATCAATTACTTCTGTTAAATCTGATCTATCCAATTTCAATGCATGAGATAATCTGTCTTTTTCAATAAATGCATTAACTAAGACATCGATAATTTCATGTCTTTCTGTTATACTGAAATTTCCATCATTCCATTGTTCAATAAAAATTTCGTAACTACCTTGAAAACAGTTTGTCTACATTTTGAATAGAAAAGTAGTTAAAGTTAATTATAAGTAATTATTGTTAAAATATATTAATTTTTCGTAGATTTTGTTACTAATATAAAAAAATATATAATGAACTGTTATTTAGTTTACAATTTAAATTTAACTGAAGTATCCTGTAAATCAATTAATTGAAATAAGTTAATTTTATCTCTAAACAAATAATTCTAATCAGTTTAAAAAATATATCTAAACTGTTAGTCGATGGAAGGTTACATAACAAACTATCGAAAATTGTCGTATGTACTGTCAGTGATAAAAGAAACCCATCAAAAGTGATTAGTTAGATTTAAGAGCATTCAAAGAATCATTTAATTCTAGATAACTGACTGATATTTATTGAATAGCTATTAAAAATTAATGAATTAATGGATAACAGTTTTATCCTATTATAGAACCCTGTAGAGACCAAATCCAGGAACATTAGATCTCATATAGATTGGAACTTAAAGAAAAGTTAGCCAACTTATACCTTTTTGATAATTTATAAATATTTTTATTCATCAGAAATTAAGCTTAGTTGCTAAAAAAACAGCTTATAAAAATCTTATAGTACGTAAAACTCTATTCGGAAGTCTGGATTTCGTCACAGACGAGAACATAGTTCAGTGAAGAGTTCTATTTTCAGTGATTTCATTTATAAAGCCGAATTACAGTAGATATGTGCATTTTATTTTACAATAATAATCAATAGTGTACACTGTTAACAATAAGTAAACATAGTAATAACAAAAGCCAAAAATATGTTATTCTTATTAAGAATCTGAAACAAACGTTTTTAAGAAAGTGAATATTCATTAAAATGTCAACGAAATGAAATAAAGAATAGTCATTTCAAGAGAGGGGACAACCGTATAATATAATAAGATAAAATTCAAAACTGATAATGTGTTCAGAACTGAATATAGAAACAAAAATTGTAATAAGTCGTTCTGAATTACGTCTGTTATTATCCTTCAGGAGTAAATTTATTCCAGGGCAAGTAGTATTGAAAGTACGTAGAACATTGTCGAAGTCATATTTATCATAATGGTCTACGCACTTTTTCATACAAGTAAAAGTCTTTGATAACTATTTTTAACTGATTTTTTTTTCAAATTGTCTACGAAATAACTTTATGGTAATAGACCACGTGATAATCCAATAGATATACCATCTTTTGTTTATAAATTGTATTGTTAAGTGTAAAGTTTACATTACATGTAGAACCATTAAATTAATTTCTTTGGTATTCTGATATATACCACACTATCACTCATATATTTGAGGATTAAACAAATTACTTTGGCAAGCAGGTTACTTGTAAAAAGAGGCTTGTTATCAATTGAAATAGTATAGTAATCATTAACATTAACTAGTAGTGTCACACATGGAGTGTATAGAAGTAAATCCTCTTACAGGCACTCGTCGATTTATTAAGCGTTTGGCTGCAGAATGATATAGGTAAGCTATGAACGTACAATGATTATTTCTGAGTAACTTAAGTTGCTAACGATGTAATTTACCAAATAATAGTTACTATATTTGTACTACAATAGTGGTTTCAAAAGTCAAAAAGGATGTGTTTAAATCATTAGAATTTTTCCTCCGCACTTAAAGTCAGAATAATTGTTTAAATGACTAAGTTCTCGAATTAAATAAACTAAAAAGTTTGTTGACCTAATGGTTCACGTTAAAGAACTCTCTTTCAGTGGATAGAATTTTCAGCTGTATAGTTTATCGTGATAGTCATTTATCTTTTACAACTGTTTAGTTATTTGTGTTGAACGTCTGTAGTTGACAAACTTTTAATAAGATTTGAAAGCATACACTGAGTGGGCTTTCAATGACATGTTCGGAAAATTATTCGTTTTAGGTAATTAAAAAATTGTTTATTACGTGAGATCACAAAAAAATGTATGCATCTTCTTGGATTTGTAGGCAAACAGAATTTATGTTGTTTTATGCATACCGTTTCGAAGATACTTTGTCAGTATGAGTATGATTTTGATGTAGCATTTTCCGGTGTAATTTAAGGTAATCATTTTTGTCAGTACAATCTAAAAAAAAGTTAACTTGTATTTTCACCTTAGCAAAAATATCTATTAAGTCATAAAGATAAGAATGGCATTGAGCGTGTATTCTATTTGTAGACCGCTTAAACAACAATCATTCAGTGAACCAAATACACAGTAACGCAAATTTTGATCTTTTTAGCAATTACATATTCAAGAAGTTTTCAAAAGTGAGTTATTTATTTACCGATGACAAATACCACTCATCTTCCATCAGCGGAATTCGATTAATCAAATTACATGTATATGATTTTTTTAAAATCTTATTCAAAGCAATATCATTGACTGTCCATGAATCTGATGTTAGTGGTTCTTGAGTTTTTAGAAAATCTGATTCAGTATTTTGAAGATTTGTTAATATTGATCCAATCTTTCCTGTTTTAGTGAATACATCAAGATTTACGTTAAATCCTAGCTGTCTCAATTGTTCAGTTGCTAGGACAGTCTGAAATAAGAAAAACAATGAGGACCGATGTTAGCTTTCAACATTTTTTAAAATTTTTTTCTTTAAATCAAACAGTAGTTTCAGCAAACTATTTGACTGATTAGTTTTCTCAACTTAGTTTGCAGACAATTCACTATCTTATTGTTTTAATTGAATTCTATGTTCTATAAAAACTGCGATTTAAACTGGTTACTATGAAATATAATTATCTTTAGGTTAGCGATTGAAGTTGAATGAAGTAATGCACTTTATACACGTTAGTTAGTTCCTGGAATTTCCTTAACTAATGACTAGGGTCATGTTTCATTTCTCTCTGTGTAACGTACGTGAAACACTAATGAGAGTATGTATAATTAATTTAGAAAGATGCATAATTAGCTCATTAGATAGTACCATGCATATGATAGCTAGATACAAAGTGTACAACAGCCTTTCCAAAGGAATTGTATACCAAACACTCAAAAGCCCAAACACTAATATACCAATCACATTATAGAACATACTTATTCATACAGTTTGGCTTTATTATAGCGTCTATGAGTAATAAATTACTACTTGTCTTTAGAGTTAACCTATTTAATAATATGAAAACATCGGAAGAATAGAATTTAAAAATAATTTCAAAACATCTTTACAGAATTTATGTATATAATGATCTATAAAATTGTGTAAAGCAATCTGTTTTTCGCTTTGTTTGAATCCATTCCAGTCTTTGGAAGAAATCGATTAAGTGATACTCCTATATCAAACAAATAAGTTATATAGACTAAAATCTCGTAGACTAGTCTATACTCTAATATCTTTAAGGATTCTAAAAAGACTGCAAGTTTTATTGTTGTTTTCTACAACTACTTAAGGCTAAATTCATTACAAATTTACCCCAAAGTAATTTTAATGATGTAAATTTTAACGATTTAGAAGTTTAAAAAAGACTGATAAATATATTTTGCATTAACCAAGTGTAATCGGTATCCCACACTTAACTAATCTACATACATTTATTGAATGAATACAATGTTTTGTTACGTAATTTTACGACAGCTTATTTGTGAAGAGTTATTTACTAGTGTCATAATTTTGTCATTCGTTGTTAGAACTTGTCTCAGTATGATAAACTTTTGTCAGATAAATCAAACTTTTGATTAGACTTAGATTCTTTATAATATGCTGTTTTAATAAAGACCATTTATAAATTGTGAATTATAGTTTTAAGTAAGAGTGTATATGCACTGTATTTCTAGAAATTTACTACAACGTTAGCTAATAAGAAATAATGTATCGCATATTTTCCAAATAAAGTTTTATTAGCTGTTTTTTTTTCTCTCACCAATAAGGAATCACCTCCAAGTAAGTAAAAATCCTCGTCATCTTTTGGTCTATCAGGTATAACATCACCATTCGGACTCCGAAGACCAAGTACTTCAGCTAGAACTTTTCTTGCACGTTCCCGACTTCTAATTAACTTAAAATTTCTTGAGCATTTACCAAGTAACTGATCGGATGTATTGTTATTGTTATCTGTGATAGGTTTTACTGAATCATTTATCCAACCAGCCTGTAGAACTTTAGTTATATCAGATATTTCACAATGATGTTTAGAGTAATAGTATTGACGTAGATATTCTTTGTCAACTTTTCCACTTGTTCTCATCAATGGAATATGATCAATCTAATAAAAATTATAAATAATTTAATACAAGAAATTAGTATTTTCTTCTTCTTGATAATGTTTAAATAAATAAAGTTTAAATACATTTCCCCACTTAGTAAGCAGTAAACATTATTGTATGACATAATAATACAGTAATATATTCACAGAAAATAATTAATTGGTACAGTATTAACAATTTCAATATAACAATATAACTTGTGTACTATCGCTATATAGAGGCAATCCGCTCAGGATGCACATATGGCAACAGAGGCTGACCAGTTTCAGTCCATTACAAATCAACGGGAAGATACAAGCCTATTCTAAATAGTATTAACAATTTCATTGTTTTATAAAGTATTTTACAATGAATAGTATCTTTATGTGTATCATATGAACCATTACAAAACATAAAAATACTTTATCTACATAAAATTAATTATTTTGTATAAAGTTAGATTTTCTTATAGAGTGATATTATTTTGTTATATACATTTAAATGAACTCATTAACCATATGATGCATATTAGACAATCCATTATTATTTTTTTTTTTTAAGAGTAAATCTTACGACTAATAAGAATTGATAAGGTATAATTAGATGAAAATCAAAATTATTTGTTCCATTGTCAAATCTATTGAAAAAGTAAAATATAAAGTTTCTACTTGAATATAACATCAGCATAGAATGACTGAAGTTTGAACATTCTTTAATTTTTTGCTAAATTATAGATGTATTACATTTTAACTTTTGTATGTACGAATGAATTCTAGATTACTGGATTGTAATTAGACAGTTCATTATCAGATTAAACTGAAAAGAAAAAAATCTTTAATTAATTAACTGTTTCGTACAACAATTTAGTGGATTCATGAAATACAAAATTCTCCAGTGTCAATTATTAAATTAACTGTAGAAGTAGATTCATAGTTCACAAGGATGGTTTTGGTTATATTGTGTTCTCTAAGCTGTATGGTTTGATTGCAGAAATTTTGTCAGGGTAAACATTTAACAGAAGTCATAGATACTAAATATTTTTATTATTAATTAATTGATCAAATGCTAGAATTGTAGTTATTACGTAATAAATAAGTTCTAATACATTTAAGCATTCTTTTTATTCCTATGTTTATCCTAGTTGAAACACCTCTATAATATTTACTGAGAGTTTTGTTTTATAAAACCTAAGTAGTATTAACAAAGAAATCTAGGAAGTGAGTTACACCCTTCTTTTGGATTCATTAACTGGATGTACCTGGGCACTGGGACTTGAACCCAGTAGCTTGTGTTTAGAACTCTATAATAAAGTTTAATTATGCACAAATGTGTAAGGGTCTGAGTTTTTTTTATTTCTAATATTATGAACATCACCTAATCAATAAGTCTAAGTTGAGTGAAATGAATTATGTTTTAAATACACATTTCATAAATAGGTAGCAATCATTTATTCAATATTTAAGAGTAAAACAAATATTTTAACTTACGTTTATGAAAGTAGGTGATAAGTATTGAGGTATATAATGACTAAATACAGCCATAAAATCATCATTTTTTGGTAGATCTATTTTTTCATGATTATCATTAGGTTCAATGTTCATTGTGTTTCGATTCTCATTCATATGAAGTACATAGAAACATACTAATTTTAAATCCCGCCCATGTACAGTTTGTATTGTTAATGTAACTGTTTCTGAAACTTTATTTACAAGTAGCTCTTCTCTGCTACAGTTATTCATGTTTTTAGATTTCCACTTTTTCTTTAATTCAATAAATAAATTATCTATATCACTTGCATGAAATCTTATTCCATTAACTTTGATTAATTCATTTGTTCGACCACAAATATATAAATGATTAGTATGTGGATCAATAAATCCTAAATCACCTGGCATAAAGATACTGATTTTTGTTAAATTTTCGTTCCTACAAAACTCTTTATTTGTTAAATCAAACCCATTTTCTGATTCGTAGATGTTTGTATCCGCATAGTTCAAATCATCTGATACAGATTCAATGTAATGACAATTAACTGAACCTTCAGAAACTTGTTGTCCAAGTATACAGACCTGACCAATATGCCCTTTCGGCATAAGTTTAAATGGGAATTGTTCAGGGTTAGGTTTCGTTTTCACTGACCCAACAATAGATAATGATGGATTAGACCAACTATCTAATTGACTTTCGTCATCTTTGTTATACTGATTATGGTCATTATCATTTTCTACTATACAAATAGCCGTTCCTTGAATTGGTGTACCAACAGATAATACTGGTTTTCTAGATTCATTGTTTTCTCTTTCCGAGCCATATGGCACAACTTTCGTATGCTTCTTAACGTCTAGCTCGTTGTGAAATACTATGCCAGTAACATCACCAGCTACCTCGGTTGTACCGTATAAATTGATTAAGCGTATTTCTGCCTTACTGAATAGTTGAAAAAACTCACATGCCATTTTTGGATGAATTATGTCGCCACTGACAGTCACACTCCGTAAACTGGATAAACTACATGTTACAGTCTCCTTTGGTTTCAAGCGTAATTGTTTCAACCACAGATTCAGTTGAGCAGGAACTGTAGTGATATGAGTGATTTGAAAATACTTAGTGAGGTTTATTAGTTGTTGAACATCAGTTACAGACTTTTCACTTGGACACATTGAACCCCCAGGAACAACTACTGGTACTCCAGCTAATAGGCAACTAAATAACTCGGTAAATGCATCGACAAAACCCCAAGCTGTTTTAGCTAAACCAACTCGTTTAACTGATATATTTGAGCTGCTTGTAGTATCTTCGAAATTCGGTAAATCCATATCTGAAGCTGAGTTCCACTGCCATTCTAAGCGATTAAATAACTGAATTGTTTTTAGCTTCACTGATTTTGGACCAGAGCTAGTGCTATAATTAAAATAATAGATAGACATTAAAACATCATTACATTTAGTACTTAATGAATTATAAATTGTAGCAATCGAGTAGGTAAATGTACATAACGTCTTACAACAAATCCGTTGATTACTTCGTGGATATACGATTAATCAAGGTGATTTCGCTTTATTTAGATAAAAACAACCGGTAAATTTGATAAATTGAATGCTCACTATGTGAAAATGAAATACTCTTCAATATACTCGTATAATAATTTAGTTACTTGATAATTAGGTTTATACGAACAGTTTAATCATTACCTCCCCCCCCGCCCTCCAGTCACGAGTGAAAAGGAATAATAATTCTTAGGAATTTATTAGATTTTGCACTAATAGTTACTACAATAAGAATAAAGTTACTAATGAAATTAGTGCATAGACTCTTATACTAATTTGTGAGGAATATAAATTGTGTACAGCTGAAATGGAATTTCGAAAAATAGTTTTATGTTTCTCCAATGATAATTTGACTAAATTCAGTTACTATCACGTTGAATTTTTCCAAGAGATTTCTCCTGGTGCATTTCAGAACACAATACTGACAAATAAATTATGTGATATTTGATTGGCATCAGTGATATTTCTGAACTTATTTTTTATTTGTGAACTATGTTCTTAATAGTCATTTTTAACTAAATAATTATGTATACCTCCATTCTTTATAAAGTTTTCTAGTTATCTCAAAATGTTAAGATAATTTACTTGGGTCCGACAGTTCCTAAAATTTTGCAGTATGTCTTAAAGGAATAGACCGTACAATCAAATCAGTCTATATTTCAATAAAAATCATTGATTGTAAAGCCAGTAACACAACGAATGACTAGGATTCTAAATTATGACATTGAATGAGACTCGTCATACATTGAAAACCAACTGAAAATGATAGTGTAAATGATAAAACTGTGAGAGAATGCCGAGTTTAATTGGTTTTAGGTTTAATATATGTCCCACTGATGAGAAGTCTGTGGTTTAGATTTCTTAGTGGTTCCTTGTTTCTAATAGCTTTTCAAAGGACATCATTCTGTGGTGGAAATCATCTTCATACTCATGAAGATTATCATTTACGTAGTACTCTGTTGTTCATTTTTTTATTATTCCATCTAACTTTAGCATTAATTTCAACTTGAGCGCTTTACAGTAAAAAAAACTTCTATGAAATGTTATAAACTATTTCAATTTTATTTATTAGATATTTTTAATTTTATGATGAATTTTTTTCAATTTGAAGTTGGTATTATCATTATTAGTCTTACCTTCCTGATGTGAATAGTACCAAAACAACTGGATCTGATTCAAATGGAAATAAACAAAATCTAATTGGAATTGATGCAGTATAAATGTCAGATTTAGAATAATATTTTGATAATTTCATCAACTTAATATATTCATATACTTTTATATCAAATGATTGAAATGCATTAATGAGTTCATTTAAATTTCCCACTATAAAATCATTTGATGAAAATTTTTTTGTTAATAATATTTTCTCATTTTCATTAGTTGATAATTGATCATTAGTTTTTTCTTCAGTTTTAGCATCATACATAAAATCATAATAATCTTTAGCAATTAATATTAAAATAGGTTTTAATTTCATTAGGATTTGTGAGATACGTCCAGCTGGAACATTACGATCAAGCGGCATATAGGCTAAATGTAGCTTCATACATGCAATCTACAAAAAAAAAGATATAATAATAACTTAAAATAAATTTAATATAACTAAATAGTCGTAAATAAAATTACATTTATCAAATTAGGTAAAATGATCAGTTAGTTAAATCATCTCAGTGATGAAAATGGAACATATTCAAATTATTTAAGATGTAATGGTCTCCTTAGGATTGCAAAACTTATCTTAATGATAAGTACCAATTAGCCCATTATGATATTCATGATAGGTTAAATAACTGTCAACAAACTGTATGGTAATGTAAATTAATCAGTCAATCAATTAATGCCTGTTACTCCATGTCGAGCATAGGCCGCCGAGCAGCATTCGCCAACCAACTATGTCCTGGGATTTCCTTTCCAGCTCTTCTCAAGTGCTCTTCATACTCTTCATGTCTGTCTCCAATTTCCGACGGAATGTGTTCATGGGTCTTCCTCTTTTCCTTTGGCCTTTAGGATTCCATGACAATGTTTGTCTTGTGACACAGTTTGATGATTTCCTCAATGCATGTCCTATCCACCTCCAGGGTCTTTCCCAATTTCCTCTTCGGCTGGAAGTTGATTTATTCTCTGCTATAGGTGATTGTTGTTGATGATATATGGCCAACAAATCCGAAGTAATCTTACGCAGGCAGTTGTTTATAAATACTTGTATGTTTTGAATGATGCTTTTCGTGGTTCTCCATGCAAGTTTCAGTTCCAAACAACAGAAATGTCTTTACGTTTGTATTGAAAATTCTGACATTAATGTTGACTGACAGTTGGTTTGAATTCCAAATGTCCTTCAGTCGTATAAATGCTTCTCTTGCCTTTCCAATCCGCGTCTTCACATCTGCATCAGACCCTCCTTGTCTATGGATGATGCTGCATTAAGTATGTAAAAGATTCTACATCTTTCAGAATTTCTCCGTTGAGTGTAACTGGGTTAGTGTTTGTTGCTTTATATCTGAGGATCTTACTTTTCCCGTTGTGTATGTTGAGGCCTACTGATGCCGTGGCTGCTGCTACATTGTCCGTCTTCATCTGCATTTGTTGCTATGTGTGGGATTGGAGAGCTAGATCATTTGCAAAGTCTAAGTCATCTAGTTGTATCTATGTTATCCCCTGTATTCCAAAATTTTCTTGGGATGTTGCGGTCTTCATGATCCAGTCAACCACCATCAGAAAGAGAGGAAGAAGGCCGAGAGTAAGCAGCCTTGTCTAACAATGGTCTTCACTTCGAATAAATCTATGAGCTTACCTCTATGTACGATACTACGATACAGTCAGTCGTAAGAATTCTGTATGATGCTATCTTTACGGGTACGCAATAATGTCAGAGATGGCTACATAATATTCTCCTATCCACGCTGTCAATCGCTTTTTCATAATGGAGGAAGTTGATGTAAAGTCGTGAATTCCATCCAATTGATTGTTGTACAGTCATGTATATGACTATTAATGAGTATGCATTCTAGCTTTGAAGAATGTTGTTAGGAGATTTATGAATATGGAACATGGTACTAATTTTATTGCCGTTCAATTTACTTTACATACCGGTTCAGTTTATTATTATTATCAACAAGCCCGAAAAATGCCATCCATCAACTTAAGCGTTTCTTTAGACTCCTTTAATCACAGACATTTTCTGTGCTTAAAATCGAATGTCTCTATATCTCTTACCCTAACGCATCTTTATAGAATTTCGATTAAAAAAGCTAAGAATTCAATGATTATTTCAGACAAAATAAGCCATCAGAATGCATAGCATTATTATTAATCAGCTTTAAAGAAATCCATGTTGACGTAAACAGACGTATTAACCACTAGTCAATAAATACATAAATTTTAGTAATACCAACATTTATATTTAAAGTTTCACTGATGGTAACATTTGAACTGATCTATAAGCAATTATGCTTAGTAATAATCAATCCTAGAAACAAATATGGTTTTATTAGTTGAATAGTGATAAACATGAATGCACATGTAATATGATAAATGCTTACTACTAAATATTCTCCTGAAAATTCAATGTACACTGGTTATCAGTGATTATTTTCTGAATAACAATCTAAAGTGCAAACTATCAACAAATAATACGTTTTAATTGCAACCTCTAATAATCTAACTCCCTCTCATTACTCACTAAGAATGTAATTTAAAAGTGTATAATCTGTTTTGGTGTATTGCACTTTAAGCCAGAATAAGTATTTAAATATACAAACTGACAAATCTAAAACGAGACAAGAATATAGTTTTACAGTGATACACATTATGGTGATGCTTTCAAAGGTGAGATTAAGTGCTGACCAGTACAAATTCTCTGAGAAACCAAGAAAGTAGTCACCTGATGTTTATATATATATTATGTCTGTATCAGTAGACAAATACTTCAGTTTTTCTTGGATAATCTAGTAAAATATGCATTTTATTTATAATCAAGGAAAAGACAAACCGATTATAGCCATATTAAGTTAAACAATATTAATTTGATGCCTAGTTTTTCTCTAGCTTACTTGAGCCACAATGCGATCTATTCCTGGAGGCATAAATAATGCGATCAATGTATCGGATTGACTTCTATGCTCAATGGGCTGATCGGTTAATGAACTATGTTGATTTAATTGAGTTCTGTTGATTTTATTAGTTATACTTGACCATTTCCGTTCTAGATAACTAGCTAAATTCATGGCTATACGATTAGCTGCATTATTCAATTCTAAAAATGTCATTGTATATATTTCATTCTGTTCTTGATTTAATGAAGGTTTATTTGAATTGAGTTCACTGATAGACTTCTGTTTCTGTTGTTCTTCATCATTATAGATTTGTTTCTTCTCTTGGCTATCTTGTAGTTTCTTATCAAAGTCATTGTCGTTATTTTTATTCAAATCGTTGAATACAACATCAGTAGTTGTATTGATTAAGTTATTATTATTATTGATACCCAATGAATTTTCATTGTGTTGACATGTAAAATTTACAGGATTCGGAACATGCCATATTGCTGTAGATGAACAAATTGATGACTGTGTTAAATTTTCTAACAGTGTATGAAGAAGTGGACTTTTTAATTGAACAGTTAGTTGGGGCATTGATGCATCAAAATCTACATAAATGAATAGACAAATAAATGTTTTTTACAACAAGAACTAGTTCCTACATTTCAAGCAAACATAATGAAATACATGTACTCTATAGACTAGTGTAATCCAATATAAACATCTTTAAGTTCATTCAATATGTCTGTACCTATAAAATTCAGTCTAAGAAATCACAATACTTATTCTTATAGAATCCTAGCAAAAACCCTGAAACATTAGACCTCAGTTTCTTAACTCTTTGATTGCCAGTCCATACATAATTCTACTTAAAAGATTTGTATATTCGTAACTATACAGAAGTTAATTTTATAGACTGAAAGCCCGATATCTTAGGAGATAAGAATACTTCGAAAAGTAAGATGTGTCTTATGCATCTTAAAATATAACTTTAAATGTCAGGCTTAATAGCTCTATTACACATAGTACATTCACCATTTTGCACACTGATGAATAATTGACTATAATCTTTATACAATCTTTAAATTACACATTATCTAATAGTCGTTTTGTAAGCACACCCATTTCAAAGAATCGTTTACAGTATAATGAATCAGTTTGGAAAACGTGAAGGTGAATTTATTTGAAATAAAATAAAACAGGTTAAGATCACCTACAGTTAACTTTAGAAAAGTTGTTTTCGATACAGAATTTGCATAAAATGAAAAGACTATTCTGAACAGTGTTATATAAAGTCTGTAATCAGCTTGACCTCTTAAATCATTTTGTGTATAACAAAGTAATTACTTCCACAGATACAATTATGTCAAGCAAACTTAGTCATTCTAGTAACTTGTTGGTTATTAATTCTGTTTGGTTAGATAAAACTGAACTATTCTTATCATAAAATAGTACACAAAGGTGTTTTCTGTTGTTAGAAGTTATTATTTAAACAAGATCTCTATAGAAATACTTTGTCGAAATAAACCCTGTCATAAAATCTTATTTGTATAGTCTAATATTACTTGTATTACATATACGTTTATTAAAGTATACTCAATAAGCTTTACTGGGATTGGTTTTAATTTTTTTCACAACAGATAAATTTCAATCGAATACTATTGAAATCTGCCATTCATAATCAGCTAAGTGGTATTAACATTTAACCATTAGTTGCTAAATGTCTCAAATTCGATTTCTAGGTGGAATCATTGATGTATAAGGTTCGGTGAATCCCACACTTAATACAAACGACTTTCTAATACTCCTTGATTTACAATTTTAGTTAACTGAATATAATCAACCTATTCATTAGTTGTTATTTTAAGTGATAAGTTTTTTTTATTTCCTTAACAGATTTAAATCAGTTATCAGTAGCAACAGAAAATCTCTTAGTAACCATAGTTATATATATTTATATACATGTAAAAATGTTTGCGGGGGGGGGGGAGAAATATATGAATAACTGAGAAGTTATTTAATAACACATAACAATATAAATTGATCTTGATGCTTATAAATATACATTAATAAATAAATAAGTGAACTTTTCACCTTTTATTTTCTCAATTAATCAATATTATGAAAAATGTATACAAATACAAACGTCAACTAACAATTCATGATAAAAATCAGACATAATCATTTTTAAAATGTTGCTTAATCCAATGCATCAATTTATATCATATTCAACAAATACTTTGATTCGACTAGACATGACAAATGAAATAACCTTTAAATTGTACAGATAAAACTATACAATACATAGTATTCTATTTTATTATTATGGATTATATTTATTTATGCTTAAAACTATAATAAATGTAGCTTAGATACACTAATCATAATGAATTAATTTTGATGATAATTAAATTAATTGTAGAAAAAAGTTTTTGTTTTTTTACATTTCTTATTACATCATCATTGGTAAAATACTTGATGTATTACAATGAAGTAATCATTTACATATTTTTTAAAGGAATTTTAGTCCAAAAAAGGAACGAAAGTATTTATAAAACTTCGGCACCAAGTGTATGTAAGACATATGAATAGAATATATTTGTAAATAATCTCAGTGAATGAAATTAAAGAAAATGTCAACATTGGGAATCTGATAAACAGAATCCATCAATTAGTCACAGATAATAAAAAAACAAGAAACCGAATTAAACTTAATGATGTTTACACTAATGATGAACAGCTACTTTAAGAACTATGTTAAAAAGATACTAAAGGAGAAACGTAATAGAAAAGGAAAACCGAAGGTCCAACCGAAAGAGTGGATTGATACTGTGGTTGTGCCATACAGAAATGAAACATCTGAAGAGATTAGAAGAATTTTAAATAAACATAGTATACACGTTTACTTCCAAACAAACAATACACTGGGCTCTGCACTTGTAAATATCAAGGATAGATTACCAAAAGAAGAACAAATTAACTGTGTCCATGAAATCAAATGGAAGGAATGTAATGCTATATACGTAGTAGAAACATCACAACAGTTGAATGTAAGGGTGAAGGAACATATGCTTTATTCGAAGCATATTCCTAAATCCTCTACAGATATAAGGAAACTTGAAAATCAGTCGGCAATATCAATTGCATCCAATAGAATCAGGGCATAGTATCAATTTTGATGGAATTAAAATCCTTCAAGAAGTTTTAATTCTTACAAAGAAAGGTTAACATCTGAACCCCCACACATATGGGCAAATCTAAACAATATAAACTGACGAGATGAAGTACTGTTAGCTGCATTATGGCAACTAATGATTAAAAACTGAATTCAAACATCTACTACTCCAACTTCCAAAGCATTCCATTTATTCATTTATTGATTCATTCTGTCTAGGATTATTTAATCTAACTACACAGTTCAACGTGCTACCAATTGCAAATATACACCCTTCCTTTCATCCATAATTGTCATTACATTGATTTACTGCTACTATGATTTGCTAGTAGGCCAATCTTCAGATTGTCTATCCCTCTCTGTGAACATGGTTTAGAACAGTGTATGTGTACACATGATTACAGCATGAAACTACACATGAAATGTATACCTTTTTTCATCCACTACAATTTCAACATTAGTTCACTTACAATGACTCATGTAACATTTTCATACTCTGTATTTGATTGGATATTCATAGTCAAATTCGACCTCTTATTAACTTCATATTCGCTACCTTTTGATCTTGGTTATTTCTCAGAAGAAGCTCGGACCAGCTTACCGAGTGAAACGTTGGAATTTTCTTTAATTTCATTGGCTGGGATTATTTACAAATATATTTTATTCAAATTTACATTTTAGTTTAATTTTACTTCTTTTGCAAGTTCATACAAACTCATTGCAGATAAATGATGCAATGGATAGGTTAGATATTTAAAAGTTTTGTCTGTTATTTGTACAGATAGCCCATCCTTCGGAAATCAGCTATTCGTCACCTATGTAGACCAACATTGTTAGATCATGTTCATTATCTAATTCCTTTTGTTATATGAAGTACAAATTATTATAAACATACTAAATCACTAAAATGGCTAATTAATGAGTTATCTAGGTAAATGAAATCATAACATTTCAACACAAATGTAAAAAGACTATACACTAAACTACACATACGTAAACAAGCAAGGATAACAAAGAAAGCTTCACCAATTAGTTAACAACTAAGTAGCTCTGGAAGCACAATCAAAGGTATTATTTTAATCAGTACTGATGCAAAGACAGTTTATTATTTGTAAATATTTGCCCCGATATTTTCATGAAAACAGTTTTTTTTTAAATAAAGACTGTCATGTAGCCACTGAAGTGATAAACACCATTAAACAGTTTTGTTTGTGTGGGACACAAGGATAATCTTAAAATCCTGAGGTCATAAAACATACATCGTAACACCGAATCAGTCAGTCATATTTCTAGCTGATATCAGTTAAGGATGAAAATCCTTTACGTAACTATACAGAAAAAAAGTTTTCAATGTGTTTTCTCATGTCATTCTTATCAGTTATGATATTAACTTTCGTTTATCTAGGTCTACTCATTCGTTTTTTTCTGTAACGATAAGTATAAAATTACTAATGGTCAAGTCGTATTGAGATTTCTTACTCAAGTCAACCATAAATAACCTTAATCAAGTGTTCATTTAAAATTGTCTAACATTGGTTGATCACTGTTTGGTAACTAATTTGATATTTGTCATTCCTTTATGGTACTAAACAAATTTTATCGATCTAACTGTAATCTTGCCACTTATTTTAGGGATTCAACATTACTGGTACTATATAGGGGGGAAAGTCATTTAGGAGTAGTATGCAGAAAATTCTGAATTTAGGCTTCATGCTCTTTGACATCTGTCAGTAAGGCGTACCTTCAATCCTTGATAGAACTTCCACATCCTGATAGACCCAATTCCGGGTTGATCACGGATTATCTGACAGATTTTATTATGAAATTGTTTCGTACAGTAATACATTTTTTTCTTCTTACAAACACTTAAATTAATGGAATATGTATTGATTTTCATAAATAATAAATCATCATTCTTTCATAAACTGTCTTTATAGAGTAGAGTCCTACAACACTGATTAGTAATATTCAGCATATAGTTAACTTCAATACAATAAAATGGTTTATGAATAACAAATAATTCTACTTTCTGTAATCTGATTTATATGATATGCAATTGTTATATCACCGAAATTTACGTTTATTTCTAGTGAAGTAACAGCACTTCTGACGTGTTGTAAAAGAAACATACTGTGAAAAATTTTGCTGAATAAAAAATTAAATAAAATTTGTTCCATAAAATGTCTTTTCAGTGTAAAATAAAAATGTAAATAAATACAACTGATCAAGCGAAACTGAACTACATGTAACTATCTCGTTATAATTTAAGGTAATTTATTTTACTCGACTCTAGTTAACGTATTACTTATTTTAACTGATGAATCACTAAGTGTTAGCCAATCTTATGTTCTTCCTGTTCTCAGTCTCGATCAAATTCTATAGATTTATGTATTTCAGCACTAAGTGTACAATATTTTAAAGCTAACTGGTTAAAATAAAATTTTTAGAAAGTTATACGCTTTAGTTTTATGCTAGTTGAATTCATCACTACAGCTTGTATGCAATCTTCCGAAGAAGTAGTGCTTTCTGTGTAATTTCAACCTGTTTGAATCACAAATGTTAACATTTATCTATTGGGAGCTTGAATTTCATTCTGTAAGATTATACTAATTCATCACTTAGCAATAATCAATATATTAATATTAGTTCTAAGTGCTAATTATCTTTCAGTCAAGTAGTATTTTATTTGTCATTTAGATTCCATCATTTAGACCGAATAATAAAAGGAAACTACAGTTATTATAACTAGAAAAGGTTAATGAATAGAAAGACATTGAGAGGTTGACATTATCAAAACTAACCTGTACAACAAGCCAAATAGTTATTCTTCTCAGAAATCGTGTTCATTAAGAGTGAAAAAATTATTACAATCCAACTATTCTTTTATCCGAAAAATGCTTTTATATGGAATGCAAACGAACAATTAAATAATTTCCACTAATCATTATATAATCTTCAACTAGAAGCATTTACTGACAGTCTTGATGTCTGACCATCTTATTAAGAATATACTTAGATCAATCAAAAGCAGTTATATGAATATGACTTATAGCTATATGCTGTTATTTGACATAAATGATAATGATTCCTTTGTGATGATATTTGTTAATAACCTCGAAACATTCACATCTTATCGAATTCCAGCTATTACTATTATAATTAATTTCTAAAAATCTCTTTATTTTCTTGAGTTGTTAGTAGATGCTAAAAATTTGAATCCAGATTTATTACTTCTAGTTGTTTAAGTGAACTTTGTGACAATAAATAAATTGGATGGATTTACTCTTAGTAACAAATTTACCTAACACGATTTAGGTAAACTAATTAATGACCTGATAATGAAAGTAATTGTATTTTAACCATCATATATCAAGGTCGAATTCTAATTCACTTACATTTTGTAGGACTTAAGTAGTATCATTATTACTATATAACTGAGTAAGTAGATTTAAATTTGGCAACTATATTCAGATAATCAATAAAAAAATGTAATAATCCCTTTTGAAGATCACAACAATTTTGTGTTAGAGAATATATTTTACTGATGGTGCTTCAAATTTAGAACAGCATTCTATCACTTTTAGGCATCATACTTGTTAATAGCTCGTCGGAATTAACATTGAGTCACTCGAAAGGATATAAAAAAATAAATAATGACAGAACAGCAGGCGATTAATTAATATCATATTCTAAATTAGAAACAATTTTACTACAACAATTACTTAACAGATAAATCGAATACTTTCTTCTTAAACTATGGAAACCTTTGCTTCAAAGTAAGTCAACAATAAAATAAACTTATATTACTCATTCATATGACCATATTACTGAAACTTGACACAATGAGTTATTCAATAAGGAGGTTCTTCTGAGGTTATTGGGAACTTCTTATTTGCAATTACATTATATAAAATTTTTTATTACTACGGTGTATTCGACTAAACCACTTATCACAATAGTAGACGAACACAACCAAAACATTTATATTTTCAATAATACTGATTATGAAAAACTTAAAAGGTGATAGAATTATATCAATATATTCAGATAAAGATTTGACTGAATTAGAACATTATGTCACATATTAGTAGAATCATGTGACAAATCTGTAACTAAGGCAATCTACTGAATGAATAAATATTTAAATGTGTGTAAGCGGCTCGCTTTAAAATGTGAATATACAGTTAATGGAATATATGATATGAACAAGATTTCCGTATTGCATATCAAGGTAGATTTCTACACAAGAGTTATCTAGATGCGCGTCGATGATATCGTTTCCTTTGAAAATAACTTAGTATGTAAACTATCTAATTTTTATAGACTTAAGATGGGTAGATGATTTTTAGTGTAAACAATAGATTTTCGACTTATTAGTCAAATATATGATTGTACGAAACCCTAACGTTAACTTAAACAAACTCGTGTTAAATTAACAACCAGTAATTTTGTATCGTTTTCTGTAATACTCATTTCATAGTCAAGTAGAGACTCAGAAAAATTCACTACTGAGTATACATGCTTTATGATAAAACATCTGATATTTCATGCGGATAACTATTAACGAGGTTTTTTTCTAAAAGTTTCCAATAGTTATTATGGCTGCGGTTATATAATCTTTTTAAAACGCTCCCGCATTTGGAAGGATATTTACAGTGACTAGGTCTCGGTAAAAACACATTTCCTGATACCATTTCATGTAGGCTATACACAATATTACGTCATGTATATCCCAATTATTCACAAAAATGAATCATGAAGCTTTAAAGTGAAAATACATTTTACTTATTTAAAGTACGCTAAGCAACCAAAATTGAGTAGGCTGTCTACGATGAAGGCGTCAAATGAATTACAAGTCTCCTATGAGATCCGGTGTCTAACTGACGAAACGCTTTCATTATTAGCTATCAGGTTGAGTGGTTGTCTAGTTATTTCTCTCTCCCCTGAGAATAACAATATTCAAACTCTTCTAATATTTTTCTTTACTGTGCAAAACAATTTAATTTCGCTTCACATAAAGAGATGGAATCTACAACCTCAATTAATCCTGGTTGAATATTATAAGCGATAATAACTTTGTATCTAATCCTTGTATAATATGTGCATCATGCCAAAATTTTGGTAAACACTGGAGAAATTTGAAGAAATGATCATTGAAATAACTGTGGACTTTAAAAATATCTCTCTCTCAAGTTAGTAAAATTTCAAAATTGCACACCCGACTACTTACGTGAAGTTGAATACAAGATCTTTGGCACTCACAGTAAGAACTACATTATTAAGTCACTATGTAGGCTAAACAAAACAGTTCATAGTAAATTATAGCTGTCAGTTGTAATATTCACTTTTGTAAACAACTTATCTCTAAACTAACTCATTAACAATTACGTAATTGCTCCTACAGTAAATATGTATATGTCTATTTATATTTAGACAAAATATTACAGCCTACTAAAACATATTTTTCGTATTAACGTAGTTGGAAGAATGTACATAATCAGTTCTGTATTATTGTTTTATGTGGATATAAAGCTACAAAATTAGTTAGTAAGTCAGTTAGTCACTTTGTTACTGTAAACAATAATTCTGTCGACAAACATATATTCGTAGTGTAAAGTGTGGTAGTAATAGTCTCTACTAACTGAAATGTTCTTTTCGTTTATTTTATCTTTGGTTACTTCCAAATGCAACCTCACCCAAAGTACTTTAATTAATGGAATCAGCATATCCTTCCATCGTTATTTTCATCTAACTTCAATGTATGCATATTTGCTTATACACTACTGATTACTTTAATATGATTTGAAAGTTTCATCTAAAAAAATTAATAAATAATAAGTTCCTTACTTGATTTTAAATGAAACCAGAAGAACAATATTCCCAGAGTGGAAATTTAGCAAGAACAAAACTACTAAGAATATTATACTGGAGATAAGTTGACGATGCATTCATCATATTTAGTGATATAAATTAAGCAAATCAGTTAACAGGAATGTCATATAAAGCCCACTCAAACATAAAATTCCCAATAAAATCAGAAAAAAATGACACGTTTCAATTCCTATACCTAGGAGTTTTCAGAGGGAATGTTGAAAATTTCAGAATCTTTGTATATCATAAAAGAACCTAGAAAGGCTAAAATCTTTACATTAAAAGTTCCTATCCAACAAATTATAATTATAGTTTGGTCAAATAACTCTGCAATAGGGCTTATAAACTATGCGTTATGGATAAACGTGAAGATGAATGCGAAACGATATCAATATGCCATTACGAAAACTGAATATCAATAATATTTATATATTTATATTTATTTATAGTGTGGCGGACTCTACTCATAAAGCCTTCCTGTTAAATTGTCCTACTGTTATTTCTATTAGTCCCAGTAATATTATGTATTAATCCCGCTTAGTATTCTGCGATTCGACAACGACAGCGACTTGATTCCGAATCAGAACAAGAGTAAAGCAGGTAGCAAGGTGTATTAAGAAAATAACAACAGGAGGCGAAAGGCCAAAGCAAAGCAAATAATTACACTAGGGTTTATATAAGCAATGGTATAGAGTATTCTAGAAACTTCCCGATTGGTCGTTAGCTCTAGTTGGCTAAGAATGAACCAATCACAGCTTCGTGAGCATGTTTAAAGCATTCTTTAATCAGGCTTATTTCGTGCTAACACCTCCCCTTTGAAAAGATCCTTAGGATTCGCTATTAGGATCCACTTGCATCAAACTCACTGGTTTACTCTTTCTGTCTGTCCACCTTCTTGGGAGTAGGGAAGTAGTTTTTTTCTTTTAGTCCTCCAGGACTACTTCAGGTCGATGAATCTCAAAGGCATCATGTAGAATATCCAGCGGCATTCTATGATGGGTTTTCTCGAAACAAGCAGAAGTTGATTTTAACTGGTTCCCATATCTTACCCAAGTTGACGAACCGACTGATACCTCGTAAATAACATTACCTCTCCTTCGCAGGATTCGACCTACCACCCATCTAGGATAATTGCCATGGTAGTCCCTTGCGAGCACTTTTTGATCGACAGTGAAATATCGTTTCTGCGCCCCATGATGTCAGTTAAACTGTATCTCCATAGGTATGTTTCGTTGAGACTCTTTCGCTGTTACTGGATGAATAATATCGAAAGCTGTACGCACCTTTCTACCGAGTAGTGCTTCTGCTGGAGAGATACCATTTGGTGTTTGTGGGTTCAGTATAGTCCCATAAATGAATAGAAATCTCTCTAGGATCTCTCCCGTTGTCCCCTCCCCGTTAGATTTTTTCATGGCGTTTTTTAAGGTACTAACGAAGCGTTCTACTTGACCGTTAGATTGGGGATGGAATGGCGGTGTTTGGACATGATTGATACCGTTACATCGACAAAATTCGGTGAACACGGCAGAAATGAATTGTGTTCCATTATCTGTAACAATTGTTTCAGGGGGCCCAAAACGACTGAATACTTGTAACTTTCGTCCTGTAGACACTGCAGTTGGACGCTCGGAAGATTTCCGGCCACTTAGTATGAGATCAGTTAACAGAAGATACATCTTACCATGAAACGGATCAGTGAAATCCAGGTGTACTCGCCGCTATGGCAACTTTGTTACTGACCATGACTGAACTTCTCCTCTGAGCGGTGCAGCACCTTCTATCACCGGTAGATTAGCTTTTATCATCGAGCAGCAACCTAAAATATTGTGGAAAACTGGTGCAAACTTATGCCGTAGTTTCTCAACTAGATTTTCACTTGTCTTCTCTGACAACATTTGGCTACCTGCTGAAGAGCATATTTTGTTGCAAATGAATATTGACAGGAATGTCCATTAGTCCAAACTTCGTTAATATGTCTAAACCAAGGAAATCAAGGGTCGGTCAATCTGTTAGATAGTATGTCCCATTAGAGTCGATTTCATTGCAGCGAAATTCACAATCTAACTTGCCGACAAGTTTCAATACACCGCCAGATGCATTTGTAGCTGTCTTCGTAGATGGTGTCATTGGTGATCTGCCAAGCAAGTCATAGGTTTTTCTAGACACTAGAGTGATATCAGATGCTGTGTCAATTTGAAGACGTGTGGGGATGCCGTTGATTAGAATAGTAACATACTTTCTGTGAGTGCTGTCTGTTCTGAAAGCTGCTACTGCAGAAAGTGATTGAGAATCGACTGACTTCACCGTATGTCGAGAGCGTTTATATTTCTTCTTGGACTGGGACATATCATTCGGTAGGCAGTAGCCTTCTTTGTGTCCGCGTTTGTGACACATCTGACACCTGTGCTTTTTAAATTTGCAGAAGCGTACATAATGCCAACCATCGCATAACCAGCAAGCAGTATCAGGTTTGTTGGATGTCGACTCTTTTCTAAGACCAGTCAAGAACAAGTAAGGTAAACTAATCACTGAGACTAACGAATAGCAAAGCTGATGGATAGAGTATTTTAAAGAAGCCTTGAACAAACCAGTTCCACTGAACCAATCGGTCATTAAAGCAGCTTACCCTCCTATAAATGTCGACTCACCAACAATCGAAAAAGTTACCATAGTCATCCAATAAGTCAAGAGCGCAAAGTAGCAGGGTTTAACAACTTACCTGCTGTGACATTCAAATCACACATAGAAGTAACTTCACGTTCACTCCAGATATATTTAAAAGAAAGAAGAAGCCCCAGGCAGAATGGAAGCAGGGATACCTCATCAAGATACCAAGGAAATGAACTCTTAGTAAGTATGAGAACTACAGAGGAATCACTCTAATTTCTCTACCAAGAAGTGTCTTCAATCGAGTATTGTTGAACCAAATGAAAGATCCAGTAGACGGCCAGCTTCCAGGTCAGCAGACCGAATTCCATAAGCATCGATTGTGTAATGACCAAATCATAGAATTACAGATCATTGTTGAACAGTCATCCAAACGGAACTCATCAACTTACATCAACCCTCTTAATTATGACGAATCATTTGATAGAGTGAACAAGAAAACATTATGTTGTACCCGAGAAGGTAATCAGTATCATATGAAATTCTTACGGCGGACTACGTCTCAAAATACTGCAGGATTATGAAAACCTCAACATCTCAGAGGAAGCGCGGAATACTGTGAACAATGTGGATGCAATCAAACGATTCGGACTTCATAGATGATTGACCTAGCTCTTCTATCCCACACACAACAATAAATACAGATGAAGGCGGACAGTGCAGCAGCAACCACTGCAGCCGGAAGGGGGCCTCAGCGTTCACAAAGGGTAAAGCAAGATCGTTAGATACAACACAATGAGCACCAAACAAATCACACCTGACATGACTGAGAAGCACAGAGAGATTCTGAAATTTTCACATACCTGGTGGATCTAATACAGAAGTAAAGATATATATTGATAAGGCAAAACAATAGCACCATTTCTATTGCTGAAGAATATCTGGAGCTCAAATTAGCTGTCAACTAACACCAAAGTCACAATTTTCATCACAACATGAGAACAGTTCTGTTGTACGGAGCTGAAACATGGTGAACTATAAAAATCTCATTCAAAAGATACACGTATTTATAAACAGTTGTTTACCCAAGATAAACTGGATCCACTGGTCAGATACAATTAACAACAATCTACTGTAGTATATTGATTTAGTGCATTCAAACTTGTCAGGAACAAGACAGTTACCACCAATTACAATAGATGATCATTGTACTGTATGACGAATTGATGGAAGTAAGAATTTCGTCATTGGACACCAGCCCAGGTTCAAAAGGTTAAGTGTTTGCTACCTTTAAGGTTCTGGGTTTGATTCCCTGGTCAAATTGAGAGTGCGCACTGTTGAGGAGTTTCATAAGTAGATGATTCATCTGTTCAGTTCTCCCTGGTTTTCAATTTTTCCCAACCAACATTAATCTATGACAAATGTAAAAAGCTAAACAATTATAAATTATTTAGCAGACTGAGAATATGATAAAGGTAGTATAACAATCTATGTCTAGTCATCCAATTACCTCAGTGTACCATGATGAAACTATAAAAAACTTGAAAATAATGAGTTTGTTTATCTATAGACTTGAAATATATCATAGTCAGTCTTTTCTAAATTCATGTTGTTTCGCATGTGTCAACATCAGCATTTTCACGCTTTTCTAACACATTGTTTATTAGGATGAATTTGTAGTTTCCCACTGATTTGTTATTTCTGATTCTGGTCAGTCTCTGTTGCTGTATGTCCCAAATAGGACGAAACATGAGTCCAGGATTCCACTTGTCAGTCACAACCCAACTTATATAATTAATTGTTTATGTTTACTCAGGGTACCTAGAATACATAGTAGTAATGGTTACTTAGTTTACAATAGACATAAATTTATGTATCTTGTTGTATTATACAGGAAATAAAATCTATTTTCGAAATAATTTTATTCACTATTATTTATTGTTTTTAGTGATACAACCAGTTGGTGGAATACGTAACGTTTATTCTGCTTACTTTGTCATGTGAAGTCAATTAGGATTAGTAGTTTCCACACCGAAAACTATATTAATTCAATATGAATTACATTATAGCTAATGATTATGAAAATATATAAGTGTCTATGCAATAGATCTATCATAATTGATTAGCTTTATAGTTTGCATACTCAATTCTTATTTCATTTCACTACGTCCCCAATAACGTATATCGTATGTTTTCCTGTATAAAACTATTTACTGACAAACTAACAAGTATATTAAAGTTAAACAGTAGGTCAGAAGTGACTGGTTTATCCAAAGTTCATTGACGATTTGAATTGTCACTGAAGTTTATTTAACTTTTAACTTCATTTTAAGTTAGAAACCTTAATTCAGAGTTTTCTGTCAATTGACTATAAACATTTTTAAAGATTTTCTTTTTTTTATTTATGATTGAATTAAACCATTTAATTCATTTAAGTATACATTTCATCGATTTCTAGAATATGTATTTCCAGTATATTTGACTTTATTTTTATTTTACAAAATATGAATTAATCCTACAATGACAAACGAAGACTGAAAGATACTACTTATTTAATACTTATACTTCATTTTTATTAAATTAGTAAAATATTTAAGCTGAAATGATTGGACATGCATCAATTGTCATTCGGTTTATTATATTACCATTTTATTTTCAATTTAAAATTATATTTACAGTTTATATATAAAAGATGATATTTAAAGAATATAACTAGCCAATAGACAAATATCTGTGCCTTCTTGTTTATTTATTTTAATAAATAAAGTAGGTAATTCCAAAATAAAGTATAAAATGTGAATTATTTATTATGCGTTACGTAATTATCTACACAATCAATACAAATGTTTTCAGTGTTTATTAGAATATTCGTTGATTGAATACATCATAAATTGATATGGACAGGGTACCAGTGAAAAATGAGGAACACTGGACAACTGTTTCGCCCTAGCTTGTAACTCATCAACAGTACGAATCCTAGATTTCGTTCCAGAGGTTTCAGATCGACAAATATCTAACTCTCTGCACCACTAGGCAGCATCAAATGGTAGAATTTTCACTTCCATAAATTTGTGATATATAGCGCGACAATAAGAACATTACTCTGATTGTTTAATATTCACTAATTGTTATCTGACGAATTTTATATTAGCATTTAAACTATATATGAAAAATTCTACAAAAGTAGTATACTTCACTTTAACAAAATAATATTTCCTTCTTATGTTTTATCTAATGTTTATTTGATGTAAACAATTTTTTCTTTTTTTCAGTTGATGAAAATAAGGTTGATTTATTATCGGCTTACTTATGAAGTAAATCTTAAGTCATATATTTGTATTACTACAATTTTCATTCATTAAAATATTGCAATACTACTTAATTTTATTAATCACTTCTAAAATGATAAATTTATTTTAAATTAACAAGTATAACCATTGGTAATGATATCTATAAGGTAATTTATCATGTTAATAAAAATATACAATTTAATTAATTACCAATCGTTTATCTCATATAACACTGTAAACTAAACCAGTCAGAACATTGTTAAATTAACGATAGTAGGTGAATTTCTGCAAAATAATAGTAAAATACTCAAAGTAGTCACTTTTTAATCATCAAGTTACAGGATGAGTCTTTTTTTAGCCATTTTAGATTCATCGACATCAAAATGTAATTAGCTTATATAAATAAAGCATTTCTTGATAGGTAGAAAAGTTTCTAAAACTATTAATTACTAGTTTTCGAAGAAACAGAGTCACTTCTCATTTTAAAACTGCTTTTGTTATGCCTAATTCGTTTTTAACTTCAAAATTTACTTATTTGTTTGTATTTTTGACACTGGAAACCAGCAGTCGTTAAACAGCCATTTCGTTCTAGTATAGTATTTATACGTAGTGTACATTTTTGATCCCATTACGGAATCGAACACACAGCCTTTGAATTGGCGAATGCATAACTCTATGCAACACTAGGTTGGACAAAATTATTGTCTAACTTTTGTTTTTTTCTTGTTTTACCACACTTTTTCTTTCCGTGACGTTTTGGTCATCATCGCTTTTGTTTTGTATATATAACACTATTACAAATACATGGATTGTTGCGAAAGTATTGCATAGATGTATCACATTGTTTTATACTAACATTAGCTTCTCGTTACATTCTGATGCACTTGTACATGAAATGTGTGTATGTCATACATTAATTCTTACATTATAATAATGCTACTCGGTTATCTAAATAGGTTTAAGGTGTGCATTTTGTGCAGATAAAAAAGTGGATTCAGAGGAGAGGTATTTGACAGAAAACTGAGAACATAAGTTTCGTGATATTCGTCACAAGTTAACAAAGCGAGTCTGCAGTCCTGAGAGAAATGATTCTTTTTAGGGGATTCGATCCCTGGGTGGTTCGGTTCAGATAGTATTAGTTCTCTGTAGGTTGCGGGTTTGTCTAGTTGCCAAGTATTAATTAGCATGAATCCTATGTCCAAGGTATCCTCCTGACCAGTTTCTAAAACCGCTTTTCAGGTCTAGAACTTTTAACCTAATGGTCTAAAGTTAAGGATTTCAACCACTTAGTTAAAAGTTTTCTTAGCATATGCAACAATGAAATGTTAAGATTTAGAACTAAACTTTCACTATACGTGAAATTAGCACACTTTTCTACTAGGATGAATTTGTATATTATCATTGATTTATTATCAATTGAAGCTGGTTACTCTCTGTTGTTATATGTACATCCTGGGCGGATTGCTTTGATATAGTGATTATTCACAAGTATTATTTAAATTGGATTGTGACTGGCAAGTGGAATCCAGGACTCACGTTTTCTCCTGTTTAGGACTCGTCGTGTAAATGTACCTGCATCTCAATGTTGATGTTCACAGTGAAATTCGAACTCAGTAAGTTTCGTTTCAAACGCCACCGGGTTCACCATTAAACTACTGAGTTCAAACAGCCACACCTATGCAATCGGTGCATAGGCATTAGGATGAATTTGTACATTCCCAATGATTTGTGAACATCAACATTGTGATGCAGGTACATCCAGCCGACGAGTCCCAAATAGGACGAAACGCGCGTCGTGGATTCCACTTGCCAGTCACAATCCAACTTGAATAATACTTTTATCTACATTTAAAACGTAAGTAAAAATGTATACTACTGATAGCTATTTTTGCTACTGTACCACTATGACAGACTGATTTCAAAATAGGTTATATGATAAAATTGATCAGCTGTTAAATTTGGTTAGATATCACCTAATGTTGCATAAATGTGAATACCAATTTGTTTATTTTATATTATAAGGAAAGTTTTTTATTTCCTAGTTGTATCACCTTTCATTATATGATTTGTTTTCACTCTATAAGTTAGTCATGTTAGTTAAGATGAAGATATGCATACATTTACCGCAATAATCATGTTTTGTAGACAGTAATTTATTTTTCCTAGAAGAACTTTCTGAACTAATACTATGTATGACGGTATGACTATGTCACACAAAATGAAAAGGACAACATTGCAACGACTCCTTGTTCTAGCATTTTTCACTTATTAACAAAAACCTGACAATATATCTCATCTACAGAATAATTGAGCATATTTATAATGATACAAGTCAGTAACTTTATATAGAATCACCAGAATCGAGATTCTGTAGAGAGGAGAAAAATGTAAAGCATTAATAGACTTCGTTACGATTAGTGGTTAAGTTACCAATCATTACTACTTTGGATTGTCATTGAAGTTCATGTTTATACAAAAATGAACTCCATAAAAGACAATATAGTAAGAGTAATACTATTCATACTAAACTATGCATAAATGTAATGACTACCTCTTCATTTATATACTGACTGTTTCAACTATATGAATTCATAGCATAAATCAATATTTGTAACGATAAGGCTAAAGAGTTGAAACCGGTATAAGAATGCAGTATAAAACATAACAAAATGCTAAAAAAAACTATTTACAGCATTTTTATTTTACTTAAAATATTTAATAAATACAGGTTACCGGAATGAATTTTATAAACTAAAACAGCTTTTTTACAACACTATTGTGCAATTGTATAGAATATCTGTTTGAATAATTAAGGGAAACATATTAATCAAGGGTTGTACTGATAGTGTCTACTTTCTTTTTATCATGTTGATTAATTTTATATGACAGTATTTAAGTTTTTTCTATAGGAAATAAATGAAAATACTATAGTTACTTAATGTATCCGGCATAGTTTCTCATATATACACTGTATTCATTCTAGTAATAAAAACTATTTGAATATGATGAGAAGACAAACTCTTTATCAGATGTTTTGCTTTTTCTTGAAATTGCAACAAATGAGACTGAATTTTGTTGTAATATCTGACAGTTTTCAGACACTGTACATAGTTTTCATGCCATTAATGCTTTCTTTATTATTATTATTATTATCATCTCCATCTTAAAAGGTCATTCATTTCATTATAGTTAGTGCATACCATAAGTGTTATGTATCATTTTATAACAGTTCATTTAGAATATTTTTTTTTAAATAAATGTAACAGAAATAGAGGTAGACGCAGATAAAGTGAAATTTCAGAGTAGATGTTTACATGTTACTATATCTAACTATTCTCTTCTGTCTATAAGACAAAGAAAAGAATAATGATCTATATTTCTGTCCTAGGGTATATAGTAGAAAAAATTTTTTAACAAATTTCATAGTTATTATTAAATAAAAAAAATACAGATTATTTCGACATTTTAACAAATAGAAAACAAAAAACATAGATACATCTATTAACTATGTCATATAGTGTTATTTTTTTTCTTTATATTTGTAGATAAATCGGCAAACATAGATACTAAGTCAACTTAGTTTTTCTTCTTTCTTGTTATTACATTTACTATACATGACACACTAATTCATTTGCCTACATATTTATATAAATAAATGTATTCACTAATGAATGTAAACATAAAATATTTATAAAACTAGACAAGAGATGAATTTTTTTGTGAGAAATCTTTTTTCTTTCTTTTTTCTTTCTCTTTAGTGACTCAGCTGTTTTTATTCGAATTTATTTGTTAATTCATTCTTTACTGTAACGTGTCACAGTAATGTCAAAAACGGCTATAATATTAATAAATATAATAATAATAATAGTGATTTTAACACTAGAAGTATTAGTACGTAGATGAGAAGATAATATATTCATAATGTTCTACAATAATCATTAGATGACCTGAGGTGGTTTGTACGGATTGATATTTAATCTTGTCACAGACTGATTTTAGATAGGTGCCATTGAATCTAGAGTGTACATTGATGGGTAGCTCTATACAAGAATGAGATCGTTTGTTTAGTGTTCCTCTTTTTTATTTAGTACTCAACAAAGACCAATAGATGATGAATGCAAACGACAAAATAGGCCACCAGAGTTTACATCCCAACATTGTAGAGTTCTATGTAAAATAATATAAATAGCTAAATTTAACAGGTCTGATACATTATATCATTTTCCCAAATGAGTAGACTATAGGTTTAATATACTTGAAGTCAGCTGATGTAATACATCTACAGCTCTTGTACCTTAACTTGTACAGCAATAGCCTTTTATTATTACATGTTACTTACAATCGTAAAATTTTTTTAAAAAAAGTGCGTTTACTTTCTAAACAATTTTTCGTTTTGATTATCAATGTAGGTTAATAATTGTAGAATCTGAATAGAATTTACTGAAATGAATGTATTCTCATAGGTAGATGTGTATTACAGTGTAATAAGTTGTTGATTTGTTAAATGGAGGCAAACCTCACTAAGAAAATACATATCATTTTAAAAATAAATCCAACATCATTGCGTCGTAAGAGCAAGTGTCATCAAAGTAAGCATCATAAGTATTTGATTTGATTTACAATTTACTTTTGATTTATTCTTTTATTTAACTAAGATTCTTATCTTCTTGCAACTCAACCTTTATTGTATTAACTGGTATACAAAAATTATAGTTAGTAGTATACGACGAAATGATATCATGTGTTGACACTTTAGATAAGTTTTAATTTAATATTAGTAATGATAATATAAATTATAAATTAATGCTATTTTATTGAAGTTTCAGCAATTACTACTTAAATAACAATGACATAATATGCATATTAGTATTATTTCAATAAAAAGTAACAAATATGATCTATCAATATGTGAAAACAAGCATTATTTATACGCAGTCCATTTACGCACAAAATAGCAAACTAAGTTTAAAAGAACAGTTAGATTCTGTCAATTAAGTGTTTCCGTAGAAGATTTATATTTGAATTTGCTTACTGTTTCAATGAGACTAAAAATAACGAGATTATTACTGTTTGTTTTTAATATAAACCTTTTGTTTACTATTATGATTCTAATCAAAACTATTGATATACTTTGTGTTTATACATTATCTTTTATACACTCTGTTAATACATACGACACCGGTGAAAAATTCATTTCTTATTGGGATGTGAATCTTTTCAACAAAATGATAAAGTCTCTAAATAATTTACATACGCTTGATAATAGCCTACTTATGTGTGCCATATGTTAACGAGGTGAAAATGGGTCCCTCAGTAAAATTTTTTTATATGAGTGGTACGTCAACAACTTATTGTCGATTAGTTAAATTTGGTTTAATGCGGTCAAACGTATCAGTGGACTCATTAATTTAAACAAAAATGACCTACGACTAAGAAACCAACACACAGTGGGACTTCTGGATGTAATTTTTCGTCAAAATTAACATAGAATGATAAAATAGTCAGTGTATTTCAAACAAATTTCCATGATAACTGTTTACTAGCTTGAAATAGAATCTGCACCAACAAAATTCAAGACATACACGCATTAGTTACAATCACTGATATTAAACTACTACTAACAATACTAGTATTAAACAATTATTTACTAAAGTCAAACAAAATGGCAACTCATTAACTGTATCATAACAAATACAGGGGTTATGTACTGCTGAGATGATTTGCATCTTTTTATACAAAATAGCATGTATTAAGATTGTACACACACTATGGATATTTTCGGGCCAGATTAACTTATTTATTACATTTTATATACTTTGGTAGTAATTTTACTTTTCGTAATAATTTTATCTGGAATGATTGCGGTCTTCATCACTGAAACACCGGTAAATTCTCAGTGTAGATTCTTTGTAGTACATCGACTACTCGAAAGTGATTAAATCGATCAAAAATATCAGTTTAAGTTTGATAATATAATGATGGTAGTGTCGTCGCATTCACAATTTTTTCCAATCTTAAATATTCATAATACATAGCATTAGAATGAGTGTTTAGATTTATCAACTATGATAAACCTGGTGCTGAACATTAGGTGGCTTCACGAGTTTCTTCGTTAAATGTTACATAATAATAATGTTAATCAGTATCTGTGAAGAAAGCGTCAAGCAGTAATTAATGTAATACGGAACTATTAATAATTTTCTGAAAACTAAACGCACTAAATGCAAATGTGAAGTTGAAAATATATTTTAATTGAAAATGCCAAACTACTAACAAGTAGTGTCATTTGGTTACCATCAAAATGATAATGAAATTTGTATAAATTAGTTATTTAGTTCGTTTTATCGAAAGAACGACATTTATATAACTGTTTCCTACTGTACATATTCAATTTTAGTGTTTATAAAACCCTACACGTTTACCGAGACATAGATTTGATTTCTTTAAGTAAATGAATACATGTATTCTTATATAATCTAACGAAATCCCACTGCATATATATTCATAATCATAAATAATTATTTCTTGAGGACATACAATACTGATTAATTCAATGACTAAATAATACTTCTTTAAATATTGTATCTTAAAGATATTTCGATTGTTTGAGAATAGTCTATGGTTTCAAGTGATATCGTAAACTGTTTATGTACCACTAATACTATATTTGAAATATTATCATTGCACTCATGAACAATACAGTGTTCACTATCGCTACATTATAAATGAAAAAAAGACGATAAATCAGTATGAAATATTTTACATGTATGTATCCGTTCATATTTACTAATCTCTCTAATAGTTCCTTACTACAGGTACGTGAAAAATGTTTTATTACAATAAGAAACAGTAATGTAGTTCTTATTCATTTAATTATTGTTATGTGTTGAAGTACACATATAAGCACAGACAAACATACACTTTATACAGTTATTGATTAACATACTTAGTATATTGACTTCTTATTTATTTATTGATGAATGCTACTCAATGTGCTACCATAGTAACACTGATTTATGTGTTTTATTAAATTAGCCATACATGAGTTATCATTTCATGAAATACTTGTTTTCTTTTAAAACGATGCTATTCAGTTTCTAAAAACCATACAGTAAATTATAAAATATGAGTAGGTATTCACTCATCGGATTATTCATGGTTAGTTAATTAAACAAATGCATTTTTATTGAAATTCAAAACTCATTTCAATGTACCTTTATGCTCTTTAATGATTACTTGTTGATAAGTGATGACAGCTACTTAAGTAAGAAGTTGTAAGTTAATAAATCCCCTTTTCATTCTGCAGTACATTTTAGAAGATGAGAATGAATGAATGTAATGGACTGTAAGAAATAATTTTATGTAAGAATCAGTATATTCAACCGTGATGATAATTTACTACGTATTGCTTCGTTACATAAAACAACTAAAAATCTGCACAATTTGATAATTAGTGCATTATTATTTAGCAGAATTCGTTGTGATGCTAAATTGTGAAAAGATTTACGACTGAGTAATTAATGTTGTGGTTACAATTTCACTGAAATTACATAATAACAGTTTAGAAAATACTAATTTTATTGCAGAGAATTCATTCTGAAACTTAACATTTGTATCTATAGAACTATTTAAAACAATGAAGAAATAGATGTTTGTTTTGTTGTCGTATGATACTAATTTACTAGGCAAAACAACTTCAACATTTTCAGGCCCTATAATATTATAAGACCAATGAGATGAAATTCAGTCGTTCATATTTTTATGTTTAGTAGAGACATATACAATATTATCAGTAGGAAATTACTATCGGTCCAAATAGTAACAAATACATGCGCGCTACTTCAGAAATTAGCTTTCCCAAGTAATGACAAGTAACCTGGTATGTTTATCTCAAGCTGTTTAGAATAAACAAATTGTGAATAGTGTAACTTCGAGAGTGTGAACCAAAGTTTTCCACTGCGTGATCACTAAGTTGCTTTGAATTAACTTCTTTTCATTAATTCTATGTATGATTCACTTTGTTGTTTACCTTATTCTGAATAAATATCTTTACTCATATCGATTTCTACTAGATTTAGGGGTTTATATGAAATATCAAAGTAGTCATCTTGTCATTCATCAATACTTTCATTGTAATTATCATGCTGCAAAAACGATGGATAATGATAGTGTTTACCAATAAACCTTTATAAGTATTCACGTATAGTAAGTAACATAGTTAACATGTTAAATGGCAACAAATAAATGATGATATTAATAACCCAGAATAACTTAGTATTAATAATGATATTTATCAATTTAGTTGATAAAAATAGTAAAATTCAAGTATAGAACACAAAGCGGAAGATATAACACAAAATCCTATGGTTATTAGCATTGCATCATATATACTGTAACTAAAATATAAAATGTTTATTCGGTTTACATTATTTGTATATTGTCAATAATATTACTAATAATAACTACAGTTGAATGAACCAAAACGTGAATATCATGACTTTCATTCAGCTTTATTCTTTTTTTTCAACTTGATATCTTTTTTTTCTTGTTGTTGTCAATTTAATTTATTAAATGTCATATGTAAAGTTAACTAGTTACTATTTGATATGATTACCATTTTTAGTACTACTATTACTACTACTAATGTCATTATTGATAGTAATATGAACAATAAGAATATTAAGTGATGACCTTTCATATGTAATAATTTTCCAAAAATGAATGCTTCTAAACATAATCATTATAATGATAATATTGTTACTGAGATCAATATCTATCCATATTTATATGTAGATATTAATAAATGAACTTAAGTCACAGGATAATATACAATGATTATAATAATTTATATTCATGTATATATTTACATGCATTTTTCTGTTCAGTACATTAAAATAGAGACTTTTATTAACTAGTTACCTTTGTAGATTGATTAGTTATTTTTTTAAATTATTTATTTATTAAATATAAATATAGTTTAATTATTAGAATTTGAGAAGTTTTAATATTGAATATGACATATTAGCAAACTTTTAATTAATTAATTAATAACTGTTGATTACAACATTAATTTGAAAATTTATCAACTATTTGTATAAGATGCAGAATAACATGAAATAAATAATGATTCGATATATTTTTTCTCCTAGGCTAATGCTAATGTTCCACAGAATAGATATGGAGATAATATGACTACTTTATTCAATTATTGATTGTAATTATCATTGTAATATCATTAGAATAGTGATTTAATGTGGTTATTGTTCTCTCAACCTATTCCTTTGAAATAATGAAGAACTATGGAAATAGGAATATAATCACACTATTCATATTCACTTCAATTTTCTTTACACTTTGAATAATGAAAATAATCAATTCGTTCTATTTAAAGCGAAAATTTATTTAAGTCGAATAAAGTGTGGATTGTTTGTGTCACACTACGAGTCAATAGAGGTAATTTTGTTAAAAGAAGTGAAACTCCGGCTAAAGTAGAAAGATAAAGTAACTTCTTCAATAGACACTGTGTTACAATGAAGAAGAATGAAGGGTTATAGTTTAATTAGTGACCATCTTAATCATTCTTTCACGATCACTTGTTAATGTAATAAGCTAAAATATCTAGATGGAATATTTTAAATATGTGTATATTTTTAGCCTTAGTGGTTTTAAACTTTTTAGGAATCAATTCTATCAGGATTTGGTAATCACTTTTTTAATTAAATTATCATTTCAATCATCTTAGTCATTAAATAACGAAAGAGAAATAACAATGTTAGTGTTTCTTTGAATTCATCATATCAATTCATAAAAATAGGCAATAATTAATTACAACACATAATTTACGTGTTCTTTTCATTTGTCTGTTTGTTTTAATGTACATGTAAACATAGAAAAATATTATGAGATAGATTAGAACTTTACACTGACAATAATTAAATGTATACACGTGTAATTTAATTAGTATTTAGAAATCATTAACTTACTTTATTATGCTTGTTAGTAATTGTATGGTTTTCTATGTGACCTTCTGAACCTTATCTTCACTTAGAATAATAATAATAATAAAGTATTTATAGCATCAAAATATTTATTATTTTATTTCATGTATACACTTTACAAACGTATTTATAGTATTTGTCATGTAAATGATTGCACCAACTGAAGGTCATTCATTAATATTACCACCTTTGTATTAACCATGTCCCATATGATTAACCAATCAAATTACTGTTTGTTTTTATTCAAAATAATGAATTTATATGATTGCTCATTCTAATAAATAATGTTCATTTATGTGTTATTATGTTTTTTTTTACCGCTGAATATATAAATATTGTCATAACAACAAAGTAAAAGTTGTTTAAAAAAACAGAAATTGTAAAGAAATAAACAAGTTTAATTGCTTGAATACGTAACAGATTGATGTTAGCAGGGTACCACTAGAATCCATAGGGTACTGGAAAGCTGTTTCGTCCTAGTATAGGACTCCTTAGCAATGTGTACCCCAGATTTTTTCCTAGAGGCTTCAAGTTGGCGAATATAAGTAATTTAGTAGTTAAGAAATTGCATTTTAGAAAAAAAAACAAATAGTTTTGCCAAAAAATATATAAATAGTTTATTTTTCTAAATAATAGAATCAATTAATTATAAAGTGATTTGACTGAAAAGATAGCACAAAAATCAATTTAAGTGAAGCACATCATATATTTGATTAGTTAAACATTGTCAGTTTACTTTAGAATCAACCATAATTATTTTAAACAAATGAATTTTCTGTAAGTATTTTTGATTTGCCATAAAAGAAGAAAAAAAGTTAGAACGTTTAAATGTTCTGCATGAATGCCACATTAAATTAAAGTTTAAAATAAACTACCATTTGAAAACTTATAGATCAAAGGTTAACAACTATCACTTGTAAACAATTTCTGAAATTCTATAACTAATTATAATAATAACTCACTGAACATACTGTTCTTTCTATGGATTACTTTATTACATTTATTTATAATTTCTTAAATTAACAATCTGATGAAAACAAAGAAATGTTACCACTGAAAAGATTTCTCTTAATAAAATACATTCTAAAAATTCATAAATAATTTTTCTACTTTAATTCTTACAAATGTATAGTATAGATACTTATTCCTCTAATAACAATTCAGTTATTTACTTTACATAACCTTAAATCATTGGAAGTTATATGAAATGGTGTTTAATTACTTAAACTTTAAAATGCTTTCAGTATTCAGTACGTTTCAGTACCATTTTTATATAACACACTTCAAAATATGCATGTAAATAATTCTTTGTGAAGTCTACGCAATGACTACAGTGCTGTAATGCAACACATCAAAGTATAACTGGTTTTTTCGTCCCTTCTACCTAAAAGACATAACAGAACATACAGTAGGTTAGATTCATAACCATAGAAACTTGTATAAAACTAATAAGAATATGTGAATCGAACATTTTATCTTAAACAACAAAGTTATCATTGGGATATATTTTATGGTTTACTAGATATTGTTCACAATATTCTCTTGAAACGGAACAAAAGGTAGGTGATATTTTATCAAACTATTTTATTCAGTAATTTTTGCAACATATCAATAGCATATTGGAAATTACTCAAGTTTTTCTTTGATTTAGTCAATAATTCATATTGCATCAAATTGAAAGTTTGACTCATACAATTTTAAAAATACCTTACACATGTTCTCCTGACTTATAGTTTGATATCACGAATCCGTCTGAGTTTGACAACCATTGAAAATTAGAAGGCACTAAACATCCTTTTTAGCTTGGCATAGGACCCATCGGCAGTGCACATTGACGATGCTACCAGAAAATCGAGTGCAGGACCACTAGTCTTCGCGGTAAGCTTTTAACCACTGTGTCAGCTTCCAGTGATTGATATTTCTTATTCAATCAATTCGCAATATATTTACGCTGCCTTATCCACTACTGTCGGTGGGTAAGTGCCTGACACTAGGTATGATTAGGCTCAGCTCGTCACATCTCACTATAACTCTAGCAATCACCTCTACAAGTCAGCCACTAGTGAAATGACAATCATTGTAATTTCATTTTGATATGGAATTCGATCATCAAATATTTGACGCTCTTGTCCTATAGAGATTTAATTGATGATCGAAAGTAACTTTTTGGAATTTATTACTTCAAATCAAATTTCTTCAATTTTCCTATTTGCAAACAATAAAAGCGATAAGTCTAGTTTCTTTCTTAATAACTCATTGCAACAATATGTTGTACTACTAATTTTATTTTAAGTTCATATGAAGTTCCATGTTAAAACATTCACTGAGATGTTGTGAAAAGTGAAAAGATAATGTAAACTTATTATAATTTACCAGTTGATGTGGTAATTAAAGTCTTGGAATGTATTCTTAATGAAAACCGCAAGAAAATTAATAACTCAATCTGATAGTGCCACCATGATTATGTGTTTATGTATCAACTTTAGATGCTTTAAAACTCTATATTACTCAAAGCTCTAAACAACAAATGCAGCATTCGCGTTTACTATATATGAAAAATCAAAGCAGAACATATGAGGAACGTAATAGAAGCTTCGAAACAGTAATTTATTTACTTATCGGAAGCAGAGTACTATTACCTTGAAAGTAAATAATAATTAATAAGCTTATCAGTACTACTGGTAGTCAGTAGTATCTTTCATTCTTTTCGAAACACATAATAGAATTTATATTTCATTTCGCCCTCTACAAAATTCCAAAAACATAACAGCCCTTTCAGAGTAATAATAATAATAATAGTAATAAACCAACGTGTTTAATTGTTATCCAACCCTCCCACATACATTTAGATATATCATTCTAGTTAGTAAAATGAATTAAGTTGTATACTACAATATTATCTCATGTAAACAGAACAATACTTGTTTTATGTATAATGAAAAATCTACCTTATTACCGTCATTCATTTAGACATATAATAAGTAGAAAATTAAGAAAGGTTATATTTTACTATTCTACTAACAATAATAATCAAAGTCATAGAAAAATACCTGGTTGTTATAGTGACACATTTTAAATTACTTAATTCGTTGTAGGTAAACATGATGTAATAATCTTTGATAAGGATATAGATAAGTCAAAGAAATAATATGTTACATATTTATCCTTTATGATATTATGTGTGCATTAAATTATTAATAGATATTTATTTACTTACCTATTTTAGTAATATAGAAGTCAGAGGTGAGATGCATCAGTATATCAGTGTACACATTCTTTCCTTTACTTAAACTGAACAATAAAAGTTGAATTAGTGATTAAACAAACATAACAAAAGAAATACATGTAAATTATGTCAGGTAAGTATATAGCAGTTCAATGTCATATGTTAGATTAAAAATGATTTATTTTTATAGCATACACTTAGTGAAGGGTAAATAGAATCAGTATGAAATTTGCAGTATAATAACAATATACACAGTTGAATATACTGGAAGTAAACAGTATTATGAATGAATCAGATAAATTAAAGAGATGCATGTAGTCGTATTATCAGAAACTTACCAATCGAATATTTAATTTAATTTAAGTCAAATACATAAAGCACCTTCATATAAGTTAAATATAATTGGAAAATTTTCAATTTAATATTGTAACATTGGTTAGAAGGTAAAAATTATCGGTCATGTATGATTTGTATTTGAATGTCTATTTGTTAATTTGTTAAGTAACAACTCACTTTTAAAATCAGATCACTTTGGTTAACATTTTTTAAAGTCTAAACGTTTAGATCCTCTTTTACAAACTAACATACTTTATCAGTTTTATCGGAAATTCTGTCCTCTCAATTTTACTCGACAGATATTTAAGGTTTTGTTTTGTAAGCAAAATTTCACTTCTACATTCTCAATCATTTTAGTAATTCTACAGATTAATTGATATACCTTAACAAAAATTATTCTTAATATACGAATTCGTTTTGATGTTATTGTTTGTTTAGAGAGCTTGACAACTTAACATAATTTTCGGTTATAAGTTTTTCATGTACTCATCCGGCGAAATTGTAACTAAAATAAATGTTTTTATTGTTAAGTACCTTAGAAATAAAACAGTCATTATATAATTTACCGTTAGTTTCTTTAAATTTTCATTCTTCCAGAACATGAAGTCTCTGTCCCTATTTTTGTATTACAATGTTTAGGTTGTTACTTGATTAATTTAGGTAAGAGAATAATTCAAGTAGATTATTTTGTGATGAGAATAATACTCAGACAATATTACAAATGTAGATAGTACCAGACAATTTAAAAGAAACGTAGTCAAAATATCTTGATGTGTGATTTATACAGTATACTCAGCAATTACTTCTTACTACGCTGTTTAGTTCTTAGTGCTAAAAAAATTTAATCGTCATGTCTCAACGTGATTTTCAGCCTAAGTAAATCGATATTGTACTCCATTATGGTTCAGTGGTAAAGGGTTGAAAACAATTAGTATGAAGTCTATGATTTAGATTGTGTGTTACCTAATCCAAGTCGGAAATGTTTTCCCGTATTCATGATGAATTAGTCATGCCTCGTCAACTTTAAACCCTTGTTACTTACTGTCGAAATTGGTGATATTGCTACTAGGTACACGGTATTACTCATTAGCCTAGGTCTAAGTTTTATATGGAACGTTCGTTCATCTAAGCATTAAAACGTACCTTTCTGAAGGATACCAACATGCTTGAAACATAGGTTCAGAGCTTCCAACTGATTTCTTCAAATACCCCACATTATTTTTTATTATTACAAACAGATTGATGCAGATCCAAGGTAGCGTGAGTTTTATGACAGGTTGAATGTTACAGTTGGCATCCAGCCATAGAAATGACAACGGCCGTTATGATAGCTTTGGAATCAGTGATGATTTATATTGTTATTATACTGGTAGTTGAATGTTAATCAGTTTGATTATGCTCAGCGATATTCTGTAGTCGATTAATAACGACTCATGAGACAGAATCATAGACTCTAAATCCCAAACGAATTCATATCAAAAAACATCACAGTTAGTTATAAAAATAAATTTTACTCTTAGTAAATTATACATATTAACGTACAATTAAACACGGTTATTTGTAATCTAAAGTACAAGTGGCCGTTGTTTGTCTAAAAAAAAATCGAGATTTGACTGTTCGTTTAACTGATTCCAACCATATCAGCTCTATATCTTGTCAATAAAGATATTAAGAATTTAAAACAATATATACATGATTTTTTGCCATTGAAAGATGAAACTAAAACAGGAGAAAATTTTATTTGTTAATCTAATACTTATCTCACAAATATCTGATCTACTATACAACACAGACGTTTTGTTTTCAAGTATTTATCAACTGTTTCAAGCAACATAACCAAACTGGTTACACATTAAATTATGTTGTAGTAGTGTTTAAAGTAATCATAAATTCATTTGCTAGAAATGAGTTAAGCTGGCCACAATACATCATCTGTAAATGTTCCAAAGAAAGTAACAATTTGGAGTGGAGGGGAGGGAGAATCTTTTATCTAATAATATAAACGTATGGTGAAGCTATTGCCAAAGGAAAATTTAATGAGATGTAACCTGAAGAAAGTAAACACTAACTCTTTACAGAGCATATTCCAGGTTTTCAACATCAAAGACGCAATACTTTACACCGTAATCTGATGGTAAAAATGAATTTACAACCCAATTCCACCATATGTAACAGGACTTCATTTATATATTTCTATTAAGTTTCATACGAGCATATTATAATTGAATGTTGTTTGGCATGTAGAATGGATCCTGGTAAAGAAACAACAGGAAGATTTAGTTCATATGTACAGTATCCTGCGTTTCATTTTTTTCCGTGAGGGTCCAGTATCTGCAAGTTTCCTGTTAGGCATATCACCATTACGCAAACGGTTTAAAGGTTATTAATTAACTGAGTTTACATTCCAGAATTCATTTTATTACGTTTATGATTTGTAAAGTTATTTCAATATAAACTTAAACAAGCTAAGTACCATGATATTTTGGGTGCAAAATTATTGCATTGAATAACAAATACTCTACAATTTTACTATCTATGCATACTCTCAAATAAATAGTGAACATAGTCATAAGAAATTATTCTCTGATAACTTACAACCTAATATACAATGGCTGTCACAAAGTAAACTCATTTGTAACTACGTAATATAAAGTATTATTATTTACAGGTCTATCTGAAAAGTTCAGTCTTTGGTACATCTTGTGCTGAAGATTACGTACAGAGCAGAGAGTATGGAAATTCGGAAGATAGAAAAATATAGATAGTGTAAGCCGACAACGTAGTAAGTACACCAAATACACTTACATTTAGCCATAAAAGCAATCGATTGGGACACAAACGTTAAACAAAGATAGCCTATTAATCTGTTAAATTAGAATTTAGTAGAGTTGCGTCCCAGCTGTGTTACAGTGTCTTCTATTCAAACCGATTTGTCATGTACAATAAATAGAGTTCGAGTGAACACATTATATTGCACACTACATTTACTGATAAAAGTGAAGATGGTGAAATATTTGTTAAATGCTGTATTATTTCTGAATACAACGGTAGAGATTTTGTAAACCATTTAATTTTGACTTAACATCCAAAAAAAATATTATGTAAGTGACTGAACTTTCCTTAATATGATTTTCATATGACAATTAGTAACTAATTTAAAAAACAAGCTACATTTAACTAATTAATGTGATTCATTTAACGAGTCCTAAGTTTTCAACTTTGAGCCACAATGCAATCTTGTGAATTTTATAAAAACAAAGCTATATATATGTAGTATTTGGCAGTTTAAGTCTAGCTTGAATGTAAACTGTGTTATTCCGTCCAGTAAGATAGTTACAGATAAAGATTATTCTCAAGGTAAAATATTGACCAGTTGGTCATCTTACCCTAGTTAACATTTGTTAAATTACCTGATGGTTAAGATATCGAAAAGTGAATTTAAATAGTTTAAGGAAAATTTCCATCATTACATCTTTGATAAAGCTTCACCATAAGTATCGGCAAAGAATTTCATTATAAACAATAAAGTCTACTTAGCACTAACTGTTGAGTAGTGAATGACTGAATTTACAATAAAAGATTCTATTAAATCCTAATATAGACGTTTATGTCTTCACATTCCATCTAATGTTATCCATGTGATATTAAAACTTTATAGTTTCTGTAAAAACTGATAATAGATGAATATTTATTTATGGCTCATTGTATTGAGATTTCTCAAATCGATTTGTACAACTACAGACTATTGCGATAATAGTACTTTATACGATTACCTGCAATTTTTATCGAGTAGTTTTTGACTGTATTAATAAGCCAAGGCACAGGATAAATACAAAAAATCTAATGAGCAAGTGAAGAGGAGCATTAAAGCTGAAAAGTAGTACTATGTGAAAGACCTAGAAATGACAATGGAAAAAGCTGCACAAAAAGGAAATATGAGGTACATATATAATATAACGAAAAAGCCTGTCGGGAAAAACAGTAAACCACAACGACCCACTAACAATAAATAAATAAATAAATTAGTGCGACCCATTTTAAAGCAAAACAGATGCGTCGAGCATCTTAAAGAACTCCTGAATAGACTAGCGTCACTGAATTCACTAATCATCGAAGCAGCACCTACAAGCCTGACTATAAAGCTACTCCACGAACAACCAAATAAATCGGATTGGCCTAATCACACATCACGAGTGGCAAGTCAGCAGGGCTAGGCAATATACCAAGTGAAGCACTGAAGTCAAACATGGAAGTTACCTCAGAGAGATTCCGTTATCTCATCATAACAATTTGGGGCGAAGAACAAGTTCTAGTAGACCATAAAGTAGCAAACCATACCAAGATATCAAAGAAACGAGATCTCAGTAAGTGTGAAAAATACAGAGGCGTCATTCTCATTTCTGCATCAGATAACGCCTTCAATCGAGTGTCTTCGAACCGATCGGAAGATCCAGCAGATGGTCAGTCTCTAAATCAACAGGCTGGATTCCCTGAGGATTGATCATGTACCGACCAAATCGATGCACCACGGATCATTGATGAGCATCCAACTAATTGGAATTTATGCATGAAGGGTAGCTCACAGATTCATTCGAAGCGAAGACCGGTGTCAAGCTAGGTTGCATTCTGTCTCTCTGATTCTTCTGGTCGCTGACTGGATCATTAAAACTTCAACATTTCCGAAGTAGTACGGAATATAGTGAACAACTTGGATGGGGCTAGACGATCTAGGCGTCACACATGGCTGACCCAGCTCATCTATCCCATACACAACAATAAATGCAGATGGAGAAGGCCGATGTAGCAGCAACCTTTGCAGCCGGAAGTGTGCCTCAACGTTCACATAAGGTAAAGCAAGATCGTTATATACAACGGAATGAGCACCAACCAAATCACACCTGACATGACGGAAAAGCTCATAGAGATTCTAAAACTTCCACATACCTGGAGGATCTAATGAAGATATGAAGACATAGATTGATAAGGCGAAACAATAGCACCATTTCTATTGCTGAAGAATCTCTAGAACTTAAACTAGCTGTCAACTAACACCGAAGTCAGAATTTTCATTACAAACATGAAAATAATTCTGTTGTATGGAGCTGAAACATGGTGAACTACATAAACCTCTTTCAAAAGACACACGTATTAATAAACAGTTGTTTACTTAAGATAAACCGGAGCCACTGGTCAGATACAATTAATAACAATCTACTGTAACAGTGAGCCAACTAACCGATTTCCAGCTGAGGAAGAAATTAGGAAAACATGCTGCAAGTAAATAAGACACATATCGTCGAAATCATTAGACTATGCCACAAAACATGCACTAACTTGGAATCCTCCAGGTCACAGAAAAGGAGCAAGACTAAAGAATACTGTGCCAGTAATTGGAGGCAGACATGGGTGTAATGAATAGGACTTGGGAAGAACTGCAATGGAGAGCTCATAAGAGATGTGATTGGAGAATGTTAGTCGGTGGCCTATGCTCCACGATGGTTAACAGGCATTGATTGATTGCCTCATTGTGTTTAGGTTTGCTACTTTGACGTCATTTTTAGAGAGCTGATTTGTAACTAATTTGACTTCGACGCGAAAAATTTCTGAAACGAGTGTAGTTCATTGATGCGATAAGCTCAATATTTTGTTGAGGATGTATAAATGAGAAGGCTTTGTTCTTTATTAGACATCAGATTAATTAAACTAATTGGTGTTGGTTATCATTAATACTCAGGAAACTCATTCAGTTTTATCTTAGAATGATTAGATGGATTTTTCCAACTAGTGAGATTATAGCACCCATTAATTATAAACATTCATACAAGCCATCAATATCTGGTAAACACATCAATTTCATCGGGAAAATCAATGAAAGTACTGTATAAATAAATAGAAACTACTAAGCACTTAAGAAAGTAACTTTGGTTACTAGATAATTCAAGTAGTACTAGCTAAACTTTGGAGACTTTGTCATTAAGTTTTATTCACAGAAAATTGTCAGTATTTACCGGGACACAGGCGAATCTGACTGATGGCTTTCAAGTTATTCTGTATTACACGACTAATCCCTGCTTAGTTGTAAAATGAATCATTAGAAATTATTAAGAATGGTTCAGTAATAGAAAATGGTGAAGCTATTGGTTCATTAGAATAAAAATTATTAACTATAATAATCTTTTTTGAATACAGTAAATGATAAGTGTAACATATTGTTATGGCAATTAGTTCAGCTGTCAAGCTACATCCCATGATAAGCACATTGCTTTCAGTCTATTGAGATGGAACGATACACTCTGCTTCCTTAGTTTTAGTCAATTCATATCATTACGTAGAAATCATTCACTGTCATTAGATATGTCCTTTTCACTCACGATATGGTTGAACTTCAATGAATGATTGATACTAGACGTATGCCTTTGCTTTCACTGCAAATGCAATTACCATCGACTAATAATTATATTATAAAGTGAATACCCAAACATTATTGATAGACTACTTTAGCCTTTATCATTTATGCTTTCCTATTAATCTTTTCTGTTGTTAAATGCTAATTCGATGCATTCTTCTCAACGTTGCTAACTACATGATGAATTGTGTTTAAGTAGACCAGGAACTTTGACAGTTAATCATTCTGTACTCATTGATATTTGAAAATAGAAATTTAAAATAAACCTTCCTAAAAAGATACAATAAGATTATAAAAGCTTTCATTCACAAATTATTCATAAGCAAACTCTACTTGCACATAACAAACAATTCTGTCAATAGTATAATAGTAAACAATTCAAATCATATAACAGTAATTGTCTATGATACATCATAAAAATAATTAACTCTTTGTTTCTACAAATAGTTTGATAAGAGTATAAACAAGTTTTATACGTTAACCTTCAAATTGTAATCGGTCATCTATGTAAACTTGAAAAAACTTTACCTGTTCTTAGAATAAATCTTCATTAATTGACTATATAGACTATTGTATATAATTTTTAATTTGATGATTTGGTCATAGAGATACTTTTAGATAAATTGTCTAGACAAATTTATCAGAATATAGTGAACTTTACATGGTATTAATCGGTAATGATAATATTAGAACCATATATATTATGGTTATCAAATATAAATATACTGTTGATTCTATTTACATTCTAAGTAGTAAAAACTACAATAATATAATAATTCGTTCTAAGGTAATGTAATTTCTGTTGGTAGTATTTACGTTTGAATTAATCGGTTTCTCATTTTGTATGGCTTCTTGTAGCCTTCTACTAACCAAAATTCATATGTAATAAATTTGTTAACATAGACGATACTAAGACAGATAAAAAGTTGTAGAAGCCGTTTATCTCAAGCTTGAATTTGAAGCAGGAGATTTAAAAAAATTGTCAAATAAAATACATCATGCCAGTCAGGTGTATAGTGGCTGTTACAACTCATCATTGAAATGGACTATTCTATAATGTTTGATATGATTACTAGTGAATTCAAGTTGTAGTAAAGACATTAACACAGATAGTTACAATTAGGCGACTATAGTGCAGCATAAAGAAATGGAAATCTTATATTGCACGGATAACAGGTATTCAAAAAATAATGCGAATTCCTTATTATATCTTTCATACACATTTTTTCTGTTATTATTTTCGAAAGAGCAAGAACAAATATTCGTGTAGAATAAGATGAAATCACTTCATTTCGTTGGTCTTTCATCAGCTGCATACGATCTAGAATAATATTTGACAAAATTAATATTTGAAACAAAGTCTAACGTACTCATGAAAATGGTTGTACTTGATTGAAATCAGAATTATGCAGACATGTTAGATATATAAAGGTAACCAGTATACTGGAGAAAATGCTGTAACTATATATATTCGATGCATAAGAAAATGCCAGAAAATAAAATAATGATTAGAGTTTAGGCGATTACATAATAAGATAATTAAGAGACGGTTGGGAATACTTGAGAATGACGTGAATTAAGCTGAGATATGATGACATAATTAAATAAATTATACTTAACAATCCGAAAACGGTGACACAGCGAAAAAGTTAAATCTGACCTAGAGAGGAAAGATGTTGGTATAATAAATCAAAGTTGGAAAAGGAATAATAACAATGAATCAGTGATAAAAAAGATAAGTTACTACTTCTTTTTGAACACATAAGTTTGGTTTCAATCGTTTAATGGCAATTGCTTCAGTATATTTTAGATGATTTGAAGCTTTTGTCTGTTGAACACTAAAAGATTCAGTGATATCATTCTGGTGTCCTGCGTTAATCAAATCTTTAGTGATTGCATTGCTGTGCTTTTAATCATTTGAATCGTAGACTTTTTGGAACATGTTCATTAAAACGTAAGTAGGCTTTTCTTTCTGTTCTGCCAATGTTACAGCCTCTGCAGGTACAAGTAAATTTATGCGAACAGTTAGCGGTAACATAAGAAGGATACATGTCGATTTTCGATTGTTTCAGTGAACATGTTGTTACGCACAATATCACTAATTTTGTACTATAATAAGTTCTCGTTAATGCTGATTTGAGTCTTTTTCTTATTGTTTCAACAATATCATTGCATTAAAATCGAGTTGAATGAAAACTGGCTTCTTTCGAACTCTGGTTTCGTTTAATTTTCAGCTTTATATTCACTGTATTTGTCGATGAATTTTTCTGGATAGCCATTATTTGTTAGATACTGTTTAATGTTAGTGAGTTCTGAGTCTATTGTATCTAAAGTACATATATTTCGAGCTCTGAGAAACAGTGTTTGCACTAATGTTATTTTATGATGGGTTGAGCAGAAGCTATTAAAATGTATGAACAATCCATTCCATGTTGCTTTTCTGTAGATCGACCTTTGCATTGAGCCATCTTATCGCTGTTACATGGCAATATCCAGGAAATAAACGTTGTTATCTTTCTTAAACTCCACAGTAAATTGAATACCTTTATGAGCTTGGCTGAAAATTTTCAGTAAGTTGTTTGCATGCTGCTCATTATTACATACGACAAAAGTATTATTAACGTACCTGGAATAATGCGTCGTTTCCTCAATCAACTTCTTGGTCTTTTTGTTTTCAAGATAGGCCACAAAAATATCTACTAAGATAGGACCTAGTGGACTGCATATTACAACACCATTGATTTGACGATATGTCTTGTTATCGAACCGGAGCTAGATGTCCTTTGTGCACAGAAGTATTAGTCGTTTAAATTCAGTCACTGGTAGAGGAAGTAGGTCAGAATTTTCGGCATAGAATGTCAATGGTTTCGAGAAGTGGTATACTGGTAAATTAGGACTTCATATTGTAAGAAACCAAAAACTCATTAGAAATGTCAATCTTGTCCAATGTTTCAACAAAGTGGAATAAATCTTTTAGGGAGAACGTAGCCAAATGTTGACGGATAGGCTCAAGCTTTTCTGTTAACCATCAAGCCACCTTGTGTTGAGGCGAATTTACCATTGACATTATAAGTCCAGGTGGAGTATTTTGTTTATGCACTTTGGGTAGGCCATACATTTACGATAACCGAGATCCTCTAGGCTTCAGATTATTATATGTCTTGTTGTCAATTAGTTCCTAATTTAGAAGATCCCTCAGTAGATTAGTGTTAGAGATTCAAAATCCCTAAAAAAATTCATTTGTTCATTTAATCAAGTTGTATCTATGTTTTGTATGCTTCATTATAAATTGTCATCACATTTATTTCAGTTAATATGAATCATACTCCGAGCATATTTAACAACATTTAATTGTATTATTATTAACGTTGATATTTTCGATTTCATGAATAATCACTATGAATATATGAATATTTTGTATATATACGCATGAGTTGAATGTTTGTAGTCCGTCTACCAGGCTGTCTGTAGAATTGACGCTTCTTTCTGACGTTTAACTTCTTCCTCTAGTTAACGGGGCTGGGGCCCTGTGAAATAGCTTAGCTCACCTGTTGTTGTATCGTAGGTCATTCGTTTGCTAGAGGGTATCGAGATGTCTTCTTAAGTCAGCAAAGTTTTAACAATCGGTGATTCGTTTCTCCGTGGAATCCGTTAGGTCTTTGTTTAATTTATCAACTTTGAATCTTACTTCATCTTTTCAGTGTATTTAGGTGTATTCATTGGGACAACACCAGCAGCCTTTATTTGGATGTAATATTATTAAGTAATCATTTTTCTTCATATTTTGAAAAGCCTCCTGATGTTCTTTAGACAAAGTTCTCGATTCCATGGTCGGTGATATAAGGTACTGGTTTGCGATGTCAACTACTTTGGATATGAACCAACATTTTTCATCTTCATTCGTTGGATATAAATCTTTAAATTGATCAAACCGATTTTCGAATTGTACCACAGTATCAATTCTCGTTATTTTCCTTCGGAAGATGAAATTTAAATCTAAATGACAGTGCTTCCTATTCTGCACAATTCAGTTAAAAACTCGACAAATTAAGCCAAAAATTTTCCGGGTTTTCCGGGATACCTTTAAGTAAATGTTCTTTCATCAGAGTCTGTATATTGTTTTATAGAAGTTCGCGCATACATTTTTTGAAGATCATGGATCAAATTCATGAATTTTATTCGACAGACTATATTTAAGTCATCAATAACTATTAAAAACAGTTGCGTCGTTCATTGATAACATAGTAATTAGAAAGCTCATAATAGCTGGAATATATAATATAAATGACAACTAGTCTAATCTCATAATATACTTGCCTACTAAATGCACTTTATTATCATACTATATTGAGATTCTAAAAATCATGCCAGTTTTTATCGGTAAATCAACTTTCTGTAAACAAAGTATTATCAGAAGAAAATGTGGATCAGCCTAATTCCTCAAGCATCTTATAAACACAGAGAGAGGAAATCAACAATACGAAAGATTTATTTAAACACTAAGTCATGTGTCTGGACATCATTTTGTCGTCATAAAATCTCCTCCTTTTAGTTCTCATATCAAACATTATTTCTAGAAACGTAACTGCATGATATGATAGTGTTTTGAGTTAGGCTAGAAAGACGAATAGCTCTTAACATATTTGTGATACCACTATGCAATAAGTAAATGAATCATTAAACTCGGTAAGTGTAAAAATAGAACATTGGTTATCGTTGAAAATTGTATTTTAAAAAAATTATAAATCTTCAATCAGACTTTGGTAGACTAAAACAAATTGGTTACTACTTCATTTATGTCAAACTATTATATAGAACATAAGCGTCGAGTCACTACGACGATTGTTTGGACAAAGGAAAACATGTGATCTGAAATATTTTAGATTTACCTAGGGGATTTTTTAGAGATATTTTTTTAGACAAATCAAGGTCGTCTGGAATTTCTTAAAATTTATGCTACATTATTCAGGAATATAAGTTTCAGAGATACAATTAAGTGCTAACCAATGCTTATTGAGAAGTTGATCACTAAACAAACCTTCAAAATATAACAAACTGATTGCTAACAGATCTATAGTGATTATACTATCAAATGTTAGCGCTATAAATGGTTATAGTAATAGGATGTCTTTTTAATTCTGTTACTTTGTCTATTCGAAGGAGATATTTTTAATGTTTACTTGGATTCATTTTCTCAAGTAACACCATAGAAATGTAGTGTTGATTAGGAGTATGGTTTCCTCTGTACTACTATAAATTTGTGTTGTTTATTTGAAGTAACATAGGACAATGTTTGAGTGAACCTCAGGAAATATTGTTAGACTATAGTTTCATACAATTTTGTTTTAAAATGTACGTGCATATAAAATCATGTGTATCAGATGACTTTGTTGGGCTTAGTTTATTATCCATAATCATGCTAAGTTATTCATGTCACCATAAAATCATACTTTTTTTAATCTTTTAAAGTCTTTACGCGTGAAAACGACAAAGTTGTTTTGATTTGACTAACGCACCTACATAAGATGGGAACTACGAGTATAAAATCACTCGATCAACTAGATAATATCTGTCCATTGGATTAGAATTATGTGATTCATGTCGATCATTCGGTGCTTCAATCAATGACGGTATTGGCTTTATGTTAGGAAAAAGATGTATTCACAACCTAATTAAACCGAATTTCAGTGTTCTTGAGTTTTAATGATTCGCTAGTTGACACCTGATTGCAATCATTATGTTAAGTATTAGATAAATATGCATCTCATTAACTTTCGATCAAGGAAGACTTATACTGCTTGATGCAAAACTAACTTACGGTGAAGAAAGCGGTAGCAGAAAGTTTTATAGAAATCATTGAGAAACGTTCAGTTAAGTAATCGTAACAATTGATACAGCATTGATTCATAAGGTGTGTATGTGTAAGTATGTATGTATGTTTAAATGGAAATCACATAATCTTTTGGTTTTATTATGTGATAAGAAAACTTATAGCATCTGATTTCACTTTCAATTATTCAACTTTTATTGGAGATTGATTTCCCAACAATCGCAATTACAAAATGTGGTCAGTAACAGGAAACAAAATTAAAACAAAAATGAGTAAGATGACAGGACACTGTGAAACAGCTACTGCAATTGATATGGGATAATCAAAATTACATCGGAATACAGCCTAATAGCTTCATGACTGAATATTAGGACTGACGATTGTTATTAAAAAGAATTTAGAAAGAAAGGGAACTATCTATCTATCACGATTTTCCCTACCGTATCAATAAAGTAAAGTGAAAATCACCTATGATTTTCAAAGCTTCTATTTTATTCCGCAGTCACTAAATGATCATATGTATATTAACTACTAATATGTTGTAGGTTATGAAAAACATCAAACTCCTTATTGAAAAGTACATTGTTCATCGGATCATAATTTTTATCATGTTAAAATGAATCTCAATAAACACTAAATAAAACCATGGTGATTAAATTTAGGACTTTATCAGGCACTTCCAGATGGAAAACATTAAATTGCCACGCATCTAACTTTCTAATTCATACGTCATAGTAACTCCAAGTTTAAGAAGCCGTGCATAAATCAGAACTTGTTAGACATAAACTATGTGACGTATTAGGACAACGTAAATAGATGAGTACCTTCCATGCTTAAATATCAGTTTCAGGTCTCAATCATATAGTAAACTTTTCCAGTGTAATTTTAAGAATTCTCTGTTATATTAGGCAACGTTTTTTCACCTCATGCCTTAAAGAAATTTCTTTGCTTTTATTTATACTACTTAAAAGTAGCTTAATTTAAGATTTATTTTTTTTTATTCGTCGTAAGTTATTTTGAAACTATGGGTAATGATTAAGTCCGAAAACCCTAACTCCGACCATACATACCTCGTTTTAATGTTCTATCCAACACCTCTGGAAATATAAAATTTAAAAATTGAATACGATTACTTCGTTCTTTATGTAAAGCTAATGTGGTCAATGAGTCAATACTAGTGAATTTGTCCAACTTATTATCTATATTGTTGTCATTTATAAGAATTGTGAATGCTTCATTTACGTAGTAGATATAAAACGATGGCAGTATGTTTTACGAACTCGTCTAAAAAGGTTTGTTAATTTTAGATGGAATACAGATCTCACAACGATAATAGTTATATTGGAAACCTATATTCATTGTGCATCTGATAATTAATTTTTCATGTAAAGACGAAAATATCGCCACCTAATCTCTTTTGATGATTTAATCCTTCCGGTTTTATTTTTTAATACTGTTATTAAGTTAAGTTTCACTCTCTATAATATTTTTACTAGCGTTATTTTGTATAGAATTTATACAGTATAACAGTAACCTTGATGATAAACATTACAACCAAACAATGATTCAAAACAGAAGGTACTGAATTAATTTTGCCCCATACTTCTCAGTTTCTGGATGATTTTCATTCAGGAAATCATGATTCTATGTTTTAAAGTGTTAGAGATATCATTCAACCACTGAGTCATTAGTTCGTATCCTCGACTTGTGATATAATTCTGTTATGATCCTATGTCATCTGTCAGGTGCCTTCTCATCCTATACTTTCTTCACTCTGCTAACTGTGAATCCCGAGTAAAAGTTCGCGAAATTCCCTTTGATATTCAGTTATTCAATTGATTTAAGTCCATTCATTTTTATAGGGAACACAATGCTTGATATACTATATTTGTTAAAGTTGGGATGAATGTACCAAATGGAAATGATTAGAGGTAGTACAGATAACAAGGTATGTCGATAAATGTAATAAAAATTTGGTGTGCATTCATGTTAAAAATCGTAGATCATTGTAATGATGTTATAGTCAATAGGAAATAGTAATGAGATTAAATATGCCTGATGATACAACTACTGGATGTGATTTCAGTGAGAATCAGTTTAACTTGTGAACATCAATAAGACTACGTAAGAAGATAAAAATATCTTAAAACACAATGGTAAGGAAAAGATTATCCTCCCATAAACATACATCAAGTTTAAAATTGTCTTTAAAAATTTACGTGGATTCGCCAAAGAAGTTACATTGATAGGACTGTAAGAAGAGCCTACCTTAGATTCAACGAATATGTTCCGAAGAATCTTCGTTTAAAACATATGTAATATCTAGAGCACCTCCATCTTCAGACACCTCAGTAACAATGGACATGAAGTAAATATAGTGTAGTCCTTCAAGATGTTTAATAGACAGACATCATTCAGTCTTTTAAACTCTACTGAGGCTAGGGCTATCATCTACTTAAAACTGGAATTATCTGTTCGAAAGGAAACAGTTGTCACTTTTTCTTTACCTTAGTAACTTATCTTCGGTTTAGCTACATCAATTGTAACAACTGAATAATGTAATTGCATCATTGTTTTTTTTCCATTTCTAAAATATGATGACTGATTCATTGAATCATTTATTCATTCATTAAAATCAATTTTTTCCGTTGCATCATCATACCACTCATATCATATCACTTCTCTTTCAATTTGTTCATTGTGTAATCACTTAATTTCAGTTCTGTGTTTGTTGTTGTTTGGTTTTTTGGAACTGTCTCTTGTAGTCTCTTATACTTTCACACTACTCGAACAAAAGAATTTTTTTATTTACCATGCTAAAAGACTTTTCATCTAAATCACAACCAAAATTATCATGATAAATATGTTGTATTTGTTTAAATGTTGATTTCACAATATGATAGGTTGTATGCAGCTGACAAAAACCAAAAGAAATAAAATGAATTCATCATATTCTGCACAAAGATTTGTTCTAACTATTTTCAGGTCGAAAACATTTGATATTGATTATCGCTACAAGACATAACAATAAGGACGTTGATTATCTGTTTGTAGTTGTTAAGATGCCTTAAATTCAATGTATTATGCAAGTTTTATTTTTTCTTGCGTTGTTCACATTCATAAAGAGATCGAGATCTTTACATTTGAATTCGATATTTTTGAAACATTTTATTAGAAATAGTTCAACCAATGAGGTGGAACCGTTCCCATTTTAAAATAGTTGACATCACTACAGTTGGTAAAAATGTCATATAAGCATATAAGTACTATGTGACATCAACATGCTCTACTATTTGCTTAAAATAAATCCTAAGCGAGTAAAATTCATTATGATATTTCATGATTTGGAAGACTGGTGCTCGCTGATGGATTTTAACATGTATACTTGGTTAAATAATTCTTTACAACGTAAAACTGCATACATATATGCCATTATAAATAAGTTTACTATCATTTGTTTTACTGCAACCAAACACTTATGCATTCAGGACATTTAATATATTTAGGTCAGATTTTAACATCATAAATTATTATATTTATATACCCAATCATTTAAACGCATGTAAATGTACACAAACTTACATGTTGCTAAATATCACGTTGTTTGTGACAATCTCATAATGTTTCTAAAGTTTTATTGATTTAAGGGGAAAAAATCACATTGAACTCTAATATAACATTAAGGCATAAGAAAGAACAGAACTAATAAATTGCATCGTCTATCTACCTATCGTGTTCTCAAATAACTTTTTCTTTAAGGAAAGACTATAACCTTAAGACAGAAAATATTAAGAATTTCAACAGAAAAGTTTATAATAGTTTTTCTTTAAAATAAACTAGTTTGTTCTTTTATTATACAAAGTTTAAATATTTATTTTTCAAAAGCATCCAAACACTTTTACACAATATGAATTGTCTTTAATCACCTACGGTATCTAACACGTTTTGATACCAATTAAATTGTCACACATAAAACACTTTTCCCCTATCACCCAACCTTACACCGTTTAGTTATTTTAATTATCATTGATACAAAGAAGCATATGTAGTATACTATGAAAACAAAAACTCTGTAATAATATGCAGTAAACTATAGTTATTTATGTGATGAAGAAATGTTATTTGACATTTAGCCTTTATTCTTTTATTCCTTTTAAGATAAAATGATAGAATTGCTTTTCGGCTAGTTGATATTTTGTTTCATTTGTTTGGAGATTATTATGACAAAGGATTTTATGCATTGTTCCCCTATAGATTGTTAATGAAAATAAATATTTGTATTTATTAGTAGTAACCACAATCATTTCTTAACTTTAGATAGTCATATTATTAATGAAACATCTATGATTAACATTTTAATTTATGATTATATTGTGTTATATTTGAAGAAATATTTGCTAAAAATATGGTCAGGTATGTAGAATAAATGAAGGTAAGTGTATCTAACAGATTTGTTGAGAGTGGGTAGAAATACGTTCTCCTACATTAACTCTGTTCCTTTTACATTCTTTATCGCTTCCATCCACATTCTCCTTCTTCTGGAACTACTACTACTATTGAGACTACTATCGGGAACGAATAAACAGATAAATTAGCATGCTATTGTCATGATTACGTCGACGATGTCTTTGAAATGTTGATGTGAAAACCATGACCCTATTTAACTTTTACTATTCTTTTAAATAAGGGATTTACAAAATTGTCAATAACTAAGCAGCTGACGCCGGCAAGTTAATTACTTTTTTCCTAAATTAAGATGATAACTACAGTACAATAATTATAAGGAGTGATTGTAGCTAGGTAGTAAGTTATTAAAAACTGTGTAGAACTTGTATGATTTACTGTGTATGCATAAAAAGTCCTCTGAATTTTTCTCTCCAATTTTATTCATACAGCTTATGATACATAAATCTAGAATAAAATGTGTTACAATAATAATAATAATCTTTTCAAACTAATAAATATATTGTAGTAAATAAGTGTACATTAACACTATTGAAGTTTTTTCCTCAATCATTTCAATATGAATGAAGGTATCTATCCTTAAATAGATAAATAATTGCCTATTTATCCTTCATTAACTTATCACTATAATTCAAGCGAATTGTAATTAAAGATAAATTATTTAAAGAGTTTTATTGTAGTAACAAACTTGACAAAGAATTCAGCATAAACTTAGGGTGTTTTCGAATAGGAGATTTAAGAAAATGGACTGACTTCAGCTAAACAACTATTGGATATTCCAGTATACAGGGTAATTGTGTCGTTTAATTTTATGATGCCTCGACAACATTAATAATGATTGAACCTATAAACTTCAAACCTTATAGCAAAAATGTTACCTTTAGATTAAAAAATGTAAACCTCCTAAAATACGTAATAAAGTATCAGTAAATAAATAAATGAAGTATACACTGTTCAAACGAAAAGTATACTTATAAGGTAAAAAAACGGATACATCATTGATATTTCATAGTATCGATTGCAATCAATTTTGTAATGTGTCGAATACCAATTCGTACCACTAATTAAGGATATCTTGATTGCCTTACGAATTAATGAAGAAACATTTGCTGTTCAAACTATGCTTATTACTGATAAGATAAGAAGAAACAGGTGATTATCTGTCTCTGTATTACTTGTTTTCATCTTTGCTTAATTATCTATTAATCGACAATGAATGAACATAGATACCAGTCTGGTTGAATATTTTGTATATAAAGATTATTTACAATTTTCTAGTGAATGCTATGTCAGCTTGTCACTGACACTATGTTTTTATGCCTCTTTGTTTGGGATTTGAAACTTCGTCCATTGAACGTTAATGTCGATTCCGTTAGTTATTACAGAGTTCGCATATACAGTAACTTAATCGAGAGAATTCAACCAGCACTTCAGTGTAGACAAAAATGATATATAAATGTTAATCTTAATGTTTTTTTCAAGGAATATATTTTTACTGAATGTCCTTTCATCTATTTGTAATAGTAAATAAATGTGAAGTATAGTAAAATACTGATTGTTCCACAGAAAATATAAGCCTATTCTTCAATATAAGTAACATAAATAAAGTAATTCCCGCTCATCAATAGTTTTTCAGTTTTCAGTATTACCGGTGATTATACTTAACAGATTAACTAAAAAGATTCGGATTAATCTTCAGAATTAACTTCGGTGTTAAATAAATGTAAATAACAAAATGATTACAAAATAGGTTTATTACAAATTCAGACGATTTAATAAACTAATATATATATATATATATATATATATATATATATATATATATATATATGCATTCTTTACCTACGACCAAGTTACGCTTATGGTATATCCAGAGAAGCTTCCCTTGGTTAAACCCATAAATAGTGATAAAGTAGGAAGCGAAAGACAGTGATGAGTGGAGAGGGAAATATGTCTGATTTTATGTAGAACGTAAATGGGATTACAACGTCTATGTTGGCTGTCCATAGTAGGAATTGCTTTCCACAATATGCCGTGAACTGGTGGTGTTGTGTGACCGAGCACTTTCAGCTAGTCGTGCCCACTAAAACAAATATGGTTGGAATCAGTGATGGATGCCTACAGCATTGTTTATTTTTGTGAATTATTTACTGCTAAATCTCACCCCTCCTCCAACTATTTGCTTCGTGTGGATCTGACGACATGCCATCCAAATGATAAAACTAAACGAGTTCGATATTGGTAAACATTCCTTCGATGGCTTGCAAAATTGTGCAGCTTCAAGGCGTCTATGATTATATTGTGGTATAAATTGCATAAACAATCATACAAAATACGTTCCTTTTTCTTCTTCGTTCTTCTCTTAGTTCTCAGGGGTCCTGGAAGACTATATATATTTAAAAAATGAACCCAACCTTCATGCAAGAGGTCAGCATGAAAAAACTGGAGACCTGTATACACTTAAATCCTAGTTTAGGTGTTTTTACTGAAATTACAATATGACGTTAGGCGTTTCAAATTCCAGACGACTAATCATTGAGTCCCGACAGAAACGATTCTCTGTTTTTGTTATTAAAATTCATATTTTTATATGATATGTGTTTTTACGTGTAAAATGTTTATTCTCTATCGATATAAAGTAGTATATCCAGACGTACTTTTGCACATATTAGTTACAACCGATTATGACCTATTAATCGTAATAATATTGTATATATACATATGTAATTAACTAGTTGATGACCTCAAAACACTCTTATTGACAAAAATACTAAACAAAATGAAATTCCGTCACTACTATACGAGGCCAGAGTTTCCTTTGTCACAAAACAAATTAATTTACAGTTGACTGGCAATCGACGCTTATCTCTAACGCATCCAATACCAAGACGAAACAGCTCATTATCTAACCCAGGTCACTTCGTCGTATCGAATCCCTTATCATCATTCTTCACAACACTCAGTTATAATCAATGTGTCAGGCAGCACAATAGTAGTTACTTCCCAATAACTAGTCAGCGTGAAACATTCATTTTCAGTTGAATACATTGTTATATTTCGACAGCCAGAGTTACTCACTTGGTTTTCAACGCTCACTTCTAAGCATTCTTCTCTTCGTCTTGTGGATATGCTATATACTGAAGCATACTATTATTATCATTACTATTATTACTATTATTATTATTATTATTATTAATAGTAGTAGTAGTAGTAGTATTGTTGTTATTAATTGTCACTAAAAACTACATCTTGAATGGTTATAGTTATCTGTAACTGTCCACTAAAAACATTTCCATTATAAGACAGTGCACTTCGATAAGTAGTTAAAAATTACACACTAATAAGCAGTTTTCACTCATTAAATGAACGGAAAATAACAGAAAATTTTGGATATAACAAACCACTTAATAAACAATAGAAACGTTGAGGATAAACTTAGCCGACTTTTTCTTGTCTTTGTTAATAAGTACGTTTTTCTTCCATTTAGAAAAAAGTTCATGTTAAAACTTGTTTCTCTGTTTGTATTTTTGATTATTTTCAAAGTAAGTTATCTGATAACACTGGGTTACAAATCAGTTCATATGTATGTAGACTTTCTCAAACTGAATAAAAATTAACAATGTATCAGAATAAGTGAATCTGTTTATTAGACAAAAGTAAATAAATTTAAGTAAGTAAATATAATTTGTCTTATTTCATTCATTAGAGAGAATACAAAAAATTACAAAATGTACTGTATTCAAATCATCATATAAGAAGATATTGAAGCAGGTTACTATGATATCTTGTGTATATGTGTATATTTCATGTTAGTAAATAAAAATGGATAGTTAGTGTTTTGTCACTAAGTTATCACTTATTTGTTACAATTGACAGTTCCCACAGTTTAATATTTATTTATTTACTTACTCACAAATCAGTTAATAACTCTTATCATAAAACAGTAAACCTTATTATTAGTTCAAATTTATTATCGTAAGGATTATACTGTTTATGAGTAGCAATTAAAAAATGGATTGTAACACATTAGTTCAGATGAATACTTGAATATGACTATTAAGTTAACTAATATTGACTAAGTGCTAGCCAAATTAAAGGCCCTGAATTAGACTCGCCGATAAAATCAGGAGTGTGCACTGATGAAGAGTTTTATACAGGGACGAAACAACTGTTCAACTACTTCTTGTTTTTCACTGGTGCCCCACCAACATCAATCTATGACGACTAAAAACAACTGGACTTAACATAGACTTTACCGGTAGTCCGTATTCATCATCAGGTAGATCATATTAATATACATAGGATTCATAAATCAGCACAAATACGCATCAACATATGAAATGGTAACAATTTTTTTGAAGAAAGGCACAATTTATTCTTCGTGCTTGGTAATATAATAATGATATTCATTACCCATTCTGAAGACAAATATCATTCAAGTGGCAATCAGTCTGTTAGACTGAGATGCTTTCATTGATTAATAACCTATTTTAAATGCATTTAACGACAATCATTTTAAATGAATCAGTGTTATATATTGGTTAGTCACTGTGTAGTGACAAATTTCATGTTTGCTAAGTCCTTTATGGTGACGATCAAATTCTGTCATTCTTGTTGTAATGTGGTCACTAGTCTTAGTGACTCGACATTAATGGCACTGTGTAGAGATAGAGAAGCTACATGACCACCGATCATATCCGCCAGGCAGCATATGTTCCTTCAACGGTTAAAGGTGAGTGCTAAATAGCATGAAACTTAGGTCTAGAATTTCCTTTAGACTACCCCTCCCCAGCAAACCACTTTCCGAATAAGTGTTATCTTCTGATAACCTACGTTATATGCGAGTTGATGATGTTTAAACTTAATCACATAGTTTACATTGAATATTGTGATAACTGGAATGTTTAGAATTATCATATTATACGCGCATCACAAATAATACTAATAATTAAACCATCAAAATAAATGGGAACCACAATAATATTAAATGAAAGCAGAATATTTCATGCTTTCACAATGACTAATACTAACTGTTATTCTTCCCAATAATATTATTATAAAACTTTATTATAGTGCAATCACAATTTTAACTTAATAATCAGTCCATTCAGAATTAAGAATAACAAACTGAGCTTAGAAATATTTCAGTCACCTCCTCATTAAAGCTCAACACCAGATTACAACCACTAGTGACTAACTGCTTGAGGTAAATCCTAGATTTCTAGTGAGAAGACGTGACCAATGGAGTTCAACTGTGTCGAGTGTGAGGTAGTTACCTACCGATGGCAATGAATGAGGTTGCGCAAACCTATCGCGAATTGACTGAATTAGAAATATCCAGTGTTGGGAGCCGACTCAGCGGTCTAATGGTAGGGTGTTATCCGCTGAACCAGAGGGTCCTGGGTTCGATCCCTGACTGGGTCGGGGACACGTACTACTGAAGATCCCGTACTAGGATGAAACGGCTAGTCCAACGCTTCCAGATGATCATTGGTTGTTTAATTCAAACCGATTCGTGATATCAAATCGACATTCAACAATCTCCACAACACCCAATTACAGCTAATGGAAACATGTTAGTCACATAAATTGATTACCTATAAATAAAGACAGTGATTAAGTTTACAATTAATTAGTTGATTACTTTAAATAGCTACATTATAATGAAGTTAGAATGAAGAATTAAAATATAAGAAATAGAAGTGTGCGTTCTAAACTAATGCAGAGGCCAAAGAAAAGAGATTGATGCCTTACAGACTTATTTTGAACAAGAATGTTTAGTTTGCTGATATGGATGCTTAAGGCAATAGACGTTTGTAAAAAGTGACAACCAGAGGCAAAAGACAAGCTGGTTGAAATTTTGTATATTAATTTGAAAACTCTTTTAGCGTCGACTTTGTGGCTTGTATCAACTAGATGGGCATCTGTCAGTTTAACTGATTATGAGAGGCTAGTTACAGTGGACGTATGACTAGGCAAATCTATCATGAAATTTCCAAGCATCATCCATCTTGGTTTGACAAAGAACAAAGAGAGCCTATACAAAGCTCAATGCTCCCACAACTACTAGAAATCAAAGACTACGAAACAGCTAGTGCTATTATAGTAACCTCTGGTTTTCAGTGATTCTGTAGATTATGGTAATTCATGACAATTGAAAAACCATCATATTGTTTATAAATCACTCTGATTCACTACTTAACTGGATAAATGTCTCAAAAAGCAATAGATTGCCAAAAACGTGAAAAAGTAATCACACTCTGTAAACATATTTATATGTTAGCCAACACTTTACCACCCTAAAATTTAGTTCATATACCTTGTAATTAACGATATACAATAGGTGGATGATGAAATGGACAAATAAAAAAATTCATGAAAAGAAAAAGTGTAACCGTAAATAACTAGAAATGAAATTCGTCCAAAGTAATTTCTCTTTAATATTTAATACCTTTAGTTTTGTGATAAATGTGATATAAGATACCACTAATAAAAGTTGTCAATTTTTGGCAGGTATATAAATAAAAACTTACAAAAAAAAGTGTAAAATAAAACAATCAAAATAATGGATGTTTTTATTCACTTGTCAGATTTTAATTTTTTTTTACTTCAAAAACACTGCGTTTACTAGTTGTTAAAGTGTACACAAAGTTATTTAAGTAAACAAATCATTTTACACTACTTATGGCTGTTTTTTTTAATTCTACATTTTTTTTTGGCAATTAATTATTTTCTTTATTAATGAATGAATTGAAAATTTTTGAATTTAATATTTAATATCATAAACAACCATTGGAAAGTATGAAGTACTTGGCATTTATCTTATTCTAATGTAGTGTTACTCATCAGTCTGCACCTTCGACCTCCACTAGGAATCTTACACGAGAACTTTAGTTCGGGATGTTAACTAATGAAATGTTGATTTAGTGGTTTGAAGATAATGTGCTTGACATGAAGCCTGAAAATCCTGATTTCGACTCCTGGTGACGTCATGGATGTACATTACTGAGAAGTTCTATGCTAGCACATGACAGTTGTCCTGTGTTTTATAATTTCAATTGGTTTTCTAGCTAAAGTCTGTCTTTAGTGCAAAACTTTAAACTCAACAATCTCCATAATACCCAATAATAACAGTGTTCATATACTTAATAGTGAATGACTTTACAAGGTAGTTCCAATTCTCTAGTTAAAATGCTTGAGTAATAAATGTTATTTATGTAGAGTACGGAAAAATTACCCACTAATAAGATTAGACAAGATAGCACAATATAGTGGATTGTGTTTTGTTTATCAAAACAAATACGTTTGAACGGAGAATATTCTTTTCGATAAATGCTAATCAGGTTCTACAATTAGGAGTACAAAATTAATGATCACAAAAGTAGCCAATTCTGATGTAAATTTCTTACATCATTTACATATCAAGGATAATTGGATATAGATTTTTTCGAGTTATTTATAAAATAGGAATATTAAAGTTGAATTAATTATCATTATTATGTAGCTCGTTTAATTTAAACGGCAGTTGAAATAACTAGATTATTCAGCAAATACATATATATGTACCTATATATGAGTGAGGTGGTGACAAAAGTACAATCAAATCATGTTTGTAGTCAGCACCTGAATTCTACTTAAAATAAAATCGACTAAATACGACTACAAAATGGAGTAGGCGATGATTTTGTTTACTAGGAATTCAATGGCATATTTTTTTGTAAATATAATATAATGCATTTACAAATAAGTAACTAAATGAATAAATGTTGGTTTAACTTCTCGTTGCTGAAGAAAACATTTTGTGCGGTTACGAAGTGATCTACTGAATGACAGGAAAAATACCCATGTGATTAAATATACATTCTATTCGGTCAATAAATAAATGAATTAAGTTGTTGGGTATGTTCTAGATAAATGCTTAGGTTGTTTGGCATTGACTAATAAAAGTTAGTGATTGACATGGATGATTTTTCACATTTTATGAATGTTCGATGGGTCATATTCTTAAAATTCCAGTTTCTGCCAGAATTAATTCATAATACTTCCATCATCTATATTATAAGTGTTGACATTGTATAATTTATTTCTTGTTTTATGTAACAATTATTTTACATAGCAGTACGTTTGCTTGAAAATTTTCAATGGTGACAGTGTTTGCATAACTGAAGTTTGTAATATATTCTTCTTGGTGAAAATCATTTAGATGAATTAGTCTACAATATCTCAACAAAAGTATCACTTTATGAGTAATCTCATTTAGCACAATATATAATAATTACTCTCTATGTATGTTTACACGTGACTTTGTGTAAATATTCATTTAAAGTATTGCCTACATTATGAATTTAGTCAGTCTGTTATAAATTAATTAAAACTGAGAATAGTTGAAACATTCATTTACTCTTTTTAACACCGACGTTTTAACAAAGATTACAATGTTTCTATATTGTTAAACATATATACAATAGTAACGTGTATGTAAGTTGTGCATACAATATAAACTTCAATAAATTTTATTCTCACTTCTAATTTATTATTTGTAATATGATACATTTTAGAACCAAAGAAAATGAAAAATAATGAAGAAAATAAAAGAAATGAATGAGTAAAAGACCAAAGCAAAGAACCATTTAAATTTATGATACATCATATGGATATCTGTGTGGGCACATTCAAATATATATGTACATTATGTATATATATATATATATATATATATATGTACATTATATATATATATATATATATATACATGGTGCTGCTGCACACTTGTACCGAAAGGAATGATGAATCTACATGTATGCATAATCATAATCATTACTATTACCACATGAAATAAATGTATTTCACACAAATCAATCGAGTATGATAGTACGATTTCTTTCTTGGCAAAGCCACCTTAACGATTGTAAGGGACTTCTAAGTTGTGCATACCCTTAATCCCATCAAGGAGTTGAATTCGCGATCTTCGAGTATAATATCCAAGGCTTAACTATTATCACTGCTAGGCGGACTTCCAATGGTTGAGTTCTCACTTCAATCAGTTTGTAATATACCGCTACGTTGAGTCACTCCTGACATATAGAAACGAGGAAGCAACTGTCCAGTGTTCCCTGGTTTTTAATTGTACTTAATCGGTCACGAATACAAACACTTAAATATCAATTGTAAAAGTCAGATTATATGACTGGTGTAAACGTAGTTTTCTTTCATAATACCGTTAAGGAATATGTAACAACACACTGATTTCCACTAGCAATTACCAGTAACACACATTACTGGTACAAATAGTGGTCTATATTTTAATTATGATCACAAATATAGGGTACAAATTTAAAATATTTTTCTTCTACGCAGCCCAAATGATCCATCATATTATCACAATAAATCTTTAGTGGAACACTAAGTAGGAGAAGCTTAAAGTCGGTAACTTGTCAGAAGTAGGTTATGTTCCTCTCAACAAAGGAACTAGATTCCGTCTACAACGGACCAAAACGAACTAATTGCTTAAATGTAGACAGCAAATAAGTAATGAATCAATATGGTTTACCTTAGGACCTCAAATTCCATCTAATTAAACTGAAGTCCGGCTATTTATGCAGAATCTTTAGACAAAACAATAGCTGATTACTCCAATAATCACCATTTCATAAATTCACTTCATTCCTAATATATTACGTTTGGTACCATGTTGTCAGTATTCAAATCTAATTACTAGCACGTTAGTGTTAACCTACTGAGCTAAAAATGATGTTAGGATATCCACAAATAACACTGAACGATGGATGTAATATATTCTAAAGTCTAAATTAGGAAAATATAGACTACTGGAGTTCAAACGACACACGAATAATACCTAGTCAAGGTATCTAAGCGTCTCGATTTTCATAATGTGTGGAAAGAATAACTTGAATGTTCCCGTCACAATGAATAGGGTTGAAATGTCTGTTAATGGTCAATTGTTTTTAATGATCAGAAAGTCGGTGATGAAAGCATCTTAAGACGTGTCTATCCCTCTTCCTTCTTGCCATATTGTCCATGTATAGCACATAGCTTAATTAAATTTTATTATTTTTACTTGGTGAAACAAATTTATCATCGAGTGTAATTACAAAGATTGATTTTTCGTCATGATAACTGATACATTTGATTGAATCTTAGATGAAAATGAGGGAAAAAATGTCTAACTGTCAAGACTAATATGTATAAACGGTGATGTAGGAAGAAAGCAGGAAAACGCCTTAACGACAAATAACTTCAAACAATTCACTGCCTTTTCCAAAATTCACACAGTTGCACATACGCATACCCACAACACGTGCAAATCTCTTGTCTACATGTAACTACAGACAAATTAAACAAATCACCATTATAGTACAATAATGACAAATCCACTGAGTCTATAGGTTGATCTTTATAAGTAAGTGTTGCTTTTATTGTAATAAATTTTAGGTCATCATACATTAGAATCTTGAATTGTTTAGTTGCTATTGTTTAAAATGAATGTAATATTGTAGTAACTGTGTTCAACATGAACTAGACATCGAAAAAAGATAATTAGCACAAAATTGTCCTGGAATGTTTTTGAACATATGTAGAACCATATATAAATCTGTGGCATTCATCAATAGAAATTAAATTGTTACTGATATGTTAATTGATTCTACATATATGTATAGGCGTAGATGTGTATATACTGATAGCTATCAATGATTAATTCTGCTGTCCACTCGTCAAAAGATGAAAAATTGTAAGTGTTCAATATTTGGAGGATAGTCTTCTATAATAAGAAACTTAAATGAGTAATTATTGTAGTTTTTTAAGAAATTTCCCAAAAAATTTCATTACTACTATCATGAACGTAAGTTAAGCTGTACGTCAAAATAAAAGGAATACCTCATGATGTAATCAAAGTACAACTTGATGCTAACATAAGTTGCTAATTTTCAATTTCAACTAGTGTGAATTTATAAATCCTGGCTTACTATTTACAAACTTAGACCGTCTCTCTAATTTCAATCATGTCTAAAACTTAAGAAGCTATTAATTTGATCTCTGAAGTGTATTTAATAATAATTAACTTTGATTAACATTAATCTTACAATCTTTACTCCTAATCAATCGAATTTTTCGAATGGTAATTTGCAAAACATTATTAGAGAATTCAACTCCACACAAAGATTAAAACAAAATACTGGAAATGATCAGACACGAGCTGGCGATAAGTATTAACCAATAAACATTTAAGACACTATAATTGATTTTTAGGTCCTTCTCATTCCACAAACTTTGATTAATAAACACATAAAGCCCAGTTACACTACTAAAGATTTATTTGAAGGTTATCATAAGTAGGTTGCACATGTATGGTTACAGGTAACCTCAGAATTATAGAAACCTCTGGAATCATTAGTGATTTGTACTTTCTACAAATCAGGTGTCAGATAAAGTACATGTGGCGGCTTTTAGAATTTATTACATCTGATTACTGTTTCTTGTGTTTTATTCAATTTACAGGAATGATTGTTGTTATTTCATTATACTGAGTTTCAGTTGCATATTCACTAAATCCATGGTTGCTAGCATAACTATTCATGTGGTTAGTTCTACCTATTTATTTATTTTTAATGATAGCAATCAAAGCAGATAGGTGAATGCACTCAATAAACATCAAATTGGTTACTTTACAGTGATCAACAAATGTATGTGCCTTGGTCATATAGGTGAGAGGAGGGGTCATTCATGGACTTCAAAATTGGTTGGCCAAGTATCTGGACCACAAGGAGCACATAGTTCCCCAATTCTTACGGATACATCTTGATGGCCAGTGCCAAATAACATGAAATTTAGGTCCAGAGTTTCCCGTTACCTGTCCTCCAAACCAACTTCCATCCGGGTTTTCCTCTAGGCTGCGATCGCTGTTAGGGACTTTTCTTCACAATCTGATTTTTCACTTCAATTGACTAAACCCGAACCCAGTAACTTGTAAGTGATGTTTTCGGTAGTAGAAATAATGAGTTTGTATTTAACCATTTGCAGGAGTCGGCTGTGAATTCAGATTAGGATGACATAAAAATTCAATTTGCATAACCCCCCCCTTGTGTACTTTTGAACTATTCTTACTTATTAAAAGCCTGTATAATGTGCCACAATGTCATCTCATGATGGCACATTAATACTAGTCTTTAAAAAACTTTTGTCTTCACTCACATACTTGGTTAGGAAATTTTATTAATAGTATTTATTACTGTTGTACTAAACTACATTAGCTCAAATGAAGGAAGAAATTTGAAGATTAGTCTTGGAGTGGTATCAAACATGGAACTTTGGTCAGAACGTTTACATAGACTATATTAATAAAATTCAACATCAGTAAGGCACATTCATTTCCATTATTTTATTACTCCGCTACAACTTATTACTGAAGTTAGTATGTAACACAACAACAATCAGGTAATACAGTGAAGTAATGAAGGTAGAGAGGAAAGTAAATGAAGTAAGTAAAACAGTAACAAGTAAGTAAGTAAGTAAGAATAGTATATGGAAGAAGACATCGTTCGCTTAAGAATGCGACCTAGAAAGAGCTCCTTCCAGTTTCATAAAAATCAAGAAAGGAAATGATAACATGATCACCACTGGTTTCTGTTCTACAGATTGTCTGACGCCATGTTACTACGCTGAGCTGCACTGTCTTTATGAACTTATTCTAGAAGGGTTAGTCATGGACTTACATATGGTAGTCTCGTATGAAATCTATTTGTACCAGGGCACGGTGTCATAAACTAGCTACCTAACTGCTTTTCAATCAGATTACAGTGTCTGCAAACAATATGTGATATAGAAGTGACTCCAATAGTATTCGTAAATATGTCCGAGCAACCGAACTCAAAGTTTTAAAGCTGCAACATTAACTGAGTTATGGTCACTACACCCAAACACACATTAACGAAGGTGGGATTACTACCATTGGGTACGTGTAATCCTTCAGATTAGGAAAACCAGATTTAATAAACATGTAAGAAAACTGTTTACACAGATGAGTTGTAAACTCAACCTGTTACTGACAAAATAGCACCAAAGATAGTCCAAACCGATACAAACCACTTTAGCTTTCACTAAGCTCGGAAGGACTTCGTTTGCCACCAATACTAGCACAATCACACAAATACGCCAACTTTCCGATCAATTTTAAAAAGTAATGAGTTAGGACACAAGTTATTTTTAGTTTTTCAAACGCAATCTGAATTCAGAAAGTAAGAAGTTTGTGGCATACTTATACATAAATTAGTGTAATTGCTATATACGTACTAGTTTTTTTGAAAACTAAGCATGAAAGTTCCTAAAAGTAAGAAGAGAGAGTGAAGACTTTACTTCACTGTGTCAGAATCGATTAGAAATCGTTATTATAATTCATCTCTTCCCTGGAGATAAAGTTACCCAATCGACTTATGGATTGATGCCATCTAAGTGACTACAGAAATTCTACTGAATGATGATTAAATAGAATCTCTTTAGATTGTTTGCTGCTTATGAAGGCTTTTGTGCGATCTAACCATTTATAGACCATTGTTACCAGTAAACTTAGCGCAATTTTAAAGGCCTATATATTGTCACACAGTGAGGCATTATTATTCATGTACTTATTAATGAAAAATCTTTCTGTAGTAAATAAATCTATACCACTACCATTGCGTACTTTCCACACACAAATAGCCTTCATAAAAATTCACAAGGAACTGCAAAGATTATTAAATCTTCATCATTAATTTCCTGTCTTGCATTAATTAGTGACATAATTATTAATAAATCATTTGTTTATAAACAAAAAATACAATTAGTAATATACCATCATTATTATTCGACAATCATAATATTCTTTGTTTTTACTTGTTTCTATTTGTTTTCAGAACAGAAATAACAAGTTCATATTAATCTAAAGAAAAGACAATTCAAGAACAATATTAACAATAAGAATAATATACATGAAAAAGAAAACATGCAAAAATAATCAACCTATTCACTAAGAAATAATTGTTTTGCGTGAGATACCTTAAGTAAAGGGTAGATGAAAGTAATAGTGATAAATGGGAGGAAGGTTATTTTAATGACTTACAACCACAGAAATAAGGTTATTTTATACATTGACAACTGACATATCTATTGCCTTTTGTAAAATAGAAAACATTAATAGTACAGTTAAGGTGGTACTCATTTGCATTCTGAGTCTAATTGTAATTTATCTTATATTCATACATGGCGCCATATATTCTCTTTTTATATTTTTGAAACTTAAAATGAATTAAGAAATATGTGATTTATTTTATTTAACGATGCATAAATGAAAAAAGAGAAAATTTGGCAAAATGTCAGAGTATATACTCATAAGTTGATTACTTTCCTGTACGGTCATGATATTTCATTTGTTATTTAATTACTAAATCGTAGTATTTCTCACAATCATGATATTGATGAAGAAGAGTAAAGCGTTGAAAAGTAATTCGTCTCATTGACAACTACTATTTTTATTGTATATAATAGTAAATAAGTTGAAAAAATATATCTGCCATGTTACTATTCTTGAACATTTGTAATTAAGCCAAACAAACAACTGTTTTACTATTTATTCAACAATATGAAGATATGGAAATGATTCTACTGAGTGAATTGTGAACATTTGTCCTATTTAAAAACAATTTTTATTATAGATTTATATTGACACGTCTTGTGCTTAAGTGCTCATACACCGACTTCTCAATCACTAATCACTTCCAAGAAATCGTTACCTCTAAATCCTAAACAGAAACCAGAAAGCAACGAGTATGAATGAAACTTTACTTTCAATGTTAGTTTTGTTTATATGATTATATCTGACTGGATGAGGTTTCAGGGTAATTAACAAAAAACACTGGACCTTTGTTTTATGCATTGTAGCTGTTGACAGCAAGACGAACCTGCAGTCTTGAGGGGACTGATGCTCCCTAAAGGACCCTATTCGATGTTATTCAGTCTCACCGTTTGCACCCTTTACCATGGAGTTATTTGAATCAATATTGACTTATATTTAGCCTTGATATTACAAAATTTTAAGGGAAACATGTTCACAAATAAACTTAGTACTTGCTCAGTCATGACAAAAAAAGCACAATCAGTAGTCATCGAGAACTCATTAATCGACATAGTCTTAAAGTTTTTCTCTATTTCTGAAGGCCATCTCAAAAAATATACATGACTTAAAAAACTAGGGATTATTAAATGGACAGAAGTTATGAATCGTTAAGTTGTGGGTACCCACTGCTGTGGAATTTCAAATTAACACGTAGTAGTTATTTGGTGCGTTATAGCCATTATGGTTGGTGACAATTATATATATCCCCTAAATTCTCTTAATCATCACATATATTTTCAGCTATAAAGTTATAAAACTTGAGTGCAAACACCTGTAGTTTATTGATAAATATGTGTAGCATGAGGCATGAGTGTTGTGATTTGTTTATCATCTCCATCTTCTTGACATTACGCATTTGTCATCGGCTGTTTTCAAATGTTTTCTCAAGGTAACGACTAGTATGCTGCAGAAAGCCAAAACACCGATGACCTCAACTAAAAGTACACTTACGCGTAAAAAAACTTCGTGTAGTCATAATTAAAATCATACTTCCAGATGCTTTTTTTTATTCTTAAGTTATAGAGAAGCTTTTGCTTTGCTACTTCTTGTGCACTTCTTACACCTATTCATCAAATAGTCTTTCTGACTATGACAGTATCGACAAAAGCAATGTTCCCTTAAAGACTGTAGACAAGCTTAGCCAAGGAGCACGAGCTTCCTATGGATTGTCTTCAGTTATCTGGCATCAAATAAGTTGTATTGGGATGTTATTGGTGATTATAAAAATGCCTAAAATCTGTGTTCGAGACAATTTTGTTGATTATATTGAGAATATAAAATGTGTTACATTTTACTGAGAAATATGACAGATTTGTTTAGTCTTGATATTCCATTCACTGATCACAAAAACTTTTGTTTGCACTGTGAATTATACTAACTTCATCTTACACAACCAAATATTTGAACTTACATAAAGCATAATTGCTTAGTAATCTTCTGTGTAACTAGTTACGAAAATAGTAGTATTACTTGTTAATACATACCATAGAACACTGGTCAGGTTTTCCATTAAGGTACAGTTTTCTTTTACATATCGTCTGTTTACCTAATATCAATGATGAAATACGTCTACAGTAAATACAATATAATTCAAAAGCTTTGTTGGTTAATATGATCAGGATCATCTGTCATTTAGGGAAAGTGACTTCCAGATACATGAAGACCTCAAAAAACTATAATCATATATCTTTGTTGAAGAAACAAATCAAAAAGGTCCTAAAAACGCTTTCTAATTAACAGAGTTTGTATTTATTAGCACAAATTATTATTTTTTGGTATAATTTACTGGAGTTTCAAAGGTCATAATTCAGTTAATAAACAGATAAATAATCTGGAAGCAAATCCGTAATCGTGTTACAATCATCTTATGTATTTACAGTTCCAGGATCTCAAAGCTTCATAAAAATGTAAAAGCAAATCAACGAGTTAGTACCTTAAACTTTTAGTTCCCAGATATAGTAAAAATCCTTTATAGAGTTTAATGTCTACAAGATGAATATAAAACAATTTAAATTTATCTGGACTTGTTGATATAAACTTCAGAGAGTTGGAGGAATTTATGAAACAAATTTCAGGATTTAAAAAAATGGTTAATTCTCTCCCATTTTGATTAGTTTGATGTCGCAGAGTATTTTACTATTTTCACAAAAAAAAACAGTTTATAGGTGCACTTTAACTATAACAAAGGGAACTGTACTCAAGTTTGATACAACGAAATAATTGTGTAACTTTGTTCAGTTATTACCATTTAATGATATTACAAAGAGTCCATCATTATATTCTAATATTTTTATCAATACTAATGTTTTTATTACTGATTATAAGAGCTCTGAAGACAGTAGTATATTCTCACTACTTAAACTCTTGTCATTGGTTTAGATATTTTTCGTTTAAATATTTTTGAACCTCAAACATTTTGGATTGACTCCTAAGTGTTGTCAACACTCGAGTTACTTCAAGTAATTAGTCCACAATATTAGACTGTTATATAGACTAAATCTGCATATGCTCCATAATATTCTATATGTTGTTTAACTAGTGTAGATTTTATTTCATCGATATTGAGTTAGTATGATAGAGTATTGAGGAGCAATACTTGTTACTGGATGTTAGTTGACTTAGGGATAATAATGCTATTTTGAAGCTATTCTTATCTTTCTTGATAACTTCACCAGTAACAATTATTCAAATAAGTCTTCAGTTAGGTTCTTGAATATAAATGAATAAGTACATGACTAAAGTTATCAGTCGAATTTAACATTATTCTCATGCAGTTATTACTAATATATATATATATATATATATATATATATATATATATATATATATATATTTGTATAGGTGTAAGTAAACATTGTTAGGCTTGATCTGACTAAACCATTTAACAAGAATGGAGAGAGGAACAAACACCATCATAGCTATCAAAGGAAATAGTGATAACGATTATAAAGAAAGATTAAGTAACCTTTGACACAACCTTATATTGTATAAAATGGCAATAATAATACGAGATAAGTAGGTTAAAATATTTCTTGTTAAAGGTCAGCTGTCAATAAAAATAAGAGTAATTCTCACCTACTTATCCCACTTTTATCTAATTTATAATACTATAAATAAAATAAACATTAGTTTAAAGAATTATTTACAAAATGTTGTTCATCACTTATTTATTTTACCCACTGGAAGAGAAAACTCTTTAGTTCTGATTATTTCCCTGAGAACCATATACAGACTGAATGTTGAGTAGAAATGCATTTTTAAAAATTAAAATTTTTTATAGATTTTAAGTCACTTATGTCCCATGTCCGAAGTTTGTTTACTTTTGAATAATGAAAGAACAGTGAACATGGAAGACCAAGAAAAGCAATTTATCTGAACTCTCCGCTATAGTCATTGGCTTGTAATTTTTTATTAATATAAGGAAAAGTTTAAGTTACTACTACCTTTTCCGGGATGTAAAACAATAAGCAGAAAACAGGATTCTCCAAACAACACTCTCCTGGCCTGTTCTTACCACTTATTCCCAAGTGCATAACAATTGTTTATATAAATGTTTGTAACTGATAGTTGCCGTAATTTCTATTGCTGGAAAAGTCCATCTAATCATTCTAACAATAAATCTGAATGAGTACCCTAAGTTCCAATGTTAACCAACACCAATTAGTTTAATTAATCTGATGTCTAATAAAGAACAAAGCCTTCTCATTTATACATCCTCAACAAAATATTGAGCTTATCGCATCAGTGAACTACACGCGTTTCAGAAATTTTTCGCGTCGAAGTCAAATTAGTTACAAATCAGCTCTCTAAAAATGACGTCAAAGTAGCAAACCTAAACACAATGAGGCAATCAGTCAATGCCTGTTAACTCTCGTGGAGCATAGGCCACCGACTAACATTCTCAAATCATATCTCTTATGAGCTCTCCATTGCAGTTCTTCCCAAGTTCTATTCATTACACCCATGTCTGCCTCCAATTGCTGGCACAGTATTCTTTAGTCTTGCTCCTTTTCTGTGACCTGGAGGATTCCAAGTTAGTGCATGTTTTGTGGCATAGTCTAATGATTTCGACGATATGTGTCCTATTCACCTGCAGCATGTTTTCCTACTTCCTTCCTCAGCTGGAAATCGGTTAGTTGGTTCTCTGTTACAGTAGATTGTTATTAATTGTATCTGACCAGTGGATCCGGTTTATCTTGAGTAAACAACTGTTTATAAATATGTGTGTCTTTTGAATGAGATTTTTATAGTTCACCATGTTTCAGCTCCATACAACAGAATTATTTTCATGTTTGTAGTGAAAATTCTGACTTTGGTGTTAGTTGATAGCTGGTTTAAGTTCTAGATATTCTTCAGCAATAGAAATGGTGCTATTGTTTCGCCTTATCAATCTGTGTCTTCATATCTTCATTAGATCCGACAGGCATGTGAAAGTTTTAGAATCTCTATGAGCTTTTCCGTCATGTCAGGTGTGATTTGGTTGGTGCTCAATGCGTTGCATCTAAATATCATGCTTCTTTTTTGTGTTTACAGATCGTAGCTGCTACCTTGACGTGGTGGTCAGGCTTGCCTATCTTGATGACCCAACCGAGCTATATTAGCTGGAACACATGTTCCTCTAGGTCCTACTATGCCATACAAGTCTAGTGGAGAGGGATAAAACCAAAAGCTGTAACCTAAGTTCTGAGGGCAAAGTCGTGCCCTAAATGTAGTGGGGTATGACAAAAGTGAGGAATCCCTCGAATAACCAGCATCTGAAGTGGTGCTGTCTTCTTAACAGAAGGGCAGTGTTAGAAAAGGTCGACCCTAAAAATGTCACACCTCACCTTACTCCACGGATTTCCGTCTCTGGAGGTATTGCCTTTTAAATGGCGGAGCTAACGCTTCAAAAACTTCCCACCACAAGGTCATAGGTGATCAGCGTCAAGCGGTTTTTCCTTGGGCTTTGCGATCGAGCTCCTAGGTCACTATGATCGATACCAGCTCGGTTTGCTTTACATGTACCTCAAGAAGTAATATCCTTCTATGGTGTGGGCAGCCAAGAAGTAACAATTGCCCTCATACCTCTAACAACACTCGAGATCATCTTGTTCGAGGTCAAATCCCACTATTAACTCTTAATGACTCTTTTATTCGCAAGCTTAACCCTTCTTGCACAACTTAGTCACCTCACACCTCTGATGTTAATGATTCCAGTTAAAGAAATATTGTTCCTGGTCTCCTGAAACCCCGCATTAAATTGTATATCGGGGCTTTTAATATTCTAAACATAAGTCAAGCTTCCTTAGCTATGACTCTAGAATCCCTCTCTGTTGATATCTACTGCGTCTCTGAAAAGCGTATACAGGATCCAAGTACAATCATTCGTTTGACCTCATGGTGTCATAATAAGGAACTGGTCCGTTTCATCCTTCGTGTTTCCAAAGACCCCACAGCCACCACTTGAGGCTTTGATGGTATGGGTATAGCACTAAGTTCAAAAACTAAACAGGCTTCCCTTGACTGAGATTCAGTAGGTAGTCACCTGTGCGCTATCCATCTAAACAGAACGGTAAGAATTCGGAAGGATAGAGATACACGTCAGTGCCTCTTCCTTGTCTCTCCCTACGCCCCCCCCCCACTGATTGTAGCTCAGACGAAGTAAAAGATGAAGGGTGGGAGTATGCAGCTTGGCCTGACACCGCTATTTACTTTAAATGAATCTGTGAGCTTGCATCCGTGCAGTAATTTGAGACGTAGTACACCGTAAGAATTTCATATGATATTGATTACCTTCTCGGGTACACCACAATGTTTTCTTGTTCACTCTATCAAATGATTCCTCATAATTAAGAGGGTTGATGTAAGTTGATGAGTTCCGTTTGGTTGACTGTTCAATAATGATCTGTAGTTCTATGATTTGGTCATTACACAATCGATGCTTATGGAATTCGGTCTGCTGACCTGGAAGCTGGCCGTCCTACTGGATCTTTCATTTGGTTCAACAATACTCGATTGAAGACGCTTCTTGGTAGAGAAATTAGAGTGATTCCTCTGTAGTTCTCATACTTACTAAGAGTTCATTTCCTTGGTATCTTGATGAGGTATCCCTGCTTCCATTCTGCTGGGGCTTCTTCTTTCTTTCAAATATATCTGGAGTGAACGTGAAGTTACTTCTATGTGTGATTTCAATGTCACAGCAGGTAAGTTGTTAAACCCTGCTACTTTGCGCTCTTGACTTATTGGATGACCATGATAATTTCTTCGATTGTTAGTTGGTCGACGTTTATAGGAGGGTAAGCTGCTTTAATGACCGATTGGTTCAGTGGAACTGGTTTGTTCAAGGCTCCTTTAAAATGCTCTATCCATCTGCTTTGCCGTTCGTGAGTCTTAGTGATTGGTTTACCTTACTTGTTCTTGACTGGTTGTTTTGATTAACTGTATTTTTTTCTTCTTGAATTATATAGGTGGTTCATATTTCCTACTCTTGTAGATTTTTCCCTTGTTGTTGCTAGGTTTTCCATATATTTCTCTATCTCTGATCTAATGCTCCTCCTCACTTGCTCGTTGGCGTTTATGTATTCAGCCTGTGCCTTGGCTTTCTTTGTCCTTCTTCGGTTATTATTAGTCGCTGTTTTCTTGTGGTTTGATTAAACCTATGTAGCTTTTTGTTTGCGTTTTTCAGGGCATGTGGTAACATCTATAATCATATTATGGAAGGCACATAAGTTTACAAACCTCTCGTCGTTTTCGTTGCTTTCGCCCAGTCCCTGTTGTCCCATGATAATTTTATATCCCTTGTTAACCATTTCAACTTTGCCACAAAGGTATCCCATCGAATGGTTAGATCTTTATCTGGACATTTCTAGACAACTGACTGCAGCCTCTAGTAGAATTGATATTTATCGTCTTCGTTGATATCGTTGGTGGACGCACAACACTGGTTGGTATTCATTGTAATTTTTCCCTTATTTGTCGTGAAGGATGCTTTGACGATAATGGGTCCATGGGATTCCCATCCCATATATGCTTTCTGTACTTCTTTGAATAATATCAATGCAACTCTTTGTGTGGGAAGCATTTTTTTCATGATCGAAGTACAACTGTATCTATCTATCTATCTATCTATCCCGGGGCTAATGTTTTCTGTCCGCCTTTTGACTAGTGAGTTTGAATTATCCCAAATATCTTTAGGTAGCATTTTCTCATTTCTTCAGCTATTCGAAAGCTTCTCCCTGTTTTCCACATCATGCGAATATTCCATGCATATATACTAACTGTTGCTTTGATTGTCAAAATGAACATTGGTCCATTAACTTCAGAAGAAACTCGGCTTTCAGCATAAGGTATCATAACTCTTCGAAATGAAGACTTTAATTCGCAAAGCAGTGTTTAAATGGTCTAGATGTTTTATTTGTGTTAGTGTGTTTCTTTAGCAAAGGTGTTTATAATGGAAATAGGGTTGCTAACCACATCCCCAACCCCTCTCCATTTGTTCGTGCTCGGTATCTACAGTAACCCTAGAAGATATCCAACTGGAATTATATGCCTTTGAATTTATATAAATAATTTGATTTGGTGTTTATTTCATTGCATTTTCATGCTGTTTTTTAATTATATAATTGATGTTTTTCAATAATTATTGCTGTATTGTTTATTATATTCATTTCTGTTTATACACCATCCATACCTAGTTATGTTGTTATATTAGCACTCGTGTGCACGCACTTTGAGGCTGTATACTTGTGTACAAACATTTGCATTAAATCACAAGAGTAAGATACGTCATATTTAGCTGTATACCTCTTAAAAGATTAATTTGTTCAACTCTGTGATTCTTAGATTATTTCTGTTTACAAGGCATTTAATATACGTGTAGGCAGAGTTTATTGTAATTCACTCATTTTAAAATTTGAAAGCTTGAATATAATACATAGCACAAACAAAACGATTAGGAAACTATAAGATAAATAACACTGTATTCAATGTGCTTTTTTTCAAAATGACATACAGATGAATAGACACAATCACATGGATGTATCTTCCTGCATATTCCTCTTTTATGTTGAACACATTAAATCAATTGTATAAGAAGTAAACAGTGATATACAAATTTCTTCATACATTTCTTACAAAAAATTGAAGGCGTGATAAACTTCACATTACCTTGTAAATACGTAATGAAATTTAATCACCATTGTCTACCATTCCAATAATTACAGAAATGGGCAACATCTTTTGAAAGTTGAATTCAAATTTATCAGTAAAATGATATTTTTACGATCCTCAGTTTCATAATGAATGTATGATAGTATTTTGATATATAGGTTTACAACATCGAGAATAATAACTGATACCGTTACCTCTGCTGTGAATTATTGCGCAAAAACCATTCCCCACTGAGTCAAACCAATTAATTAGCTACTTGGTCGATCATGTATAAATGAGAACCTAACACAAATGTGCATGGATTCAAGTTGTCACACTACGTTCTAACACCGAAAAGAAGTACTAGTGATATCATAAGTCATACAAATATTAGACACAGAAGTATGAATAGAGACAAAAGAATTAATTCGTAAAAAGGTATAAAATAATTTCAAGCACCAGATCTAAGGGGAGATAAATAGTAGAAACATATGTGCCACTGAGACTGATTCTGAGATGTGTTACCTTTAGTATCCAGTTTCTGGTTACAACAAGTGTACGAACTTTATTCGCATAATCTGTACCTATCAACACAAGTGAGTCTTACAATGAATGATTTCATGAACTGACGATGCTTTCCGGTGTTCGGCTCTTCTACAATTCTCCTATTCTTATTCCAGTCTCCATTGTGCGGCAGTTGGGCATAAGTACTAAAGGTCGTAACCATTTCAACCGACCATGATTTCCAATCTGATTAATTAACTTCACTTCGTTCTCTAATACTCTGTATCTAACTTCAGGATTGTGCATTTCATGGTCCTAACAATGTTTCAGATACATCTATGATCAACTACAGGTAACTTACAAATGCCATCTACTCTTAACAGTAATGTTTCACTTCCATACAGTAAAAAATGACTAGTGAGTAGCATATTTGTCCTCTGATTAGAAGACAGACATGTTGTCTACGTCATCTTCGATTTAAGCTTGAAGAAGCCAAGCGAGCTTTCCGAATTCATGCAGAGATCTAGTCAGATACCAACTTGTCCGGACTCATGTGACTTTCAGTATATTCAAAGCGGCTGGCTTGTCTAACTACTTCACTTCCGATCTCCAGTTCAGTGGATGACACAGATCAGTCTTGAAGTAATATTTTACACTCAAAGGAAAAGAAACACATCACATACATGCTTTTATTGTTGCTCAATGTAATCAAAACAGTGTAGTATCAAGGTCCTTACCGAATAAAACTACGTTATCTATGTGTTTAGGGTTGAAAAATGAGCCTCCTGAAAATAAATCAGTCCTCAGAAATGCAAAAGAAGAAAGCGTCATTTCTATTAGCAAGTCTATGATGAAACTGAATAAAATGGAGATGAGTGATAGTTTTGATGAACACCACATGTGGCTGAACTTCGAATTATAGTCTACCATATACTTTGACTCAACAAGTTATGTTCAAGTAAGCAGCCTCTACATGGTGCATATACTTTCAGGTTAAATTGTTGACTGGCAAACATTGTAACATGATCTCTTCTTTTAAATAGTAAAATGCTGCTTTCATGTTAAGGAATATCAACAAAGTCAGATACTGAATATTGAATGTTATATATATATATATATATATATATATATACACTTATGGTTAGGTCTAATACCACTCTAGTTATCCTGTACTTACAAGTGATAGCTAAGCGTTCGATAATTGCTGAAAATAATGTTTTGACAGTACATTGATCAAACTCATTTCACAGTGGTTACAGTTATATAGTTATGTTATATTGGGAGATTCAATAAGAGTAACTAACTTTCTGAACTGTTGTTCAGAAGACTATTTCATTTGTTGTGATTATATATAAATCGACTATTTTATTTCTATTATTGCTTTGTTTCCATCGCCCTAACCTCCAATCGGACTCAAGAACTGTTGTCATATCACTTGTTATTCTGCAGCTATGATTTTAATTATGTACCTGTGCCCTCAGTTCTTAGTCATTGTTGTTCCCGTTTTGTATAGATGTTATTAACCATACTGGTCTGCTGTGTGGTTTGATTTTGTGTATATATAAAGGAGTGTCTGAAATACTATATAATTCTGTGTGGTTGGTTCATCCATCTTGTGTTCTGTCATTTCCGGCTAGGAGACTGTTTATCTTCGGACAGATGCGTAAGGGCACTGATTAGCAACTATCGAGGTCACACTATATTTACCAGACGTTTGTAATCGGACAGAATATATATTTAAAAACATAACACAATAAGATTCAGGTAAACGCGTCTTTTCACTACAACATGATTAGGGTCCAATTACGCTCTAGAACAACAGGTAGTTTTCTGTGGCCTTCCCAGAGATGACTTAGGGAGATGATATCTATTTGAGTCCATTACTGAGTCAGCAGAGGGAGTCGACAAGGTAGACAATGTCTCTGATTATGTTTAAAGTTGGTGCTTGACGGAGATAAACTTGTGTATGAGCAAAGTTGATGTAGACAGTCGTTTTTATCTGTTCATTGAGATGAAGCACCTAAATGCTTACTTGAGTGTGCTTCGGTCTTGTTTATGATATATTCTTGGGAATTAAATTCACCTGCTATGAATAATACGCCTAAAAACTTAGCCTTTTGGATGAGTTCAGAAGGATTTAGGTAAAATTCATCTTTCACTTCACCCCAACCGAAGTCAGTGGGATCGTAGGGATAAATAAGGAAGAGGCACCGGTGACCTGTCCATCCGAGTCTTTAAAGAATTATTGATTCGTACACTGAATAAGTGACTGTTGACACGAATCCATTCACAGTATCCGTTCTGTTCTCTAACTTAGTTTCGTGCCTACGCCAGCCAGACCAAGAGAAGTTCCCATCATGTCACCTGATAAATGGAGGGTAAAGATGAGTGAGGTAAATTAAGTGACTGTCCTAAGATATTGTGTGAATGTTATGAAAATACAGTACAAGTCAATATCACAAGATACTAGAGTCTTAGCTATTGACACCTATTACTCTATTTGATAGGGTCCGGATATTGAAGGACCTAGAGCAGTTTCAGAAAACTTGAAATAGCATTTAGTGAATTCAAATTACTGGCAATCGTTGCTCGTAAGAAAGAAGTCGAAAGAAGAAGACGGGAATTGATAATGGAAATATAATTAGTATTACTTGCTGAATAAGAAATTTAAATATGAAGGAGTTTATCTCGATTCCTGTTAAGGGTGTGAGGGTGGTTATTACTTTCCAGGTTGACAAAGCTTTTCTTTTGAATATATATAAAATTGAAGTGGGTTAAGGGCAGTCTCCATAATCTACAGGGGTAACTTCTAAGTTCTAGGGGCGACTACTTAAGACCAGTTACACAAGGATGTTATGTAAACAGTCTAAGTGTTTCATCTTCCTATTTCTAAGTGCCTCTTACCAAGAACAAAAATCCGTGAAACAAGGCTTTGCGTGAATATTTATTTTTTTTTTCAACGTTTCCCTTTATTATACGATGGCAGGCTCGTTGTAATGCTGGTTATCTGAGGGAAACATTCCTTTACTTCATCTAGTATACCTTCACTCTCTACTCTTAGATTAGCTAGTCTTAGTCTAGCTATCCTTCAATCCACCTTTTTGGCACGGTAGGACGTAAAAGAACAATTAATCTAACCAGAATATCCCGAGTGGTTTATCACTAAGTGTAAACCCAAGGTAGAGGGTACGACCGGAAATTATTTTCGTACAGCGAAAAAATATATAGCCGAAAATGTATGCAATTCTTAATATATTTGAATGAGGAATCATCATACTGCATAACACTGTTCTGTGATTCGAAAATGAGTGCAGTGGCAAAGTACCGGGCAGTAATAGCTATAGATAGCTTAGAGCCATGCATATGCGTGTTCTCATAAGTCATCATATTACATTGGAATCACAAAATCAGGTTAAGAAAATTAATTTCACAATATGGTTCCACAAGAAGTGATGAAAAGACAGTTATAACAGCTATAATGAAAACGAAGATCTAGAAGAATAGAAAGAGTGAAGGTACCTACTTTACTTTGACCGGTTTTGAGTCATATCGCTCAATGTCTCCAACAAGCGATTATGATAATTGGGCAGTGAATCCAACCATATGGCCTGTATCTAGTAACACATCTCAGACCGATGGTTAATAACTTCATGGACTTATACCACGTTTTTCTGTTTGTCGTCTCGGTTATACTTCCAGCCTTCTCTTATACGAGCCAATATAGTGCTTCGAGATAGGCCGGGACTAGGGAAAATTAATATAGATACGTGTACTGTACTTTGGTCACTTATGTATCGAAGCTTCGTGAAATGTTTCTATAGCTTTTTAGCGAGGACCGAAGACTTCACCTAACTGTAGTCACCAGTATTTAATTAACTTCATCTATTGAATCTGATCAACCTACAAAATGAGCAATGCGAAATTGGCTACTTGGTCTTACAGAATAGGATGTAGTCAATTTTTAAATTTTTGATTAATAATGTATGCGAATAAGGAACTGAGTGTAGTATATGAAAGTATATTACGGTGGAGAAATATTATGTAACTTCGACCATGATTGTGTGACCTATTATATATCTTCTTGAATGATAATTGTCCACTAAGTTGATATAATTCCATACAATTAACGGATATCGAAAACAGGGGTCATTACGTGACAACCAATTAAGATGAAAATCATCTATCAGGCAAAACGCTTGCATAGCATTTCAACATCTTGTAAGCACCACAATTTTTTTCAGTTGTAAATGTTACAGATTTATGATCATCTAACATTACTTATTTGATTTAAATGCTATTAATTTTGGTAATTAAAGGAATCAAGAGAAATATCAACACGAAAGCGAGATTCACTTTTAGTTTACTCATTCTTTATCTCTTCATTATACTGAAATAATGTTTTATAATTTATTTGGTTAACTGGTAATTAGCGACGAGGTTTTCACCAGAACGAGCATGAGACAATGGTAATTAACGACGGTAATATTAGTAGCAACTACTATTTATATCACTATCTGAAAATAAGGAGCCACTATCACAATTATTATCGTCACTATTGCCTTCAGTAGAATGTCCTATTGTAATTGAAAAAATATGCACATTTCACAAACATGAAATCACATCAACCACATCGGCATTTATTCAATGTGTATCTTTCAAATTCCAAAGTTCTGATTTTATTTACTTTCAATTATTTAAATAATGTTTTTCTCATTTAGTTTTCTTTCAAATTGAGAATCTACGCTTAATATTGATGCATTAAAAATATAGTAAACAGTGAAATTTATTACATCGACTCAGATTACCGATGAATTCATCCTAATGTATTGCGTGTTTGGGTGTGAGCGGACACGTGGTATAGATGAATATAATTTATTTGTATTGTTTATGTACATAAATATGCACAAATGTACATGTTTCCGAGAATGTGTACATACGAAATATACACAATTTGTTTAACATATCTATGCAGTACTCTGTTAAAAAAATTTCAGTATTTATTTAGTTTTGATTACTGAACGATACACTACTAGTAAGTAGATATAATATAATGGGTTCATATATACATATACTCGCATACTTTATATTGACTGAATCAACATAAATAATGGATATATAAATTTATACAAATAACTTGTGCACAATACACAATACATTACTTGTTGTAACTCGTTAATTTACGAAGGATACTGCTTAATTACACACATACACCTTTGTTTAACAAGTGTTAATTTCATAAAATGCTGAACTGAATATATTCTCATTCTCATATATACCTTAATTACTTGGAAGGTAATACTGAGATAATGAAATTTTCACTAAGGTTTATTGATGACACAATTCATTGTCAAAATGTGTCTTTATACATTTCTACGTTTATTTTTCATGTACATGCATTTTACTGTTTTGTTGTGCGCTATGAAAAATAGATTAATTAAAATTATTCCTTTATGTATGTGTGCGTAGGCATTCATCTAAAATGTATTTGTGTTGACTTTTGTTGTTGTCTTTTTTCTCCCCTACGGTCCTATAGATACTTTTTTTAGAATAATTTCGATTGGTAGAAATCTTATTTTATTTGTCAATATAATATGCGTGGTAGCTACATAACCGATTCGGCTGATGAAAATGCCGACCAATCAATGTTCTACATATATTAAGTCGATTAACTAACTGAAAAGTTATGTCGGTGGGGGGTGACAAATTATTTTAGTAGCAAAGGATTTTTAAAGTAGAATGAATTTACACTAATTATTGAACCCCCTTTATCATCATTTTTTGAAGGCAATAATATTAACCAGTCGGAAGCAATTAATAACAATAGTGTGAGTAAATAAATAATTTAAAACTGAAGTGTAATGTACAATTTATAATAATAAACATAAATGAGAACTATCTGTTAATACTCTTAATTTTTACTGCCCGTAAAAATTGTTTACTGTTCAGTATTTATTCAATAATGACGACACCTGTTATGTCAGAGAATAATAATTATCTTCAGGAAATTTCCATGAAGTATCTAGAAGAAATGATACGTATCAGTAAAAATGTTGTTCCACGTGAGAATGTCACGCGTGCTAATGTATATGAACTCTCTGACTATCAAAGGAACTATTTTGCAAATCTATCTTCATATTTACAGAATACTCCTGATAACTCTTCCCATATTAATAACAATATTGATTATAAAATAGACAATGTAAATCAAGAACTTCAAATGAATCTATTGAGTAGTGATAATGCAAACAGTAACTGTAATAAATGTATGTTTAACCCACGAACTATTCAAAGTAAAATTCCTGATCACTTCCTGTACAGTCGACTAAATCAAGATATAAATAAACAGTCGGGTAAGTTGTCACAGTTTTGTTACATTATAATTGTCGTCAATTAAGTTTCCAGCTATGCAACTTGTAGAGGTGCTTTATTTCGAAATATACGTGTAAAACCTTTTGAACATATATAATGTTCCGCTATATTGCAACCAATTATTGTATGTGTGTTCTGAGGGTGTCTGTTCTAAGATCTTACGTTTCATGTTTCTTTATCTTCTTGGATTGAAATGCCCATATACTGGTTTAGTTATTCACCTTCAAACCATCAGGTTACGGATTCATATCCCTACTCTAGTACTTTGAGAATTTAAATAGTCCCATTAACTATTTCACAAACAGTGTTTTAAAAATGAGTGACTGATGAGTTACATCAATACGACCTTATGAAATTATCTATTCTTACCTATAACTCATAAATATAAGCAAATATTATTACTTTGCATTAATTACCTAAAATGAATCATTTATGAAGAAAGCACCACTAATGAAGTGGATCAAAACTAATAGTGGAGTCTTAAATGCACGTTTCGACTTAATTGAGGCTTACCTAGATACATTTGCATTTCAAGAACTGTTTACTCATTCGAAGAGGAACTTAGCTGCCGTCACATCAAATGTTGGCGTGTTACATAATAATCATCCTTGCTCCACATATACGTCAATTTATCCAACAATTGAAATGCTGACTGTTCATAAGGTTTCATGTTTTTCTCTTGTTTGAAGAGTGAATTTCGACCAGTCTTTGTTGGTATATGCTTCCACACAGGATTGTATTAATACAGCTTTTTAGTTGAGAGCAGCTAGTCATAAGATACTGAATGGAAATAAACATCAAATTATTCACTTAATTAAAGGGTTCTTTGAGAGTTAATTATTCCGATTAACTCTAATTACTTTATTTCTATGAAGGGTATAATTTTGATAATCACGTATTACATTCTATGAATATCACAACATTCAAATGAGATACTGTGATAATAAAATCTCATCAGTCATTTCAACACAATTTACAGTGGTGTAAAATTGGACACTGAAAAATTCTTTCCATAACTTTGCATCATTTAATATGAGATAAGATGGATTGAACAGTTTTAACATCTATATAACAAATGCAATCTATAAGATCTTTTGATGGCTGAAAAACGAGAAATATGATGTCACCTTTTAACTAATTAACTTATTTACCAGCTACTCGTACACTATTTCAAATCACATAAAAAGTATGTGGTCTAGTGCTACAATTTGGTTGTCTGAATCGAAGCAAGTGGAGTTGGAATCGCACATAAAACTTACTGGTTAATAGTCAAATGTTTTAGCCACCGATCAATTGATGCATTCGCTCTCTAACTAGTAATATATGTGCATGCGTTTATATAATCATTTTTATTTCAATTATATGCAAACAGGATTGTTGACTAAGTGGTAAGGACTTGATTTCTTTAAAAACTTAAAATATTATAAATAATAAATATGAATACAACCTACGATTTCAATCTAATTTGAATTTCGACTAACGACGTAAATTTTGGTCCAGTAATTTCCTTGTCTAATATCGCCTTTTTATAGGCAGCGCATTTCTAATAATATGAAATACTATTTGAGAACCAAGTACAATCTGTTTACTGGGGTTCAGAACACAACTGTTGCATGAGGATTAATGTAAATGTTTGTCATTACAGATGATTAGGATTCAAACTTATAACCGAGTGACTGACAACCGGATACGTTAATATAAATAAGCCATCGTCCACTTAATGGACAGTGAACCCAACATGTCGGCCTACTTTTAGTTTGCTTCTATTTATTCTGAATGAAACTTAATTAAATAAAGCTACGGGAAATTGGAAGAAGCATTTAATAACTCCTTTTGGCAAAACTATTTCATCGTTAATTTGAACACTGTTATCAGAGTGGGTAAAAAACGGATTAAAAACTATTCCATATAATCTTAAAAACTTGACTTAATACCAGTCTTTCGATTATGAGTCCAGATGTTAAGTAGCCTTACTTATGAATAATAAATCGGTGTACATTTCTAATCAAAACATAAATCAAAGCCAATATTCTCAGCGTTCGTAATGAATCCTTTTGATAACTGAATCTATTGTTTATGATTTCAATCTCACTTACTATACAATCTCAGTAATACATTGAAACAGGATTCATATTTAACAGATCTTAGCAGATTTATTTTTACAAAAGTGTCTATTATTTTACTTCTTAATTAAACTGAAAAGCCCATTCTTTTGTTGTTCTACTTAACATGTTATCCGATATTTTAAACTGCCTATAGTGAGTGGTAATCAAAAAAATATGTAGATAAATTCTTGAATATTGAATATGCACTCATATTTTTTATGATTGTGAACATCATTCACTTTAACTTTATATGACTGAAGAAACTAATAATACTTATTATTATTATTATTATTATTATTATTATTATTATTATTATTATTATGTCTTCATACATTTGCACAACATCATGTAAAAATATAATGATATTTTATAAAGCCTTGTATATAAATACAACTCACCATATCATTATAGTAATATTATTCTAAGTATTGCAATTTTTTTAAATTATATACATAAATAAAAGGTGAGTTATATTAGGTTTGATTTGAAAAAAAACGTACTGACCTGTTTCAAAGTAAAAATGAAATAGAACTTCAATTCATGACAAAAGTGAGCTATCATCATTTTGTATTATCGGTTTTTAGTACTCTAATAGTGACATCAAGTAAATTTACATTAGCCCCCCCCCCTTCGAAGATAATTTTGACCACTAATTGATATAGATTAAGGCATTGAAAAGTATAGTGAATTGGGTAACTATTTCATTATAGCCTGTAACACATAAGTAGTAGAGGATTTTCATGAAAAAGATACTTGTTTGACGGTATCATTTATTTTGACTTATACTGAATTTCCGCCATCATTTCTCTGTTATAAGAATTTTACTACGACTGTAATGCCTTATTTCTGTTCACACGATGTTTAAGCTCAAAATATGTAAATCGAAACAACTCAGAGGAAAGTAAAAATACTGTATGCATTAAACTCCTCAAAATTAAAATCAGATTCATAATGCTTACAGAATGCGTTACTAATTAAACTTATTTGTACTTACTTCTCACTCTATAAAGTAGAACCTTGTTTCGTTCGTTTTGTACACCTTTATTTTATTGTCTCAGACTACTATTTATGTTACATTTAAGGGGTTGTTGTGGAGATAGTTAATTTATTAATGCTGATATCACGAATTGATCTGAACCAGACAACCATTGATCATCTGGAAGCACTGGACAGCTGTTTCGTCCTAGTATGGGACTCCTCAGCAGTGCGCATCCACGACCCTGGTGGGGATCGAACCCAGGACCCTCTGGCTCCGCGACGAGCGCTTTACCATTGGACCACTGAGCCGGCTCCTAATGGTTGATATTTCTAATTCAGTCAATTCGTGTTACGTTTGCGCGACCTCATCCATTGTCATCGGTGAGTTACTGTCTCACACCAAATGCCCTTATATTGTATTTCTTAATCAAGTTTTGTCACTGAGTTGTGTGTATTGATGGGGCGAATAGCTCCTACCTACCTCCAAATATGATAGCGGATTACCTAGACATAGGTTATGAACAGTTCTCAAGGGATTTCCAAGGAATTCTAAGTATCGACGAGAACTGTGTGCAGAGACATAGGTCAGCTAATCTAAATAATACAGGCTGTTACGTAATCGTTGTTGGCGAATTCAGGTAAAACAGCTTGCTACTGTACCAACATGTATTTATGTTTGTTATAAGGGAGGAATGTATTGTGCTTAAGGTTATGCGATAGACTTCTAGAACTCATAAGAACTATTAATGCGTGACAAAAATTTATAAAATCTAACCTAATGATTCAGGCCTTTAGAATAAACTAGAATCATAATTATAAAAAATTTTTTTAGAAAAAAAGCCTGGATAAAATACCTATTTGTGGTATGTAATCAAAGGCAAGAATAAGAAAAGATTAAAATCAGTTTTTTGTGTTAGCTGGTACTCTTCGGTAAGGTGTATCTATGGTCTAATCCATTATTTGAGCGACTTGATCCATTCCATTTAGTATCCGTAAAGCGATTAGTTATAGTCATGTGCAAATTAAAAATATTAAAATCATTAACTTAACACATTCTGATTTAAATGTAATTCACTAGCTACCAGATACTAGTGAGTTTTAAAGAAGTTGGTTTCAGTAAAATCTATTCTAAAATTATTATAGAGCAACCATAGCTTTTATCGTGTTTCAGTGCTTAAATTTAAAGTGATTAATTGTGATTCACGTGATTAGTTACTGTCAGAATCCTGAACTGTTTATGTACTACATAGGGTTAGCATCGTAATTCCCTTTTCCTCATTATCATGACCTATGAAAGCTATTTTATGTCTGTTTCATAAGTAAATAATCATTAACTTTGTTGGAGAAAGTCATCATCATGTGTAGCCAATGCTGTATTACTGGTTAATGCATTTACTATTTAATGATCTGTTTATGCACCATAGTGACTGCATATCATGATTAGGTTAAACTTTATTGACCATAGATACAACTGTCACCTCATTTTGATTGATTTCCACCCAGTAAATACAAAAGTCTATTGTTTTTGTAAGGCAACGGTGGTGATGCTAATCTTAATATTACAATTAAATTTTTTTCTAAGTCACTACATTGATCAAAATAATTTGATAAATTAGTGTCTTTAAAAGATTTTATCACAGATACTTGACATAATATGCTGTGTGAGGACGTAGGGAGAGGAATCAACACATTTGCTGGCATAACAATTCAGGAAATGATTTTCTAAAAGTTTGATTAATTTGGTGAATGTGTTCAACCATGGCTTTGAAACTGTTTACTTTTTATCTAATAGGCAACTTTTCTTTATGAAATAGTGCTGGGATATTTTGGCAAAATGTATATGGAAAAATGTGATTGTTTGTGTGCATGTGTGTTATTACTTTTATGTGTTTTGATTACGATAGAAAGAGTTGCGAAAAAATCGGGTACTATAAAATTTGCAATAAGTTTTCATCTTCAAAACCTGCTACATTGTCGAAAGAATAATAATACTTTAAAGAAGGTAGATTTTGAAAAGAAGCGGGTTTAGAGTGTAATATATTCAAAAGAATCTCTTTATGCTTTCATAGAAGCTTTTTCAACATCAGTGGAGAGGATATTTTCATTATTATTCTATATTGCACTTTACTGATAATAATGGAGTAGTTTTATAAGATGACTAAATTTAAGAATGAGGGTTGCCCGTTATTAATCACGGTATAAAGATGTTGCACTTGCTGTAATGTATGAAGGCTCTGAGCTCGTGACTCTTGATTAATAGTTATACACTAATAAAGCCGTAAACTAGAACAAAACAATTGTCCAGTGCTCTATGATTTTCAGCGACTGTTTGTCCGAAATAAGCCCATGATTCGAATTTTTTCAAAAGTAATTTACTAAGATGAAACATAAAAGCATTAATGAGATTGGAATATTACTGCACCTTGATAACTGATTGTGATAAAAAAGTATGTATTACTAGGTTTTTATTCAAGCTATGTGTTACCCGTCATGTAAGATTTACATCCAAGGTTCGCCTTAGTATGTGATCTTTGGTGACGAGTTTTAAACTGTGAGAAGTTTGCCTTTTATTTTTTTCAGTGGCACTTCAGTTGATATAAGTTGGTTGAAAAGTAATTAAAATTAATTAGAGCTACTGACTAATATTTTAATTTGAAGACGACATATCCGCATAAACAAAACACTTGTTATTAACAGTTTTCAATGTAAGAATTTTCATGAAATCAGTTGAGTTGTAAATGGCCGTCATTATGAATGGATATTAGCCAGTGGCAGTGAATAAATTCAAATTAATATCTCATTAATTGGTGTGTTAATTTATATGTCGAAGTAAAAGTGGAAACTTAGAAATCATACTTGAAAAAAGCTAGTAATTTTCGTAAAAAACGTCTTTCTTAGGTACGAAATAATTGTCAATTACTGTCATTTGTAAAGCTGCTTTACACACACGGTAATTCGCTGATGAACAAAGATCTCTATATTATCCGACTTATAAATATTGACCACGATGGAAAGGAAATGTAGTGGAATCATGTGTTAAGGATGAAATCGAGACATCGGAGACTACATCATTTGGCCATTTTAACTAAATAATGTGATCTGCTTCTACAATTGGTTTTCTCTTAAATAAAGTCATTTTCGAGGTCATCAGTAAGTAGGGGCCGTCGTAGTGATGATGCCAAATCTACAACAATAAGGGTGATTAGTAACATATCCACTAAAGTACACGATTATTGATTATTAGCTAGTGATGAAAGACTGTTACCGAATTGTACGAGGGCTGATAGCCTTTAGTTGGTTTGAAATTAATTTGTTATGTGGTCGATAGACTCAATAATTAGAAATCATGAACCACTTCATTTAATGTTAGATGTTTGGAGGTAACTGGTAGGACTCAAATATAACAAGGTGAATTAATTCCCTCAAAATTATAGAAAAGACTTGCTAAATAATGTTAACCATCAGAAATCCTGTTACCAGGATCTCCCTTTCGAATCCATCCAAGTATCTAAACATCAAACAGCAATGCTTATTTACTGACGTATAAAGTTTTTTCAAATGTAGATATTTCTACTGTTTAATGTTCATTTGTTGCAGTTGATCATGTAACAGTAAAAAATATAGTCACTTGTTGAATATCGAAATTTTATCCTCCATTAATCGACTATGCTCACAATCTAAATTATTATTCATCATATGACCTTCCTACTTTCAGCTAAGTAATTGAACATGTTTCTTACTTTCTTTTTTGACATGTATTGCGATTAGAATTAATGTGAAGTACTATCAAGTGACCTAGACATATAATATATATATATATATATATATATATATATATATATATATATATTAACTGGTAGTTGGTTTAGTTGTCAATATCGAAGCAATAATCCGTGTTATCTTTTGTTAAAGCACAAATATTACGAATTAATAACTAATTTTATCAATAACTTATATAACGCCAAGTGATGTAACTCTGTAAAAGTAAAAGTAGATTGTGACTTAGTATATTATAGTCGAGTGTTTCCAATACTTCTTCATCGCCTCTGTAAAATCTTCATTATTCGTGTTAGTAAGTTTCTTTTTTAAAGTATTATGAATTCATTACATTACGATAGAAGAATTTTTATTAATGTTCTTTTTCATTGTCAGCTGTCATTCTCATTTATGCAAAATGATAAATATGATAGTCTCGTCAATGTCTTTATCGTTTTCTTTACTTTATACGTTTCAAACAATGCATAGATGTGCCTAAAGAACTGATCAACAATTTTCGCCAATCCTCCACAATAGATAATTTTGGTCAGCATTCGTCAAATCAACCAAATTATGGAAATATCTGCTTACAACTACAACAATATTTGATGTTATTGTGTGAATGGTTTAAAAGTACTTCCATTGCTACTGCCACTACAGATATGACACCAATATCAACAGATAATCCTACGATTAGTACTACTACTAATATGGCTTATAGCAAAGGTAATGTAAATAATAGCTATGGGATGAATTCCACGTATAACTGGATGACTTCCACTAAAATATCCCGATGTTCCTCATCGTCAACATTGTCTCCTGACAGTATGACACAGTTTTCAAATTCAAAGAGCAATCATTCACCAAATATTCCTTGTCATAATTACACACACCCTTCATCAGTAACACATTCAGAGTTTTCATCACTTCCTTCATGTTCTTGTACTTGTGTGACCACTGCCTCCAACTCCCCATCTTCTTCGTCATTTATTACAACAACGCCGACAATGACAAAGTCAAATACCTTTCTTAAAAATGAGTCTTTGACGAAATCCAGAAATCAAACAAATATTATAAATTCCATTCAAAACATACTAACTGGAATACAAGGAGATAATCCACTCAATCAAACTCATCACACTGAGCCATCTATGTTTAAAGTATTAATGAAAGATGAAACAGGTGGAATAAAATGTAGAAATCAATATCAAGAAAATTATCAGTGTACAAAATTAACGGATAGCTTTATTGAAAAAATTTACCAAAATATTTTATTTTACTACTACTATTATATGAACTATAACCGATGTAAAAATAGAAATATCACCGATACTACTAATACTAATATTTGTAACAACTATAATAACTATATGATTCCAGAAGAGTTTCCTGTAATAGCCACTGAAAAACAAAGTGATTTACATTTGACAAGTCATAAGCTCAGTACTTTAAATAATATAAGTAATAATACTTGCTCTTACAATACAACTAATTACAATTATGATAGTGGTTACACTGATTGTACACAAAAATTACTGTCACACAACAAGAAACCATTTGGTCAATGTCCAAATGAAAGAAGTGATGCTAGTTCATTGACAGAAAGTACTATGATATCAACTATTCCCCCACCGAATGTACCTGTGATAATTAATAATCTAACAATTAATAATAAATCAGTTACCTCGGTTAATAATAGCAATAATAACTGTGATGATACTGATAACTATCAGTTTTTAAACTGTCAGTTAAATCAATTATTTAATTCATTTACATGTAATTTACAGAAACTGGAAGTGACACGCCAAATTAAAAGTGATCAATGTTCAATAAATTTGCAAAATCCTAAACACTTACATAATCGTAATCGTATTCAGCATAATAAAACCGTGACGCCAGGCAAACGTTGTTATAAAACGGATTGTGAAAATTTAGGATTGCATAAAGGTAAGCAATACGGTGAGAAACATTTTTCATGCAATGATCGTTAGATCTAGTGAATGGATTTAGCTCCAATTATTCAACATTTATTGTGTACGGACTACTGGTAATATCCAGCTTCATGTATGAGAGTGGGTGACGTCATATGAACTTGCAATCGACAAGTCGAAAATCAGCAGTTTACAAAGTATCACATAAAAGTTACTTAATAATTACAAATTGACTTAGTAAAAAATATGAATAGAAGCCATTAACTGTATGAGAAATAATGATAACAACTATTAAACTATTTCAGTAGATGTGACGTGATTCGATTCTGTAAATAAAAGTTTGAATGTTTAAAAAAGTGAAATACACAATTTTACCCATAGAATAAAATGTTCAGTGTCATGTAGCTGCTTGTGATTATTTCTGTTAAGCTGGAAGAAACACTTACCAATTAGTGTTTGCCAACTAACATTATGTGCTTTAGACCCAATGATTCTTAAAAGTTACAAAAAATTACTTTCAGTGCAAAAGTTGCATATACGTTGAGGACCTGAAAACTAAAGCGTTTTATGAATTCACCTACACATCGTAGTTGTGAGGCACTACGACTTGTAAAATAATCACTGACAATCGAAGAATTCTCTTAATTCGAATGATGTCATTCTTTTTAATTCACTATATTTACGAATAATAATATCATCACCACCGATAGATTTTAAATAGATTTCACAAGTCCTAAATTAGATGCTGGGGTTTCAAAAGTAAGTAAAGTTAGAAATGTAGTAGAACCTCATCTATAACAAATGGATAATGAGTGAGCTGTAATAATAGTTTACTGAATTTCTTGGCTTTTAATAATCTGGAAGTTAGTGCAAGTTAGTAATTTAAATGTTCTTCTAAAATGTAAAATACCACTTACACATAACTATCTAACTTCATTTATAATTAATTTTAGTTCCCAGAAGCACAAAATGAGGTGATGTCATGATAGTTAGTTCATATGGGATTCAACTAGCGTTTCTTACATTTCACTTACGTCAATTTAGTCAGTTGGAAATTTATCAGCTGTAACTCACAAGGAAATGTAGCTTAACAACGAATACATAAAACCGTACTTAAGACGCGGGTTACATAGCTTATAAAGTGTAAATAAACTAGTTACTCGTGAGTTGAATGTAAACTATTAAGTGTCGACTTTGTGTTCTCAATATTAAATTTTTTTGAAAGACATTCCATCCCTAATGGGATTATGGTTATTCACTTCTCAGGATTCTCACAATAACAAGAAACTAATATCCTATGCTTCCTGATTTTCTACGTTTGTTTAACTGATCTCAATTCATAACATGAAATTTCAATTTATAAGCAAATATTTATACTTCTAAAAGTTTTTGTTTATTTATTTATTGTAGATAAACATTTCGACTTTAAACATTTAGCTCAATCATGTGTTGATTTTGAAGTAGATGATTTTCATTTGTCGAATTCATCATTAATGCATCAAACAGAATTTCATAAAGAGAAAGAATTGTATAATCAGTTTTCAAAGAATAATAATCCTGGTCATGATAATAATGACAACAATCAGAATAATCAATGTTCAACTAAAATATTACCTAATCCAATAAAACCAATAGAGCGTAAATCGTTAAAGAGTGATGATGATAATAAGTTTGCAGAATTGCATGTGAAAACTGTAAACCCAAGGTATGAAAAACTTGAATTTAACTTCTTTCATTGTAATAAGTTGATTTACCTTATTATGAAAGATGTGAAATAAATGTACAACATGCTTTAATACAAAATATTAAACAATGAGTACGTTTCAAGACAGTTTATTGAAATGTCAATGCTTTAACATTTAACTTTTGGTAGAAAACTGTATACACAGAAAGTATATTGTTTTCACGACAGTGTGTAAATATGTAATTTCAGTAATATCTCATTAAGGTTTAAAAGTACATGAACAAAAATTTATTCAGAGTGTTTGAACCATTTTAGTTAGTGAATACATGTTTTTATGGATTATGGAATAAATTAGTGATAAACATCACATAGTCATAGAGATACATTAAGAATCATTTACAAGATTTTCTGAATTCGAATTTTATGATCTCATCAATTCTGGTTAATAGACAGTCTTCTTAGTCAAAAAAATTATTCAATAAAACTCAATAATTTAGTAGAGCATTATGTAACTGAATTTAATCACACATTTTGAACGACTTCGACTGGTACTAATTGAAACCATTGAGCAAGAAGTAGATAAAATAGGATTCGAACTCGTAAACCACTTATTGTATGTTGCATTAAATCTAAGTCAAAACGATATATTATAGTGTAAGCTGCCGAAGATAGAAAACTTGAGGATACTATCTTGACTTTCTAGATACTAAATTGTAGTTTTTGAGAGCTTGAAGTTGACACTTAATATCATTTACAAAACTACATAATGACTTCAACTATTGAAAGTATTTATGTTTTCCCTTCAGAATAAGACAAAATCTAATCAACTCTGTAATTATTCCTTGCCAATAACAGTAACATACTACTAGTACAATCAATATCAACAATAATTACAATTAATAGTAGTAATCATAATCAATCCAATTACATTTATATATTGTTTTTAATTAGATTGTTATATAGTTTCATCATTGAGATTATCGATTCTAATTAATTATTACGTGCTTTAACAATAATAGATATATGAATATCATCAATGAATGCATAGTCTGTCATGTAAGTATGTTTATTGATGCAGATATGTGTGCAATGCATTGCATTTATGCACTTGTGTCAGTATGTAAAATTACCTAGGGATTAAGAAGTATTAGAAATTTGCACATTCATATAAACATTGAATTGTACATAACATATCCATGTGTGTATGCATTACATAGAATGCTTAATATTTACTAAGAAAAGTATCTTTTTTTTCTAAAATACAATGTAACAAAATTTTCTAAAATAAAACTTAATTTAACCTAAATTCTATTTGTAAAATTTATTTTAGTTTTATAAAAAATTTATTTTTTTTTCTCTGTAAATTGTGCATATTAACCGACTAACTGACTATCTACTAATGATAGTTAATAGTTAAAATTATTGCGCCCACTGATCAGGAAGTGGAATGAGTTTCTGTTTTAAACAACAACAACAAGAAACAACTAATAAATATAGAAATAACAAATAAAACAAATTCAATTCATTTTGATAAAAAAAATTACTTATTTATGTACATATGCAGCAGTATGTAAATATGCTGCTTCAATTTTTATCAATCAACTAACTGACTATCCAATTAACTGATTAACTAGTGAATGCTATTAAACTGTTTTAACATGCCCGTGTATGTGCGGATATGTGTGTGTGTATGTGTCTATACTGTCTGTTTCTAGCGAAGCACACAGTTAATATAAAGCTGAATAAGATAGTTACCAATTCGACAAAAAATTTCTTCCATAAATTTTACTTATTGAAATGCGTAATTTATATCTATACATATAATCATTCATAAGATTTATCTATAAGATACGTAAACAGAATTCCAAACATGTATACAAACAAATAATCATAAAATTAGTTATTCTAGAATGATTTGATTTTATCTCGAAATTAATTATAGATTCAATTGTTTTTAAACAGACTACATTTAATCTTTAAGTGTCACTTTTCTCATATATTTATTTATTTATTTATTCTGTATTGTTAGTTCATATTGAGTAAAATATTTGTTATCATGAGATTAAACTTATTTCAGTATGTAGACTTTAGTTGTATGTGGTTAGATGCGTGCTTTGTTTTGGTAACTGATGTCCCTAATTATATATATATATATATATATATATATATATATATATATACATACTAGCTTCTGGGTATAGTGTCACCTTGGTAACACTAGGTTATTACAATGGCATACACTACTGTGGAACAACTTTTGTCTTTCTTTTCAATCGAACGTGTTAAATCACTAATATTTGTATGTTTTATAAAGATTTATTAATGAACGTGTTCGTAATTGATTAAATAAACGAAGATTTAACACAGATTAATAATCATAGCCTTAAGAGTTGGTTAGTTTGGCAAACTTAAATAACTGATTATCTAAGAAGATATTGATTTGATGACCTCAATTAAGAAAATGGTAAGTTTTAGACTCTTGTAAAATTGACTCACCGAGCTACCAGACTCAAGTTCGAATTACACTTTCATAAACATGCTATTGAAGTTCTGATTGTAAGGAGGATAACCCACTTAAAATCAGACTTCAGAAATCAACTTATGTCTTGGTTATTTTGGAATAATACTAATCGAGCCAAATCTATAAATATACTTCTAAAAGGTTTTCATTTCATTTGAAACACTATGATTGCAGTTGTATGTTTATTTAATAATTTGAATTGTGGCTGTCTTTTTACATGAATTGGCTTCAGGTTTGATTGTCTATATTCGTCACATATTGGCGTAGGTTGGGTACCAATGAAAACCAGAGAGTACTGGACAACTGTTACGCCCTAGTATAAGACTCCTCAACAGTGCAAATCCTCAACTTCATCAGAGGACAGATCCTCGGGCTTTCACCTTGGTGAACGCTTAACTGTTTGTATCACGAATTGACGAAAGTAGAAATTCTATTACTAGATGTCGGCCGGCTCCATGGTGTAGGTGGTTAATCGTTTGCCATGAGACATGAAGGTCGTGGATTCATTTCCATGCTGATATTGAGGGTATGCAGTGTTGAGGAGTCCTATACTAGGGCGACACGGTTGTCCAGTGTCCCCTAGTTTTCACTGGTACCCAATCACCATCACTGTGTGACGATTGCAAACAGCCATATTTAATTATTCGTTAACTTATTATTATTATTTTTTCATCTATTCCACTTGAATAGATTACGCGTAAATTGTGGTCGATTATTTAATGCCAAAGAAGATAAGGCAAATCACAGTACTTCACGTCGAAGGTAATAATTTTGGAAATATGTATTTATGGATTATTTTACTTCATCAAGTGTATGTTATTAAATGTTTTACACATATCCGAGGTTATGCAAAGGTAGTGACTTTCGTGATTTATTTTAAAAAGTTATTTACATTAATTAATCATTAACATTGACCTAAATGTCAATGACGTTTCACAGATACATCGTTAGCATCAGCGAACCTTGTTGCATATTTTCCTACATCATAAAAATGTAAGACTGCCATTACCTTCGTCTGTTACAGTGAAGCGGTGGGTTAATAGTTAAGCCACTTAATTTTCAACTGCCTAGATGGAAAATCGAATGAAATCCTGCCTACTTTGAACATCTGTATATTATCAATTATTCAGTCATCACAAGCAAAACTCAAAGATATATGCATTAACCGTCAACAGTAAGGAGTCTGAAATTTTATTTGTGATCAATAAATATATGTAAATATCGGTATCGAACTGTAACGTAAGCGAGTTTACGATTTAAAGATATTTTGAAGCGATCTCCAGAGTATCAGTTTTTTTTGTCTATTTAATAATATATTTCACTTGATCAGTAAATAAATAATTTTCGGGTTTAAAACAATAACTGACCCTTGCTTCTGTAGTTCAGAGGATATTAATTTGTGCTCACTTTAAGCCCAATCGTTTTAATACGTAGATGATTTTGAGGATTTTTTTGTACTGCAGTGTGGTTAGTAATGAAATGGTACTTGATACCAAGCCACTGATTGTTATTACATACTTCTTCTGTAAGACATGTTGAAAAATGTTCAGGGGTGCTCTTGTACAGCACTCGTATTGTCTGGTCTATGTACTCGGATATACAATAACTAGTAAACTTGTAGATACACAAAGATATGATTGAAAGCGAGAGGTCATCCTTAACACGACCACATATTAGAAGTTAACTGTACGTAACAATAGGAAATCTAATGGAATAAGACTTCCTTTCTTTGGATTTTTAAGGTTGATTTTACAAATTTTCAGCTGTGACATCTTATTTATACTTTCTAGCCTTTCTAGTGCATATTTATAGAATTTTGAGTCTTTTTTTCATTCTGTTATGCAAAAATGGGTTTCTATGGTTATTTGAATAAATTTTATTCAATAATATATTTATTACCAATTTTTCACTTAATTATAGAGTACGTAAACAATATATCTGCAGATTTTGTTTACGTCAATTTACCAAATCTTACAATCTATTAATTCATGAACGTACACATACTAATGAAAGACCATTTCCCTGTGACGTTTGTGGTAAAGCATTTCGTCGTCAAGATCATTTACGAGATCACAGGTAAGTTAAACCCGTATTTATTATTTTATCTTGCTAAAGAAAAAAATAAATTTATTGATACTTTTTTAATTGTCCATGAAAAATTCGTGTTATCAAACATATTCCCAGTTCAGCATTTTAAAGTGATGGTGAACATTTATTACTGTTGTCTTATGCTTATATTCAATTAGATTAATATTATCTTGCTAATACTGTAATACGTGACAGTTAAAGTTTTCACAAATGTTATCTAGTCGGGATATTTATAAATATTACTATTAAAAAGGGATATACTGCTGGATGAATTCATTTCGTAATTTTCCTTCAATTCTAACCTTACTGATGTTCATGGATTTGATCTGTGCTAGATTAATAATTGCTGCCTAGTACTCTTCGAATTTTAATTGTCTTTCAGCTAATGTCTGTTTGAAATAAGCGAAACATTCTCTTCAGGCTGAGCTAAACTCTATCATCCACATTAATAGAGTTAATTAGATATCGCGTATTTTGTATGTAAAGAGAAACAGGGTGGTATGATCGAAGTCACTAAAAGAATAGTACTAAATCAAAAGTGGCATGAAAATCACTACCTTATGACAATTCAATTTGAGAAATGTATTCATTTTATTATACATATCTTCATTATGCCACCTTCCTTTAACCTAAACAAGTGTTGTTATTACATCAATCATCTAATACAATATAGAAATGTAAAACATGATTCATTTAACAATCACTTGAAAAATATTAGTATATACTAAACGAGCAACACATAAAGCTTTTCTTAAAATGTAATAATTTAACCAGATGATCTGATCTGTTTGAGCTGATACTTATTTTCAGATTTCCTTGACTTAAAAGCAAACCTAAGATCATTAGAACTGTAAAGTAGTTTATTTGTATTTATGCATAAATTTAGTTTCATTAGGAATTTGAATTTGAGTAGTTCGAAAGTGTTAGCAGTCATATTCACGTACAAACGACAGTTACACATTAGTCATCGAGGAATATTAACATCTGAATATAATTGTCATTAAGAGCTGATGTCTGTTTTATTTACTTTTTGAATACTGTCACTCATTTCTTATTCATGACTACTGAACTCGTGTTTTTAATTCAGCAAATTACGTGTTCAACTACTAAACATTAGTTGTGTTTGTTATGTAACTTGTAAATAATAAATCTTTTCTAACGTATCCAAGTTTTATTAGAAACATTTGTTATCTTAAATCAAATTGTGTCCACTGAATAAATGCACATGAAAATTTTTTGAAATCAGTATATCCTAAACTAATTAAATTTAAATTAAACTGCATTGTGACGAGCAAGTGGAATTCAGGACGCACACTTCGTTCTATTTGGGACTCATCGGCTAAATGTACTTGCATCTTAGTGTTGACGTTCACACCGGCATTCGAACTCTGTCCGTTTCGTGCCAAATGCCACCAACTTTACCACTAGACTACTGAGTCCAAAAAGTCACACTTGTGTAACGGGTGCATAGGTAATTAGGATGAACTTGTATCTTCCCGCTGATTTGTTACAGGTACATTCAGCCGACGAGTCCCAAATAGTACGAAACGCGCGTCCTGGATTCCACTTGCCAGTCACAATCCAATTTAAATAATACTTGTAAATATTCGCTATATCGAGGCAATCCGCTCAGGATGCAGATATAGCAACAGAGACTGACCAGCTTCAGTTCATAACAAATCGATGGGAAGATGCGAATTCTTGGATTGCTGAATATTTATTCACTTTATATTCTGAAATCAATTGTTTGCATGTATGCAGTCTCTGAATCCAAGATTTGTAATCACTGACTGAAGTTGCAGTTTTATTCAGGATGCAATATGGTCGAAATTGTATTCTAGTACAATCAGTTTTATTGTAATCTATAGGGGTTTATAACTGAATAATGTTTCGTTCAGACCTTTGTGCTACATCTCCAAGTATTTCAACTGACTAGTTCATGTTAGGTTTGTTTAAATTGAATAATTATGATTGCTAAATTCATGTTTTCACATTCTCTTGAAAAAAGCTTACAAATCAGCTTTATGCTAAATACTGGAAAACTGTAAATGAAATTTTACACAATTGGTTTCATTTATTGATTTATACATAGAAAAACAAGCATTTTAGCAGAGCTACTCAAACGTTTGTCTTTTCTATGTATTTATTGGAAACATCATAATTTTTGGCTATATGTTTCCCATCAATTGTCTTTTGAAATATATCATAATGGATGGATGTAAAAAGTTGTTATAGTAGCTGAACTAGTAAAGAATTTTTGGTAAAGGCATTTAGAAAATATGTTTCTAATAATGAATCCATGATAAACAATTGTTGTAATATTGGACAACGGATGCTGAGAATTCCTTATTATAATAAGTAGTATGGTAATGACTGAAGTTATCGTTGTTATAATAATTCTCATGAATTAGTCAAATTAGTATTTTGGCCATTTTAATGATATAGAGATATCGTTTTTGCTTACAAATCAACCTATTTTTCTTATGAATTTCTTTATTTTTCACAGATTTACTCACAGTTCGAAGAAGCCATTTCTGTGTGACTTATGTGGTAAAGGATTTTGTCAGTCACGTACTTTAGCCTTACATCGTACAACACATCAATTAAATCAATTGGATAGTCATTCAATTAATCAAACCAATAATTTTGATAACAATAAAACGAGTATTTCAAACTGTAAATCTAAAAGCGGTTACAATCACCGTTACTCATCTCCTCTTGCTTCTATATCTTCTCAGTATCATCATCATTATCAGCAGTAGCAGGAGCAGCAGTAGCAGGAGCAGCAGTAACAGTTGTAAAGTTAAAGTTATCAACAGGATATCAGAAGTGATCAGATAAGAAGAAGAAGTAAAATAAATCCACAGATAAATCACAATCAAAACAAACGTATGAATATGATGATATTCATTGATTATATACAAACACATGTCTGCAGTCACTCATTTTGAGCGCACAGAAAAACTAAAAAAAGAATCTTGGTAGTATAAGAATGATAATTATTTCCTTATTTACTTACTTATTGCTGTAAATATGAAATAAGCGAGAATAAGGGAAATATTCAACAAGCAACAATAACTAAACTACGTGATAATCATGAAAATGGATTCGAAATAAGTATAATATAAGATAATTTAAAAATTTTCTCTCCATCTCACCTTTTAATGCATGTTTCCCATTGTAAAATTTTCTCCAGTTGACAATTATGTTTGGTGATTATTTCATCACTAACTAACTACTATAAGTCGTACATATTTTTAAGGAAAAAAATAGTTATATCCCATTTACCTACGTTTTATTCATCTTCAAGATATTTTACTTCGAATAATACTAAAGGAGGTGTATATCGATTTTTGTTCATAAATACATTAATTTTTATTATTGCACAGTCATCCATTTTGTTCTCTCGTTCCTGTTTTTTCCTCTGTTTAATCAGTCGTCGAGTCCAGTAGCCGGTATTATCGCTGATATATATGTATTTAGACAGTAGTGATAGTCACAGTTATATAACAGTGAGTTTATACACTGACTGGAGCAAAAGTTTCTTTTAATTTGTCATTTAAAATATAAGATTCCCTTGGATTAATTTACACGTGGATTAAATTGCTTTGTGTAAATAATGTTGAGTTATGGGATCATGGGAATTAATTGTCTCGTAATCGACTTAGCAGTGACACTTGAAATTCCAAAACTGAGTGACTTAGGCCAGATCCTTCATAAATTACACTCATTTCTCTTATGTCTTTGTCATGGTATATACACTGATTTACGTAAGATAAAATATTATAAATCTTGATTAAATAATTAGTGGGTAAGGTGGTCTCATTTGAATTCACTGAAGGCATTGAACTCTTAAGTATACAAAGACTGAACTCCATATCATGATATCGATTCATGATATACACTTTTGAGCAAAATGCTGACAAATACATAACATGGCAGTTCACTCGACTGGTGAGTTACCGATATGGGTAAAGTTACTCGTCGAACCGAGCTTTGAATCTTAACTAAATATTTTTCAGTACATAAGACTAACAACCGACTAGATGAACATTTGTATATGATTTAGAGATGTTATTTAAACTACTAATCATTCCACCAAGCTAGTTTAATGTACATACTTTGCAGGAAACCGATAGTTCATCAAAGATGAAAACTAAATATCATAAAATGACCAATTACAGTAATTTCATAAATCGTTCGGTTAACTTCGTATGCGAAATATTTCAATAAGTAAATTTAAAAATGATATAAACTCTTGAATAGTCGACGTCAAATAACAATGTCATTGAAACAAATAAGAATGCCAACTTCATTTTTTCTGTTTATTTATTACAACACATATAAACTGATTTAGTCAGTATTTATGAAGAGATTCCTAATGGTATAAAATGCCACTGTATTAAATTTTTGAATGTCTATCAAAATATTCATTCTTGTCCTACAACTTCTTTACTCCAGTAACATATATGTTAATATGTGTATAACTGATGAATGCATTATATGCATAATTATGACGTCCATGACAACAGCGATGATTTTGATGACAACGAAGATGATTATGTTTATAGTCATTATAATAAATCATTTACTATATTTCTAATAAACATCATTTAGCCTGTTGGTGCGTATGCATGTCTGTTCAGTTAGGTGGTTGGGTGGACGACTGTTCTAATGACCACTGAACAAACAATTGCACTTTCCTATTAAATGAAATAACTACTAGAAAAGTATAGAAAACGAAACAATGCAAAACAATTGTCAAAATCTGAATTATTCGAACAGTTGTGATCATATCATAACTATCAGAAGATAACAAATAAATGAATAAATTTCATGGGAATTGGAGATGAGCAGACAAATAATGAAAGTGGCCTATACAAATTTTATATGTACTATGAAACAATGAGCTAGAGTTAGCGAGAATACAGAGGGAAGGGATATTGGACAAAGTGAATGCTAATCAGAAAAGAAGAAGGAACTCGTGACAATCAGGTTATGTCAATACCGTAATGATTAATAGTCTCGTCAAAATAAGTCCATGTATGAGGCCCTTATTAAATAACTACCGCACAGTGATTCTCTTGTAAAAATAACCCCTTTAAAAGGACATCTGGTAGATGTAGTGTAATGAAGGGTGAGAAATGTATACTGAGTGTATAGTCTTCATTTGTTGAATTATTAATGCAAATAAAGGTGTGAACTGGTTAATTAAATGTATACATAAGTGTGTGTATATAAATGTAAAAAGGTTAATTTATGAAGGCTGTTATTTTCTGAATATTTATGATGCACTAGGGAAAAAAACGGAGAAAGGAGGTGGGGTATAGAATTTACGAAATCAATCTCTTCAGTCAAACGGTAGCAAACCCCAATCTATGAATTGCTTTTTTCTTGTTTCCCTGTCACTCAATGACTTTTTTGTTTTTTAGTCTCTTAAGCTCTTTAAATTTATAGAATAATTTGTCATTCCATTCACTGTTACTAAGATGGATACGACTATATAACATAGTCTAAGTTACTATTACTATAAACATATGACACATTTTAAGTATCAATTATAAGAAAAAGCTATGAAGTCTGGAAATCTGTTATTGATGTTGTTCTTTTTAAGTTTGTTAAGGTGGAGTTGATGGGTAGGAGAAAATGTGTGAAAGAATATAACAAAAAAAATTCATTGAAAGCAGTTAAACACTGGTTGAACTGATTGACCAAAAAAATCGAACATAGAATAGCTAAACAATTAATTATCATTGACTGAAAAACTGGTCCGGTTTTAGGAAATGAATTTCCTAACTTCAGAACCGTTGAAGTAGCATCAAGAATACTGGCAAGCTAATCATGGTGGGTTATGGACTTGCTAGTTAAGTTCATGGTTAGGGTGAAGGTTTCAGATTAGGATTAAGGTTCCAGAAAAGGGTATGTATTAAGGTGGGATTTCGGGTCAAGGATAATATTAGTACTATAGTTAGGTTGCTCTAACTAATCTGTATTCTTAACGTTTGCTACTTTTAGTTCTAAATTGTTCTTTTGATCAACAATCCAAGTCAACTTGCATTTAAATGTAAAAAGTCTTGTTTATAACTACTTCATAGTTAATATGGCAACCAAGATTCTGTTGACAGTTGATTTGTCCTAATACTTTAAGCCACAGTGATGAGTACTTCCAGATCTTGAAACTAGGACTCTCATATCAAGTAGCTATGCAATGGATTCATTGATGCAAATCATATATTATATGCAGTGAGTCATTAATTGGTAATGTAGATGTACACCGTTTCAGTTTGTTGCACTTGATATAAATCGAGCAAAGTGGATAGAATTAATTAGTAAGCCAAAAGGTGAAAATTTTAGTAATATCAATTACAATGCTGAAATAGATACGGGGCAACGATGGAAGGTATGTAGTCCAAAAATAATGAGTGAAATCTATGAATGCAATTCCATCACTGATTATAAGGGATTAGAAGTAGTTAGCAGGAGATCTGGAAAATAGATTTCGTGCTAATAAACATTCCACAGTAAGATATACCTGTAACCTTGAGGAAGCATTAGCTTCCTAATTTGTCACAGAATTTCTTAACCTGAAGCATTTCACTGTGCCATTCGTGTGGTGACTCACCTCTGTGGGAGAACATAAAACATAATACGCATCACGATTTCAAATGAATACAAATTTAGTAGTTACTTTAAACTATTTCGGCATAAAACACTAACCTGACAATAAAATGAATTCATTACATTACAGTGATTATCTATAACTGTAAACAGTTTAAATTTTCCATGAGTATGGCACATACTTAGATGGCTTGTGGAGATTTATCCACTTGAAGATTTATATCGCCAACTGATATCAGCTGAAGACTTATTGAAAACAATAGAGTATTATATATAAAATTTCTATTTAGTCATTAGTCTCTAAACAATTCACATTGACCTGTGACATAAATATGAGACGATAGACAAATGTAAACGATCATTGACTATTTTTGGATCGTCACTGCCGTCCTTCAATAATCAGTTGTTATCTGACATGAAAGTTGTTCGTTTGGCTATTTTTTTAATCGAACAGTTGCTGTGACTGTCCAATTCAGTCCGTCAGAAAGAGTTTCTAGTTATCGATTTCTGGTGACCCGGGCTTGGGGGGGGGGTCAGTTTCATGATGTAAATTTCAGGTTAAACCACCTTATTTATTTTAACTATTTTAGGAAGTCGGTTTTCTTGTAATAGTGATTTGATCCTGGCTTTATATAGTGAATTGATTGTAGATGAGAGATATGGACAGTTGGATTTCCATCTAGGGAATGTGTAGTTTTGCTCCATAATTCGGCAACATACTGTCAAGATTTAGCTGTGATATGACTAATAGACAGTACTTAATAAATTTCGACTGAAATTATATACCTCCCACGTTCTACTGTTCAATAGAGCAAGGATTTCGCCAACGATCATAAATACTAAATGGTAAAAACTACCAATACATACACAGAGCTTTCTGCCATTTACTACTAACTAATAATCCTACTTAGAGAGTAAGTAGCATTCATGAACAAATACGAAATGTAGTCTAGCAAGTTTATTATAATTGATCTAAAACGATTCGAGTGTGTTACTAAAATGATGTGCTCAGTTCTTAGGGTATATCTTAATAAAAAATATTTTTGATTTTGTGATTAGTTTTGATAGTTTACGTAAATTGATTTAACGAAACTTCATCCTAATCAGTTTAGTACAATACAATTTACATTAATGTAAGCTTATTTAAATATCCTTATACATGCAGTTGAACATAAGCACATGCACAATTTAGGATTGACAGGATATACTTCTTGCTGTACAACATTGGCTCACTTCATCCCATTTACTTATTTTACTCTCTTATTACTTCCCAGGTGCTTAAAGTAAGAAATTTGTAATCCCATTGAGGATTCAGTGGAGTGAAAGTACAAACTGTTCATAGCTTTGAAAAGCTTCTGTTCCATCTGTCTACCTCACCGTCTATCCATTTATCATCAATTTCTTTTGGGGAAGACACGGGTAGTAAAATAGAATCACTGTTAAATAATAAAAACAAACAATACTACTACCATCAACTGTTTATCTTATTGTTTACATTATGTCTTTGAGAAAAAAACCTACCTGTATCTACAAGAATCCCCTCCCTATTCTTCACTCTCTTAGAAACTGGAAAATAAGGAAGATACATTTCAGACTCCCTATAGGGATTAATTAAAATCCTTCTGTTTTATTCCGCTTCCACTCTTCTATGTTTCTACCGTAATTAAATACTCCCATTTTTTGTTCTGTTTGAACTATCTAGTCTATGCTTTGTAATGCAAGTAAAATCCATATAATCTGTTATTTTGATCATTTATGTAGCACTACTACATTGTAATAGCAGTGGTAAGATAAACAAATTAATACTAAACATATATTTATGCATAACAATGCCCATTTACTTTTAGTATCCTCGTATTATATACAGATATCAATGAAGTAGATTACAACTATCTGGTTAGTAATACATTTTACAATTATAAAGAAAAACAAAAATTATTCACAATAAATTTCTTATATATATTTCAGCTTTTGGCAGTGGGGACTTCTAAATATACTCACAAGACGGTATGAAAGAAAGATCTTGATCTTAACGACAACATTTCAAGCTGTAGAACTGTAAATAAATATTATGTTTACTAAGTTGTGAACCTAATAATTTATTTCTTATTTATGTAACTAAACAGTTACTTGTCAGATATGCACCTGGAAAAGAAAATCTGGATTTGGTTAATTTACAAAATTGATGAATCAGTATAAGAACTGGAAAACACAGTGGATTCCTATTTAGAACTCCTATGACAATGGACACTAGGATAAAAACGCTATTTATGAATAGCGAACTTTAATCACTGTATAGATGATATCAGTCCTGAATGAAATTCATTAGTAGGAACCTAAAGACACTGTTCAAACTGCCTAATTAATTTAGCATTATCCTGCATATAAGTGAAATTTAAATGTAGTACTCCTTGTTCAGGAAATCCGGTCATTCATTATTTAGTTCAATGCTAACATGAATTATGCTCAATGGGCCAATTACGAATTCACAATTCATTAATAACTAACAATGAATATTATGGAATACCTTTAATAAAGGAGGACATTATGTGTAAACTCAGTAATATGACATTTCCTACGAGACCTGAACGTCCTGGGTTCGATCCATATCCTGAACACGAGCACATACTACTGAAGAGTCTTATAACATGATAGTATAGATGCTCAGTGTCCCTTAGTTTTTATGGGTTATCTAGTTACAATCAGGCTGGGAAATTAACTCAAACATTTAACCATCACTGATTAGTGATACTATAAAAAACACTGGTAACTTATGTCCCATATATCTGAATAGGAGACAAACTTTATAAGAAATCATGTTTTAATCAATCAGTGGAAACTTTGACCATGACAACAAGTGACAGATAATATACAGGGAAAAGAATTCACTATGAAAAATACAAAACGATTATCATCTCTACGAGATTGGTTTTACTGTTATTCTTTCAATTTATATTTTCTCCTTCACTTGTCGCCTGTGTGTACGTATACATGTATATGTATGAATTCCACATACCATCATTTATACATATCATACTCCTTTTTTATCACAATTATTCTTTTCAATATAACTATTTAATATTCAATTTTTACCCTTTTTAAATCACATTTCAATATATGCCTGCATTTAGTGTATACACGGCTTATTGGGAATTTTGACAAGCTAATCAAAAGTACTTAAATATCACCGACTGCAATTTTGAGTCAAGGGTGGACGAAAATAATCTCCAATAGAAACCATTTTTAAGCAATAGCTGTATCTATAAAAATGAACTACTAAACTATGAGAAATTCTAAAGTGGGTCACACAATTTCTGATCGATCAGCAATTTATTCAATTTACGATGCACTAGCTTATCCAAACCAGCCAGCTTCCTATTTGGATATTTTCAGCCAAACTGTTAATGAACCCGATTGTAAACCACTGTGATGAATATCCAGTTTTTATAAAAATGTTATTTAGCTGCTAAAGGATTAGGATCTAGTTAAGTTTACCTATCTACTTACGTTTTCAGTGGTATGTAACAGAAATGGCGTTTAGTGTATATTGTAGATAAAGTATTAAGTTGTTTATAACATTCTGTTTATTTAGCCAGTAGAGTTATTGAGTAACGTTAATTTCTGTATTAACTTATATAGTAAAAATTAATACACATTTCACACAGTTTTTAATCATTTTCTTACTGCAGACTTCTCGAAACTTATCAGTTTAATTCCGAAGATTTTAATGCTTTACTCGGAATCATCAAAAAAATTTAGCCATTACTACATTATTCATCTAGGGATATAAATGTTCTGCACAATTTCAGTGAGTTGGAATCAATCTACCATATTGTTTTGACACCATGGTTTCAAAATTAACCTTTCAACAAACTGAATACTTTCATTGGTTTCATGATATTGTCAATTATAGTTTTTAGGTATGCGATATATGTAACTTTGTACCATAGTGCATATTTGCTAACTACATTAAATATTAAAGACATGTATATTGCATACGTCTCTATTACCATACAGCTACTCAAGACGGAAGGAAGTCGCTGAATAACGGAAAGTTCACTACGTAAACTAGTGGTTCACAAGTTCTATCAGGTAATAGGTTAGTTAATAAACAATATGACCTAATATTTATATTCATGTTATTTCAATAAATTTTATTTCTGATAATGAATGTATCACTGGAAATACAATTTATGTGCACTAAGTTACATAAGTCTGTGTTAAGCTTTGTAAGCGGACGAGTCGATGAGTTGCATTATTGTTAATATTTTGTTGTATTTAACTGATTTCAGCCTCCATTTGCTTATTTTGTTCCTCCTCTTGGGTTGATAATCATTTAGTCACAAGACTTGTAACCTTCCTGCATATATTACATTTGTTGAAAGTTGATTAACAAACGAGGAGGAATACAACACGATTATCGAGCCAATTAACTTGATATCGTTCCTGTGTTTATTCAAAATATTTAAGGATTAATTTCTAAGTATTATAAGTCACTTTATAGTAAATAATTTTTACAGATAAAATATGAGTGAATTTTAGTATACTCGGTATATAGCTAACAGTGTAATTCAGGACCTTTGTTTGTTTCTACCTGTGGTTCAAAAGCTGGATATATCTGTGTCCCAGTGTCACTGCTCATATTAAGGTAAGAGTCAAATCAAATATCCTTCTTCTTCACGCACCAACTAACTCGTTCAAGGAGTACGAAGGTATTATAAAAAGATTGTGATTTTCCATTTATGATATTCAGGACTGGGACTGACCAATCTTTGTTACCATATATGACTCTTGAGCGAATTGCCTCGATATGACATAACAAGTTCCGGTGTACTCGGTATACGATTACAACGGTAGTTTTTTTTGATAAGAAGCATGAACATTATAAAGTAGTTTGATTGTCAAACTATATATGAATCATTTAATGAATATTCAATTTCTTAATTTTTTCATATAGATTGTCAAGAATTCAAAAATATCCCCTTTTCAGTATTATTACTACAATGTTATCATAAAGTAAAGCGTCTATTCTCTTTGTATGTTTCATCAATTTTTTTTAAAATAAAACAAGTGAGCGTTGAAACACTTTGATAAATAGCTAAATATACTCATTTCGAAATTGTATAGACATCAATTTCTATTTATGAGTACCCATATCAAATAGTGAATTATTATCATTTCATTATCATATTTTAAGTGAAATACAATGAACTATAAAAGGTATGCTTATTTGTATTAGAAAAGATGATACCTATCCATATCCACGTCCACTTAATTTCAATACAAAGAATAATATTTATAATACTAGTACAAGAAAAATGATAGATGAATTGTTGAATTAATTTACTAAATAAATAGATGCATATTATTCATTGCACTACTTTTTTGAGTACACCATATAAAATTTAGTTTCTTTATAATGTTAAACTAACAAACCATTCTTATGTTAATGTATACATATGACTATTCATCTATGCATAAATGTGTATCCGTGAGATTTCTGAATAATACACCTCACGGATCTAGTTTATGATCAACGTCAATTAAAAGAAACAATATATGCGTGACTATAGAACTAGTTTTTTAATATTTAATATCATGATTTTAGTTGGTATCTTCATGGTTTAGAGTATGTTAATTTTCTGACTGGAAATTTAATTCGAGTTCTTGTCTACTTAGTTTCTTTTTATTAAAAGAAATTGAAAGAAGTAAAAAGAGGTTAGATAGGTGAAACGAAACACTTTATATGGCAAGTTATTTCCCGTTCCTTAATACATTTTTGTTTTATAAGCTTATTACTAATCTACATGTTTCAATGAACGTGGATTCTTATACATAAAAATGACATTTTGTGTCACTAATTTATACAAATTGAGTATATGTATGACAGGTTTGTAACTAAATAATTACTAAAAATGTAATAAACTGTTTGTTTAACTTACAAAAATGATTATCTTTTTAATCATTCCTAACTCTGGACTAAATAGTACTAGGCCTATCTCTAAACAACTAATAAGTTTCAAGCATAAAAATGGATTTTTTTGTGAAGATATTTTTCATAAATTGACATCAACTTCTGAAAATTTGAGAGCACTATACAACTATTTCATCATAATAATACACCCCTGTTATACCACATGAGAGCAAGCACTACAAGCACTGCTGTAAAGGTTTAAATTAAGACAAATTATCTGTTCAGTATCCCCCCTTCCTATGCCTACAACATTCCTTTAGCTGATACGCTACCTTAAAGTGAATAACATTATTCTTCCTAAATTCAGAGTTCTATGGATATTCGTATTCGATGTAGAAAAATAAAAAGTTTATTCAAACTGGACTGATGACGATGGTGGATAACAGTAAATCAATTCTAATCTAAAAAAGCATACGATATCAGTTTATTGACTTTTTCTACTTCTTATTAAACACTTTATTTGAATACTTGGCTATTTGATGATGTAATTTTTGAAATACTTTTGAGAAGCTCCAGAAGATATATATATTTTCAAGATTCATTATCGATTCCGTATATAGTTTTGATCTTTGGGGAAGTCCTGGATTCTTGTTAAGCGGGAGCCCAGTACTAGGGCGAAACAGCAGTTTACTGGTTATTTGACCAATGTCAATCGGTAATGTAAAACTTCAAACTCAGCAGTATCCACAATACCTTCTAATAAAGCAGAGTTTAGTGAATAGATTAAAAACATTATTCGATTAAATTTTGATGACATTTAGGAACATAGAATACAATACTTAATGCCTACTATTCACTAACTAATTGGGATAATTCTAGAAATAGATTTATTAATTTTTTATCGAGAGAAAGTTGACTCAACAGTAAGTGGGAGGACGTTTTATTGTCAAAATCGATTTACAAAGGTTCATTAATATGAAATTAGTTTTTATTATGTATTAGCAATAATGTGACAGTCAATCTTTAACCATCAGTATAACTTGGCTTCAAGATCTAAATGCCTTAAGTTTAATTTCATGGTGGGATTGAGAATGTGGACCACTGGGAAGTCCCATACTAAGACGAAGTAGCTGTCCAGTGCTCCATAGTTTTCAGTGGTATTTAACTGAAATTAATCTGTAGTGAGTACAAATTACAAAATTAACTAATCTCCACAAAACCACCTTAAATCAGTTTGATAAGTTTAGTGGTAAGTTCAAATAATGAAATTCGTATTTAAAGTTCATGAAAGTGGAGATTAGTTTGTTAGTTACCTAAAACTGGCATAAGTTAGCTACGCTCAAGACATGAAATTTTGAAATAGATGTTCATAGAGCCTATTAGCAATCCTTATTTAACATAAAAAAACTTGTGAATAATCATAAATGTTCCAGAAAAGTACTTACAGAATATACATGCAGTCTACGAGTTATGAAATCGTAGTTGTAATGTCCAGTGTTATCTATCCTTGTTGTTTTATCTAAAGAATTTTCTTACGCAAGTTAGTTCAATTAATTTAACAGTTTATTAATCTATTGTCATTAAAACGTAACACAGTATCTGAATGAACATTTTTTTGAGATGACAATCATGCACTTAGTGAAACTTCTCCTAAAGTGTTCACTTTAGCTTCTTTTGGTAAATTGAAATATTTAGGGCTTCACTTATTTTATCTATGATTAATTTATCAAGTATAAGTAACAACGTACAGCATTCTACCATATTTCTATTAGACCTGATACGATACTAACCAAAGTAGATAGCAAATTGTTGGGATCTATAAACCACCGGTTGGAAATCGAATGTTTTAAGCAATAAGCCATTGGTCTACTTTCATGAGATCTCTAAAAGCAGCAGCAATACTACTAGAGCATAGTTAGTTTCATTGTTTTAAATAGGCACATGCGAATAATTGGTACTACAAGGGAGAAATAGTTCCTAACCCGACTAAATAAATATAAACACTGAACAAATGACTTTTGACTGTTTAAACTTCTCCATTTTTTCTATGAGCTTTGTAGAGATGAAGTGAAATATAAAATAGGCTGATAAAACTTTTTCTAATACTTAAAATAACCTTCAAATATCTATAGGGATTATTAGTATCTGCTACGTTGTAAAATGAAAGCAATTACGTTCACATGAAAAGATAAATTGAAAGAACTGTGGCTAAATTAGGATATTCTTTGACAAATATTGATATTGAGTCGTTTATAACTAATTATCAACATAATTTGTAGACATCATTCGAATTAGATTATCCGACAAGAATAAAATCATGCTACCAATGTGACGATTGAATCAAAGTCGTTAAAAGTAAGAAATAAATAGTATTTTTCGTTTCTTTTCTCAAAACTGGGCTAATTATTTGTTGAAGTCCTTAATATACAGAAAATACACATTCATTGATTTCTTTTAGTTCATATTTATTTCAATCTTGAATAAACAATTTAGTCCTCATCAACTTACTTTGTTTCGTCAATATTCAGTGTAAGGGATTCGATGTTGACACACAACAACTACTATTATCAGTATCATTACCATCACTGAAATTCTCAGTTGCTATGCAGTAAAGCTCATGCAAATAAATTTCATGATTGAACAGTTTCTTGTTCTCATGTGCTTCTTATCTCTCTGTCTCTCAATGCGTGCTCAAAACATGACAATATATGGATACAAAATTATCAACTAGTTGAAATATAGTGTATGGAGTCGAATGAGATCAAAGTAACAGGAATGTCAACACACCGTTTTTGTGTACTTAGTCCTCTTCTTATATTCAATTTAATTAATGTGGGCAAAAAGTAAAGCAAGTTAGTGTATCAAAATCTCTCTTGAAAAATAGAACTTATCAGTATCTAAGTGAATAAAAATTCAAAAAATATTTGTTAGAATGATAGATGACATGTGCTGAAATCAATTTTTTTTCCATATATTTATTTTCTCATCCTTTCATATTCTTGATCTTTCGTTCTATCTTCCTCTTAAATACGTAGACACTTTATCCGGGTAAGTGTTTGTAATGATGAACGTGATTTTCTAAGGAAATCTAGTCATTAAATATAACTTCTCTTGTTAAAATATTTCTTTAAATACATTCTTGTTATATTTATTCAATAATATTGAATGTGGATAGTAATTTGTATTTATTTACGAGCATAATATATTTGTTGATTTTATTATCTCATTCTAATCGAACCTAATCACTACCATCACAGTATCTGATGGAGATTCTTTGCTTAATATTGTCTTCACTAGTCAGTTCCTGAATAATGTTTATCAATCTTGTAGTCTATAAGGTAAGTAATTCTAAGCACTAACTGAAACCAGCCTAAGGACTATTGAAATTCAAAGATCTGTGGATAATTGTTTAGTTATATAGTAAGATCTTCAACAATCCACGTTAACGACCTTACACAACATCCATTTAAGTCTCACAGTGACTATGACTGCATTCAACCAGTGGTTTACATTTTCAATTCCAATTAACTTGTTACTTAAATTCTATCCAATGTTAAATGGTCAGTTGTATCAGCGTTAACGACTTAAACGACTTCATAGATCACAGTTTCTTAGTACAGTTTCCAGGAAACACATTTTAAAGTAAATTGTTATTAGTTGGTTCTACTTTGATTAAAATCCCTGATAACACTAATCAACCACTAAGTAGTAACTAATATCATGTTGTATGATAATCCAAGTTGACTGAACACTATAGACCGAGTTACAGTATGGACAAAAAACTATGTGACTCGAGATCTTGATGTACGCAGATCTTATGTCTTGATACTTTAAGTAAAAACAGCCTGAAGCTAGGTATTGTCTCAGCTATCACTTCTCAGTATAGCAGGCCAACAATGTTTGAGGAACTTATACTTCTTTTAGGGATTCAAACCAGTATAGCTCAGTGTTGTAGCCAGTGAAGTCACAGATAACCTATAAATATCTTAACCGCATTAAAACTCCCCCCTACACATTCATGCATTTTTGTCGCCTCACTGCCATTTTCATGATAACAGTGTTCTTCAGTGTTAATTTTTCTTCCCATTAATCAATTGCTAAGATAGAAACATTTTGAATAGATCTGAATCTGTATTGTAAGTCAATGCATCTAAAGAATTACGCTCAATTTAGTCGTTTTCCAGGAAGTTGGCAAGAAATAGTTCTACTGACTTTTCTCCAAATAAAACAAAATTAACCAAAATTTTTTGGTTATATGTTGCTTTACGTCTGGAATCATATTTAGGTATTTTTGAGTAAAAAGAAAATCAATATTATGTCACGCGTTTAATAGTTATGACAGTCGTCCGGAATGGCAGTGAAAGCTCAGCAATCAGGACATTCAGCTCCGAAACACACAATATAACTTAAACTGTCTTTTAATTTACAGTATTATACGCTATTAATTCGTTTAAATTAACGCTTTCAATCATAATTCATGCTACCTTTTTTATTTTTATTTAGTTCTAGGGTTTAAAAATAGACACCGTACAATATGTTATATGTGATAAAGTCACAAAATTTTTCTATCTTCTAGTTACTGTATTTTTCTATGTTTGTTATTTATTCATTATCACTTAATCAAATGAATAAATAGGTGTCGAAATACAATTCATTTTGATTTTTACTATCAAATGTTTGCTACTGAAATCTAATTATCAGTAGTGTGAATTTAAAGTTGTAAAGGACTGCTTCATCAAAAATTGTGTATACCACATTACACAAATAACAACACACAAACAGTTGTGGAACTACGGACTCTATTTTATTGTCACTTAAATAAAAGAGAATACGGATCGAAATAATTTTATGTGAATGTGACTTATGGTTGTAATTTAAACAGAATCTCAGGAAGCAGTATTATGGTGAGCATGTATCGTTTTTCTTGGCCACTAAATATAACTCGAACAGAAAATTTATTGCCTGTATGACTGGATTTTCACTAAAGCCCCTTCTTTCCTTTTTAAAATTGATACTATTTGTCTCTAAGTCTCTGTTGAAAATGAGTTCTTTGAGCTGCATACATGTATTTCAATCAAATTATCCTCTATATCAACATATCTTCTTAACTATCTTGAAATCCCTAGGCCTCATTTTGAGACGGTTTAGTGATTTAGCAAATCAATTTTATACGCATGTATTGCGGACTGTATTCACAGTATATTAAGAAAAACTAATTAACACGTCTTACAGTTCCGACGAACGAACGTCAAAGTTTCGACCAATCACATGCGAGTTATTAATTTCAAGGTAGTTACACATAGTTGTATCAAGGATGAAAGTTGTTGTAAGTGATATTGTTACTTTAGACTGATTGTTATGAAATTTTAATCTTAAAAGAACTATGGGGTACCTTATGTTCTTACCAATGCGGAATTATTACACCAAACATTTGTTTGTGATTATGACAATAGAATGGCTCTTCAAAATGCCGAAAATTGGGAGATGATGTGATAATTCATTGCAGTGTTTGCTGGAATAAGAAATATATAAAAAAGAGAACTGATTATTTGCCATCAACACTTCGAGGGTTGATGTTCCTGATGAAGCATTTTATCATAGTAGTAGATTACGACTTATAATTAGGATTAATTTACGCTTGTGGTTAGAAGTAAGTTAAGGATTAAGAGTACGTTATGGATTCAGGTTAGGGGTAGGGGCACGTTAGGGACTAAGACTACGTCAGGAGATTTTAGGATCAGGTTTGTAATTCAAATGTGAATTGTGATACAGTCATTTCTATTTTCGTCTCTATTAAGATTTACAGTTTATTAATGTCATGAAGGCAGTATATATTTTATAATCTAATTGATTTTTACAATCACATCAATAAATTTCCTTCACTTTAATATGATTGCAAATTGTTTGTAAGATCACTTTTAAGAATTCGTTCGTCAGAACTATAAGTTTACCTAAAAACTAATGCACATAATACAGAATGTTAGAAAAGCGAGATAAATGAACTATGTGGTAACTGCTCAGTTATTAGTGTGATAATGTAGTTGTCGCTTTTCATAACTATGTATTGTTTTGAGATTGTTACAATAAATGTAGTCAAATATAAAACAAAGTTTGTAATGAAGATGGTAGTAGCTATTTATTTTCAAAATTCGGAAAGTCATCTGCAAAATTAAGACTCACTTGTATTATATTTAAATAGCTAGCAATAAAATAAAACACAAAATTATTTAACAAACAAGAAGATTTTTTGAGAACTGGTGACAATGAAAAACTCGGTCAATTTGTAAGTTATTTGTGTTGAAGCTCAATGTTAAAACGTAAGCAAAACTGAAGATCCCAGTCTCTTAAGTTTAAGTAAAAGTGTTACAGAGTATTTTGATTTACAATCTGTTATTAGTTTACTGTTAAGTTCGAACGGCAGTCATTTTATTAATAATAATAATAATAATAATAATAATAATAATAATAAGAAGAAGAAGAAGAAGAAGAAGAAGAATTAGACAATACTTATAGCTGTGGAAAAGTATATGCTATCTAAAACAAAATGTAGTATTATGTACTTGATAATAAATTCATTTGAAGGTTAATATTAGGTTTAATAAGAGGTCCGATTGCTTTATTGTGTGAAATAAAGAATTTAGTCGTTATTCGACTAGAATTTGGTTTAAAAAATTCTGTAATATCCGTTAGTTTTTCCACCAAAATTAAAACAAAAAGTGTTAATTATTTGATCCACTAGATCATCGTTTCAATTTCTTAAATTTAACATATATATAAATAAGACCACAAGAAACAAATATTTATTGAGTAACGTAGTTTTATTTATACTTCCCAATAAAATTAAGAAAGTAAAAAAAAATAGGGACATATAAACATTTTAAGAAATCTGTATTCTCTGTATAACAGTAGTTCGTTTGCTTCAAAAGGTCGAAGCATCCATCATAATAATGTTGGCACCAGAGATATTCTGCTTATGTACTAGAAGTCTAGAAATATCCAACAGATCGTTGAGTTCTTGACAGTTGACATTGTAGAAATGAAGATTATTTCCTAGACACACCAATTTCCGATTTACATATATTTCGTGCACATGTTGAATGTATGATTGAACTTCTTCCTTCTCTGCCGGTTTCCTTGAAAGTGTTTGTTTCTTGGATTAAACTTGTTTCAAATACAACTTTATTTTTACCCACGTCTGACCATGGGTATGGGTGCATGAAATCAAAGTGTTGTACGCGAGATTCATTGTTTTAAAGATAATGACGTATTGTAACGTAGTATTTCGGCAGTCTAGCATATAACATTTTCCACAATGTATCATATGTTGATAACTAGTAAAAACACCCGTAACTAGTTGTTAATGTAAGTAACAAGGATCAAGATAATTTCTAAACTGTTGTACTTTGGGTACTGGGGGAAAGAAATGAGAATGGTGAAAGATTTACAAATCTTTGCGCTTTCAATAAAATGGTCATAGGTGGTACAATATTCCCCCACAAACGCATACACAAAGCTACATGGGTCTCACCGGATCATACTATGGAGGATCAAATTGATCATATATGCATCAATAAAAAATGCAGAAGATTAATACAAGAGGTGAGAACCAGGAGAGGAGCTGATGTAGCTTCAGATCAACACCTAATGGTTGCCAAAATGAAACTGAGGCTAAAGAAGCTATGGATAACTGGAGTAACAGCATCAAAATGGTTCAATACAGCCTCTCTTTGGGATACTGACAAACTCAAGGAATTTAAAATAACCCTCAACAACAGGTTTCAAGCCTTACTAGATCTGTTGAACGAGGAAGAAACCACTATGGAGGATGACTGGAAAGGAATCAAAGTGCCATTAACTTCAACTTGTCAAGAGGCTCTGGGCTGCAAGAACCACCATCATAAGGAATGGATTCCCACAAAGACCCTGAGCAAAATTCAACAGAGGAGGGACAAGAAGGCAGAAGTCAACAACAGCCGAACTAGAGCAGAGAAAATCAAGGCACAAAGTGAATTTACAGAAGCAAATAAACAAGTAAAGAAGAGCATTCGAGCCGACAAACGGAAGTATATCGAAGGCCTTGCAACGACAGCAGAAAAAGCTGCAAGAGAAGGAAATATGAAACAGCTATACGACACAACGAAGAAACTGGCAGGCGAATATAGTAAACCAGAGTGACCGGTCAGGAACAAAGAAGGCAAGCCAGTTACCGAGATTCAAAAACAAAGAGACAGATGGGTAGAATATTTTGAGAAACTCTTGAATAGACCAGCTCCACCGAACCCACCAGACATCGAAGCAGCATCTACAGACCTCCCGATTGATGTCAATCCACCAACGATGAAAGAAATCAAGATAGCCATCAGACAGATCAAAAGTGGGAAAGCAGCGGGATTTGACAATATACCAGCCGGAGCACTCAAGTCAGACACAGACATAACGGCGAGGATGCTCCGCATTTTATTCAAGAGGATCTGGGAGGAGGAACAAGTGCCGGCAGACTAGAAAGAAGGATACCTTATCAAGATACCAAAGAAAGGAGATTTGAGTAAATGTGAGAACTACAGAGGGGTCACACTGTTGTCAGTACCAGGGAAAGTCTTCAACAGAGTGTTGTTGAACAAAATGAAATACTCAGTGGATGCTCAACTTCGAGATCAACAGACTGGTTTCCGTAAGGATCAGTCATGCACAGATCAAATCGCAACACTACGCATCATTGTTGAACAATCAATTGAATGGAACTCGTCACTGTACATCAACTTCATCGACTATGAGAAGGCGTTTGACAATGTAGACAGGAGATCGCTATGGAAACTTCTTCGACACTATGATATACCAGAGAAACTCGTCAACATCATCCAGAATTCTTACGATGGACTGCAGTGCAAAATCGTGCATAGAGAACAGCTGACAAATGCATTCTCAGTAAGAACCGGTGTCAGACAAGGCTGTCTGCTATCGCCTTTCCTCTTCCTCCTAGTGGTTGATCGAATCACGAAAACCTCTACATCTGGGGAGAAGAACGGGATTCACTGGACAAGTAGGATGCAACTTGATGATCTGGACTTCGCGGATGATCTAGCACTTCTATCCCATACACAACAGCAAATGCAAATGAAGTCGACCAACGTAGCAGAAACCTCAGCATCAACAGGTCTGAACATGCATATGGGAAAGAGCAAGATCCTCAAATTCAACACAGAGAGCACCGACCCAATTGAACTTGATGGTGAAACTCTGGAAGAAGTGGATACCTTTACATACCTGGGGAGCATCATCGATGAACAAGGAGGATCCGATGCAGATGTAAGTGCAAGGATCGGCAAAGCAAGGGCAGCATTCCTACAGTTGGAAAATATATGAGACTCCAAACAACTGTCTACCAACCTCAAAGTTAGACTCTTCAACTCGAACGTCAAGTCAATTCTTCTGTATGGAGCTGAAACGTGGAGAACTACTGCAAACATCCTCAGGAGAGTACAGGTATTACTAAACAATTGGCTACGCAGAATATTGAATGTCTGTTGGCCGGAAACCATCAGCAACAGCCTACTTTGGAAGAGAACAAACCAACTTCCAGCTGAAGAGGAAATCAGGAAACGACGTTGGAAATGGATAGGACATACATTGCGGAAATAATCAGACTGTATCACAACACAAGCACTAACTTGGAATCCTGTTGGAAAACGGTAAAGAGGAAGGCCAAAGAACACCCTGCGTCGAGAACTGGAAGCAGACATAAAAAGGATGAACAGTAACTGGAGACAGCTGGAAATGATTGCTGAGGACAGAGTTGAATGGAGAAGACTGGTGAGCGGCCTATGCTGCTCCGAGAGGGGTAACAGGCGTAAGTAAGTAAGTAAGTAAGTAAGTAAGTAAGTAAGTAAGTAAGTGTACTTTGGATAAGGTGACTTCTAAATTTGGAATCTATACTTTAAGATATGCAGCTGTTATACGTCAATAGACGTAGTGTATGTGTGTATATGAATTCCTCATCCAACTAGACTAAAATCTAACCAGGAAATTGTTTATATAATGACATTTTGAAGAATAATTGTGAATTAAAAAAAAGTTAGAATCAACTAGGAGGCAATTAGTTTAGCTAGTCAAGTCTCTAACCTTATAGCTAACGAAGAGTTTGTTTCAACTATAAAGCCAGCAAAAGTGGTAAAAAGCGGTCTTCACTTTGAAGTCAAGCTAGTTTAACAAGGTCGATTCCTTGGATACGAATCAAGGAATGTATTCTTGATAAGGTGTCAGCAACTACATTGTTAGCTCCCGATATATGTCGTATGTCCGTAGAGAATTGGGAGATATAGTCAAGATGAGGGGACTCTCGTGGAGAGTACTTATCCGAAGATGACTTCATCGAAAACGTCAGTGCTTCATAATCGGTGAATATTGTAAATTCCCGGCCTTTGATGGAATGTTGAAAATGTTGTACAGCACAGTACATGGCTAGTAGTTCACGTCCGAAAGTGCTGTACTTCGATTCAGTGTCGTTTAATCGTTTTGAGAAAAATGCTGAAGGCTGCCAAGCTTGGACAGTTCATTGTTGCAGAACTGCGCCAATCGCTGAGTCAGAAGCGTCGACCGAAATGCTGACGAGAGCCTCAGTATTGTAGTGTGCCAGCATAGTTACATTGGCTATTGCCTCTTTAATCGCAACGAAGGCTTTCTTTGATTCTGAATCCATTGTGACCACCTTTGTATTCCCACGAAGCTGATCCTTTAGTGATTTCACAATAGATGCACAGTTGGGGATAAATCGTCTGTAGAAACTTACCAACCCGTTGAAAGCTCGAAACTGCTTAGTGGTGGTTGGTTCCGGATACTCCAGAATAGCCGCCACCTTGTGTTTTTGAGGCCGTATACCATTAGCATCAATGGTATGCCCCAGGAAATTTAACGAAGTTGTTCCGATTTGACATTTTTGTATATTAATAGTAATTCCGTATTGCTGCAGTCTTTTAAAAGCTGTGTCCAAATGTTTCATGTGTGTTTCCTCGTCTGGGCTTGCTATCAAGCAGTCGTCGACATATGCATGGACATAGTCGAGCCCGCGGAACACGTCGTCAGTGAAACGTTGAAACGTTTGTGCTGCATTCCTCAAGCCGAAGGGCATTAGAAGGAATTCGTAAAGATCAAACGGTTATACAATAGCCGTTTTCGGGATGTCATTTTCGGCCATCTGTATTTGATTGTAGGCTTTTACTAGATCAATTTTTGAGAAAACTGTCATTCCCTTTAACGTAGCCGTTAGGTCGTGAATGTCAGGTAAAAGGTAACGATCTGGCGTAGTTTGTGCGTTAAGACGTCGATAAACACCGGTAGGACGCTAATCATTGCTGTCTTTCTTCGGGACCATATGTAATGGAGACGACCATGGGCTGCTGGATGGACGGATTATTCCCAGGTCAATCATATGGTCGAATTCGTTCTTAGCAATCCTTAATTTTTTCGGGTGCTAATCGGCGTGCTTTGGAGAATACAGGTTGATCTGTAGTCGTGATGTGATGTGTAACATTGCTGGTTACACATGATAACTTCGATGTCGCCTTATTCAGGTCCGGATACTTGTCAAGTATTGGCTGAAAATAAGGGTTAATTAAATGCTTAAAGCGAAGAGGACATAAGCTACAACCTGTAGCAGTGGTTCCACGTACGTACAGTTTTGTGTTGCCGTCGACTTGCCTCTTTTTGCTAGCGTCCACAAGCAAGTTGTGGTGGCTTAGTAAATCTATGCCTATGATAGGTATTTTCACATCGGTGATAGTGAAAATCCAGTGTATGGGTTTGCGCAATCCCACGTTTAGGTAGACATATTTTTTACCATACGTGGCTATTTGTTTTCCGTCGGCTGCCTGTAGATCGAATGCAGCTTCATGTTGGCGATCAGATGAAGTTGCAAGAAGGACGCTGACTTCTGCACTAGTATCGACGAGGTAGCGAACCTTCGTTATCACATCAGTGATGAATAACAGGCGGCTGTTTCCACCGGCTACGGTTGCCGCTAACGCGTGCCGGCGGGATAGTTTCCCAAAGCAGTGTTTTTGAGGCTAGGGAAACAACAGGGGTCTCTACACTTCTTTGAGTCCTTGCCATAAGTGTTGTGGTACCAACACCAATGTGGATTTTCCCTTTGTCGAGGTCGAGCTGAGGATCTTTGGCGCGATGAACTTCGTCGTGTAGGATTGCTTGGTCGGCGTTGTTCTTGTAGATCGAGGAAACGAGAAAAAGTATTGCACAATTTGGTTATTTCGTTTTCGGTTTCTGAGGTTTTTCTGTAACGGAATAAACCTCATTGTGGTGAGTTCTGGTGATCTCCAGAATTCGATCAGCAGATGAAGCTAGTTCATCTACTGGGTTGTTGTTAAATGTTACCAATACTGCTTGCCCTTGTTGTGGCAGTTTTGATAGGAAGAGTTGACGGAACAGACCTTCATCAAAAGTGTGTTGACCAATTACCTCTTTCATACGCAAAAACATTTCGGTCGCTGAACCGCTACCAGGCTCAATGGTGTGAAACAGCTCATCAAGACGTTGTCGGTCCGACAAGTCTCCTCGTTTGAGAATCGATTTTTGAGCTGTTCGTACGGTTCTAGGCAATCAGGACTAAAAAAGAAGGGGTGACGTACATGTTCAAGTCACGCGGAAGTGAGCTTACAACCGCCAGAAATCGAACGCGTGGATCTGTCACACCGTAGTCTAGAAATTCTGCTTCTGCGTAGCAGAACCAAGCTTCTAGATTATTTGCCCAAAAAGGAATGAGCTGAAAGCTTGGAGGCGTAGGAGGTTTAATCCTAATTAGCTTAGGAGTTTGGTCTGACATCATAAAAATAGTAATGTATGCAAATACAGAGATACTGTGAAAAATATGCGGTAAAAAAAATTAAACCACCAATAATACTCTGTTTAAAACTATAAAAAGGAACGAACTCACAGTAAATGATCGTGTCCGGACCACGTCGTGCTCACCAATGAAGTGTGCCCGGATATATGACTAAGTTACGCTTGTCGTATAACCAAAGCCACTTCTATCAAATGGACCCACTCTTACGAATGAGAAATCAGGAGGCACTGATGGATGGAAGAGAAATTATATTTGATCGTAAACAGAGCTTTAATGGGATAGTAACGTCTAGGCTGGCAAACTAGAGAGAGATGCTATCCACAGTGGTTCGAGTCGTGATCTGGTGAAGTTGCGTGACTGCGCGCCTTTAACTAGTAGTGTCCGCTAAAACAAACATGGTCAGCATCAATGTCAAGAGCTTATGCAGTTATTTATTTTGGGGATTATTTACCGCTACACAGCTATAAAAAGGCTCACTCCCTTTTATTTACTTAATATTAACCGGTAAATTATCATACCCATTCAAAAGCTTGTTTAGAATAGATTAATAGTTTGCTAAATGATGTATAAATTAATAGTCTTTATAAAAATAGATAAATTTTATCATAGACAAATAATAGGCTTAGGATTAAGCCACCCAAGACTTTATTGAACAGTCTGATGACTCAGTAGTAGTAAATAATTTCCGACAATAAATGGTTATGTAAGGAATTGTCGTTGGTCCTGACACTGTTTAGTTTAGTCGCCGGGTCACACATGAACATCAAATCACGCCATAGAAAACAACTCCACCTCTAGTCAGTTAGCATGGATGGCAAAAACACGTTTACGACCTATGTATGATTACCTAAGGTGTCACCACCATTTACTGCTGTTTCCTTTCTTTTTTCGCCTGTGGGTTAAACCACAAGAGGTATTCTAGAAAGACAACACTCAATACTTGGTTGCATTCTGGGTATTTAACACTTCTGAACTCAATGTAATCTTGTAGACGCAGTGAGTACTTATTGAGCATTAAAACTGCCAAGGAAGATGAAATATTGGCACTATTGAACTTTATTTAGTCGGAGTGAACACCATTGTTGGCCGGTAGTGTACTGAGTAAAGCGTTTGTATTTTTCTAGGGTTCAGTACCATTTAGAAATATAACTTTATCAATAGTGTACATAATTTATTGTACTGCTTTAGACTTTACAGGGTTGTGTACAGTGGTGAAGTTATAAACTACATCGTAACGATATATCTTTTATTCCAACTAACTTATTGGGAATGATATGGTTACAGTTAGTTACTTTTCAAGATTCACACCCTACAGGTTTAGATCAGGACTAACATGATATTCATAGGCTTCGTTATCGGCTATCATAGAAAACTAGCTCGACCAATTTAGTGGCAAAATTTTCATTGCATGTTCAAGATATGACTTAACTTCCTTGAAACAGAGTTCTTACTGAGTTGCCTAAAATTAAACCACTTATTGAATTAATTTGCTTTCAGGTACATTCCTATCTAGTTTGTCAGAGAGAATTCTAATTTAAGTTCATCCTGCTATCCGTTTACGTGCATGAAGTGAAACTGGTATACGAGGATTTAGATGTACATAGGATATATATTTAACTGGGCCTAGGGCAATCACAATCCAATACTAACAATTCCTTTTCTCAACGACTTACAAAATGATTTATTTAGTATAGACATGCAATCAGCATTAGCACTCTTAGATGTGATGTTCACATAGATGTTGATTTAAAACACCTATCACCATCACTGACATCACTCTCAGCAAATCCGCTTATTTTCTGTAGCCCCACGGACATTCACCCTCGACTTTTTATTTAAAGACAACGACAGCCTTTGGCGCTGGCAAAGCCACCAATATTAGGCACATGCATCTCCCCCCCTTCTTCCGTTAATCCCGATCCTTAAAACAACCTCCTCATCCAGTAGATATTACCAATTGACTTTTCAAAGTGAATGCTACGAAAGACTCAAAACTAAATCCTGAAACCAAGAGACAAGTTTGAAAATATCTGTTTGTTTATTTCAACATGCCACGGAAATATTGAATTATTGTATAGACGTGCATCAAACTATGCGTATTTTTGAAATCATTTGTTTCAAGGTCACCAAACAGCTGGTAAGCTCTCTCTAAATTGTAATAAACTCAATAGAGTTTGCTTATAAGGTCAAAATAGCATGAACCAAAATATCAGTTGTTAACTGTTGCACAAGATTTAAATTACAGTACTGGAAAGTATCATAGCTAGGGTCAGGCAGAAAGTTCAATATTCCAAATAAGACAACTGATAAAGTTTTAGCAAAGTTTCAGGAAATTTTGGAGTATCATCTGTTAGAACTTTAGGAAAATATACGTGACATTGCGACAATATTGCAGCATCTCTATTAAAGTTTCATCAAAGCTGTGGAAATGTAGACACTTCCCCCAAATCGTCCGTATATTTCCCTAATCAGAGAACTTTGAGATCCACCTACATTCCTATAAATTTAGTTGCTTGAGTTTTAATGAGGGAAATGCGAATCGGAAGATATACCTAGGGAATCACAAAGCGTTACTTCCAGATCCTTTTCTGTGGTAAAATGGGTTATACTGGACCCACCAAGACTGTACATGGTAGATTTATTCGGATTGTCCATCATTAACATCTTGTATTTATTCTCATTAAGTTGTTGTTAACCCAAGGGTGTATTCTTTCCTAGTCTGATTGGCTAATCAAGATACCTGAGACATCTTGTTTCCCCCTAACTTTTGAAATCGTCTGCATGTAGAAGGGCTTGTAACTCTAAGTTAGAAGGTAGGTTGTCTATGAGCAACGAGGAGTGGTCTAAAAATGGAACTTTGTGGCACTCCACTATTCGTTGTAGACCAGTTACACAATACAGAGCGAACACTGATTACTATATATCTTTTACTTAGGTAGTCATCCAGCCGATCTATTAGACACCTATTAATGCCAAAAGATTAAAATTTATGACATAGGCTGTGATAATCTGCTTTGTTGAATACTTTTGAAAAATTTACGATGGCTACGTGCATGGAGTAGTCGTGCTCTATTGATAGAATCCAACTATTCCATGCTATCAACAAGTCTGTTACAGGATCTTCTTGATAGTACCAATTATCAGCTGTAATGCTCCTCTTCACTTGTTTGTCTGCTTCTGTGTATTCAGCCTGTGTCTTGGTTCTCTCTGTTCTTGTTTGACCGTTATTGATTGCTGTCTTCTTACTTGTCCTTTCTTGGATCGTATCCAGAGTGCCAACAGTGATCCACTCTTAATGATTGTACTTCTTTTGGCGCGTAACCCCCTAAAATGTTGAAGTTATTACTTATTTAGTCTCTTCCCAGCCGTTCTCCATGGTGGTTTCTTCTTTTTTAGTAGATCGTATAGAGCTTGGAACTTACTGTTGAGAACTATCTAGATTTGTTCGGTTTGCTACTATTCTGGTTATAGGAGGTAATAAACCTTTGTAATGCTATTGCCCCAACCATCTACTGCTTCGCTACCTTCAGTTTCATCTTGGTCACCACAGATTAGTGATCTGGAGTTATATCAACCCCATTCTTTGTTTTCACATCTTTCATAGTCCTTTCAAACTTCTTATTAATGCAGATATGGTCCATTTGGTTTTCAATAGTGCATTCAGGTGAAATCCATGCAGCTTTGTGTATGCGTTTGTTGGGGAAGGGGGAATATGGTGGCTTCTGTAATCATTTTGTTAAAGGCACATAGGTTTGTGAACCTCTTACCATTATTGTACTTTTCTCCTAGTCCATACTGTCCTATGATATTTTCATATTCGGTCTTATCTATCCCAATCTTGGCGCTTAGGTCTTACATCAAAATGGTTAGATCCTCGTCTGGGTACTTCTCTACAATCGACTACAGCCTCTCATAAAATTGATCTCTATCATCTTTGTTGCTATCGTTAGTGGGCACATAACACTGGATAGTGTTTATCGTAATTCTCTCCCTCATTGTATTGAAGGATGTGTTGATGATTCTAGGTCCATGAGGTTCCCATCCTATAGGCGCTTTTCATGCCTCTTGGAACTAGCATTGATGCCATCCCTCGTGTGTGTTAAGCATTTTCTTTTTCATGTCCGGAGTACGACAGTATCTATCCACAAGGGTAATCTTTCCGGTCAGGCTTATAATCGGTGAGTTTTGCTTATTCTAAGTATCTGTAAGTTGTATCACTTATTCAGCAACTTGAATGGTTTCTCTTGTTTCCTTTATTGTGGGGACATTCCATATACCTATATTAATTGTTGCTCTGATTGTTAGAAGGACATCGGCCTCACGCCTTCTTAAGAGACTTGGGTATCCACTATGAGGCATCATGACATGTTCGAAATGAAGACTCTCCAACTCCCAAAACAGAGTTCAAATTGTTTTAAAGATATTTCTGACTAGTAATTTTAGCAAGATTGTTTTTTACGGAATGGAGTCGCTAACTCCATGCCCAACTCTCCTCTTTTATTTGGAATTGAAACCGGCCATGACCCTAGAAGCGCTCCTGGTGGAGTTAAATGTATTGAAACACAGAACATTGTTTTCAGTTGTGATATTTGACTGTCATAAACATATCTCCTATTTATCACCCAGACGCTTGTAAATCCCTGGTTTGAGCGCATGTTTTTGTAAAAATCGGAATAGCATTATCTTATAGTCGCATCCACTAAAACGATTTTATATCATTAATTTTGGTGATTTGTCTAATTAGAATCAATTTGGTGCGTGTCACATATTGTGTGACTGATTTAGGATATAATCCATATTTAGTAAGGCGATGATAGTTCAATTTACTCAGGAAGTTGCTGATCATTATTATTATCGTGATCTTCAGCATCGTCACTAATATACGTTTTTGTTCATTGGGATCATTATAGGTGGTATTATGAGATAAAAGATATTTTGATTTATTGTCTTATTGAATTGAAGAACCTGGCTAATATGTCGAGTTCAAGCGATATCCACACATGATTCAATATTGCATTTAGGACTTGCTTCATTTTATTATATAATTTTTCAGGTTACTTCGTATATATATATATATATATATATATATATATATATAACCAATTTAAAAGATATCACTTAAATCTCTTCTCAAAAGTAATTTGTTGTATCTGCAGAATGGTTTTGCTAATTAGGGTATATAACTGCCATGTATCCCCATGTAATGTATTGTTTTCCATCCCGTTCTATGTGATTTCATTAGTGTGAAGTAGCAGAACTAATTCAAACTATTAATTAATCCATAACTAACAACCACTTTAGTTTCAGTGATGATATGTCAATTATCACTATTATTTTCTAAAAAATACTATCCGCACTTTCACTAGCAATATGTTAAAAATTTAAAATGTTGACTTCATTCTATGGGTTCTCAACTTGTTCTCTACTTTATAGTTTGCATGTAATTTATATGTACATCCTTCTTCATGAATTTTATCTTTTATTTAACAATAGCCATACATCACTTCGAAACCAAGTGTCCTCGAAGAATGCCAGGTGGTTATATTCCTGGTGTTCCTCCTATCTATCCTATTAATTATATGACTTTAGGAGTGTCTCCTAACATGTCTTGTCTAGAACCTGCTGATTCAAACTGCACTTATGGCATTCATTGGATATGGGTTTCTATGGGACTATGTGTTATGGATGCTAAAGGTGGTATAGCTTTATTCTGTGGGATCCTATGTTTATTTATTTGGATTGCAGTTGGAATACCTCAAATCATTGAAAATTTTCGAACAGGAATCGCAGATAAAGCACTTTCACTTGGTTTTCTTTTCTTTTGGACTTTTGGTGATATCCTCAACCTGATAGGTTGTTTTTTGACACATCAACTCATTATGCAGGTTTGTCAAGGTAGTTTTGTGAAATTTAGAGTTCAGTGTAATCTATGTACATTATGCAACTGTAAATTGCATAAACATTTTACTGTTGCTCATAAATGCTCGATTTTAGTTTGGAACTGTTCATTTTTGAAATTAAAGTATTGGTTTACAGTTAACTAAATGTATAAATTCGTAACGACCATATTTATCACATATACTCAAAAGTTATCTTTATTATTGAACTTTAGCTTGTATTTATATTTCATTATGGCATTACTCCACCATCTTTTATTTTCACCACCGCCTAATGGCTGATAAATTAATGTATTCACTGGATAATTTGTATAGTATTAATAAAGCTAAGCATATAAACAATATAAATGATCGATACCACTTAATTTTTAAGCTTTGATTTATCGCCATAATCGCCTATTTGTTGAAAAATGGTTCTAGCTTCAAGTATTATAGTTTGAAAAGCCTGGTGGTATCGTCAGTTTCTAAGTTTCAGTTGTGGCTTTTATGATAGTCTGCCAACCTGAATTTTGTTCTATTGATAATATAATGTAATCATACGGTTATGGTTTGAAACCAGCGAAATTCTTTAGCGACATATTATTACTTAGTTGTGTCTATTTGATTTTTGTATAAGTGGTAGCTCTATATTTTAGTGTGGAGATTCAGCCAGTTTTGGAACTCGATTCAGTTACTAAACGTTGAATTCAGTATGAAGTACACCCGAATGACTGTTAGTTAAATTGTTTAATCCCGAGAGTAGACTGAGTTGTTTTGTGAGAAGATTAATCAACAAACTTTTATGAATTACTTTACTAAATCTCTTTCTTGCGGGGTTCCAGTGAATTGTAGTATAACTAATAAAGTCATTCTTTTCCATTATTTTTACTCCTTTGGTCTTGTATTGAAATACCTTATGACGAGATTATATATAGCAAGATTTGAAGTGATTAGGTTATGAAAATGTGATTCAAAAAGGATTCAATGAGTTTCACTTCTGACAATATTTTCTCTTAAACATGTACATTTGTACTTATAGCTCCTGCTGATTATTGATTAATTAGCTGTGATTGCATTGTTAAGGAGGTGTCCTGATATTTGAGCGAAGTAAGCGATTACATAGTGATTTAATCTGGCATTAAATTAGTTGGTTAATGAGTTGCAGGGAAATGTTAGCACAAGTAACTAGTCAACATACTATTTCCGATCGGACTTCATATATGGTTTATTTTATATGTAACTCATTATTCTCCTTCATTTGCTTTTACCGTACGATTTATTGTGTGAGAACTATAAATTACTTATTCTTTACAGATTGTTGTAACGGGCTACTGTGTTATTAGTGACTTCGTCCTTGTGTTTCAATTTATTTATTACAAAATTCGTCATAATGCAGTTTTACGTCGTACGTTTAGCGTGATTTATTTAGCATTGCAAGTTTTTGTTTTACATATAATTCATATAAACTTTTGGTATATCGACTCGTATGAAGAAATGTTCGTGAACGTTTTGTGTTTTCTATTAACATTTTGTGTCGGGTTTGTTATTTGGCAATAGTTTGAAAGGATTATGATGGCATAGGATACCGTACTCGTTTATTGCACTTCAACAGTTCATAAACACCCAGTAGATAGTAGACAACAATGAACACAATGTCACTCTGTGTAGAAAATACTATTTGTATGGAGGTGAAAATTGGATAGACTGAAATTACTAAAGTGGCTAGGTGTTGGTTGCTTACCTTCAACACAATACTCGAGACGAAAAGTGGTACGGTTGTTTGATTGCATGCCTAGTTTTGATTGATGTACTATGTTGAGATAAATTTAACCATTCTTTTTAGTATTTTCTGATTAAACAGTACATTTTAATCTTTAATAGTCATAAATGGTAAATGTGGGTCAAGAGAATCCACTAAAACATGATGAAACAGCCTTTCGTGAAACTGTATATTGATATGTTTTCTGATTAAAGTAACTTGTATTACTAGATTGTACAGGTTTACTAAGACTCATTTCAGGATTGTAGTTATTTAACTATTTCAAGACGTTACTTTTTGATGATTTCAAACAGTTAAAAACTGTTTAGTTGGTTACATAATTCAGTGTTTGTTACCTATTCAACCAATTAACATTTTTAATCATCTCTTAAAAATACTAGTCTAGACTCGAGTAGTTTATCGGTGGAGTTGACGAATTTGATATTTGTTCAAATCGTTATGCATGAAGGTTTTTTGAAGGCACATCTTAGTGACTGACATCGTGAAACATAGAGACCAGCTATCTCTTTCTATCAATTATTGTTGATACTCTAGCATTACTTTCTATCTGCAACTTTAATTAATCTTATGAAATGTTTGAAAGGTTCCAGTTAAGATAAATCTGTCTCATAAAAATAATTTTGTACGATCTAATCTAAAATTTTAGTTTACAGTCAAACCGCTACTTATCAAGGTTACATTCAGTGCAAAAATATTATTTTACTAAATTACCTAACCCTTTAATACAACTTTCAGTCACAAGTTTGACTAATTTTGTATTGTGGCTGAAAATTAAAACCCCAGAATCCTACTTAGGACTCGTCGGTCGAGGTGTACCTATATTCTGTTTTCGTATATATACACTTTTAGGCTACATTACTTCTTTTTCGTTCCAGAAATGGCTACAGTTTTAAAAGATGGTGAAATATCCCCAAGCCCAAGCACTGCATCTCCCACTATCTTTGAAGATTCAGAGCAGTATAATTCTCATCGAGAATACCGAAGACTTCCGATTTGTTTCGTTGGTGCAGCTAGCTTTACTTTGGCAGTTATTTCCTTGACCTCTGTCGAGAATCCATTCAATACATATTTTATCTACCAGCAAACACCTAGGAGTTCTCACTACCAATCAAGACAATTATTAGAATGGGAACAATATGAGTCAACAGACTATCCATCCATAGATTCAGATCCTTTGGACGTAAGTTTTTATTTAAGCAAAATGGTTTACCATTAATATGTGATAATAACACTCAACTTTATCAAAAGTTTAAAAACAATCAAGAGAATAGCTTATCAGAGGGAAATGGGTTGTTATCATTGGGGTGGTGAACATTGTAAATACTTTATTAATATCATCTATTTGATTTTATCAACGCCCTTAGTTAGTATCTTTTACATTTGTTGACGTGCGATAGCCTCTGGCTCATGAACTTTGGTAAAACACGCGTATGATAAGCGAAATATACTAGATAATCTAGTTTTCTTCCTATTTGTCTATTTCACTAATAATATAGGCAGAATGGCATTATGTGGCTAGAGAAAGTCAGAAAGGTTTTTTGGCGATGGTGATTCATTTAGATTAATCGGCAAACATGAAATTTTATTGAGAGAATTTGTTAAACATTACGAACTATATAAATTTGAAGGTGGTTACCACTGCGAAGTCAATTATTATTGAATGATACTATCACTTCTTTGTTTGTCATGTGTTCTTTAAAACCGTGAAACAAAGTGATACTTCATTAGGAGAACCACTTAAAACCAGGAAACACTTGACATCTGTTTAGTTCTAGTTTGTGACTCCAGTTGGAAGTGTGTATCCGTAAAATCTCACAGAACAAAATCTTGGGACGTTCAGCTTTTGCTACTACTACTACTACTACTACTACTACTACTACTACTACTACTACTACTACTACTACTACTACTACTACTACTACTACTACTACTACTACTACAACAATGGCTGTATGCCACTTTGACCGAATACGACCGTGACAAGATACTTAAATATCTGTCGGAGGAAAATCATTTTTCATAGGAATGGATAGATTTGAAAATAATATTTTATCCAAACTGTCTACATTATGCTGGAAGCAAGGACATAAAGTACTGAAAATTATACTCAAGTTATCAGAATTCGGCTACATACTCGCACCACAAACAAAGCTAGAGTGGTAGACTACAGTAGATGATGCTGACATAAGCTTATCACTCGATCATGATTCAGTGACTTATTGGGGACCTGTTACTTGTTATGGCCCCATTCTCTATTCAGTCTAAGATGTTTACTGTCAGTGTATTTTCAGCAAAAAGCAAACACCTATACAGTGTATCAGCTTATTAGTTAATGCGCTTAGCTATCAACTGATGAGCCTCATATCCGACCCTTATTCCATCTACTTCGGTTTGAGCAGTTAGGTAATATCGCTAACCCTTTCACAACTAATTAGTAGGTTCAAAGATGAATATACAAATCTGGTTTCGGTGCATGAGCCAGTTAGTTAATCAGTTTATTTTAGGGACTTTCAGTTTAGCGTTAATCCGTTAGCACTAGAAGAAACTACTCACAGTAAAGAAAATCATCTTTATTCACATAGATGTTTGTTCTCCAATGTTCTTAACTATGGTCTCAATTGTATAGTCGAAGTACTAATGTTCTTCGATAAGTACACTTATATAATGATTATTGATCTTGATTGTTGCATCTGTAATTATATCTAATTTCGGTTTTGAATTCTTTTTAATTTTATTCAAAATAGGGCACAGTTATTAAAGTGGGGTATATTCTTGGATGGATTTCTACGTGCATGTATTTGTTTTCTAGATTACCACAATTGTTTCGTAATGTATGTTTAGTTCAGATCTATTTAAAACAAATTTTCCTATTGCATATGTATGAAATCGTATAATGCGCTAATGTACATTAGTTAATTATTAGCTTATTAAAACTGACTGACTTTAGTAATACCATGGAGGGCATGTATTTTCTAATTTTAAAACTTACTGTTGATATAAAAATCTATTGATTAGATTCATAACAGATTAATATTGATAGGGTACCATTGGAAGCCAGTTAAAAAATTGTTGTTCAGAAAAGTGGATTTTGGAGGTGTTTGCTTTGAGGTGGATAGTTTAATCACAACGCTTTTATTGTCTATCTAGATAACATTGATAGTACATACTTCACAGTATCTCCAGAACTTTCCGATACAGAAGATAATCAGTTTTCGTGTCGTAACTTTTATCGAAAGTGTAATATACGATATTGGGACGATATGTTATAATTTCTGTTAACACTACTTCCTTTCAAATAAATTAAACCTTGAGTTCTTTCTCTCTCGATTACTGTTCTATGTTGCGCGAGATTAAGGAAACATCATTTGTATTTAACAACTATATACATTTGCGAAGATAATCTATTTTCACATGTTATATATAGTGTCATTCACATTTCACAGCTGAAGCATAGATATTAAAAACTTTAATATACTATTTATATTGAAAACATTACATTATAACATTTTATCTCGTAAATTAACTTTTAATCTGCTCTTGTATACAGGAGTTTGTAACAGAAATTATCCGGTAAAGACAGTAGTTCATTCTCGTATGCCATGCAATTCTTTATACTTAATAACAAGCTCGCAAATTTGTTCTCTGCTTACCGCAGTACAGAAAGCTTATTAGTTGATCACTTATAGCCAGAAAATCTCAGTAATGATGTCATCTGTGAAGGTGGGTGATTCAGGTTTGAATTCTATAGAAAGCACAAATTTTCATAAGATTTCTAGTTCATCCTGCTAATAAGTACCAATTAATTTGAAACCTAAGTCCAGAGTTTCTTACTGTACTTTTTTACAGAATCACATATCTCCATACAAATTTTGGTTCAAAGCCTAATGCATAAACCTGCACTTGGTTATTAAGCTACATTATTTATATACTTACAGTTGAGTAAATGTGTTGTTTTTTATTCTTCCACTGAATCTTCGGTAGTCTTTTCTTTTTTTTCTACCTACGTCTTTTATTCCTTTTACTCTTGCACTTTGTTTATGGGGCTTTTATTTCATTGTCTCATCTTTCCCTCACTCGATGTAATCTATTCTTTATTCATAAACAAATGTAAACATTGGATTGCGCTTAAAACTAAATAGTAGTTTAATTTTGATGTTTCCTAGTCTCCCAGTGTTAGCAGATAGAGAGTGGAACAGTGACTGAATGGTTAGGGCAATCGACTTTTAATCACTAGATTTCACATTCTAACCCAACCCTACCTACTTTAGTTTGGGCGACCCCACTGCATATACAGTAGCTCAAAGCCATATATAATAAATTACAACTGGTTAGTGAGTAAAGAAAAAGAACAATAGATCAACCGTTTCCTTCGTATTTTAATGTGTTGTACGTCAGTGTGGCTTCATTCTCAGATTGTTCATTTAAAATAAGTTGTTCCGGTATTCTAATTGGTTTACGTAAATTAATGAACTTCAGATTGCAGAATATTTTGTTAATACATAAGTTTTTCATACTGATTAATTTTCTCTTTCGATTCTAGTGGAAACGTAGATCAACTGAAGGCTTATCTATGTTCATGTTTTCAATGACAATTACTGGTAATATTTCATATGGCGTTCAAATTTTACTTACATCTACTGAAAAAAACTTTTTGATCCGAGCTACACCATGGATTGTTGGAAGTCTTGGTGTAGTGTTATTAGATACTCTTGTAAGTTCATGTATTTTGATTATCGACTATTAAGTTTAATTCTTTACTACATTATAACTATTCTACTACTTCAGATCTAACTGTATTATTTTTTTACACCTTTTGATGTAAAAGCATTACGAATTCGCGAAACTCTAATGAAAAACCATGACTGCAAAACGTTTGATCATATTTGTAGTGTTACGTCTATTAGCGATCATACTGAACAATCGTCTTTCAGTCTTGCTAACTGATTGAAGTTGGAACTTAGAAACATCGAATTATAACTCAATGATCTGAGGGTCCTGATTTTGATCTCCGACAGGCTCATAGGTGCGTATCAGTTTATTCTTAACTTGTAATAAGCATTCAACAGAAGTAATAACTAAAATGTTGTAATGATTGTGTATCATTTAAGCAAACTGATTTACGTACATTGTTGAACTATCTTTTTATTCTCAAACAACTTATATTTCATACCAAGTACTTGAATCTTCACCTTGATCGGTTTTTATAAGCTGATAGTGAAAATAGGCTTACCATAGTAATTTGTCTCCTAATTCAAACACAACTGTCCTCAAAACTGTTACTACGGGTGGGATTACTAAGTCGTTGATTACTCTGTTATCTTTCCTTTTTTGTCTCTATTAGTCATTTGTAATTTGACTCAGTCATACTACTTTTATTGGGTAGCATATAAATGACAAGCATAGTTTTTTTATATATTCATATAACAACAAATCAGTTGTTTACTGGTACTCCTTTGAAATATTTTTAGTTTGAATTTGAGATCATCTTACCGAATAAATTATCAATTTTTCTATATGAATAATTTCAGTGTTGCACCAATATGTGCGATTATTATAACAAAAATACCATTGATTGTGAGGATAATTGAGGATTTATTAGCCTACTATCCATTTGTTTGAGAAAGCATAAAATGTCTTAATTCATTGTAATGATGTTTCCCTTAATTTAATTGATTAATTATATTCAATGGAAAACGTTTTTATGTCATAATCTGGTGAGGAAACGAGAGTTACTTTTGTAACTGACCAACATCTATATACATGTAGAAATATAAAAGCATTACTATTTTCATGCTTAATGTTGGTAAATATTCAGCTACAATGTTTTGCATTTCATGCGAAAATAAATAAATAATACTAAGTATACAACAGATTGTAGGTTTATTGTTTTCTTGAAGTTGGAGTAATTTCGTTGGATTCTTGAAGACACTTTTCTGGAAACACAAGACTTAGACTTCATAGTTGATGGTTCTCAAAATACATAATATGTTCACAATGGCACACATCCTCATATTTCTTAATTGAGCGCTTTTATTATGTGCTATTTTGATTTCAACTAGTCCTTGTCAACGTTGAATTGAATGGAGTCGATTATAAATGAACTGTTTCTTTGACTTTTAGCGTTTATTACACAACACTGACCGAAGTGTGGAATATAGTCAATGTGCTCATGAAACGGCGCATTAGTTAATTATGATAATCTGTGTTGCACTTTTCAGAACGTTTGAATTTTATCAATAGGAAAACCTTTATCTAAAATGTGTATTTATTATTACTGGCTACCTGACAAGACGTCTGAGTCACTCATTTTCCAATTATACAATTATTGCAGTAAATTTTCCTGTTTCAGATTTGCTTTGGCTGAATAATTATGGATGTTGGTTGGTAGTACTCACCTGTTTTAATGGAAAGGTTACAAACTATCATAATGGTAAATACTAGAAAACTTAAACGAAAGCATCTCAGCTGTTGATACACTCTACCGAATGTCTCTCTCAACAAATGATAGTCAAATACGTTCAAATTAAAGCAAAAATGATTTGTAACAGTTGAACTAGTTAAAAAATCTCATAGTTATATATAAGTTATAGATATTAACTAATAAGGAAGACATAACGTATATATATATCCATATATATTCGTATTATCACAAATAAAATGAATTCTAAGAAGAAATTTGGTGCAGTACTATACATAAAAGTTAAGTTACTACGGTAATAAAAGGCTGATGACTCTTTCTTTTTGGACACACAAGTTTGATTTCAATCGTTTAATGGCAATTGCTTCAGCATATTTTAGACGATTTTGAAGTTTTTTGTCGGTTGAACACTGAAGGATTCAGTGTCACTATCATCATTGTTATTACTACTTCTCCAAATTTGATTTATTACGTCAATATCTTTTCTCTCCAAATCAAATTTAGCTTTTTCAGTTGCACCACCGTTTTCAGATTGTTAAGTATAATTTATTTAATTATGTCATCATATCTCAGCTTAATTCACGTCATTCTCAAGTATTCCCAACCGTCTCTTAATTCTCTTATTATGTAATCGCCTAAACTCTAATCATTATTTTGTTTTCTGGCATTTTCTTATGCATCGAATATATATAGTTACAGCATTTTCTCCAACATTTAAGTTATGTTCACATGTCTAACATGTTTATATAATGTTGATTTCAATGAAGTCCAAATATTCTCATGAGTATGTTAAACTTTGTTTCAAATATTAATTTTGTAAAATATTATTCTAGGTTGTATGCAGTTGATGAGAAACCAACGGAATAAGATGAATTCATCTTATTCTGCACAAATAATTGTTTTTGCACTTTTGAAAATAATAAATGGAACAATGTTCATGAAAATTCATGTTGCTTCATAGATTTATGCATTTCAATGGCTATGAATGTTAATTTGTTTGTTTTTTTTTTTCGTCTAGAAAAGCAACTAGTCACTTAAAGAATATTATTATATTAATTTATTTCAGATGTTGTGTCAATTCTGTTTTTATCAATCACACCAACATGAAAACAATGATGATAACAATAATCAAGAGCAAAACAATTTATTAGGAATAAACTCTGATCAAACTGAAACAGTCTAAGATTGTTATTTTTATTAATGTTCCAACTTCTTATGCTTTCAACAGTTTAATTTCTATTTTTACATTCCTCTTTTAAGTTATTTACATGCACACATGCTCATGAATACTTGTTGGTTCCTTTGATTTTTGTATTTAGCTTTTTTTTTGTACAGTATAATTTATATAATGATCATTATTATTGCTTTGTTTTACTTTATCTCTTCATATGTGATTTTTATTTTGTATTAGCTAAATGAATATACCTCTGTTATCATTATGTATTTAAAATTCCCTCGTTTTTATGATTTTTTTTGTTTTAAAAATATTGGTATAAATACAAAATATGTGTAATTATTTCTCTTTGTACATATGTATACTTGTATGTGTGAAGATCCGCTGAAATACAAATGAATGTTTGTTATTTTATCTATTGTTTAGCAAGGTGATTTATGAATCGCAGTATAACCACATACTACTCAGTCAAATCTTTAAAGATAATGTCGAACTTGGTTATCCAGCATGATGTTAAGTAGTTCAAAGGTAATTAGAGTTCTCTCAAACCTGAATCCAGACACGCACACTAATACATTTGAACAGCTTAGTTGCATATCAGATAACCAAAATCACCAACGTTACTGTTCCTAAGCCTGGAAATCATGGGTTTGATTCCATTGCGGTCTTGTTGTTGTGCATTGGTGAAGGCATGGATTATCCGTCACGTCGTCAGGTGATTTAAACGGCTTTGGTTATATAGCATATTGCCAAGTAATTTAAACACAATTAGAATTTATTTAAAGTGGAATTGAAACAATCGATTTATTATTTAATTTGTATTGTGACTGGCAAGTGGAATCCAGGACGCGCGTTTCGTCCTATTTGGGACTCATCGGCTGGATGTACCTGCATCCCAATGTTGATGTTCACAGTGGGATTGGAACTCAGTCCGTTTTGTGTCAAACGCCACCGCGTACCTACTAGACTACTGAGCCCAGACGGTCATGTTTGTGCAGTGAACGAATTGGTAGTAGGATGAATTTGTATATTCCAATTGATTTGTAATACTGAAGCTGGTCAGTCACCGAGTTCGAATCCCACTGCGAACATCAACATTGGGATGCAGGTACATCCAGCCGATGAGTCCCAAATAGGACGAAACGCGCGTCCTGGATTCCACTTGCCAGTCACAATACAAATCAAATGATACTTGTGAATATTCGCTATATCGAGGCAATCCGCTCAGGATGGACATATAGTAATAGTGACTGATCAGCTTTAGTCTATAACAAATCAATGGGAATATACAAATTTATCCTACAATCGATTTATTATATTCGAATAGCCTAGCAACGTACTGAAAATGTAGTTGCTTTAAGAAAATACATAAATCAGTAATGAATACTAACAGCAAATACATGAGTTAATTGTGGTGCATATGTTTTTTTCACATTAATGGGTAATACTGAACCTTTAAGCATCCAATCCATAGGTCGGAAATATTAACTTCTTTTTTTAAATTGAATCACTTTTCTAAAATGCTATTATCAATATAATCATCTGCAAGTAGTTTCACTACATGTGTTTTGGGTGAACTCACTGAACATATAAGTAATACAGTTCACTTCTTCAGTCTCTAATCCATCTGATTAACAATTAAGAGGCAGGTAACTATTGAATTTCACGATATAAAATTAAATAATTATATAGAACTGTTTATTTTTCAACTTGGTCAGTTCATAGATCATGGAATTGTTTTTATATCTTTGATGTGTTCGATACTTCCGTTATCCCAATTGGTCAACTGTAAGAAACCAGTTTCATTTATACATTGTTTGATCACTCCACTTTTGCTTTTTGTTTGGTATGCATTGTATGTACACAGCGGTCATTTCACTCAACCTATTATCCTCATTATGATATAGTGGACTTGGTTTATTAATGACCATCAAACAGTGCCATCCTTGAATAGGATTTTGGGCTTGAGTATATTATAAGAACAAGCGAGAGTGATTCTTGAACGAACTCACAAAATTTCCGAAAGAACCAAGGTAAAGCGCTTAATCGGTGTTGAGGTTGCCGCGAATTTGAACTGAAAGTGCACATTGAAGGGAATCTTTTCTCTTAATTAAGGAAAGGTATCATTATGCCTTACCTGAAAATTGTAGAATTGTTTCGGAAAAGTTTTGAATGTAACTGTGACTGATGAAGATGGAAATTTGTGAAGAGGAGAGAGATGATTATGTTGTAAGATGTTACTCCTGCTGTTGTAGGAAATCTACAAGAAAAGATTAATTTTTCATGGTTCCGAGCTCATTTTATGATAAATGATGTTGTTGCTAGTGTACTGGCTGTTAAACCATCAAATATGGAGTTCGGCAGCATTGGTGGACGTTACTCTATAAAGTTACTACCGTGGTATATGAATCGATATACTGAAGAAGTTTATAACTAATTTTGGCGATGTTAGTAAAATTGTTGAAATAGATGAGTTTGATTAGAATACGCATCTATGACAGAGAAAGAAGTTTAAGGAATCCTTGAATAAGTACAAATACTAAATCTGACTGTTAAAGATTTTCGGCATATAGGACAAGACTAGCTTTAAAGGCTACTTTCAGAAGGTGAAAGGTCGAATAAAATGAACTTTAATATTGATAATAAGTAAAATTCTTTAACCAGCTGATGACAACATAAAGATGACTAAAATGGGTTCGAATGCAATTCATTTTTGAGTTGCAGACATCTTTTCGTAGTACACAAGAAGCATTATATGGATCCGTTGATGAGCTCTCACATTAAGAACATCGAACTGTTCGGAGGCCGTCTAATACTTCTGTTCCTTCAATAGTTTTGGGGATCGCCAGCTATTTAATCATATGGATGAATTTCTATATCAGTGTTTCACTATTTTAACGGTAGAAACGCCACTAAAAGTCTACGACTTTTTTATTAACTATGTAAAATCTTTACTCGTAATATTATTGCCTTTCTTCCTGATAAACTGTTTTCTCATAAATACTATCTTCATAGTAGCTGAAAGTCGTTAATAAATGGAGACGCCTATTCCTAAACTGCAGATGAACAGTTTGGGAGTCACTATTCTTCAACCCTATAATCTAATGCAGGCGGAATTTTATATCACTTCATTTCTAATGGTATTTTACCTAATCTAGTTTCTCTTCTTATGTCTTGATTATGAATGTCGATTACTGGTATATCCGACTTCATATGTATAAAATAATATGTTTGTCTTTATGCAGTAAAAAAATCAAAATCTCTTTGCTTATTACTTTTATTCTTGTTGATAAAAGTGCCGTAAATGCACATCGCAATGAAACCAAAATAATTATTCATTGAACAAAACTAAATCCTAGGACATCAAAAGTGTAGATTACGAAGAATAAGTTTATGATCTGAGGCTTTTAATTGGTAAACAATTACCGTCATATATATTTGCATTGTCAATAAAATAGAGACAATGCATACTTCAGTATTTTACGGAATTTACTATACTTTCTCAATCCAATCGCGTGATTACCATTTCTAAGGTAATCTCCTAACACAGCTGATTAATCCGGTCCAAATTCTAGTTTTCCGATAATCATTAAAGTTTGTACGCATGTGATGCATAGTGGGTATTCGATGCAGATCACCAGATTTATGTGCATGATTTCTTAAACCTGTTTTAGGTTTTAAATAAAAGAAGTATTTCCATATTTATTTATTTAATCAAATACTGAGTAAATAATTACCCTACGTCTCTGATCTATACCAATACAACATACATCTTATTGTGTACAAAAAGCATAGTTGGAAATCATGTTGTTTATTCTAGACAGCTCGATAACATCTCAAACCATTGAATTTCATGATTCTCAGAACCATTTACTTGTTTATTCACAAAATTATCAATCGTTATTCTGATCATTCTTTGTTGTTATCAATAATATCACTAATTCAAAGTTATTTCAATTTATGTGATTCACTGTTAGTAAAATTGGTCCAATTGCCATATCCTTGGTTAACTGACTGAAATATGAAAATGTATGTTATGCTGTTGAGTTACATTTGTTTGTTTATTTTTGTCGTTCATATTATCATCCACATATGCAAAGCTAAAACTCTCTAAGGCTTCTATTTTGCATGGGGAGGGGGTTATTATGTGCTGGGAGGAGGGAAGAGTTCACTGATCAGCTTGTATAGGCAAATGTGGAACAGACAAGAACAGTGGAAAATGTCAACCAGCCACTCGGAAACAACATAAAATGCACTTACTTTTAATAATAAAAACAATCAATAGCATTTAGTGTGACATTAAAACAATCTGGTAAACAAAATTAGTATTTGATTAAGGTTTCGAACGCATCGCAGATATATATCAAACTAGCATAAAAAAGTGAGCATATCTCTTTTTTTTTCTTTCCCTACGCCATACATTATTTAGGCATTATTAGATGATCATGATGCTTGTGAAGTTTGGCGTAGTCGTGATCGTTTGCAGTCTTCATTAATAGCTATATTCCCGGCTGCACTGATTGGTGAACCAATTACAGTAACATTGTTAGATGAAACACGTATAACTGGACGTTTATGTTCGTGCGATGGTATGATGAATATACAACTAGACAGTGGTGTTATAATACGAAATCCAAATTCTGATAGATTGAATGAATTTATTCAAGTCGAAGTTAGTTTGTTTTGCATCACGTACTTCTATTTAATGTTTATTTCTTTGTTTTTATTGTGCCTTACGTTTATATGAGGAATACGTTTCTTTTTTTCAGTAGAATAATCTCGTTAGAAAGTAAACGAAGAAAAATCGGTTGAGGTTATTATCAACACTAAATGCTCACTAAATGTGTTATACCCAACATTTTGATTACTTTTCTCTCCATTCTGCATGGTACATTGTTATTTCGATTAGACCCCATTTTGATCCCCAAGATTTATATATATATATATATTCGTAGAATTTGAAATGTATTCAATCATCGTTTTGTTTCGTAATAATAATCCAAGTAATCTTGTGTTATGTTTTACAACTTATGACCAATCACTGCGTAAGTTGGATTCACTTTAAGCCTCGTCGCCAATTTTTATGTTTTATGAAAAATACATAATGCCCTTGATGATTGCTAATCACTGTACAGACACGTCTGCCCTGAGACTACCAGTCCCCAAGCTGGAATAGAGAAAACAACGATTGATGAGCCAAACAGACAGAATCGGATCGGATCAAATTATATTTCAATCATGCCATTATACATACACAAAATCAGACCACACAGCGAACCAATCGGGAAGCTAACATTAATACAGAACTAAGGAAATAGTGGTAGTGAGTAGGCTCATCTTGTACACAACTAATTAACTGTAGTCCATAATAAGAGACAATATAATAACAGCAAATACGCTAATTGGGAGGATAGGGTAAGAGGAAGGTAATAATAATAGAAATGTAATGTTTACACTACTTACGACCAAAATAAATGAATTAGTTCTCTAAAACACAGTTCTGGAAGTTTTTCACTCTTCTTTAGCGGTCCGACATAACATCTTGTTTTCGCTTGTTATTGTCAAGTTTGGTCTTTTGAAGAGTCCATTACATGCATTAAATACTCGAACTTTGTAAGCTAAATTTTGTACTTGAAATTTGTTATTAAGACTGTGTACCACTATGAAGTTTAGATTTTATGTTGCAATCGTGATATGAATTACGGTTGCGAATATACCTCTTCTGGTTGTAGATTATATTTAGCTAATCAATTTCCAGGACATTCCGCTGATTAACTTGACAATATAATATATTGGACGTTGAGTTGTTAAACAATAAAATTCAAGCATTGGTGTTGGCTTTCTTCCACAAAACAAACCTTACGTTCGAATTTTTCTTGAATTTCATCCGCTGAGATTATTCACAAATATATTCTATTCACATGTCTTACATACACTCGATGCTCAAGTTTTTTAAATATTTTCATTCTTTTTTTGGACGAAAATACCTATAATAAAAAAAAACTTACTGTTTTACAAAGTGTAAATTTAAGATTTAAATTTAGTGTTCATATATTTTATGAGCAGCCGACTGTGTTATTTACTGATGACCAATATCATATTTACGAATACTATCTTTGTATTCATAGTGTAATAGTTATAAAAACAATTTTCATATTCAGCCATTATTATTTAGTCTTAATTACTTAACCTTTATTTATCAAGTCAGACAATATTATCTCTATGGTGAAATAAAACTACTTGTATTTATATGTCATTATCTAACTGTATTTTATGATTTCGCACTTCAGAATGAATGGTCAAATTAATTTCTTGTCGAACAAATGAATAGATAAACAATAGTGGTGACCCTTGATACATAGTAGTGTAGACTTTTTACGAAATATGTAATAACACAGGAATTTGTATACAGTCTAGTAGAATTACTCTTGTTCATTCAATTAGCTATACAATCTTCATCTAACTTGACTTTATAAGTAACCTACCAAAGTTCATATTAAATAACATTCAATTTAATTGTGCATTTTATTAACCTAAAAATATTTAGTTTTCAAGTGGATGAATTATATCTATATAATAATATACTGTTAACTTAAATTTGTTGAAATTATTTTTTTCTAAACATAGACTTGGTAATAGTAATTGTTATTAAGGTGTATATAGTCGCCATAAGATGTGTTTATTTAGGCTTTTGTTAGATTAGATTGATGTATTTGATGAAATTAACAGTAGTCTTCGAAAATGTGTTATTAATTGTTTAACGACTGTTACTGTCTGATCTGTTGAACATTCTGTTTTTTTGAATGATAGTATTCAGAATGAGATTTTCTTCTAGTAAAGTATCTTAAGAGATTTTATTGTGGTTTATAAAATACTAATAGTTTTGAATACATTCGACGATCACAAAACCAGTTAAAATTGAGTCACAGAGTAAAATCGTAAATAAATGAGAATTCAATGTTTATCCTAGCAAATTCAGAGGCAGAAATTCACAAAATTGCAGTGATCAGTTCAAACGTAGAAATAGGTTTTTAATATAATCGGGGTACTTTTACGAATAAATATATTCAGGATAAGTTATTGACAACTTAGTTTATAGTGCTTCTAACTAAAGAAATATACTGAACTCAAGTGATCCAAGCCGATCTACAGATTTCAAAAAGGAATGCTAAATGGCCAAAATTAAATGTTCAAGCAAAATAGTATCCAGATTATAGGCCTAATAGAAAGTATGGCTTTGATTATCATGCATGTTTTTAAGTAATTTGAACATAGAGTTCACTTGAACCAGATTTGAGACTCAACTCAATATACTGAAATGGACTTAGTGATCGCTAAATGTGAGTTTATATTGCTGCATAACGGAGTTTTTGGGTTGATTGTAATTGTTTGTCAGAAGATTGAAACAACATATATCTCAATAGCGTATTATTTACCAGGCAAATTGAATATTCTCAATGAATGATAAATGAGTATAACAGAATTCTAATTCTGTGGATGTCTGTACAAGAATTCTAGATATCGGCTTTTCAAGTCGCTTAATCAATGGATGTTAGTTAATTATTTTGTAGACATACATACACTTGTGTGTTCTACCAGTTCAAATTTATGGAAAAATTAGTAGTATTTGGTATAATCTAGTAACGAAGTATGAAGTTATATACTCGGTTGTAAGTCGTGTGTTTTTGTGTGCACAACTGGTATTCCTGGGTGCTTAAATCGTACTAGATGGGGGGTGTGTACATCCAAGACAATATATATAAGCTAAGTGCTTTAACTGTTATTCAGCCGCTCTTCTAAATTATTCTCAGATCATTTCTTAATAAATTCACACTTACAGTGACTCGTAATTTGATAGCAAAACACCGGAAAACAAAACTTGAAAAACTATTTAGTTTAAACAAACCTATAAAGAAATTAGTTACATTTCTTTGTACTATTATAATTTTTGTCCTAAATAGCTTAATAATAGAGTTTATGACATGTGTATATCAAATACTTTTCATTAATTTGATTTATTTTCCGTTGAATCATTAGTTGACTATATATAAAGTTTATCTTTCTTACATGTTTGTAGACGATAATGATATTTGGTCAACGTATACGTTATGTGACTGTACCAAAATCAATTGATATTCCATCAACACTTGCAGAATGGGAATGCAAAAGTCAAAATGGTAGAATATTTGTACCTAGACCAACAAAAGCATCAAAAGTTCTAAAGGAGAATTCGATTAAAATGAGTGCAAATGAAGTGTGTCAGCCGAGTATGGAAGGTACAACTGCAAGTGATACTTTAATAGACAATAATTATTTAGAAAATGTCGAGAATATTCCTTGGTTGGATGAAACTGATCTACAACAGTTTGCATCTATTGGTGTGAAACCAACTGGGGATAAGAAAGTTGATTTAATAATGGCTCAAACTTTAAAAATATTAAATGATCCATTGTAGTACTAAAGAGGAGTAGGGCACTTTCATTTACTCGGATGTGTTGCAAAAATTATGCATATGTAAACATTTTAGAATGATGCAACCACTTAATTGTGTTCACTTTGAGAATGGTTTTACCGTGTCGTTCTCAAAATACTGTATTTAAAATCAGTTATTGACAATTTGAACTGATACGCATTCATGTCAGTTTCAATTTTGTTGATGACCGACTATAATTATTCTTCATCTCTCTTTATTACTGGATTGACAATTTAAAAGATTTACAAAATGTCATATTTTCTGTTTTAAATTTTGTATCTATAAAAAGGTCAAAGAAAATACTTCCGTATTTATTTACATTTTACCTGTTGTAATTTGACGTTAGGTTAATAAAGTCAATTATTTTTGACGTGTTTGCACTGGAATTTAATTCATAATGCTATAAACTGTCTTAACTTCCAGTTACTTAATATTTATACACATAAGTATTGTTTTCGTTATTATCGTCATCGATATCATAATCAGTGTAAGAAGTTAATAAAACTTCCTGTCTACCTATTGATTTGTCAACTTAATTTTAAGGGCTAAATATATTCATATCAGGATAATGGATTGCGTAGTCATAATAGTACCACTGCTTACAGACTCTGGTCAACTAAAGACTAAACTTGTACTTAATTCTGACTGCACCAGATTATGCGTTGACAAATAGTTCTGTTTAATATAACATTTCGGCGTTTAATTTAGTAAACCGAGAACTCCCATTAAAGTGTGGAAAACAATAATATGGTTCAGCGAAAAATGTTTCTTCGGTAATTTTATTTTTAAAGCTGTGTGGTCGCATTTGGTTCGTTGAGGCGGTCGCCGCTACGGCTTGATATACTTATACAAGTATATCAGACCATAGTAAGATTTGCCCAATCATGCAGATTAGACAGCTAAACTACGTGACTAAATTTTAGGCAACTACGTAGTGCGTGCAACTTTATTAAATGGACTATTGGAATACAGGCAGATATATGGAGACGTGGGGTAAAGATTAATAGACAGACTAATGTACTGCGCATAATGAAACATTATCATTAATAATATTAAGGAATCAAGTGTTGCGTAGCGTATAAGGTAGTCAAATGCCATCAAGTAAATAGTGACGGGAATTGTGTAAACGAATAGGGTATGAGTAGAGAGGAACTCACAATAGTGTACAGTGGGTGCTTGTTGTAGCCAGCAACCTGGCTCTACATCACTGATTCACCTGAATCGTAGAATGATGGATTGTTCTTATTAAAGGCAAATACAATAGACCCCCTGTCTATATAAGAGGCGCAAACACATGTGGCAACTGGAGGAAACTGTGATATTTGGATAGAAGAATGCTGACAGTCTAGGGTATCAAATATAAGATAAGTGATAAAATGAAAGCTATAAAAATTGCTAATGATACACAACCATATAACATGAGTTGTGAGTACATATTTTAAGTGTTAGGCTGTCCATGGCTTTTGTGCCGGGATCTTCTGGCAGCTCAAGAAGATGTTGTTACATCTAGTTGATATCGAGGAGTAAATTAATCACGCGTTCTGATTTCAGCAAATTATCATAGAAGCAAATAAAAAGTGGCTAGCTGTCTTATTCCTGTCTATGAGCGGTTGTAGGAGGATTCGGTATAAGTTATGCTGTTGATTGCCCTGAAGTATGAGTGTCCTTAACTATTCCTAATGTATAAAAAATAAAACCACTTTGTGAATTTTGTGAAATCTATCTTTTCGGTATATACGTGTAAAGGAATCCATAACAAAAATGAAAAATTTGAAAGGATCTAACTTAAATCTTAAATAAAAAACTAATAGCGAAATAACTTTTAAAGGTGCATTTATTTTCAGTCAAATACAAAAACATATTAAATTGTTTTCCAGCACAGGTATTTTTGATTACAACGAAATCAAATGACTTTGTTTAATATGGTTTAAAATCAAAGGTTAATTGCTGCTAAAATGTTTTTTCGAATAAATATTTTTGCAAACTTTGACCAATCTAGTAGGCTGTGAAATTCATTGAATTTTATTAACCTGTTTTGGCCCCTAAGTATATAGAATTAGTGTTCCTCTAAAATATCATCTGCAATCTAAATGATGTTAATAATTTGAAACACATCTCAAAACAAGTAGTGTAATAAGTTGATTGGTTAAGTTTATGTCCTATGAAGAACTCCAGAAAATCATTGAATTTAAGAGTCTCAGAGTTTATTTTATGATGACCAACAAAATCATAAATTTCCATGAGAATTTTCCGAAGCATTTCAACCTGAGCAATAGAATGAGAACATTCACAATTCCTTAGTGTAATTGAGTTTTCAGGCACGCTCACTATTCTCACGAGATATGAAACTCATCTCAACACGACGCGTGTTATTGAGCCTTTAATTCTTCCTATTGCTATCATCTTAAATACAATGCAAATTCCACCCAGTTTGCATTAATCAAAAAGCCTGGACTCAAAAGTTAGGCCAGGCTGATGGAGTATTTAGGCAGTGTAATTTTACGAAAGTCAAGTAACTGCACCACTTGTTATGTGATACTAATTAAGCTAAAGGATTGGAAGGAGTCAGTTAGCCTACAGGGAAAAACTGTTAAACCAAATTCCAATAAAACCACTGACTGTCGATTAATTTCCTTGCTCTCTGCTGCACCAAGTCATGAAGAGAATAATTAGCAAATTTCATACTAATCACGTTATTATTAATTCCTTCCTGTCTGAATCCAAACATAGTTGGTATTCGATGATTGGCTGAATTCCACTCCTGAACCACTTCTCTGTTTTGTTAGATCGAAAACGTCATATTATAAAGGTATTTGAGGCACAACTCAACAGTGACGTAATTACAGTCTGGTTGACACCAAATTTAGCAGAGGATTAATCCTAATAATATCGTTATATTATGCAGCATTATTTTACTTTACACAATAAGGTACAGAAACAAAATCATCAGCAATCTTCAATGTTGCCAAACCGTCCTCTGTAAGATCATTTTTGATGGTTTTGTGTGAAAATCCCTTCAAGTAACATTTTTTCCATTGTAATTTGCGTTGTTTTATGTTCAAAAGTACATTTATTCCCCTTAATGTGTTTTGTTGTAAATTCTAATGACCTTTTGTCTCTAAATGAGTTTGTTTTACTTATTTTTATTGTAATATTTGTTGTTCATTGCGTTTGTGTTAGATTTATATTATTATTATTGACTTCATTTATTTTGTTTTACTGAACATTTTGGCTTTGGTGGTTTCTGTATTGATTTGTTCCCCTTCTTGATCGTATCGCTTGATTTGACTGGGTTTGTGCGTTTTCTGATTATTGGTTGATGCACACTACCAAAAATTGAAATACTGTGTTGCAACAAATTTATACCTTACTTTTTGGATAAGCAATACGCGATATATCCGCAAGGATACAATAACATTTTTCGTTAATTCCTTGAAACTAAATTAATTATTCCAATTTCGGAAGAAATTTTGGTTGAATAACTTGAGGTAACATTTGTTTAGGTAATGATATACATTTTTATAATTTATTTTACATAAAACCGTTTCTTACCCACACGTTTGTTTTGAATTTCAATTGGGCGAGAATTCGTGTATCTAATGCAGCAAAATTCTTACTCTACATTAGATTACCTCTGTAAATTTATGAAGCTCGACTAACGAACTGTTCACTACTGCTTTTAATGCATCCTAATGGCGGCCTTTTGATAAAATGGTTTATATCGTCAGCCTCTACCATGAGAGGAATGCTGCAATCTTGAATGAATTCCAGGAAAGAGCAACCAAAAATGTCGTGGGACTAATACATATAAACCTACTCAACTTAACTCAACGGATTAAGCTTGAATCCAGTGCATTAAGGAAGGATATGATCTTGACGAATAATATTACTCAGCCTGAACGACCATTTGTGTTCCATTCCCCTCATATTAAAAGAACACCCATTTAGAATAGAAAATGGTAGCATTAAAAATGAAGTCAATTTTTTTAGGCCGTTAGAACCAGCAATTTATGTAATTATTTACTTGAAATAATATTGCTATCATTTGAAGCTGAGTGTTTTAGAAAAATGTCCAGTGTCTACTTATTCTGTACTAGTACCGAGGGAAAATTTTATGAAACAACTTCATTGTCGCCCCAATTATAAACTGTTAACTTATGTTTATACCTCTCATTTTAAAGGAAATACTACTAGTGCTGTACTCACTATGATTAAGAAAACTCTTCCACCTCAAAAATGTGGAAATCACCATGCTGTTATAATGAGCACTTAAAATTGCGAAATGCATTCACGTTTTAAAACATTAAGAACTAAAATGTAGTAGTAGTACAATTGTATTATAATCACCAGTAATAAAAATCGCAAGCAGTCAGAAGTTAGCACTCAGAAATCCATGTACCGGCAATCACGCAATGCAACAATGCAATAATACAGAATATTTTCCTAAGGAATCTAATCAGGAATATATATATATATATATATATATATATATATATTAACGTCCCAAATATAGGTAGTCACAAAAAAGCGAGCTTTACACGGCCAACGGCAAGTTAGGAATGAGGAGGTCAGACTAACATAGATCACCAAAACAATAGAACATAGTAACGAGCAAGCTGACACATGCATACATTGTAAAGCATTTATAAAAACATCAGGAATAAAAGTACACAAAACCATATGATTGTCTGGATTTGCGTGAACTAGATATTGGAGTTCATCACAATCACATGACGTGTTTATCAACCCTACCAAGAACAAATTGAAGTTTGTTTCCCAAGAGAAGTCACATTATCAAATCGGCGGCACTTTTGTTATTAGCGTTACCTACACAGGAATGGATTACCAGTCAAAGATTTCGAAACCTATTGATACGGTTCAAGTTGAAGGAAAAGTGTTCCTAAAAATGATCAAACATTATGAAGAGGAATCTGTATCTAGTCAAAACTTTGTCAACGGTGTGTTATTAGGACTTGCACAAGGTAGTCGGCTTGAAATTACCAACTGCTTCCCATTGCCTAAAACACAAGACGATGACCCAAATGCTAATGATGCGTTGATAACGTATGAGGCTAACATGATACGTAATTTGAGACAGGTAAGCAGAGACAATCTCACATTCTACTTTAGCTACAAACTGACTATCTCAACGTGGGATTTTACCAAGCTGGTCCTGGTGGTGTTTCTATTAATCGCGCTAATATCGAAAACATTTATCAACGCCAAAGTAACCTTCCCGAATCCGTGCTTCTTACTTATGATCCGACAAGAACTAGTAGAGGTCAAATTGGTTTGAAAGCATATCGTCTGTCCGATGATGTTTTGGCAGCAAGATCAGAGGCTGAGGATCGTTTTCGCCTGACAGGTCACAAGGTTTGTCCATATTTTCGTACCATTTTCTTGGTTTGTTTTAACATCATTGTTTTCCGGAACAGGTTTTCAGTTATTAGGGTCTATCAATTAATGAAAGATTTTCCTATCTATAAAAGACTAAACGTTATAACTTCGAAGCCATTTTCTTAATAAACGCCTGAATAATTACGTTTAACACCTTTTTTTAGTTGTAGTAAATTTATACTGGAAGTTGTAACATCGGTTAGTGTGGTATTTGCTTAGTACGCGTGTTTAACTAATTTGGTATTCTGGTTTTCTTTTTTCCTGGTAATCAACGATTTGTGGTGAATTTTAGGTGTCAGTATTAAGCTGTCTGTTTTCTTAATTAAAGGCTGGTCAATATTTTTTGACAACTAGGTCGGTCGTCCCAGTAATCCAGTGCAACAAATAAAGACTTTGAAAATCCAAAATGCTTGAGTTTCTCCCAGATTATGCTTTATCACTGCCTGCAGGCATACAACTTAGGAGTGGAGTCTTTTGCCAGTCGTCCTAAATATAACTGCACAATATTATGTCACTTAACTAATAAATACTAGGTGCTGCAACATCCAGAGAGACTATAAAGAAATTTTTTGAAACCTCAGTTGTTAGGTTAACCGCATCATTGCACCAGACATTATTAATATGGCGTTGGAAAATTTGGAAGTTATGTGAAACATTCTACCTTTTCGAATAATACTCTGGTTAATAACTTGACTTTGTTGTTTTGATTATAGGGTCCGGAAGTTCCATGGGAATGTGTAAGTCTATACTTTATTTAGTTCGGCTAAATAATGTTTACCAGTCTTCCTATTATTGTTATGCGTCATTTTGTGCAGTATTTGATTGTCTACTTAACTAATTTATTTAAAACGAATTATGGATAGTCTGTTAGATAGCATGCAATTGTTCTTAGTCCACATTGAGATTTTAAGATTTTATCCTATTTGTTTCAACAGAATTTGGTAAAAGCGAACACCACAGGTGCATGCTCCACACATTTAGAAAATGAATTTTATGAAGATAAGAGAGGGGATAAAATAATAAGCAGTAGGTGAAAATGTAAAACAGGAACAAGAAAATCGTTCTGTTGAAGTCATAGTTCGGATAGAAATCCAACCCATAACGGCCTTTTTTTGAACAGAAAATATTATATCAATCTTACGAAGAGTACGATAGAAACTTTACCTAGACACATTTCCGAACACCAACATCACTAACATGATGTTGCTAACGGAATCTTACTAATCTTTCATAGACAACGATGGTCAAAAATTCACAGTAGCCGAGGATCCTCAGCTGGGAGAGACCATGTTTCACATACATGAGACAGAGGTGTTTTCACCAAGGCGTTGTAAACCCGATCCTTTACAGCCAGATTCACATCATAACACCAAGAATGACTGAGATTGTTATAATCCGATCTGGTTTTCATTGCACTTTAATCGATTTCAATTATCACACCGCTACCCAGATACAAACTTAAAGGCTGCCTGTAGTGGATAAGAACAAGCACAGACTCCTATCAATCTTACATATACACTTTATATTCGAAGGTGCAAATCCATTCTATATCTATGGACACTTATCAACTACGATTCGGATGTTTTACGCGTTATCGCTTAGTACGACACCATCCATATACTTGACATCAAAAAGTCCCTCCAGACTGCACACCATGATCATACACTTTTTTTTGAAATTGATATTATCGATGATAAAGTTTAAGAGGTTTAGTGAGATTGAGCAACCTTACTCTCCCTACTGCTAAAACGGAATAATGGAGAGTGGCAGTTGTATGCCTTTCAATCTGCCTGTGTTTGTATACAGTCTTTAAGTTGTTAATAAAATTTTTAGATACACCTCTTTGGAACAAACAGTTGTAGAGCATAGTTTTGTCTAAAGAATCGAAGATGTAGCTTATGCTAAGAAACACAACAACTTGGTCTCCAATACTCGGAGGTGAATAAAGGTGTGATCAGAAATCGACAACCAGTTTTCTTCATGCAAACCAGTCTTCCACGGTTTTTGCAAACCTGCGATCATGGGAGTCGATTGATTCGAAGCAATTAAGTATAAACTTATCTCCGATAGTCGTTATATTGGTTATATAAGCCCTTCTTTAAGATGTAGATGATAATAATTTTGCTTCGAGATGATAGGAAACCCACTTTCCTTTTTACAAATAACTCTCAGTTTCCTAACATGGAGTACGCCACCATCTTTAAGAATAGCTAGGGAAGGGATAAGTTGTTGGCCTAGTAATTTTCTGCAGTTCAAAGTTGAACTTTCCTATGCAACTGTTCTTTATTAGATAAATTGATACTCATTGGCCACAGAAAACGACGGCCTGATCAAAGTTTCTGCTACAACACTAGTTGAATTAACTTTTTAGATATCCATTCCATCTTCTGCGATGGGTATGTTTTTGAAACACATGAATGACTAAGATATTGTTATGGTTCGAAATTCAGACACGGCTAATAAACCTAGGTTGGCTTAATTACATTTTTATGCCTGCGACACTCAATGTTGTTAAGGCAAACGTTCATCACTGAAATTTGTGCTTGAGTTCGGATATCATAACTTCGTTTCCTTCCCAAATCCCTAGTTATTCCATAAGACAAAACTTGTAAGATTTTATTGTGGAGAGGAAGATAAACGTAATTTATTTAGGTGCATTCATTTATATATCAACTATTTTACAGTAATTATTAGATAAGTCGTTAACTGAATATGATAGGCGTGCAAAAGTTAGCATGAATGATTGCCGTATTAATTTCGTAAAAATCATAATTGAATTAATTAATTCAATTAGATGTTATCGCCTTTACTGTGGAATATTACTAATGATGGGTTATATTAATACGACAAAATTTTAACAAAATCAAGCTTGCCAAAATAAATGTAAGTCTTGCACTTGATTTTTGAAATAGTTATATTTTTTGGAGATCCGAAATTCCCAGCAGATATTCTTTTGGATCTTAGTGACTGGCATACTATTTAATTTACAGATTATCTGTCTGACACCACACTTGTCTTTTTCAGTGGCTTGGATAAGTTGATAGAACTTCCTTGCGCTAACAAGCTTAGCTTCTACTTACAACTCTTTCAGATACTTCAGCCACTAAGCTTCTTGGTTCTCACACAGTTTTTACACAATTTCCTGACGTAGCAGTCTACATACGTTATGAAACTCATGCACCATCAGAGTAGACTGATGCGCCTCAAGAAACTGTGAATAACCTTTAGAAGCCCAGTGATTGTAACAAGGACGCTTCACAAGCCACAAGAAAAGTGTTTCACCATTTTTGTGGCCTCATGTTAGTCCGGCTAGTGCTTGTCTTCGCTTTTCGACGAACTAACAGCCAACCTTAAACCTAACTGGGATTTGTATTTGGTTACAACAACAGCTGCAACCAGTTCCTCTAGTTCCAAACCGTCCCAGGCATAATGTTTGCTAGCCATTGTAACACACGATAATCTTAGCGCAAACAAAACCATGATAAGAGCCCAGATAGGTATTTCGGAAAAAAAAACGATTGTCTTAAACCCAATTGCACCAGCATTACTGACTCTGATGTTATCGATCTTTGTTCATGCTTGATTTACAGATGGATGACACCAGGTTGCATATCAATGATGGCTGTGCTTGAAATTAATACTGGCTGGAAACAAGTTATAGTCTGCATACAGCTTTTAAAGATAGTAACCATCACTTGACCTGCTACTATCGAGTTCCTATTGCCTACCTAGGTGACCATTTTCCTGTAACCACCTCGACTTGCACACTCAAATCTGTATCTAATGCCACAGCATATGTCAAATGCACCTTGTCGAAATCATTCAGTTGGTCGCGGAACGCACTCCTAATTGCACCTGGGATGCAGTCTTTGATTACGTAAGCTGAGAAATAAGTAAAGATATCGTTCCTGACGTCAATTTCTCATTTTGACGGGAACTTTTAATCTAAGGATACATAAGCGGCTTTTAATAGGGACCCAGTCGACTAGTGTTGTCTCTGGATCTTAGTAAGAAACTAATGCCAGCGGAATCGGACACTAATGCCACAGCATTTCCAGGTAAGGGCTCACGAACTACACTCTTAGAATGGACGGATGTAAAATGCGTTTATCGTACTTCTTTAGAGTCTTTAATATGAGTTTCTGAAATGAAGGAAATATTAGATGTTAAGAACGTAAATACATACCTAGATCTTTCTGTAATGAAATCTTCATTAGTGTGCAGTTTAAATGATACACTGTCAAAAAGGTTTCTTATTTTGACGTCGGTTGCAAAATTTATAAGGTTGATCATTCAGCGACCTAAGACGGAATATGTAAGATAACTTTTACCATAGACAGTTTACTCAATCACTTGAATACGACCCAAAAAGCGGGAGGGCAACAAAGCGGAATAAAATGAAAAAGCGTTTCGGGCCTAATAACAATTGTTTTTTGTCTTCCAAGATAAATGCACCTTAGAGTTTGTATTTGCTTTGTCATGTCTTTGAAAATTTCCACTTATTTTAGGAAGCAGCAAGTAGTGTTGGTCGTAGCAGTTTTACTCGTGTTCTCGAAGAGATACCAGTCGTGATTCACAACTCCCATCTTGTAAACATTCTTTTGACTGAGATCGTTGATAATCAGGAACTTTCGCGATCAGAACTTTCTACTAATTCATCAATGCTAGATCTAGCCCCACCACTGCCAAAAGACCATCCTGGTCGTTATTCTACTCTTAATTTAAGCATGGCCTCCAGTCTGGAACAACAGCTTCGTTCTCTTCTTGCTGGTTTAGAAACAGTACACGATTATCAGTATTTGTATCAGCGTAGCTTGTCAAAATCTCAAACCGCCGTTACTGGCAAGGTAGGTCGATAAGATTTGCTTCTTATTGTATGCTTTCATCATGTAATTCGATTGCTAAGTACCATAAGATAAAGCGCACAGTTTTGGTGCTTAGTGGTTGTTCTATCTTTAGTCTTTTTTATGTTAAACTAGTGCTCTCGAAAGAGGAACATAGTAATTCGTTACACACTAATGGTGCGAGCATCACATCTTTTGATATGTTTAATTTTCAAGACTAAATGCAATAAACTCTGCATTAATTATGTTTTTTTATATTATGTCGTCTATATATTTGACGTTAAAGATATTCACAGTTATATCGAAGAGGGTATTAGGCGACAACTAAGTATAAGGTCGTCCATAATACAATAATCGACGTACTGAGTAAAGATTGACTATTTCATTTAGTTACTTAAACCGGCTTACTAAAACCAGCGATAAAGTGATTTGCGAATACATGTCTGCTTTCAATTTTCTCCACCAAAATTATCCGCCATCTTAGTGTGTCATTAATTATATGTAGTTCGATCGATCTATAAATATCAGTTAGAGTATTCCTCTTAGTCGAGGTGATTATAATTCTGTAATTTCAGCCGTCGTAACTTTTCACTTTTGTATTTTTCATGCAATGTATTTTTATTACTATTTTTTTTGTTTTGGATATTTCACTCTCCTAAAGACCGCGACGGAAACACGTAATCGGGAGTTGGCTCCGATACGTTTGGATACTGCATTGGTTTCTGCGCAGCTTGATTTCTACTGTAACAGTCTAGCTCAAATGGCTGGTCAAACAATGGGTAAACTAATGTTGACACAAGCTGTACAAAAAACAAGTTCATCCGTGACTTCTAAATCCTAAAATATTTAAATTATATAACAGTTTTCTAAAAAAAATCTTGAATGACATGGTAAAGATAAATTGGTACCTGCAGACTTTTGTTTTAAACCTTTTTGCAACCTTCATTTAAACCTGTTCAATAATCTTGTTACGTACTTTTTTAACAGTTTTATTAGGTTGTTTCTGGATAATTGGTTTCAGTAAGATAAATATCTCTTCGTGAGAACGCTTCGTCCTCTTCTAATTTTCCAGCTGTGAAAAAGTTTTACGTTTATCTACTCACATTCCTTCACCTCACTGCACCGCTAATGCAAACGATGCGAGCTCACCAAAAGTCATTCCTGGTCTCTTGAAACCCCGTTCTAGACTACATGTTGGAGCTTTTAATGTACGGACATTGAGTCAAATAGGGCAACAGGCTAGTCTGTCCTATCCGACTAAACAAGTAATTTGAGGAAATTCATTCGAACTAAAGGTTTAGTTAACTTAACGCCACATTTCGCAATAACCCAAAAAAATCGGGAATGTCACTATTTTACAAGTGTTCTAAATAAACATCTAAAAGCTGACATTCTTAACATAAACTTCAGTGCACTAGAATAAAAATACTTTTAAGTAATTTCTTATATCTCATTCGTTGATAACTTTCAGTCAGTGTTAAGGTATGTTATGTTACTATCCTTCATGACATTGATCACTGAGGAATTAAGATCAGCCAAACAATTTTTTCAAATAAATATCTTGAAAAAATAATTGTCATAAATAAATATTCGAAATCATGAAGTCTTAAACGACAGTATGATTTTCTTTTATCTGTATAATTGGACAATCTACAAAGGTAGATTTATTTTAGATTTAAATCATTGTTAAGTCTCCATTTGGATCATAGATTGGTTTGTATTTATTATAAAGATTCTGTAGTTCTTTAAGGTAAAGTTCCTTAAGCATTGACACCTGTTCTCTGGTTGGATTAGTATTCTTTTCGCAATATATCGGCCGTCCAACTATTTTATTTTAGCAAAAGAAAACATTAAAAGAGATTAAAGAAAGAATTCATACATATTACTTTTTACAACTTTAGTTTATAAATTGATTAAATAATGTAGGTGAATGTTAACGCTTTCTTTAATCACAGGTTTGGTGTTCTATTAAGTAAATTTTAAAATTTAACTGTTTTGTCATCGAAATACTGCAAAAATATAATCCACAACAGAATTTTAGATTATTTATGACTGTTATCCAGATTTCACTTTTGTTGCATTTTATTGATCGTATTTTTGATATACCGGGTGCCTAAGGAAGATTGATTATCTTCGTGAACTGTTTTTCTGTAGACTATTTCATTATTTCTAATTGTATTCAAGGTGAACACTTTATTTCTATTATTATTCAGTCCTCTCCTGCCCTATCCTCCCGTTTGACGCATTAACTGTTAGTATACCAATTTTACATAAGTATCCTGTTAACAACTAGGTTAAAGTGTTAAAATCTAACTGTACTGTAAATTACAGTAAAGTTTATGCACTTGGCTTTACGTCACATTTTCTGTATAAAAACTAGTAGTGCTATATGAATTAGGTGGAGCGGAGTCTAAACAAGGAATTCAATAATTGAAATTCAAGTGTATTAACCAGTAAACTATAATTATGCTTTGTTTACGATTAATTAGGAATAGAATTCTATAGGTGATAGCAAGTAAGCGTTTTGCCACTACTGGGTTATCTTATCATATTAAATTCAAAAAATATTTATGAATGATATATTTGTTTAACTCACTGACTGTGTTTACATTTGCCCGATAAGGCAATAACCAATGTGCATAAAATAATGGTGGTGAAAATGTTGCCATTTTCGTAAATCGGTTTTGGAAATATCTTATATAACTCCCTTCAGGATTATGCACCTGTTTAAACATATTTGGTTCACCAAACGATACACATGGTACCAAATGTGAGCTAAAAAAACCATAAAAATAAGGCAGTTTGACAAACATTATTTTGCATATATCTAACTAAAGCAGAATGGGGAAAGTCACTTTATTAACATTGGATTGAGTTTTCTGTTTCTCTGATAGTGCCTCATGTTTACCGTCACAACACCAAGGGTTGTTTCGCACCAAAATATTAAAATCATTTCAACTACCACTATTTTTTCCTCTGTGATACATAGTGTATTGTGTTACTCAATCACTGAGCATTAGCTAATTTCACGTTCTATCTTTAGTTTTAAGTGGATTCTATCGATATGACTCATCACAGTACACTACCTGGTGCTAGACACTTAGAAGCATTGTTGCCTCCTAGTAATCTTAATAAGGATTTGTTTCTATCCAGTTGATAAATATTTCATCCACTTCAAAGTCAATTAAGTACTCATTACCTTAAAACGAACAGACTCAACACCACTTTAATGCTAGCTTCATCATACTTATGTTGTGACTAAGGATTCATAACTCTTGTAACAGTGGCATCTCTATCAAACCACGAATATCGTTACACTGATGGTTTATTAGTACTAAATACAATTCATAGAATTTTCCACAAGATTATCACTATGTGAATGGTCGATAAAATGGTATTTCTCGAATATTTCTGGTTTAAGAAATTGATTGTCAATATTTATACGTCTAAAATCAGATTCGCATTAGGCTTATCGTCCTCAGTTAGTGAATACTAAACAAAACATGATATCCCACTTACCCAGTTGTTAATGCTAATTTGAAAAAACCGTACCGTCCATTGGTATGAAAAACATATTTCCCAGGGCGTGAATCTAGTGCTTCAGGTGCACCTCCTAAAACAACGACAACAAAATTTCCTGTATTTCCGCATTTCTGAGGATCCAGAAGGTACGAAATCCCTCTGTGTGTAGCTGCTATAAGATCTGTATAAATTAAAGAAAGTGTGATATATTTAGTATGCTTGATTGAATGAATGTGAATTTCGGCAAATAAATCATCCTACTTACAACTTAGAGTAGTATCATGTTCTAACTGAAGAAATAAGTTGTTCAATAATTAGTTCCCTAATCTCATTTTATTTTGGTGACTAAGGAGCGAGATTTACTGTATAATCGGAAAAAAAGAGTCTTTGTGTATTAGTTAGTAGGTTTCTGAGAGTTGTTTCCATAAACTTTTCTTTGAACAGTTCTTAATACCAACAAAATTACTGAATAATTGGTATTCATTAGTATCCAAATTTATTTTATCAATAGCCTTAAGTTGATTCATAGGGCATTATCATAAGTAGCCACACAGTAGTCTGGAAACACATTGACAGAGGAATATTTTTTGTTAGCCAATATTATAATCATCTAGATTATAATATTACATTACTATAATTCTTATTGCATGTCGGTAGTTAGCTCTAGTTAATTCATAAATCATACACCGAAATACTTCGGTTTTTATGTAATGAAATATCTAGATATAAGTTGTTAGTAGCAGGTGAAGTGTTTAATCACGGAATTCAAACTTTCCAATCAAACTAAATGAACAGACGCACTTGTATTGCTTTTAGGTGCTAAGAAGTTATCATGTTAACGCTGTATTTCAAATATAAAGTGGCTTATACTTTAAAAAAAATATTTGATGCCATATAAATATTTTGTTAATTCGAAAAAATAGATGGTTTGTTTTGTCAGAACTTAGTTAAATTCTCAGTCTACTGATATACCATCTTAAACAGATTCAGTATCAAAGATGAGCAGCAATTTATTTGAATTTAATCAACACTTGATTTGTTTTATATGTCAATCACAAACAGTAATAAAAGTTAATCTTAAATAGTTAATATCATTAATATCAGTAAAATGAATTTAAAAATATTCCCAATTTACCATGAAGTTTCAATTTATCTTTGTAATAATAGGTGTTTTATTAAAAACAAATTCCATAACTGATTATTTCTACTAATATAAGTTTGAAACATTAATGGTGTGTAGATCATTGAACTCGGATTCATTAATTTTAAGGTATCTTACGTACTGTGAGACCTAAAAATCCTGAGATCAATCCAGTTTGGACTAGTAGATGCATTCCATAGAGAGTGTTTAGATTTTTGGCTGATATCGAAGATCTAATTTTCAGGTTATTAAGAATTGATTTTTATAATCAATGAAGCAAAAATACTTTCATTAAATGAAAATTACTCAAAGACAAGTTAATGGAATTTCGTTAGTTTCAGTGTTTGACCTTTACTATACATAAATTGAAAATAATTATATTTTTCACCTTGATACAATTAGACAACATATAATTTGTTATTTGTGTTTAATGTTAATTAGAAATTGTGAATAACACAAACAACTACAGTTTTGCTTAGTGTATACATATGACACCAGGTCATTATGTGAAATCTATTAATTTATCTGTAGACATGGTGTCAGATTTTACCAAATAATCAGATTATATTAATACATAAATAAGCGTTTACTGGATTATTGATTTTAGTTATCTAAATTATATAAAATGAACAGTGAAATGCATTACAGACGACCACTAAATATATATGTTAACATATGACACCAAATAGTATACGAACATATTGCATTATACTTAGTAACTGGTGTCTACTTTGTTTATTTTTAGCACTAATCCATTTTTCTCCTAATTTCACTTCATATATCACAGTGATAGGCTATGTAGCTAACTTTATTATTTGGTGTCATATGTTGAGCGAGCATGACTGCTCCATTCGTAAGTAGTTCTAGATTAATATTAAGTCTTATTAACGTTTATATAAATCGTATTGATAATCTCTTTCTGTCTACTAGTTGATCATTTACCTGTTATGTAAATACAGTTGAAAACATCTAACTTAATTATTGTAATATTTTCATATCATCTTCAATGCATTTTAAATGAACTACAAACGCAAGCAACCTTCTGAACGATACAAATCATAGTTGGATATATGTAATAGAGTTTAATAAATATGATCTTAGATGTTGGGCATTATACAAAAATTATATTAAGTTACGATGACGAATAAAGAAATTCCATATTGCATGCTTTAACATTAGGTATGATAAATAAACTAATATAAAGTTTGTATTTGGTTGCGTTTACATTTCTCCTACTTTTGTAAAATGTAAAACATTTCATAAAAATACAGAACAAGCTAAAAGAAATTAAGGTGAAATTAAACTTCGCTGGCGAACTTGAGAGAGTCAATGAGAATCGAGGTAATTGTTTCAAGGTTGTAGGCTTAGTCTGGTTGAAAATGCTTACTTTGGCTTGGCTGACTGGATGGTGTTATTACCGATCCGCAAGCTGTTGGATTACTTCGTACAAATTTGACTTGCATTTGTGGACTAAATGTGGTTTTAGCACCATCCACAAACACACGAGATGGAGTCATCTTCCATTGCAGTGGTTACTGGCAAAAGAACTCAATTAGAACGGTTAGCTTCCTTAGCAAATCTAGATTGACACTCAATGACACCTACATGTTGGTTGTGTTGTGAGTACTGCAGTTGCTTGTTTCACTGACATCGTCGCTTGTAAATGTAAGTGAAGTTTCAACAGTGCAGTGGCATCAGCACTGAAGGGACATGTTCAGTAATGATGTTACGTTTACATCTATTATTAAGAGTCCGAAAAAATGTTGAAATAGACTAAACAGCTATTAGAAGGAGAAAATATAATAGAGGTAGATGTCTGCGAACTGAACGGGAAAGTACTAATTACTCCAATTTCACTAGTTAGTTCTTGGCATTTACAACAGAACATTTGGAAAGGGATATTTATAGTATGTCCTGGATCGAACATTAAGAACCCTAATGCCAGTAATTCAGATGTACATCCCAGAAACCACAATATTTACAGACGACTGGCAAGCTTATCTGTCACTTCGAAAACTCGGACACATTCATCGTGACATAGTTCATGAAAGACATTTCATGGACTCAAGTATTATTGTTCACACACAAGCATCAAAGGGTATAATCACGTCTAAAGGAATTTCTGAGACCTTATAAAGGTTCTAGAAACAATATAATTTTGAGTCACATGGATGGGTTTCTATATCATTCATATTATGAAGTTAAAATCAGTGAACCCGTTTTCAACCTTCAGAAGTTCATAAACCGTGTAAAAACTTTGAACTCTCTATAATTTTTTAAAACTTCTTTCATAATAAATTATAGTTTTATCTACAACAGCGTTCTCATTGGTTGAAATACGATTCAAGATCAGCTATTGCCATTTAAGTTCACCAGCAAAGTTTAGTTTTACACATTTCAACTGCGTGTCCACAACCAAATACAATATTGTATTCAGAATTATTAGATCTCGCAGCTACGTCTTACTGTTATGTCGGATCACTAAAGAAGAGTGAAAAACTTCCAGAACTGTGTTTTAGAGAACTAATTCATTTATTTTGGTCGTGAGTAGTGTAAACATTACATTTCTATTATTGTTACCTTCCTCTTACCCTATCCTCCTGTTTAGCATATTTGATGTTATTATATTGTCTCTTATTATGGACTACAGTTAATTAGTTGTGTACAAGTTGTGCCTATTCATTACCACTATTTCCTTAGTTCTGTATTAATGTTAGCTTCCTGATTGGTTCGCTGTGTGGTCTGATTTTGTGTATGTATAATGGCATGATTGAAATATAATTTGATCCGATCCGATTCTGTCTGTTTGGCTCATCAATCGTTGTTTTTCCTCTGTTCCGGCTTGGGGACTGGTAGTCTCAGGGCAGACGTGTCTGTACAGTGATTAGCAATCATCAAGAGCATTATGTATTTTCACAATATATAATAATTGGCGACGAGGCTTAAAGTGAATGCAACTTACGCAGTGATTTGTCATAAGTCGTAAAACATAATCCTTATGATCACTAATCCTCTATCTTATAAATTAGAAGTAAAATGACATTTAATTTATCGTGTTTAATTAGTGAAATTTTAATCCATATATTGAAGGTTGATATATATAAACATATATAATATCAATTCTTAGTTTCCGAATATCAACAACGATTGTGGATATCCTTTGTGTGTTGTTTAAAGAGATTGTATTGCTTAAACACTATCACTTAAATACTGTTGAATATTTTAGTACTGTAAACTTTTATCCAAAAAAGCATCTACTTTTTATACTTTCAGTGAAAAATGCCTAATTTAGCTGTTTATTACTGATTATTTCTAATTCTAAATCATATTGGAAAAGAAATTAATCAAAGTTAATCATTACCTTCAACATAAAACTTACTTAGAGATAAAAGAACATCACGAATAAATGGTGCTTTGAAATTGATCTCTAAAGTTGTTAGCCATGGTGTAATACCTGGAAATTTTTCAGAGAATTGATTAGCTTCAGTTAAAAAATTAATAACAGCACCAATACCAAGTATCCCATGTGGATGATAACCGACTAGATAGTTATTATTTGCAGGAAATAGTTCTTTAATACATACCAGCTTCTTCTCATTTATAGGATAATCACGTTTATTTATAATTGATTGAATATGATTTTCGTCATTAGTATTGTTGTCTCCATTATTATTATCATTAATATTATTGCATCTGTGATCAATAGTAACATTAGAACCAGTTACTTTATAAGTATATTCAATATTGTCATTGTTGTATAATTCACTAAGAACAAGTTTAATTGGAAAATAATTTGCTATATATTTCCATATTATTAAATTTCTAATAAAGTATTTCGGATGACTACCTTTCTCTTCAGAACCTTTATCAATACTCCAATATATCCAATATACAGTAATAAGTATAAATAATGTTATAAATTCTCGACATAAATTGAATAATTGTTCATTATGAATAAATTCATAAGGATTATTAATGATTCTTTCATTGGTAATGAATTCATCACTAATTATATATAATAATTTAATAAATTTAATAATTAAATAAAGCCATAATAACCAACATATTAATGCACTAAACAGAAATGTCAGAATAAAGCAAATAACACTTATGGATTGTAATAATGTTTGTTTTAATTGACATAAACATGAAATTAATTTCATGGGATAATTGTACATCAAAAATGAAATGAAAATAAAACGAAAGATTTTTTTTTGTACCAAATATTCAATAGTATGTAAGTCAATGTTACTGTGTACAATATGTAGTTACGATTATACTTATACAGGAAATGATGATGATGGTGATGATGATCAAAAATAACATTAAATTAATTGTATAATTTGTTTATTTAATAAATAGTCCTCAGTTAATTTATCTCAATATGGTTTATATAAAGTTTCTAATGGTCAAAATATGATTGGTTATCAACAAAATGAAAGTATTTGCGTAGGTGGTAATGAACTTATAAGATTAACTATTGATAACCGTTGACATCTGTCTATTGTTTGAATCACTTGAAATTTATTATTCATTATATAGATAACTATTAAAAGTAAATTGATCTTTATGGCTTTTCAATGGCAATATTTACTGTATACAATTTGTAACAGCTAATGTATTAGATAACATGATATACAAGTTGTCATCATAGTTATTTTAAGTAATAGGATTATTTTTATCCGTATTCAAATACTTAAATTATACTTTGAAACGGATTGTTTGTTGTATTTCTTTTTTTAAAAATTAGGTTTTTGTTTTAGAACATAGCAACAGATCTTGCGAAGTTGCGCTTTTTTTTAATGTGATTAGTTGGGCTGATATCTGTAAGCCTTTAACAGACTAAAACAAAGTTATCATCATTAGTCACAGAGTCTTAATGACTACTTCTTTGTGCATGACTAGTTGAAACATTAAAAACTGTTTATAAATTCTGTTTTTGAGAGTATATTACTTCGCTTCTAACATATGATCAAATGGATATATCGTAATGATCCACTTGTTATACATTGATTAAAAGAATTCTTCCTAAATACCCCCCATGCTTATAAAAGTTATTTAGGAAACGACCGTTTTAAAAGCGACCCGATAGTGAGAACAAGCAGTTACATTTAGTGATAAACCACAGATTTATTGGATAAGCGGTCAACATGAGAAGATGGATGCCATCAGTGAGTTCTGGATATATATATATATATATATATATATATATATATATATATATATATATACTAAATTACTTGTATACAATTGATGACAGAGAACTTCTAACTCTTGAAGCATGTAATAGTGTTTTAAACCATGAAGTACGTGATTGCGTTTTCTTATTCACTGAAATCGGTAGAGTGCATTGTGTCACATGTATGTACGAAGTGATATTTTAGATGTTCATTTAAAAGGTTGACTGAAGGTTAGACACTTTATGAATCTTCCTTTTTTAAATCAGTAGGAAAACTACTGTTTCCCACTAGTTTATGTTTAGGTTTATAGGAAAGTGGTTAATACACAAATCACTTTAAGGCCATCTGTTTGTACACAAAGGTTAGTGATTTAATTCAAATGCTTAGTTCGTAGGATGTATAGAGAAGTTTAGACGTGAATACTCATAGCTATGAGTGTATTGTTCCGATGTTTGAATCAAACCTCTACTTTCGGGTATATTAAATTTAGTATTGGATTGCTGACGGAAATCACAACGGTGGCTTAAACTGACCGAGTTCAAATTGTAAAAAAGAACAAGTGAAATTTTCTAAGGTTTTAGATGTACCTCATAATAGGTATGTGTATCAAGCAGATGCGACGTCAATACTTCGCAGCAAGATGAGGAAGAAAAAAGGAGAGATATTACTAAACCTACTTATGATCACAGCCTATTGGTTTGTATCTGGTCCAACAATTTGAGGTTACTGATGAAGATCACAACCCACTAACTTAATAATTTGGAATAAACTAAATCATTAATAGGCATATACGGAGCTTGTACATATTTCAGTCTGGTCAGCAAATAAAGATTCGTACTTTTCTGGTCAATGTTATCTTCTTATGTACCGGATGGTTCGTGGCACTAGGCAATGCTACTGGGCTAGCAGACCACAACACTACTTAAAGTTTCAAAAAAAATGTAATGGAGATGTGAATTTTCTCGCCAACTAACTTCAACCACTAAACATAGTTACTTCAGAAAATTTATATGACCTTGTGTTAAACAGTTTAACACATGAAGTTCACCAGTAGTTAAATAATGAAATAGTAAACAGTAGATTTAATCAATGAATAAATTATATGTACTATCAATAGGTTATTCAATAAATTCATGTCAACTATTCACCAGTAGATAACGTTTATGATATCGAGTGCATTTTCCATTTGCACTTAAATACTTAGGAGTATTAATATTGATTCGTTGCTCCTATTCATAAAAAACGTTTATTTTATGTCGAAAGGCAATCGAAATATGTATTGTCGTTTATATATATATATATATATATATATATATATATATATATATATATATATATAATATCAAACCACAAATAAGTAAGCTAATAGCTCGAGTTATGTTCCCAAAGATAAGCTCAAGCTAATTTTTTTGTCCGTTCTTCACACTCTTGATATGACCTAAGATGCATAGTAGAACCTATTCATTAGATAATGACATATATTTAATGCTTTAGCATATACGGGTATTGTAATTACTGAGAACGAAAGTCCTAAGGATACTTTGTCTGGTACTGCTTCATATAATGCATTTAAACTAGCGTTCCAAAATGGTCGGTATTCATATAATAGCTATCAATTTGTTGTTAGCCAGTTTTCATGTTTCTGAGAAAGCTCTGGATTTTGTTGAGTCATTAAATAAAAATTTTAAAGACTGTTTATTTATGAAGGAAATAGGAAATAAATGATTAATTGATTTCTGTTGAACGTTCTTTAGTGTTATGATCATTATTATCTCTATATAGTGATTGTTTTTGAATTTAATAAATATCCCTATCATATTAATGATAAAGAGATATTTCTAGCATCTTAGAGTAAAAAAAAACTGAGACCATTTGAATGTTATATTGAATACCATTTGTAAAAAGCTTCAACAACCGCTGAGTTATTCTAAGATTATTTGCATCTATTACATTAATATATTGATCTAATGTGTATAATAAACGATTGTTGATTTCTTGGTTTAATATCAAATTTTTGGTTGTCTAATGAGGTTTTTGATCTCTAATTTATTATCTTAATGGTTGATAACTGATTGATTCTGTGGAAATAGGCTGTACATATGATTTATGTTTTATACAAAAAAGTAGAGACGAAACAACTGTATTGTCATAAAATGGGAGGAAGGTATCTTGAGAGCGAATGAGATCAATTTAACCGAAATTTTGTAAACCATTTGTTTTTGTTACGTTACTCCACATAGTGATTATCATGATTCTAGACACTAAACCTATTTTTATTCTAGGTATCTTATACTAAATATCCGCCGGGTTTCTACTCTTAGAAAGTAGGGGATTAATCGAGTGATAAACATTTTCTACGTAAAATGTGGAACTGCCTACATTATTATTGACATGTATATATTTACCGAGAAAGGTACAGAAAAGAACCATGCAGCTTACTTCTCAGAACACTTTCACTTATGGATAGGGTGCTTCATATTCTGAATATTTAAACACTTTTTAGTAAGGTATCTTATGAATTATGATCGTGACATAATCGAAAAACGTTGAACCATTCATGACCTTTGTCACTTAAATGGGTTTTCACCGCTAACAAAGCAACTGAAAGATAAATAAAAATCATTTCTTGTAAATTTCACTTTAGCTGAATCAAATTATTTTTATTATAATGAAAGCATTAAAAAAATGGAAATACTACGGACGATCACGTCGTCTATTAGGGTTACCGAATTTCAAAAACTGTTTGGTGACTTAAGTTTTAAAATACTATGGGACTCATTCAAGAATGTTATATTCATGGTCAGATATTATACCACAACATTCATTGTTGATATAGAATTTCTCGTTCATTTCATAATTTCCTAAACAGATTTCCGGATATAGTTTTTAACTCTTTCATATCTCATGTTATAACTTATTAAGTGCGATTTATGAGAGTTGTGATCATGTTGATTGTTTGATGTATTAATCATCACCTTTCTTTTTCAACTCCTGTCAAAATACATAGTGGTATAACTTGTTAATCAAGCTATCTAGAAAATGTATTATGTATAATGTAGTTTAGTGTTTAAAAATAACTTTGAGTATCTATGATTTCCACATACAAACTAAAATCTCCTTCTGTTATGTTGGGTGATTAAAAAAGAATAACAGACATTCAGAACTGTTTTAAAAGACTATTTCTATTATTTAAATAGTGCGTAATGTAAACCTTGTATATCTATCATTGTTAAGTTTCCCTTCCCCTATCCTCCCGTTTAGCATATTTACTGTCAGTATATCGTTTCTTGTTTATGAATTACAGTTAAGTAATTGCAAACGCACTACCTCTGTTCACTACCATTGTCTCCTTCGTTTTTATATTAATGTGAATTCCCTGAATGACTGATTGCTTGGTCTGGTTTGTGTATATTTAAAAAAATACATGAAGTATAAAATGGTTTGTCTGGTTGATTTTCCAGCTTGTGTTCTTCTTATTCCGAGTGTGAATGACTGGACTTCGGGGAGACGTGCAGGGATTAGCTAGACACTCATTGGCGTTTGCTATTGTAACTTCGTGCAAACAAGGTTCATTAACTGGTCGTACGCATCAGTCATAGCAATTTTTATCGTAATAACACCGTCACTACTTTCAGGGAAGTTATTTACAAACATTGAGTTCATGTGATTAGTGAATACTAGTTATTTTGACGTATTCATTCATTAGATATTCTATCAGATTAATAAACTATTTTTATACTATATGTATTAATTGATCTTTCCTCATATTTAAGATAAGTATAATGCCACATTGTTGTTCCACATTAAGTTGACAAAAGAAAACTACATTGTAAAACGGTTCTATTGAATACTGAATGAACTGAAAATGATGAGACCTGGAAGTGTTAATCTCTTTTCAAATATGATTTATACACTTTGTTATCAAGAATAATTAATAATGAGAACATATAATAACATTTACCCGTTATTATAATGCACTGTATACCAGAATTGATTTTAATATAAATACAAACAGAGATTTTGAGATCTTGTATTCGTAACCACTGCATATAACTTATAATTTTAAATCAAGAAAACCAAAATTTTAGTCATTAATTTAAGATTTAAATCTAAGGTTATAGTCAATTGAAGAAACATTTTAAGTTTATATCGTGAAACGTTTCGTTAAGAGCCATGAAATTATTGATTACAACCAACTTTAACAACTTGATTTACTAAAATTAAAAATGATAGTTTCCAGCAATACCATTATTAATCTTTTAAGAATCGAATGAATACAGTTAAAGTGTCATTTAACTTAGTGTTTTCCGGATAAAACTGATTATTGTTTTAAGGTTTCAAAGAGAATATTTATCCATTTGTTGTATGAAACAATTAGATACCAAATAATAATACCTTTTATGTTTCAAATTTTGTTAATGATCTATCGATCTTATCATTTTTAACCATGAATATATTAAGTTCACGCCATTTATTTACACAAAAATGTTCCGATTATATAAGCTTATAAAACAAAGTAACTGTATCAGTATTTCATATCGGCTAATATTTCAAACAAATTAACCACCATAGTTTTCTAACAAGAACTCAACAAATCATTCATTCATTTCCGTCACTCCATTTTGGAGCCCAGACTGTCGATCAGGAATCTCCGATCAACTCTATACTGGGTTTTCCTTTTCAGTCCTTCCGAAGTGCTATTTGTTCTTTTCATGTCTACCTTCGATTTCCGGAGCAACGCATTGTTCGGTCTTCATTTTTTTCTTAGCCTTGAGGATTGCAAGTTAGCGATTATCTTAAAACACAGTTTGATGATTTTCTAAATATGTGTCCTATCCACCTCCAGCGTTTTTATAGTTTCTATCTCAGCTGAAAGTTGGTTTGTCCTCTGACATAATAGGTTGTTGCTGATAGTGTCTGGTTAACAGGCCTCGGAGTATCTTACATTAACAGCAGTTTATAAACACATCTATCTTTCAAATAATGCTTTCCTTGGAAGTCGAAGTTTCTACTATATACAATAGAACTGTCTTGACGCTTGTATTAAAAATTATTATTTTGATGTCGGCTGACAGCTGGTTTAAGTTTCAAATGTTTTTCAATTGTAGGATTGTTGCCCTTGCCTTGTTAATCCATGTCTCTACATCCGCATCAAATCCCCTCCCGTTTATCAGCAGTGGTAATGCCCTGGTATGTAAAAGTTTCAATATCTAGAGCCTCCTCGTCAGGTTAGATGTAATTTGGCTGGTGCTCACTGTGTTGTATCTAAGGATCTTGTTTTCTTTTCATGTATATTGAGGCCTACTTCTGCACCAGCTGCTGCTACACCGTTCGTCCTCATCTGCATCTTATACCGTGTGTAAGATAGAAGATGTAGATCAATCACCTATGAAATACAGATCGTTTAGCTGCACTCAAATTTTCCATTATATTCCGTGCTTTGTCTAAGATGCTGAGGCTTTCATAATCCTGTTAGCCATCAGAAAAGTTGAGTTCGCCAGTATCCTTATATGAGGTCGCATTAAACTTTTGTAATGCTGCTGCTTCAGTATTCCAGGGCTTCTCTCAGTTTTGTCTTGATCATCACAAGGTGGTGACTTAAAGCTATGTCAGCTACTTACTTTTTTCTCTTATCTTTCATAGTCCTTCCGAACTTCATATTGATGCAGATGTGGTTGATTAGTTCTTAACCCGATCCTTCTCCTTTATCAGGCCTTGGGACTGGAAGTAGCAGTAGAAGTCTACAGGCAACATATTATAGGTAATATCAAGTCTACTTTTTAGTTTCTAAACAAGCACTAGAGTATATTTTACATTAGATCACAAGTTTAGAAATCGATATTGGTGGCAAACATGAAAATATGGTGGGCCCAAACAATAAAAAGAGCAATTTCAAATCAAACAAGCAATGTTTAGAATATTGTGCTTGAACATTTTAAAGATTAGCAATAAACGAAATCAAAATATATGGTCTATTATGAAGCAAGTGTGCAAAAATCTAAAATCTAGTGAAATATTATTCATTTTTAAAATAATATAATTTGATATAATTTCTAATTAACATAGGAAGTATGTATTTATGACATGAAGTTTTGTTGTATAGCTTCCGGTTATTATTTTCTTCGTGGTCCAGAAGTACAACTTTATTCCATTGACAGCTTGCAGAAACGGCTAAATGCACAATTCAAAAGAATACTCATAATTGAAGGCAAGTTTTAATAGGGCTCACACCAATAAATTGAACATTAGCAAAGACGATTAGCGCACGAGAAAACATAAAGATTGATTTTAATAAGCCTACTTATATGTTAACTGATTAAAAACATGAAGTCAACAGTTGAAGAATGATTTCCGTTCTTTTCTCCAACTATTGATCTGGTATTATTGAAGTATTGCCCTCAATGATGTGCTAAGGATGCATTTATAAACTTACTTACTTACGCCTGTCACCCCTCTCGGAGGAGCATAGGCTGCTCACCAGTATTCTCCATTCAACTCTGTCCTCAGCAATCCTTTCCAGCTGTCCCCAGTTACTGTTCATCCTTTTTATGTCTGCTTCCAGTTCTCGACGCAGGGTGTTCGTTGGCCTTCCTCTTTTCCGTTTTCCAACAGGGTTCCAAGTTAATGCTTGTCGCGTGATACAGTCTGATTATTTCCGCAATGTATGTGCTATCCATTTCCAACGTCGTTTCCTGATTTCCTCTTCAGCTGGAAGTTGGTTTGTTCTGTTTCATAGTAGGCTGTTTCTGATGGTTTTCGGCCAACAGACATTCAATATTCTGCGTAGATAGTTGTTGATAAATACCTGTACTCTCCTGAGGATGTTTGAAGTAGTTCTCCACGTTTCAGCTCCATACAGAAGAACTGACTTGACGTTCGAGTTGAAGAGTCTAACTTTGAGATTGGTAAACAGTTGTTTGGAGTCCCATATATTTTTCAACTGTAGGAATGCTGCCCTGGCTTTGCCGATCCTTGCCCTTACATCTGCATCGGATCCTCCTTGTTCATCGATGATGCTCCCCAGGTATGTAAAGGTATCCACTCTTCCAGAATTTCCCCATCAAGTTCAATTAGGTCGGTGCTCTCGGTGTTGAATTTGAGGATCTTGCTCTTTACCTTATGTATGTTCAGGCCTATCGATGCTGAGGTTGCTGCTACTTTGGTTGTCCTCACTTGCATTTGCTGTTGTGTATGGGATAGAAGTGCTAGATCATCCGCGAAGTCCAAATCATCAAGTTGCATCCTATTTGTTCATTGAATTCCGTGCTTCTCCCCAGATGTAGAGGTTTTCATGATCCAATCGACCACTAGGAGGAAGAGGAAAGGCGATAGCAGACAGCCTTGTCTGACACCAGTTCTCACTGGGAATGCATCTGTCAGCTGTCCTCCATGCACAATTTTGCACTGTAGTCCATCGTAAGAATTCCGGATGATGTTGATGAAATTCTCTGGTACACCGTAGTGTCGAAGAAGGTTTCATAATGATCTCCTGTCTACGCTGTCAAACACCTTCTCATAGTCAATGAAATTGATGTACAGTGACGACTTTCATTCAATTGATTGTTCAACGATGATCCGTTGTGTTGCGATTTGGTCTGTGCATGACCGATCCTTACGGAAACCAGCCTGTTGATCTCGAAGTTGAGCATCCACTGAGTCTTTCATCCTGTTCAACAACACTCTGTTGAAGACCTTCCCAGGTACTGACAGCAGTGTGATTCCTCTGTAGTTCTTGCATTTGCTCAAATCCCCTTTCTTTGGTATCTTGATAAGGTATCCTTCTTTCCAGTCTGCCGGCACCTATTCTTCCTCCCAGATTTTCTTAAATAAAATGTGGAGCATCCCGCCGTTATGTCTATGTCTGACTTGAGTGCTCCGGCTGGTATATTGTCAAATCCCGCTGCTTTCCCACTTTTGATCTGTCTGATGGCTATCTTGATTTCTTTCATCGTTGGTGGATTGACATCAATCGGGAGGTCTGTAGATGCTGCTTCGATGTCTGGTGGGTTCGGTGGAGCTGGTCTATTTAAGAGTTCCTCAAAATGTTCAACCCATCTGTTTCTTTGTTCTGGAATCTCGGTGATTGGCTTGCCTTCCTTGTTCCTGACCGGTCACTCTGGTTTACTATATTAACCTGCCAGTTTCTTCGTTGTGTCGTATAGCTGTTTCATATTTCCTTCTCTTGCAACTTTTTCTGCTGTCATTGCAAGGCCTTCGATATACTTCCGTTTGTCGGCTCGAATGCTCTTCTTTACTTGTTTATTTGATTCTGTGTATTCATTTTGTGCCTTGATTTTCTCTGCTCTAGTTCGGCTGTTGTTGATTTCCGCCTTCTTGTTCCTCCTTTGTTGAATTTTGCTCAGGGTCTCTGTGGAAATCCATTCCTTATTATGGTAGTTCTTGCAGCCCAGAGCCTCTTGACAAGTTGAAGTTAGTGCCTCTTTGATTCCTTCCCAGTTGTCCTCCATAGTGGTTTCTTCCTCGTTCAGCAGATCTTGTAAGGCTTGAAATCTGTTGTTGAGCGTTATTTTAAATTCCTTGAGTTTGTCAGTATCCCAAATAGAGGCTGTATTGAACCGTTTTAATGCTGTTGCTTTAGTTATCCATTGCTTCTTTAGCTTCAGCTTCATTTTGGCAACCACTAGGTGGTGATCTGAAGCTACATCAGCTCCTCTCCTGGTTCTCACATGATCCATTGATCTTCTGAATTTTTTATTGATGCATATATGATCAATTTGATTCTCTGTAGTATGATCCGGTGAGATCCATGTAGCTTTGTGTATGCGTTTGTGGGGGAATATTGTACCACCTATGACCATTTTGTTGAATGCGCAAAGATTTGTAAATCTTTCACCATTATCATTTCTTTCTCCCAGTCCTTGTCGTCCCATGATTTCTTCATATCTGGTGTTGTCCATTCCGACTTTATCGTTTAGAAACCTCATCAGGATTGTCAGATCATTTCCTTGACACTTCGCTATAATTGACTGCAGCCTGTCATAAAACTGATCCTTGTCCTCGTCGTTGCCGTCGTTGGTGGGTGCATAACATTGGATAATGTTCACTGTAATCCCCTTCTTCATTGTCTTGAAAGATGCTTTGATGATTCTGGGTCCATGTGGTTCCCATACTACAGGTGCAGTGCGCGCTTTCTTGGACAGCATCAGAGCGACTCCTTGGGTGTGTAGGGCATTCTCCTCTTTGCGCCCATAGTATAGTCGTACCCCTCCTGTAGTTAATGTTTTCTGTCTAGTTTAAGTCCAATGGGTTTCGCTGATCCCGAGCACAGTCAAGTTGTATCTCTTCATTTCTGCTGCTATCTAATTGATCTTCCCGGTCTCTCACATTGTCCGAACATTCCATGTACCTATAAAAATTTTCCCTCTGGTCGTTAGAAAGGAGGGGGGCATCGGACTCATGACATCCGAAGTATCTCGGCTTTCATCATGAAGCGTCATAAACATTCTTCCACTCCCAGGGCAGAGTTTAAATGGTTAAGGTTGTTTAACCTGGTTAGCGTTTATTTATCGAGCTTGTGTTTTACGGGATAGGGATGCTAGCCCTATGATCAACCCTCCCCCTTTACCCGGGCTTTGAAGCGGCAGCAACCCTAGAAGAGCTGCGGGCAGTAGTTGCATTTATAACCTAGCTACCTATATTTAAACAGAGCAATTCATATAATAAACTTTAATGAACGGGAGAATTACAAATTTTTACGTTCATATCCTTAGGAAATTGAACAAGTGGTAATTATGACTGATTAGGAACGCTCAACTGTGATTGCCATTCAACAATTATTTTTATGCATTATAAATTCAGCCTTTGCACCTCACCTCTATTGATGTACATCATTTTGATGCCCACCTTTGTTGACATGCATTATTTGGCACTCATTTTTACTTATTAAATGGTATCAAAGTAACAACTTTTCCAATACTAATATATTATCTAAAAGATAAAAAGGATAACCCGAATAATACATATTTTGATCTATTCTTTACTTGACAGTTTCAATGCTATTGAATATTACATCATATTGTTCATAACATAATCTACTATAATTTAATCATTTTAATGATGCTCAATCAAAAATAAAACGACAGCCCACATTATCATATGACAAATTATCAACACAGATTGGTTGATTTATGTTTATGTTCATGTTAAACATTTTTTGGAACAAATTAAATAATCAAGTCCACAGTTCTATGAACTATTTTAACACTTAATGTAGTTTATTAATTTTATAACAAATTCAAGTTTATCTCATTCAATCGATTCAAATTTGCACTATACACTAACTTTATAATTCCTTTATTATTTCATTACGAGGCTATTACGATTTTCTGATGAAATTATTCTTTTGTGAAATTTTTTTAATTATCATCTGTTTGATCTGATTCTATTCAAGTTACTATTATCTTTAACACTGGTAACAAGAGCGATAACTTTTGTATTCATTATAAAAATTTTTACTTCTTTCGCATTAAAGTTTAATCAGATAAAATAAAGAATATCTACGAGAAATTTAAATTGATTTCTATTCTAAAAACATTTGAATTAATTGTTGTTGACAATTGAAAATATGCTGAGCAATTACAAATTTCTTCAATAATGATGTTTATATTAATGATAATGGTGAAGTCATTTTAAAACGTCGAGAACATTTAAACACTAAAATTTCATATTATCTACTGATTAAAATTCTTCAGAATATAACTGTTTATATTTATGTTATGACATTTTTATTTTTCGGCATCTTATGCCTTTCCATGTTATTCTTTATATGTTATACAATAATTAGTTATATAATTATTTCCCTAGTAAAAACACTAAACATATATTCAGTACATGATAGTGAATTATTAACAATTATTATGAATTCAGAAAAAAAAGTTCAATGTTCAACTATTATTATTTTATTCATGATCTATGGTATTTATTGGTTTTATGATTGGGATTCACAGAATCGTGGTGCTCATCCAAGACAAACAATACGTTATTTAAAAATATGGGAGTTATTAGCAGATTATTTTCCAATACATTTAGTTGTTAGTAAGGAATTTAGAAAATTTAGTAAAATTCATAATCGAATTAAACATTGTTCACCTTTGAATTCTACAATCAATAAATATGTCGTTGATGATGATTATGTTGATGAAAATGCTGCAGAAAAGTCTTCAATTACAAATAATTTACCTACAGATGTTAACTATTTAGTTGGATTTCATCCTCATGGAATACTCGCTACGGGTGCATTTATTAATTTTGCTACAGAGGCTACTGGTTTTTCAAAAGTCTTTCCTGATCTCAAACCATTTCTGGCTATACTAAAAGCTCACTTTATAGCACCATTCTATCGAGATTTTTTAATGTCATTAGGTAAGTGTTTTTTGATTGAAAACTTAAAATACTTTGTTTTATTTGATAAATTAAGTCATGCGTAAACGGGAAGTTGATTTGATTATATCGTGAAAAAAATGTATAAAAACTAGTAAATGAATCAATTCAGATCAAACCTCAACATCATGCACTTCAATGAATTTGTACAAGCTAGAGTAAGACAAGACTCTAAAAGATATATTATTTATATTAATAACCCATATGTAAAAATATTCTGATGAACTAATCGTCTATTACACAACCACCTTGTTTGTTTGGTTGCATTATGCAACGCTCCATAGATTATATATTCGTGTATACTAGTAAACATCAAAGTAATACATCAGAGGATTTGAGAAGTCTAGTACTTAAAGGATTCAAGCATATGTCACTCAGTGCCTAACAGCATAAGATCAATTAGTTAAGTGACTTTTAAGTGCCATACCGTATTATCGGAAGTATTGATGCCATATATCTCAGTATCATGGAGAATGACGAATACAGAAAACTGTGGATGTTGCATAACATAAATGTGATAAATAATGCTTATTCTACATGATTTAGAAGTTAAATTTATATCAGTATTGTATTTGTATTAATTGATATGTTGTCCTATAATTTCACTTAAATTTTGTTTCCATAATAATAAAGTCAGAGAAAAATACTTGTGAAAAAATCGTTATCATTTGCTCAGATACTTCATTTTATGTCTTAGTGTGTATAACCACTCTTCTCATTTAATGGGGGGGGGGGCGGGGCACAATATTTTATATTTTAGAAATTAACGAAATTTTCGCTTTTATCAACGAGTATTGTAATCAGAAGTTATGTTTAATCTCATTTAAAATACTAATTTTTATGTGCTCTAACCTTGACGAAAGTTTTCTTTAAGATTTAAACCCACTAACCAAAATTTAAAATGTAACTAATTTTAATACGTGAGTTGTTGAATTTTTTGAATACTGGAATGATTTTGTAGTTTATTCTTCTAAACTGTTTATATTATCCAGGGTTGGTAAGTTTTAAAATGAAGTGTGCAAATTATATGAAACATTCTGTTTAGAAATACAGTACACGTAGTATAATTTACATTATAAATTTCACTCAAAAGTTGTATTCATCAAATAAGTATTTACTAAAAGAGTGGGGCGGAGATGATTTCAAAACAAACATTATTAGAAAGTTAGCTTAATCTATTCTCTGATTCCTCAATAATATCTGATGATGATTCCTTTAGAAATTGGCTTATAGTCTTTATGGTTTTTCAAGAATAGTGAAATTATTACATCAATCAGTCGAAATGCAGCAGACCATAATTTCAAATTTAGTCACGTCCTGATATAGTTGTTTATTATCCAAGAAACGGAAAAAAGTCAATTATGTTATTGAAAAAAGGATAAAGATGATTCGAAGGAGGAAATTTTATTTACGACTATAGCATTTGCTATAGCTTTGTACAATCGTGAATACAGTCGCTTATTTTTACACGATATGTACCGACTGAAAAATATGGAGGAATTACACAATGAATTATTTAGGAATTTTGAGTATCTATAGAATCCCAAGAATGTTATGTAAATCTTTAAGTGATAAAGAACTGTCTTAAATTAAAATTAATTCGTAAATTAGAGGGATAATCAATATTTGTCCACTTAATTGAAACAGAAACATGTACCAAAGATAGTAATTATAAAAAGACAGATATTTATTAAACTAATCATTAAGTATGAGAAATTAAAGGAAGACATCAAAACAGGTTCGAAATAATAATAAATAAATAAAAAATAATAGGATTAGGGTAAATTCAGCAATCGCATGTACCGTTTCTGGAAACTAAAATTGAGTTTGAACTGCCAGATTTCTAAGATTTCAGCAGCGCGTAGGATGCACATTCATGCTTTCTTTAAGCTCAACAGTTCAGCAACACAGATAATGCTGAAGGACGATTTCCAAGAGGGGGCGAACAACATGAGTTGATGTGGTGTTCATGTATTGAGGTGGCACCCTATTTGCACTCTTATTGTAGGTGCCATACTAGGTAATGTTCTGAGATGTCTTTGGAAAGGATTTACTTTGTGTAGCCAGTACATCAAGCTTTATAGAAGCAGGTAAATTTGTAGGCACACATAGATACGCTTTAAAGTGAAAGCTTTTCCTTCACGCATCATCGAATCATGGGCCAGCAAAGGAACACAATAAAAAAATTGAACTTCATAGTGATTTTTAAAGATTTTAAAATCTGGTTTTCTCAAAATTCCAGCCACTGTATCTCATATAAACTCGATATTCAAGATAAGAATCTCATTGGTACTGTCAGAGACTTTTCGAGTCGCGGTTTAAGTTTAAGGTTGCTTTTAATGAACCTTGCTAGATAGCTGTTTTCGGTAAATATTTGTTAAAGTTTAGATCATTCCTCATCAATTGTATCATTACTACGTATTCGTCTAGTCCCTAAGGAGAGTAAGTAGATTAAGTTTCTTTCCCTACTCAATCGAACCAAAGTATAAAAATTTGTATATTGTTCACTTGATGTCGGTTTTCTGTAAATTGATCTTTGCAATGAATCATTTGACCTTCTTCTGAACAGTTCATCAAGAAAATAAAACTCTAAGTTTAGTTCTAATTCTAGTGTGAAGTTGATTGGATGGCAGGCAACTGTTGTAATTTCGCAATTTCCTTACAAATAATAATCGTATATATCTTATACGTATGATAGTTACGGAATATTCTTTCTAATCTTTTAATACTTGAAATTTCTAAACTGCTTATTTTGCAATTTCTTTCTGTTTTTAAATAAACAAATATCTTGTAGAAAATGATTACATATTCGATTGTGTAGCTATAGTAAAAGATGTTGTCATAAAGAAAATTCTTTTTTCTAGGGAATTCCTTCTATTATGAAATTTAGAATGGACTATATTTTCTTTCCATTAAAAAAAACATAATTTTCAATATTTAGTTTTGATGATCATGAAATTATTCCTATTCATGCATGAACTTTAACCTTTGTGAATCTGTTTGGAAGATAGCTCGTGAATTCACATTATTCGGGAATAGTAGATTAGAATATGCTGTCTAATAGCACTTCATATTTAATGATAAGAGCTTACTAAGGTGGCTATTTAGGGATAGGCATTAAGTCAAAATGTTTATGTTAGTGATAGATTGGTACTGGTTGGATATCACTGAAAACCATGGAACATTGAATAACTGTCTCATCCTAGTATGGGACCCCTGCTATTTTCACAAAATTACTTCACTTTAGTTACAATGATCAGCGCACTAATAACTAACTCCATGTTGTTCCTGAAGTTCTAATCATAATTAATGACCGGTGAAGCTCAGAAATGCCGGGTGTCAGACAGTTATCACCTATGACGATGGATGACTATCGTGCTGTAATTACGAATTGATGGAATTGGAAATTCTACCATAAGACGCCTGTTCAGTGGTACAGATATATGAGGGGTTTGATGTGATATCTAAAGGCTCTGGGTTTGATTCCCCGACGGAATAGGACAGTAAGCACAGTTAAGGAGCCTCTTAATGGGACAAAACTGATTGTTCTGTGCTTTCTGGTTTTTAATAATAAGCACACATAGAAATAACGTGCATTCGGATAAAATGTATCTTTAAAAGTTATAAAAACAGTTAAAATAAGGACTACAATTGATTTTCAGGTATTTTAAATAAAAAAAAATATATAAGTGAATGTATGATAATTTACTTAATAAGCAACTTATGTAAATAAAGTGAACGTTTGTTAGTTCTAATGATGAAAATTATGGTTTTCAGGATTTAGGTAGATATTTCATGCATAGTTATTCTCTCTTTAATTGATATCAACTCAAACCCTTGTTTAAAGTGTTACTAGGTTACCATACATACCAGATCATTTCTTGTAGATTATATTTTCTTTTTATTATATAACTAATACTCTAACTTATTTACATAAACATATTTCGATACCATGTTATAAACAGAGAATACTTTAATTAGCTATTTTCACTTACACTTTGAGACAATTTAGTACTGTTGATATAATTAAAACATATAATTAATCATATAATTAAAACATCTGTTTATCGAAATGTTAACAAAATACCAGACAATAAACTTTATTAGTCTATTTATTATTGTTATAAATGTTTATGTTAATGTCAGTTTTTATGAATCCAGATTAGAATAACTTAATAATTAATTTCATTTTCTGTCAAAAACTGATATCGGTTGAGCACCATTGAAAACCAGGGAGCACTAGACAGTTGTCTTACTTCTCAACAGTATGCAGCTGTGAATCAAAATCAGAACTTTCATGTTTAACAGTGAAGGTTTAACAATTATCACCACTAGAACTGGCAGCTTCAAATGGCAGAATCCCTACTTCCATTATTTTGTGATACAGGACGATGGTCAGTTTCTGTTTAAATCTCAACAAATTTGAACTCCATAAATCATGATTTTTCACTAGAACTTCAGAAACAACTGAAAGTGAATCAGTAGTGAGTTGATCATTGTAATAAAATTGACGTGGCTTTGTGAAGATGGGTATTTAATTTTGTTGTTTGTCACAGATCGATTTCTGTATGATATTGATGAATACAAGGGATCACATAAATAACTCTTTTGTCATAGCAGGAGACATCCCAACAATTTACACCATTTGCTCCACTATGGAATTGAGCCTAGAATCTTCGGGTCTCGTCGGGAACATTTAATCATCAGCACCATTGGAGCGGCGTCGATTAGTATGATTCCCAGTTCAGGTCCTCTGTGATATTGCCCGATAATCATGAGGGCGATTGGCGACAACCTGTCTCACTATCGACATATCTGAATAATTAATCATAATGAAAAAAAGGATCATATAGATTAGATCATCTTTGTGAACTCAGATGGAAAACATAATTTATGGAAGTTCATAACAGTCCATACGATTTTCGAATCATGGCTTGATCACATAAGCTCCTGTTTAAAACAACAAGAATGTTCTACCTAAAATTCTGCTGAAGTAACATGTCATTATCTTAATAATGTTTAGATACGATAAGTAACGACTTATTCGATAAAAAGGCGGAACTTAGTCTCGTGAAATGAACACGAATACCTCTGAAAGTTAGGTATTTTGATAAAACAAAAAATTACAAGTCAATAGATGGTATATTTCAAATAGGAATTTTCGGTGCCTAATATATATATATATATATATATATATATATATATATATATAATTTACTAGATGTCGCTCATTCATTAAATGTTTTTGGTTTTCATTCGATGAGATGTTCGACAATTAAAATGGTGTGCAAAAATGGCAACCAACTCAAAACCTTTTATCCAACTGTAAGACCCTGACAACAGGATTATTCATAAGGTTACAAGTATTCATCAATTTAGCTAAAGGACTGTTTAGAAGCGAAAGCTAATCATGATCTATGAACAAACATTTGAAACATTTTATGAAGGAGATTATTTTTCATCTTAGTTTTATGGGTCGAAATAAGCTTGACCAACCCGAAAATAATTTAATCCTTTCGTTCTGATAATCTTAGAACACGACGTTTGCTTCATTTTAGCATCTCCTGGTCGTTTATTTGCATCTTTTCAGTTTGTTTGCAGCTCTCTCATTTTACATGTTTTATCCGAATTGTGGAATCTTTGATTTTGTCATATTTATATTATAAATAGTATTAACTAATACTCCAAATTATTTTACGGTATCCATTAATTAAGATCAAGATTGTTGTATAGCTCTTAGAGTATGGAATTATCATCTCTGTGACAAGTTTCAAGAAAAGTTTTATTTTAGAAACAGAAAAGTTCTGATTGTTTCTTACCATTGCAGTTTATGGAATCTCCTAGTAGTTTGAATAGAAAGTTTTCACTACAAGATATCATAATTTGGTTTCACTAGATTTTATAAAGCCTTGACTTTTATCAAATAAACGATTGTTATCATTCAAGTACTCCAAATTTTAAAGAAACCTTTATTGAATTGTCTCATTTACCTCAAGTGAGTTATCTTTTGGTAGAACATTCATGCAATAGTTATATTTCCTGCATGAACTCGTTTAATCTCTCTACTCAATTACATGTTATATCATGAAGCCATTTTTAAGTTGTACATTAGCAAAGATTTATATCCATGTGTTTAAAAACTTCGCTTCTGAAAAAAAATTATAGCAAATCAGTAATCCTAAACAGCAACTTTCATTTTAAGTTTGTTATAATGAAAGTATTTAATAAAATCACTTAGATTAAAGGACGCAACTTTATCAGAAACTATGTGGTTTTTTGAAGAAGAAATGTCCATTTGATACATTTGAGTTTTAGTAAAAGACGTAAAATATCAAATACAGCTGAATAAAAAAGATTAAAAAGTTATAAAATTGGTTTCTATAAAAAAAAACAACACAAAGTTACATAACCAAAATAGAATTTATTATTCTGCTCTATGTCATTTTTTGCTGAGAGTATCGAGGTCATGATAAGACAACAATGCGGATGATTTGAAATATTTAGAATTTCCATAGACGACAATAAGCATTAATAGAGAGTTATAGATGCACTTGAACATAGTATCATAATTACGTCTTATTTTGAATTATAAAGCAGTATGCAAATTTATTTCACTAAGTTATTGGTAATATTTATAGTGGCTTATATAGCAATTTCACAGAAATGAATAAGCAAGAACAGTGATGAAGTTTAATTTAACATTTCATTAAACTAGCTTATAGTCACTGATAAACTGTAAAACATAGCTGGATTACAGTTGTATCTTATGAAGAATCGACTTAAGTTGTACTTCTAGGTCGTGAATACTAACTCGTTTATTTGAAGGTTAGGTTTCAGCACCAAGGGTTGAAGGTCATGGCTTCAAACTCCAATAGGGTAGTGGGTGCACACTAGTGATGAATGCGAACAAGTATTTATCGCTTCCTGGTTCTAACGGTGGTTTAGTTACAGGTTCTTCTTAATGTAAACAACAAAACGCATCATCCTTAAAATATCTCTGTCTGTGCTAAGAATTATAATTTGAAATGAAAGATGTTCAGACATGTAAGTTACATTAAATCCTAATAGTTTAATAGAAAACAAATGAGTTGTTACAAAATCACATCTTCACCTGAATTAAACTAAGTATCATTCATATTAATATGTTAGTTGCTTCAACTTTATTGATGGAAAAAGGTCAATGACGGTAGTGTGTAAACGAAACATGTTTTTGTGA